>JBAMNC010000147.1:3157500-4580000 GCA_037902135.1 Cetoscarus ocellatus | reverse complement strand
CCAACATTTTTCTGCACCCCATTTCCAATTTATAGTTTAACATACTTGAACTGCCTAGTTTCCACAGAGGAGGTATGGCTTTTTGACTGCAGCTCTTCCATGAAGACCACTTTTGGCCTCTGTGTCTAGGGTCCTCAACGCAGTCTGTGCTTCCCCAAATGAGCCTGGATGGCACATCTAGAGCCCCAGTCTGCCTTGAAATCTTTGCCAGACAGACACCTTGCGATGTCGTATGGCTACTTTATGTCTTGTTGCTGTGCTCAGTCTTGCTATGCTGTATGACCTGTAGTATGAAACTGTCTCCCACAACCTGACCTTGATAGCAGGGTTTGGCTGTTGCTCGACAATTATAAGACCCCTACTCAGCTGTTTATGTTTCAGTAAATGATTTTTAACCTACATATGAAAAATATGAGCGTTATCACCTGTTTAGTAAAACTGGTTAATCATGCTCCTGACTATATTTCTGTAAAATCCTTGATTTTGTGCAAGTTTGTATAAACAAATTGATTCCGATTTGAAGGGTACTCACACACACACATTGCTTTGATTTAGATTTTAATTCTCTGCTCACTGTTCATCAAGCCCTTATGCATTTAGGAGCTCATACAAGACTTGCTGTAAACAACCTCATATGTTTAACAGAATAAGTTCATACCTGGTTCATACCTCTACATGCGAGATAGTACCACCACCACCACCACATATAGCATAACAGATCCTGACAACGTTGGGGGTCATTGTGGGCCAGCAGAGATGCAGCCCTCATGAGATAAACAAGATACTGCTGTTTGCTTGAGATGGCTGACACCACAGAAGAAGAAAAACAGCTGCACAAAGTGTCATCTCATCTCTGACCTGGCTCGAGCACTTGACCTGGTATAACCCACTGGGCTTTTATTTAGTTTGGATCACTGAAAGGGTGAAAGTATTTTGTAAGACTGGCCTAATTTATTAACCAAGACGGACCACAGGCAAAAAAAGAGCACGTTCACTAAGTGTCAGCATGCATACAGTTATTTTGTAGACAAAAAAGGTTAAAATGTATACCAGCGCTGGGGGATAAAGCAATTTATATGTTATTGACAATTACTTTTACATATTTTTTTACATTTTTTTTTTTGCCTGTGCCACTTAATTAACTATGGTGGCCTTGAAGGTCAAACAATGTTTAATAAAACATAACGTGGTGAACTTGTGAGTACAAGTAAATTGATCATAAAATATAATCATTTCTTTAGTGTTAACACACCACCCCACTAAACTCTGACACACCTGTTCTTTTTTTCTGCAGTACTTAAATCCATGCACATAAACTCCTATGAATTTATCTATTCATTTATTACCTCAATAGGATTGGAAATAAGCATCAGCCACCTGCGAAGTTCTGGTCTTTTTGTGCAGTCAAAAAGTCAACCTGTAAGCCACAGTGTCAAGTTAAAAAATGACAAAACAGAGTGATTTGTGACAGGGAATAACTTGGGAAAAGCAAAGATTATGCACAACCACAATATAAAACAACTGATTTCCACCATAATCCTTTCTGACAGTCATGATTCTGTTCGAGTACTATAGTCTTAAAACAATGAATGAATTATCTTGACTTTCATTTAAGGGTCAATTTGATTAAGATTGCAGCCAAACTTAAGATAATATAACATAAATAAAAATAAAGATTTTTTTTTTGTTTGTGAACACTTTCTGTCATAAATACCTACTTGAGGTCTTTGATGTCTTCTTGTTTCAGTGTTATATAGAGTTCTTTATGCTGACATTTAAAATAAAGCAGACTGTAAAAAACAGTGTCTTGTAGGTTTTTTAATACACCTGCCATGCTGGAGGGCAGGCAGGCAAAAACAAAGCTGGTTTTCAACAACCAGTTTTAGGCTGCAACTTGTCCTTATGCTGCAGGCTTTTTATCTTAGAAGGTCTGTATCATGCAAATAAAACACGTCAAACACACTAAAGGGCACGCAAACTCAAAAAGGTATAATACAGATGACCCTTAAAGTAATGAGCCAACCGATTATTTTTTAACCTTGAATTTTTCCAATGTTTCACTTTTAATTGTCAGTTTTATTGCTAATTTTGTTTTATTGCTCTTCCTTAATGTCTTTGTTTTTTACTCTGTAAAGCACTTTGAATTTCTACATGGATGAAATGTGCTTTATAAATAAAGTTACTTTGCTTTGCCTTGCCGTGGTGACTTAACAGTAGTAGAAACAATGTGAGGAAAAGAGAGGCAGGGTTAGCTTGGTCTGAAACTGTAATAACATCATTTTATGTCATGTTATAGCTTTTATTTCTCTGAGATGTTTATCCTTCACATTTAAATTTGACAGACTGAAAGAGAGCAGGGGGTTCAACAGAGATAAACATTGCTCCAAAACATCTAAGGACAGCTGCACAAGCCAAAGTGAAAAATAGCAAAATACCTCTTTTCCCTTCCTGCAGTGACAGGGGTTCATCTGTTTAGACAGATGGCTGCCTGGTGAGAGCCAACCCTTTTTTCCTCCTTGACATCACTCGTGTGTTGCATGTCTGGCCCCTATAAAAGCAGCAGTGACTTTCATTTGAAGCTAGATGCGTTAGGGTTTTTTTTGCCATCTCGTGCCTTGTCTGGACCAGGAAAATGCTTGCAGCGGTTTCACTCCTCGTGTTCATGTGTCTGACCACCACCCATGCAGACCACCATCATCATCCTTGTCGTAAGAATAAGCGATTTGTTCAATATTTTACTACTATGCTGTTTAATTTGAGATTTTCTGTAAGTTAGGAGCCATTAAAAATTACTTATTTTCTGTTTTAGTCAACTTTTGTGGTGGTTGAGCGTGACCTATCTGACTGACACTTGTTGTATTTCAGATTCACCCAACATGACAGGATTCTTGACTGTGGTAAGTACAAATCTATCATTCAGTTTTAAAACCTTTTTAAATATATGTTATTTAACTTAAGCTCATTCATTGTTTATTTGATTGTCAACAGATGGCCTTAAAGGGTGATGTAAAAGCATACGGTGCCTATACTTACGACTCAATGAGCAAGAAACTACGGTTCAGGTCGAATGAGAGCTACCCCACAAATACATCTCTTGGTTTGGATCTACTGATGTTCTTCGATGAGGTAACTGATTTTTCTCTTCATAAAAAAAAAAAAAAAAAAACCAAGACGCAGGGGTAGAGGTAGGGAGGGCTTGGCCTAGCTGAAGGGGAAGGGGAGCTATGCAACTTCTATTTGGCAGTCAAACACACTATTTCCAAGATATTTAAACACATTTTTAAAGATTTATTGTGGGGATTACTGCCTTTCCTTTAAAAGTCCATAATCTTTTTTTTTTAAGTTTTATATTCCACGTAGGGGGCTCTATTGTATGCCTGGCTCAAAGTGTTTTGGTGTAGCGCAGGTGTCTCTGATTTCCGACTGACGCAGGTGTCATTTATACATTATATGTGCTCATGCTATTTAAATAGTACATAATAATGCTCCCCTGCTCGCGCCCAGGGGTTTGTTTGTCTGCTGATGAAGAATGGTCAGGTGCAAGCTGATGTGCTCCCAATTTTAGGAATGAGAAAATGACTGCATTTTACACCTTCTTCAACAGTAACTGGACTATAGTCTAAAGCCTGTCTCACAAACACTCACAGTGTTTTTGCTATTTTGAGGATGCATTAAAGAGGCTGGCACACATTTATCAAAACACACTTTACTGAGCTTATTTCACTCACATAGGATGCACAGCAGCACACATCTACTGGCAAATATCAGAGCATTATTAAAAAAAAATCAATTTAAAGTTCATAAGTATATGGAGAGCTGAGAGACAGCGTAGCTTTTTTAAAGCTCTCCTCAGTTCACTGTTCTCGTGCACCCAGGTTCATGTGGTACTCCCAGAAACAAGAAAAACACACTTTTAGGATTCAAGATTCTCATGCAACAGAGAGCTACAAGGCTTAGGCTTGGTTTAAGGTGTATCTTGAACAACAATAGTTTGAGAACCACCAGTTTAAAATATAATTCAAGTGCATTCAAGCTTTCACTTTCTACACTATTTTAGCTTTTTTTTTGTCTTTAAACAAAATGTTTAAGCCATGATAATGTGTTTTAAAATAGAGTGGCAAGGATTGTTTAGGTATCTTTTAAAGAAAAGTTTAGCAGAGTAGAAAAAGTCTTTCTAGATAAAAGCCATCCTTACAATCCACTAGGGGGTCTTCTACGAGATTGACAGCAAGAACCAGAGCTGTGAGAAAAAGAAACTGCACTGCACCATGCACCCTCTGGATATTCCTGATGATGCTACGTTCAGCTACACAATAACCAGTGGGAGCGCCTCCATTGAAGGAGAGGGACTGAAACTCAACACATGGCAAGGATCATTCACAGACTCCAAAGGTTGGAAAGGTACCATAAAACTGTATATGTGCCTCTGTTGTGAACTGGGTGTTGAATTGTGGAGCCATTCAGTGTAGCTATAACATTTTTTTCTGTATTTCCAGGCCATTACTCCATGTTTGTAACCATGGGCTGTTTGCCTGTCACCACCTTCTACTTCTCTGAGGGCATGCCATTCTTAATCAGGTTTGTGAGTTTGTACACAGGATTGAAAAGTACAAGAAAATGCACTCAAGTGAAAATCGTGTTATTGTGATATAACTGTACTCAAGGACAAGTATCACTCTATGAATTACAAAAGTAAGGTAAAGGTAGTCTACTCTAAGTGCTGATTATTTAGAGTAGCGTTTATGTGTTGTACAAAGGAAAAAAGCTGCACTGTAATGAGTTAGCACAGTATTTGATGCCACACACATCAACACATAAAGACGTGTCACTTGTGGTCTTTACTTACAAAGTCCGATGTTTTTTCAGTTCTTCTCTGATCTTTTCATAAATGTAAAGAACTAAAAAGCAACTTCAGTGTCATTGCTAGCCTGTGTTTATCTATTCACAAACTTTGCCCTGCTCCAGTAACAGTCCAAAATGGTGTGTATTGGGTACCTCCAAGAATGCCATGTACAGGAATGGGAATCAAACACTAGTTCCAATTAAAACTCTGTTCCAACCAGTGTTGGGAGTAACATGTCACAAGTGGGGCTTTTGCACTCATGTGCTATCTGCTCAACTTGCCTCATCTTTATTCAGTTGTTTTTGTTTTCCATTTGAGATTGTACCTAGTACCTGGCAGAGTTCTTTTGTATCATCTCCAGCGGGGTTCCAAGTGAGCTGATCCGAAACTAAACCTGATGTGAAGACACTGCTGACCTCTGAATGGTCCCACTTGAGTTGTCGCAAAGAAACACCCGCCCAAGTTGTTTCCTCAGTAATGCTGAATGACATCTCAAACTCTCCTCTGCTTAAATAGCATGTTGTTTTGCAACAGTTTTTTGGAAACAAGTTAATCGGCTAACTGTGACACAAAGCCACTGTGACACAAAGCCACAAAGTGGCCAGCAGCTCTACCCCTCCATTTAATCCTTTGTTTTTTGGTAAGGTGCCGCTGTAGTTTTGCACAGCCATGCTATGATGGTTCCACCTACCTTGAAGAGTTAAGCTGAGTTGAGCAGATACTACAAATGGAAACTCACCATCAGTAATCTGTTAAAGCAGACATCCTCAACCATCAGCCTTTGACTGGTACCTTACCATGGATCATTTGGTAATGGAGAGCTGTGATTAAATCAAAATAAGACCTAAGATAAACTAGCTGTTGGACATTGTGCTCACACACTCATCCACCTGTGCTCTGAATGTGGTTGTAATTATAATTGAGGAGATAACTTAGACATCAGAATAATTTACCTATCAATAACCAATAAAAACATCAGATCAGCTCAGACTGATGAACAACAAATAAAACACACACAGTCAGGAAAGTATGTGCGCTGTATTGAAGCCTTCTGAAGGTGAAGCAGTTGGTGAATTTTGGCCAAATGGAGAACAAGGGGGTTTGTCTTTTGTTAAACCAACCTGGCTGTGGGACCAAAAAGGTTGGGGACCACTGCATTTGAATACTCAGATGTCTTATTAGGCATAATGAGTCACATAACAGTTTTGCAAGTAAAGTAATCAGTTATTGATTGCTTTCTTCATAAAAGTAACTCATTATTGAACAAAACACCTGCCTTGTATCACTTTGCCTTCTCTCTCTACAGAACAGAACAGCACATCAACAGGATGCCTTCATTATTACTACTAAGAATTACCAGAACACCATATACCAATCAGACATAACATTATGACCACCTGCCACCCTAACTGGTCTGCGGCTATACACCTTCGACACACAACAAACCGCTATGCATTGTGTGTTCTGACACCTTTATGTCAGAGCCAGTATTAACTTCTACAGCAGTTTGAGAAACAGTAGCTCATCTGTTGGATTGGACCACATGGGCCAGCCTTTGTTCCTCATTTGGATCACTGAGCCTTGGCTGCCTATGACCCTGTTGTCAGTTAACCACTGTTCCTTCCTTGGTTCACTTTTGATTCACTTGCTGCCTAATATATCCCACCTACTATCAGGTGCCATGATGAAGGGATAATCGATGTTGTTTACTTGACCTGTCAGTGGTCATGATGTCAAGCTTGATCGGTGTGTGACTCCAGTATTAAAATGCATTCTCTTTCCCCTAAGTATAAGTAGTTTTCGTTGTGATTTTCAATGTTGAATTAACATATTTAGGAAAATAAATGATTGATTAATTGATAATTTCTTATAAGTTTAAGAAAATGATTTCACCATGATGCATTGAAAAAACCCTGCTCAGACTAGAGTTGTCTGACAGGTGTAGCCTGATTGGTTGGTCAGTTGGCCATTTTAAGACCCAACAAACGATCCATTACAGTAACATGAGTTAATGTAACTAGTTACTCTCCACCTCTGATTGTAACTTTGTGAATTTGTTGAATGAACCTTAAAAAATTATTTTCTGGTATTCTTGCAGTAACATCGAGGTAGAAACAGAGATCAAGGATCCTGACCTTCTGGTGGTTCCCTCCTTCTGTCTGGGACAGCCTCTTGAGGAGACGCCTGAAGGGACAGTGAACAGTTTCCTCCATGAGTTCATGTAGAAACCTTGCCGGCAGAACATCTAACAACTCTTCATGTATGGCCTGCCAGAGCTTCTAGACTCTTCTCTTCTTTTTCCACATGTAACTCCAGTTTGTGGTGACACTGTACTATGTTACATCTGTTGCCATTATCGCCCTGTGAAGATAAGGCCTGAATGGATCATACTGTAGCCTCTACATACACTTGATATAAAGGAAAAAGACATGGATGGTAGGATTAGTCCTGATTACTAACAGTTTGCGGCTTTTCAAGTTTATACTGCTTAAAAAACTTGTAAGATATTATTAATGGAACAATAAAATATAAAAGCTATAAAAGTATTATTTTGTGTTTGGTGTGAAGTCTGAATTGAATGAGACTTTTGAAGATGGAGATTTTGCTGCACGTAAAAGCTTACCAGTTCAAGCTGCATAACTGGATAAATCCATTAGGGGGCCCTGCATGAAAAACATAATGTAGCCTCAGTAAGATCCATGGAGTGGTGGTAAGTCAATGGAGTTTTGAGTAGGGTTTTCAGGTACAAGCTCGAAATAAGGCCCATGGTGAGCACTTGAATATGAGACTTGTAATTTTTTCCCCACAACACAAAATGCATCTAGAATTGCCCAAGTTGTGAATTTTAAATAATTATTGTTTCTTTAAAAGGATGTTCACAAATAAACTTCTTTCAAGGACTAAAAAAATGGCCAGGGACCCTTAATGTCATTGTTAATGTCTTGTTTCCAATTATGTTTATAAGTTTTAAAAATCATGAAAGTCGTGTTTGTTTGCAAAGATATTCATAATGAACAAACCTATAAGTTTCACAAACTATTTCAGAGCTAATAAACTGCCTTATTTCAAAAAATCCTTTGAAAGTCCACAGGCTTTTTGTTATTGAAAAAAGAACACTGCTAACTTTTGGATCAGACTATAAAATAGCTAATTCCTGAACCTATCTTAAAGGTTTTGGAAACTACAATGTTTAATGACTTTTTTGAGGCTGAATCTTGTTTCTAAAATGAGACCTGAAAGGGAACTTAAACCAGTTGTAGTAATTGTTCAATTTGTTGAGCAGAGTCTAAAGGCAGCCAAGGAAATCATATTAGGGCTGTTTCGAAAAACCAAGGTGTTGTTAAAAGGATTAAAGAAAATCAAAATTTTACGCTTGTTGTCTCACAGCAATAAGGTACACAAAACCAAAACTTGGGAAGTTCTTTTTCATCATAAAAACACAAACCCCAGAGATGCATACTTCCTTTTTTAAAAAGAATATATCTGGAAATGCCCTACTTGTGAATCTTAAGGAGATAACGTAATGTGTTTTATATGTTTCTTCAGGGTGATAGAGTACCTCTATACGTAGGATAACAATGTTGGCTGCATCAAGACATCTCAGTGGCTGCCTGAAATGGCTAATTGCCCCTGAACAGACCTACAAGTGTGACGCTAGTCCTACCATTGTTTAATCAGTGGTCCAAGCTCTTTGACTCTTGAAAGCAAGCTTAGTGCATAAACCACAGAGCAAACCCCAAGCAGTTAAATATGTCTCTGAATTGATCAGTTATCATAGGAAACAGTGTGGACCTTGAATGAAGCCATAGGAGAAAAAAAGCGTCCTCATATTACTTTTTATTGTTTCGTAAGCTTACATTAAATGTTACAAACACCAGAAAACTCCTGTATTTCTGCCGCCTTCCTCATCTCTGACATGTGGTTGTGTACATTTTTCATCCAGATCACACTGACAGATGAGGGCTGTGACTGTTTGGTAGACTGCTAAACCATTCAGAATAAACTGGGCCCATCTGGGGAAGGGGACGTTAAAGTGACAGGAGTTTCAACAGTGTCTTGGACAGACTTGGAACAGAGGTGGATCGGGGTACTCAGTATGCAAAAATGGACAACTTTTTTTTTAACATGAGTGATTAGTGATTATGACCACACTCGTGAGGCACGCGCATTACCTGCTGTGCTGCTCAAAATTACATCATCATCCACCCTATTAAAGGCATTTCAGGGCCTTTCTTAAAGAGGCCAAATTTTACCTTAATTCAGGGTTATTTATTAATATCCAAGACTGCTAGAGTATGTTCACAATTGCTGTATTGACACTCCAGTATTTACATAATGAGTACCCATTAGCCAGCTTACTCTCACCCTGTTTGAGACATTCTGTTGAAGCTTCTGCCTCTTTAAGACACCCTTCCTCACTTGGACCAGTCTATCATTCGTTAACCACTTTACTCTGTTGTAATTAGTTGCTTGGAGTCATGTTGTCAAAAGCCCAATTCACACTGCAGTTTTAAGGTGAAATATTTACCTCTCTGTGACATATCACCTCCACTCTTCATTCTACAGTCTCTGCTCTCCACTGGATTGCCACTGCAAGCCAGTGGGCTTAAACTACAAATGAGACTTGTATGACATCACACTGGTAGGTCTATTTTGGGGGCCCAGGGGAAGAAGCTGCTTTAGACAGCTACTGACACTGTGAAAAATCCAGCCTCAGCAGATGTGTTGTCTTGTGCCTGGAAATACTTTATCATACAGAGGAGACTTGTAAGGCACACCAAGGGGTATATCAAAAATCATACAATGGGCTCTTTAAGAATACAGTAAAAATAATCTGTAATTTTTTTAGAAAAGAAATAGATAGTCACTCATTCACACTAAACTAAGCTGTGATTTTTCATGTTTAAAAAGCTGTAAATTTACTGGAAAAATACTTTAAAAAGTTCTGACCATATGAGAAACTAAACTCAAATACAGTATATTGAGATAATTAGGAACAAAATTGCTGATTGTGTAGTAGAAAATCATATCAAATTAAAGTTTTGGCCTTATATCATGCCTTCAGTTGAGAGTCCAATCATGCTTTTTACTTGGACTGAGTTAGAACAGACTTGCAGTTTTATCCCAGAATCCTCATGTTATCATTAGCGTTCAGACTTTGACGAGACTTTGTTGTAAATTAGGGTTATTCAGGATTAATGAACACACTAATGTATTCACACAGATATGATGGCCACCAAGAACTACAGCAAACTGGGCAGATGAAAGAAGAAATTTTTAAGTTTGTAATGTCAAAGTTTAAGACTTATTTTTCCTCTGTAAATTTGAAATTCTTTCGACGTGAAAATTCTGAGTTTGTTTTCTTGTTAATTCACCACCTTATCAGAATCTCAAAGATTTAAAGGATCCTTTTTAATTTTTCTGTACTTTTATTTTTAGTCCTACTACACCATTATACTATCATAATACAAACATGTTATAAGTTGTGATTCTAAATATTAATATTTCTTTCTCTTTAACAACAACAACAAAAAAACCTTTGGAATAATTTCTTCAAATTGTTATGAGAATTTTTTTATTTGGCATTGAAGGAAAAGGGGGTTATGGCAAAATTATTTTAAAAATGCGTGTTTAATGGCAACAAAGTCAAAAATCAGAAATTCCGTTTTTCTGTAAGCTTACTTCTAGTGCTTGCTGTTGTAATTCCCTGTGTTAAAAATAAAGGAAAAAGTAAGGAAAGTACTTGTAAAATGATTTTAAGGACAGCAGCCTTATGATGATATTTTGATATTTGATAACGTGATATGTTGGTTTAGAATAACATGAATTCATTATCAAAATATTCTTCCTTTATCATAAGCTGGTTTGGAGAAATACGTTCTAGATTATTTTCATAGCACAACTTAAAGGAAATCAAAGTGTTCACTGAAACTAAAAATGGATTACATATGAGACCAAAACAAAAAAACAAACAGAAAGAGCGAATACAGAACGCGTCACCAGGGAAATTTAACATTACTGTATGAAGGGAATAGAAAATTGGTGATTGTGGTGGAGTGGGGAGGTTATGAAAGTGAGGGAAGCCCTTTTCTTCAGGGACCCCTTCCTCCTCCACTACAAACCGAGACAGTAAAAGACCTACACATTTCCTTTTTTGTGAGAGGAAGTCAGGTTGTTGATGAACTGGGAGTCACCCACTAACCCACAGGTTTCCCTTACTGGATTTGATTCCTCATGTACAGACGGCTTTCAGAATTGATGCTTTGGTACAATTAACAACTAACAGCATAATTTGTTTAACCAGCTATATCACTTTAATGACAGGCGTAATAACTTAAATAGCCTTGAATACATAATAATGCACACTACTATGAAATGTAATTATAAGGGAGACTTGCCCATTTGGGGGTTTTGTTTTGTTATTATGCCTTTGTGCCGACAGCAGCCAAGGCAGGGGCCTTGATGTTTTCAGGTTTTTGTACATGGGTCAAATCTTTTGAATGTGATATCTCAGAAAGTCTCCAAGGGATAGGTCAAAGGGCAAGGTCATGAAATTTTGAGGTCTTTCTTTGCCTGTGAATGCCGAATGTCAAGAAGGCTTGAAGGAAAATCTATCAAACTTTGCACAAATGTTCATTCTACTGACTCACCGATTAGAACAGATCAGATCTGAATTTTGGAGGTCATGGGTCTAAGGTCAAAATCACAGAGACTCATGTTCACCTATTACTCGTGAAATGAAATTTATATATGTGAAAGGATTTTCTTCAGACTTTGAACAAATGTCCACCACGACAAAGGGATGCTCCAAAACACTGAATAAAAGTTACAGCAGATGGTGATCCTAACTCTACCATTAATGTACAACGATTGTGCATGGCCCAATCAGAGTCGGTTAGAGCAGGAAGAGGTGGGAGATATCATGGTGACGACAGCAGGAGGTGACTGCTCATACAGAGATTAGCATAGATGCTAATGGCTTCAGTAGCAGTTTCATCAGATCTGGACCGCATGTCTTTATTAAATGATAAACAAATAACAACACTATAAACTTATCATTTGAAAGGATATCTTCACTTCACTTCCAATATGTTTTGCCAAATTTTGTTTGACAAAGTGGCTCACGGTCTGTCCTTTACACCAAGGCAGTTGTGTGGCCTACTACATTATCTGACTGGCCATAATGAATGTGATTGACAGAATGATCATCCAATCACCTGCCAGATATGCTTTTGAAAGGTTCTGCTCTTTCCCAAATGATTTTTATGGGTTCTTTCACAGATAGACTAGTGAAATATATTGATAAGTCCATCTTGTACTAACAGTAATTACAATATTCACATCCATCTTATGCACCAAAGGTATGCAGTTAGTGGTTGTATGACTTAGACGGAGATTTTTCTCATGTCATTTTCATCAAAGACAGTTTGAATATTCTTATGTAAGCTTGCGCACAGTGTTAATTTGACACTTTCAAAGAAAGTCATGGGTACTGTCAGAACTCTATTGACCTACAGCACTAGTAGGTCATAAATTCTTGAGGTGACAGCTGTTTACCTGCACTGACAGTAACAACCTGTAAATCAGAGACAGAACCATAATAAGTCTGCTGACAGTGAGCTTTGAACCCTGTAAACACCTACAGCTGTGCATTAGTGAAATGCAAGATATCAGTCTGTAGACTCCCTGCTGCCAAGCTTAACTCAGCAGTGGTTTACCAAAGTGAAACTGTCACACCACAAAGAGGTAGGAACTGCCACCTGTTATTTCTCAGGAGGACTTTTTAACAGATTTTTAGATACTTTCTAAACCAGCTGCATGATCTCAGAGGGAGCTTCACATTCTTTGCCCTGTTGGTCTGCACCTGAGATACTGTGTATTTTTCTTAAACTGAATGGGGATGGGGTTTCTTTTTCCATGTTGTGTCTGTTCTTCAAGCTGTTGTATACAGTTTTCGTTGAGAAAAGTAATATGGATGTCAATGAATGACCCACATGAGCAAAAGAGACCATCTGTAATAGTACTACTAATTTAGCCTCTATATGAATTAGTTCAATGTAATGCTTATAATCCCTGGGGTGGAGATTTGATAGAGAAGTGCAGGAAATTTTGTCAGCCAACCTGAAAACCAGCATCATGTTGGTTCCATCAACTAAAAACTTGAGGGTATTTTTCACTGGGTTTTCAGATAACTTCTGAAAAGAATCTCTGTGGTGAAAAATAAACCATTGACACATGTTCTGTTCAAAAAGATAATCTTCACAAATGAGCCCTGCCTTTATAATTTTTGAAGCAAAATGTGACAATCCATAAAGGAATTACAACTTGACTGACTTCAGTGTCACAACTAAGCTTTAAACTTTTATTTCATGCCTTCACCTCTCTTTGCAGACTTCTCCTGAGTGAGACCTGTTCTAGTTAGAGGTCATGACAGTGTTGATTACAAATGTATTATTGTTGTTTACAAAAAAAAGAACTACCAAATTGTATGACATTTAAACTTTTCAACCTTAGGACCGAAGTCATTAATAGGACTCTACAGAGAGACTGGCATACATCCCATTCCCTCAGAGTGCCCTTGTCACCTTCATATAGAACTATGTAAGTTTGGCAGCAAGCCATGGTCATCACACAAAAAGTGTGTAAAATTTACCACACAACAAAGTGAACTAGAGTTTGTTCAAACTGAATCAAACATAACAGATGTCAGTGTGACCTGAGATGAGGCACCAGAAATGCTGAAATTGTGATTCACTTCACTGCACTTTAATATAAGGCAACCAAAACAGCCTTTGGTAAAGACTTAAAATGTGATATGTAAGTAAAGTTATGTGTTTATATGCAACGCAGTAGGAGGAACCATTTTGTCCAAACGGGACAAAAATATACATAAGACAGTAATTCCTCACAGGAGCTCCTGATTTTAATGTTGCTAAGGCTGTGAATAACATGGCTATTTACACTTGTCTCACTCGCTGAGGGAGCCAAAAGTTTTGTTTTTGTTTTTTTTTAAGTTTTTTTATTGGAGGGGATTCATTAAACATAAAGTTGATTTGATTATTTGGTAGATTTTTCAAGCAGATGTGTAAATGATTTGGCCAAAACATTTAACAGCTCTTTGTAGTATAATCATAACGATTAAATGGATATTTTGTTGTTTTGAAGTGGGGTCTATAAAGCTAATGTAAATAGCAGCAGTAGTTTTGATAAGCTCTGCCCTTATAAGGAAATAGCTGGCACAGAAGCTAAGCTACACATTGCTGACAATGGGCCAAAAACTCTACAGCATCTTCTGAATTTAGGATGAGAGCAAACTGAAATGCCGCACAAGGATGATGGTTTACTTTACTGAAAATAATTAGAATGCTTTAATTTTCTGCTCGCAGACCCTTTGTTTAAGTACTACTTCACTTTAGGTGGACGGACACATAGAACATGCAGTGTGTCAAAGTAGTGCCAAAACGAAGGGGCTTGCCTGCTTAAAAGTAAAGCATTGTAAAGTTCAGTAAAGTTTACAATCCCCCCTAGTAGTTTTAGCTTGTTTTAATTGAAAAATCAGTAAATTACTCTGAGCTCTTGGTCCTATCTGCAGCAATATTTAGGTTAGTTCCCATGCTGGCTTTTTCTTACAGGAGCAGAGTCACTGTCAACATGTCAGCTATTAAAATTAACCTCATACAAGCCCACTTCAAATATATTTAACTATCCCTTTGAAAACATAAACTGAAATATTTTCAACATAGAATCTCTAATATGTGTGGATTTATTTAAAACTATTAGGACCTTTCCTCATTGAAGACTATATTCAGAGGTTGTTAAAAAAAAAGTTAAACTAATTTATTAGTTAAGGCAACGATAAGTATGGTATCAGTATGATATCTCCTTCTTCTTTCTAATAGAATATGAGTTGTGGTTCATGTCAATGGTTAGTGACTTCCCATTGTTTACTCATTTGATTTAACATTGGTTTGGAATTTACCTTCAGATAATTACTGAACCCTGTGTGGTTTTGTAGTTTTTTGTAAGAGAGAGCTGTTTCCTCTACTCAAGAAAATAAATATATTTCCAGTATAAAAAAATCAGTGAAGACCATAGGGGTATTCTCGGTCAAGTTTTCTGTTAAAGCAACAGTTGAAAAATGGTTGATTCCCTTGGTCACTTTCCTCACTCCTTTGCCATGGTCTATAGACATTACAGCAACATTAGAATGTACATACTTAAACCTCGTGTGTAGAAAATTCATCAAAAACATGCTGTAGACACAGGCAGAGTCATGTTCGAACAAATTGCTCTCTTCAATACGCATGGTTCTGTTGCCTCTTACATGTCTACAGGTCTCTCCTACAGGCTGTAAAATAATAAATATGATTTTCACAGCTTTTATTATCTAGCATCAAATGTTTAGATCCTGGGGGATACATTAGAAAGTTAATGTTTTATACCCAGATTGAGGTATTAAACAGATTCTGTTACTTAGTGGTAAAAGTAATATATTCTGCCGACAGTCAGAAATATCTGAGCATGAAATTGATATTGATTATTCTTTCATTTACTTTTAAGCGTGTGTTAGGGTCATCATGGGGAACATATCATCAAAATTAGATGATTATTTGTTTTCTGTGTTGTGTAATGTTCCCTGATTGGATCCATCTCTAGCATTTTAGATGTGTACCATCAGCAAATATTCAGTTTTTCAGTTATTAAAACTTTTTTGATGCAAATCTTAAATGAAAGAAGCTGTGATGTTGTTCATAAAATTGTTTGGAGCTAACACGTGAACCATTGAAAGATAGGTCAAATTAACTTTTTTTACCCTACATGGGCAATCTAGGAGGTACAAACTCAAAAGTGGTGACTGAATGTCATATTTGAATAAACAAAATTGTGTTATTTTAGACTATAATTTATTTTTGAAAATAATAATTAGTTATTTAAAAAATGATTATACATGTCTGCTCATTTAAGGGTTAACAACACTTGTATTCACTTAGAGAGTTTTGGTGAGTGCTCAAGACCACATAAATGAATTCCTACATGATGTTGCTTTAAAGTCATGTACAAATTATGACAACTTTTATTCTTCATAACCCTCACAATAATTATAACTTAATTTTCTTTTATCTTCAATATAATCTTTATTTAAGTACAACTGCACATCAGGGCCAATTTTAAAAGAGGAGAATAGTTCTTAAAAACAGTTTGTTTAAAATAGAAAATCTGAATTAATGAGCTTATAAAGGCCTAAATTCAATACCAAACTTTAGTTTTTTGAGTGTAAATAGTACCAAGCCCTTATTCATAACTTCTTGTCAAAGTCAAGATGTTAATGACACTGAGATGATTGTGGGCTTAAACCACATGTATTTACTTATCACTTAGTCAAGAAAAAAGTATCTCGGATAAGACTATCAACTGCGGGCATGATACAAGACAAACTGCTCCATCCAGTTTGATTTTCCTCCACTCAATTATCTCAAAAATGTAAAGGGTTTGTTTTTATGTATTTTTATGTGATTTGCAACTTTTTACTTACTAAATTGACCCATTGTTTTTTAAACCTGAAAAGTCTGAGCTTGGTTTCTGGTAAGTTTATGACTTTATCATCAAAAGAAAAAAAAACATGTTTTTTTTCAAAAGTTGACAGAATCTCACTACGTTCATAGTCTTTTGTTTTATGAAGAAGAAAAACATTCACGACCAAAGGTCCAATCAATGACATTAGGTAGAATATAAAAACATGAATGATTCAATGTAAAGTGCTAAATAAGAAACAACTGAGGTCCAGTTAAATACAATGATGAATCGTTTCAAATCACTGTAAGAGCGGTTATACTGACAAAGACTCTACCAACTCTACTTTTAAATCTTTAAATGAGTGAATATTTAATCGAAGTAAAATCAATAAAACACTGTAAAATGATGATGGCGACATACAGAGGACGTAAAATTTCAATATTTCTGGTGAATGAAAATAAAATCCTTTTCTGTGTCTCAGTTTTGTTTTTCTTTGCTGAGATCCTGAGAAACTGTGTCAACATCATGAGACTTAAAATATTCCCTAAAGATGAACAGTCATGGCTGAACTTTACGGCCTCTCGTAAAAAACAGAAGTTTGGGATGTTGATAGTTTTAGAAAGCTCGCTACTTTCACTGCCTGTTACATAATCATCAGCACATGATGAGATGGCAGGAATCAGGTTCTCCATGTTTTTGTCACTCATTCATTGACTTTAAATGGATATTACTTATTAACTGACAAATCTGTGACTGTATTTGGAATCTTACATGACAAAAGCATTTCATAATAAGGTATTTGAACATATTACTATTTATAAACAAGAAAAAAAAATGTTCATAAAGCACCTGAGGCACATATGTGGTTATGAAACAGAGTTAAAGGTATTCTGATGTCTCTGAGGTACAAAGCAAAGTCAACCATCAGTATCATGACTGCTTATCTTACAGACAAATGTGGCACTCTTCAACATTATCAGATAGCTTTGAGGCATGTGAGCTGCACAGTGGGCTGTAGGGCAAGAAGAGTGTCAGTTAGCATTACCATTACCATTGTGAGGAACTGCAGCACAGGCTATTTGATCTTTATCCCTTCAACAATACATGTTTATATTCGTAGTTAGCTGCAGTAAATACTAACATATTTTAATAAACTTTAAGACCTTTGAACCCTCAGAGAGAACCCCAAAAATAATAGCATTGCTAACAGCGCCATGACGTCACCTCATGTATTCGCATACAGTAAAATGAGAAAATCCTCTCTTTCGGGACTGTTAATTATACTTGTATGTTGTGAATGTGTGTGTGTATAATAGTATGGATATCATAAAGACCTTTTGCATGTAATGTTACATGTAAATCTCACCCATGTTTGGTATGCAGTCTAGCATGTTAATTTCTCAATGTCAGTGCTATATAGCATTGTGCCCCGTGGTAAACTTTAACCAAAATGTTCTGCCACAGTCCTGCTGTGTTGAGGAGTGATCTATTAAAGCATCAAGTGTCAGTGATAGATATTTGCTGATCATTTAATAAGGGGTTCTCTTTTCTTGATACGGTAATGTTAATGATAGTGATCCTGATCAGAGAACAGAAAAAATACCTTTTAATTCCTCTTTGTGTACTTTTTCATTAAATAAACGCCTGATAGGCATATTAAGTCTTTTAATGAATCACTTGTATTGGTAACAACAGCTGTGAGGCTCTTGTGTGCTTAAGATCACTGCATGCGATCTAGACATGAATCAATATCAGCCTGGTCTTCATTTGTTTTCTGTTTGTGAACATCCATGAGGTGATCCAACTCATAAGACTGGGTCACTGACATTTGTTTTCCACAGACTAATATTACTTTATTACTTTAATACCTTCAGAATACACCTCATAGGTAATTGTCAGCTAAAATGCATCCTAGCCTATGGAGTGGTGCAGTATGAGTCCGAAAAGTGAGTTTGTGTTCTAGCATTTCCTGTTACCTATTCTCAAACTCTGTGGTAGACTTAAATGGGCTTGGGGATAAATGCCTGAAATAAGGTCCTGAGTGCAGTCTCTAAATGCCGTCTTCATAATTACTGTTTGTCATTTTTATACCACCTCTTCTCTCTTCCTATTACAAGAGCTGTCTCACCAAATATTTGCTTATATTTCCCAGCACCAAGTGCCTCACTGACTAAGGGCCCTGCTTACCTGATGTTTGGACCAAAATTGGTTACATTTTGTGCTTCATTTACAAGATATGTTTGTTTTGGGTGCCTAAAAACAGGTGGTTCCAGACCAGTGTTAATTTTGTCGACTAATTATTTTCGTCATAGTTTTCGTCATCAACCTTTTCTCCCCTGACAAAAACTGGACTATAATCTAAAAAAACAAGTGTACATTGACAAAACTAAAACTAAATTAACTGACATTTTCGTCAACAAATAAAAACTAGACTAAAATGTTTGACAGAGACTAAATCCAATCAAACCTAATTTCATCATGTAGAAAGTAGAGACAAGTTAGGAATATATCTAATCACAGCTAATTTGGCTGTGTGGAAAGGTTGGATGAGTTAAGAGGGACATCCAGTCACAACTGTCTTAGCTTCATGGTGGTGGGATCCAAGTGTAAAATATGACTTCGGAAATTCAAGGAAACACAAAAAATGCCCTTCACTTTACACTTCATATTTTACTCAACTAGATTTACAGTAGATTTCGTCGACTAAAATGTGAAATTTCATCAACTAAAACTAGACTAAAATTGAAACAATTTAGATGACTAAATTATGACTAAAACTAAAAGATATTTTCAGGTAAACAACTAAAATTAAAACTGAATTAAAATGTGCTGTCAAAATTAACACTGTTCCATACTAGAAACTTTTAAAAAGGTCAGAGTTTCTGTAGATGTTTGTACAGGCAGAACCAAGTCCATAGCCACGCATAAGCAAGTCTAGTTCACCTGAGTATTATCTCTCAGGGCTGGCAGACTACAAATGCAATGGCAAATTCGGGAGAAATATTCATGCTGTTCACTCTGTTGTATCTAAGGTCTCTTAGCAAAGTATTGATTTACCGTCCCTTCACTTTAAAAAGCAAACCCTTAATTGTCCATCCACCATACATCCATGTGTTTGACATTTTTGTACGTGTAGACCTCACCACTCTGTGTGAGCATGTATATTTTGTGTCATGACAACAGTGCCACCGCCAACAACTTGGGACTTCAGTGGCAGGCTGGTAATACACTCTACCATCAATCAGGTTCGAGCCCAGCTCTGGCTGTCACATGTTGATGTGTTATTGGGCAAAACACTTAACCACAAGTTGCTCTCATGGCAGCATCACTGGCGTTTTAACAGGTATGAAAGAGTGTGGATGTGTTAGCTTATACTGATGGACAACTCACATGAAAACTTTGTCCATCAGTGAGTGAATGTGGGAGCAAATTGTTCTTTTAGTGGCTCTGTGTACACTTTTTTTTACCATGAAATCACAAAACCACTGCTGAAATCAAAACATTGTCTGAGCAAGAACCTTTAAACTAATTACAATTAAAGATTGTTCCATTTTCAGTTGATCCTCGTCACATAAACAAGTACAGGTTCTTCATTTCTATACAGAATTTCTGCCTTACATGCCACCAAAATAGTCACAAAGCACACAACAGAGGCAAAGAGATCTGAGTTGCTTCTCTGTCCACGGGGGCACCTAAATTGACACAAAATGAAAGATCCACACAGGAGCTTTAAAAAAATTGCCTGTACATATCTGCTTCACTTAAAATTTTCAGGAGTTCTCTTGAAAACACCCACTCCTTACTTTCCTGTTCCTTAGATGAGGGAGAAATCCCAGTGTCACCATATAGGTTACTCACTTGACCATGAGTCTCGTCTGATACCACATCACTTCTGAAAAAGACAGAGAGAGAGAGGGAGGGGAAAAAAAAAGACTCCAGCAGAAACTGAAAGCACTAATCACAGATATATAAGATGTACATGAGCCTCAGTGAAGCATGGTGTCTGATCAGAGTCAACTGCTCCTTCAAGGTAAGACTTTCTGAAAACTAAGAGATGCTTTAGGCATGAGAGGGATGGTCTGAGTATTTGTCAGCATGAGAGGGATAAATCTGGACTGAACAACTCAATCAAGCCTCTGTATAAAAGGTGTGACAGGGTATATACAGAAAATAAGAAGCTTGATTTGATGCCTTTAAAGACCTTTTATTCAAGACCCTCTTATTAATATTATGATTCTAATTCATTGTAAATTGTGCTTGTTGCATTGGCAGCTCATGTTTTGGTGCATGTTCTGAACTGATTGTCCAATAGTACAACGGAAAAGTTCAGCCAGTGATAACATAATCCATACAGTGTAATTCAGACACGAGTGTGGGAACAACACGAGAGGTACAGAATCTGACCGATTATCAAAACAACTTCAAAGCTTTAGAAACTGAAAAAAATTAATACATTTGAGATTTAAAACATTGATATATTGAAGCCAATTGCTATTCAAATAGGGAAAATAAGTAATTTTTCTAAAAGAAAAGGATACAACTTCTCAAAAAGAGGCTTTTAACCTGTTTTGGTGGAAACATACATTGAAAATGATGTCATATAATTTTGCATTTATGACTTTTGAATACTACTTACAGACAATAGTTTTCAGCCTAATCAGTTTTCTTTACCCTGCTGGCACCCTGTCAGAAGTGTTTCATTCATGTGAGCATTTGAAAAATCACATCAAAGATAACTTGAGGCAGCAAATAATATTTGATAATAATCATTAGTATCACTTGATATTGCATTTTATTGGTATTGGCAGATAATAGCTTAATGAGGTGATAATCAGTGTTGGCAGATCAGAAAATTTCTGCCCATATTGGCCGCCGATATATTGGCTGTACATATCAGCCATAGATTTCTCATGTAACAGGGGTAATGTCAGCAGAATGTATGACTGTACCATGATGCCTCACATTATTGTCCTGAGTGTCTATATTTAAACAATTACAGTCTTTTTTAAGAAGAAATGTTGTTTTTATTTTTTCACTTGTTTCTACGACAAATAAACTGTCACATGACAGGAACAGGTCAATTTAAGTTAAGAAGAGGCTTAATACTTCTTGGATATTGATTTTTTTTTTTTTAATCCACTTTCATGCATCCCTAGTATGAAACACTATTTGAAATTTTGACTTTTTGGACACAATCAATGAACTCACAAAAACAATGCCCAGCTTTGCTAAACAGCTGCAGAGTATCTGTGTGTGACAGCGTCCTCCATTTATAACCAGAAGTTCCGGACATTTTTAAAAGGGTAACTTTTTCACTACATAGCAAAAATTTAAGTCTGCATTTTTTTCAAATTCTTGACAAATAAATGTTTTTAGAAAATATTTTCTCCTAAAATAAGAAATTTTCTTATTAATATCAATTTGGTAAATAAGTGTTTTTGGGTGAAACACTGAAAAACTCATATTTGTACATCAAACTTACTGGCCACTTTGTTAGGCACACCTTGCTGATGGACCCTCTTTTGCCTTCAAAACTGCCTTAATTCTTAGTGGCGTAGATTCAACAAGGTGCTGGAAACATTCCTCAAAGATTTTGGTCCAATTGACATCAGTACATCATGCAGTAGCTGCTGATTTGTCAGCTGCACATCTGTGATGCAAATCTCTGGCTCCACTATATTCCAAAAGTGCTCTCTCTGTGTAATCCTGCTGGAGGACACTTGGACTTCAACAGGTCACCTTGGCCATGTCTACATGCCAAAATGCATTGAGCTGCTGCCATGAATCAAAGTGTTTTTGGTCCTTTGTCTTTGTTATTTAGATACGCTGCCTTTGTTGTATTTACATTTGATGAGAATATTCACTGTATTTAATTTACCGAACCACATGGTGGTGATGGACTCTTGCTGACTCAAGCTGTTGATCAGTTGAAAGCTAAATGAGATCATAATTTATCAGAAATAAGAAATCTAAGCGAAAACATTTGTTTAATCATTGTCAAATACCTTTTATTGCAAATATAAAAAAGTAAGAACCTTTTTCTACCCATAAGCGGATTTTTTTTTACTAGTTTCATGCAATTCAGGCCAAAATTTATCTTTAAATACCTTGAAAATGAAATATATACCTTAACTTGTGAATGTGACATATAACAATTATAAAGATATTTTGACAATGAATTAGACATATAAACTTGCTGAGATCTCAGCTTTGTTGTGTGTCATACAAATAACACGACTGACTTGCATAAAATGACTAGACGTCTGTTTTTGTGCCGTTATCAAGTGTTGTGCAACATTTGTGATCATCAGTCTAGTGATTCAGATGTTGCAATGTCATTTCTGGAATACGACCACAAAGACAAAACAGTGGTTATGCTTCCCTCTACACTGAAACTATGAAGAGGAATAAAGATTCATGTTCTCATGTTTGTGCACATGGAGCAATGCAGGGTTCACAAAATCAAATGAAAGTGAGCACGAGGGATGTGGAAACTTCTTTCATGAATATTAAAGGACTTCCTGTCTTATGAGAAGTTGACAGTTAAATTCCCATAAAAAGAGTGCTATAGTTTTGTTTTCATACATATAAAATGCATGAGCCTGCATAACACAGTAGACTAAGTCAGCACTTCATTGGCACTCAGTGAAGAGAAACAGATGTGTAAGGTGGGATCCTCTGTTTCAGATGGCTGTTTGGTGTCAGACTCTTGTCCTCCTGTGCTGCACACTGATCCTTGTGGAGTCTTTGACTCCATCTCCAGCGCTCCAGAGAAACAAATACAACAACTCCTTTCGCCTCACGAGGTCCACCCGAACCCGTGTCCAGCAGCTGCAGAGGAAATATGTAAGTGCTGAAAACATCTCCTCACTATGCCAGTGTTAGCAGTTCCTTACTACAAATGTGCAATCATATCTCATTTACTCTGACAGAAGGAGGAGCAGCTGGGCAACAGGCATTTCGAGGACAGAAGCCGGCGGTTAAAGGAACTGCCGTCACTCTCCACTGATTTCAACAGCTGGCTAAATTTAACTGTGAGTTCCTATAAAGTGTTTCAAAACAATCCCACAGAAAAAAAAACACACTACAAAAAAAAAAAGATTGCAAAATTTGGTGATCATTACAGCAGCGGTTTTGTGATTGCATGTTATAAAAAAGAAATCTGATGACATCATCAAAAAGTCTCCTCTTGCAGGATGAAAAACTTGTGAAAATTCGACTGGAATTTCCCTTTTATATCCTTGAGCAGCTGAGGGAGGTTGTGCAATACACTAAATACAAAATCAACAGAGATGGAATAAGTACAAAGTGATGCACTCAAGTAAAAGTGCAGTTTCTTACATAATATTTTAACTGAGTACAAGTTAAAGTTGCATCAACACATGTAACAGTCAGGGGTAGAAAGCAACTTCTCACATTTACTCATCTTACTGTAATTTTTCGGTATTTTTGTGCACTTGCACTCTTTTAAAGTCTATTTGTTTTTAGTTTGTGATACCAGTGATTTTGCCTTTACATGAGCAAGTTTTTGATGAAGTGTTATACTTAGCTATATTTCACATAGCATCTGAGTCCTGAGTAAAAAATAAATGCAGAGCTAAACTGATAGTTTAGTTTTCCATCAGCTAGCGTTGCCAATAAGCCAAAATTTAGATTATAAACTTCGTCACAACATGTAATACTGAATGGTTTAATTCATGACACCATATTTGGTACATATTTTGGGATCAAGAGTTGATTAGCAACATCAAGTGTGAAAAAATATATTTACAATTTATTATGGTAATCTAATATCTATCAGGGCATATATATTTGGCCTGTTGTAGACATGAAAATGTAATTAGTTACTCTCCACCTCTGGAAATCAACTGGCTATTTCTTTTTGCTGTGTTCAGGACTGGGAACGGCTTCATGATGCTTTTTCGGACTTGCACACCTACTGGAATATGCTAGAGAAGAAGAGAAAGCAGCTGGAGAATGAGGTGGGACTAGTGCTCCGCACCACTCTACCTCAGAGCATCGGGCACATTCAGCTGGACCTGAGGGACCTGATGAACCAAGTCAGCAGCCAGGTATCCACTCTGCACATTTAGGTCTCCTCTTAGCCACATAAAAAACACCAGGGGAGGTGACACTGATGTCTCCTACTAATTATTTTTCTCCTTCAGATGAAGTTCATGCGGATCTCTTGGGTGAAGCCCACCTCTCCTACACAAACAGAGCCAGAGCCCGGTTCCAAAACAGTGTGGGACAGCAAAGTGGAGGGTTACATCATCCTGAGGGATCTAGACCTCTACCTCACCAAGCTGGCAAGAGACTTCCTCCTTCTGGCTTCAAAAGCACACTTATGACTCAGCAGAGAGAAGCCGGCTCCTTCATGACACAAAAAATGGAAAAAAAAGGAAAGAAGGGCCTATTTGCAAAAACCAGAAGAAAATTACTGTGAATGATGCTAAAGTGGTGTTTTCAGCACTCCAGGCATATCCATCTTTTAAGCTTTTAAAACTTTTAACATGATGTTTTGCTGCATGTCTCAGGGCTTCTTGGGTATTTCCCACAGTTTCTGTCTTACCTCTGACTGCAAGTTAGCAGTAAGCTCCTCGAGCCAACAACTTACTTCCCAACATCTGGTTATTCCCCCTCAACCTCTATCGACAGAACTTTCCCAAACTCTATTTGCTATTTATTAATATTTATTATTTTGTATTTATTTTAAAGTGGTTTGTTCTTTTCTTTTACATCAGAGATACAGTGGTTTACATTTTTAAGATGTTTTGAGTTTGAGATATTTAAATATATATTTGACAATAAAGAGATGAAGCATTTGAAACACTGTGACTTCACGTTGTGATTTTTAAACTTAAGAAAAATGCAGTATTTTTTCAGCATTAAAGGCATTCTAGTGTTACTGAGAATGGATATGAATTAGTGAGAGATGCTCCTTCTGTTTAGTATGCTATGTGTGCTTATGGTATCTTGTCCTGTCGGCCGCATAAAAACAAACTTCTGATGGTTGATCCTCCTTGTTTATTAGCAGGATGACTGCTTGTCTGGTTGCAGTTTTCTGTTTCTTCATGTTGTGTCGACCCTTGGGGCAGTCTGCAGAGTAAAATCATGTTGATACAGTCAGATGCCTGAATGTGTTTTAGGTTTTTTTTTAAAAAATCCCCTTAAGTCTTGACACATGACAGAAGAGCAGGCTCTGACTCACCACCAGCAGATGTCCCCGCTTGCCTTTAGTCACCTTCAACTCTGATCCACGAACAAAATCAATGATTCCCTCTTTGCCTCGAGCAACAGAAAACCTGATGCTGCTCATTGGAGACAACAAAAACAAAGAGAAGAGGGATGGATACTGGTCAGATATCAGGCATGAGGAGTAACAAATCACATTTACTCACAGTAGTTGTATTAAGATGCTTAATAGTGGTATTTTTCTAGTAGTTTGTACAATCAGTACTTTCACTTTTACTTAATTATGTGGTTTGGAGAGTACGTTGATACATTTCATACTGCAGCCGAGTTCTGAGGGGAAAAAAAGGTCAACTATTTCAAACTTTCCGTCAACTTGGGTGTCACACTACCAAAAATCCAACATTTGTTCTAAAACAAAGTAAAGTTTTACATGACACTATACTGAAATGATAACCAGCACTGAAATGGAGGAAATATTTTCTGTATGGAAAGATTTGACCTAGACAGGCCTTCAAAATCAGTGACGGCAAACACAGGGCACCACTGATATTTGATGCTATGTTGCATAGATGAATGCTCCTGCAATTTGCTGGTGTTTCCACCCTTGCTTGATATCCCACAGACACTGAATGTTGTGGATGTAGCATCATATCTAGAACATTTAGCCACAGTTTTCACCACTCTTGTCTACTGCCTGCCATCATCATATCTTATTTCTTTGTTGTCCTTCATGCCGTCTACCTCTGATGAGAGCTTGACGTCCATAATTTGGAAGGCCAGCAGAATAAAGCAGAAGGAACTGATCAGAGAAACCTTAAGTTAAAAGACAAATGAGATTGATTCCTTAAGCTAGTTGCAATCAATTATCAATTTGAATTGTTTTTCTATTCCCACCCCTTGTATTTAATGGATTAGACACAGGATGTTCACAAGAGCTTGTCATAACTTGGACAAGACTGTTAACTTGTCCTCTTCTGATCCTTACACCTGTGAAGGATCAGTTGGCCGCAGGCTGAGTACCCAGGTCCACACATAGGCAGTTATTTAAGAAAAAGGGGGCCTTCTTTCTTTACTTTCATAAATAATCTCGTTCACTTCTAACTTTTACAAAAAACATCTCAGTCCATATGAAAACATAAACACGCAGCAATGCCATTCCCCTGCAATGACTTCTTCCTTTTCAAGTTTATTCAATGGAGCCAAAGTCCACCTGGTGTCATGATTTAACTCTTGTTCAATTACAACACCAGTTGGACTTTAGCGGGGTTTCTTTGTGAAAGTTTTTGTTTAATTTTTAACCAGAGACATACTATATGATGAGCTAGTGCTGATTTACCCATAAAAATACAAATTGGAGGCACTGATGATGAGTTTGCGGGTTTCAATTTTTGTTGTAACTTTGTCAAACACAGAAATAGAAAGCTAAAGGTTGCCAGTTAACAGGGTAACACTGAGTATGTGTAAAACATCAGCAATGTTAGTTTCATTAGATTTTTAAAGTGTTTGATTCCAAGATGGAGGAGCTGCAGCTCTCAGTTCCTCTTTTCTGCTATCCCAGATTTGTCGTACTTGTGTGTTTTTACAAAACTGCGTGTTTGTATAACTTGTAAAAAGTCAAGTAAGCAAAGTTTAAAAAAAAGGTTTGGCAATATCTGCTCAAGCAGACAAAAGTAATAACAGTGCATGATGAAGTGGCACAGAGAGAAAACCAGGACAAAGTGTAACAATATGTGTTTTTTCTTGTCTACATGTACAGTGCTTTACAAATGTATTGTACCACCACCCAATCTAAGGTTTATTTCCCAGCTGCCCTAAATGAACAGCGCTGGTATTTAACAAAATATTTTTTATGTTTCTGTTATGGTAAATATACCAGTTTGTAGAAACTCTTTAAGCAAAATGATGTTTTAATGATGAAATATAATTATTATTGTTATCTGTGAATTTTAAAATTTACTGTTTTACGTAAAATAGAAAAAAGTTAAGCACATTATTATTTCCTGATTAAGATGTCATATTACAGTTATTTGCTGGCAAATAAAAATAGTTCAAAAAAATACTTCTAGCGGTTTAGTGGCATGCTTGATTGATGTCTGATTTCTCAGCAAAGCCCAGTGAGTTGGCTCAAATTTGGCTATTAAAAGTGAAATGAGCTTGAAATTCTTGTTAAAAAAAAAAGTGTGTCCAATAACAATAACAGCTTAGTTTTAAACCAGATTTTGAAAGATTTCTAAAATATTTATGTTTTACATGACAAAAGAAATAAAAATAAAAGTCAAATAAATCTTTTCAGCACTGTATATACTGAGTTTTGGGAAATCTTAACCCTGGCAGGTGTTTTCCAGACTTATAATATTGTTAGTGTGTAAAAAAGATCAAACACACACAGACAAAGCTTTGTTTCCAAAACTACCTCCCGATGTGTGGAAAAGGTCTATGTTCATTATTTTGTATGAAATACAGTGTGCTTATATGCATAACACGGACTAAAAGAGTGAATGTGAATTTTTACTAATAACTTTAGTACATCAGGGGAAAGTGCCAATCTTTTGGTAATTTGTTTTAGTTTGGCCAAATGTTATTAAATACAATATTGCTTTATATATCAAAACAGTTAAGTGGTTGAATCATTGCCCTCCAGCTGTCCTTTTGGCATGAAATAAAAGTGTATTCAAAATTCTCAGGACCTCAAGTACATTTTTAATTACATACCATATACCCAAGTAGATTCAGGGACTGCTACATTTACTTGTGCTATACTGAAAGTTTATCAAAGTGTAATTCTCCTTGTATATACTATTTTTGTTGTCCTTTCACCGCTTCTGGCTGGCATTAACCCCCATGATGAAGCACAGAGGCAGGCCTCACCTGCCTGGGTTGACATTGACGTAGTTGACCTTGCTGGCCATCATGGACAGTTTGGTTACCAGCTCAATCACATGGCTGCAGTGCAGAACCACGTCGCCCTGAGGGAAACACTGTTGCTTTTAGATGACGAGATTGTTGTGCATTGGTAAAAGTCATGACTACTGTGTCTTGCCGCACCTTCTGCTTATTGTCCTCGCTGGGCATGTGCAGAACAAACATCCCATCGCTGAGAGAGCTAACTGAGATACCTGTGAAAGACAAAAGCACAGATAAGACAAGTATGGGAATATATGAACCATGAAAAGAGGGCTCTTATGATAAAGCCTGGGCTCCAGGGATGTTTTTACAGCAGATGTGACACTTCTCCCAAAAAGAGACAGATTTGTTCATCTGACAAATGGCTCACTGACATGGATTAATCTCTAAGTGTGCTGTGATTAAGTGTCATAAAATCTGAAGTTCAAATTAAAATAACTTCTTTTTTAAAAGCTCTACAAACTCTTTAACCTTCCTCTGTAGTAAAATTACAAAATAAAAAGTTATCCAGGCAGTTTTGGATTCAAGGTCATTACCAAATACTTAAAAAGATTTCTTAAATTCTCAGAGCTAAGGCTGTTTTATACCTCTCAGAGCAGCGTACTCAATCTTCTGTTTAATCTTGGTCCTGTCCACTAGCACAGCGTAGGTGTTTGTGAGGAGCAGCTGGCGGGGGCGAGGCTTGAAGCCCCTCCTGTCATGTTTAATGACAGGAACACCGTACTGAGAAGAAAATATTGGAAGAAAAGTTACAGTTTTGGAGATAAAAGATCTGAAGTACTTTCACTTACAAGACAGAAAAAAAATTATCCTACCTGCACTTTGTCATTGCCCAGGGTTTGGACGACTTTCAGATTAATCTGCTCCCGCTCTGTGTGGAGTGACAGAAATGTTTTTAAATGAAGTGTTATTTGGTATCTTTAGGCAGTGTTAAATAAAGTACAGTGGTGATCAATTATGTGTCAGTACATACCAAGCCTGGTGTCCAAAAATAGCCTTCCAACACTTGCAGGGTAGCTGTCTTTCTGATCCTTAAAGATCTCACTTGCTACAACTTTCTGCATCATCTGACGTAAAAGAAAATTACATGAGATAAAAGAGCACCTAACATGATCTTTAAAAAGACTTGAAGTAAAGTTCACGTGAAGTTCAGTCAGACTAGGGAAGCAACTGTATAAGGCAATGTAGCTGAGGTGGCCTAATGTGGCCTAATTTACACTAGTGAAAATTCTTTTGCTGAGGCATGTCTGCTACCACCACAGTACAGACATGTCCACCTTTCAGCAAGTTACTATAGACCTCCCTTCTATTGGCATTGTTTGTAAGCAGCAAACTGGTTGACTGTCAAAAGTATAAACACATCAACGCTTTGTACACTATCCTTTACATTTAGTATAAATGAGACAAACACTATCCTTCTTGTTTTATTGTTTTATCTGAAAGTGGACTAAAATGCTAAACTTACAGTGCAGATGGATCAGTCTGATTCAATATCTGTAATCACACAGATCCATCTTGCCAAGCTCCAATCTACAAGCATTGCGTGCAGCCCAATCAGTGTCTTTTCGAGCAGGAAGAGGTACAAGTGAGACGAAATGACTGCAAGTACAGAGATTAGCATAGACGCTAACAGCTTCAGTAGCATTGTTTTCAGATCTGGACTGCATTTCTTTATTAACTGAAAAACAAAAATTAATAAACACAACAAACTTCCCTCTAAAAATAATGTTTTCGCTCCGCTTCCAACATGTTTTGCCGACAGTCTGTTTTAAGAAGCAGCTCACGTTTTGCCCTCTACACAACGGAAGTAGTGCCTGCCTGACAGAAAGACTGTCCAATCACCTGCAGGATATTCTTTTGAAAGTGTTCTGCCCAATCCCAAACACTTTCTATGGGCTCTTTCCCAGACGGACTCATGAAATATATTGTGGTTATTAAAATGCAACTTCCACAAGTGTTCAGCATTCTATTCATCTCCCAGGTAAATGTTTATTTTCCGAGTCAAAGCCCTGCACAGAGAATATGCACGTGGAATTGGTTTTCAGATGGCACTGGTTCTTGATGCCTGTCCCTACTCTGAACTGGGCTCTAAAATTATTACGGCCATGTTTTCAGAAGCCAGAGTACCTGTTTCTTCCATTCAGACTGGACCCTCCTGCAGTACTTTATGACCATGTTTCTCATGTGCAGCCTTCTCAGGTGTTCAGAGGCCTGTAAGGCAATATGTAATCAACAACTAAGAATTTGCATTGATGAGTAAACAGCTTCAAACTTGTCAAGCTCATTGTCTTCCTTTATGTACTATATCATTCTTGGTCTGTGTGTAGCGTGTATTTACCTCAGTGAGTAAGGGAGGGGGAGTTGGCCAACTTTTGTCCAACACACTCTCTGGCAGGTTTTTACGCAGATTTTTCAGGAACGAGGAGCGCACATGGTCCAGGAAATACTCATTCTCAGGACAGTAGTCCTCATGTCGGTGGATGAAGCCTTTAATGAACCTGATAAAAACGGCCAACAGCAGGGAGGACATTTACAAAAAATGTATATAAACTATTGTATAACTTTATTGGAGACATTTACATTAATAACACAGCATCAGTCTCGTACTTGCGTATTAGATCAGCAGCCTGTCGACGTCTCTTAGCCCTCCTGCGTCCCTTCATCCCTCTCCATGCAGACTGGATCACTATCACTGTAAATATATGTATGCAGGCATGTTAACACCAAGACAACCAGTGCTCAGCTAGAAAACATCCCCACATTAAAACAGATAGTCAGCGGAGGCTGTGTAAAAACTAGCAGGAAAGTAAATCAAGGCACTCTGCACTTAGGCATTTATGTAAGAGCTTCACTGTGGACTATGAAGGCCTTAAATCCAAATTTTTAAGGATCATCCAAAGATTATTTTTATGTCATGTGCACAGAAGGAAATGAAAGCTAAAATAAACTCAATTGAACCAAATATGATTGTACAAAAACTACAAAATATGAATGAGTCTACAGTGAGAGGTGCTCTGACCTGCTTTCCTGATGCGCTGGTACTTTGCTCTCTCCCGGTAGCCTCTCCATGATGTCTGCAGGGCCAAAGCTGTCAATGACAAAAAAGAGAGTTATGGGGGGAATTGTTAAAATGTAGTGCAGTATGTATGTAACAACACACTCAAGACCCCAACAGCAAATCTAAGCAGAAGAAGAACATCCTTGATCTCAACGATTAATTTGGCAGAAGAGGGCTATGCCAGACGGCCTGGATAAAACGCACGACTCAACTCCTACCAAGGATAGTAGCAGTCTGTTGCAGTTCCATTATCTGATACTGCAAGTTGCGCTTCACATGCGTCGCAGTGGAAGATTTTGGGATCATAATGAGTGGGTCACTTCCTGGCAAGTTGTGGTCCACCTTAAAAATATCCGCACCAATGGGAATTCTACCTGCAGAGCTGAAATTTCATTCTTATTCTATTTTGAAATGTAAGATTTTTGTTTCAGCTTGTAGTTTTTACATCCTCAGACATGAAGTTTAGATGATGATGCATCTAACAAAGGAAATATTGATTAAGAGTGAATTTAATGTTTAATATCTGATTTCAAAGGGGTTTGTTTTGGGCTCATTGTTTGTTGCTGATATTGGTGGATTTCATTCGCTACCAAAAAAGAGAGATGTGAGGTAAACTAGCCTAACTATACTATGACTGCTTGTTGATGTTAACTTACAAATTAAGAGGAGATAATATGAGTTAAATAGTGAGTGTCATTTGATCTTTCAAAGATTATAGAAAATCTGGACTCCCCTTACTCACCAATGTCTGGCTTTTTGGCTTCAAGTGCATCCTCTGTTGTGAAGAGAGTTTTTGGGAAACGTATGAAGATTTTTGACCTACAATCAATCAAAGAAACTTGAGATTAATATTGTAAAGTGTTAATGCACACATTACAAATTCAAATGTATTACTTCTTCAAACCTTTTCAGGTTAAAGAAGGATAATTTATACCACATTTTCAGTACAAAGCATCTGGGCTTTTCTTATTTTATTGTTTAATTTCAACCACTTTAAGTTCAAAAATCAAATATTTTGCATTTTTTGGCCAGTCACATCCTGACTGTTGTATCTGCTAACCAACCACTCACTGTACTTATCACATTAAAGCCAAACTTCCTTGATTTTGTATTTGCCTTATTCCCCTTTTCACTAGTAAATGTGAATGCAAGCAGTGTATACTGCTGTTACACCTGCAATGGATCAGTTACCAAAACAAGCAAATCAATCAAAAAACTGATGTAACACTAACTAGACAGAGTCAGTTTATCAGAATAAGGAACATACTCAGAAAAACTTTATTAATCCTCAAGGGGAAATTTGCATGTTTCAGTTGTTCCTATACACAGTTTAGCAGCAGGAATAACAAGATATATAGGCTTACATAGAATAGAACAGAAAAAACCTGCAAAAAGCAAAATTATCAAGCACAAGAACTTTGACCAATCAGAATTTTTACAATATTGAAGGAAAACAAAATAAAATTGAGTAAAAGTGAGAGTATGGTTAGAGAATAAAAATACATTACTTATACATTACTTAATATATACAATATAAAGTAATAAAAATACAATAAAGTTTTCTAAAATATAATAGAAATACAATAATGTTCAATCTAATCTAATCTAATCAAATATAGATAAGACAGTAAGTTCAAATTCTACTGTAGGGATAAAACTTATATATAAATATTAATAAATGAATTATTAATTCATCCAAAGAGTCATGACAGATTTAAGGGTTACAAACTATCTCTGAGTATAAACATTTTTAATGCATGCCAGGCCACATCATCACCATTACCAGGCTCCTCTCTCTCTCTGCTCCACCACATTACCTGCCAAGTTTGTACTCCTCTTCCTTGTAGCCGAGGTGGTTGACAAGTGTGGAAACCCCATCAGACAGATTTCCGTGCCAATTGGGCCACGTCTCAGGACACAAGGGCTTATATCTGAAACCATTTTTACAGAATAATAATAACAGAAAGTTAAACAATGCACACTGAATGAAAAATGGATGAAGTATTAAGCTATTCAGAATCAACACCAGTCACCTTTGCAGGAAGGCCTCAAAGCGGCGTCGATAAGCAAAGCCTGCTCTTCTGACCCTCAGGTTTTCCATCAGACCCAGGTACTTCACCTGGTGTCTGACCAAGACTTCATCAAACCTGTCTGCAAGGATAGAGTCACAGATAAAATGCAGCAGTGACAATAACTGACTCTATGATGTAAATAACAAACTACATTATATTGGAGTAGACCTGAAAACTCGGCCCTTACTTCAAAATAAAAAATAAAAGTACAACAATTTGTCTGACTTACTGTGATATGGTCCTTGTTTTTGTGTTCTTTACTCTAATTGCTGATAAAACTTTTTCATTTAACTTGATAAAAATCTCAAATTGCATGTATCTCTTTATCACCTAAATACATCAGAGGCTCTAATCTAAGATGAGATAATAAAAAGATGAAAGGATTGCCTTAATAGATCAATTTTTCTGGCAAAAGTAAATAAATGATAGAAGTAGATTGTATTTGAGTATCAGAATCAGAATCATTGTATCTACAGTAAATCAAAGAGTATTCATACATGGTTCTCTTTTCTGTACACAGAAGACTCTCTGAGCATAAACTAATACTACTCATCAATATTAGGGCCAAAATATTAAAAGTAATAGGTACAGATTGATTCTGTTTCTTAAAGGGTAATGGTTAGTTTTAAATGTAAGTAATCTGTTTTAAGTAGTTTTAGTTCAATTCAGAAAAGTAATCTGTTGTTTTCTGTTATTTAAATTTCCATTTCCTTTTTAATGTCATAACAAAGAAAATCCCAAAAGGCTCTGCACACTTATGGTTGCCCTCTGACCTCAGGGCAGGTAGCTGCACACATGCAGATGTTAAACACAACTGTGTCAGTTTACTTGTTTGAATTGCTAAATTAGCCAGCAACATGGGTGGAAAGAGTACAAAAATATTGTACGCAAGTAAAAGTACACTTACTTTGATAGAGTTTTACTCAAGTGCAAATAAAAGTAGTACATTTTTGTTTCAGTATAACTTTATAGGGAAACATTTGACCAGAATCAGAGAAAATGTATTATGCACACAGTGTTGGTCATAGATTTGTATAGCCACACTGTATTTAATCAAATTAATACAAAATACAGATTATGAGTAAATATTTACAATTTATCCTGATAGATATTATTTTATTTAAACTTGATTGTAAATGTACTTTTCACTCTTAATTTTGTTAATATGCTACAATTTACAAAATATTACAAAATCTTGGGAGAGTCTTTTTCTGATTAGTTAGTTTGATTATCATCAAACCAGCAGTACTGAAAGTCAATTTCTGTTATTGTGACAACACAAGTTAACAGAACACTTTCGTAACTGATAAATGTAACTAAGTACAATAAATCCCAAAAACATACTCGAGTAAAAGTAAAAGTACTGGTTTAAAATTCTACTTACAAAAGTACAAATATACAAAAAACTACTAAAATACAGTAACTTGACTAAATGCAGTTAGTTACTTTTCACTCCCAGCTAGTAAAATGACAGAGAGTCAATATTTGCTTTGTGGAAACATCACTATTAAGTCATATTTTTGGACAAAAGAGACGAGAACAGCACCACAGTAAAATGTATGCTTAAGAGCCAGGGTTGAGTTATCTTTGTTGAAAAAGCTTCTACGTAATACTTCCCAGTTTATTGTGATGTTGTTAGAATGCTAAAGAACCATAAAGGTTATCACTTCAGACATGGTATTATACTGTAGTTTCAGATTATAGGTCATGGGACAGGCAGTGGAGTAACAGTAGAGTAAATAGCATATTCAAAGGAAGACTGCTTCACACCTTTTTTATGAGCGATATATGGAACAAGGCAAAAAGGGGTTTGATTTTTTGATAATACAAAAATATTCTGATGCATTACTTTTCTTAGAATTGAGCCCACTGATGTAGAGAACTTTTTTTGGTGGCAGTGATTCTGTTATGTAACAGGTTACTTTTATAAGTAGTGCTACCTAACACTGCTCCTTATATATAACACATGAGAGGAGATTAAAACAATCCTGTCAGCCAGTCTGAAGGTGTTGAGGAAAGAGTCCTCCACTAATTGAACCACCATCTGAGGAAATCATATCCTCCCCACGCAGACTTTTTTGTGAAACAAGTGCAGGCTATCAGATAATGTGACCAGAAATTGTGTGTACTGTGAATTAGAGTACTAATATTTACAGATTTTTAAAGGAAAGGGTTGACATTCTTCTGCAACATTGGTTTATTTTTTCCATAACATTGGGGAGAAAATTAAACAAATAGTCAGTAATTAAACTTTACATTTCAGGTAGTGCTGTGTACCTGGTTGCTTGGCATCATTGGGTTTAATGCAGCGGATGTAGGATGGCTCTTTGGACATGAGGATATCCTTGAGCTTCATTAGGCTGTTTTTAAACTGAGTTGCAGCCTAAAAGACATGCAAAAAAAACCATGGTAAATCATTTGTAAATTTCTGTACACATGTTAGATTTCCAAAAAGGGAGAATAAAAGCTTTTTTGTATATTTATTATCCCTTCTTTAAAATCACATACTTTAGATTTAAAACCAGATCTTAAAATACTGAAAAGGAGATACAGCAGTCATCACAAAAAGAGCTGCCACCCAGTGAGGGACAAACTCTGCACCCATTGTGACACCAAACAGGTAGAGATAGAGTTCCACGTCCTTATGCTCTGCCCTAAATATCAGGCTGTGAGAGAGGAATACTATCCACAAATAACTCACACAAACATACACACAGAATTTAGAGATACAAAAGATATCCATGAAATCACACATTTACTGGGAGAGATGTAGAACTTTGATCGCTACAAGAAAATATACCACAGTGTGCAAGGACCAGGGGACAACCAGAGGAACCTGAACACACACAACCACGGACCGCACTCACACACATACAAAAGGAAAAAAGACCTCACAAACACACACTGATAGAATGAGAAATTTCCAACATAAACAAACACACTCACATACAGTACATTTGGGACCACAATTCATTGCACTCATGCAAGCACATGTCTTTTTCTTTCCCTTTAATTAAATTATATTAACAATTCGAACCCATTATTAATCTTTATCAGATAAGATTGTTACCTTTGTTTATATTAAATTACTTATCTAATTTATTAAGATTAAATACTGCACTTTTAAATTTACAATCTTTTTGTTATTTCATTTTTTATGAAGTGCTTTGACAATAATGCCTTGAACAAAGCTCTTTGAATTTATTTAACTAAATAAACAGAGAGCGAGAGAGAGAGAGAGAGTGTGAAAAAGACAGGGATCAATCTCACCATCTCTGGGCGTTTCTGGTCAGTCAGGTCCTTTCTGCGAAAGCAGTGTCGTAGGATTTGGTTGTCTGACTGACTCATGACCTGACAGAAACCAAAACCACATGACCACACAGAAAAAAACAGGCAACTACTCTTGTTCTTCTTACAAGTGAAAACAAGAACCGCTGAGGTTTAGGGGGGATTATCAGGTTTTAATTTTACATTTAATCAGTCTCACCTCTTTCAGGTGTCTGTTCAGCCATTTATTGTTCTTATCGATGAAGCCTAATCAGACAAATAAAAATAATGCAGTTTTCTGTTCAAGATCAGAAAATTTCAAACCACTCTCTGGAAAAACCACTCCTTTCAAACAGATGGATGAATGATAAGAAGTCGTCAGATTGCTGTTATTGAATTTTGGGTTACCCGTGACGTTGTAGTTGACCTCTCCAGCATAGTGCAGCAGTCTGAACTCCTCCCTGCTCATTATCCTGCGAGTTTTTCCATTTGCCAACTTGTGACTGAAAAAAAAGCACATTAAGATATAAGAAGCTGTATATTGGAGAGCTTTGTGTACTCCCAGTTCATGTATTTTGGGATAATATGGTGCATACGTGACAAAATGGGGATGGCCACCCAGCGCGTCTTCCAGTTTCTCTAAAAACGAGACATCACAGGTTTCTCCAGGTCTTAGACACTCCTCGTTCTGAAAAAAAAGTCAAACTGTCAGAGTTTACCTGCAATGATAAGGTGTAACATGACATCAGACACAGAAAAACATAAATTCTATGAGTTGTACCAGAATGGAGATGATGCCTTTGTGCTTCTCTTCTATCAGGTCACAAATGATCTTGTTGTCAAAGTATTGCACAGGTTCCCACTGAAGTCGAAACAAGCATTTTGAGAACAGTGTTATATTAGATTTAAAATATTCATATCAACACAGTGATTAAAGTAATCTTACTCAGTGGGTCTCAGCCTTTTATGACTTACAATGTCCACTACTTGAGTCATTTTTCTGAATGTGATTTTTCTTTCTCCACATCTTTCTCTTTATTATGCATACAGTGGGTCTCATGTCCACTGATTATATGTTTGCCAAGGAATATCAATAATAGATAGTTTATGTCCTTTTGATCCATAGATTTACTACAATACTCTCAGTCTCATAATTAAAAAGACGCAGTTGACCATTTTTTCCATCTGAACACAGTCTCCTGTGATCTGAATGAAATATCTGTGTTTTGCTTTTGGTAAAACTGAAACATGGATCAAGCACCAGGGACAGTTTCCGACTCCCGATTAAACAGTGATAAACTGCCTGACTATATATTTGTAGCCCAGGTGCAGGGGCTGTGCTGTAAACAATAATCCATAGACTTACTGCAATTCCTTCAGTCTCGTAATCCTCCTGTTCAGACCTCAGGGTGAGTTCAATGAACAGCTGCTGCAGCTTCTCGTTGCAGTAGTTGATGCAAAATTGCTCAAAACTTGAGGCAAACACAGGGAAACAAAGTCAATCCAGCATAGAAATATGTGTGATTGAAAAGCAACCTAAGATGTGAAATAAAAAAGAAAAACTTAACAAACTCATACTTGTTGTGCTGTAGGACCTCAAAGCCGTAGATATCCAGGAGCCCAATAACAGATGAGTCTTTACTGCTGTGGATTTCATCCTGTAAAACAATGTTAAGAGGTAATTTCTAGCTAGAGGTATTTTTTTGTACCCAGGATAATAATCTTTGTAGTTTACTTAAAGTAGGTAAGATGTGTTTTACAAAAGGCTTTTATCATAGATTGACGGCTTCAGGAAAATATTTACTCAAAAACTGAATGCTGTTGTTTTCTTTAAGTACTCTTACTCTTTATTGCACACACACTCCTTTCTTTGATGCCTGTAGCATACATTTTAAATTTCAATGAAACAACGAAACATAGAAACTGCTTGATCACTGTACAGATCAAGTAAAGATCTCATGAAAGAAATAATGTACACACAAACAGAAAAAAGGTATGTTATTTATTTTTTACAGTATGTCCAACTCTTCAGGTTTCACCCCGTTCAGCTAAACTTTGACAGAGGAAAACTACATGTGCTGAAAATCACACAACAAAGGCTACTTTGGTGAAAAAAATCCCCTGATTGATTCCACCCTGTTTGTTACAGAAACATTTCAGGGTGGAAGATGTGTAACAAAATACAGAAAAAACTCCAAGATATGTTTGTGGAAAGTCACAATTGCCAGAAAAAGCCCAAATGTGAATGATAACACTGTAACCACTGAGTGTAAGACTAAGAAAGGCTAACCAGGATTTGTGTTTCTCAAGTAAATTTGCATACTTCGTCACTGATAAAACCATCATGACCAAACGCTTTCAGTAAATTCATGCTGTTTAGCTTAATTGCGTCATGTTCACACACATTTAAAAGAAAGAAATAATGCAAGGCAGATTGTGAAATCGTCCATTCAGCTGGTTGGTGAGTCACAGCTTTACCATGTGCCGCTGTGTACAGTACAGTCACAGGGAGCAGCATCATCTACTTCAAATGAACTCCTTTGCATAGTGAGTTTCAGCTTTTTCCCACTGGGCTAAAGTATTTAGTCCCATACTGTACAACAAAGCTGCATAAAAAAATCTTTGTTTCTGCTACTATTTCAGAACGGAAAAAATTTAGGAGTACTTTGTACTGATATAATTAACATAAGTCAAAGATTTTTTTTTGCCCTGGCCCAATTTGTTAATTTTCGTTATCTTTAGGGGTATGTAGTAATGTTTTGTTGTGTTTTGAGTAGTTTCCTTCCCCTTAGATGACTTGTTTCATCTTTATCTGTTTTGTGGTCTATGAGTCATTACTGATGTTACTATCTTGAAACATGCAAAACTGTCGGGATTTCACAGATTCTGTTATTTTGTATTATGTTCCCCTTTTAGACCTCCTGGTGTTCCCTGTTTTACTGCCTTGCCCCTGTTTTTGATACTAGTTAAGTTACCTGTTTTGGTGTCCTGTTGTCCTTGTCTCTCTTGTTTCCTGTTTTATTTTGGAAACCCTGTGTTCCTCGTGGTGTTTTCCTGCCATCCCTTTGTCTCTCTAATGACGATTCCCTCCACCTGTGTGATGTTTCACCTGTGCTTGGTGTTCCCCTGGTGTATTTAGTCTCTGCTTTCTTTGTTGTCTTTGTTGGGTCATTCGTCTTCCTCCTCACCATGTCTCCTGTGCTCCCTCGTGTTTCTCCAGAGCTTTAAGGTAGTTTCTGTTTTCAGCCTGTTTTTTTGTTGTAACTTTGTTTTGGATTTTTTGGAGCTTCTGTTATGGACTGAGTTTTGATTTTTTGGACTTTGATCCCTGGTTAGCTTAAAATAAAGCATTTTCCTTTTCAATCTGCAATTAGGTCCAGCTCTTTGTTTTTGTTAGTTTCCTTTGGGTTTAATTTCCTGACACAAAACATTTGAAATGACTGCATATTACTGTAGTTTATCTGGTAAAAAGTCATCAGTCTCTTTGTCACAGAAACATCACAAAAACTGCTTCTTTTTGTGCTCAAAATGGCACTGACATACATGGCAAAAAATAGGCATGCGCATTGAGTGGAAACCCTGCCACTGAGTGGGAAGAAGCACGGACTGACAACAGCAATTGGAGTATAGAAAGCAGTCAAATAAAATTGTTAGTATTAAAAACATTCATCAAGGGCAGTGTAGATCCTCAGCTGAGGTTATTGAAACGTTTGGGGCCAAAACATCAGGTTCATAAGGAAGACAGAGACTTAAAGTTACAGCAACTGAGCATACACGCATGATGAATATGATCTCCACCTCTTTCCCCTTCTTTTTCCTCTAGTTTTTTAATTTAAAGAAAAATTCAATGTTCAAAGACATTCAATTTCAACAAATCATTCATAAAATCAAACATCAATACTAAATCGCAAATTTGATTATGTTTGACAATGAACAATTTCAAAAATGGTAAAGGCCATAGATTTACCACAAATTGATAAAATCATTCAACTAATTTGACTTCCATTAGGCCAATTATTGTTGTTATTTTTGCATATTTTTCATAAAATGTAGGTTTCTGAACAATTCTACACATTAAAAATAAAGGGGAGGCAACGACTGTTAAATGAATGCGAAACTCAAAACCATCAGTGAGTGAATGTGAGAGCAAATGGGTGCAAAAGGGCTGCTGTGTGAAGCTGCTTTGAGTAGTTAGAGAGACTAGAGAAGTCCAATTTACCATTTAAATCCGAATGACCAGAGAAAGCAGGGGTACATCTATCTCATTACCAAAACACGCAAAATCACACAGATTCAGAGTTATAGTCACTACAGAGCTGCATCTTACGGCATATGCAAGTGAATGCTGCATTACAAACATAACTTTATGGCTCCAAAACTTTATTTACTATTTTTTTTTTAGCATAACTCAGACTAGAATCCACAATTTCTATATTGAAACCATAAAAAAGAATTAGGCATTCTGAAAATTCTGAAAAACGTAGCACTTCTTAAATGAAAACATTTCCCTGTTTTGTCTCATTGATTTCTGTTACCAGATATTGCTCTCTGCCAATCAGCGTGTGGAACTGCCAGGCTGGTGTACATCGATGCATATCCTCTATACAGTAAACATATTTGTTAATTTTTTTTCAAGTAAAATCAAATTTACTTACTGTTGGAGGCAACTTTCATCGGAACTCCAATCAAGAGATCAAGGACGAGAAATAGCATGACTTTTACAACATGAATACCGTCTTTTCCAAGTCAGCGAACATTACCTTTTCTAAATTATTACTAAAAAGATCCAGTCAACACTTTGGTCTCTAGGTATTTGAGAGTGGAAAACTTGTGTAATTTTGTAAATGTGTGGATAAAACATTAAGCCATTTATTTTTGTATTAGAACTACATTTTGAAAGGATTTGAATCCTTGTGTTTTAACCTGTGCAAATTTTTCACGATGTTCTCAAAGATGATGTCTCTATAAATGACAACAAGAGGAACAAATGGCTATTTTATGTGTTGCAATTTTAAATTTTTGTGAAGATGTTTCACTAATAAGCAAACATTTTAAGGCTAAATGTATACAGTGCTTAGGAAAATTTAAAACAGTATTTAGTGAACACTCTGATGTTGAATAAACTGTATTTAGGCAGTATATTTTTGCTATTTATTCACAGAGATATCTTTTTGATTTTAATTTTATGATTTATATGGTGTTTGGTCTTTTAATATGATGTTGATGCTGTCTTCAGTGTGTCTTAAATATGATTCCTTATATACAGCTGGGGGTCGGCATAAACTGTGATGGAGGCCTGCAGAGATGGAGCTGTCTGCTCTCTGCAGCAGGAGAAACTGTCCTCCAACAGCTGGCTGCCTTATCCAAAACTCTGAAACTACTCTGAAGAGATTCTGGGCCACAAACCAGCTTTTATCAAAGGCATGAGAGCATCCCAACGTATATTTATGTATACACGTATATACATATAAGTGTCATGTTTTATTTTATGTTTGTTCCTCTTATCACTCTCTGCTTTTGCTTGCCTGAGAAGTATGTAAAGTCTAAATAGTTAAAGTTCAAAGTTATGCTGATTAATGTTTCGGGCGCAGATATTGAAACTGAAGTATATCATCAAGTATATCATAAAAAATTAACACAACAGCAATAAAAATGGTGTTTAAGGATAAAGTTTTCAGTGCTGTCTTTGAATTGATAAACAAAGTGTAATGCACCTTTAAAGTAAGTGACTGGTTGATCTTCTGCACCATCCAGGTGAAGGTCCGACCATACACAGACTTGGCCAAAGCATCTCGAGCTGACACTGCCTGCTCAAAGTTCAGAGGGCTAATCATCTGTAATGCAAAAGTAGACACAAAATCAATAAATCACAAATTACCCCCCAAACAACTTAAATCACGAGGACCTAGGACAAGGCCTTCACCTCCTCCCCTTTGGCTGTGAGTTTCTTGTGCGTGAGTGCCTCCCCAAGGGCTGATGCATCAACACCCAGCAGCTGGAAAACAATAACACTCCTGTGCTCAGCTTTTGGCTTTATAAAATTCTTTGCACATATCTGAACATCCATTTATACTCGTTTGGGACTGTTCTGACCTTCGCAGCAGTGTCCAGCTGAGTCTCATTGGTGATGTAAGCTTGTCCTTCCTCCCCTTCTCCAAACCGAGTGTTTCCCAGGTGGAGAACACTAGCAATGACTTTCAGTAACCTCTGAGGAACAAAACAGGAAACACAATGAATAACAACAACGTCAATGATGAATAATCTGTTTTTAACAAAATGGCTGAGTCTGACACTCACAGAGTTACTTGTAATGTACCACTATAACAAAATTACCATAATATGGCTTTTTGGGTAACTAGCAGATTAAAGGATAGAAATTTCTAAAACAGTAAAATATTACGGTTACTAATCAAGTAATGCTCATTTAGTAAGACACTTTGTTCTTAGTGGGCTGTTATCATGATATCATGTACTGACAGTACATCTTGAGGCATAAAAGGGAAACCTTTGTTGTGGTATTGTGGTATTTTGGCATAGATGAAATGTGAAAAAGCTAATGTGCTATATTATCAACAACTCAAAGTGTTATCTTTATTCTCAGTATTTATCCATTACAGATGCAAAGAGCATTGTCTTCTGTAATAAAGACTGTTTCAAACCTCTTGTTGGTTAGCATTTTTGGAGGCTAAAGTAATAATTAACTTAAAGCATTTATGAACTTCTTGTACTATGTCATAAGTAAAGTAACTTCATCACTTGTCAGGGAGGAAAAAGTAAAAAGTACATTTCTGCAGTTTTTGAGTAACTTGTCCAACACTATTCATGATTGATTTATGAGGACATAAATATGTTTTCACATATTACCTAGTGGAAACCTTTGAGGCTAAGAAATGAAACCCATTTGGATGTATCAAAAATTGTAGTTTCTGAAATGTCTGCTTAAGGCTTACCGCAAGAAACCTGGAAATTATATGACAATGTGTGAAAACTGATGTTTTTACAGCCTAAATAAATGAATTCACAGCCTGGTTCAACAAACTGGTTCAGTTTAAATATTTAATAGATCATAAAGCTCTCACTGTAATAGGAATGATTATTATTACTTAGCCCCTTATTTATTCAGGGTTTAGATTTTTGGATAGTAAAGGACATGATAGACAGTGCTACAAGCTGTTGCAGTGGTGCTATTGGTCAGACGACTGTCAGGGGGTTGAACCAAAGTAGTGTTGAGAGGGGGTTTACAGTATGGTTGTGTCCACAGAATCAGCTTCAGCAATGTTCCAAAGCCTCTTTTGATAATCAAACAGCTGACGTCTCATGGCTTTGTCTGATCTCTCTGCAGTCTATGCATATAGGGCCTGATCTACTAAGATCCTAAAGTGCTAAATTGCGTGTGCAAACAAAAAAATTTCACGTGCCATTAGTGGGCGTGTCGCGGGTGATCTACTATGACTGCATGCGCAATTCATAACAAGCGCAAAAGTGGTGTGGACCACCCTCTTTAAATGAGGATTTTGCGTGTGCTACCGGCTGTCACCATGGAGAGTTTGGGAGAGCAGAGTGTCTGTAAACAAAAAATGAAGTTTGAAGCCATGGAGTTGGAGGCAAATGAACACACTGGTGAACTCCAGCAGAGACATCTAAGCGTTGCCAGAAGAAACGTGATTTGGGAGGTCATCCGTGAAAAGCACACAGCTCAAAACTGGCACTGCTGGATAGACGACACGTCTCTACTATTTTTATTTCTGACCAGAGGCTGCGGTAACCTTTTTTGCTGTCTGTCATTTTGACGGACAAGAACATCACTTTTCCCTCATGCCATATTTTATCTGTCATTTTTAATTTTCCTTTTCTGATTCTAATAAACATAATCTAAATGACAGCAGTGACATAGTCACACAGCTTCATCACCAACAACCTCTCATGTGAAGAGCAGTCTTACAGTTACGCACGCACTGACTGAGTGTTTAATGTCCTTTAGCTGAAAATCCACACAATCCATTTATCAGCTCTGAGTGATTCTGGCTTGAAGGGGATCTTTTTTTACATAGGTTAAATGGCCTCCTCCACAATGTATTAAATGCGCAAAACAGAGAGGGTTTACTTTATGTGTGTGTCTGCATGAGTATGATGGCACACTGGATCATCATCTTTTTCCAGTCCTTCATAATGACAGACAGCCTCCAAATCTTTGCGTCATTCATCAAAAAATTTGGTAAATACAGAAAATATTCGGTTAATGCTGTTTATGATCGTCCAAATATGTTGACATGCACACGGAAGATTCTCTCTCCATCGTCAGCCCAGTATTTTGTGCATTCTGATTATCTGCACGTTTTCTGCATATTCATGAAGGCAAACACGCTAAATGGATTGTGCGTGCGATTTTGCTCATTTGACAGATGCAATCCTTGGTGCACCCTGTTAGTAGATCAGCTTTGCGCGCGCTATCAAGTATGCACGTGTATTTATACACGCAAACCTTCAGTAAATCAGGTCCATAATGTATGATTGGTCATTAATCTTAAACCCAAGTTTATTTTAGCATATTTTCTTATCTGACATGTTACTTATTTTTACTTACAAGCTTTACTTACTTATACTATTTGCTCGCTCAGTTGCCTCATGGATGTTTTTGTTGGTTTGCTTTTGTACGTGATTCTTTTCTTTAGCTGTGTTGCCATTAAATTATTACAACATATGCACTGATGCTTTCATATGAATGTAGTTTCTAATAGAAAAATAATGTTATTTGAGTTGAATTGAACTTAATTTGATAGACTTTGGGTAAAATTATGCAGTGTTGGATTGACAAATTAAAAATTAATTACAAATAATTGAGAACTTTTTTCTTTTCTTTTAAACGAACCGCGGTAATACAAAGAACATAATAATAACATTTAGCAAATAGTTATACTTGTCAACTGCAAATTCCAGTTGAATATGGCACTCAGGAAAAAAAGTATTAAAGAAAGGGGGAAAAAAGCGCTGCTCCAGTGCAGAATGTGACCCACCTCCACTTCCTCTTCAGTGAAACCAATTACAGACAAGGCCTTCATCACAACTTTCCAATTGTTCTTGTCACTGACAGAGCTCAGTCTGGGACAGTTGCCCTGAAAACACAGATTTATATATTCAAAAATAATTTATAATCCCTATGAAACCAAGAAATTTACTAAACCTCTGCACCACACTCACTTTAACCAGGTAGCCGTAACTTTGTGGGTTTCTCTCCAAGTCCAGTGTTTTCAGCAGGTCATTGTCCGCTCCATCCAGAAGCTGATAAAAGATGTGGAAGTTTCTTTCACCTTGGTTTTGGTGCACAACACGAGTTTTCTCCAGTAGGTAGTTCTGAATGTGACCCCCTACTGGCACCCCCTGGGAGGAGTGACAGAAAAAAAAACATCAGTTTATACAACAGTTAAGAGCAGGTTGGGTATCTTATAGATCTTGGGCCCTATCCTTCATATTGTGCAAAGAGTTTTGACATGCAGTATTGGTGTCTTTCCTATTTTCATCCTGATACAGTTGTCATATTTTTGCCCAGCTCTCATGTTGTTTAAATGGAAAATGAACGTGCCCCTTTGTTGGCGCCAAGAGATGCTTTGAGCAATCTAATTAATCTTATTTCTAAAAAAAACTCATTTTTCTAATGTTGTAGAAAGCTTTGTGAAGTAAAGCATCAACAAATTTCAGTTTTCTGTGTGAGTTCTGTGTTTTAAGGGTCACAATAAAAGTAAAAGACTCAAATGAGCAGGCAGGAGTTTCTACCGAACAATGAAATCTAACAGGTGAATAACAACCAAGAGCTGCTGATAGAGCTGACAATAACTGATTTGATTTGTTATACCAATAACACAAGACAGCATAAGACAATGTGCTTTACTTGTTCAAAATAGGGCCTTTGGCTATCAGTACAATGATAAATGCATGTATTTTTATGAAAAGTGTGAAAGTTGTTTTTCTTACCCTGAAGTCAAACTGGACATCCATGTACTTTCCAAAGCGACTGGAGTTGTCATTCTTCAGTGTTTTTGCATTGCCAAATGCCTACAAAGAGCAAAGGAGACAGGAAATCAAAGAGAAAATAAAACAACAAAACCAAACAATAAATGTGATAAAAACGTTCAATATTTTGTAAGAGCAGATCAGTTATTTTTTAAAAATGTTGCAACAGTTTCTAATTAAACCAGATGTGCCCCGAGAGCATAAACCTCCACTTTTAAGCCATTGTCTGTTATGTGGAAAATTGCCCTATCACGCAATGTTTGTAATTCTTTGAAAAAATTCCTGGATCAGCATCCGTATTCAGATCACCACCAAAATCTAATCACCTTACCTCGTGCCACGAACAACATTCTGTGTAAATGTCATCAACATCTGTTGATAACTTTCTGAGTTACCAACAGATGTTGATGACATGTTTATAACTCAGGTCTACATACCTCCAGAACTGGATTTGACTGTAGTAAGCGTTCACCCAGGATTGCCATGTTGTTATTGGTGGGGCAGGTGACAGCATAATAGAGAAGGATCTTCTTGGAGGCCTCTGTTTTACCTGCTCCGCTCTCACCTGAAATGAGAATACACTGGTCCTTCCTCTCCGTCCGCATGGCTCGGTAAGTGTTGTCAGAGAGGGCATAGCTGAGGAAGATCACAAAGTAACATACACTGTGAGATGGTGCAAATGAGTCACTTTGTGGTCCTCAGAAAACAACAGGAACATGGTTAATCTTCTTTTGTAATGACTGAGTTTATCTTTATCAATCAAAATATATCTGATGTAAAATATTTGCTAATATCATCAGTAAAATGATTGGAAAGGTCTCACACCCAAAAAACAAGGAAATGTACAGGCGCAGGTCTTGATTAAGACTATTTTTATTTAATCATATTGGACTGAGCAGGTAAAAGAAAATGAGGCTACAATTGATAAAGTTTTGTCTGATAAAGATTTAGGTACTTTGTTGGACAAAAAGCTCCTCTACAGAAGTTGATCCCGTTTAAATATATTGGTAAAAAAGGAACTTGTGTCTTACTGCACTGGATTATCATAATTATTTCACTGCCTTGTAAACAATCCATCCATCTGAAAAATGAGTTAGGCTTAATTTTTTTTCTTTCTTGGTTTTTATTTTTGTACATTTTTTAACCATTTTAGATTATACTAGAATGTTGTCTTGGCCAGGTTTCCCCCAAGAAAAACAGATCTTCATTTCAAGACGCTACCTTGATAATAAAACTGAAATATGTAAAAATACAGCACATGTCTCAGTGCATCTGGAATTTTCCTCAGTGCAAAAATGCATATTATTTAGTGTATAATGTACTACTACATGCAAATGCATAATGTGCAAAACTACCAGGACACTCTAGGAGCAAACATCATTCACTGAAGAAAGGCCAAGATCCACTCAAACATCTTGTTTGCTCTAATAAGAAAAACTTAAAGCCAACGACAAGGGAGCCCTCCTTTACCTGCTATACCAAGTCTGTCCTTGCCATTCACACAAGATGACCTGTGAAGTCCACGCTTTTTAGGTGAGTGTACTGTAAATAGTTCATTTCATTATCTCTCCATATTGTATTTTAAAGGAAAAACATCAATACAAGTTTTTATGGTCTCAGAGATTGAGATAAATTATATCAAGGTAGGACCATCTAGAACAGGGGTTTCCATACTACGGGCTGGGGGCCACATGATGCCCGAGGTCCAAAACTGGCCTACCAAACAATACAATGGTAAAGACATTTGGGTTATTGCAGCCTATTGCACTTCTCCTGCCTGTTTTCTGCACTGTTTACATCATCTGAAGGTCTAATTTACAAAGCACATTGCACTATTCATCCTCAAGCACCAACAGTCTTAAAAACTAGGGCAGCCTCTTGCAGTTTGCTCTCGTTTTGAGTCTGACTGAAGACTGACAGTCAGTGTTTTCCCTCTCTGCTCCACCAAGTGTTGTTTTTTATCCTGACTGTGTGAGCCCTGTGGTAGCTATGGCCAACTAGGGGCCCTTGAGAGCCAACTGGCCACCCCTTGATTTTAAAATCTTCAGTGTGATGCAGCAAAAGTGAGGTACAGCAAAGTGGCCCAGTCATATATGATTTTTTCTGTATTCAGTCCTGGATGAAAACTTTGTGTTCACACATAAACTAGAGGATTTACAGCAACAATTTGCAATGTCAAGTTTTTAGAAATGTTTTTTTCCGGTAACAAGTGTCTTTATATTGAAGCATCATCAATTGATTTTAAATGTTTAATCACCAGCATTAATTGTATTTGTTACCTATGACTGGATACCCTCCTCTGTATTCAGCATTAAAAAAAACAACTCTCAATTCTAAACAAACTACCAGTCATGGTAAGCCTTTGCATAACTATTAAGCTAAGTGATTTTGTACAAACTTGGACTACCTTGCCTTGATATGCCTTGTGTTGGCAACTCCCTCTCTTCTACCCCCCTCTCTTTCGCACACACACACACACACACACACACACTTGCTCTCTCTGTACAGATTGAGAGTTATTGCATCCATCCAGCATAACAACTTTAATGGTACAAACAGTTTGCAGCCACATGTCATATGGCTTACATATTTGGTGTGGGCATGGTTCAGTGAAGTGACATGAAGTAGCAGAGGAAGAGTCAGAGAGCTTTTCTCTCTGGTGGGTTCATGCTTGGTTATTGAATATTTTAGATACCCCCCCTTAATGTATGTAATGTTGTGCTATGTTTACACAATATTAAATAATGCAGACAACTTACGTTAAAGTATAATCTATAAGCATTTACTATAAATAAATCAACTTTTAAATAGATGTGTCTGTGAATCTGACTTAATCACAGTGAATCAATTTAGTTATACTGTATATGGCTCTCAACATACCACACGATTATTAACAGGACAGCTGAAAGCAGAGCTCAGGGGAGGAGCATATAAGGAAAAATGTGACAAGACTCACATGTGTGGTGATATCTCATAGAAGCTGACCCCTCTGTAGCGCTCCATCTGCTGCTTGGAGAAAATCTCCAGCTCTTTGTAAGGGTTCACCGACACCAACACCGAGCCAATGTACGTCTGAGCCAAAACATTAACACACGTTAAAATATGTTTCACCACAACAGCTGAAATATTTGGAACATGCAAAAAAAACAAAAAAAATGGTTCATTACATAGATGAGGTTTTCTCTGAAGCGTCGCCTTAAATTATCTATAAAGGCTGCCTCACTGTTGTAGTTTTCGAGCAGAACAAAGTCCTGCACACCAACCCTGTCCCGAGCGGTCAGGGCGCTCTCCATCACCAAGCGCACCCTTCCATCAACATCCACCTCCTGCAGGAAGACAGAGACACATCACTGTGAGGGATAGAGTTACACCACAGCACCTATCACAGATCAGCAGCACTGCAGACAGAAGAAGTGAACTGACATTTTGGTCTTTAAATATTACAGCAAGCAAGTATATATACACATATATATATATATATATATATATATATATATATATATATATATATATAGATAGATAGATATATATATAGATATAGATATAGATAGATAGATAGATAGATAGATATAGATATATATCACATATGGAAATTAAATTAATACACTGAAGCACTATAAATGGTTGTAAAAAAAGTATTCAATGAGTGAAATACAGTTATTTGAACATAAAGGACAGTCAACAAAAAAAAGAGCTAATAATAACCAGTGTCAGACAGTGACTATTTACTTTTAATATTTTACTGTAACTCAATTTTTTTTTTTTTAGTAAATATTACAGTAAGGGATCAAAACTTCTGTGATACCTGATTATGCTGTTACTCTGTGACCTAGGTGGGCTGTTTTCATGATTACATGCATGCACAATGACTATGGCTGAAAAGTTCAATACAATATAGAAGATTAGGGGGAAACAGTCAGTTTTCCTTACAACTTAAAGTATTTAACCTTCAATATGTGTTTGTGCCAGTGAAAGGTGAAAAGACTGTTGTCACCCATTGAAACTTTGCATTAAACTTATTGTATATCCGTTCTCTAATAAGAGAGAAGTGACAAGTAATTTAAAAGAAATGCATTACTTTTGATTAAAAAAAAAACAATAAATTACTTGTTTTTTACTTTTTAAATGAGTAATGAGTTAAGAGAAACAAGTAACTAATTACAATTTCTGATTCACTAGGCTATCACTGCTAAAAACTAAATAAGCTTAAGAAAAAAACAAATGACAGTCAAATAAGTTTCTGTTCTTACTGAGACTGAATTCACAGCACTGTTATTTACATCTTGTCAAGCAGGGGGCAGAAGAGGCCTGACACTTGATACAGTCACGTGCTTGTAAAAGAAATAATATTTGGTGCTCAATAAAATATTTACCACTTTTCATACAACAAGGAGTCCATTTCAGGGAAGAAACATTTTGTGAACAAGGATATTTCAAAAATACCACAACACCATTATCTAAAACTGCACTGTAAACACGCAGGGTAAGAACAGTTCAACCAGTCCAACCAAAATTAAACAATGAAGACTTTTAAGGCAATCTAATCATAAACAGACAGCATAGACTCCTTTATTGTGTGATGGTAAGATAGAGTATTCTGATGTATACAGTACACACAGCTCTATAGCCCCAGACAGGATTAACCAATGTTAATAATAAAGTGTGTTTACATGTAAACTTTAGTGCAGACAGGAAATACTCAACATGCTGCTGAGTGAAATACTCTGACATGTCTTAAAGCAGGAACGGCAGGCAGTGATTACCAAAAGGGCAGAGTTAATGTTGTTTGCACTGCATTGCAGGATTGTAGGATACCCTAAATAAGACAACTGTGATTTTGTGTTATTTAACAAAAAAAAGAGTAAATATGTAACTTTCTTTCAAAAGGAAAGAAAATAGAAGTCAATTCTAAATATTTTTTTCAATGCCATAAACTAAGTGTGTACCAGTTATTAACTCTTGCAACTCCATTTTCTGTGATTATAATCTGCCTGGATATTTTTTGTAATAATGCATTTAGGACCTCAACCCCTCTAAGAACTGTCAAGATAAAGACATCCTCTTTTTCGGGACAACCTGAGATATCAGAATATTTATGCTGCAATGATGTTGAAATAATGTGTTTTTTTTTATATTTTCTTATCTGAATATGGTTCCCACAGGCCTTGGCATTCAGCAGAAAAAATAACAATATATAAAGTAACTTTAGGCAAAAATGATCAACATATAAACACTTATTTCTTATTCATAATATCATCTATGACACTTGTAAAAGCAGTTTCTGTCTAAAATTTTACAAATGTGATAAAAATGATGAATTACAGATTTATCACTTTGGATCCACAAATGCAAAAATGTATGAATTAAACACTGCATCATATGGCTAGATTAAAAACTTTTTGAAAGAGCTATATTTGACATGAGGCCGCACTCGATAAACAAAAGAGATACCTGTCAAAAACAGTTGTTCCCACAAGGACCTGTTGTACGATTGCAAAGATATAAGTAAACAAAGTAAGTAATGCTGCCTTGGGGCCCATATTTGATTTGACTTTGTTTTCGTGTTTCAAATGCATTCATTTCAGTCAGAGCTCACAGATTTATTTTATATGCAGAATATGATAAGTAATGGGAAAGTATCCTAAAGCCACTGGCAGAGTCTACAAAAGAAGCTAAGGTGGTGAAGGGTCAGAAGTAAGGATGTAGTGCTGATCCACGCAATGCTGGCAGGCCAACAGAGGAAATAAACAGAAATCTACATCTTTTTTAAGTCTTCAGTGAAATGAGCTTAGAGTCTAACATTCTGCCACTTTGTTGTTTTGATATTTTCCAGATAGGGTTAGGGTTATAATATAACTCATGCTTTGTTAATAACTGAGGGACATAATTACTTACTGGCCACTTTATAAGGCGGATCTGTTCAACTACTTGTTAATGCAAACAATTAATCAGCCAATCACATGGCAGTACAGTACTCAGTCAAGACAACCTGTCAAAGTTTAAACAGAGCATCAAAATGGGGAAGAGATATAATTAAAGTGACGAGGCATGTTTGTTGGTGCCAGACAGCCTGGTTTGAGTATTTCAGAAAATAGGGATCGACTGGGATTTTCACTCACAACCATGTCTAGGGTTTACAGAAAATATCCAGTGAGCAGCAGTTCTCTGGGCCAAAATGCCTTGTTGATGGCAGAGGTCAGAGGAGCATGGCCAGAGAGGTTTTGAGATGATAGAAAGGATAACAGTAACTTAAGTAATTGCTTGTTGCAACCAAGGTATGCAGAGGGCTATCTCTGAAAGCACAAGTTGAATCTTTAAGGAGACAGGCTGCAGCAGCAGACGACCACACCAGGTGCCACTCCTGTTGGCTAATAACAGGACACTGAGGGTACAATATGCACTGCCTTAGCAAAGTTGGACAATAGAAGATTGGAAAAATGTTGCCTGCTCTAGCGAGTCTTGATTTCTGCTACAACATTTAGATGGTAGGGTCAGAATTATGTGTCAACAACACAAAAGCATGGATCCATCCTGCCTTGTATCAAAGGTTCAGTCTGGTGTTGGTATGGAGTGAGGGATACTTTTTGGCACACATTGGGCCTCTTAGTACCAACCATGTATGGTGTGAATGCCACACCCTACCTGAGAATTGTTGCTGACCATGTCCATCCCATTATGACAACAGTGTCATTCTGATGGCTGCTTCCAGCAGGATAGCGCACCACGTCACAAAGCTCAAATCACCTCAAACTGGTGAGACTTTTGTACTCACCCTCTGCTACTGTCAGAGGGTGAGTACAAAAGTCTTTACATTTTTCGTTATTTCATTTGAGCTGGTGGTATTTTATTTCGTCATTTTACCTTTGATCAAAAATCATTTCAGCCTCTCAACAGCGTTCTGGCATCAGTGCTGACACAGCCGAACATTAGAAATACAGTTACTGGCCGGGTACGTTTTCTGAAATGTCTGTAGGGCTGAAAGTTTCTGATTATAGTTTAATTACTCTCATTAATTAGTCTCTGTGTGCTTGTTCTATTTGAATAGTTAAAAACATGTTGTTACTCTTGTCATTTTTGTGGGAAGATTATATTTTGAATTGAATGATAATTTGGTACAATGCAGTGTGCTTATGCAAAAGTGTGACTCAAATAGTGTACAGAGTATATTATTTCTGATATGCATGTCCTGTATAGAAACAATGTGCCCCTCAATTCTCTTTTTTTGAGTGAATTTATTGTTTATTTTACTCTTTTGTTGTGAAATAACAAGTTTTCTTGTTATAATCCATGTAATCTTTATACACCAGAAAGTGTACTCAAAATACTTGGTACTTTGACATTTCATTTGGAGTACATTTGATTGAAAGGATCACACAGCGCTACTTTTTCTTGAGAAAACATGACCAACATTTCTGTACTTTTCACAGTATTTTAGTATTTGCTACATTAGCTGCCCTACAATGAGACAGATCGTGACACCTACAAACTAAACACATGCCAAATTCACAACTGCAATATAAATTGCTTTTCTCTTTTAAGACATTAACTGTACTACAATAAAAAAATCCCAGAGCTGGAGTATGGACACCCTGAAGGTGACAGAAGAATACGGTAACATCCAAGACCTTCAAGAAGCCTGTTCTAATGAGGATTCAAAGTGGACCAGGTCTTCCAATGATCCCAGAAACCAGAGTCTGCCTGCTGCCACTTCTCTCATTTCCACTTAGGTCTTTTTCTCTATATAATGCAGTAAACTAAAGGGAGATTCTTGTTTTATTTTGCACATTAGCAAACACTTAAGTGATGACACATGAGAATATTCTTCAGTCATGTCTGACATCCTGAATATTTGCTCTGAATAAAAACATTTCATGTGCTTCTTAACTTACTACTGAATGTCTACGTGCTAAGTTTTTCTCTATTGCCTTTCAGGCATTTTTATATTTGCCCATTTAATCTTTACCTCTGTTGTATTATTTTAGCCTTACATTCTGTATTATTATCTCCTGGATTTTTCTTTGTTTTGCACTGAATCATATGAAGTTGTTTTATTTTGCACAATAGCAAACACTACGACTTATACACATAAAATACTGTTTTTCAATCATGTAAGTAAATATTCAGAATATTTGAACAAAATTAAAACATTTATCTGTGCTTAAATTAATAACATACCACTGAATATCTCAGTGCCAAGTTTTTTCTATTTGCTTTTCAGTATGTTTATCCTATTTTTAATGATTTTTGATATTCAATGTCCTGCACAGACTTCTCGAGGAGATTTAAATTGCCTCTTGTGGTCAAATAAAGGTTTTTTTTTTAAATGAAGTGAGATGGTTTGCAGTTTTATTCTTCACAATAACAGACATTGAAATATGTGAAAATAACTTTAATAATACAAATAAAAATGATTTACACAACACTAAATCTGTGAGCATTGTACATCATTACAGAAACAAATAAAAAGTCTTCTCTGGTCAGTATGATCTCTCTGACCAAAACAAAACACTGCTGCTCCTCCAGAGCTCACACGTCTCCTCCCGATCCTCCTCAGACCTCCACCACTTTCCTGATCTTCTAACTTCTCAGGCGTCTGAAGTAGAGGCTGTGTCTAACATACACATATAAAGACAATTGAACAGACATAATGTTACAACATAGCTTGTGATATCATATGATAACCAATCGCCTTCACTGTCTAACATGTAGGTGTTATAAGTTTTCACAGCTGATGGAGTTTATTTGTTACGTGTATCCACAGATGATCCAAAACAACTGTGGCGTATCACTCTACTCCCTCATTATCGGTGTGTCCTTTGTCTCATATTTAGCAGCTTACCGAGAGCATAAAGTCATCCTACTGCAGTCATGTCTCAGAGTGAGTCCTCAACTTAGTTTAGAAAGTTTATAACCCATAAATTTATCTCTACAAGCGTGTAATAAACAAGTCCCTGCAGAGAAGCCTTTAGGCACAGCCTAAGGGCTATGGTCAAAGTTACATGATATACATGCAAACGCTGAGCTAGCAACTGACAGCTGACGTTTGAAAAGTGATATATTCAAAAAGACACATGAAAATACTGTACCTTATCAGTCCACATGGTTTATTTGTCTCTCGGGATGTCCTGTCGACTCCTTTCCCTCCCTCTGTATGTCAACAAATGCACATTGGTGTGAGGTGCTCTGTTTTACGACAGTGCAGTTACACTCAACGTCCATAGAGGCCACTAGAGAGCGAAAAGCCAGAATCTTACATACAGGGGCTTTAAGTCAATATGGACCAAAATCTCTGAAGAAGATTTCCAACAATTTCTTAAATCCAAGCCACAAAAACCAAAGACAGTTCTGAAAGCAAAAGAGGGTTAAACATGGTACTAGCAGGGTGTGCCTAGCAAAGTGGCGTGAGTGTGTACATTAAGTGGATTTAACAAGGACAAATACATCTTATTCATTTCTATGTGTTAGCAGGATTTAGAATTCACATGCCTGGTTGTATTATTAAAAAACCTCACTCTGTGAGTTTGAGTGGTTAAGAGCACAAAAATATTGGCGTTGAAAATGATGAAAAAAATGAAAACCACTGTTTTATGTAAGATGATAAACTCAGAACCTCCATTATAAGAATGCCTGCAAATAGATATGAAATTTTCAGAGGTCAGTGTTTTCTGAAGAAAAATGTCTACACACAAATTCAAGTGTGAATTAAAGAGCTCATATTAAGCTTTTCTTTAAATGCCCTTCAGTGTTTTAATATGTCTCCTCTGCGACCAAGATAAAAGTCTGCAGTGTAAAGACCTCTCCTTCTTCCCCTCCTTGCAGCACCAGCAGCTGCCTAAGGTGGCTTGTTTCCCCCCCCTGAATAAACCTATCGGTGTCCTCCCCTTGTTTCATTGTCAGTTTAAGCCAAATGCATTGCAGAAGCAAGAACATTGCAGTGTGGAGCTGTTAGAATAAATGCAAAGTTGTTGGCAATATGGCGTCTAGCAGCACTGAATAGACCAATTATCACCAAGTTGATCTGTTACTCATCAGCGCAGACTGGGCTCACATGGGGAGGACAACCTCACGGGAGAAGGAGCTCAAGTAGAGTGTCTCAGATAACCGAGAATACAGCACTATCAGGATTATTCTTCATACGAAGACTAGAAGGTTTTTTGAACAGTTGTGACTGTTAACATGCCCTAGCAGTCAATAAAAAAGATATGAACCTAATTTAAGACAAAATATGACCGGTTTAATGCACTGCACAAAATGGCAAAACAGCTGCTCACTATCTTCAATATTAATGATTCATCCATGAAAGGAGCTTTGTCGTTATTTTTTTTAACAATCTAGGACAAAGGGGCTCGACTTCCACAGGACTTCTGTTGTTCTTTACGCGAGCATCTCAAGGGGCTCATTTGACTGTTTAATGACGGTAAAGGTCATAATCTCTGAGCACTGGATGCAGGAAAATGCTTAAAAAAACAAAAGGACAACAGTGGAAGATAGCCAAGTAACTGGAGCAAAGGAAAGTCGCTGGATGCCTTCATTGCAGCCCCCTCCTCTCTGCTTCACCTTGGTGTATTGTTCTTTCACTCCTGCAGGTGGGCTTCCCTCACAAAGTGATTACAGTCCATGGTCAGAATTTCCAAAGGATACAGCTAAGGAATGTGAGGGTCAGGTTCAGGGCAGGATATCAGTGAGTGCCACTGAATGTTTCTATGATGTGTTTCTGAAGCAGCACATGTTTTTTATACAAAACATGAAGAAAATGTGTGAGGATGAATGCTCTGTCAGTCATGACACATCTGGGGCAAAATTTTAAAGATAAGCAGGGCAGAGGAATATACATACTTCAATGTTTTTTTGTTCTTGTGACTGAGTTGGTGTGGCTGTGTTTTAATGTCTTTTTTACCTGGCTGCAAAGCAAATTTCCCTGAGGGGACAATAAAGTTGAAGTTGAGGAAACACTAGGTAATGGAGGTATCCCCCTGACAGCTCAGTGTTCATTTAGATGTGGACTCATTTCTTGCTTAATCTAGAAGAATCTTAAATAACACAAATATACTGATAAAACAACTCTGTGTTCAGAATACACAGCAACCTTTCATGTTCAAAGACACTCGGCAGCACACCTGGCACTCATTCTTTTGCCGTGAACATTTCATTCCACCTTTAACAGATTTCAGATCTATTGTGAGCATATGTTAGGATGTACAAAAGCTGCTGTGCTAACAGAAAAAAATGCAGAGTTCACCAGCCTGCAGATTACAGTGAAATTTTGTGAGATTTACTAAATGTTTTTGACCCTCTTTGAAACATAAAATGTACTAAATAGCATCAAAAATTCAGTGTCTTCCACACCATTGATTTAACAGCATTTTTGGATTTTGCTTGAGTATTCTGAAAAAAATGTGTATTTGTTTTATTTGTATTTTAGCCATATTAAAGTTTAAGTTTAGTTTTGTCAATTAAATATCCAAAATAATTAAGCTTACATTAATTAGGTAAGAAAAGACAGTCCTTCAGTTTTGGACATGACTTTATCTCAAAACATTTTACTCCTTGGACTATCTTGCAAAACTGTAAAAATATATAACTGTACACTTTTAGCTATCAATAATTTTGATCCTGTGTCATAAGGGGCTGTTACACTGGCTGGGTATCAGTGGAAATGTTGATAATTGCAGAAACTGATGATAATTTTTAAAAATATTGTCTGCTTTTATCAATATTGTGCAGATAATATCAGGTGTGGTTGAAAATGTTGTGAAATTTTGATATCTGCCGATATCAGTAATCAGCTGTTTAAGCTATTATCTACTTCTACCAATAATGTGATGATAATATTGCACATGGTTGTAAATATCTGTGCAGATAATATTGGGCAACTGTAAGATTTACTTGTAGAGAAGTGATTATGTTTGTAGTTTTCATTTAGATCAAAAATCTTGATCACAAAATCAATTACAAGCAGGAACATACCAGAATGATTTATCATAAACAGTCATCTGTGAGAGGACACCCCCAAAGCTAACCAGAGCTTGAATATCCAGGCCTGAACATCAATTAATCTATGCAGTCACAAAATGTAACTTTTAACCCACAGTCTGCTACCAACCCAAAAATCGAAGGTGGTTTTTACACCTACAGCTCCGTTGCTTTGTTTCAGTTCAGTTTTTCCTTTAGATTGTTTCATGTCCACACTGCTGTACTGTAGAGTGGGTCAAATCACACAAAACGGCAGGACTGTCCAGGCATCATTATGCAACTCCCTGATCCTCCCACTGCATATGCACAGTCCACAGGTGGCACAGTGCATCATGGGAAATAAGTTATCAGGGTAAGCTACCAACAACAAATTGCAATTTCAGACAGTAGGTCAAATGTCTCATTTACAAGAGGAGCATATTTACTAATATGTGACACGCCTTATGATATAAGCATTACCAAACTCATGCACACAGAGGAGGGCTTTGAACGGTCAATAACGTGATACATTTTTACACCATAATACATTTTATAATTATAAATAAATAATACATTGATATTATTTAAATTTATATTTCTTTACATTTTTGTTTAGATCTGTCTTTTCATATATCTTTTTAATCTGTAATACTGAACTGCTTCTGAATCCCAATTTCCCTGTGGAAGTTTTACCAAAGGGATTAATAAAGTACTATCTAATCTAACCTAATTTTAAAAGAAATATGGATAAGTAGACAGCATGTTTGTAAAAGTGGAGGTTTAAGTGATGAATAAGATGAATCATTCCTTAACAGATTGGACTAAATCCTGGGAACTACATAAGTTACTGAAGCTGTTGTCGAGTTAACCTGTTGCTTTTTTATGGGATGTCATGCCTGAGCACAGAAAGTGACCCTACTGAATCCAAATTAATACAAGTAACTGTAGTATTTTGCTTTTAATTGAGATCAAATTTGCCTGGTACCTGTAATGCTATTTATATTACTACTAATGGTGCTGCTTACACTACAACAGCAGTGTAATGAATTCACTTGTCATCCTATTTATAATGATTGATTGCATTCTTACTGCAGATGAACTGCCCCAGGGGTCAACTGGAAGCAGGCTGAGACCACCGCTTTCAACCTTTCTCGGTGTGTTTGCTTGTACTGAGACAGAGCTCAATTGCTGTGTTCAAATTTATATTTAAATTAATCGAGCCATAGGGGGATGACCCACTGTCAGAAAAACTCTCCTGAATGATTGAGGTGTGAAAACCACTAAGATTATCCTGATTATCCTATCTAAGAGGAGCTTTTCCTTTAGACTCTGATAAACTCCGTCAGAGTTTATATCAAAAGAGGTTTATCTTTAAGCTAGTGGTGGTTTCTCTTTCTGTTGTGGCAAAAGTGTGGACAAACATTTTTAGACATATCTTTTTGTCAGCATAGTGAACAATGGCCCTCTGTTGTCACGAGTTTCATTTTTTACTTGTACACTGTCGACCTTTATCTTCATGCTGTGCACCAAACACCAACAACCATGCACTCAAAACACTCCCTGGCTTCGAGAAATAAGAAACAGTTCCACTGCTGTGTGACAGGAAATCTTACAGCCTATGAATCATCTTTGAGGAGACTCTGTGGCTGTGATAGCTTAAGGGCAGCATGTTTTGGAAAAAGATATTACCACGGTAATCCTTGCAGCTTTGTTGACAGTGAACTGACCTGAGGCCTGGTTCTGAGAGCAGTGAGAGGCAGATCTGACTGACAGCCTCTCAGGAGTGTTTGAGGGGGGGATCTGACTCAGTACTGAGGGGAATTCTGTGATATCTGCAGGTCTGTAGGTGTAGCTGCAGTGACAACGAGCGAGGACTCGAACAACAGAGTGGAACTTGGCTCCAGGCCCCATGACTAAGCTCTGCTGGGCCGACTACATTGGGATTGTATTCCTTATAAGGCCTGCCCCACCACTCTGTCCCAGGCCAAGCTGGTCCAGTAGTATCACAGCTGGCTCTCTACCACTGATGTGACAGTAATGGATATAGAGAAGGAAAACCAAGTTTATGCTGAAACAACCTAAAATACACAGTGACTCATACAAAGGCAAAAAAAACTCAGATGACTCATTGTTCTGTTATGCTTTTCTCTCCTTGGATGTTTGGAACAGATAATGCACACACAGAAAAAATCCCTGCTGTGTGTTTCACATAAATTGAAAACACAACAAGGAGTACTGTGGTAGTCCGGATCTTACCCTGCCGTGGTACCTCATCCTGTCCTGTTGCTGCTGGTGAAGGCTGAACTGGTGGTCCCCACCCAGGCTGCTGCTCCTCCTCCCGTGCCAGGCAAACCTTTCAGCTGTAACTCCTCATCCACCTTTGCCTCAGGGCACAGATTTAGTTCACTCTCCCTCTTCTCCCTCGTAACACTTTCTCACTCCTTTCTCAGCTTCGGTCTCTTTCTCCAGGTCCTTCTTCCTCCTTGTCTGGGTCCCCTGTGAGGACAGAGCATTAGCGCTCAGGCCAAAACACCAACAGTCCCTCTTGTTTATACCTTCAATTCATCCTCCCTTTGACGGCTCAAGTAAATGTACCGAGTCCCTCTCCTTCCCTCTTAACTGTGCTGCGCAAAACAAGGGCAGGAACTTCACTCACACGTCACACAAGTGGATAAAAAAAACAGTAGAGGGAAAATGAGCTGCTGGATCCTGGGCTGAGAGGGCTTGGAAAAATTTAGTAAGAGCTCCAGTCTACAAACATGTAATCAGTGTGCTACGACATATAAAGAGAAAAAAACAGAAATCACATGATGAGATCTGAGTGCATTCTTTCATTGCTTCCCTCCCTGTTTAGTTTGCTCCCTCCCTTTTTTCTCCCACAAGCTGAGGCAGATTCACATGGGATGTGAGTTATGGAAGTTTTTTTTTTGTTTTTTTTTTCACCAGCTGGCGCCCCTTTACTGTGGCTCACTTCCCCAGCAGATCGAAAAACAATTAACATCATCATAACATCACTCTGCAGATATTCACACATGTCAGTGACCTAACAGTAAACTGTATGTGCTGTGAGCATGGGACATCAAATTCCTCACTTCATTCACTACCTCCCGTTCTAGATATTTTTGGGAGGGCTGTCAAGGCCACACAGTCCGGAAGAACAGCGCCTCGCTCTGGTATCTTTGCCTGTGCCATTCCTTCTAACCCTATTTTCCCTCTGAGTCCCCGCCTCACCCTCTTTCCTTTGCCAGCATCATCAAATATTTAGCGCTGAGGAATCTGAATAATGTTACCCAGATGGAAAACACCTATGGCTCTTCTTCTCAACCTCTGGAAGACTCTGTGGGTTTGGAAAAGTCTGCCTTTCGCTCCTCTTCTACTACTCAGGTCACAATTTACTTAAGTGTTCAAAGATGTTGGAGTACTGGAGTCAGTCAAACCTCCTCTTTTCTTTATTTGGTAAGAAGTCATTCCCACACTCCCTTCCATAAACTCCCTCTATTATAAACAAAGCCCATTCCATTGAAGTTGGGACACTGCGTAAAATGTGAATTTAAACAGAATACAATGATTTGCTAAGCCTTTTCAATACATGTTCAATTGACTGATGTTCAAACTGATAAACTTCATTATTTTTGCAAATGCTCTCTCATTTTGAATTTGATGTCTGCAACATGTTCCAAAAAAGCTGGGACAGGGGCAACAAAACACTGGGGAAGTTGAGGAATGCTCAAAAAACACCTGTTTGGACCAGTCCACAGGTGAACAGGTTAATTGTAAACAGGCGAGTGTCATGATTGGACATCAAAGGGAAAAAAATAGAATTTATCAGTTTGAAGTTTGAATATCTTTTGTACTGCATTCAATAAATAACAGGCAAAAATGACATGCAAATGATTGAATACATTTTTATTGACATTTTACACAAGGTCCCAACTTCAATGGAATTGGGGTTTGTACTTTCCCAAAGGCAGGGGCACTGCCAGAAATTTCAGGCCCCATTAAAAGAAATCAGATTAGGACCTATCCCAAACAAGCTTTGCATATTTTGTAAACAGCCAAGTTATTCTGTCTAAAGACACAAAAAAGCTACAAACATGAGAGAAAACACTGTACAGATGAAAATTATAGGACAAATGGATCAATAAACTGTGTGCTATACAGAACTATCTGGCATTTAGACCATTTTAAGTATTTAAAATGTTTTTATTATATATATATGTGTATATATATGTATATATGTATATATATATATATATATATATATATATATATATATATATATATATATATATATGTACACACACACACACAAAGGTATATGGGTGTGTGTGTATATATATATATATATATATATATGTATATATATATATATATATATATATAGCTAGATAGATAGATAGATAGGTATAATCAATCCTCGTGAATCTCTGACCTTTTAACCATGTAAAGTAGTCTAAACTTTCACAGATAATACATGTCTTGCTTTATAACCTGTTTTTTATAAAGAATAAAGAAATAATATCTATTAATTATTAAAGCATGCTATTTGTTACAACAAAAGCATAAACGAAAACAATACCCTCAAATAAATGTTCAAAAGGGCCTTTCCATTATATAAATGCTTTTTTTATGGTATGAACCAATTCAAAAGATGCCTGAATATTACTGTTTTTGCAATTAAAAAGGACAGCCTTTTTGTATGTGAAGAGACAAGGGATCTCTTAAGACCTGTGCCAAAACTATTTCAAAAACAAATTTTCATTTTTCAATGCAAACTCAAGACCTACCTTTTCAGTCTTGCTTTTATATAACGTTTTCTTAATTTTTGTTAATTTTCTTAATTCTTTGTTATTGAATTACATATTTTAGCTGTTTTTTTAATTTGTCTTTATCTTTTAATACTTATTTTGATTTTTTACATTCGTTAAACATTTATAATTTATAGTGTAAAATTCCATAGTGTTTAATTATCCGAATCTATATTTACTGGTTCATACATGTAGTTTATAGTTTATATCCTCCTCTATTATTTCACTTTAATTCCTTATTTATGTATTTCATTTTACTATTTAAATTTTATTATTACTCTTATTTTATCTCTAGTTTATTGGGTTTTTTTTTTTTACATAATCTCCATTGTTTTCTCACGATGAACTCATTAAAGCATTTCCTGAGTGCTGAAGTTCCTCACTCCCACAGTCCTGTTTAATTGAGGCCTATTTCCCTTTGTTTTGTTCTGGTTGGTTTATTTATGTTTGTCTTGCATGTTCTTTGTGTTATTACTTTCTGTTCATATAAAGCACCTTGTGCTACATTTCTTTTTGTATAAAAAGCACTACACAAATAAAATCTGATGATTGATCGAAAAGGTTTATGAAGTGATATGTTAAAAATACTGATATTGTTTTATTCAGTCATGGACCATTAGCATCTTTGTAATTTTCCCCCCATTACAGCACCCTTGCCCATATATATCCCCTATATGCCTTTTATGTCATTTCTTCTCAATCAAATGAGCTCCATTCACACCAAAATGTCATGAAGTAATCTATCACTAACTGTCAGTTTGTATGGAGTACAAAAATCAAAGAAACAAATACAATGAGATGAAAGTTGATGATTTAGTTGGCAAAGAAAATGTGATTACAGGATGCAGAATTGTGGTATTGTTGTGTTTTCCTATCAAAGCCAAACAGTGCAAAGAGGAAATAACCAAGACAAAGTGCTATGTGGTCTAAATCAGTGTTTTTCAAGGTGCCGGTGGCTAGAGGGTATTGAGGGTTACTAAGACCTGGAAGGAAGAGATTATTGCTACAAATATACAGCAGAGGTCAAAACAGACCCTGTTCTGAACCCAAAAATTGAAGATGTTTGAGCGTATCAACACTAACTAAATATTAAGCTCCAAGCACATCATCAGTAAGCATCAAATTTAACCTAAATCACATACCATTTAACTGTCAGCAAGTTAAAACCCTGATAACTCTGAGTACTGTTTGGTAATATAGTAATACAGTTACAAAACCTGTGTTAAACATGGCAGATTAAATTTAATGTTCTAACTTCACAAGGTGACAAACGCACAAGCTTGACTGTTGGATGAGTGTGAACAAGTTTTCCTAATAGTCTGTTTAACTGAGGTATCAAGAAAAGAATGTTTGGGTGAGAAACCCTGATACATTTAATTCATACTGTATATCTGATGAGTAATACATTGTCAGTCTCATTTTGTTAGGTTAGTATATAAAAACAAACACGTACAGACCAATCTGATATTGTAGCTCATGTTAAATAGGCTATGTTTACAAGAGCATGCATATAGTGTGGGTCTAGATTTTGGCTTGATCTTTGGAGCAAAAAACCTTTGAAAAGTACTGTTTTAGAATCTTCAAAAATAAAGCTTAGCATCTCATACAGACTACGAGCAGATAGATAGCTCACAGAATTTATTATCTACTCTTGAAGGACATCCAAGGCATAGCATGTGTAACCACATGCATGTGGAAATCACGAGGGTGCTCTCCTAACACATCTGGTTTCTCCACTGCACACATCACACATTTCATTATCTGGTGTAACCTCCCTGCCAATGAAATCATGGAGACACTGAAGTCAACTACAGATCCACTGTAGGGTGATTCTTCAACACCTCAGCTAGAGATGTACCCTCCTGTGCTATTTTTCCCACTAAGTTTTTCCAATGACTGTTCCTATCTTTGTTCAGCGGTTCCTGTAAGAAGGGTTTCCTTCCTAGCTGTTTCCTGATGTTCAGCATCTTCTTCTATGACTATTTCTTTGAGCTCCTGACAGGCTGATAATGCAAGATTTCCTATATAAAGAAAATACTTTGGTGAGCAATCTGCATATGTTTAAAGTCACCTAAGTGTATTATCTAAACTTTTTCAAGTTGTTTTAAAAAACTGGATATAATCAAATGATACTGATATTTGTCTACAGTAAATGAGCAAACAGCAATGCAATGTTTTATGTAGGGCTGGGTGATATGAAGAAAAATGCATATCTTGATATTGTTTTAGTTGAATGGCAATATATATATATATATATATATATATATATATATATATATATATATATATATATTTTTTTTTTTTTTTTTAATTAATTTATTTATTTTTTCCCATATATTTTGCAAATGGTTCACAAATGTTGAGGTCTACAGCTGTAGCTCACCATATTACATTGTCATGTATTGTACTTTTTTTGTTTTCAGTGTAAAGGTGGAAAAGACTTATGCTCTAACATTTTTGCCACCTGTTTTGGTGTTCACAGCAAAAAAAACACCATTCTGCTGCTCATATGGGATCTTGAACACAAAGAGACATCCATCCTTCCTTTGTTGTGCAACGACAAATAAAAGATAATGCCTAAATTTATATCTTGTTTTAAAATATGTTGATTTTTTTCAAACAAGATACATTTTCCAGTCCTTGTCATGTTACAGATAGAGCTTCTTATGTTGATGTTTTAACATTTATCTACAACTAATTGCTGCCAGTATATCCTTGAACTCTAGCAGTTTAAAGTTGTGACCTAATCGATAAGGCCTACAATATCAAGCAAAATCCCAACTTACCAGCTGTGGACACAGAATATCAAGTGAAGCATTTTAAAATTTGTGCATCATTTTTTGAGCGACTTTAGAGAAAGCACTGCGGATGAATGTGATCAAACAGTCAAACGGTAGAGACACACAATAGATCTTGTATTATTGCCTTTTGCCTTGTATTTTGCAATTTTAGGGGTTTATTTGTGTGGATTTTCAGTGTTTCTAAGTGTGGACCAAAGGAGTAACAGTTTCTACTTTGGTATTGGCTAGTTGGGGACAGATAAATAAATAAAAATCAAACTGTCCCATCCCCCACCTGATACCACTAATGTGGTAAATTGTGCACTTCTAAAGGCTTCAAGTATTTCCATTGTATATTTTTAAATCTGTGATGAAATTACACTGTGTTTTGTGAGTGACTGGCGGCAATTTCAAAAGTCCAAATAAAACAATACTTCTAAGACTGATTGATTTGAACAACCATCCTCTCAGGAGAAAACCTGCTTCTTTAACTGACACTCTCTTCCCTTCTGAAAACTCGAAAGAAAACATTCAGGCTGTGAAATCATCCTTCTCTGCAGACACAACCCTGTCAGCCTGACTCTAAGTTCAGATAATTCTATTAGATGTTCAAAATCTAATCCAGCGCATCTGACATATTATGTAATAAATCTGAAGAATCCTAACATAACCTCAACGTCTTTCAGTGAATGAATGTTCAGTATTTGAGTCCTGTCATTTTCTCCCATTTTATTCCTAAACTGCAAAGGTTTTCTGATTCAATAAAACAATGAATCACAGAGGAATAATGGCAAATGTGAACAGGGTGTGGTGGAAAACAGTTTTTCTCTCTTTTCCCTGTTTCACAGCTTGCTCTCTCCAACTCTTTCACACCCACGCCACAGATTACTTTGACAGAATAAATGAAATTGAAGTATTAGATGTATTCTTTTACACTAAAGCTCATCTAACTATTCTGACTTTCAAATCATCTAATGGAGTTACCCTGCCTTTGCAATCTTTAACTTATGTTACAAGATGGCGCCACAGTGTTGCACTTTAACAAGGTAATTAAAATATCAGAATTTGCGTTTAGTTTGTACGTCCCAGAGCCATTACTGATTCTACTATTCAATTCATTGTTTTCTCAGTTCTCTTTTTTAACTATGCTAATAAATAATCATACCCCTTTATATACATGTTTACATAGAGGCCACCATACATCTGTGCATGCATTATTGCCTATTTGTACGCATATTTACTATCAGGCTTTTATTCTTTAGAATCATTTACCAATCATGATTCGGGAGGCAAACACCCTCTTTGCCTTTAAGGTTAGACTTAAAAAAATTCCTTTTTGATAAAGCTTTTAGTTAGGGCTGGCTCAGGCCAGGAGCAGCCTATGGTTAACCTGCAATAGGCTGACTGCTGGGGGTATTTGACACACTCTCCCTCACTTTCCCTCTTTATCCCTCCAAAACTCTCCCTTCCCTCTTGGCCCTTTTTGTACCCACTCTTTTACTCGTTCCTGGTTTTTGTCCTTTAGGCTGCTCTGGATCATTGGTGTGGACAGCCTGCTGCTGTGGACCTATAAATAGCTCCAACTACTCCAATTTCAAATATTTTGTCTTTCCTTTTGCTTCATTCCACTGTCACTACAGCTCCTAATATTAACTTCAGAATGATCCATTAACTGGAACATACGGTGGTTCCTGCAGTGCCTACCAACATAAGTGCTATTCACTTCATAATCATTACATGTAGCTGTTAATGATAATATTAGAAGGACTTCTGGATCCTTGCCTGTTATTGATTATACCACCATAACAACCCCCTTTACAACCATATAGAAAGGAGAACCCTCTTGAAACTGAGAGGCCTCATCTCAAGAAGCTATCCTTTAATAAATTTATATTCAACAGAGAAATATGATGAGGGCAAATTTATATTCTGGACATCCATAAATTTATCACTACCCTGAATTCTAATTTTAGTTCCCTTGTCGCTTCCTGCCTCTCTATCCTCTGGACATCTCTCTAACAATAACAAATAAGACATTTTAGATTAAAATAAGAGCATGGCATTGACCTACTATTTTGTAAAGTGTCTTAAGATAACATAATTTATGATTTGGCACTGTACAAATAGAGATTGACTGATTGATATAAACTAAAAAACTAAAAAATACAAATCCATGTATCTATGTCTGTATGCTTACATCCATATGTATATAAAACACACCTATACTATTAAATTAAATTAAAATTCTTTCATTTTGTTTGAGTTATGTTAACTAGCTGTCTGAACTATTTATTATGTCCTCGATAGAAGACACCATTTTGTACCTACTGTCCATCTGAGCAGAGCTCTCTCAGCACCCATCTGTTGCTCATTTCACCCTGATCTCACCTCTGCTGCCTCTCATCCCCAGATCCTTGTTACACCACAAGGGCTACTTTAGAAATTGCTAAAGAGGAAAAACAAAACCCAATGAATCAGCAAACACTGTTTAAACACAGCAGTATTTAAGAGATGGAAACATCATATATTACATCTATTGAGGGTTGAGAAAGAAATAGTTCAGTTTCCTCTTGTTAACCGTGAAAACAGTCACCTTAAGTTACAGATGAGGTCTCTGGTCAACAGTTAAACTTCTTATTCAGTTTTCACTAAATAATAAACAGGTGTGAGGTTGTTATTAAATACAATTCTCTTGAAGTTAAACATCATAGGAAGGCTTACAGCTCAGCCTAGTGGTAATATTATCAACTGCACTATACTGGCTTGTGTGCTTCTGTTCACGTAAGAAAGATGGACTACATTTGAACTCCCTCCTGAATCATTCTTCTCAATTTTTCTGCAAAATCAGCTCAGTTTATAACAGGATAACTGTGAAAACATGACCAAGTGCTGCTGTATGCAAGAATGTCTTATTTTTCTCTGATGAATTATGAAACGATCTCTACATTTCTGTCACTAACATCAGAAAATGTCCTCATCAATTAAACTAAATCATAAACACAAGAATAGAGGTGAATAATATGCCAGATTTTTTGCCAGTATCTGTCATGCTGGCATTTCAAATCTAATTTTAGCTGATAAAAATATATGGAAATAACTGAAAGTCAGTTGTTTGAAACTTTACCTACATTACAGAGATGTCATATCCTCCTGAGAGAAAAATTGGTTGTGTTAAAGATTAAAATAAATATTTTTTTATCAACAGATTTGCAGAAACTCCAAAAATGCAATGCTGATATATACATCTATGATACAGACAGAAATAACTGTGGAAATGTTCATATGTGATTATAAGGACAAATAATTTTAAGACAATTTTCTGCCAATATCAGACTAATAATGTTTTTATCCTTCTAATAAACACACATGTGCAAATACATATAGATGAAAAACATTATATTGTCAAAAACGTGAATAAGTGTCAGATACCACTAACAAAAACATAAGTAATGCACATACAGATGGGCCTACCTGTTCTTCCTAAACAACCAGAATCACCGAAGTGAAAACTTTTCCACCATCCCTCTCTCAGGTCTGGTCATGGCTTCTCATAGAGCTGAAGGTGAAGCGCATAGACTCGACAATCCATTCCCAGGCTGACTTTCTTCTCCAAGCAGCAGCGGCAGCATACACTAAAAGAACTACCAAAGGGAATCACTCAACCCAGATGGAAATAATTATAAGCACAGCAAAAGGTACTTCACAGATAAAGCTCAAAACTTTTATGTAAAAAGAAAAACTGTGAACATAATAAGCCTGCCTGCAAAGCTGACAGGATATCTTTGAGGAGTTTATAGCCTATAAATCCACTAGGAGGCAGCATCTCTAAAGTTAATTGACTGCACAAAGTAATCAGATATGATGCAGGTGATTGATGGCAGCCTCGGTTGAAGGTAGAGAAACTCAGTGGCAGTGGACTGCACTGTGAACTTGCCCAGGGAAATTAATGAGCTGATTAGAAAGGAAAGTATTTTGAGTGCAGTTTCTATGTAGGAGATATTCTTACCTTTTTTCTCTTTATACTTTTAGGATACTTATGGTTCTTTTTAGCCTTCATATTTGTGTTGGCTCATAAAGATGTAAGATTGACTTTATAAGTCTCTAAACGTTAATGGTTAATATACTTGAGCTTGTATTGTCCTCCTCTAGTCAGCTAACAGTTCAGAGCACTTTCACACCATAGGTCACACTCACATATTTATAGCCTATCACATTTACACGCTCATAGTTTTAGTTGCTATAAAAAGTCTTTATCAGCATTTGCTAATTACTTTACTTGGTTTCATGTGTATTATGACAGCACTGAACAGCAATGGTTAAAAACATGAGGTCAAGCATCTTGCCTCAGGACACAATGTCGTGTGACTTCAGGAGCTGGGATCAAATACACGACTCCTTGGTTAAGAGATGACCAACTCTTCTGCTGAGCCACCATTTTACCACAACAAAGTGTAATACCATAACAATGTTCTTAGCCTAATACGTTGTATTACTCTTGTAACTGTTTCACTTTTGAATTTTTTTTTCAATTTCAAACCTACCCTACTTAAGTGATGTTTGTAATGCATTTCTGATGACCCTGATGAAGGCCACAAGCTGAAACGCGTCAGTCTTATAAAGTTGTTTGTTCCAAGCACCTTGGAAGTTGGTGAAGTTGTGCCAGAACTTCTGATCTTTCATCAAATACATGACTCCCTGGTTTAAAAGATGACCAACTCTTCTGCTGAGCCGCCATTTTACCACAGCAAAGTGTAATACCATATCAATGATCTTAGCCTAATACTTTGTTACTTACACTTTATTCGGGTGATGTACAATATTTCCAATTACATAACAAAATATGAGAGGGCATATACAGTAACTACATATTGTAATAGGTTAAACCAGAAGTTGTAACCTCTTTGACTTTTGATGAATGAAAGCAGATGTCATATGTTGATATATGTCTGATATGCCAATATTTCCAAACTCATTATTGCCAATACTGATATTTCATTTCAAGAGAAGAAAGCCTCTTTACTAAAATTGGCATTCCCTTTTATGATGACAGTCTACTTGTGTTAGAAACAAATTGCAATTATATGTCGCTACTGAAATTATACTTAAATCATGCATAACCATCTTGTAAGCCTGGGAAACAATTTCTAACTATAGCATGAACTGCTGAGGAAACAATGTTAAATATATGTGCTCATATGTTGCCTCAGTGCTCCAAAGTCTGTTTGTCTTGAAAGTATTCAACATTGAAAGTGAACTGAAACAACTCTGGAACCTGAGACTTGTAAACCAAACATAAAATTCTTCAGAAACAGGATGTCTGCAGAAGTTGGCCACATTTATGAACAGACAATTTTTAACATTGAGAGTATAAGATAAATAAATAAACTAATTTACTTTTAAGTTAAAGTGATCCAGTTATCTTAGAAAATTGTTCATAGTCACGTCTAGCATTCTTTGTTTATTTAGTCCTTTTCATGTGACAAAGCATAGTGTAGTCAAAATGCCCGCTACTTTTAATACATTCACAATGAAGAACCTTTTGGGTACTTAAGCAGACTCTTGGAAAAATTGTATCAAACTAACTGTACTTTACTTAAGTAGGTTACAATATTCTTGAACTCCTTCCATCCTATAGTTAGTATACACATGGGCTAACTAACCTAGCCACCAAGCAAATTTGAAATAACACAAAAAGTTGCTCACTATTCCTATAACTGTGAGTAATCAAAAATTTAAAAAAAGAAATCTTTTAAAAAATACATTTTAATAAATTTACGTCCATAGACTTGTATGTTTTAAGAATGCTACCAAGGAATAAACTACTTACAATAAAATAATAAAAACACACTTTGGAAGAGTGGTGCAGGGATGATGTATATATGTAGGCCCACATGGAAGTTAGCATCTCGCTGGTTCTCTTGACTAAAAGCCTATAGGGGTTTTTCACCATCTTTTTTGATTATTGCATATAAGGTCTAAAAAATTATTAAACTTGTTCTTTGCGTTATTCTAAACGAATGAACCTAATTTTCACAATTTTCTAAGCTTAAACCTTATCGGCTGGAATAAAAAGCTATCATTAGGCTACTATTGAACTAAAAACATGGCGATTCAACTTAGAAACAGGTATTTCCAACTCATAACATTATGCTGTAACCTCATTTGAGAATGTCTCCATAATCATGTGATCTGGTCCAGTTAGTCCTCATGGCTGTGGCAATGGTGTGTAAATTACTGATGTAAAATAAACAATACTAACAAACTTGTTAGCAGTTCATTAGCAACCATCTTTTAAAACACACAACAGTGCTTTAAATTCAAAAGCGGGCAATATTGGATGCATTTTAATATTTCAGATTAAACATTAATGTGTATGTTTTCACCATTAACCTTATTTCAAGTATATATATAAAACGGGTATTCTAACTCCCATATTCAGCCTTGAAAACCAGGAAGTGCTAAATGCTAACTCAATAGAGAGGTGCAGGGATGGCAAATTTTTGTAGGCCAACATGGACATTAGCGTTGAGCTGGTTCCTTTGACTGCGAGCCTACTAAAAACCTATAGGATTTCACTGTTTCTGATCATTTCTGATAATAAGCTCTGTAGAGAACAAAATACTAATAGATTTTAACAAAACAACCAACTTTATGTGATTTTTTTAAGCTGGATCAGTGACAGTAAAAAGCTATTATTAAGCTACTGATGAACTATAACGTGGCGTTTCGACTTATTGTAACCACAATATTTCCAATAATCTCTTGTTGTAACCTCATGTTTGAGAATTCCCTCTAAATCGAAAGCCCTTATCAAGTTGGTGCCTTTGGTTGTGGCAATAGTGAATGAATTTTTGTTAACTAAAAAACAATCTGAAATGCTGGTAGTTGAGTCCCTGAGCATTTCTGTAGTCCTTGTTGGCAGTTCACTAGCAAATGATGACTTTATTGAACTCATTCCTGCACCACCCCAAGTCCTTATATAGATTGACTATTTGCTTTGACAACCCATTCACGAAAGGCTGAGATGGTACCTAGTTTGGCTCAATGCTTTTTCTGATTGCAGTCCAGTTTACCCTATTCGAGACTATCTTTAATAATTTTATGAAGTGAGGTGCATCAGAGTGGTCCAGTAATCTTAAAAATAACTATATTTACATCAATAATCAGGTCATATGCGAGTGAAGTCATTTGCTTGATGAAAGCCGATTAGAAATATTACTGTGTGATGTTTTTTATAGCCTTCATTTGAAAAGCCCATTTTTGTGCTCAGCGGTATGAGTGTGACTAATAATTGAGCCAGGCTACAACATTAGCATGCGCTTGTCTCCACCCCTGTTAGCTAGCATGCACATGGGCTAACCTAGCAAGACTGAAGTTACTCCAAAAGTAGCCTGATTTCCCTGGCAGCTACTATCTGTAAATGCCAATAACCATTATATTTCTTTAAACCTTTTTAAATAATTACTTTTATAAATGTTATTACAAACACTAGTTGTTATGAACGGTACAATAACAATAAAATATTTGCAATAAAATAACGAAGAGCAAACTACAGAACAACTTGTGTCCACATTTGCTATGCTACAAAAATACGTTACCACAACATCCATTAAGCTAACCAAAAAACTTTGACATTACCTCGGTACTTTGGAAAACTCTGTCAGAACGTACGTGTCACCCAAACTGATGTTTTGGGTTATTTCTATGTTTATAACCTGAGATATAGTTTGGACAGAACTTTGGAGCAAATTAAAAAAAAATGAAAAGACTGTCGTCTGCTGGATCGAAAGCGAGCGCAGTGACGTTAGCACTCAATGGAGCAGTTCGTACTCTATATAATCAGACCCGTTATCGCCACATTTTTACCCAAAGTGACAAAAAATATTTTCTCCTGCTGTGAATTACTGTTTCTTGATTTCAGGTTTCTGGTAAAATTGTTCATACGTTATTTAATTTAAGAATAGTCGTCGTATGAGCGTTCCTAAACACATTTCTGTCCGTAAACACTCCCTCTCAGGGCTCATTCTGTTGGTCTGTGGAGCAGAGTGCTGCAGTTGTGTGAGGGCGCCGCTGGGTGAGTCCCTCTCTCCGCTGCCTCTGTCTCCACAGCTCCTTTTTCCCAAAGAAAAGAAGAGGAGAACTAGGTCCGGGGAGGAGGGCCGCCGCCATTATCGGAAAGCTGGCAGAAATACCACTTTCACACACGCAATCTGCTCACAAATTGATCGGGACATGAACAATATTTGTTGCAGCCGGAACATAATTGAGACGAAACACCGCCGCGATTGCAACGAACTCCCCGTTGTCTCGTGTGCGCCACCGGCCCAGCATTATGTGGGCACAACAATGGACAGAATAATTATTGAAAAAGCAACGTGGTGAACCGAGGAAGAAGACGACTAAGCAGATTTCTTACGGCTGACTTTCTCATGAGGAAACACCCCTATGAGAGAGAAATTGGATAGTTTTATCATCTGGGATATTTATTTCTTCATTACCCGTGTTTAAATGCATAGGGAACTGTGATGCTGATCATGAGGATCCCGGCATGGACAATGGGTATTTAAATTAAATTACCTCAGTGCACACGTTTTTGTATTATCAGTATTATCTGAGATTTGACACGATCCAGAGTGTATTCTGCGGCTTTATGTTACTGCACATCAGGCGGCGAGGGCTGCGGCAAGAGCTGGCCTGACAGATGCAAGAGGAGAAAGGGAGAAATGCGATGGTATGTACCCTGCATGCTCTGTTCTCGTATTTATGGGCTATTACCGAGTGAGGCTGTCGAGTGCTGCACCCTGGACAGCTGAGTAAATACAGTCCGTTTCAACATTGTCTGTCGGCGTGGAGGAGGTAGGCTATCCAAGATTTCGGCTCTGCAATTTCATTATGTAGACAGCAGGCCTGGCGTGGTCAGCCCCTCTGTGCACCCTAAAGCCCATGGCAACTGTTAATCCTGTGCAAAACATATAAGGTTGCAAAATCTTATCTAGGTAAGTAGGTTATGTGAATGACAAAGCTTGAAGGTACGCTTCAGTAAACTGTGTGCTGACGTGCCAGAGAGGGCAGTTTGGTTGGTAGAATTTGCAGTGAACTTGTCTGCTCATTTGGGTATCAGGCCTAGCTCAGCTGAGCCCTGTGGACTGCCCATGGTTACTGTGACCCTGCTGGAGCTGTTTGTTTTTTATGTGTGATCATTCCATGGCACAGATTTTCAGTCATATCACACCCCTGTAGTCTGCCTTTTTGGCACCGTGATGACTTCATTTATGTATTATGTTCCATATTGTATTTCATCTGGTTGTTTTTACCCTTTTGAATTATGCAGTTATTTTATCGAAATTGCACCACATTAGACTAAGAATGCAAGACATGATCAGCCCAATATCAGTATAGACATATAATAGTTACAAAATTTGATTATCAGCATTGACAGATGCACTGTATTAGATTTTTGCCAACACCTGATATGCCAATATTTCTACTCATTACTGCCATTACTGCCATTACTGATTTTTTTTTTGTCAAGAGAACTCCACTTGATAAAAATTGGCATGTACCTTTCATTGTCGACTTGTGTTAGAAACAAGCTTGGCACAAAAAAACAACATTTAATTCTTTAAGAAATTATAAAAGTGGACAACAATTAATGATGAGGTAAACCGTCATGGTATGTTTGTTCATTTTGCCAATAATGCAGCCAATATAGGATATGCCCAATTTGTACAGTTCAAGTATTTGCTGTAAATGTTGGCAAAAGTGTTCACACCAATAATCAGCTTTTTATGCAGTTATCTGCCAATAGCAATATTGTATCATGCATCCCTGATTTACAAGCCTGGAAGACAACTTGCAGTTTGTAACTGTTGCATTGATTATGAAAAAAAAAACACAAAATATAGACGCCTCAGTGCTCCAAAGTCCGTTTATCTTCAAAATATTGGACATTCAAAGTGAACTGACACAACCCTTGAAACAGAATCTTTTAAAACCCAATGCCAAATTGCTTACCAGCCAATATATACACATCCAATACATCTGTCATATGTATTGCCATATGTATCAAGTAACAGTTAGTTATATCAGCAGAGTGTTTGAATGTACCATGATGTTCCACTTTATCACTACTAAATTTCTACATTCAAGAAAACAATGCAGTAAGATTTATTTAAGAGTCAAATGTTTTTGTCTTGTTTTGCATTTCATTTCGACACAGATAGACTCATAACAAGGGAACAGGTCAGATGAAATGTAGAAAGGACTTGATGCCCTTGACCAAAAAGTGTATATCTGAGTATTGATATGGTTACTAGTGATAACAAGTTTGGAAATATCGGCATATCAAACATCAACACAATCAAATACTGTGCATTCCCACATTAGACCAGTAGTTTCAAAACCGGTTTTTGGTAAAGACACACCTACTTTCAAGCTAAAATCTAAAGAAAGACCACATTCATATACATGTACAACCGCTTCTTTAGAGCAAGGCCAGTAGTTTTTAAAGTTTAGTTGGAGAAGGCTCATGACAATAATCAATACATAAACAATAGTTACTGTGGTCATGTCTGTTCCCTGAGAGCAGACAAGAAAGTCTGGCTGTAGATGGATTCAGATGAGTCTGAGAGCTCCTTGCACTTTGGTCAATTTTTGGTGAAAACAAGCAAAAAGCTGCATTTGGTTGATTGTAAACTGCCCTGGCCTGAACATATTTACAGCACTTCCTTTTTTTTATTCTAGCTATCAGGCCCCGTTTCTTTGGCACTACTTTAGCTGACTGTGTAGCCTATGTGCCATTCCACCTAGAGCAAAGCAGTACCAAAAGAAAGGGCCTGATTGTTATAAAGTGTGGTAAATGTGTCTAGTCAATGCAGTGTAAAATCACCTCAGTGCATTTTTTTTTGTTTTGCACCTAAAATTCAACAAACTGCAAGGAGTTTTTGGCCCATTCCACTGCGATGTACAGCCCCGTTTCTGTGCCATATCTATTCTCACAGAGGCAGAGCTGACCAGAATAACTATGGCTGATGTATATACTATTGACATGAACGTCATACAACCTCAACTGAGAAATGCCACCACTTTGAGAAGTGAATTATTATCTTAGAAGTCTGTAAACTATAACCCAGTAACAATTGTCAACCAGCTGTATTACACATGACAGGTTACATACAAATTACAAAAGAATTAATTCAATTTTTTTGATTTCATAAATTCAACAACACACATTCAAACTTGATGCATCAACTTAGAAAAAATAGATGAGCCAAATAAATGGGAGAGAGACTAAAAAGCTATAATTTTTGTGTTTCCCTCTATTGCAGTCCACCACTCTTATACATCCTACTACCACTTCAAGAGAAAGGCACAAAATGTATATTTTTTCTAAACAAAATGGCATTTATGTGCTCTTGTGTTTTGTTTTTTTTTTTTTTTTTTTTTTAACTCAGCAGAACATGAGCTCCTTTTTTGACATGTTTCAGTGTCCAGTATGAGGACACTTAAACTTGGAGGTTTTACAAGATTTTTTTGCAGTTGCAGAAATGTAGCAGTACATGGAAATTACGGCTGAGGGAGGAGGAACTGCTCCACAAGCCATTTTAGGGTCCCAACCCACCAGTTGAAAACCGCTGGTTTAAAACAGACTCCAATATTTTTTTGAAGATGACTGAAACTAGTGAGGCCTCATCCATCTGAATTTCTATCCTTAGTAGTGTGATCATTTTTACAACTGTAAAAAGGTTATGATTTATTACAAGAATAGCTCAACCATCTTTTGCTTGGAGACTGTTTGAAGGCTTTCTTCGACACAAATAATGTACATGGAAGAATGATTTGCTGATTATTGCACAAAATTTGAAGTTCCAGCCTCAGAAAAAATAGTGAATAAGACATTTGATAATATTGGCCAAAATCATCATGCATCCTCATCATAGGCTGGGTTTACTTTATTTCGACTACATTTAAGAGTCACCATATCTGAAAAAATATTGTAACCAGTTGGCAAATCTGACGCTGTAACTGTGTCTTCATAATGGTTATGCTGGTGGCTTAATATGATATCAAACACTCCTTACTGTTAGAAAACACCTCTTTTGTTACAATAAGATTTAAATGCTGTTATTTCAATATATGATGGCTTAGGTCATAACACATCAGGGGAATTTTTATCATACAAATGGAAGTGGAACAAATATGGATTAAAGAAGCCTGTTGTCATTGTCCCATGCTGTCATTATGGCAGGTCACTGAGTTATAGAAGGGCAGAGGTAGCAAAGGTCCATATGCAAGAGACGGTTGTCAATATTTTGTAAGCAAAAATACTCTGTCCAAAACTGCCCCAGTATTTTGCTTCCTGTTATCTTACGTATTTCCCCATCTGTGTTCCACATGTCTGTTTTGCCTTTTTAATTCTTGATTTATATTTGTCAAATGTCTGATTGCTTTGTTCTGTGTTTTTTACAGGGTCTGAATCATACAAAGGATTAAATGAAGGAAGCCTATTCATAAAACTGCACTGCTATTTATTAAGTTGAAGGCCAGCAGAAGAAAGTGAAACCTGATCTCCTCTGTGGATCAGCAGCTTTATGGACAAATATTCAAGTAAACTCCATTACACAGTGCCTGTTTGTGGCAGGATGAGCTTCAGCAGGCTATGATGGCAAAAAAACAAGATGCCCGATCGCCCATTTACAACCTCGTTGTGGTGGGTCTGTCAGGAACTGAAAAAGAAAAGGGGCAGTGTGGGGTTGGAAAATCCTGCTTGTGTAATAGGTATGTGCGGCCCAGTGCTGATGACTTCTACCTGGACCACACATCAGTGTTGAGCACCAGTGACTTTGGGGGTCGAGTGGTTAATAATGATCACTTTCTGTTTTGGGGTGAGGTGTCTCGGGTCCTGGAGGAGGGGCCAGAGTGCCGGATGCATGTTGTGGAGCAAACTGAATTTATTGATGACCAGACATTTCAGCCACATCGTAGCACTGCTATGCAGCCCTATATCAAACGGGCAGCTGCAACCAAGCTGGCCTCAGCAGAGAAGCTCATGTACTTCTGTACTGATCAGCTGGGCCTGGAGCAAGACTTTGAGCAGAAACAAATGCCTGAGGGAAAGTTGCAGGTCGATGGCTTCCTGCTTTGTGTTGATGTCAGCCGGGGCATGAACCGCAACTTTGATGACCAGCTGAAGTTTGTGACAAACCTGTATGGTCAGCTTAGCAAGACTAAGAAGCCCATTGTTTTGGTCCTCACCAAATGTGATGAAGGAGTTGAACGCTACATTAAGGATGCACATACATTTGCCATCACAAAAAAGAGTCTGCCAGTGGTTGAGACATCTGCACGTTCAAATATAAATGTGGACCTGGCCTTCCTCACTTTGGTTCAGCTTATTGATAAGAGCAGAGGGAAGCCCAAGATCATTCCCTATTTTGAAGCCCTGAAACTTCAGAGCCAACAGATAGCCTCAGCCAAGGATCGCTATGAATGGCTTATCAACCGTATAGTTAAGAATCACAATGAAACATGGATTAACACCAGTCGACGCATGAACACGTCCCCTGAGTACAAAGAATATGTTTTCTTGGAGGGAACGGCAAAATGCAAGAAGTTGTTTCAACAGCATGTCTACCGTCTGAAGCAGGAACATATTGAGAGGCGTCGCAAAATATACCTAAGCACTCTTCCTTTAGCACTTAGTTCTCTGGTGCCTGACCTGGATGAGATAGATCAGCTAAGCTGGTCTGGGGTACAGAAGGTCCTGGAGTCCAAGCAGCACTTTGCGCACTGGTTTGTTGTTCTGGAAGACTCACCTTGGGAGGATACATCTCACATTGACAACATGGAAGATGAGAGAATCCCCTCAGATTTACTGGAAACTGATGAAGCAGAGGATATTTTCAATGCTCACCTGGAACATTTGCGCAATGAGTGCAGACGGGCTGAGATGAGGCTGGAGTTTAAACACAAACTAGCCTCCTCCCCTTTTGTCACACCTGGTAAACCATGGGAGGAGGCACGTAGCTTTATCATGAATGAAGAGTTCTATCAGTGGCTGGAGGAGCCAGAGTACTTGGACCTGTACAACCGCCACCAGAAGGAGATCATTGACCGTGCTAAGGAAGATTTTCAGGAGCTCTTACTTGAGTACTCTGAGCTTTTTTATGAGCTAGAGGTCGACGCCAAGCCAAGCAAGGAGAAAATGGGCGCAATTCAGGAGGTTTTAGGAGAGGAACAGCGTTTCAAAGCACTACAGAAGCTTCCAGCTGAAAGAGATGCTTTGGTGTTGAAACATATCCACTTTGTATATCACCCCACTAAGGAGACCTGCCCTAGCAGCCCTCACTGTGGAGACTCCAAGATTGAACAAATGTTAGCGTCACGTTTCCCCACTTGTTACCCCTTTTTTGACCTGAAAGCTCATTTTGGAGACAACAAAGCTGACAGGATTAACCTTGTCATACTAGGGAAGGATGGACTAGCAAGAGAATTTGCCAACGAGATTAGGGCTCTCTGCACAAATGACGACTGGTATGTGTTGGATGGAAAGATGTATGAACTGACACTGCGGCCAATTGAAGGAAATGTCCGCCTCCCCGTGAACTCTTTCCACACCCCAACTTTCGCCCCGCATGGATGTTTGTGTCTGTATAACTCAAAAGAGTCTCTCTCCTATGTGGTCGAAAGCCTCGAGCGACTGAGGGAATCCACTCTTGGTCGAAGGGACAGCCAGCTAGCACAGCTGCCAACATCCCTGCTCTTGGTCACCAAGCGGGGTGTAGGGTCATATGTGGACATAGGTGGAGAGACTGCCTTAAACCTTATCACACAGGGGCAGCAAGTTGCAAGGAGACTTCAGTGTAGCTTTTTAGACCCAGCCTCCCCTGGTGTGGGCTATGGCCATAATGTCAATGAGACTCAGATCAACCAGGTGCTGAGGGGTCTTCTGGATATAAGAAGGAGCACATCTTTCAGTAGCAGCTCTCCACCCCTCCTCCCTGAGCCTTCAAGTCTGAGAGACTCCCCCCATCAGCCGGCCCCTGAAGCAGACCTCCGCATTGTCATGTGCTTAATGTGTGGGGACTCCTACGACACAGAGCAGCTTCTCTCCCCTTTCCTCATGCATCAGCATTGCAGGCCCATGTCCAATAGCGGCACCTCTGTGTTGCTGGAACAGACCGTCGCTGGTCACAAGTTAGCGATAGAGCTCTCCCTGCTGTCTTACCACGCCTCCTTCACCCTGAGGAAGAGCAGGTTAGTCCACGGCTACATCGCCGTGTACTCTGTCTCACGAAAAGCCTCCCTGGAGACCCTCTGTGCCTTCTTGTGTGAGGTTCAAGACATCATCCCAGTTCAGCTCTTGGCAGTTGGAGATAGCCAAGCAGAGCTCACTGACAGCGACTACGCTTGTGAGCAGCTTATCCAAGGGGAGGAACTCGCACATGAGATTGAGGGTCGTTTCAACAGTGTGGTCTGTGGATCCGGGGGCGTGGTCGGAGGCCTGCATAGGATAGAAATGTTCCACTCCTTCTTGATGGAGGTGGTCGAAAAACGCAACATTGTCGAAGCCACGCACATGTACGATAATGTCGCAGAAGCATGCACCAATGAAAATGTGTACTCCCCACGCTGCAGCTCTCCCAGTCCTGTGACCATGTTCCTGGATTCAGAGGACGACATTGAGCCATCACCACCATACTATGACGGCACACTCTCCTCTCACAGTGGGGGCTACAACCTGCCTGACTTAGATTCTAGTGACATCTCTGTTATTTCTGATATAAGAGACTTTGAGAACAAACTCAACAACAAAGTACCCCCTCAAGTAAGAGTAAAACCAGGTGTTACCTTTGACTTTCGGAAGGTGAGCCGTAACCCATATATTGATACATTAGGCCACCGCCGCTCCCTGCCTTCAGCTGTAACCTGGGTTCCTGGTGGCGATGTGGGCTATGACCCCTCAGACTATGCTGAACCCATTGATGCTGTTTCAAAACCCCGCCCAAGCAACGAAGAGATCATCTACTCAGTCCCCCACGACAGCACACAAGGCAAAATCATCACCATTCGCAACTCCAACAGGATGCACTCAAATGGAAACGGCTCAGACAGTGAAGCAGACAGCAGCTCTCTGGAGAGGAGGAGGAAGTTCTCAGCAGCAGGAGTAAAGCCTCGTCTTTACCGTGACCGCTCCAAGAGGCTCGGTAAATTCAGCAGCTTCCGCACGAGCTTTATAGGCAGCGATGATGAGATGGGGGCTCTGCAGAAGTCAAAGGAAGATGACTATGGGACACTCAAAGGTGAAAGTCTTGTAAATGAGGAGAGCGAAGACCCAAAAAAGCGGAACATCCTGAAGAGCCTGAGACGGACAGCCAAGGTGTGTATTGTACAACTTTTTGTTTCTTTTGAAACAGAATAAGCGTTGTTGAAAATATAATGCAGACATTTTTGTTACTCTGTTTTTCAGCTTGTTTCTCACCCCTCTGCAGTATTTAGTTCCCCTGGTTTGTCCTGAAGGGATACAACTCATTTGTTAGAATCAGATGAGTGCTACTTAGCATCAACAAAACTGCCCTGTTTGTGAAACACTGAAGAGGTCTCTGTCTCTGCTTCTTCACAGAAAACAAGACCAAAGCCCCGTCCAGCTATTCCCAAGCCCATGGAGAGCAATTACTTTGGAGTCCCCCTTGTGAATGTGGTATCCCCGGACAGACCTATCCCACTTTTCATCGAGAAGTGTGTCCGCTTTATTGAGACTACAGGTTAGTTGTTTCTCTTGTATCTCTCTTTTAGCGTTGTGCCTGGTGCATGTGGTTGTGCAAATCTGATGAAACATTAACACATTTAACTTTAAGTTGTTATCCTTCATGCACATTAATGATTCTTAAAGGGGAGTCACAAAATTGAATTTTTGTTGATAATCAATATGCCAAACTTATTTTAGCAGGAACTGATATTCATGCACACGTTGTCGCTATTGTAAAGAACACAAAGTCCCCCATGTACTAGAGTGTCCCCATTGCACTTAAAATGATCTATTTGTTGAAAAAAAGGCATAAAGAAGATAAAAAATTTAATTCCCCCTTTGATAAAATATGCAAATATTCAGAAAATTAGAAATGTAGTTATAAAATAGTTTACAAATGACTTTTTCTCTGTTTTATGTTTTTTTTCTTGAGTTCATTTCTGTAAAATATTGAAAGACATCAAAGATGTTTATAGTTAAAACAAGATGTGTCTTGCTTAAGCAAGTGCAATGACTAAGCAACCATGACAGGCACTGTTGTTGCCATGAGAACATGAAATGTTACATCCATTACCACTGCACAAGCAAGCAGGACCTGCTACACAGTGTCAATCTATTTCTGTGCTTCATTCATGTTGTTTGTTCATTTTTCTTTGGCCGCCCGGTCTGCCATCCAGACTCCCCCTGTAATGTGTTATGCCATCCTGCGACCCTCCGAACAGACTAAAACTAAACTTTTCCAAGTCCAGTTGAAACTTGCTTTCATTGTTAACTTTTCTTATGAAGTTAAGGACTCTGGTTAAAAACAGCACTGCATGGCAACCAGCGTTTCTGTTTGGTGGAAAGATCTCACATAGTGAGACAAAACTTGCTCAAAGGAGTTCCTGGTTGGCATTGTGAGCGATCTTTGAATGCTTTGTGAACAGCAACAGCGGCAGTCAGGACGTCCACTTTTAACAGCTTTTCTCTTCTATTTTGTGAAATTTTTCCATAAATCAGAGTCACTGGTTTGCCCTTTAGAAAAAAACATCTCACGTTGTGCAGTTTTTTTTAATAGAGTTCTCAATTCAAACAACAGGATATAGTGAAGGCAGGCAGAAGTGAAACCAGGTTACTCTATCTTTGTACAATTTATGGGCTCCACTTGTCACTTGATTATTGCCATATTGCATTTATATCCTCTACACAATTACATCTGCTCATTCCTGCAGTGTGATATTAAGGTAGCACAAGAGCTTTATTTGCTTTATTTAATTACTTGAAAAAAAATAAGCATCTGTATTGTCATGTTTGTTTGCAGCACAGCTAATGAAGTGTTGTGCTTTGCTTGTTTCCAACTGTGCCCCCCACTTCTTTCTCTCTTCTCTGCTATGATCTTTTTTCTTTCCAGGCCTGAATACAGAGGGGTTGTACCGCGTGAGCGGCAACAAGTCAGAGATGGAAAGCATGCAGAGACAGTTTGAACAGGGTGAGCTGCTAATCAGCCTTGTTTGAACCAGCTGTTTGACATATCATTATGTGGCTGTCTAATCAAAACATAAACAGAGATTTACCAAAGGGAAGTGACATGCTGCGGATTGTCGGCTCTCGATGACAGTCACTACTAATGTTTGTATTCTGTCTGATCTCATTAACTCTTATTCTCCTTGTGTAGACCACGGATTAGACCTCGTGGAGAAAGACTTCTCCATAAACACTGTGGCTGGAGCCCTCAAAAGCTTCTTCTCTGAGCTGCCTGAGCCCCTGGTGCCTTGTGCTCTGCAGGTGGACCTATTGGATGCTTTCAGTAAGCAAACACTGCTGGGCTGGGAGGGTCTTTACAAGAACATAAAAAGATTATTTCTTCAGGAGGGAAGAGGGTAGGGTAGGTTGTTACAACCCTTTTCTGTGCTTTTTTTTAGATGTCTTAGTGCTGCCAAGAATTATTATAATGAGGATGTAGAAGGACTTTTTAAATTTCAAATTACTGTGTGATAATAATGTCTCAGTTTTAGTGACTAGTTCTCTGTGTGTGTGCAGAAATCAATGATAGAGAACAGAGGCTATACACCATGAAGGATGTCCTGAGGAGGTTCCCCAGGGAGAATTACGATGTCTTCAAATATGTACTGAGCCACTTACACAAGTAAGTCTTCTTTCTGCTGTTTAAATCTCTGTCAAGGATATGTTGATCTTCTCGAGTAGACACCCATCTGCTTTCTTGCACTTGATGATGAGAATGAATAATTAGAGTCTATTTGTGTGTGTTTTTTCCTAGGGTGAGCCAGCTGAGCAGAGTGAACTTGATGACCAGTGAAAACTTGTCCATCTGTTTCTGGCCCACTCTCATGAGGCCAGACTTCACCACTATGGACGCTCTGACTGCCACACGCACCTACCAGACAATCATCGAGACCTTCATCCACCAGTGTGCATTCTTCTTCTACAACCAGCCCCTCCTCGACTCCCCCACCGGCCTGGCGGGTCTCCCTGCCTCGCCCACTACCACCCTCAGCGGGAGCTCTGCCTACTCTTGTTACCGCTCCTCCCCTCCTCACACCACCACACACTTCAGCCCTCTGCAGCAGTCCCCGCCCACTACCCCTCAGTCCCCCCTGCAGTCCCTGCTCCCTCCCCTCCACCAGCACCCCCACTCCCACCATTCCCCTGCTGAACAAGAGACACTGTGAGAGACGGTGAAACCACGTGTGCCCATGATGATGCTGGACCTTACCACCAACACATACAAACACACACACAAACATGCATACACACACACACACACACAACAAAATGTGCACTTGCACACTACATTTTGATCATGGACAACCTAGATTATGAAAAGAAGAGATGGGAAATGTCTTGAGAAACCTCCCTAACCTGCCATTTGTATCCATATTTGTGTGTATCAGGGCAGGCTGCCATTATCAGTGACTCCCCCTCTGCCCTCTGAGCCCTTGATTGCCTGGAATCTGACTTTTTAGAAGCTGAGGACAGAGGTTGCTGTCACATGAAGCCTTGCTCCTGTCAAAGACCACCACCACTTACCCTACACTACCAAGAAAAAGAAACCTCGATGCCAAGCTGGAAGAAGTAATTTGTGGCCACCATGTTTTTATCTGTGTGAGACTGTTTTATTTTTTTCTCTCATGAAAGTACTGCCACTGGATTTTTAGACTGCTCCTCAGTAGGTCCTTTGGGCAGCAGGTTGCTCTGTTTGCCTCTGGGGTGTCTCTCATTGGCTCTATTGAGGGGTCAGCATGGGGAGGGAAGGGAAGAGGGGAGGGGGGGTTTCACATCCAGGGATGCACTTTAATGATCACTGTTGTTTTGCCCTCAAAAGGGCTCCTATGTTGTTGACATACTGTTTTCTTGTGTGTTTTTAATTTCACAGCGCAGACAGCCATACCCATTGCCTCTACAGAGCTCTGGCAGATCAAACTTTGTTTACATCAAACATTTTTTTTGTATACGCAAACTTATCTGAAGCACTTTTTGATAGTGTAGTGTTAAAATAGAAGAAATGCCACATTGATGAATTGTCCATAATGTTTGTTTAGTGGTTGAGTGTGGCATCGGTGCAGGCTTGTGAAACAAGATCCTTTTGTAAAAACTTGCGTTGAAAAGTTGATCCAGACGTCCCATATCAGGTTGATGGGAAATCCGGATCTACTGACATTCCTCATTCATCCAGCCATGTGAGCATAGTTTCTTTTAGAGTTCGTCCTCTTTCTAGCCGTCGGTCGATTGGAGTGGATGTTTAGGGAAGTTTGGGTTATTTAGACCGTGAGATATCAGAGGACTGTACCTACCACCCATCAAGTGAAGGAGAAATTTTGCCATATTTGAATGTGTAACCTTGTCAAAGCATAACACGACTCTACATTGCCATCTGGTGTCCATAAAGAAAATGCTTGAAACAAGATAGGTTGCTGGATGTGTTGCTGTGGCTATCTATCAAACCAAGCTCTTTGTATTCATCTAGTATTAAGGACCTTTAACTCAGAGGGTTTAGTATTCTCAGCGCACTGTTACTGCTAGTCCTGCTATACAATACAAAGACCTGTAGAAGTTCAATGTTTGTGAATGGGGCACATTCAGGAAGCACCTATGGCCATTTACCTGCTCTTGTGAATTAGTTTTGTGCTAGCTCATCGTCCTCCCTTTCCCTGGAAAACAAGCTGCACATTTTCAGTGGTAGCACTGCTAATGAAGACCTGATCATTTAAAACATTAAACCTGAAAGGAAGCACTATCTTTTCAATAGGGAGAAGGAAAAATCGACCACCAGATATTCATGTTCTGGACAATTGTGGCTCTGTTACAGTTCTTGGGTGCAAACAAGTGGGACTAGATAGATGGTTTGTTGTAGAATTAAAAGGAATCATCAATCACAGGTACTTTAAATCACACTGCTGTTGGAAGTCAGTTATTTTATGTATTGGTAAGACTAAACTGAGGGCTCTTCTCAACATGCTCAGAGCTGTAAGCTGTAGTGTTAAGACTGGCACAGAACCAACCAAGGCACAGTCTCATTGTAATCACAATTCCTGGGAGAGAGATAATCTTACTGCATCACTTGACTTCTGACAAAACCTTGGCAAAATCTGCTGTTCAGTGAGCAAAAAGTGGGTGCATACTACTCTATAATGGTTGTTTATTTGTATGTTGGGGAACGCCACCCTTTAGTCAATGGTAGAAAACATTTCTAGTGTGTATTTCAATGATTGAAAGTCCATTTTTACAATTTTTGTGAATGGTTCAAGGCCACTTCAGTTTAGTGCATGATTTAAAAAAAGACACACACAAAGGGAGATGGATGAAAGCCTCTTCCTGTTTTAAAACATTAAATTAGTATGAGAAAACAAAACAATTGCTAAAGTAAAATAGCTGAAACGTGAACGTCTATGTACTGTGCACCAAGAGCAAACCATGGAATTTGTCTGACTGAGAAACGTGTTTGAAGATGAAGGCCTTATGTGAACTGTATAATAGTTAATAAATTAAATCTTGTAAAATTGATCGCAGCTGTCTTTTGATTGATTTTGTGCCTTCTATTGAGCACCCTACTTCTGTTTATTGATATCACTATTTCAGTACCTTAGCTTTGAATGAGATTGAAATGTCATTGCTAAAAGTGCTTTCCTGTGTTTTATTTTACACAACAGCAGTCAGAATAATATTGTCCCAACAATGGAATAAGAAAACATTAAGCATACAATTTTTTAAATTGCAATCAGCAGTGCCGCACCTGCTCTCATCTGGTAGTAATAGACTGAATATTATAATCTACTGTTTTCACTTAGATAAAAGTGCTGTTTAATTATTTTCTCACTGAAAACTTTGTAATCAGGAGAGTCCAAGCCCTTAATCTGTGTTGAAATTATCTCCAAATAACATGCCCATTTCTACACAGCACATACAGTATCTCACAAAAGTGAGTACACCCCTCACATATCTGCAAATATTTTATTATATCTTTTCATGGGACAACAGTGAGGAAATGACACTTTGATACAATGTACAGTAGTCAGTGTACAGCTTGTATAACAGTGTAAATTTACTGTCCCCTCAATCATGTTTTTAGCTGTCAGTGGGATTTACCATCATACTAGAGGAGTTCAGAGAGCACGGACCCCCATCAAGGCATTTTTGACATTCTCAGATATTCCTGAAAATGTGGAAACCTGCCCTGTTGCGCAATGTTTGCAAATCCTGAAAGAAAATCCTGGATACACATCTGTGTTCTGATCACCACCAAAATCAAACCATTTCTTCCTTGTGCCATGACCAACAACCTCTGAGAATTTCATTGAACTGTCGCAGGGCAATGATTGGTCAGTGCCTCTGCAGACTGAGCTCATCGGTCCAGCTTGGAGCTTTGCAAGATGTATCTTCCTGATTACAGACTGTGAATCAGGTGACTCCAGATGCACTGTAAGGTTATATACAAAGTGTCTTGCCCAAAAATCCACTGAGATATTTTTTTATTTTTAGATTGCCTTTAAACCCCTCTGTCTCAGTCCTGCTCAGAACAGGGTGTTTCAGTGTGAACCCTCATGAGCAGTGGCTGACTACACACCTCTCAAGAGGTGGATGTGGCCGTAGCTTTCAGATGCTGTGTTTTAATGATTACTGTGGTCGTACAGATGTGCTCAAAGATGCTCCTTTCACTGCAGCTGAAACATTGAGCTCAACAAACATCAAGCTGTAGTAGTGCCTACCACCGAGGTTGGCATGGAAAACTTTCCCACAAACTATACTTATATATACATATTATATATACATATTTTCTGAAAGGTAAAACAAGCATCACAAGGCGAGGATAGATTTTTATATATATATAGGGGTGTTGTAGGCAAAACATGAGGGCATATTTTTAATAAAAGCTGTTGACTGTAGAAAGAATTGGGCAAAGCCATGTGACCTCAGCTGTTTTTAAGTGCATTAACTTTTCGGAAATATAAAGTTTATCTGGAACTAACCGACTCACGTCACGTATTCCTCCTCCCAGCACTTCCATGAGCCGCTGAATCACTCCTCTCAGCTGTTGTAAACACAACAAGCTAGCGGCTTCAGGCGCCGGTTGTAGCCTCGTGTAACTCTTATCAAGTATTATAATTCTTTTGTTCTGATTCTTAGTGGTGTGAGGAAGAAACAACGTAGGAAATTAAAAACGAGTGATTATGACATCAACAATGAAGTTCCATTCACTTTGGAGCCAAGAGGATATCTGTGTGAACCAGAGTTCACAGAAGAAGAGCTGCTGCAGATGGAGACCGAACCGGCCGAAAGAACAGAGAAACATCGGTGGAAACTGGAGGTCAGGAAAGAGTCAGAAATACACAGTGGTGTGAGTGTATGGACTGCGACTCAATGTCCATGGACCCGGAGTGCTGCTGCTGCTACGATTGGACCTTGGTTACAGACCGACCTCAGGATCTGTCTGAGTCAGAGGATACCGGTGACTCTCACACTGTCTGCATCACTCATCATACAGATTTTCCTGCTCTTCTGAATCCCGGAGTATTGTGGACATTCTTCAATTTCCCGAAGATAAACTGGAAAAACGTCCCAAACCTGAAGGACCTAATGACAGTTTATCCTCAAAGTAAGTAATAATGATCTGTCAGAGACAAACAAGCAGAGTAGAGGAGGCTGTTTACCGTAACATTGCAGACTACTTGTGTGTGTGTGTGTCTCTCTCTCTCTCTCAAACACACACACACACACACACGCACAACCATTACTGTGTTTTAGCCTCTAACTTCTGCTACAACACAATCTTAGCTGTTTCTGACGTAATAATATAAATATTCCATCTCCTAAATGCAAGAATATATTTAGATTTTGCCATGACTTTCTATAAATTGTATATAGATACATAGATATGTACACACAATCTGTCAGGTAACGAGAGATGTAGGTATTTGCTGTATATGATGTTGTCGCATGCCCTTGTTACGAAGAGGAATACGGTGAAAGCTATGAGTTCTCCATAATACACATCTGTTTCTGCATCCAGGGAAGCAACACAAAAACCCCATCTCCGAAATATGTCTCAAATAATCTGCTATCAATGAGGCTACAACTGGTGCCTGAAGCCGCTAGCTTATGTGTACAACAGCTGAGAGGGAGGCGGAGTGATTCAGCGGCTCGCAGAAGTGCTGCGCGGAGGAATACGTGATGTGAGTCGAATAGTTCCAGATAAACTTTATATTTCCGAAAAGGTAATGCACTTAAAAACACGCATAGGTAGTGTACTCCTAAAATGTAGTATTATCTTTTGATGAGAGTTCTTGTAGGCGGCGAAAATACCCTCTGTTCTTGGCACGATACTGCCCTGTTTGCGGCTGTATCTGCGTAAAAGACTCTTACCGACTGTGGCTTACTGAAGGAGAGGAGAGAACTTTCTACTGCATCTAATGTACTTAGTGGCCATATGGAGCTCATACAACCCCACTTCAAAAAACACTGAACTATCCCTTTAAAACCTGTTGTATCAAACTTGATACATACTTTTATGATACCTCTATCTCAACAATATGATCAACAAATTACAAAAAAACCCCATCTGAATACAATCAGATAAATGATTAAAAAAAATGTCCCCAAGTGGATTATCAGTTGCCAAAAACACCTAATGTATTAAATGAGATACAAAAAATAAATATGTTCAATTTTATGGAAATTTTGATTTTTTTTGGATTTCAGTAAAAGTGGAATAAACATTTCAGCTCCAAAAAAATAGAATTTTCTGGCTATAATTTGTGTTTTCAGGCTTTAAAGGGTTATTAGTATCAGTAATTTTTTTTACTCAAGGTCAATATTCAGAGTATAAATGATGGGGCTTATCCAGGATATTATCCATCCATCCAATATCTATTCTGTTCATCCTTTTTGAGGTCACAGGAACTGGAGCCTATCCAAACTGACATTGGGCGAGAGGCGGGGTACACCCTCCAGTGGGTACCAGCCAATCACAGGGCCACATAGAGAGACAGACAACCATTCATACTCACATTCATACTTGAGGGCAATTTGGAGTTACCAGTTACCTTGAGGGGCGTGTTTTTGGTTTGTGCGATCCCTTCAAGAACCTATGCATGCACAGAGAGAACATGCAAACTCCACACAGAAAGGCCATGAGAGACCTGGGATTCGAACCAGCAACCTTAAGTGCTTCAGGGGACACACACTTCCTGCTGCGCCACCATGCTGTCCTCCAGAGTACTAGTCCTGTGTTATATGTTAGATTTTAGTGAATAAAAACGTTATTCTCTTTAAAACAAACAAACAAAAAAGGATATAAAAATGTAAAAGTATGATACATTAATGAATCGGAGGTATGTAACAGGGTGTAAAGTTCACATAGAAGTATTCCAGTTGCTTTAAATGTATTTAAATGATACAGAGCAGCAAACAAACTTAATTCAGCCAATACTGTTTAATTTGAAAAGCCATTTCTCAACAATTTAATTTTTCTTCTTTTTAACTTTAAATGATAGTCTGGCTGTTGTACCTTGCTGAAGTTTCAAGATTTACAAGTAACTTCTCCGTGCTATTAAAAAAAAACAGTGGAAATGTGATTACACAAATATGTACAACAATTATCTTATTTTATTTATTTATTAAGTTACGTATTTATTTATTTTGGGGGGGGGGGCATTAAATTGTATTGTTTATAAAAAAATTATCCCAAATAATGTAGTATAACTAAAGTGTAACCTTATACATATGAAATTAGTTATCAAAGACATTGGGGAACATATTTTTTTGTTGCTATGAGTCATAGTTTAATGTTAGAAAACTGTATTTGGCCAAATGATTGCAAACTACATGGACAATGTTAGCATTTTGCCCTGAAAAATAATTACTTAAAACTTATTTGTACAATTCTTTCATTAAATGTTGTTGATGTACGGTCAAGTCCGTGACCAATCTTTATGGACATCCTGTGTCTTACCAAGTAGGTATTGAGAATCAAACCAGCATCTTTTCAGTTTCATGTGCCCTCTTAGTATACTATTGTATCTTGATTTCTTGACAACTAGGAATGCACAATATTTTACTTTTGCCAATATCCGATATGCCGATATTTCCAAACACAATATCACTGACACATATCCCAATCAGTATTTACATCAAGTGCACAAAATCTCCTCTGAATTAAAACTGATGGCCCAATGACACATTCCTGTTTCTCATGGTGATTGTGCACGACCGTAAACGATTGGCAAGGCTAGTTTGATTGGGATGATCGGGGGGGTAAATACACTGTCAATAACGCTTCTACGGCGCTTCTACAGCGCTTCAGAGGCATTTGTCCCACTTCAATTAGGTCAATACAACGATACAACAAGGATTCCATGAATTTCCATCCTGCTGACTTGCCGTCAGCCCTGTTCGAGCCCAGTTTGTGTCACGTAAGCGCCGATTGAGCCTTGAACGGGACACAGTCGGGGCACAACCAGATACGTCCTTGTCAATCGTCCTCAGAAAGCTTTCTGGTTTGAGCCACAATCAGCCCGATTGAGCCCCGTACATGCCACGCGAATACTGTTCGCCTTAGGACTGCATTAGGCCTCCACCCCGCTATACTGAGAGCGGCAATTCTCCATGACAGTTTTGAACAGTTCAAAACAATCGAGACTCTCCCCCGTTCCCCGGCATTCGTCCACGACTATACAACGCTGATAGTGATTTATGATGAACACAAATGTTGAGCAAGACAAACATTTTAGTCTTTCATAACTTATACTTTTGACATATAAAAGTGGGCATTCAGTAATGACGAGGTAGCAAAATTGTTTAGATCTACTGATAATCAACTTTTTAGGCAATTTTCTGCCAGTACTTTTAATGATCCAGTAATATTGTGCATCCCTATTGACAACTTTAGTTGATGGCAAAATTTGTTTAGGTTATGATTTTCTTTTTACTACATTAACTTAGCAGTCAGATAATGCATTAAATGCAGGGAAAGAACGGAACTTCCCACAGAAATTGCTGAAGTGTAAGTAAAAGTAAAAGTACTCAACAGATGTAAGCACACATGGCTAGTCAATTACAGTAACAAAAGTAAAATGTTACTCTCCGCCTATGTGGCTCTATAACTGTAGAGAATCAATAAACCAATATCATTTCAGAATATAAAACACAACCATCCAATCTGTGTACTGCTCTAGTTTGCACTATGCAAGCACTTAAACTTTTTTTGTAAAATACTTTCAATCAGTGATTACACTTATTTTAGTTAGTGATATTTTCAAGAGTTTAAAGCTTCTAATGGAGAAAGCTGGTGTCAGATTGTGGATCTATGATGGGAATCTATGGAGGTCTTCTTGTCACTCTGACCCTCTTGTCTTTGAAAATATTGAGAGGTTCATGGGGCCCAGGATTCCTGCTCACAGGCCTGAGTGTAGTAACTAGACGCTGTTGTATTTAGGCACTGATGCAGGTGAGTCTGAAAACCATCAATTATTCAAAGCATATCCGTCATGAATGACTGAACTCTTTTAGCAGAGCACTTTCCTCACAGTATCTGCTCACCTGCGAGACAAGGAGGGAGACTGTTGTGTTGTGTTGCCATCTTGTGGCTGCAGAGCAGTAGAGCTCTGAGGGGGGCTTGTGGTCGGATTATTGTAAATGACTTGATGAAAATGTCATTTACATTTCAGATCATAGTTCAACTTTGAATCGGTGAGGTTTAATCTCACTGGTCCTCTAAGCCTGCTTTCTTTTCAGTATCATCCCTGAGATCGAACGGGACAACTGGTGCCAACATCTAAGCCACTGACAGCACAGCTATTGTGAAAATGTATGTGTGAAGTATGATGAGCTGCCACCACACCGCTCTGCCAGCTTCACTAACAGTCTAACACATCTAGAGCCTGCTTTCAGGGCCTGTATGATTACCTATACTAAAATGCTGTTTTATTAATAGGGCACATTTATTCAATATACAACATATTTTTGGCATATTTTGAAACAAAGGCAGAGCATGTCTTTCTGTATCGATAACCTATATCTGTGTAATGATGGTTCTACAAATGTAATCACTTAGTTGTTAGTTTTTTTTAATAGATGTTGTCATCAACATAGGAGTATGAAGTCTTTTAACTATCCAATATTGTAGCTCTCTTTTTATTTTAATAATTACCTGCAGAGAATTGAATGAACTGGTGTGCTACTAAAGTCATTGAGAATTTCAATTCAATCCTGATATTTGCCATTAGTGTAAAGACAGCAGCACCCCCCCCCCCCCCCCCCCCCCCCCCCCACACACACACACACACACACACACTACACACACTTACACATACAAAGGCTTGATTTGTTGGCATCTCCCTGATTGTCGTTATTCTAACATTCATGCTCTATGAAACGAGTGTCTTTATTGAAATTTCTTATAGCAAAATTAATTCATTGACTATGATTTAACTTGACAATAATATTGATGCCAACTGTGATCATCTGGTCCAGTCATTTATACTGACGTAATATTAATTCGATTATTATTAGATGTATATTTAGAGGCATGAATTGCGGTCTGAGACACTATTTTGGGTTTTTCGTGATATCCAAAATAACAGGCCAAAAAAAGAAAAACAATTTTATACAGGGGTGCACGCTGGTGCAGCAGGTACAGGGCAGGAATGAGTTAGCATAAGTGAGTTAGCATTTAGTACTTCCTGGCTCCCAAAGCCAAAAGTACACGGTGTTTAAAATACAAGTTTCAGATAAATGCCTGAAAGAATTTTGTGATGAACACATGCAGACAGAAGTCTAATATTTGACCTGAAATAATAAAATACATCTGATATCGCCTGCTTTCAAATTTTAGAGCATTGTTGTGTCTTTAAAAGGACAGTTGCTAACTAACTGCTAACAAGGACTACAATAATGGCTTGGGTCAGAAAAAATCTTTTCTATTTCTAGGTCTATGTATTCAAAATATAAGCAGGTTAACCTCACTGAACTGTGATGGCTGCAGGTCAAAGGCCCTTGACAGCCACGTGAGTTTGAGTCTTTCCTCAAGACTGGGTGCTTGTGAAAAATGTTTTTTGACAGTTTAACAACCCTGTGAAATCTGTAGAACTAGTAATGGTAGAAAGACTCGTTAACCTGTTATTATTTTGATGGCTTTTTAAAACAGATGACATCATAAACTTTCCCTATAGGCCCGCCTGTTTTCAACCTCTCTGAAAACACTTGTGTAAATGTACAGGGCCTTTACAGTCAGGTAAATGTCCCGTGGTTGTGTGGGGGGTTATATTTAAGTGATACAACCAGAGACATCTTTGTCCATGAGATGAAGCAGCTTTATTCTTCACTGCTCATCAGTGAATATGTCTGTGACATTAGCAGTGATAATCACAGGCTGTAATCTGACACTTTCACTTGAACATTAGATTTGATTTGATAGCTGCTGATGCATTTAATCGTTTTTTTAGTTTTGTTTTATTTGATGTGCCTCATTTTGAGGGCTGCAGCCATCAAAAAAAGCAGTCTATCCTCCAAGACTCACAGATTCATGCTGCCATTTCAAGCTGAAATTTAATCCCTGTGACGTTTTGTTTTGCCTCCACTTTGAGCATTGCAGAGACAGACTGAGGTAAGGACTAAACTAAGAACTGTTGGCCTCATTCATTATGCCACAACATTTCAGTCAAAAAACAAACTCAAAGTGCTCAGAGAGCACAAACCTCTGCCAAGGCATTTCTGATATTCTTAGCTGAGTTATCAGCAAAAATGTGGAAGACTTCCCGATCATACAGTGATAACAAACCCTTTAAAAAATTCCACAATTCACGTCCAGATTCGACTCGAAACCAAAGTCTTTCAGTTCTTCCTTGTGCCATGACCAGCATTACTGGAAATTTCATCAAAATCTGCTGAGAACTGTTTGAGTCAGACTGCTTACAGACAGACAAAAACAAGCGAATATAAGAGAAACATAACCTCCTTGGTGGAGGTAATAACTACACAGATCAGTGTGAATTCATACTTCTTCTGTTAGTGTTTGCTGTATGTCAGTTCTTTACTGTAACACCAGAGGATGAGCCACAAAATGTCCGTTGTCCGTTGTTTCATGTGGTGGTCAAGGAAGTCGTTTTCAGTGGCCACATTCAAAAGGAGCCCGCAGTGCACAATTGCCCGCCTTAAAATGCACTTTGGAGGCTACAACTTCTTAAACATATCCACTGTCTTCATATCCTGACAATAAAACATCTGTGTAATTACCAGTTCATCCATTTCTACTTCTTTTATGCGGTGGGTCTGTGACAAGTCTGAGATACCGACTCAGTGGGACAACAGAGAGCCATCTATTATTGAGGTGATACTAAGAAATAGACACAAGAGTGTAATGGAAGAAAAACTACGCAGTTGCATTGTGGAGGGTGCAGGATAAAAGGTTTGGGAAGTTTGATAAGGTACTCAAATCAGGGTCTCTAAACCTGGATAATTCATATAATGTACAAACAGACATGTTGAGAATGACAGAGGCCATGACGTATGAAAGATAGCTTTATTGCACAAGGTGTTAGAATGATCTTTTTAGTTTTTGCTTCTTTTCATAGAAAATGTACTTTTGAACACAAGCAATTGCTATAACAAGCAACTCAAACAAATGTTTGGGATACCCTCAACATTTTTTTTTGTTTTTGATTTTCATACATTTTTTCCTTCAATTTTTCCCTTTTAGCGAGCATGCAATGACTTTTTGAGGATGAACAAAATACAAAATAATGATAAAAAAGTAAATAGGACAAATGACGACATCAAAAGATCTTTAAAAAAGAATAAAAATTCAACAAATTAGTATCAAAAACATAAAGGGAAAGAAAAATGTTTTGCCCATTTCAGAAATAAAATATTCTATTTTTGATACTATTTCAATTTTGAAATTGGGGCATTCAACCCTGATGTGTCCCCCTGATTTATCTGAAAATAGCTCTTCATACAAAACTGTGTTTATGTACAAGACTTAATCTATAAACAACACTGACAAAGGTAGAGATGATGGGTCTAGTAAGTTTAAGGTGGTGTATTTGAACTTTAATTTAGCAGAAGGGGGAAAAGGACAGGAGACTGGCCCCAGTTGATATATACATAACAATAGTTTGTGTGACCAAAAGAGCTACAAGTCCCTGATTTCACTTGGCTGAACAGATTTTAGCCACAGACCAAATACTTCACTACTGTTTGGTCTTGGAAAATTAATTTAGTCAAAAAATCTGAACAAATTAAAAATGAGAAATTAAAATCAACAGACCAACAGAAACACCCTCCCTTAAACAAATAAACAAACAAACAAAGCAAATGTGTAAATAAATACTAACCACAAAACACTTTCATGGAGATGCTTCAAGAGACATTCCAGTAGGTTCTTGTGTGAATGTACAATAGCGCAAAATGGAGGGGTGTGGAAATAAAGGAAGTTGGACATATACAGTACTTCAGACAGGGCAACAACAAAGATATTAATTGAGTGAATATTATATATTTTTTCATAACTGAACTCCCTGACATATAACACTGCTCAACATTATATTATTTTACTTCATTCACATCATGATGGGGATTCCTTCAGCTAGTTTTTCCTTCATTTACAGAGAAAAGACCTGCTGAGTGGCTTCTGGCTGGCTGAGAGGTTGGTATGATGTTCGACTGTGTCGTTACAGAAAGATTTATTTAAATAACAACTTAGGTCTGTACATTGATGCTACATAAAAACTTATTTGTGGATTCTCTGTGTTTTGGTTTCTTAATATTATTGAAGTAAACAACCACTCAGGCTCAGTCAAAGAGACTCATGATCAGACTTCATTTACAGAAGGCTCTCTGCAATCATTTTCTTCACATGGCGGCCATTTTCTTCTGACTTCATGCTCAGGATGGGGGCTAAGTTCTGACGAAATGTGTTACTGCTGTACTGGCTGAGTCAAGGAACTCTGACCAGAACTTAATGATTCCTGACTGATCAGCAACTAACTGGCAACGGTTTGACTCAGACTAAGATTAAGCAATCAGATGCCTGAGGAAGGATAGCGTCAGTCACAACCTAGAATGCCAGCCAGCTAATGGTAGCATTGACTGGACTTCAGCACACGATGTGGCAAAGATGCATGTAGATCTGCCTTGTACATGAAATGTCCTCTAACCAGATGTAAACAAGGAGCAGAGAATAAACGCTTTGAAACAAATGGATAGCATCTGTAGCACCCAGTGGAAAAGCACAGTTTGGCAGTATTTTGATCTCAAAAGTGGAGATTGAGTTGTTTCGAGGATGAGCGCAGTGATTATTACATGTAAGCACTTAACAGAAGCAGCGAGTGGCCACATACAGCTCAGAAATATGGACATCCAACTGAGTGGGCGACCAAAGGACTGTGATGCTAGCACTTCTAATAGTAGCATTAGCCACAGGCCACTAAGGGTGTCCTGATCCGATATTGATATCGGATATCGGTCCAATATCAGCAAAAAAACAAATATCGGATTTTATCGGCCTGCATCTAAAATCTCCGATATAAGCACTCTGATATAAGCAGTCCATTCTCATTTATTTTTTATTTATTTATTTCAGTTGTAGAAGATGCTTATGTTTAAGTTAAACACAGTGGTTATTTTGCAATTTAAAATATATGTTTTTGTTTTTATTGGATTTATTAAGGTTACTTCTCAGGGTCTTCTAATTTATTTTTTATTTATTTCATTTAATTGTAGTATATTCTTATGTTTAAGGTTAAAATTTATTTAACCCATTGGTTAATAACAAATGGGTCAGTTTTTCTCATACCTACTATTGCTGACTACTGTTCTCTGTTTGAGTAATCTCACTTGATCAAGCCTTTTCTTACAGTCCATACTACAAAATAAATAATAAAAGTATGTATGATTCTTGCTGATATCGTATCGTATCGATATCGGTATCGGCCGATACTCAAGGCTGCAATATCGGTATCGTATCGGTGAAAAAGTTGTATCGGGACACCCCTACAGGCCACTCTGCACAGCAACCTTGTTTCCCTGCTGACACTGTGATCCTGTGATAAATAAATAGTGCTCAGCTTTTAACCATTTTCTGTGTGCTGCAGACTGGTCGGCGATAATTTGTTTTTTCTTTCGAATTTAGCCAGATTTTAAAAGATCCACCTAGGCACATTCTTACTTGGTGGTTTAGAGTTAAATTAGCCTCTGTCTTTCAGTGGTGCAAGCACAATCCACAACAGAACGACCTCAGTACAGCATTTGAGTTTCCCCATCTTGCCCATGACATTAAAGGAAAATGGCTGCCTTGTAAAATGTGGAATGATTGTTTTTATCAAACACTCAGCAAAGAGGCCTTCCTGCCTTTTAGGTTGGCCAGCCTAGCTTGCTTTTCTTTCCTCAGCATGCTGACTGGAAAGGAAACACTCTTCTCTTCGTCGGTGTACATACAGAAACATACAGAACATCGCCTAGATATACTAAACTTTCATTTGTTAAGACCGACCTTTTTTTAAATTTATTTTTTATTTAAATTTCATGATTGAGCGATTGTCTCATTCTTAAATTTGACATTAACATTAAATTGCTGTATATACTACGACAGCATTGTAGTACATACAATTAATACTTTGTCATAATTTCACTTAAATGTCAATAATATACCTACATAGAAATATATATGTAAAATTCTTTATAATACCAAATATTCTCTATTTGTGAAGTGAGAAATTATAGCTGGTTCATTTGGGTTGTCATGATTGTTTTAACAAGTCAAACATTGTTCAGCTGGAGAGAGAGAGAGAGAGAGAGGGAGAGACAGAGAGATGTGTGTGGAGAAAGTTAATGTGATAGAAGTTTTGTTTTAATCATTCTTGGACATATATAAACCTGAATCATTTCTTTTGGATTCACCATTTAGAGAAAATTCGGCCAATAGCTTTTTGGGACCTTGGAGACACAGAAAGGGAAGATACAAAAGAAAAGGGAACTTAAGTGGAAGTCCTGCAAGTTGACAGTAATACTCAAACTATGGAGGACAGTATGTGTGTGCGTATGAGAGACAGAATGGCCACACAGCTTCATACTGGCTATCGTAGTCTTTATCGTCATAAACACAGAGCTTTTAGCTCCTCAATCAAAGTCTGTATTTTCAAATGACCACAGAATCACTTCCTGTTTATTTTGCTGTGCAACTTCCGCAGGAACAGAGCGAAACTGAGCACCAGCCGGCTGGAACTGTTAGTTGGAGTTAGTAAATCTTCTTTAGAGTCCCATGTGAACATGAAAAGAAGGGGTTAGCTGGGTCTCTGTCTGGGGGAACACCTATCCCAAGGAAAATTAGACAGAATGCTGGGCAGTTCACCATTAGTTGGGTTTAAAGAAAGATGTCTGCATGCCCCTTTTGGCCCAGGCTGAAGAGTACCAAAGCAGGGTGGGCTAAAGAGTGGGCACAGCGATGCAAGTCTGTGCAGGTGAGCCCGCTACACCAGCGTGTATGACTTGGAGTAGGCCCCTGCACTCTGTTTCTGCAGTCTGCCCAGTGCAGAAGAGCTGCTCTCTAGCAGCGAGTCTCTGGAGCCCCCCACCTTGTTACTGTTAGTGGGGTTGCTGCTCGTGCTGGATGTGGAAGCTGTTGCTGCGGTGTTGGAGCTGGGCATGGTGAGAGTTCTTTGGGGCAGGGTGGCAGTGCCCGAGTTTGCACCCAAGCTGCCCAGCCCTGAGTGGCCCAGCGTCAGGGCCTGCTGCTTGGCAGGGTCTAGAGTCTTGTGACGGCCCTGGGTGTGATACGCTCGCTGTGTCAGGCTGCGGATCGAGGCTTCTCGCGGTGGCACAGCTGGGCAAGGGTCATGCAGCTCCCCTTGCTTGCGGAAGAACGGATCTGTCTTCATGTAGAGGGGGAGGTTGCAGAATTCACCTAAGAGGGGCAAGAGAAGAAGGAGGATGAGGTTCACTGAGGTCATTTTGTACCATGGCCCTGAAGAGCTTAACAAAAAACATCTCATGAAAAAAAGCACAAAAACAATGCAATCAATAAAAATGAACATCACAAGAAAAACACAACACCAAATAAAAATTACAACAAATAAACAAAATAAATCAATAAAAATCACAACAAATCACATATGTCTAGACAAAAGACAATGCAAAACAAAAAAACCCCTTCACATATCAAAAACTAAAAAAACAAATAAAATTTTGCTAAAACAACAAAAACCTAACAAACAAAACAAAGACAACAAATAAACAGTAGACATTTTATGGTTGTGTTTATTATTTTTCTGTGTGGATTTTTCTTTGCTATGTTTTTCATTTGTTGTATTTGTTATATCATTTTTGTTGTGTGTTTTTTATTTTTCCTTGATTATTCATCATTTATCTTTGTATTTTTCATTATCATTCTTTTTATTTCCGTTATGTTGTCTGTTTTGTTATTTTTCTTTTTTTGTCGTTGTGTTTTGCAGAGTTTTGAGTTTTTAAAAACAGTTTGCAGATTTGATAGACATAACAAGGAAAGTCTTCCTACAAAACAACATGTAAATTATTATTAGTATAAACCAAAGGGCATGACTCCTCACTGCTCTGTGAACAAAGCAGTCATAATCATCTACAGTGCTGACACAATCGCTTCATAATTCATCTGTTGTTTGTATAAGAGTCTCCTCATCTCCTCTACTTACTTTTGTTGGCGCGGTGTGGAATGGGCACAGCCACATTTTTACCGCGGTCATAGTCCTGTGGTTTGGGTGGTGAGGCAGTGAAGCGGCAGATGCCCGGTTCAGATGGCGTGCTCAGTGAGGTCATGCTGTCTGCCGGGTCATTGGTGCCTGTGGTCATTTGGTCGGACGAGCTGTCGGAGATGAAACACTCTGTAATGGTAAACTTGGCGTGCTGCAGATGCTCCTCCAGCTTGGCATGCTCGTAGGCTCTCGCCAGCTCCTCGTAGGTGGAGGAGGCGCTCTCTGTCGACACCATGCTGTTGCGACCCTTGTCTGAAAAATTGCGAGACAAAGAAATATTATCTTTGTTTGTTATCGACGTCTTGAATATGTTTTTATTTTTTCTTTAATAAAAACTGCCCCTCGGTTCACAAAAAAAGAGAAACACAAAAGTTGACGGCTGGTGCTGACTCACCTGTGTCTTGTGACAGACTGGCACTGTAGCTGTCACTCTCGGTCGCTGTGATGCCGTGAGAGCCCATCGTTCTCCAGTCTGAGGTCAGAGTTCGTGCTGAGGCCGTCGACTGGCTCTGACTCGGCCGGCTCAGCGTCCACTGGCTAGAGTATCTGTTCCTGGAGCTGTGTGCTGATTTGATACTCTTCCTGGACACTGGATCTGAGAGAGGTCATAGTGATCAGAGAGCAGCCTGAACATCACAGAGACTGCAAATCTTTTTATTGATTGTCAAGAAGACGACGTGTCCTCAGCTGGCTCATTATTTTTGTAAGTGTGTACACGAAAGTCCAACTCAATTAGAGATTAAAGATTTCCTTAAGAACTTAATTCTATTTCATCCCTTTTCAAAGGCAGAGAAATTCAGCCTTTGTCTACATGTAAGCAGGTATTTTTAGAAATGATTTTGTCCTCTAGGTGGTATCACTGTAACCGAGCAAAGCAGCTGGATTTGACAGATTCCATGTCTGTAAGCAGGCAGATCCATTTTGCAAAGCTTTTGAGCTGAAACAATTGTTCCTGGTCAGAAAATGACAGGGCTCTTCAGCATCTATAGTGCTAAAATCAATGTTATGCCAAAACAGCAGACATCCCAGCTTGTCATTAGTGGCTTGACAAGGCAATCATTGAAGAGTTCAGGGCAGCCAATCAGATTTCAGAGGGCCTGTTTGGGCCCGGCTGCCACCGGATCCATTTATGATTAAGGGGCGAAATTACACTATCTGGGGCAAAGAGGGGAAACACATGGTTCATGTAAACATTCAAAGACAAAGCAGACTTGCCAAAGCTGACAAACTTTCAGTCAAACATAAACTACATTCCCTGATATGGACCATATTTGATTCTATTCTTAGAATTAGTCAGGGCCAAAAAAAAAAAAACAGTCTGCAGGCCGCAATTAGCCACTTGGCTGTAGTCTGAACACCTCTATGCTTCACAAACAACACAAACCTCGCTGTGAACTGTGAGCTTGATATGGTTTCAAGACTGACCAAGTTAACTGGCAACCTTTCGCTGCCAGTGTCTGGGATTTCTTTTTAGAAAACCAATGTTGACACCAGCAAAAGTACTCTTATTTACCTTAACAGCATCAGCATCAAGAAAAATGGAGCCAATATGGATCCTCTAAAATCTGCAGTTCCCCCAGTGCCTGCTTGGAGCTTGCAGCAGAGACACTGGAAGTCTCACACACAAACTTACATGTTTAAAGCCAATTTTTACAGCAGAAATAACATTTTTTACAGCTTATTCAAAAACAACTTGGATCTGATTAGTTCATGCGTATGTCTTCTCACTGCATGGGAGAGGATTTTTTTTAAAATAATGGCCTTGTTTTTATTTTATTACAGATTTAAGGTCATGCATCATTTTGTCAGATGGCCTTACGTCCCACCTTACCTCACTCCTCTTTGTCTATAGTAGGTTGATCTAAAATTAGTTGGGGACAATATTTTCAAAATGGCAGCTACTGCTGGTTGGCCTCCAAAGCCCCCTATAGTGACCAAAAGTCTGTTGTCATTAGAATTGATAAGATCTTATTGATACCAATGCTGTTGATGATTCAGCACATCAATCCAATTTTTTTAATGATTCCATCTTTGATTCCTGCTGATTTTCTGACGTGATAAAGGTTGGCCTACTTAGGTTTTCAGTGGCAGCATTTCAAACACATGGCACTCCTGATATTCAGTGCTGTGCTGCACAGATAAATGCTTCTACAAGTTGCTGGTGTTTCCACTTACTGGAAGTTGTCTAGTAAGCATCTTCTTATTGAAGATGTAGACACAATCTTGACCACTTCTATCCCCTGTCTGCCATGATTTTTGACTTCCTTGTTCTTATTTCTGCTGACTGCCTCTGATGAGTGTGAAGTCCTTCATCTTTAAAGGATGCTGAGCAATGTGGAAGGAATTGATAAAGAAACTGAAAAGCAAAACAACTGATGATATCAATTCATTTTCAACCAGAATTGGTTTTTGATTACAATCCCTCGGAGTCACTTTGGCTTTGTCCATTGTTTTCTACAGTCTATGCATGATGCATTATCTAGCATTGGCTCTTCAGATAGCCTTTTTATTAAGTCTAACTTAACAAGCAGCATTCAAAAAGAATGCAAGGTAGCACCAGTTAACATGGTCAGATCTCAGGTTAGTGGAAGAACTTTGAAAACCAAACAGTCATTGCAGAGGAATTACAAGAAAATGTTCGCGTTATGGACATTGCTGCATGCAGCACATAACAGGACATTTATGTATTTTCATGAGGATGAAGATATTTTAGAAACTTAATATGTGTGTTTAGATAGGATGATTTTTAAAGTGGAGGAGGTAAACCTCTGTTTTAATGAAATAAATGCCTACAGCTACTGTTCTCTGGTCATCAGTGTAAAAATCTGAACTTGGATAAAAACTCACTTGTGCCCGGGCGGATGTCTGACATGTCGATCAAAGGCCCTGAATTTTGGATGAGAGCTTGGTGATGCAGAGACACGCCTGTGCAGAAGTTCTGTGGATTCACTGATTGGCTGAACTCTGTGTCTGTCACAGGCACGGCGGCCTTATCCTCTCCTGCTTTAGGTTAGAGATAAGGAGAAACATTCAGTCATTCAATGCAGAGTACTTGATGAATTAAGCCTGTGTAGCTGTCGAGTGCAGCCTTGTACCTATCTGTTTGATTCCTTCTTTGTCCTCGATAAGCAGCTGAACACGCGGGATGTCGATGTGAAGCCGTGGTCCTTGAGGAGGACCCTTCACTGGAGTGTCTATACTGCGATTGTTCTTGCTGCACACACATAGAAATGATACAAAAATACAGACTGTTATACCTTTTTTTGGAGTTCCAACCGGAGGACATTAAAATATTATCTCTGCTCTGTAAAAGCTATAAATCTGTTTATAGAGGGAAGCTCTTACCTGATAAGCATCTCAGCAAGGCTCTTAGCATCTGCAAGAAGACAAAACCTTAATTAGATTACAGTTGGTTAGGATAAGTCGTTTCAACATGTCACACAATGTTACATTAATCCATTAACACACAAAAACACAGATCTGTCCGTGAACTCTCCTTTTCTCTTTCCCTCACCTCTAAGTCGTTTAAGCCTCTTCTCTTTACGTTTCTTGCGGATAATGAAGAGCAGAGCAACACCCAGAGTAACCAGGATGACAGGAGAACCGATGGAAAAGAGCTTTTTAACATCATCCCCTTCTCCACGAGCTGATTTAATGGGTGGGATTGTGCCTTTGAAAAGAAAGATGAAGGAAGTATTAGTACAAAAACACAAATATGAGACCTTGAGACTGGGCTTGGAAAAATACCTGTTTTAAAGATACATCACTTTATTTTCAAATAAAGCATATGAAGAAGATGCTGTTTGCTTTTATCAATATAATTCATGATGCTGTTGCTCAGTAATATAACTAACAGTCACACTTGTTAAAATCAATTTGAAATGTTCAATTAATGGAAATTTTTTGTTTACTGAGATTAAGGAGCAGTGCTTTATGAAAAGAAATCATATCTTTGATATCATAGCAAAACAAAAGTCCTAAACACCCAATATTTGGCAGTTTATTTTTACTATTATTATTATTTATTGTAGTATTTAATCCATAAAGGTAGAGAGCAGAGTTCAACAATAGAAGAAATCCATTATTGAAGTTATTGCCATGTATAAACTAAAGCGCTGATTGAACATAAATCTATCAATGCACAGATGATGACTGTGTGTTCTTAAAAGAGCAGCAGCTTACTATGTAGTTGCTCGAATGTTAAATTCCATTTAAATTTTCTTTTTTTTTTTTTACACATTACATTCATTTCAGCACAACTTTCATCAAATTACTATAATTTCATTCTGAACAGAACTTGTTTAATGGATACATTTTTTGCAGTAATAGGTAAAATACTTCATTTTAAATCAATTCAAATTTGTCACTGTATTTTGGGAGACATCTAATGACACACTCTCTCAGTATATTGCAACAACCACCTTAAAAACCATCAGTAAAGACCAAGGAAAAAATATTCAGCAGACACTTACTACCGTCATAGTCTGTGGTAGCAAACTGGGAGCTCTGGTTTCCACAGCCGGCGCTGTTGCACGCCTTCATCTTGAGCTCGTACCAGGTGGCCTCACGCAGCTCACTGAGGAAGAGCTGTGTGGTGGAGTTGGCCTTGAGGCTCTGCCAGGCCCAGGTACCTTTAGGCCTGAAGTCCAGCATCAGGTCTGTGATTGGGCAGCCGCCACTGGTCCAGCCCTGCAGGTTAAGGCCTGCGTGAGTAGAGTTGATGTGGGTGAGCAGCGGCTGGTCCTTATTAAACACTGGTTCTGCACAGAGAAACAGAGCGACAGAAGGTTAGAAAAATCATGTGCAGATAATTGGTATATATGTACTTTCACTGTTTGTGGTCTGGGGTTGGATTGTAAATCCAGTTTTGAAGATAATTCCTACATTACTAAGTGAGATGAAGGATAAGACAATATTGTTTATACACAATATTGTGTGTATACAAAAAAAATCTCTGAAGACTTAATATTTTGTAAATAGATCACTGCCAGAACATCAGACAGTGACATGCTTATTGACCAAAAATAATGTATGTGATATGTTTGAACAATTAATAATCAAGAATTATATTTTATTCAAGGTGCTTTTTATTACAATGAAACAAATTATTGTAAATATTTGTAAGAAAGTACAACAACAATAACAAAAGTCCTAAACAGCAATCATTTGGGATTCCATTTTTGATCATCTCCAATAAGGGCTAATGATCATCTGAGTTTCTGTACTTTTTGATATCACCAGTCATTAGGAAATTTATCTATATCAAAATACAAGGTATTTAACAGTACAATTTTGGCAGAATTTCTCAATGTAAATGTTCTTAAAGTTATCGATAAATCAATCTGAGTTTGAGTGCAAATTTTGATAATCAAAAATGCAAAATCATTGATTTCTAAGACTTTAAGATGCTCTGGTATCAGACAGATTTCTATATTGTTTAAGTTTCCCAAGAACTCTGACTGAATAAGTTATAGTTCAGTTCTTACCATATATGAATACTATGTACCTCATTTAGATGGAAAATATCAAAATATATCTTTAGGTCTATGTTTCCCAGCCCTGTTGTTTTTAATGAAGTAATGCCTTTTGAATAGGATTATTATAACTTCAAGTTTTTACTACACGGTTTCTTTTTGATCAAAAATGCTTTCTCTGGCACAAAGATTTGAACATATCCTGACATAAAAACAATACTTTTTTAAAATCTCTATATGTTTTTGAAACAAATACTCTAAAATTATTTAGGTACTTAAATTACAGTGAAAGTGTTCAGTTTTGTCTTGATTGAATGCAAAGGAAGACCGCTGAATTTCCTCTGAAATGTAAAGTTTTTGTTCTTGTTGTTTAAGGTTAGCACTTTTTGTTAAGTTTATCTTCATCTTTACCTCGTCCATGGGTCTTGGCCTCGATGATCTCACTGATTCGCCCTGAGCCTACACTGTTCTTGGCAGCCAGTTTGACTTTGTACCAGGTACCACAGCGCAGATTGTCCAGCCTGAAGGAGCGCTCGCTGGAGCTGATAAACACGTCCCTCCATTCTTCAGTGTTGTCAACAGAATACTGAAGCACAAATCCTGCAACACCACACAGCGAAGTTTAAAGTTAAACACATTTATAGAAACTTCCTTTCAGAGACTGTGGAGATTAATGCTATATCTGCTAGACACCAGGGGGCGACACAGAACAGACAATAAGCTCCAGTTCAACCACCTTTTTACCCAGAAACAATGTTTTTTTTCTTAACTCTAATCTGCAGAATTAGTACAACTGATGGCAAAGTGGAGAATACTGAAAAATGAGACACAGAAGACATTTTAAGCTTGTTTTATTTTAGAGCCTGAGGGCTAGATTGTTAAAAATTGGATCGTCTAGCAGAAACATCATAACTTGTATTTAAACAATAAAACAGATATTTGACTGTCATCGGACTTCATTATATCAAAGTTTATATTTTTAAATTCACATGCAAATAGCAAAGCTTTATTTAATCTAATCTAATTTCAGTTTCTGTTTTGTACTAAATTTATTACCTTTTCTCGCTGTAGTAAAAAATTATTCATGGTGGGTAAAAAGGTTGCCTTAAACTGCTTTTGTGGAAAAAAAAAAGGGTAGATATAATAAGCTTGAGCTTTAGCATACATATTTTTGATCCTCCTTATTCATCAGTGCGTTTCATTTGTGATTCATTTGGGTCTCATTTGTGATTCTAACATGCCTAATGTGTTTGTTTATGGGAAAAAAATTCTAAACACTTCTATCGAATACACTAAACTAAAACTAAAAGTTTAATTTAATGAGTTAAAGCTTTTGAAATACAGAAAATTATTTTTAAAAGTTATTTAAAATAGTTTTTAAAGAAAAATTCTATATATCTGATACTATCTAGTAAACAACAAATCACAAATACATACATTAAGACTGGTAAAAACATTTTCAATAATCATGCTTTTGTGTATTTTTTTTTTTTTTGTGTAAGGTCGATGCCTGAGGTTGAACAAACCTGTCAGTTCAATTCAATTCAACTGCATTTGTATAGCACATTTCATAGAAATGTTAATTAAATGTGCAGATTTAGTCATGTTTATTCCTCACTTCACGAATTATAAATATCTCAAATAGACTTTATGTCTTGATAATTCTTTTATTCTTTTCTCTTAAAAAACAGCTGAAATATGGGCAGGTGAATGAACAGGCTGCCCACGGGCTATCAAAAAGTATGAAAAGTTAGTAAAACTATTTATCATCTTTAAAAAATTACAAAAGTTATTAAATTATGCAGCTTCTCTTTTTTTATATTCTTCTCTGATCTTACCACTATTAAATCTAATGTCCTCTATGACTGGAATGGTAATTTAGGGCAAATAGTTCATCTTTAATATTTTTTGACAGGACTAATATTTTATGTATTTGTTTTCTATTGCTCAGATGCTGTTTTTTTAAGTATAACTTTTATTTATCAAGCCTTGTGCTTAGTTCTGTCTAGCTTTGGTCTCAACTTAAAATCTGATACGTAGTTCCCATGAAGACTCTCAGTTTTGTAAACTTATGATGGGCACACACTACTTTGTTGCAAATGTATCTGTTTACTTATTAGAGACGTAGCATTTTATTGAATGAATAAAGCAGTTCTTCTAGACAATCTTAAAAAGTACTGATTTTTACTCGGTCTTTTCTTTATACACCCTGTTGTGCTAACAGGAATTCTTGTCAGAAGCACACCTCTGATGGAGCTTCCTCCATTGTCCCCAGGGATCCAAGCCAGGGTGATGGAGGAGGTGGAAGTGGTGGAGACAGTCAGACGAGGCTGATCAGGAGGAACTACAGGAAGTGAGACAGAAAGATAGAGTGTGATACTCAACAACAGAGAAGAAACATCACAGACAGAAACACATTTTCTAACAAAATATTTCTGGTCAAAACACCTTCTGTTTCCTCTTACCTTGCACCACCAGGTTGACTATGATGGTGTCAAAGCCCAGAGTGTTAGTTGCTGTACAGGTGTAGTACCCAGAATCCTCTGCTTTGACTGAACGTAGCACCAGGGTGCCATTTGACAAAATCTGTTTTTGGCTGTCTGAGGTCACAGGGATGGCTGAGTCCTCACTAAAAGAGCACCAACAGGTCAGAGATGTTAATCCAGAGAACAGCTGAGTTATATTTACCCAAACAGGCCACTCTATTTGTCTGAGTGAATCATAACACTAATATTTAAGTGATGCATGACGAGGTCTGACCTGTCTTTGGTCCATTTTATTGTGGGGGCAGGTTCTCCTACTGAGCTGCAGGGCAGACGTACTTCCTTCATCCAGGGTGTGGTGACTGTGCCTCCAAAGGACAGGATTTTGGCTGGGACTACACAAACACATGGAAAAAGGATAAAAATCAATCTTTATACACACTTTCGTGCACAGGAGATGATAAATATGACAAGACAACATCAAGGTGCCTTGCTCTTCATGTCTGCCTGTCTCCGCTGTTTTCAGAGTGAATTAGCCAAAGGGGAAAGGCCTCTGCTCTCTGCTGATGAAATAAAAAGCAGCAGCGTGGTGTTTTGGTGTAGCCCCTCCTCTGAAGCGCTTAGTTTCAGTCTATCTTTTCTCCATAGATCCTCCCCTCTATTGATTCTCTCCCGCTATCGCTCTCCCCAGGGGTCATTTGACTGGATAGGCCCTGTTCATCACCGCATAATTAACAACAGTGTTTCTCGCAACATAGCCGCCACTCAATCAATAGAGCGGCTGTCAATCAATAACAGAGAGACAGACAGAGCGAGCGGGAGAGAGAGGCACGAAAGTGATCTGTGCGCAGGAGATCATGTTGCCGTTTCATATCCATCTTTACAGCTCTCTCCCTCATAACCTTTACAGATAACCCACCACCCTTCTGCCCCACCACAGGCTCGCCCTGATAACCCACCTTTCCCAGCAGGCTCCACTGTGACCTTTGAGCTGATGTTGCCTCGGCCGGCTGTCGTGACGGCTGCGGCCCAGATGTGGTATTGTTTACCACGAGAGAGGTGCGTGATGCGGTAGAAAAGCATCTCCGGGTTGGCCTCATACTCACTGGGTGCCTGGGACAGAGGGCACACAATGTCATGTTAGCAAAATGTGATGACGCGGAGACATGACAGGCTCAGTGGAGGCCAGGCACTACAAGGCTGAGACATGCAACTCATATTAAATGTTGGTTTAAAGGACACACTCAGGCTTATTTTAAGTATTCATGACTCCAGAGATGGGAAATAAAGCTGTCCAAAATCACTCAGACAGCTGGTTTTGTAAAGGGAGAAACAAAGGTGTTACTAAGTACAACTAATATTACTCTGTTCAATTAAGTACCTTGATAAAAGTTTAGACATGACAGTAAGGCAACATGGATGAGAACAGGGTTCTGAAGCAGATGCATCTGTATATAATCAATCATAATTAAGTTCATTATTCATGCCTTTGCTTTGACTTCTGTCCACTGAAGTTATATGGCATTGACATTGTTTTAAACATTTCCATAACTTCTGAGATACCGTCACTTTCTAAAAAGAACTTTTTAGTCTTAAAATGTTTGACATTTGATTTCTCTTCTTTGAATCCATATAAAGTCTGAAAAAGTTGTATTTTCATGCGTGAGAGGTCTTTTATTTTAGATTGTACACTGCCTAAGACTGTCTTTGGAGAATGCATTTGGGGCGTAAGGCTTCCATGGTGAGCTATATCATCTGTAGAACAAAAAATGATCACATTTTCTTCTCAGTTTGAGTCTTGAAATGATCTTAAAAAGTCTTGTGTTTGACTTTTAAAAGGACAAATGAAAAAACAAAAACACTAATTCCAATAAACCCGCGCCTACACACAGACATAAGTAAAAGAAACAGATATAGTCAAATATACTATAGTTCATAACTGATAATAAATCAAGTCAGAGTTTTTATTTAAACTGGATGAAGATTTGCAATGGTACTTTGATATTTTTAAAGCCAACATGTACATAAAAGAATGGCTACAACAACAACAAAAATGCTGTAAATAATTCTTTTAAAAAATGTTTGTGAATAAATGAATACAATGTTACTCCCCAAACCTAAAGAAGCATTTCATAGAGTTTATCATGTGGTCAATAAACACATCACTGTTAGTAATTCTTAATTTAAACAGCATTTTAATGGAGTTTTGGGATGGCATAATTTCCCTTGGAATCAACATACACAATATAATCATTCTAAACTATACTTCCTACCCCCATACCTTGATTAAAAAAATATATATCTTTATATTTAAGCCTTGATATACTGCTTTGCCTTATTAGAGTTGTCAAAATCTTAAATGCATTTTCAATTCATTTATTTGTTCATTTATTTATTAACTAGCTTTATCTGTTAGTTTGAATCCTGTTAGCTATGCCCAAAGTGTCTACCACTCTTCCTGGGTTTTAAAAATGAGAGAATCTGTAAAAGTCACATTAACATGACTCTGTGGCATAATGTAAAATACAAAAATTACTGAAATAATTGACTCATAACACAGCTTAAGTAAAACTACTTAAAAAGGGTGAGCTACAATATTTTTCAATTCTTCTAGACTTTGTATTCCAAATGTTACTAATGGGCCCTCAACATCCCTCACACACAGTCCTGTTTTATCAGTGCTTAGTTTTTTTGCCTTAATACTTGATTTACTCAGACTATTTTTTTTACATAATTTGCTCTCTTTTTTTCTCTTTCATTTGCTGATTTTTCATTTTGAGATTAGTTAAAGTTTGTGGCCTTTCTCTAATATGGACTACTGTATATCAAATAGGTGTTGATGTTAAAAACGATACCATAAATCTGAAGACAGATGTAACCCTAAAACCCTGAGAGGAATTTTATCCATCTGAGGTGAACAATAAAAGTTTATTTTATTTTCAGGTGCACGGGTTCAATTTATTAAGTTACAGTCTTTTTACATAGAGATGTAATGTCATGAGTAAGTGATGGCCTCATGCACGTTAACATTCAGTTGTAAGACATCATTGAGCTATTCAGCATACACAGACAGAAATACATTGAGTTAAACAAAAAACTGTTAATATTAAGCCAGCATCACTCTTTAAATTGATCCATGAAACAAAAATGTATTCTCTGGTTACAGAAAAATCACATTTCAAGCCTCCATACAGGATTCAATGATGTTTCCTGTGGATATTCTCCAACAAACATCTTTGAGAGGAGTTTTACACACAAACCTGCAGGCACACAAACACAGGCATGCTTAAAAACACTGTTTTCCCTCTCAAGTCGATCCTCTGTTCTCTCTCTTTAATCTGTTCATCTCCACTTCCTTCACTATTCGTTTGTTCCCTCTTTCCCTCTCTGTCTGGCTCAGTGAAGAGGAGAGGATGGAGGGAATGAGGGAGGGAGGGAGGAAGTGTTTGTGTGTAGGGGGTGCGTTCGAAAATTCCTTCAGCATAGCGGTGGTGTTGTGGTGATCCAGGGAGTGATACAGGGAGATAATGAAAAGACGGACAAAAGCACTCTCATCTCGATGTGACTGATACCCTCCTCTGCTCCTCCCTTCTTCCCTGCCGGTCTCTCCCCCTCTCATCCCTCTCTTTTTCCTCTCATTCCCCCTCGCTCTCTCCCTACCTCTAATGGTGTTTCTCTTCCTCTGTCTCTCAGCCCCATCTTCCCCCTCCCTTCCCCTCCCTTCCTCCCTCTCTCCTCCCTGCCTGTGCTCATTTACATGGCACTCATGCACAGAGAGGGAGGAGTATTTGTGAATAATAAGAAAGTGAGATTTGAGCCCGATGTCAGGTCTCACTGTGTGCGCTGGTGTTTGTGTGCACATGATCTAACCACAACTGAAATGCTGCACATGCATGTATAAATAGAAAATGTTGAAATGTGATGTCTCTGTGTGTGTATGTGTGTATGTGAGTGCTTCTTATGCGGCAGTGTGCATGTGTGAGCTTGTTCTCTGCTTCATTTGCATATCTACGTCTCATCACGTTGCCAAGACAACCTCATCTGTTCATCTAGGAGGGCAGGAAATAAAGCAATGGTGCAAATGTGCCGAAAGAACGATATGCGCAATATACACATACATACACTTAGGTTCAATTGAAGACAAGTGGGTACAAATTAAATGCTTCTACTCATAGATTTTTATCAAATTAGGGAATTTCTCCCCTCTCTTACACCTGATTTTTTTTTTAATGAGTCACACCCACCGAGGAAGCACTCACCGGCTGGCCAGACCCTGGACTGGAGCAGTAGATGGTGTACTTGCGGATCACACCATTTGGTTTATGAGGGGGCAACCAGGACACCACTACGCTGTTTGGAGAGGAGGGAACCGCCTTGATGCCAGCAGGTGGACCAGGAACTATACAAAAAAAGAACATAGAAACATCAGGACAATGGACATGCACACATGTTTCTGTTTGTGCATGCTCGTCAGGGTATCTGCAATTTTTTGAAGCAAGGCCCTTTGAAGACCCCCCCGAAAAAAATGAATACAAACTATAGTTATACTGCATTTAGAGTTTAACAGCTGTTCCATTAGTAAGAATGAAACAGTAAAGCTTTCTGTATTTAAACATGAACATACAATTTTTTTCCTGTTTTGTTACTTCCCGCTACAGACTTCAGATTGGAGGCTGAAGAAAAACATCCTTCTTTTACATTAATTTTTCCATTTGTAGTTGTTTTCAACATGATAAAAGTGGTCCCAGAGGATATCTTTTAAGTTCCTAGCCTAAAACTACTCTCAGGACATTGGGATTCATACACACCTTGTGTCTCAGCCCTGCCCCGAACAGAATGTTTTGGGCCACTGACCACACATGTTTTTTGTAAATGACAAATTTTCCTCCTCTGTTTCAAAAATAACCCTATCCGCAAACATCTGCATCCACATTAAAACACAGAACTGCACTCTTGCATGTTGTGATAGTGTGCAACAGTGTACATTACTTTTTTTTGCAATTGTTATGCCAGGACAGTTTCTTTTCAAATAATTCCAACTCTAATGTCAAGGTCAGACTACACTAATTTTTGTACGATTAAAGCTCAACACAACTGTCGGAGGGTTTCTGGACTCGTCAGCCACAAAAATCCAGTGTAGTGTGCCATCATGACTGACAACAAAAGATCAGTGTGGGACACCTCATGACATCAGGACAGAAAGTACAGCATGTTTGATTTTTGTTCTCCCTCCTTTGATTTGTTGCGTGAAGTCGGAGAAAATGACCAATGAGAGCACAGGGAGCTCAGCATGTGTGACAGTCACGGATGTAAACAGATCTACGTTGACGCCTTCAGAGCTTCAAGACAGAGAAAAAAAGTCAAAGCCACTCCTTACACTGTAACGCTGGGTCTGGTCCAATATGTCAGCAGTGGCTTTTTTGTTAATCAGGTTGTAGTTTTAAGCAGGAACAAAATGTGAAAACAACTGTGAGTGTATGTGTAAGCATTAGAACAGTCATGTAAGCAACCCCTAAGCCAGCAAAAGTATAGCAGTGATGGTATTAGCACAATAAACAGAAGTGAGAACCTTGCACACTGATGTCACACAGAGGTGAACCATACATACAAAACGTTCATCTTGTCTACACAGCAACACCCTAAATAGAGTTCACAGAAATCTTTGCTCTAGTAAGAGTTTTCCAAAATCTATGTTTTTATTGACTTACAATTTTTTTCAGAGAATCATTTACTAGTGGTGATATTTTATCGAATCCATAGCCAGTCAGTGAAGGATTACACGCTGGTGATGTAATGTCAGAGAGTGAGTGCATACTCAAGCCTCTACTGTGTGGACAGTTGGTCCTGAAGCAGCTGCCTGTGTTACAGTTTCAGCTCCTCATTAGAAAAGTGAACTGTACCAAGTTCTCCTCTCAATCACAGAGTCTGATGAACCTGTTAAATTACAATCGGCCTTGGTTCTGAGCCACCTTAGATGTCAGGCCTGTTCTGACTTCCATTGCATGATTGATGCGTCCATTTTAATGTGAAAAGACAGGAGTGTCAAAAATTGATCCGAAATATTCACAAAGTTCGTGCCATTTTTTGCATCGCTCTTGTTGTATAAAGGCAGGAAACCAAAATGGCTAGAAAGGCTAAGTTTTCAAAAATCCCCTCCTGCGTGTGAATATGGCTATAGTGTAAATCCTTATGAGCTGTGCCTGACCATGCCCTTCTCAAGAAGTGGATGTGGCTTCAGTTTTTACACTTTGCTCTAATGTTTACTGGAGCATCAAAGACATACCTTAACATATTCCTACTGAAGCTGGCTGAGGGCTGAACAGACATCTAGCTCAGGAAGTATCTCCCATATGAGGGAAGTGAAATATCCCTCATGTAACATGATCATGGGTATTTTTTAATAACAAACCGAGCACACTTTTTCTTAAAGGCGACGCATGCAACAGAAGGGGCGGAGGGATTTTCTCATGTTGCAGGCATAGATATGTCTTACAAACTATTAGAATGGGTATTTTGCATTACATGGGACCTTTAATATGTGGATCACAACTGGAATAATCATTAAGAGACTATTATTATTCCAGTGAAATGAAACATAAAAACTACACAAATTACACTTTAAACCTAGAAAATGATAAAATATACTCATTCACATACTCTGCCCCTAATTGAATGTAATGCCCACCGCTCCAACAATCCAAGACTTTTCAACACATTCTAAGTCCTTCAGTATTAAAAACTACATTCACTGACTTTTAAGGCTTTTCAAGGATCTGCGGGAACCCTGGCTCATGCTGGATGCTCATTAAAGTGACAAGGCATTTTTTTTTTTTTTTGCAGATTGTTAGTCTTATACCGCCCCAAGCTGCCGACTTGGAAGAATTCCCTCTGGGTGCACAGTGGTGACATATGTTCAGTCAGACATTGGTCAGCAGTCCACACTCTGTTGACACCCAGCGTTCTCTTAACTCTCAAACCCACACAAACAGATTAGACAGCAGTGTCTGATCCTCCGCTGGCCATTTCAGCTTGACACTGGATACTACTTAATACTCTTATTACCGAGTCAAGGCCAAAGGCAGCTTTAAAATTCATGTGGACTTCACAAAATAAAACATTTGAGTTCTGTAGAGGATGGACAATAATGCTTTTGTCACTCTGGCCTTACAGTAAGTGAAGCCTATTCAAAGGCTCCTATAAACATAACTCAAGTCTGACACTAGGCCTCATCTGGGCTCCACAAAAGGTGCATTCTGCAGTGTAAGAACAGTTCTCTAAATGCCTCCTTCTTTTACATGAGGCCCCTATGAGCCAATAATTCACCCACCATGCCCTTGGACTCCCTTTTCCTGCACATTACATGAGCGAGGATAAAAACACAGATTCAGGGGGGATAGACATAAAGAGGGGTGTTTTAGGTGAAGAAGGCGGAGATGCAAGAATGGTGAGAATGAAAGGTGCAGGTCCTGCGGGGGGAATGATGATGATGGTGCTGGAGAGGGGCAGGCAAAGCAGTCCTCATTATCATAACAGGACCTCCATGCTGAGGAAGGAGTATTCGAGGGTGGAGGAGAAGGGGTGAGAGGTCCCATCTGGTACCCAAAATCTACCCTGGACTCAAACATACAGACAGACAGCCTGCCGCACAGCTAGCTTGGCCCGTGTCATGATGAGGAAGCCCCTCCTGCATAATTATAGGAGGGGCTTCCTCATCATGACACGTGCCAGTCAGATGGGGGTTATCACACTAAAGGGGTATTGCACTCTAAATAGACTGAGCATATTTAAATGGGCTTAGATTAAAATGTCTCGGCTTTGACATTTCTGTTATCTGTCTTTTTGAAGGCCTTGTTTGTTTTGTCTGCCAACAATAGACCCTGTGATCAGCTCTCTATCTTTTCCATCTTCACCCCCCAGGCACCTCCTCCTCCCTCTTCTCCATAAAGAGACATGGATCCGTCTGTAATCCCGCCTCCAATGGTGTAAGCACAAAATTAATTCTCTATAATCCAAGAGGAGTTAATCCCTCTGCCTATGGCAAGAGGGCTGGTGGGAAGGATGCGAGGCCCAGGATGATGGCTGACTCCAGAATGCTATATGCTCTGAGACACCCCCCCCTCACTTCGTCTCCCTCAGCCCTGAGCTGTGGTCCCAGAGCCTCTTAATTCTCATTAGCACTGCTAATGGAGCTTCCCAGCATAAATGAGCTTTTGTCACGGGTTTGAGATAAAGCCTAGCACTCTTTTTATATACGACCCCCTCCCATCTTCTGCCTACCCCCTTTACCCTCAGTCATGTCAAGCATGATTCATGCTTTCCTCTAGAGATGCAAAATATTTAGATTTTTGCTGAAATCCTATTAGCCAATATTTCCAAACTAGTATTAGACAATACCAATATCAGTGCTAAAATATATATTTATGCCCTTCTCCATGTTAAGAACATCAACTCTGTTCTGTTTATGACCTTTAAGGACCTCTGTCCACAGCAACCATTTTTTTGTTTGTTTTTTGGTTTTGTAATGCCTGTATGTTTTAAGTTTTATCATGTACTGGTGTGCTGATGCCTGCTGCAGAACAAATTTCTCATGGGATAATAATAAAGTTGAAGTAAGTTGAAGATGAAGTAAGTAAGTGATTTGAAGCTGGCCACAGTGTCAGCTCCTGCTTCTTTCTATTTTCTTCTTTGTTTGTGTTTGTGTTCACTGCTCATTGTAATCTCCTATGACTTATTGTTAGGAAAAAATACATAAAAAAGAAAGATGAAAGTTAGAATATGAGCCAAATCTGAAAACGATTTAACCCTTTCAAGGCTGTTGTATCATATTTGATACATACTTTTATGATACCTCTATCTAATCAATACAATCAACAAATAACTAAAAAAACATCTGAATATAATCAGATAAATGATAAAAATGTCCTCAAGTGGATTATCAGTTGCCAGAAACACCTAATGTAACTGATAAGATACAAAAAATATATATGTTAAATTTTATGTAAATTTAGATTTTTTTGGATTTCAGTAGAAAGTGAAATAAACATTTCAGCTCCAAAAAGTTAGAATTTTCTGGCTATAATTTGTGTTTTCAGCCTTTAAAGGGTTAATTTATACAATGCTACACTTCACAGACCAATCAAAAATAAGAAGGGTGGGTTTTCTGATGTGCACTTTGTAAACAATGGTGAGGGAGAAATGGATCGACTTGCATTTTTGAGGGAACCACGTTTTGGTCTTTAGCTGCCATCAGTGGTAGGACACTATTCCTCTACTTTATTTTATGCTTTTTTGGGGGGATATTTCCTTGACTGAAGGAAAATATGGAGCACACTGAGTAACTTTAAATGGCCTTATGGATAGCACAGAGATGAGGAAAGGACAACTTTTGTAACCTGGCAATACTAAGTGCTGGTAAGAAAAGCTCTAAAATTGAGGTTGAGAGCTGTGCTAGCGCAAAAAACTGCATCTGTGGAAACAGACCTTCAGGTTTTTTTAAAGTCCATTTGTTGTACACAAACACACATTCTTCTCAAGGGAAACATTATTAGATGAGTTGTTCAGATGAAAACTTTAGACCTCTAAATCCTGTGAAAGTATAAGGAATAAGGATGCAAATGTAAAAAGAACTTGAGCACAAGGCCTGCAATGTTATACTTTTTCTATCAATTTGTGCAGCCAATAGCCAATATTGCATAAAACAATCTTATGCCAATGACATTGCACATCCCTAATTTCTTCTGTTGGGATTTTCTTACGCTGTACCAACTGAATAATTAAATCATGAAATCTCTGAGTTTGAGTATACTCACGGTCTTCACGGGTTTGAATGTACAAGACATTGCTGCGGACTCCGTCGCCGGCTTGTGTGTAGGCCAGCACTTGAACGCTGTAGTTGGTGAACTTCTCCAGGCCTCGCAGCTCCACCTGTTCTCGCGTGGTTGTGATGTTCTGCATCTCTCCCCACTCTGAGAAGGAGCAGGAACAAGAGAACAGTTGGTTATCTGTGGACAGGCTCACTTTCATAAACATTCATTATATTCTACTAACTTGCTTTGCCTCAAATGTTTGGAGACAATGCTATCTTCTAATGTGAGGAAACATTTGGGATGGACTGTAACTCCAAAAATAACACTTTTTAAAAAAAAATACATTTGTTTGGCTTATAGACAACAGAATAATTTTCTTTAGGTTATTAAGTTTGCAGAATCTGTTCAATACTTCATAAGATTATCCTGTCATTGGAGGCTAATGAAACTAAGTTATCAGGTCTTTTACTAGTACTGAGAGGATTTAGGTATTTAAATTCACTGTTGCTATGAAAAGTTGGATTACGTAGTTCAAAAAATAACAATAAAGATGTAAATAATGTTGGTATTTAATCTTCAGCTGAGCAAATGCAAGTTAGCTGAATATGAACAAGTATATTCAGGAAACACGACTGAACAGACACAGGAGCACAAACACACTTATGTTCTGATTTCCCAACAACACTGACGGAGACAATAATTAGAGGCAGAGAAATAAGGGATAATAAAAATAAGATCAATACAAAAGATACACAGAACCAAGTGTGTGTTATGAGAAAGGTGTGGACACACATTAACACATTGTGGCTCACAGCACTGACAGATAAGTGGGCAGGTGGGTGTGCGGGTGGGTTCTTTGTGACGTTTAGAATGAGATAGGTGATAATTACTCTGCATTGGCCACTGGGTCTGGCCCCCACAGCACCCACCTCCGTCTGGGAAGAGGGACCAAAACACAACCCGGTAGCCTTTCAGCACACCGTGCAGTGTCAGCCGCGGAGGCTCTGCCCATGTGATCACTGCCTCGTCCGATGTTACGGAGATGGCTCGCACGTTCTGAGGAGGCTCACTGGGCACTGAGGGAGAGCAAACAAAGAGAGTAAGAGCTAGATTTTTAAATATACAGATACATTAGAAACAATTAATTGAAAATGTATTGTCATCACCGTCGCTAGTTGGCACCAGAGTCACTATTTTATTTTAATTTTTTTCTTCTGAGATTTGGACTCATGATTTGTCATTCATGGTACATCTTGTAGTATTATGATCCAAAAAATAGAGATAACACTGTGTGTGGACTGTTAAAATTTAATCTGTCCAAAAGAGTAACTCTTAATTAAGACAGGTAGTGTATGTGGATGTTAGACGGCAAGAAGGACCAATACTGGTAGTAGTACAGCTGCAAATAAAAACAAAACAAAACAAAACAAAACAAAGATATTGTTTACAAACATACACTGTGTTCAACCATATTAATAAGTTGTGTCTGATTTTTGACCATTTTCTTAGATATAACATGAAGAAATTTTAGAACACAGGAAACTGAAAATTTTTAATTAACTATTATGTGACCAATCCTATGTTTTTTGGTGAAGCGCTTAAAGTACATGAAAAGTTTCTAAAAATTTTCACAGTTTGTTTATTGTTGCCGTGAAAACATTGGATGCAATTTCAAAGGCTGCAGCATAGGAGAGAACAATCTGCTACTCAATTCTGCCTTTATGTACCTGCATTTCATTCATGTTTTTGGCTGCTTATTTGTGAAGGACCATGATTATTCTCTGGCTGTTTTCTGTTGGTTGCCTGAATCCACTTTGTAATGTGTTACTTCATTCAACAACTCCATAATGGAACGGCCAAACTAGACCTTCATAATCAAGAAGAGATCCCTTCAGTTTTAGCTGCCTGCACAGTTAACTTCTTGATTTAGATTGAGGACTCTGTTCCATAAGAACTGCAAAACATAAGGTGCATTTACTACATGGCAAAATCAACATTTCTGTTTTGTGAAGGAACTCCACAAGATGGGGGAGAAAAGGTCCTAAAGTTGATTTCCTTGTTTATGCTGTGAGCCATTGCAAAGCACTCTGGTAATGCTCGCAATCCTAACCAGACAGTCCACTTTTATCAACTTCCCTTCCTCAATTTATGAAAGTCATCCATATAACATAAACACAGATTTTCAATGAAGTAAATAGACCTTATGAAGAGCAGTTGTTAATGAACTGAGTCCTCAGTTTAAATCAAGGAATGAACTGTAAATGCGTGCAGAGCTGACAGCAGCTCAGCCACAACTTGTCATTTTTACCTCCGCCAATGTTTTTGGCCCTGTTTGTTTGTTTGTTAGCAAGATTACGCAAAAACTACTGGACGGATTTTGCTGAAATTTTCAGGAGAGGTTGGTAATGGCCCAACTTAAAAATGATTCGATTTTAGTAGATAAAATAAAAAAATAAAAATAAATTTAAAAAATGCATTTGACTGACATTGACATTGGTTTCCTGGGAGCATCTCCTGTATTAATTGTACCTATTTTTCAAAAACTGTTGATCATAGCTGCAAAAGCAGGCCAGAGTTATCAAGCATGGTGACTGAAGCAGCAATAATTAATGACTACTAAACACTAACAACCCCAAAGCAATCTCTGCCGAAATAAATCAATTAAATAAGCACAAATTAGCTCTCAATGGCTCCTTGTTCAGTGCTAACTTTTAGAGGAAATGAGGGAGAGCCAGCGAATAGGATAAGGTGAAAAGGGTAAAAAGAGCATTGAGAGAGAAATTTAATAGTATAAAAGCTAAACCTAAAGAGATTAAAATGCATTTGATTAGAGAGGGATGAGCTCAAAAGTGTGAGAGTAAAATCCGAAGAAAAACAATGTTCACCTTTAGGGTGCCTGCAGTTGTAGGATCAGTTTCAGGCAATATATCTAGAAAATAACCATCACTTTTATTGCCTCCATAATCCAAATGTCCACCATTACTGTCTCTATATTTCAGTCTTATAGATAGGATCAGTGGTGGAAGAAAAATATACATGGGATATAAAAGGATGCAACATAGACTGAGGTTGGGTGAGGCAGAAAATAGGGGATCCAAAGGGAGGAAGGGGAAGATAAAGGGGAGGAAGAGAGAGGGGCAGGCAGAGTGGGCAGACATTTAGAGAGTAATGGGGTTCCTTGTTCCTCTCTCACTCTCTTCCAGCCTAATGAGGGTGCTAATTAGAGGGGAAAGAAGAATGGGGGGATGCTCTGCAAATCCATTTCAACCATATTTTATTTGAATGTTATTCTGAACATGTCTGTAAGCTATGTTACTTTATGTGTCTGACACCCTGTTCCTGCTTCGACACAATTTTCTGTAATCAATCAGAGAGGTCCGTTACTCTATTGAACTCTCACTCCTTTAGTGCATTGCAGTGCAGTGTTGGCTTGACTTGCCTCAACTCTGCATTTTTCCCCTAAATTTTTCTTGGCAGGGTACCTATACACCTAAAAAAATCAGATTTAAGTCTATAGCAAAAAAAAATATAGCAAAATGTATGAAATTTCTTCCCTGCAGAACAAACTGATATCAATACAGGTGTAGCATATTAAGAAATGCTGATAATGTGCTTAAATGCTAATTTGTTCAAATGAGATGGTTATTTTACTGCAATTTAACAAAGCTGGGTTCAAATTATTTATCCTTTAACACAGTATCGAGTCCCATTGTTCTCAAATGGGAGAGCAGGAGACTCAGACAGAAGAGAGCGTGTGCATGCAAATAAACAGAAACCTTTGATGCTTGCATCACATTGCTGCCACATTTTTCCTGTGTGTTTCCTGAAATAACCTTTGAAAATGACAAAAAAATATATATATATTTGATATAAACAGTATTAGTCAACATGCCTCTGCAGGAGCCATGATCAGGGATTGTACTAGCCATCTTTTGTTAGTATCACCTCTGTCAAGGTTTCAAGCTAGCCAAGTCAATAAGGCATCATAACACTCCTGAGCAGAGGGTATTGTCTCTAGGAGCGTCACTAGGCGTATGTCAAACACAATAATTGAACTGCTTTCACCGTATGATACTTGCTATGGTATGACTTTTCAGGAGTGTTATGTCTCGCTGCATGTCACTGTCTCTGGAAAAAAATAGTCACTTTAGACTGGCAACACACTGGATGATTTTAAGATCTGGACTGTTTCTGTAATTTGGGAAAACATGGACAAAATGTAAGTTTCAACAAATTGTTTTCATTTCAAATCCCCAAAATGCACACACTAGTCCCTTGGTTCCAAGTCTGGGGTACGAGCCCTCCTGGGAGGGACACCAGGGAAGGTGCAAGGCTCTGCCCTTGAAGAAGTTAATATCTGGTTTACATATATTATCAAAACAATGATAAAAGACTCGGGGCATACTTTTCTTATAGATCTTTGCAACAGAATGCATGTTATCTCATTTTGTCTTCATTTTACCCATGAAAACAATTAAAATGTGTTTTTTTTTTGTGCAAGTCCTAGGGGTTTGAATCTTTTTAGGTACGACTAGGACCAGTCATGAATAAAAATGGTTGGGAACAATTCAGCCAGACCTTAACAATCACACCTAAAGAGTGACAAAGATCTCTTAAAAAGTCATGGAGGAGGGACAGTCAGTGTACCCATGTATGATTGACTGATGGACCACATTTTATTGAAAGACAAAAACAAAAATGGATCATATTAATTTTTTCTGTGATTTTTGCTATTTTTTTTTCCAAATATCAAATATGGACCAACAAATTCAATACTGTGGTACCCCAACCATCAACAGCCTTCACCGGCTACTGGCTGTAGTTCTGTATCGCAACCAAAACAAAAAAAACAGAGAAAAACATGGGGGGGAAATCTTGTTTGAAAAGAGTTAACACATTTTTTTTGTTCCCTGTCATGTTTGTGAGTTTTAAAAGTAGGTTCCAACTCTTTTCTGCTGAATTGGTACTCAGCCGTGAGAAGCTGACCTAGAGTTTATATTTGTTATTTGAGATAGAAGAGCCTCTCACCTGATAGAAGCAGCAAAACAGTTGTGTTAATGACACACTGGAGGTTTATTGGGACAAATCAATGTTGCCACGAGCCTGGAATCAGGTCACATATCATGATCACTGAGAGGGATAAATCAGGTAAATATGTGTTGCACAAAGTTGTCTGGTGTGGCCAGCTTTAACATGTTCTCCGTTGTAGCTGAGTTTGGATGTCACAGCAGTTTTGTATATTCGCCTGATTCTGATGATACATATATACACTGTCATGGAAAACAGTGCTTGGTACCAAAACTAAGTAGTGTTACACTGGTGCCACATATGAAAATGCACCATTTCATCTACACTATTAGCCCACTAGTTAAACTCTCTACTCTCCTTTAACTGTATAAACTTGTTTTCCTCCATCCTCCTCTCCTACCATCTTCCAGTGTAGTAGCGTTGATCTCAGTACTGGATGGACCCGTTCCAGCTCTGTTGAAGGCCTGAACCACAACCCCATACTGGGCAAACTTCTTAAGATTGTCCAAGGTGTACACTTCACTGTCGCCTGTAGCTTTCATCTCCACAATGCTGTACTGGCCATTGCTGCCCGGACCGTTCTCTCTGTAGCCGATCTGGTAGCCACGGATCACCCCGTTCTGCAGCTCCTTCTTTGGAGCCTGAAAGATGGAGAGGGAGCAATTTGTAGGAAAGTGCATGAAATAGGTAGTCATCTGTATGGAAAAATTTGAACACAAAGGCCTAATGGATGCAGAATTGTTCATTTATTTCATAATGCTGCTGTCATTTCTATCCACTGCTTCTGTAATTTTTAGGAGACTTATATGCTTTTAATCAAATTAAAATTTCTAAAACTGATACCTACACAGCTTTTTATGGTTTTAAATCTTTATTCTGATCCTCTGTAACCATCAACAATTAAGATTATCTGTGGCAGCATGTTGATAAAACAATATTTGGCTTGCATAAACTCTAAAACAATTTAGTTTAAATCATACAGTCAATTTCCTGGAAAATAGTTTTGTTCTAGTAAATCCAATAAAACATTTTCAGGTGTGTTCAGGTGCATTATTGCACAGAAAGCATTGACATTACCCTCCAAGTGACCCGTATGCTCTGAGAAGTCATTGGCTGAAGGATTACATCCATCGGTGGCCCATCAGGTGCTGTGGATGAAAGATGACAACGTGTTAGAGTCAGTATTTATAGTATTGTCTGGGTCAGATGAAAAATGGCTAGCTAAAGTGATTTTTAAAACAGACAGCAATTACATACGTGCTTCCTCTGTGCTGATTGTGAGCTCTTTGCTTGGAAGGCTACGGCCAATCTTGTTGTAAGAGTACATGCGAATGCTGTAAACGCAGGCTGGGTGAAGCTCTACGATGTTGGCCTGGTTGTTGGTGGGTGAGATGTTTCTGGTTGTGTACATGTGATCCCAGGAGTCTGACAAGCAAATGTACAAAATAAATAAATTAAAACAACATAAAATAAAACTTTCAAGGAATGAGGTTTTGAAAAAATTGACATAAGTCCAGATTTGTGATACCCACCTGATTTATTCTTGTACTCAATGTCATAGCTGGTGATGATGCTGTTTCCATCAAACCTCTGGATCCAGCGGAGGTTCATGCTCCTGTCCTTTACCTCCCTCACTTCTAGCTCAGGAGGATCGGGTGGTTCTGTGTTTTTATGAGAGACAGGAGTTGAGAGTGTTGCACTGACAATGTTAGCAAGTATAATTACTTGTCCACATATACTGGTAATGTTTTCAGTTTATTCAAAAAGTTACAAGTGTTGTAGGGATACCTTGCACAGTGAGTTGGATTAGCCCTCTTCCTTCTCCATAGGAGTTGATGGCATGGCAGGAGAAGAATACTGAATCTCCTCGCTCAGCTGGGTTCAGCTGTAAATAAAATCCAGAGAGGTGATTCAGTATGCCACATAATATTAGAAAAATTTAAGTCAGAGAGCAGTAATTTACATGTATCTCAAAGACCTTTGGCAACTGTATGTTAAAGCTTGATGCCAGATGACCTGTTTTGTCCCACACTAAAAATAAGGAATGGAGTCAATTGGTTAAGCTTAATAAAACAGAAAGCCCAATTCTACAAGATCCGCAAGATCATCGGAGAAAACAGCATTTATGGTTAATAACTAATGAAAGTTAAAGTGGTGCTGGTTGACCAATTTTTGCTATCTTCAAACATAACCATGGTATCTAATGTGGATTTACGTTCTGCCAAGCTAATTAGCTGCTGTTGAATTTAAGAAAATTAACATGACTGCTGCATGACTCCCCTGTCAATGTACTGATCACATCCTTAAATAAGTCAAATAAAATCAAAGTTTAAATCTTACTAAACAGAAAGAAAAGACTCTAAACAGTTTGCTTGACTCTTAATGAAGACTTGATGCAGAATCGTGTCAAAGGTTTTTTTTTAAAGTCTAAATGACCATGCAGTAAAAATAAAGACATTTTCCTTTAATTCAATGATTATGTGAATCTCAGTCCAACAAGTCCCTTGTACAAAATCCAAAGAGCCCCTTGTGCAAACTTTTTTTGAGTCTTGAAGGCACTTCTGTCTTTAGAAGGTGAACATGTGTTTCGCTCTAGACTTTCGCTTTAAGATGCCTGACCTGGAAAATTGTGAAATTAGATGCTTGTGCTTGTAGCTCAAAGCACAGGCAGGATTTATGGATGTGCATAAAATCCTTGATAGTGCTTAAATTTTAATATTGTGATTGCAAGATTTTCATAGTCACTGAATTTTGGATTAAGTGCTTGAAAGTGCTTCAGGTTTTAACTGTACCTCTTGTACACTAAATATCTGAATTAATAGTCACACATTGAAAATATAACAAAAATTAGTTCAAGTCTATCAAATGTAACAATCACATTTTCACATAGCCAGTTCATCTTGAATCAGCATCAGTACTTTTAACTCATATTTGTCAGTTTCTTTTGATTTGTGAGCCCGACCCTTGAATCAGAATCAGAATCAGCTTTCTTGGTCAAGTACGTTCACAACATACAAGGAATTTGGTTTTGGTAGGTGGTGTCACTCACTGAATGAACAGCAGCAAATCTAAACATAAATAATAGAAAAAAATATATACACCTATGATAGAAAAAAATAGGACAGAAAAATAAATATGTTCATAATTGGTGGAAAATACACAGTGTAGTGCAAATTGAATGAGCGTCCAGTTTATGTGAATGTATGACCATTCAGCAGTGCAGCAGGTTCATAGTTCAGCTATTTAGAAGAGTTATGGCGGTGAGAAGGAAACTGTTTTGGAGTCTTGAGGTTTTTGTGTACAGGACTCTGTAGCGTCGGCCAGAGGGGAGGAGGGAGAACAGTTTGTGTCCATGTGAGTGGGGTCTCTGATGATGTTCTCTGCCCTCTTCCTGGTTCTGGAGGAGCACAGTTCCTGGATGGAGGGCCGGGGGGCTCCAGTGATTTTTTTCAGCTGTCCTAACTGTGCACAGCAGTCTGCTTCACACAGTTAAGACTGCTGAAAAAAATCACTTGAGCCTCCCTGTCCTGACCACCTGAATTGTGGATCCATCCACTATCTTTGCCACTTATCCCTATTGGGCCGCGAGGGGCTTGAGCCTACGCCAGATGCAAAATACACCCTGGACTGTTCACCAGTCAATCACAGAGCCAACAAATATTGACATATAGTGACAGACAACCATTCAAACACACACATTCATACCTATGAGAAATTTAGAAGTCAGCACTTTATCTACTGAACAGGTTTTTGGTCTGTGGGAGGAAAACAGAGGGCTCTAAAAACCCACACAGAAAGGCTCCACCAGACTGGGGAGGAGGTCCAGCAATCTTCTTGTTGTGAAGGCAACATCGCTACCTGCTAAACCACTGTGCAGCCCACAACACTGACCAAATAACAGTGATAAGATTTTTGCCCTAATTAAGCAGCCCCAACTGAGAGTACTGTGTTTAATTCTTTTCTAACCTTAAGAGTAGAGATGACTTCGTCTCCTTTTTTGTTGATGGTGATGGAGTAGCGGGGGTTTCTCTCAGCATCAATGACAGTGTCTCCTCTCTCCCAGCGGATGATGATGGGCTGCTCGCCTCGTGCTGTGCAGTTCAACTCCTTGGTTTGGCCCTTCCTCGCCATTGTGGTGTTTGGGTGGCTGGTGATCATGGCAGGAACTGAGCGGAATTACAGACATATGTCAGTGTGACAAATACTATTATACAGAGTAATGAGACACGGGAGAGGGGATATGTTATGGGAATACGAGGATATATTACAGATGTACAGACATCTCTATTTCTAGCCTTCATTCTCCATTTTCATTTCACGCTTCAAGCCCTGCTGGTCTTCTTCCTCTAACTCGCTCCTCCCTGTATGCCCTCTTCTTCTACTCCTGATACTTCCCATCTCCTTTCCTCAGACATAGATTATTGATTGTGGGGGTTCCTGTGGTTTTGTTTTCATCACTTATTCATCGGCCCTTTTCCCCACCAAACATTCAGCGGCACATGGACCGGCAGCCTGAACACTTTAAATCAATAGAAAAGGTACCCCCATTTCAGGATGTGCAGGTAAATGCCACACTAGCCTGAGGCAAAAGTGCATCTTAGAAGGGTCGGATTCGTCCAGAAAAAGCCAAGACTGCGTGTGCTGTAGCCTATTTGTGTGATGCAGGAGATAAGTGGGAGTGTGCTCAAGCTAGAGTTGTGATTGACACTTACTCTTGACAGTGAGGATCATGCTCTTACTGATGTCTGAGCCCACGCCATTGGAGGCTTGACAAAGGTAGTAACCTCTGTCGTCCTCGAGCACGTGCCGGATGAGCAGAGAGCCGTTTGACATGATCTGGATACGGCCTGTGAGAGGGACTGGGTGGTACTGCTGAGGGTTTCCTACACCTGCAGGACAGGACACAAAGTATATGAGAGTTATTGTCTCCTATTTCTTTATTTTTATTTGCATTTTTTATTTCATTTTTGTGTTAATTAAATTCATAATCTTGACAGAACATTTCAATACAAACATATAAACTCAGATCTTGAATGAACAGGAGCAGAGGGAGGAATAATCTGATGTGATCTGGCCCTCTTTCACAAGACACAAATTAGCAAAGCAATAATTAAGAATGTAACACGCACAAAAAATTAAAATAGAATAACATGTTTAAACAGCCACTCATATCCCATCGTTAGATACTAGTTTTAATTTAGTTTATCAAGGATCAGAAAATAATTTAACTGACAATACAATACAAAATAGAAAAATAGATTGTTATCCTTTTATCTCATATTTTCTCAACATACTGGATTTATTTTATCTCTAAATATAAAGTTAAATTTTGATCCTTTGGTTTTTCTCTTAAGACTGTTTCATTAATTAATCCCTCATACAATAATGCAATGTTTTTTCAGTTTGTTTCTAAATCTCATTTATTTTCTTTCTTTAAATGTCTGTACCCAAACTATTTATGAAATTCTGATGACTTCCTCTTTTTTTTTGGATAGTGGTTGTTAAGGTTTTCCTTTACATTCCTTAACTGATTCATGAAATTTTAACAAATGCAATTGTGCAGATATTTGCTTTGACCAATATTTATTTTGATTTCTGGTGATTGGAAAGAAAAATCACAATATGTCATATATGAAAAAAAATCATTCAGTAACATTAAATGTACAGAATTTATTATCAAATCAACCGTTTTCTTTTTGTAACAGAGCAACTGTTTTTGATAATTCACCTTTTATGTAATTCATATATTATTTTTAGCTTAGATTTTTATAAACCATCACACCAAAAAACTTAATCTTATTTAATATGTGAGTGATTTGTCTTTTTCTAGAAATTGCTCTTCCCTGGCAAATATAATCCATAACATGATCATATTGTGTATGGCTGGTATTATGTGCTGATTTACCTTTGGCATGTTTCCACATGACCTTTGGGGGTGGGTAACCCTCCACAGAGCAGTTGAGGACTCCAGCTTTACCATAGATACAGTCCTGATTGTTGGGCTGCACCACAAAACGTGGTGGCACTGCGGCACAAAAATACGAGGTTAACTTTAATGGAAGAACAAAAAGGAAGTCTTCAAATCAATGCAGAGAATGGGAGTGTTCCTAAAATAACAGATCTTAGCTCCCATTACACATTGGATATCACATTTCATTTGACCCATATTCATCATAATGCCACTCTTTCCTCCACAATCCCTCACCAGTAACAATCAACTGTCTCTCCCAGCTGACAGTGGCGGCAGCATTGCTGGCGATGCAGGTGTAGTTTCCGTTATGCTTCAGTGTCACCTTGGATATTTGCAGGGAGCTCATGAACTCTTTGGTCTCTATTGCCACGCCAGAGGCTGAGCCTGGCACGATTAGCTGGCCATCTTTATGCCAGGTGATGCGTATGGGCATGTCCCCAGATGACACCACGCAGGCAATGTACATGAGCTTCCCCACTGAGGTAGAGGGGATATCGAAGGGCTGGATGAGCGGTGGCACTGGGAGAGAACGACAGGAAGAGTGCAGAGAGTTAGTGGAATAAAAGCAGCGATAGATGTGGAAGAGTGGCAGCATGGCCATCTGGAGCAATGTTGAGAGAGAGAGAAGGTCATTGGCCGGTGGGCCCCATTTCTCACCCCCCCTTCAGCCCCCATCTCCTGCAGCCCATAATAGCCGCTCTGGTTAGAGTCCAATTGGCAGGAGGAAGTCATTCCGTTGCCATAGCAATAGAGGTTGGGGTGGGGGTACTACAGCTGAGACATCTGGGGGATTTAATCTAGGCTTCATTATTATTCATCTAATTAAATCAGAGACACACTCGCACGCAGGCACATGCACACAGCCTTAAACACCTCTGCAGCTGCCCTGCTACCACCGTTACCCCAATCACAGACTCAACAAAATACAGACGCAGACAGAACCATAAATCTGTCCTAAAACACCATCTACCTCCGAGATGAAGGATTACTACAAAGCTGCACAGCACAACTTTGAAAACTGGTATCTACATTTGGGAGTGAATGGGTACTTGAATATGCCATGTAGCCTCTCAATAGACTGCAAAGAGTTTTCTTTTTTACTGTTTTAGGGGATTTTTGTTTATATACAGTAAAGTGTAAAAGCTATGCCCACTAACATCAAAAAATACTTGGGAAACAAGGTGACACCCTAATACAGCCTCATCAAGTAGATGGTTTTCTTTACCTCTTTGTCAGCCTTACTAGAGAAATATTATATTAGTTAATCCAATAGTGAAGTGTTTCCTGCAGCTTTTTATTGTTAGGGTCACCACCAAGATGGCCCAGTTGCCCAGAGTTTTTCTATTTGGGGTAGTGATGCAGCAAATACTTGTTATATAACTTTCTGTAACCTAACATGCTAGATAGACAGCTCAATATACACTATTCAGGATATATTTCATAAGTCCATTGGCAACAGCCCATAGACAGCATTTGGGGAAAGCAGAACCTTTCACTTACGCATCTTGAGGATGATTGGATGTTTGTTCTGCCAGTCTCATTTATTACAGGCCAGTGAGATGATGTAGGCAGGTGCTACTGCCACAGAGTTGAGTACAAAATGGCAGCAAACTCACAAAAAAATGTCAGGAGAGGAGCAGAAATATCTTTTTCATTAAAAAATATGTTAAGTGTTGTTCATTGTTCTCCATTTAATTAAGAAATGTTTTCAAGTTTTGATAAAACTGCCACTAAAGTAAGAGCATCTATGCTAAAGTGTGTACTTATAGTTAGAGGCTTGCAGACAATTCTTGCTGTTGTCACAAATGTAACTCCCACCTCTATCTCCTCAAAAGACAGTTGGCCAGTGGCTCTACAGACTGGGCTCAAAAGTCCACTGAGATGCTTATGGATCTGCCTGATTTAAGACATTGAATCAGGCAGATCTAACTGCACAGAACAGATGGTATTAACAGATAGAGCAAAAAGTGGAGGGCAAGGGCTTGACTTTACCCAAGCAAATGTCTAATGCTATTTTCTGTCCTTTATTGAGCTGGTCCATGGTGGCTTGCACTTTTTTGCTGAGTAACTTAACTCTCTGTTTTCATTGTAACCTATAAAAAAGTCTTATTGAGACAAATACATTTTAGAAACAAACACAGAAGAGACAGGAGGTAGCAGTGATTTCCTGGTCTTAACATAAAGAAATTGTTTCATCAGTTGGGACGCCCTTTAATAGATAACAGAGTGCAATGTAGTGACTCTGATCAAAAGCCAAGCTACATTCATTGGTCATTGATATGTCCCACTGTCCCTCCTCAATTAACATTAACTAATAGTAATCCATTCAGGTTATTCAAAAGAGGGATTGTTTTCAAATAATTAAAATCACAATGTTGTGGAAATGTAGGCTATGCATTTACTGACACTTCCCATATTTTGCAGTTGAAGAGTAGCATGCTGTTGTCCCAGATGTCACCGAAAAAATTAAGTCACACTAGCTAAGCACAGATATTGTGCAGGGTAGCAAAACATATAAAAGCTGTTCAAAATCTCATGAAATAAAATGAGTGCACATCAATAACAGCACTTTTCATTAAGTAATTTATGCCTTTCTTTTGGAGTGGTGGGGATCACATTGGGTTTGGCAGGCTGACATCCACAAATAAATGTTAAGGGAAAGACTGTAGGCATAGTTACAATGACATTCAAAATTAGGGCCCTACTTTGTATTCAAACATACAAGCACAGCACTTGTACCTGTAATTCACAAATAGTAAGAACAAAAGTGTGACATATGTTTGAAGTGTTGTTGGATTTATACTGGAAGAAGTACTTTATTAGAAAAAAAAAAAATCCATTAACTAAACTAACAATTCTGCAGAAAACACTGGCATTTGTTGCCCAGAAACAAAGCACTGTGTCCACTCTGCAAACTTACCTTTGACAGTGACATGGACAGTCTGGTTGATTGACACCTGGGGTTGGATCAAAACACTGCACAAGTAGGTGCCTTCATCTGCGCCCTTCTGCACGTCTGTGAGCCTCAGGGTGCCATTCTCAAACAGTACTTGTCGATGATTATCGGGCAGCTGCATGCCGTCCTTAAGCCACTTGATGGAATAATATGGGTAGCCAATCACACGGCAAGTGATGTACGTGTTCCTACCCGCCACTGCGGTGATGTCTCGCATGGGTCTGATTCGAGGCGGACCTGGAGACACAGGGAAGAGAGGGAGGGGATGGAGGGAGGCGACGGAGAGAAACACAGAGGCCAGAGAGAGGGGCAGATGAGGTGAGGGAGGTCATGGCAGAGTAAGGGAGCAGCCACGGAGACAAGAGGTGAGGAGATAAAGGTTGAGGGATAGAGTGATTGGGGCAAGTTGACAGGTGGACAGGGAGGTTAGTTAGGCTCCCTTAACTTAAATCTGATTGAGGATATTTGATGATTTTGGCCTAATCAGAAATTCTTTGTATCTAAGAGACTGTTATTTTCTAGATTTGCCCTAAGATAGACAGAAAGATAGATATGAATAAAGAAAGACAGACAGGTAGGTAGATAGGCAGGTCGGTAAATAGATTGCAGTGCTGCTGCGGGCTCAAAAAGCAGGAGCTGTGAAAAGCATTAGCTCCACAGCTTTAAAATATATCTCGTTGACAAGCTACCCACCACAATCCAAAGAAAAAGTAAAAACTAGGAATGCACCTTTTTATTAAAGCTAGACAAGCAAATAGCTGGCACCAGATTTGAAACTCATTTGAACCCTTTTTCATATTTTTCATAAATACATGCCATTTATTCTATCCAAACTGTAATGGTTTGTCTGGCATTGTTGGCAAAACAATGCCAGGTAATGCTCATATAGATCCACCTGATCAAAAAATGTGAGTAACCACAATCAGCACAGAAATAGTAACTAAAAGGAAGCTAACAGAGCAAACACTATTAACATTAGCCACTCTCCACCTTCTAAGATAAATTCACATTGTTAATCTGCAGGTGGTTTAATCCAGATTGTTTAACTTTGACTGTTTTCTGTGTGTTTTTGACTTTAGACTAGTCAGACAAACACAACTCAAATTTGGTTCTAGCTAGTTTTGAAATGATCCACACGGGAATATCCCTAGTAAAAACAACATGCAGATTTTTACTGAAGCGGTTTGTTTGTCCTTCACCTTGTCTCTACAGGAGCATTTTAATTTAACTACTTCAACCAATTAATTCAATTGCTTGTGGAATCAGATGCATCCATTTGTATGTGCCATTATTGCAAAATTAAATGTTTTAAACCGATACAAGTAATAAATTGCAGAGATAATGTGAGCCACAGTGAACTTGGTTTATCTTCCTTGATAAAAAGTAGAAAGTGATTAATTTAAAAAGGGATCCATTTTATTTGCAGATATGACGATCCATGAAGACTGGTCAATTGCGGAATGCAGTATTTATATTTTTTCATTTTGTATCATGGTAAATCATAGCTGATTTTTAACAACCAGGACACAAAACTACTGTAAAAATTTAAAATGAAGTTATGTGGTTAAAAAAAGACAATCTTTTGAAGGGGACTTTCAGAAACAAAAGTAAAATGTGTCTTTCTGTGAGAATAGTTCTGCTTTATCTAGCAGAGTTCACAACATGCTTTTATGCAGCTGTGTAACTTTCTTTCAGCATTACTGGATTTGCGATGTGGTGTCCAGACATTTCTAGATAACATAACAGTAATTGGTATTACAGTAGTATACCATTGTTTTCTTTAAGTGCATTGAGAACTGACAAAGCAGATCAAAACTGGCATATCCAATCTGCATCACTATGTATCCCAGCACATTTTGAGCAGTAAAACAGCCGTCTTGTTATATGTAATAGATGTGGTGAATTTTCAAGAGTGCTAGATCTTAAGCAGTAGATAATAGAAGTGACTGCACCTCAGGTATGCACAGTGCTTGTGCAGCATCTAATATTGACATATTGCATTAACCAGAAAATAGGACACAACAGTCACTGAAAATAAAAAAAGGTTTCACAATAGTCTCTTCTGCTCTAAAAGTAATGTATATTGTGATGTAATGCACCAAATATGCAGGTTTTCTGATTTTAATTCAACACTTTAACTCACTGTTTCTGTAGTTACAATTCAAATCAATTTCAAACAGATGGACAGACAGAGAGACAGACAGACAGATAGATAGACAGATAGATAGATGTCACTCATGTCTATGTGAAGTGCAAAGTAATCTATTCCTCTCACTTGCCCCTGTGTGTTTATTGAGTTGGGTGTAAAGTGCATTTATATTGAAAAGCAGACAGGCACCTCTTACGTTTATGCGCGCTTGGTACTCGGCGCTACCGGCCGAGTTGCGTGCGACGCAACGATAGACTCCTCCATCTCGAATGAGTGGGCTGCTGACGTTGACGTGTGACACAGTCAGACCGTCCGACAGGGTGTACTGGCTGGTTTTGTAGGTTGAATCTCGTACCACAGGCTCATCGTCAAGCGTCCAGGTGATGGATGGGGGTGGGGCTCCTTTGGCAGCACACATGAGGGAGAAAGGCTCACCAGGGTTCACCACCCGCTCGCTGAAGGAAGACACAATGCGAGGAGTACCATCTAAAAAAGACAAATAAAGAAAAAAGGAGTTGGTTAAAAGTGTAACCTGCACAGGAAATTCCTGACTTGCTTGTTATCACATGGCTCTTATAGCAGAAAGATGTTCTGCAGTTTTTAAGTCACCTAATAGAAAGGAAGGGGGAAACTCAAGAGAGTCAATGGAGTAATTTCAGTGTAAAGTCTGTGTGAAAAACCCATCAGTTTGCATTCACACATGCAGCTAACAAGCTGCATGTGTGAATGCAAACTCAAGGTATTTATAAAAATTTGAATGGGTTTTTAGTTAAAATTGTTAAACAAACACTATATGAAATATAACTTGTTTTCAAGTCATTTGGCTAATACATTTGATCCTTTGTTGGCTCTCTCACTGGTCGGGGACCCTCCATTTTTAGGGCCTACTCTCATTGCAACTGTTGCTAGGTCAGAAAAACATCTGCCCAAGGCCCAGGTTTGCCACAGTGAAACTGTGGCCTCAGTTTTGTTGCTTAATATATTTGAAGGGTCTGCTTGTAGTGCCTGCAAGGGTCAGCATATTAACATTGTAATTCAGAGGTATTTTTCATCCAATTTTTCAAACCAATGGTTAATATATAAAAAAGGAAACAGCATTCCTTAAAGTAAAGAATTTGGATGACCACAATGGCAATTCAGCCCACCTACAATAGTAAAGAATACTAACATTTGTTAGAAAGGTGAAAGAAGATATTTGTAAAACTGACAATATGTGATGTTATCTATTAATGTTATGTTGCTAGAAACACTAGCAATGTTTTGCTAGTGCGATTATGTTATTTTGAAGTGTTAGTTCATTGACGTAAACACCACCTCACAACTTAATAGTTAAGCTGGTCTAAAAAGCTAGATTTGACTGATCACTTGTTTATAACATTTTGCAAAACAGGAACTTTGTTAATGTGCCACACGAGGATAGCTAATATTAGCCAACATCACAATCATAACACATTGGTAATATTCTAAATTATTTCAACAAGTTCCAAGAAATTTCAAGCTACCCTGGTTCAACCTATTGTATCATCTTCTTTATTCACTTACTAAGTCCAAAGTTATAAAATTATCAAATTAATCAAATACACATAAAAGTCAACTTGAAGTGTAGTCAGTAATTTCAAATGGAGAGGAGCCAAGCAACAAGAGATTTTGTGGACCCTGGTAACAGCAACCAAGGAGGGCTGGACTTGATAAAGGGTCATATCACTTTTTAACAGTTTTTCAACATGCTAAGTTTAGAGTTATTTTTGTCCACATACCCTCAAGCAGAATAATGGAAAAGTCCTGAGCAGTGTGGCCTTTTCTGGAGGCAAAGCACTGGTAGGCCCCAGAGTGGAACTTCTGTGCTGCGGTGATCTGAAGGGTATCGTTGTGTTGTCCCTGGATTGAAATGTGCTGGTCTGGGACGATGGGCTCTGTGTTTCTGTACCAGTTGATGGTGTATTCTGGAGAGCCCTCCACTGTGCAGGTGAAGAACAGGGTGCTGCTGATGCCAGTTTTTAGATTCTTGGGGGATAATGTCACACGGAGTGGATCTGAAAAAGAAACAGAATTGTTTGAGAATAGTTGGATGACATCTTTGGTCTCCTGTGATGAACTTTTGATTTGTGTCGAGTTTGTTGCCCCCTGTTGTCAAAACATGTGTCTTAAATGTTTGCTGGTCTTGTCATAAAGTCATGTTTTATGACTTGTGAGCCTAATTAAAATTATTCGAAGTGACAATGTAAAAAAGGCCGATTATTGTGTGTGCTGTTTATCACTTCACGAGACACCCTTTGAAAAAAAAAATATATAGAAAAAGCAGTGTGTCATTTAGTATGTTTCATAAATAGCTAAAACACTCAGAGGAACTTGGAAGGTCACTTTATACTTTTTTTAAAGAAGTTTGTATCCACCACAGATGCCTCCAGGACATGTTTTTTTTAAGTCTTGGATAAAAACTAACTGACAAATTGGATTCTGGCATGCCTATTAACAACTTTGTTTCAACCCTGCACAACACAGGATGTTTGATTACAAATCCTGTGCAAATCTGTGTCCAACTATGCCCCTCTTGAAAAATGGATGTGGCTCTGACTTTCCAGTGCAGGGTTCTAATAACTGCTATGGCAAGAAAGACATGTGTTGAGATAGGCCCTCCCACTGAAGCCAGCTGTGGACTGAACAAACACCTAGATTAGGATTGCTTTTTATTTTCTATATGGTCCATAGTGAACATTTTTAGGCATGAATTTAAAAATAAATAAATAAGAATATCATACATTACAAAGAATATATACTCCATGTGCACTATTGCCCAGCAGATGGTTTTATTGCTTTAAGTATGGTAAAAAGGATAAAATTGATTGTTATTTTTCCAAAAAAGAAAAACTGACTTCTGCTGAGGCATTTTTAATAAGCTCTGCCAAAATTTCTTCCATTATTTATACATAACACTTTGCACTACCTCATTTGCAAAATATGAATGATTCATTTAACATTTAAATGTGTTTCTTATGTTTATTAAATTCCATTTTTTGGCTTTGGGACCACTGAGATTGATTTAAAATGAGACACATGGGTTCATGCATACAGTCTGTGTTTACATTCGGGGGGGGGGGGGGGGGGGGGGGCACAATCAGCCGTAGTGACTCAATCAGTTCGACGCACTCATTAAAAAAGCAGCTGGAGATATCTCTTCACATCTCTGTCCACTTGTGTGTGTGTTTGCTTGTGTGTGAGAGAGAGAAAGCGTACGTACATATGTGTGTGTGCAAATGTCAGTGAGCAATAAGGCAGCTGGTGGTGTGTGCTGGGGGCATCTCTGTGCCTCCCAACCCCCCCTCACCCTGTCAGAGTCACAGAGTGTGCTGCCATGATGTGCCCACTGGCAAACCCCTCCGCCTCTCTATTCTCTCCCTCTGTCTCGACTTCTCCCACTCTTTGTTTCATTGTATACCTTACACAATGTACATTTATCTCCGCCTCTTTTATTATCTTGTTAGAACATAGCAGATAATGTCATTCCAGCACTGTCTGGATGTCTGATCGTCCCCTGTGTGACCCCCTCATCTTTATCTCCATCTTCCTCGCCCTCCCTTTCTCTGTGATGGTGAATGCTGCTGGCAGCTGTGTTACGGATCCAGTCTCTGTGAATTATTGCCCTGTCTCTCTGTTTGAGACCTGATATGACGGGGCATCATACTGCATAGCTCACACATATGTTTGTTACAGACACACTTGAGGTGCGACTTATATGTGAGCCTCAAACCAAAAAGCAGAGGAGATGCTGAATGTGTCTGACTGCCAGGCTGATTCACCAAGAAGACAGCGTGGGAGTCTGTCAGGTCTGTGTGTAGCAGCATGTGTGTCATTTTTGTTCACACACCTATGACGTGGAGCTGTCCAGAAACCTCCTTTGAGCCAAAACTGTTGGTGACCTCGCAGGCATAACTGCCGCTGTCTTCCTGCCTCAGGTCACTGATGGTCAGCCCTGTTAAACGCCGTGTCCAGCGGGCGTCCGAGGGTAGAGGGCGACCATCTTTCAGCCAGCGCACAGTGGGGCTGGGGTAACCTCCTGCGATACAGGGGAGCTCAATACTCTGGCCTGCATAAACCTCCCCTGCTTGGAAACTGTCCAGGATGGTGGGCGAGGACTCGTTGGGGTCTGGAGGGGAGAGACAGGTTACTTAGGGGGTTAAGAGAATGAGAAATATCAACATGACATAATTGTATTGACTTCTTACCCATGACAGAGAGCCTGGCCCCGTTGCTCTGGCGAGTCTCGCCACTGTACTTATGCTTAGTGATGCAGCGGTATGTGGAGAGGGCATCCTCCTTCTGAACATCAGAAATGTAAAGAGCCCCAAAAGATGTCAGGGAGAACCTGTTACCTGTGGAGGACACATTTGATAAAGACTTACATTAATACTCTTGAAGGAAAACTGATAAGGAATCAGTAAAAGCTGTGTGCTACAAATCCATTGTGCTGATTGCAACAAACATGTTGTGTTAAGAACAAACAGCTGCCTAAACAGTTTGCACTACCTGCCTGATAAAGTTGTTTTCTCCCCCAGAGCCTGGAACTCTTTCCAGGCCTGAAGGACACACAACGGTCACTTTCACCAGCCATAGATGGAGCAGACAGATTTCATGTTATTCTACACACAAAACTCTCAAGCACTATCATCAACAAACTAGCCACATGCTCTGTCTTCTAATAACAGAAATAGCAAAGTTTAAGAGCACCTATGCGGTAGAAAACTTGCATATGTCCTCATACACGTTTGTTACTTCTCAGAGAATATTTGTTACGTTACAGGTACAGGGTATGTTTTTGCCCGTGTTTGTTTGTTGACAGACTATATACAGACAACTATACAGAGAAAAAGGTCAGAGAGGGAGGAAGAAAACAGGATGGAGATCCCAAATAAATAAGAATCATCCATAACCTGTTGATTTAAATGATCAACATAGCCCATACAAACAGGAGGCCAAATAACTTATAAAAACAGACTGGAATTTCACTCTGAAAAGCATGCTGAAAGTGTCAGTGCATATTAAATGTAGACCCTGGATATATTGGCATATCAAGGGCAGGATGCATGCAGGTACAGAAAAGCTGCCTCAGCACAAAGATGTTTTCAACTCTCAAAGCATAAACGGTTGTTCTCTGTCTTTTCAGTAAAGTATACTCACATTCTCATCAATTTTCTGCTAATTAAATGGCTGACTTAAATTTTTCCCATAAATATTTTCAGGATCAATACTGGAAAAGTTGTCCTTGACATCCTCTTTTGTTGTTGTTTTGACTGAGTGCTCTCTGGCTGAATTATCATACTTGTATTCAATGGGGCCGTATTTCATACCTTTGTAAGTAAGCTTTATCTCTGAAATATTGCTGACATAAATTAAAGTTAGTTTTGGTTTGTAAACAACATTAATCACCTTAATCCTGCAGCATCTAAACTTACAGCTGCTGAATTAGCTGCGCACAGTTAATTCAGCAGCTGATAAGTTTATCAGAGCTGTATTTTATGGCCAAGCTCGGTGCCTGTGAGGGTCCAGAGCAGGAACATCAAAGGTAGCAGGTATGCATCGTGCATGTGTTTGCATGGAATATAGTGCATGACCCGAGAGGAGGCACAGGCTGCAATTTCACAGCCGCCTTTGTTTGCCCCCCAGAATGAAGCCTTACAGGATAATGAGCACTTTAAGGCTGCTACTCCCACAACACCGACAGCCCGCCTGTCACAACACTCTGACACAGAGAGAGAGAGGGAGAGAGAGAGAGTCAGCTGGATCTGTCAAAGCCACACTTTCTCTCTTCAGTAGGGGATGAAATTCATCCTTCCTGCTTCTGAAGCAACACTGATTACACAACGCACCACACATTATTTCCCCCTTTATCTGATTCTGTGTTCAGTGAGTGGCTTGTACACAGAATCAGTGGCTCTACAGTTGCCTCTCTTCATTTCTTTGTGTGAATCCTCCTGTTGTCTCTCTCGCTGTATCTGAGCAGCTTGTTCTCAGTCTCTAAGCAGAGTGGCAGACAGAGTAAAATATTAATTACTAAATCACTGCGCTCCCTCAGCTTTTATTCATGCTGACTTGACTTGATAACGAGAAACAGAGCCAATGTGCCTTTCACACAGACACACAAAGGCATGGGCTCGCACACACAGCTGCAGGAAAACATGCAGACATGCATGCATGCAGGAAGTACAAGCTGTTGTTTGAGTTGCATAATTCTTTTCCATTCTTGCTACATTCACATCATACTGTAATACTGCAGTCTCTTGAAGTCTGAGGATTTTATAAGACAAGTTTTTTATGCTGTGACTTTGGTTAACAAGAAAGTCACATTTATTCAAAGGTCACTGGGATGGGGCCAAGTTGTTCACATATTATACATAACTCTCATTTGGTCAATCAAAATCATGTAATTTAGCATAAGGAACAAATACTGTCTATATTTAGCTAACCATAATTTACCATAAGCATAAACAAATTTTAAATTGACTGAAAAAATTATGACTGATCTTGTGAGCTATATTTGAAATCAAAGTAATTTAAGTGACCTTTTTATTGCAAGAAATCATCTATATAATGAACACTTTTATTTAAAATAAAGTCAGGGGCAGCATTAAGGGAGCTCTAATCAGTGTATTTTATCCTTTGCTTAACCTACAGTCTAGAAAAGCACTCCGAGAGTGCAGACCTCCGCCAAGCAGCTCAGCTCCACTCATAAATTGTGATTTCCACCCAACATTATTGTCCTATATTTATTTTATATGTGCATTGTTGAACGAAAAATATCAATCTGCAAGAAGTTGATATATATATATTGTTGATATAAATATCATCCAATAGAGTGACCTAGCTAGTAGTGGGTCTTGTAACTTGTTGACTGAACCAATTTGCTGCTGCTTGTACAGATGTTGGTGTTGTGCGTGCCGCGGCACTTATAGTGACATAGGAAAACTAGACATAATTTTTCAAATAAACTACAATACCCATGATGCCGTAAATAAATGGGATTTGCCATTATAAACTTTAATGTTTTTTGTGATGCCAATCTACATTGTATCAGCACCAAAATTTAATGGCTTCTCCCTTGGACCAAACCGCACCTCGCTAACAGACAAACAAACAGACAGACTCTGGCGAAAACATAACCTTCTTGGCGGAGGTAATAAAATCTCAAGATATCACCCAAAGGATTGCAGGGATGCATTTTATATATTTTTGATGATACTCAACATGTCGATAGTTCCAAATTATCTTAGTGGGTGCAAATATCAATATACTGTAGGTCTGAACAATTCTGGGTATAAATGATATTGCAATATTGCATGCTATTTATACAGCATATTGTAATGTTTTAGGAGGAAATTTTCATTTAAATTCTGTCTTTTTATGTGTAAGATTGTCCTAACAAATTTCTCTCTGTTTACATATTTACCAAAGACACATATACCAACTATTATTATAATTGTGTTAAAATAAAACTGCATACAGAGAAAAATCAGTTTTAAGTCTATATTGACATTAGGGCTGAACGATATGGACAAAATTTCATATCTTGATATTCATGCCAGATATCTCGATATCGATACGATATGATATGATATGACTACGGGTTCGGTGAAAACCAAGCATTTTTCAAAAAGAAAAAAAAAACATCATAATACAAAAGAATGTGGAAAGTGCAGTTTTAGCGTGGGGAAAATCTATATAGATTATATCGTGGCTTTTCGATATTAATATCTTGAATGTTCATATCTCGATATCAATACGATAACGATATATTGTTCAGCCCTAATTGACATGGTCACTTTTTGAGGTTTAACACTGCTGTCTCTATGATCAGTGTCTTCTATAGTTTATACATTTTAAGTGCTTCTAACATGATGACTCTGCCAGCACTGTGGTCCCTGAGTAAGCCCATTGATACACTGATACTAATTGTAAATAGTTAAGGAAACAGGAAAAGTTGCAGGGTTGGTTTCTATAAACTAAACAAAGTTTTAAGCTATTATCTGACAATAATGCTGTGCATCCTTGGGAAAAACGTTGGTGTAAAATGTTATAGCAAGCACACAATCTCCATGGAGTCATTTCTTAATTCTAATTCAAAACTCTTGTTAAACATCATGACACATCTCAGACATCAGCTGTACCAGCAGACATCCTTCGATGTGTATGGAAATATCCAGAGCTTTTTCTGGTTAGTTGACCAGTGTTTTTAAGATGGTTCTCAGGCTGTAAGACATCATGAAAGGAGAAGCCAAAAGAAGCTTGAGGTAAAAATAGCAGCACTCACTTCTCGCAAAAAGCTCTGAAGTAACCATTTAGAGGTTTAAGTGTTCCTCATCAACTATAAATGGTTCTTTATAGAGTTTCTTCACCCAGAAAGAAGCTTTTTGAAAGAGGCTGCATTGCCTAAAGGATGACAACATTGTTTGACTTTCTTTGAGTCTCAATGAAACCCTTTCATGGAAACTGTTCATGTATCCCTGATGTAGATGGAGTCCAGGGGGGAACTAAAGTTACCCCGCCGAGTCAGGGCAGCATCAAAAGGATGAGCTTTTTCATAGAAGAACTAAACAGTTATATAGTATTCGCAGTTTTTACAAAGATGTTACATAAACTATATCAAAGCAAAAGACAGATATGCTTTATCTTTTTGTATAACTAAAAATATAAATATGTTCCCCATAACACATTTATTCCTCTAAGACTTCCTACTTTTATTTTACTTGAATGTCTGAGTTCATAAGGCCATTTTAATATGTCTTTACTATGTCCACATTTGTAAATAAAAGGACATAGCACAGATTATTTAATCCTACATGTATCCAACCGTCTTCTTTAGATAATACACATTTATTTGAGTCTGATTTAAATCCACAGATCAGCTGAAAGGATAAAATAAACAAACTAAACACATGTACAAGCTGCTGTGACATCTCAGAGGCAGTGTGTGTTTTCCAACTGTACTCTATGCTCTTCCATGCAAGTATGTAATGTAATAAAATGCCATTACTTAAATAAATTGTGCTGTATGTCCTCAGCAAACCTCTCTTGTATAATAGAGGTTTGCATTGACTTTTATTTATATTTTTAATCTAACAAAAGGCCTGCAGCCTCCACAGGCTCCACCTGCTGTTCTGAGGACCCTAAAGAAAGAAATAATAATAATAATAGAAGTATAAATGTGCAAGAGAGAAGAGAAAAAATAAAAACATGACAGAGTCTATAAATAGGATACATACTGTAGCCTGTTTGGGTCCAGGATCTAGTGTGTGTGTGCACGCGCGTGTGTGTTGGTAGCAGCCTCATTTTCTCACATGCAAATGAAGGCGTCGGCGCAAAGATAACGAGGCCCATATTTCCACCTCCTCAGTGGGGCCATTATTTATTGATGCTCTGCATCTTTCCCCCTCCCCTTCCTCTCTCACGCTTTCCTCATCCTTTCCCTGTTGCTAGGGTCTTCTCACCGCCATCCTGCTACAATTTTGGTGTACTTTCAGCAATAATTAAAGCACGTCATGTTTACAATCAAACAGGACTGAACGATGCAACCCTGGGCAATGTGCGACAGCAAAAAAATCTGAATGGTGAGCTGGTGGTAGGGGTCAGAGAGAAGAATAGGCAAAAAATAGCATCAGTGAGAGGTTGCTAAAAATAGCTTCTCAGATGCACATGGGTTTTGTATCCAATCACAAATATTTTCATAAAACGTGCTACAGAACAAACTTTTTTAAAGTTCTTCCTTATCCTGAGTCTTACTTTTGTGACGGTCCACTGCTTCATCTCAAAATAATTAACTGTTATGGCTTCTAAACCTACAGGATGAAGATGTCTGTTGTTTGATGTGAATGTCACTACTCAGAGAGAGAAAAAGAGAAGCTTATCTAAAAATACGCGGGGCCTGTTCATTGGCTATTATTTATGCAGTTTTGGAGCCGGGCTGGACTTCTCGGTCATCAACAGGAAACCAATTTAGATCTTGGAAACTAAAGTGACCTACATGCTTTAAAGGGGCAAATTTCCAATTCATCCAAATCAGACTATTTCAAGAAATAACCTTTTTCATGTCTTGGTAGGAATCATTTTATGAGGCCATCATGCCTGAAATACTGCTGTTCTTGTGCTCAAAGTAAAATCTCAATAGATATAAAAACTCAAACTGACTGTATGATCATCACTCACAGTAAAAACAACACTTCTCCCGTGGGAGTTCCCTGTATAGACCCCATATCTAATCAGTTTGGAAAAGGCTAATGAGCTATCGAACTCACATCCCTGTTTCCCTCCTGGCAGATCACTCCTGTCTGATCCCTAGGGTCTTACTCAACACTGTCGATGGTCAAAGGCAGTGGTATGTCGCCTTGAAGTGCTCTTACAGTTAAATCAAGGTTATTGTGTTTTCCTCGCTCGTTATTAGAAGTGGAAGACAGCAGCAGTAGGAAATGTGGTAAAGCAGCGGAGGGTCAGAGGTTTCACTCCTCCACAAACTGATAGCAGTATAAAAAATCCTCTGACAGAAGCCTGCAGCACAGCAGGGTGAGGTATAATAGAGATGTGGCTCAGAGTCAAACATGGAAATTGACTCAAAACTCTTTTTATAACTGGAGACTTCCACATTTGCACTTGTAAGTTTTAAAGGTTCCAGCCAAATCCAGTAAAGGCACAACTATCTGGTGGTCTTAAAGACCATCTTACCTGATTATTCTGAGGTGTTAGCGTGTTAGGAATCATTAAATCAGGGCAAACCTGGCACACCAGATGGACTTTTCAATGTATTTCACTAGTCCATCTGGAAAAGAGCCCTTAGAAAGCGTCTGAGGAGGGCAGAACCTTTTGGAAGCATATCCGGCAGGTGATGAGACAATCATTCTATTAATCCCATTTATTACGGGCAAATCAGATAATTTAGTGGGCGGGCACTGCTGCAAAACAGAACGTAAGCCACTGTGTAAAACAAACTTTTATCAAAACATGTCTGAAGTGGAGCGAAAATTTCATTACTTTAGAGAATTTTGTAATCTTATTTGTTTTTCATTTAAGGAACAAATGTGGTCTAGAGCTGATAAAACTGCTTCTAAAGCTGTTAGCATGTATGCTAATCTCTCTCCAAGTAGTCACTTCCAGCTGTCTTCACGCTCGTATCTCTTCCTGCTCTTAAGGACTTTGATTGGGCCGTCCCACTTTGAGCCACTCACGATCGTCATAGATTGGAGCTTGGCAAGAGGGATCTGCCTGATTACAGACATTAAATCAGGCTGATCCATCTGCACTGCAAGGTCAGATCAGGGCCAGCCTGACTTGAAATCATAAATATTAAACGTGTGCAATATCTACCATGAGAAATCCTTGTGTGTGGAGTGCACTGAGGACAGCAGAGCATGTCCTCTGTGTTTTGACATATGGAATGGAAAAAGCCAGCCGGGGGGAAAGCTGGCTGAAGCAGGAAGCTAACAAAGCCATGGCAATGAGAGTAGAGGCAAAAGCATAAAATTAGGCAGATGTCAGAACCGGACCAACCTGAGGATTTGTGGCAAAACACAACTGTCTATACAGTGTAACCTGTACATTATATAAAACAAACTGATAAGGAGAGGAGCTGGATGGAAATCTTAACCACCAAGGATGTCATGTGAAGCTAACCATTAGCCACCTTTAGCTCAAATTCCTCTTGATGTTGTCAGCCATGTTTGTTTACACTTATCTCTTAACATTTTCCCATTTTCATTTTCAGAATTTGCTACTAATCCAGGGGCCAATAGCTGTGGGGGGCCTGATGTGGCCCTTGGGCTGCCAGTTGATGATAACTGCTGTAGTACTAGAAAACATGCACCATGTTGTTCTACAAACATGGCATATATGCCACTGTGTGAATGCACTTTGCATGGCTTGGTGTATATATAGAACACAGATTTATGATGCTTTTGTGCATAAAATATTAATCAAATGCTTTTAATAAACATTTTTAAGGTGTTTTTTTACCAAGCAGTATCCTACAGTGTGGAAAGTCAAACTGATCTAGAGGAACAGATTTTAAGAAGTTTTTTGTAAAACTGTCCTATAAGAAGTAGTGTTTCCCACAGGAAATTTGACATCTAAGGTAGTACTCCATTTTCACCTACAAACTGTGTCATGTGACGATGAAGTTTGATGACAATGATGTCTCATATAAAGAAGATAAATGCCAATGTAAATAATCACCTCTCAGCTGCACTGGCTAAACAATGACATAATTTAACATAAAACAGGAGCAGTCAAAATAACAAGAGCGTTGATAGGAGGGGCAGTAAAGGCGGGAAAGCTAAAGTCCTGCCTCATACTACCTCTTTGTCTTTATGTTGATTAAACGTTTTAATACAGAAATTTCAATATGGTGATTACCAGTTTTAAACCATGGCCCATGGATTGTCTGTGAATAACAGTAAATGAATTCACATCATAGGTAGACATACAGTAAGCTAAGAACTGTCTGGAGTAGAGATGCATGTTGTCAAAAATAAAGTCAAATAACTAGAGAGTCGGCACCAGATTTAATGTCATTTATACTAATTTATGATCTTTTAAAATTAATCTTGGTCTAAACTCTGCCAATGGTAAGTACTACAACTACGCAAACTCACTGACGCCTTGCTGCTGAAATGCCATCAAACCCTGGATGTTAACAAAGGACAATGATTGAAACTATGGAACAACAGACAGCACTAGTATTTTTTTGTTGGAAAAGCTCAGTCTGGCAGTATTTTGATTGAGCAAAATGGATAGAATTTGTTTGTCAGTTGTGTCAGGTAATACTCACAAATTACCACTGAACTGAAGCAGTGAGAAATCGCACTGAGCACAGGAATATGGATGTTAAACTGAGAGAAGAACCGTAGGCTGGCCACACTCCACTATACGAGCCAACTTCACATTGTTTAGCCCCTGACTCTGTGATGCTGTGAGAAGTAAGAGGGCTCAACTTTGACTGTTCACTGCGTATTTCATTATTCTCAGACCAGCGGCTCTCAAAAACATCAGCCCATGATCTCCTGAATAGCAGTGCAAGGAACAAGGAACCCCCACTATTATTCTTAGTGCAGACCCCTTTAATATCACTGTCATATGCACTATTGTTTTGTTGTCATTTTTCATAATAAGTCTAGTGAACCAATTCTGTGTGCCAATATTGATAGCCTTGTGGTAACTTTCGCTCACCCAGTGCACAGAGAGGCTGATGCCCTCAATGCTCTCAACCTAGGTTTCAATTCAGCCCTTGCCCTTTATCGCACGCTTTTCCCCACTCTCATCCCAGCTTCTGATGACATCCTCTGTGTATCCATTTTCCAGTAACAATATGAAAGGCCTAAAAATAGATTTTTTATAAAACTATTTCTATATATTTCTTTTCATAATAATAGGTACGCTAGAAGTGTTCAGAGAGCACAAACTCCTGCAGTTCTGACATCCATAGCTGAGTTATTACAGAAAATGTGGAAAACTTTCTCAAGCTAATACTTGATTACACAAAACTTACAGTATTTCCCTCTTTCCAGATCATTAAAAGAGAATATATCTATCAATCAGATAGTCACGTTTGTGTCTGTGCCGTCTCAGATGCCATTTAGATGTTGAAGATTGTGGACATTTTTTGATCAGTTTGTCTTCATAGGTCCCATGTCCTGGTATGTTTGACCGTTTACAACATGTCATCTTTGTAGAGAATCACATGCAGCTCTTCTCCCTTTCCCTTGGTAACTTGGATCTGAGGGGCGGGGAGGCTATAATAATGAGTTCTGAACTGATTGGCTGCTCAAAAGGTGTATGATGGGAGAGGGTAGGAGGCCGCAGGGCAGACTTTCAAAAACAGTTATGACAGCCCGCTGGTGACGAGCACAAAATATCAATGTACAGTAGGTGGAGGCTGTATAGCTATTACATAATAAAACCCAGGAAGTTAAAAACAGGGTTTTTTTCTTTAAAGGGGCATAGAGCATAAGAGGTATGGCAAGTTTCTCCATGAACTGAGAGTTTATGAAAGGTATCACGGTCCTCTGCTCCCCAGGCCCCTTCTTACAACATTGAAAGCAAAGAAAACTGACTTTACAGGACACAGGACCTTTACAACTTTCTGCTGGTGATGGTAAAATGCATTTCTCCCAAAAACTTAAACCTGACACACTAGATAGACTCTGTCACATATTCATGGGACACTTTTCATTAGTCCATCTAGACAGTGTTTGGAGAGGGCAAACAATTATTCCTATTGAAACAACTAAATAACCCTCTGGCTACCTTCTTTATCTCCAATAAAGACACTGGTTGCTTCATTCATTTTCATACCAGCTTAAGGCTTTGGAAGACAGACATATGATGATAGACATATTCTGGCAAATCCGGCAGCTTTTTACACAAACACTGTGACAAAAATTGAAATGAACACACACTACACACTGAGCTGAAAGATCAGTTACTTGTTTAATTTGGTGAATAAACTATTATCCTTTGAATGCTGCGTGTAAAAATGGGTAATTCTGACAATAGAATAAAAGCAGTCTGTATTTCTGCCTTATACCCTGCTCCCTATGACAAGTTGCAGGAAGAATTTGAAAGAAGGTGAGACGAGAGAGAAAGGAGGAGGAGGAGGAGGAGGAGGATGGAGTGGATCAAAGACTTGTGACTGTCACAGAAAGAAGTAGAAAGAAAAAAAAAGCAGCATATTCCGGAGATATTCTCTGCAGTGCTTGAATATGCTTGGTGCTCACAAATGCAGGCATGCCAGACTCACACACAAACACACACGCACACAAATACACTATCACACAGAGGGAAAAAAACACCTACTGGGGCTTAAAATAGGCCAAAAAATAATTCCCTGCTGGAATAAAAAATAATAAACTACGTTATAAAATTAGTACAGAGGAGTCAGTGAATGGCAGACGTCCAGTTTTGCAGTGGAGGAATTTATCAAAGCAGAAAATCATCAGTTCTGTCGGACTGAATGAGTAGATTTTTAGAGGATATGGTGGAAAAACAATGAAGAAGAAACGCAGAGGGAGAGATGGAGGATAAACTGTGGAATAGATAACAGTGGATGTCTGTGTTCTCCCTGCCTTTATGCAAAAAAAGGGGGCTGTTACATCTGCATTCAAAGCGAGAGACCCCTCCTCCCATCCTCTCCTTGCTCTCTCTGCTGTGTACATTAAAAGCCAGAGTAGAAGCAGGTGTCAGCCAATTAAATACATACACTTTCCTGGCTTTTATTCACCCGTACTCTTACTTAACATCTATGAATGGTGCCCTCTTAACTCCTTTCAATTCACCTTCAAAGCAGGCTTTATTGGCACAACTCACATGCAACAACAAATTGTGCAATGCCAGCCCACCCCGCTGCATCTCCTTTATAAAAGAGACTTTGTTAACATGTGCAAACTGTTCAGACAGAGCACGAGTCATGCTGCCAGTTAAGACTAACGCTGCATGAGCAATATCTGAATCTCAGCGTTCGATTCTCTCTCCCTCTCTTCCTCATTTCTTCTGCAAGAAAGGGGACGGGGATGCAAGACGTGAAAGGAGCTGCAGCTCTGTCATGTTTTCATTAAAAAGCCACGCTTGGCTGTCTAATCCTGACTTCTGCGCTCTCTCCTAACCAATTCTGACTGCTTACCTCAGCTTTCAATCATGCCTTCTCCCCGCCCTGACCCCTGTGTTGTACAGCGGCTTGAGCGTGTTGGAAAAGTTGGAGGCGAGGAGTGAACAAAGGTGGTGGTGGGTGAGACAGTGCAGACAGACGGACAGAGTGGGGTCCAGTTTCCTGTGCGATGGGACCACGTCTCTTCTGCTTCACTTGGCTGCTCTGTCCCAATTTGCCCTGTTTGACTTTTAACAGTAAACATCGGGGGGAGGGGATGCCATGGAGGGGGCGTTATTGAGGGGCTGAATGGGCAGAGAGGGCACAGCCATAAAAACAGATCTTATGCAAAGAAGACAGTCGTCTGCGTAGATACAATTCAGGGACGCCACGTTCCCCCCCATAAACTCACCCTAACCAGACGGGCCGACGGTGCCGCGTAAAGCTAAATGGACCATCTCCGAACGAGGCAGCGCGCAGGAGATTAAGCATCAGTAAAGGCATCAGAGGAAACGAAGGATGGAGGGGAAGAGGGTGGGAGGATAGGGGAGAGAAATAGGGAGAGATGTAGAAATAGGACTCCATTATTCATGACGTGTGTTTCATGTGCTTGGTGACATCTGGGACAGCAGTGATAATGAGAGTTCTCTCGGGAGACAGAAACCACATACACACACACTTTAACACACACACATCCTGATGCATGGTACCAGACAGAAATGTTCCACCATGGTCCAAACACCTTCCCTCACTTAGCTCTTACTGAACTTATGAAAACTCTCATAAGAAGAAACTTTGTCAAAGTAAACACAGCTCAGCTTGTTTTGATTTAGACAGAGCTGAGTGTATGGTGTGTGTCTGTCATTGTGTGTGTGTGTAGTGCTGTACGTTTGTGTGTGAGAGGTGCAGTGTTCTCCAGCTTAGCCCATGGCCTGGGGCAGTGAGCTGCATTAGCGGCACTGGGTGAGCTGCTGGTCCCTCCCTATTAGAGTGCTGGTGGCAGAGGAGTGTCACTGGCCAGCATGGAGAGATAGAGAGAGAGAGAGGGAGAGAGAGAGAGAGAGAGAGAGAGAGAGAGGGAGAGAGAGAGAAACAAAGAGAGAGATTAACTGCTCTTCACACAAACACACATGTACATCTAGACTGTTTACCAGACAGAGGGAGGGACAGTTATATTTCCCATCATCCATGTCAAATTGGTTCAAACAAAAAACCCTCACCAGAAAATCACAAAGGAATTCATTCTTGTATGTGCTTCACCACAAAACTCCCCACTATCAAAGAGAAAACACCTATTTCTTGTAAACACTGCTGCGTGCACAACTGTGTTACATACATAGATTGTAGGTAGCATCATGTATGACGCAGTAGGTACACAAACGTTTTGAGAAAAGGATCATGGTGGCCCGCAGCAGCGCCCTATTCACCCCTGTTCACTGTTGAGACCCTGCAGAGCTCAACTGAGTAATGAATGAATGAGAGGAAGGATGTGACGAAGGTGAGTTCACATGAACTTGTCTCTCACAACTGTGTGACTTAAAAACTAGTCAACCATTTCCAACAATGTTAAAAGGTACATTTTGTACATTTTGCCTGGTGCAGTAACAAGCTCATGGCAATGCTCTCATTTCAAGTCAAGAACTAAATGTCTGCACTGGACGTCATGGTGGTGTTCTGGTCTAATTTTTGACTGTATTAGCTGGTGGCTCTAAGTGTTTTTAGCCTGATTAGAGCAACAGCACCCCATCCCCAAAAAACAGACAAACAAACAAAGAAACTGAAAAAAACCAAAAAGGAATTTGGTTGTAAGTCCTCAATTGACACAGTCAGTCTTTCAACTGACCCTCCAAAGGTGTATCCAGACCTGAAGAAATTCAGTAAGTGGTCCCTCTTCAGATGTCATTTATAAGTGGTATTGGTCGAGCCTCTTAGCTACCATATGCAATTCGGGCATGGCTTGAGCTGTTTTAGAAAAAGTTTGTTGAGGTCTTAGCATGGCTTACCACACTGACATTACTGTCATGATGGTAAAGTCCAATGGTCCCATTTACAACATCAACATTACAAAAATAGATACCATTTTGAGGAGACAGGGTTTGTATTTTGAAACAGACACCAATAAACAAGATATATATTTTGTTGCTTTAGTAAGAAATGGTCAGTATTAAAGTTTGAAATAAAAGGTAATTATTTCTTAAATTTACAATAGACCATACACTTTCCTCCCTCATTATGTGTGGCATTAAAGTGAATATAAGATAGCAGCAGTGTCACCTGCAGCTTGCATGTTTTGCATGGATGGGAGGTACAGACTGGATTCACTCTATTCACTTCTAAATGCTGATGGATTGATAACTATCATGCATACACACATCTCAGTTGTGATGGTCAAACGATTTGAATGTGTAGCCCAAACCTAAACATGAATGCAATGTAGATATCCATTAAAAGGAACCCCGTCTGTGAAGACAGGGCATAAATATGCTTTAATATTTATCTCATACTAGATTGTGTTGTTAACAAAGCACAAAGAATTGTTATTTCTTTAAAAATCGCAATTTATAACACATATTCTAACCTACGGACGCAGCCATTGTTTTACTAGCGCAATGCATGCTGGGTTGATGACGTGTATGGGTTGCACTGTGCCGAGCCGCTACGTTTACTCACTGGCTACCAGGAGTGAGAATACCATAATAATGCCACATTGTGCTGCTTTTGGGTGCAATTTTCAGTCAAAGGGAAACAAGGGGAGTGATGTAAGTCTACACAGCTTCACAAGTGACAAGAAGTAACGAAAGGAGTGGGAAATTGCTTGTGGGCGTACACAACTTCTAAAGGACCAGCGGCTATGTTCTCGCCACTTCTCTCCAGATGCATTTGATGCGTTTAGCCAAGCCAAGCTGCTGAAAAAACTCACATGTGCTGCTAGTTACATAGCCAAATGCTAATACTAAAGCCAAATGCCTTGCCTACAGTTTTCTCACACAAACAGACAAAATACCCTCGGGAAATGAGGGAAGTCCGCTGGAGGAAACGCCATAGGCAGGAGACGCTGGATGTTCTCCTGCGAGGATGTCAACAACTCACTCCTGCAGATGAATCAGTCAACACAGCAGTCCGTAAGTCTACCGACTCGTCGTCAGCTTCCTCTGTGATCGTGGTCATGCTCGATGGTTCGCCATCAGCTACATCTGCAGGAGCGAGTTGTTGACAACACCAAGCGTCTCCTGACTATGGCATTTCCTCAAGCATGTCTTCAACAATTACACGTCATTAATCCGGCATGCATTGCACTAGTAAAACAATGGCTGCATCCATAGGTTAGAAAAATATGCGATTTTTAAAGAAATAACAATTCTTCGTGCTTTTTTAACAACACATTCTAGTTTTAGATAAACATTAAAGCATATTTATGACTATTTGTCTTCACAGGCGGGGCTCCTTTTAATACAGAGAAAGTCACTTTAATTTTGTTGTAAAACAATCAAACTGACCCCACATCCCTGTATTTTGTTGATCCAGTAAGAAAACAGATGCACTGTTTGCTCTGCATCGCCTCTTTCATATACAATGTGCTGAACTGTTGACTGAAGTCTTAACAGATTTTTTCAGTAGAGACCAACAGGGTAAAAACAGCTCACATGGTATAAGACCACTGAAATATTGACTTGCTTACACATGACATTTACTTTGAATATACTATTCCACAAACAGCGCAACCTCTCTCTTTCTCTCAGAATTTTCCATTGCATTAACCTCAGAGCAGCTTTCTGATGCATTCACCTCCCCTCACCTTCCCGCCTGCTGCAGTCGATCACAGCCTGCCATGTTGATCTGATCTTAATGTGTGTTTGGGCAGCTGATAGGGTGGTCAATCAATAGGTCTGATTGAGAGGTCATGTAGGAACATGGCATTTGGATGACCACCAGGGATCCTATTTGATCCCCAATCATGTCTCCTCACGGTGCACGCACTTATAGACACCATGAAATCCATCACTCCATACCAGAAGAAAATCTATTCAGAGCTTGCTTCACAAAATCTGATTTTGACATCTCTGGTCAGTTCTGTGCATTTTTCTTTTTCTTATTTCATTGTCTTTTTAGGAACCATCTCTTCATTGTTTGGTTTGGGTGGGTGATGTGCACCAGAAAGTCATGTCTCAATATTTTTTTGTTTACAGGTGATACACAGTTTTGATCTTAATACCTTATTTAGTGAAAACAAAAAAATGGTCCAGTACCAGACTGATAACATTTGTGTACAGCTGAACAATCACAGAGCACTAATTGTGCTGTGACTTGGCTTACAAGCATGTCGCAGTTTTATACAACACACATCATAACTGAGGTGATAACAGTGAATAAGAAACAAGACAGCAACAAAAACTGTATTTACAATACTATGTTTTTGTTAGGTTTTCCAGTTATTATATTGGAATATGTTTGCTTAATACCAAATGCTAGCAGTTACCTACCGAGGTGCTAAGGTGCCCCTGCTTTTTCTCTCCAAGACTGCCCTTTTTCAGTCTGTTGTTGTAGTTCCTCTATGACACATCATCAAGGCTGTAATTTCAAAGCTTGACAACCTTTCCCTTGTCTTCTAGTTTCATCTTGAGGTTTCAACTTAAGCCCTCTTTAGCTTTGCTGGTTGTTTTGTCAGTGCTCTCTGTGTGCTCTCATTGGTTTACGTCTCTGAAGTGTCCCTGATTTTTGCAACAGACAGGTCCTAAAACCCAAAAAACGACAGGCTAGGCAACAATTGTGTAAAATAATGTAATCTGACCTCGACATAAGATGAATAAAATCAAAGCACATATTTGTTTAGTGTGTTCTTTGCTTTTAAATATGAAATTTAAATTCTTTTATTGAATGGTGATACATAAAAGCAGAGAAACTTAATAATCTATAGTTATATTTTAACTACAAGCAAGTGCATGAACATGAGTCTGCTTAAAACTTAAACCAACATTTGGTTCCCAAGGGTTTTATTATTGTCCTTGTAAGGGATTAGAAAAATTTAATTTTGTAAAAAAAAAAAATAAAATGCAAGAAAACGTCACTGTTAACCATTCAGACTAATTATTTCAAATAGATTATAATGTGGCTGATAAAAATGTTATTGTAAACAATCTTTTTACTGAACATGATGAACATTTTTGTTCCAGTTTACATTTAAATAAACTATTGATCTAAAGTATAATATAATATAATATAGTATAATTTAATATAATATAATACGAAACATAAAAAAATATATGTTGCCTAGCCTTGCTTCACTATACAATTTACTTGTTATTAAGAACATCTTTTGCTGCTGACTTGAACAATTATATATCTTATAGACCTTTAAACAATGTGATTGGAGAAAATATCTCAGGACAGGATTAAAGAGGGAAATTACAGCTATCCACAGAGAGACTGGGAGAAAAGGGAAATCAGAGGGAAACTTCTTGCCACCGCTGAGAGCTGCAGTAAATAAGCATTCCCTTAAATACTATTTCTTAGTAAAGCCTGTTGTAATCTCTTGCTCTAATCCCCCTTTGCTAGCCTAAACAAAAGAATGGAAGAAAGCGGGAGGAGAGAGGGAAAACCTCTTTACTCAAATCCTATTTCTTAACCCAATCCAAGGCATATAAACCCTCCAAGTCTTTAACTCTAAGCTTCAGCACAAGCCTTCCTTTCACTTTTAACTCATGGACTCTGGATGTGGTTACAAGTGCGGATTAACAACTATCCTCTTCAGAGCTGATGGTAAATTATTGGATGATTTCTGTCCAGTAAATAACTAAGAATAAAAGTCTTGGCAGAAAGAACATGGTTGTCATTAATGAGCGGAGCCATGATTAGACCAGAGCTTCAAGAGATAACCAAACAAAAGTGAGAGAAACTAACCTGAACCTGTTTCATCACAGTTGAACAATTCACGAGTACAAGCTTTTGGCTCTTTAGCTCAGCTTTTGGTAAGGTGTTGTTGTTTGTTAAAAAAAACTAAATTATAAGGAATTGCAATTCATTGAGGGATTCTGAGTGGGGTTGCTCTATTATGGGTTATTTATAATCTTGATAATTTTGATTGATGTTGAGATCATTTTATTAAGCAGGACAGCTAACTGATTTTAGAACAGCATTGATGCATACATTTTTAATAATTAAATAAATCACACTGCCTTGAGAAGCAGCCACAACTGTGTGGCATGTACTGTAAGTCATACAACTGTCATAAATGGTTTAAAAATATATATTAAAGGGGTGCTGGTCTGGTAGAGTGCTAAGCAACCAAGCACATCCCATATATACACATGCTTTTGCCGGCCCGGGTTCGAATCCAGCCTTTGGCCAACAGACTAATCCACCTCAAGAAATCTGCAGCCTGTGCATTGACTTGTGAATTTAGCTGCTCATGATCAGGTAAAAGTAATGATTTTAATCAACGTTTCATACGTCTTTCTTTTGTATGGTCCTTTTCTCAATTATCAGCCACTGTAACAATGCAAGCTAATGTAAGCTAGGCTAAAAACTCTGGCCAGCCATCCTAAGCCGACATCTTATGTAACTTAATTATTATAATCAGGTTGCTTAAACATGACTCCAACCACAACAAAAGTGTAAAATCCTCCAAAGAAAATAATACATCAGTTAAGTTTACTAGTTTAATACTAGGCCTACTGATACAGTGTTTCATTGAAAGCTGTTTAAATCAATGACTGTAAGTGCCAGCCCAACATTATCATGCTGTGCTAGTGGTGATATTCCATTTTTGTAGGACTTCCATGATTTTTCTTATAAAGCCACAAAAACAAAGTCTTTGAGTGTTTAAATGAAGGTAACACTTCAACAGTTTCTGGAAAAAATCTCTAGAGAGAGTGCATTTCTAACAATGCGTGGAGGCATTACGTAAAAGTAACACTAGTTGGTGTTACAAAGTGTTAATTTGTACCCCCCCAAAAAGTCAATGATTAGACTTTATTAGTGTCAAGGTACCAACTCTCCAAAAACAGTTAAATCAACACTCTGTGGTGTGGACTTATATATACACCCTCATAGTGCTAATATGAACCCTGGTAGTGTTGATTTGACCATGCAGATTTTGCTGTGTACAATTTTTTTGCCAACACCTCATTTTGTTCCTACAAGTTTGTCATTATTTTTTTGTTTATAGAATCCAGCATCAACCTCAGAGGAGCATTTTTGTTGCACCAATAAAATTCAAATGCTCAAAATTTAGAGAACACTCCAGTGTAGTAAAGCACAATTCTCTTTCCAGCCAGATTATGAAAAGTGACTTCTTTAACTCATGCTTGAAGGGCAAGAGTGTCCAGATTCATGTCGAAGTGATGTGCTTGCAGGGGCTTTCCCATCGCTCCCTCTTACACTGATTGACACTGATACACTGATGCACTGCAAACATGCTCACACTGCAACTTAGTGTGTCCGATTGTGTGTGTGTGGGTGGGTGTGCACGAGTGTGTTTGATGGCTATACAAAGAGGAAAAAGGCAGTAGAGGAGAGCGGTGGCAGTGGCAGCGTGTGCGGGATGTGTGTATGTTCCTGTGTTGTGTGCACGTGAGCGGGCGTGTGTAGTAGTGTGTAAATAGTCAATAATAGGCGACACTTGTCAGCCCTCTGCTCTGTACACACAAAGCCCGTGGTCGAGCCATTGTTGAACTCCGCCTCTCCACGCCAGCTACCACCACCACCCCCCCTTACCAGGCCTCTCAAGCAGAGATAATTATGCCTATTGTGCCCCTTTCATGCACACACATACACATACACTTGTTGTTGTTAATCCTGCCCCACTCTGCAGAGAGCCGGGCAGGAGCAGATGGGGTGCTGGCAGCCATCTTTTACTCAGTTGGGGTTGAGTAGGCACGTGGGTGGGTGTGTAAATTAGCACAGAGTAGGGCAGAAATACTCAGAGAAAGTAGAAAAGGTGATAACTACAAATTAGTTTTTTTGGCCCATTTATAGGGCTTTAAATAAATGAAAAAATGATCAAATACATGATCAACCTGTTTTTATTTGGTCATTTCAGACTGCTTCATAATACCCTATTCCTCACCTTATTTATGGAGGTTAACTTCTTCAATATGACTGAGTCACTTCTATGCCTATCAGGCACTTACAGATAAGAGATATTGATCTAAGGTTATGTCCACACGTGGGCGAGTCCAAAAAATTCAATTTTTTCCTCCTGTTTTAAAAATAACCCTGTTCACATGCTTAAAGTTTTTAAAACAAACTCTTCCACATGAAAACACAAAAACACACAAATGCGGTGTTAAACAATTTTAATCATCATGTAATAATGTCTGTAATGTTTATTTACTTATACTTCAATGCAAAAGCTGTTTCATTTTCAAATCTTTTCCAACCACAGGTCTGACAGATGTTACAGTTTAACTTGGGATCATGTTAACTGGTGTATTTAGCAAATATTCTCTGAACTGGACAGCAGTGGGGTGAACCTATGCTCTCTTCTCTTTTAAGTTTGATGTGTGTAAATACCAGAAACTTAACATGAGATTGCTCAATTGATCAAGCGGTTTGTTTGTCTGTAGATTTATTGTGTTTTAAGAAACTGACAGGGTCTGTCCTGATTTAATGCTGCAACAATTTCAGTTTCCATTAAAGCAACTAATGAAAAAAAATATAAAAATTGCATTTCATTTCATTTGCTTGCTTGATTTAAAGGATACATATGAGGTTGTAATTTCTGAAGGGTGACAAACAACACAGCGACTCTGTACAAATGCCTTTAACTGTAGCATTTAATGGTCTGTCACTGAGGAACATGGTACTTCTCAAGTTTTTTCACAAAAAAATCATTACTTTTTAATCACAGTACAGTAATTTTAATTTAAACAGCCAAAAAAAGGAAAAAGACAAAGTAGACATACCCATCCCTAGGTGGGTGCTGTATCCCAAAAAACTCACATGAAAAAACAGTTACAGAGATTCAGTTATACCGCTTTCACACTAAAATCCGCGAGTCAACGCTGGTTTTTTCAACGCTGGTTAACCCGTGAGGGACTCCTTTACCACTGCCAGCAGACCCGGGTCTACTCAGCAGCAGACGAGCTGCGTGGTTGTTTTTTTTCCTCTTGCCCATCAAGGTGATGTCATCACGTTGATGACGTCATTGGTGCGACAAAACACGACCATGTAAACAATGGAAAAGACCATGGACGTCATGGACACGGTTTTCTGTACTTTGTACTTTTGTCCCTCTTTAAAAATGCACAAACTCGGCGCTGATGGTACAAAGGCGGATGGAATTTGTTGCTGAGATGGCAAAGAGTCACATAAGTTACAGACAGAGGGGACGGGCGCGATGTTATGCCGTGAGCACGTAACGCCGACGTCATCCATAACTTAGCAGCTTGACCCGGGTGTGATGTTCATGCTGAAGCCGGTCGGAGACAAGCCGATAAAAACCCATGTCGCTTGCAGGGTAAGTCGACCCAGGTCGAAATGCTGAGTAGACCCTTTCAAACTGCGGACAGGAGCCAATTGTTGGAGGATTTACACAGGTTTTTTGGCCAGTCTGAAAGGGGTATTACAGATACATTCCTTAAAAATAAGTATTTAGAGCCCAACAAAAGCATCTTTCTCTGGTTTTATCTGCACGTGGGTGGATATTGGCAGCACAGGCTTATTCTAAAGGAATAAAGTGGGCATCAACACTTGACAGTTCATTATGCCTTCAATTTTGCAACACAACTACAAAACCATCACCACAAAGAGCAAAAGAAATAATTTAATATAATATTAGGTCATATCACCGGGCCCTACTTGGATGGACTAATGGTAAAGTGCACAGAACATTGTTGACATGTGCTGACAGTTGTGTGATGAAGACAGAATACAGCTCGGTCATAAATACCCCATATATCATCTTTAAAATACACAAATGTACCAATATGCTTCACTTTACCAACACTGCAGGGATAGATTTAAAAAAAACTTTTTTTTATTATTTCAAGAGTAAAATCTTGTTTTTCTTGTTTCACACTTGTTCCTTAAACAAATAGACAGTTGTTTAAAAGCCAAAGTCAATGAAGTAAAGATTGAGCTCTTGATGAAAATTATTGGCATTAGAATCAGTGAAAATGAATTCAGCAATGTCAGCATATGAGATACCTACAAAAACCCAATATCATACATCCCTGTTTGATAATTATTTACAATTACTGAGTTCCTTAACTACATTTTTCTCTAGCTGCACAGAAGCCTGCTTTTGCAAACTAGAAATGCAAGGTTTCTTTCCCTGTAAACTTATCTTGATAATTTTGCATAAACCTCCTCTTTGCTTAGCATTACTGCTGCTGCCGTATGTTTGCATGTGTATTGCACCTTCAAGCTGAATGTCAATGTCTCTAGAAAAAAATATAGTGGAACCTCGCTGCAGCACTTTTGCATAAAGGTCCTATGAATTGGGCTTTAGTCTTAAATGTCCTCCGCTAACCCCCATGGCCCACTGTGTGCCATGTGGGACAGAGGAGGTGGAGGAGGAGGAGGAGGGGGATAGTGTGAGACTCGTTGAGAGGTGGAAGGGGGTGACAGAGGGTGAGAGTCATGGGGTTGTGTTCAATGAGCCCTGGGGATGCCTCGTGCTCCCTGTCCTCTCCTGTGTCACACACGTCCCGTTGCACCCAGCCTTTGCCCGAAACACAATAACAGGACAGGCGTCACATAGCGGAGCAAAGCGAGGCCTTAATGCATCCTGAGTTAATGTTTAATGAGAGCTCCACATTCATGCAGCTTCATGAAAAATCTGAAAATGGCTTTATTGTGTTCTTTCTGTCTGGATGTGAGTGGAGGGCAAGCTTGTACATTTGTTCTTAGCAGAATCCCTTATGCTTGTGTGTGTGTCCTACTAGTGTTGACATGAGTGTGGTGCCCCAGACAAGTGTATCTATTAATGTATTCCTGCTCCAAGTGCACAAGCACAGATTTACAAACACACACATTGTGTCCTAACACGGCCCTGCTCTCCATGACGCCCTGCTGCTTTTGTCACCTCTCTACTCCCTGCACTTGTGTATAGCCTTATGACACCCTGCTTTTAATTACTGAGAGAAAAACCAGCAGGACTTGCATATGTGATTAAAGACCAACTTTACATACTAGTATATCTGCCATAAACATATATGAGCCACAGACACATCCATATTTAATGCGTGTGTAAGACAAAACAAAGAGACATCTACAATTGATGTTGGTTCATGCAGCATTATTTTCAGCTTTCCAATGTTTGTCAAAGGGGTTGAAATCTGCCAATGCCTTTTTAAAACCAATGTGTCTGCACATGTCAAGTTTCAAGTTAGAAATGCTACATGGGCATGGGATTAAAACAAAGCCTGGGCCCTCTGTTGTTTGTTTTACCCCGGTACCTCAACCCCTTTTCCACTCTATCTACTGTCTCTAATTATCCCAAAAGGCAGAGAATGCACAAATTATAATCTTAAAAGATGATTTAGAAGTTCTTAGAGAACATGCATACATTACGTCTTACTCAGTTGTCCTCTGATAACATGTAAATTGTGATTTTGTTGGGTCAGTTTTGTAAAAAAAAACCCAAAATCATCATTTTATTTTCCCTTATCATGGGAAAACCAGATTTATTATCCCAAAATGACAAAATGAAATAAAAAATGAATATTAAAAAAATCCTGTAAACTCAGCAAAGTGTGGTCAAGTCAAATAACGTATTTCTGTCAGCTTAAGGTTTCAGTGCATCACTGACTGTAAGGCTGTCGAAAAAAGATACTATGATACTTTTTTGATACCACATTTTAAAAATGGGACAATATCGAATTTTATGTTCAGTAATACTGAACAAAACAAAACTTAAAAACACAGATCTTCAATCAGATTTTTCACCCTTGTTAAGTGCACATCAACAGCAGGGGGAGAGAATAAACTGATCCTTGATCTGCAATAATTGTGGGAGAAAACAAGCCACTAAAACAGCGTGGGGTCATCACACACTACAAACAGTTTGTTAACATCCACTTCATTTTCCACTACACCACCACTTTGATTAGGCTCTATTTTAAGACACAGCACAGCCTACATGTCCTTCTGCCAGCAGCATAGGTATCAAAGAATGGTCTTACTGGAATTTTTCCAAATACACAAATACTTTGTCTCCAAATGAAGACAAGCCAAATGTACAAATGTTTAAGGATTATCCTGCTGACCAAGCAGTCATTTTGACAAATAATCTTTTGTAGCTCAGTTTACCGCCACAACAATGAACGTAGAGTATGTCCTTAAGATGTACACTTATCATCGAAACCATGGCTTCTGTCTTTACAAAATAAACAACCAGTGTCAGACAGATACTTAATTGAAGTAGAACTTTCATTCAATACCTCTGTTTTGTCCTTGGACTTTGTAAAACAGTGAATCTGGTCTGCACAAGTATAAATGTCCACTAAAGTAATGAGGTTCTGCATGATAAGAGCTGCTCACTGCTGCAAATGTATAAAAGTCGATAGTATCCTCTGATCCTGAAGCATCCTAAAAAATCCTGAGGTGACTCTTCTTGGTCACATTCATGTTTTATCCATTTTGACGACATAAACTCACAATCTTGTGAAACAAACTAGTTGGCACTGCTGGCAGGACACGTAGGCTGTGCTATGTCACAAAATAGAGCCTAATCAAAGCAGCGGTTAGGGGGAAAATTAGTAGATATAAGTAGATATCAACAAATTGTTTGTTGTGTGTGATGACCCCACGCTTGGCTTATTTTCCTTCACAATTATTTCAATTAAGCAGAGAATCTGGCACCATGTACAGCAATAGACAGCATTAGCGTCTGTCAAGTTTTTCTGAACAGAGAGAAAACTGAGCTGTGACACTGTGGCACACATTCAGGCTCACACCATGTATCTCACACAACCTCACTTCAAAAAACTCCAACCATCCCTTTAACATTGAACTCCCCCCTGTGTAACAAGCACACTATTAGCGGTGATCACTCCTTCAAGTTAGTGGACTGTTTTTCCCCTCAGGGGAGGCTAACATTGCTGGATGAATATTTTTTATTTATTTATTTATTTTATTTAACCTTTATTTAACCAGGAAAACCTCTTTGAGAATAAAAATCTCTTTTGCAAGAGTGTCCTGGCCAAGACAGCAGCACAGTCAACAGTTTTACACAAACACATGCAGTCATCAAACACATAAAACAAGAAATATACCTGTGCTGGCCCACAAATGAAGCCTGATGTGGACTTAATACATAATGTAGACTGTCTAAAGGTGGTCAGGGTCCAGTTCTACATAATCTGTGAGGGTCTGGTGCTCAGGTAGACACATTCACTGCCACAGGATCATATTGATGGACACAAAGTGTTTTAAAACCACATTTAATAACTTAACAGAAGTGACTGCTCACTGTTTTTACTGTAATCAGAGCTCAAACTTCTATGGGGCAAAATGATTAGTTATATGAATTGTAAGACTTATTACTTAAATTATTAGATGTGCTTTTTCATTTATTATATATGTGCAATATCAATTAAATAAAGCATTAAATCTGCTTAACATAATTAAAACATGCTGTTTTGTATCGATGGGTAAATTTTTTTTTTTTTTTTAAATCAGTTGTAAGAAATCATAAAATTATTTTATTCCAAAATACATTCAGAATTTGGAGAATGACAATCATAATTAGATTAAATATTAATAATTTTTATTAGCTAATAAAACAAACTTAACTTTATTCCTATGGCACTTTTCATATTTAAAAATGTAGGCTGTTGAAAAAATTGATCTAATTTAAGGTCTAGCTTGTATTTTATATATATATTTTTTTTGCCATGCTATGGAAACAGGTATCCAAAATCAATTTTTTACTGGTATTGTAACGAAGTTCAAATTCTGGTGTCAAGACAAACTTAATAGACCGTGCATCACAAAGTTTGCAGGCACACATTTGGAACCTGCTCAAAACAGCACCAAATCCCACTTCAGCTTCCCAACCAGCTAGTTGAGACCTGGTGTCTTGCATGATTTGCAACCTAAAGCAATTTCTTAAAAACATTTAATAGAAATATCAGAGAGGCTAAACATTCGTATCAGCTTTCTTTCGCATTCATTTTTCCACATATAAATTAATGAAATAAGCATAAATCTGCACAATGTACATGTTTCAATGTTCAATAGATGATTTTACCATCTATTAATCTAAAATTCCGGATGAATTTAGAAACTTTAGAGATTTGAGCGTTTGAAGCTGAATATTTATTATTTATAACTGTCAGTCTGGCACATAATGCAGTCCCAAGGACATTTTTTTATTTCTGCGACTAAAGTTTGCATTTTCATGATTTTAGAGCATTTAGACAAAAATCAATCAGGGTTAAACAAGAAAACAGCTGACAGATTAATTAATCAGATGAATTAATCAATTAATGTATTTTAGACGATCTATACAGTGAGGTAGCTTGCTGCAGTCTTCATCATTAAATGAAAAATACAGTCACTTTATAAACTAATTAGCTGAGATGAGCTTCTTTAACATGCTTATCCAACAAATTAATAAACTTGTGCATACTTTTCCATGTGTTCCCAATTAACCTCTATGCAGCATGAGAGCCCATGGCGTACGTGTGTGTGTGTGTGTGTGTGTGGGTGGGGGTGTGTGTGTGTGTGTGTAGACGTGAACTGCTGTGTTTCTGTTGAACCATCTGACTTCCAGCAGGGACCCTTGGGGGGCAGAGGATTGATCGGTAATGTAGCCTGTAAGTGACCTCACCACCCAGCAACACCCATTAGGACCTCAGTTCACATTAAGGATTGTTAACTCAGCGTTTACACACTCAGGAGTTTATTTGAGAAACACTTTCTATGACAATTATTCAGAAGTTAAATATTATACAGTCTGTTACTATCCCCAACGGGAGAAGGGGTGGGGGATATATGTTTGGAGACTGACTGACTGATTTTTTTCTGTAAATGCTTTCAGCCATAGACGTCATGGGAATGTAGGACAGAGTCCTTAAATAAAAGTGATTTTTTGTTTGGATTTGGTTTTCTATTACTCTTAACTGTCAATGTAAAATTAAAATTTGCAGAACAGATTAACTTTATACCTTTCCTATAAACAAAAAAGTCAAAATAACTTGTGGTGTTCAGTGTTGATGTTTGAAAACTATTCAAACACCAAAAACTTGCAGCAATTACCTGGAGTAACACTAGGGATGGGAATTAAAAAAACAATTCCAGTTGAGAAAGGATAACACCCTCAAGGAATTGATATCATTTGTCTATGTGTTTAATTCCCTCATTGATACCTTCCACTTTGTTCTGCATGCTTTTGAAATCAAAGACACCATACTCTCATCAGAGGCAGTCAGCAGAAATGATAACGTGAAAATATTGGCAGACAGGGAGCAGAAGTGACCAAAATTCTACCTTAATTTCCATCAAAAAGACTCTTACTGCAAAACCTTTAGTAAGTTGTAACACCAGCAACCTGCAGAAGCATTTATTTATGCAGCAAGGCACTGACTATCTGGTGTGTCTGAAAAAGTCTAAAAGCCAACTTTTCTCCACACAGACCGTCAAAAGGAATAATTAAGGGAAATGTTAAAAAATCAAATTGAAAGGCAAAATTGGTAATGGCACTGAAATCTATAAAATCTTGTCATTTATCTTCCCTATGTAACACATAATTTTTGTCAAGTTTAAACTGAGGTTTAAAAGATGCTTTCCAGTTGTATTTTAACATTATAGTTATTGAAAGTTGTCATAATGCTAAAGACCCTCAAAATTAATTTATACACCATGTGAGATCAATTCATAAAAATTCACTGTACACTTGCTTTTCCCTATTCCCACCTTAACGCACAGACACACGCTGTGCCAAATGCACACACACCGCACTGAAAAGCTCTCTTTACATCCCTTCAGTTTATGCTGTCTTTCTTTTTTGACATCTTCTGTAGTATAAACTTCTGCTATTTTTTAAGGAAATGCTACTCAACATTATGAACATAAACCTAGAGTAAAAACAAAAAAAAAACTCGAGTTATGCTCCAAGATTATTTAATAAAGCAAACTGCTGAAGGTCTAAGTCGGGGATGGAAAACATGTGACCATTCCTCTCACTCAATGCAGCCACGGGTCAATTTCAGATATCAATGAATTGCAAAAATCAGGGGGGAATAAAAGACAAAATGTGCCATGAAAAAAAAAATCAAAATTCAATGCATTTCCGTAACATTCTTTGGTTATTGAAATATATTTAATTCTTTCAGGCAGTGTAACTGACATCTTGTTTCTTTAAAAATCTCACTGATGCATATTTTACATGTATTTGTATTAACTAAAAAAGTTGTGTTAGGAAAATATATTTGGAAAAAAAGCAAATATTATGTTTAAAAAGTACTTTTGAAACAGTGTGGATAACAAAGAGGAAATAGAAAGGTGGGGAGAGCTGTGGTGTATAAGGGAAGTTTGAGTATGTGTTGGTGGGGCTTCTTAGAAGCAAAGTGAACAATATCAAGTTTAAAAAGAGACTGATTTGTTGGTTTGAGAATATGTGGGATCAACCTTTCCCCAATTCTGTTTTCCTTTCCTGTGGCCCATGTGGACAAGGACAATTTAGAAGATGACACTAGAGGTGTCTCTCAGGGAGATTTCATTGATTTATTTTTCACTGATCACACTTAATGGCGCTCATTAGCTTGCTTTACAAAGTTACAATGACAGCGCTTTAACAACATCCATCTCCACAACTGAAAGTGCTGGGGTGTTAACATATAAATACTTTGCTTATCCACTTAAATGCTGTTTAATACAGAACACCACAGCTGTTTCTCCATGTTGAAAATGAAGATGAAATAAATTAGATAATGAAGGTGTGGCAATAGCAGCATTGAAGAGTTGACAGACTGTGATGGAGGGGCCCAATGTGCTAACTTTTCATAGTGCCCAGAAACTCAGGTGATGCTCTTGCTGTAAGCATTGGTTTAACGTCCATGTGTATTAAATTACTGTGCAAATACACAGACAGGAGTACACTTTGTGGCAGGTGGATGAGATGGAGCATGCTCGGGCATCTTCTGAAGACCACCATGTGGCTGCAGCCATCTGCTGGTTGGGTCTGTGTTCCTCAGAGCCTCTCATTAGCTTTTCTGCTGGTGAGACTGACGGCCTCGGTCTGAAAGCTGAACTCTCTCTGTGTCCCACTGTTGTGAGTGTGTGTGTTTTTACTCTCATCCACAAAACCCTCCATCCCTCTGTCTGCGCTCCAGCTCTCCTCCTTCAGATCAGCGCTCAGACTCACAGGCCTCTATTGTCTCATGAGGGTCACACACACTCATACACACATACACAATAACATGCACACAAAGCTTAACTACAGGGCTGCTTTACGGGACAGGGTAGTGAGAGGGAAATAGGTCAGTCTGCCTGCACCCCTCCCCTCCCAAACCCCCTCACTGTCCTGGCTGGACAGGAAAGTGGGGCAGGGAACGCGACACACACACAAATATGCAAACACACACATAAATAAACACGCATGGCTCCAGATGGGAAACTTGTGTTTTTGACAAAATGGAACCTGTTGGGGTGCAGAGGGCACGGCTGCGTTGTGTTATGTCATCAACTCAACCTTCACAGCGGTGTGTGACCGTGTTACTGATCAGCACTCTGCACATAATAAATCCTCTGTGCAGAGGCACTGGTATACAGAGATGATGAAATGGAATATTTACATTCACTTTTATATCAGTTTCACCAAAAAGGTGTCTGGACACCTTTTTTAACTTTAGGCACAAACTGGTGGAATCAGAAAGAGTCGCGGTGGGATGAGGGAGGGGGTGATGGGTCTCATGACTTGGATGCATCAATGCATAAAACAAAAGACAGGTATCAAGATGAGGTACAGAAGCCTAATGAGTCAGAAACTGCACACTTTCATCCAATGGATCCTTTTCATGTTTGTCAACAGTGACATTTTTAGTGGGCGGGGCTTAACTGCAGGCAAAACAATTAATCCAGACACGATGGCAGTGGTGGTAAGCAAACAGTTTTTGGCTCATTCTTGGTAACTGCAGTAGATAATTCTTGTTTCTCTGGATATGTGAGGTCAATACTCCCCAGGACAGATAGCGCTACTTAAAAAGAGATTCCCCTGTCAAAGAGGAGCAGATTGGCCTACTTTTTAATAAATTGTTTAGACGCTTTAACATGATTTTAATATCTATTTTGGCAAATAGATACCAAGTTAACTGCACTCAACAACATGCAATTTCATATAAAAAAATTTATGTATGTAATATATGTCCTAGGTGACCACTGGCAATAAACACCAAGATTCCATTTGAGGGTATCCCTGCATGCCATGTCCTGTAGACTAGAGCGAAAGGAGGATAATTGGCCAAAAGCCCTCTTACAGCTTTTCTCTTTTACTTTGTAAAAAAGACAAACCAAAACATGCTGCAGCAGAAAAGAATTTAACAAAAAAATTCTTGTGAAGTTTTGTTAAGACTGAAATATCTAATTTAAAAACACCAAGTAGCAACGAAGTAATGATGTGAGCCATTTCATCACTTGTTCCTTTTTTCATTTGTGTCCCTTTGAGTGCAGGCATTAATGGACATAAAAGAACAAATAAGGTACCAAATTAAGAGCCAACTGAAACCTGAAAAACTCTCTTAAGACTGAGCTGAGCCAAATAACGGGGCCTTTAAATCAAGCTGGAATTACAATCACTGCTGGACAGATAAAAAACAACAAAACAACAAAAAAATGAAACAAAAACTTTTTTTTGTTCTTTTCTTTCTTTATGTCACAACAGAACTGATGTGTCAATTGACGGGATGGTGTTTTAAATTGTGTTAATTTGTGTGTTAGAACTATGTTAAACGTCTGTGCTGCCTGCTAGTCTGTTGTTGCAGTTCATGCATGCCTCCAATCATGCTATGTTTTGCCCCCTGCCATAACGTCAAAGTAACATCAGGCAAAAATGGGTAAAGTAACACCAATATGATACAACACTGAGCATGTTGTACATTCCAAATTCATAATATTTCATTTTTGTATGCATATCGGCCAGAATTTAACTGAATGAAATGGGAGGCTACTGGAGTGCTAAATCACCCAGAAGTGCATCAAAGCTCTCAGAATATCAAGGGTAGCTTGCCAGCCGGCCAACAAGCAGTGTAAAAATAAAATAATTCACTCTGTAATACTCCTCAGATGATGTCCAAAAACACAATAAATAACTCTGTTGTTTTACTGATCACAGGTGGATGCTTAATGGTTTTGAATTCAATTGATTATCATGCTAGCTTACCCACTGACGCTTAGACAGGAAATATGTGTCTGTTAATGTGACCATTGTTAAGTAGAAGTATCAGGAGTTTCAGGCAGTTCCTACTGCACCCAGTATTGATTTCTGAATGTTTCCTAAGTTAAAAGTTTTCTGTTTAAGATTTGTTATGACTTATTTTTCCTCGTTTTTGCAGCCTGAAGATACTGCAACTCTTTGTTTTCTTAACCACTAGAGATGAGACATGTATGTATGGATTTACTCACTAACAATTAACTTTTGGCCCCTCCTGCTGCGTCTCTCAGGTTGGGAACATGAAGCAGTGAAGGGGAAAGACAAGTGACCGCCCACATCCTCGCACGCGGAGAGCGCTCAGTCACAAAATCAATTTTAATTTTCACATTTTCATTAGAGCTGTTCAGACAGTCCTGTGCTGGGCTAGCAGGACACAGAGTGAGTTTGACCCTAAATGCAAAAGCGAGTCAAAGAGAGGGCTAACAGCAGAGCTTAACACGATCACTCATTTAGAGCATCATCCACTGGCCTGTTTCTTGTTTATGATTGCCCTGAGTGTTTTTATTATACTTTGATTACTATGCATTCTGCAGAGTTGTCTCAATGTGGGGCTATGTTTCAGAGAAGCAACCATTTTGATTATCTGTAAGGATGACGAGTTCACAATTATAAGGTCAACGTTGAACACAAACACACACAAGTCCATGTTGTATGTATGTTAAAGAGAAAAAAGCGGTGAGTTCAGTGAGCAGCATCTGATCCTCATACTCACTGCTCATCAACTGACCTATATACCCCTAATTACACACAGCAGCCTCCTGACCGCACACACAGCTATAGCACATATGTAAAGAAGCAGAAATGCACACATGAACGATGCACAAAGCACAAGTGTGTTTATCAGGAATCACAGGGGGCATATTTTTATTGAAAATGCTGAATGTAAAGAGCAAGTACGTGGGCCATTGGGAAAAAGTGTTAGCTGGGAATTATTTTGACAGGAAATCAGACAAAGAAAAAAATAACATTTGAACATACTTCAACAAAATTTTATCAAATCATTTTGCAATGGCAAAATTCACGGCAACAAGATGTCTGTGTAGGTCCACAGTAATCCAGGTCATGATTATGCAACACTGATGAAAGTGGCAACTGGACTGGTTTAGATCTAGATCCAAACCAGCCCAGTTGCCACTTACGTGAGAGCTATTCATAGCAAGGAAAAAGCTGGTATGCTTGCAAATGGATTTAAAAAAAAAAAAAAAAAAACACTTTTAAGTGATAATGCAAAAAAAAAAAAAAAAAAAAAAAAAAAAAAAAAGACACTATAAAAAAATTACATTTTGATTTTAGATGTAACAATAGCCTCAACTCATACAAGAAGAATCACAATACTGGAGTCATGACTCATTATCCATAATCTTTCATTTTTAGAGTTTTACATGAGTAGGATAGGGCATTAATATTTAAATATCAAATTAGTTATTTGCTTGAACAAATTCAAAGATGTCTCACTACTATTTTGTCTTAAAAATCTTTTTTTTTTTTCATTGCATTCACTGTGGTCCCACCTAGGGTCTGTGGTCGACCTGAATGCTGTCTATCAAGCCACTGCCACAGAACAGAGGAAGAGAGATGCTGATTGTTTCTTAAGTTTAAATGGGATATGTCCTGTACTATGTGTCAATTCATTAATTTTAATATCCTGGATGCCTTCGCACCAAGCTGCATCAAGCTAACAAACTTAGCCATACTACTGTTCTAAGTGCTAAGTTTATAATTTTTTTTGGCTTTGCTTTTTTCTTGTCCACAAGGCTCTCTAGAAGTAGTTCTCCTGTCTCTGCACTGCATCCTAATGTGTGTGTGTTGGGGCTGGGATATTTCAACTGTATCTGAATATTTGCTGGCAACTTTCAAATGACAGTCTTGCTTTAAATAATCATCCCTAGTAAAGACACAAGATTGATGTGCAAAAAACTGCAGCTACTTGACTGTCTACTTGAGGCTGGCCTCAGGAGCATCAGAGGCTACATTCACACTTTGTGTTGAAAAACTTGACTTCATATTCACGTTAGCTGGCATCGATACTTAGGGGGCTAATAATATACCTGCTTGTCCTATACAAATACTGCAAGTGGGAATCACAACAGACAGAAAGGTAGTATCAAGGCAGGCCTCTGGTACCCTGACAAACAAAAACAGTGTGCTAGCTTGAAGTCACATCAGCAACACTCCTAAACAAAAATTAACCCCGTATGTCCCCCAGTATGAGGACATAAAGACTGGTCTATTCTGATAAAAATCATTCCCAACCAGGCAGTAAACATGTTTAATTCTACTATGAAAATCGGCATCAAAACACTAACGTTGCTGTAGTATCCTTCAAACAATGTGCCTAAAAAACTGAATTCTGTACACAAAATCTACATAAAAACCAAATGTATGAAAAATAACAAACTGCTGCAACCTTGGTGCAGTCTGTGTGTGTGTGTGTGTGTGGTTCCTGTGTCTGTGTGTTTTGCATACATACTATAAAACGCCATCTGCCAGGACCTGAGGCCGTTCTTGCCCTACTACCCTGCTTGCTTTGCCTCTTTTGGTTCATTTTCCTCCTTTACTGTTAACACTCACCCTTCTCTATCGCTTTATGTTACAGCACACTTTAAATGTACTTTGCACTAAATATTAGCACATAATTAAACTCACATAACGTAAGAAACAGTGACAAGAGACATATAGGATGAACACTGCATTTCTCTTTCCCTCTCTTTCACACACACACACACACACACACACCCACAAACACAAATGAGGTTAATGAAGATGAATGTAGGGTCTCAGTCCTATTGACATCCTGTGTCTCTAATTGTGGCCCTGTTCTTCAAGGACATGGTGCTGAGACAAGCACGGAGAGGACAGAAATAGATCTGATGAGGACCAACAGTGGAGTAGTCACGGCACATGAAAGAGAGTGTGTAATGCAGTGTCAATCACAGTAAATGACATTAAGGGGGGAAATATTGTCTGTGATGAGATGTAAGGCAGTGATAGCAGAGAAATGACTGAGACAAGAGAAGGGAAAGGAAGAGGAAGAAGAAGAGGAGAAGGGAGGAGGGAGGAGGAGGACCGAAGCAGTGATCCAGAACGTTGAGCAGACAGAAGACACGAGTTAAGAGTTTGGTCAAACATGGAGCACAGCAGTGCATTGACGCGAACACAAACACACACACAAACAATGAGGACATATCATATAATCCTTTAAATGCCCAGCCCACCAACCACAGAATAAAATAATATAAAATTGCTCTCATGTTCTCCTACCTGGGATGATGGAAACGGTGTCTCTCTCCCAGGACACAACACTGACGTACTCCTGCACTGCGGCGGGGATGAGGCACTTGAACACAGCTACGTTGCCCCGCATGGAGCGCTGGTCTGCCACCCGCACCGTGTAGGGCTCCCTGAAAACTATAAAAATAGAGAAAAGATGTCAAGTTATTCAAAATCTTAAGGTTATTTTCCAAACTGCTTGAATGTTGTGATATCTTTTTTTTTCCTTCTTGATAACTGGAATTGGTATCAAGAAGGCCATAGGTGGGTTTAGGGAGTTAAAGTAACAATATGTAACTTTTACACTTTTAAATAACTTTTTTAAAGCCTGTCTAACAGCAGACAGGTCTTAAAACAGAGTGAATACTATTTATCCCTTTCTCTCTAGGCAGCCCTGCCTTTTTCACTGGCACTTTGTAACTCTTGACCACGGCTCTCGATCATCTCGCGAGAAGTGCGTACTGCTTTACGACAAGAACGTGAGCTCGCCGTTAGGAAAACAAATGGGCGATATGAATGGCAGTTCGCCCGTGCATTTGCGCGGTTTCACGAAAGCTGAGGCCATGATATGAAAGAGGACTGTGACGGATGAGGATCGGAAAAGAAGAGGAGAAAAACCGAGCAAGAAGCTAGACCAGAGTGAAGACTGGATGGGCTTTTAGCTGAGCGAGAACTTCGGGAATCAACAGGCTGAAGTTAGACTCTGACCTGGTTCTGCTACTGTCAGAGGGTGAGTGAAAAAGTCTTTAAACTTTTTATTTCATTTGAGCTGCTGGTATTTTATTCTGTCATTTTACTTTTGATCAAAAATCATTTCAGCCTCTCAACAGCGATATGGCATCAATGCTGACACAGCCGAACATTAGAAATACACAGTTAATATTAAGCTGCGTTCACACTGAACGCGACTTTGCAACCTCGGCGACCACTCTCCATGTACAGTCAATGTACAGCTGCAATGGGGCGGGGCTAACCCTCCCGTGACGCGACGGCCGCGATCAAGGTGACCACGTCGCTCGTTGCTCGTCACCAAGTTGAAAAAGCTGATCTTCTCGGGTGATATCGCGTGTGGCTGTGCAGCAACAGCCAATCAGCATTGTGTGGGTGTGTGACAACGCCCATGACAGACTGTTTTTATTCCGGTTCCACAGAGTGACAATCTTTGTCCGAATGGGAAACATTAGTAAGTGAGTACATGAGTTCTGCGTAGAGGAACCGCAGAGAACTCACAGACGATGCTGCTGCAGGGCCATAAGCTGCAGTGTTTTGTGGTTGGTAGATGAGTGAAAAGGATACAGTTGGAATTATGTCAGCTAATACATCCTATTATATGATATACGATATGATTGTGGTAAAACTCAAGCGGGCGTGACGTCACCGAGCGACGGTGACCAAAATTAGGTATTTATGGACACACGATGCGACATCATTGGGCGACCTGATTATGGTCGCAAAGTCGCATTTGGTGTGAACGCAGCTTTTGCATGTGTGTTGGCCACACATGCTAATGTTATGGGTCAGAACTGATTAGATTTAGTATCTGATAAGATTAGTATAACGGTGAGGCAGACTGTTGAAGACTTCAGAGTCTTTCAACCAAAAATCCGATGGTCTGAAGTTAGCTCATGTCCCATTACCTACATTGGAGATGATAACACAGAAAACCCACAGTCCCGGTGTATCTGATGATTATATATTCTGTTCAGTTCACTGCAGCACTGACCTCAGTATTAATTTCAGATATCAGCTCAGGTGATCAGCATCAACTCTTGATAGAGACAAGCCCAACACCAACACTACTGTAGTCAGACAAGAGCGGGTATGTTTTCTGAAATGTCTGTAAGGATGAAAGTTTTTGATTATAGTTTAATTACTGTCATTAATTAGCCTTTATGTGCTTGTTCTATTCCAATAGTTAAAAAAAAAAAAGTTACTCTTGTCATTTTTGTGGGAAGATTATATTTTGTATGGAATGACAATTTGGTACAATGCAGTGTGCTTATGCAAAACTGTGACTCAAATAGTGTACCAAGTATATTATTTCTGATATCTCTGCTATACATGTCACATATAGGAACAAAGTGACCCTCAGTTCTCTTTCTTTTGGTGAATTTATTGTTTATTTTACTCTTCTGTTGTGAAATAACAAACACGTTTTCTTATTATAATCCATTTAACCTTTAACCTTTTTACACCAAAAGTGTACTCAAAATACTTGGTACTTTGACTACCTTTTATTTGGAGTACATTTGATTGAAAGGATCACACAGAGCTACTTTTTCTTGAGAAAAACATGACCAACGTTTCTGTACTTTTCACAGTATTTTAGTATTTGCTTCATTAGCTGCCCTACAATGAGACAGATCCTGACACCTACAAACTAAACAGATGTGAAATTCACAAGAGCAATATAAATTGCTTTTCTCTTTTAAGGCACTGACTGTACTACAATAAAAAAATCCCAGAGCTGGAGTATGGACACCCTGAAGGTGACAGAAGAATACGGTAACATCCAAGACCTTCAAGAAGCCATTGTTCCTAGAGGATTCAAAGTGGACCAGGTCTTCCAATGATCCCAGAAACCTGAGTCTGCCTGCTGCCACTTCTCTCATTTCCACTTAGGTCTTTTTCTCTATATAATGCAGTAAACTAAAGGGAGATTCTTGTTTTATTTTGCACATTAGCAAACACTTAAGTGATGACACATGAGAATATTCTTCAGTCATGTCTGATATCCTGAATATTTGCTCTGAATACAAACAATTGCAATAAGGTGCTAACACTATTACTAACACCAATGCTATAAGAATACTGATCTTGATGCCTATACTAAAAAAATCAACAGTGATATCTATTAGTGAATGAAATATCATTTTAATTGTTTCACATCTGTTGCTAACTCAAATAAACTGTCAAGATGAGAGGAACAGGTACATTCAAGTAGAGTAGAGACCACTTACTCTTGACAAAAAATATCAATAGCAGTGTCAATACTGGCGATAATGCATCCATAAATATCAGCAAAAATATCACACATTCCTAAATAAGAATGATGATACAGTTACAGAAATTAATACTGAAACTGATTACATGATTATAACAATACTCATACAGATACAAAAAATGATAGCAATTTCAATATGGATATTTATACACAAACTGATACAGATATTAACAACAATACCAATATTGATGCCTATTCTTTAACTGATACTGAAACTGATACCGATATTGATACAAGTATTGATATCAAGACTAATACTGATATAGATACTGAAGCAAATCTTCAGTATCTTCAGTCGCTGTTTCACCTAAAACAGTTGTCCAGGGTTTTTTTTATGTTTGGCTTTGTTGTTATTTATTATTATTATTATTATTATTATTATTATTATTATTATTATTATTATATTTACCCACATTTTTTCTACACAAAATATCTACAGTCTCTATCATCTGTCTAAATATATGTTGAACACATCATGGTAATCTCATAATATTTGACTTTTAATCACAACAGTTGAGGTCCTATTTCAGACAAAACCAATAATCTACCTGTGTTTACATCATCAAAACAAACACATTAACACTCCAGAGCAAAAACAGCCTTTCATCAATTAGCCCAGCACTCCACACTGATTCATCAGAAATACTGTCCTACTCTCGTGTATTGTTTGAACTCCTCTAATCCTGCCTCTGCTTTCACCATAAATGGCGCGAGATGCCATTAAGCAGGATAATCATGTAAATTATTTTTGAGCTTTTTGAGCATGACATCATGGCGTAACACTGATCTGTTTATTTGTGAAGAACTTCACCAGGACACACCCAAGCTGAAGGGTTACTGGTGCTTCACCCTGTGCAGGTTTATGCAATATTTTACACTCTGTTCAATGAACGGAGACTCATTAGCAAAAATAACATGAAAGCTAGGATGTATCTGAAGGTTGCTAAGAAACTGGTAACAGACATGATGACAGCGTGCATACATTGGTGCTGCAGGAGGGGAACGCATGCATTGAAATTTACATCTTCTTTGAACACTTGGAGAAAGAAAACACAGATCTTTTGAGTGGATTTGAAATTATACACAGTAAACTAAAGGGGATGGGAAATTGTTAAAAAACTGATGTTGGCCAGGGTGCAGAGACAGTGATTTAAACAAGACTTAATTATTGCTTAATGAAGAGGCAAGTTCAACAAAATGGTCATGTGTGTGACCCTCCAAAATAAAGCTTCCTGTCCAATTGTAACCTGTGCTTCAGAGCCCGACAGAGGCCGCTGGCTGCAGGATGTTTGCCTCCTGCTAATCCCTCGCCTCCTGAGGCCAGGCTTTAGGGTCATGTGGGAATGAAGGCAGCAACCGGCTGGCATGCAGCTCAGGGTCCTGGCTCAAATCCTCAACTTGGCGCTAGTATTAGTATTAGAATGAATATGAGTATTAGTTCAGGTCGGTGTTGGGAGGCAGAATATGAAAACAGATGTTGACGGCAGGAGGGAAGGGGGAGGGACCAACTGGCCTGAATGAATGATGGGAAGGAGGAGGAGGGGACAATAGATGCAGAGTGACTGCCATGTAGCTGGAGCTTTGTTTCCAGCTGTGGTTTGATGGAGCTGTCTCCTCTTCTATCCATGTTTCAGGTTCTGCAGTGTTGCAGTTCCCCAAACCCCCAGACACACAGTTTAGAATAGGTCTGTCTTATTAAAGCAGCTTTATATGGTCCAATCAATGGAGAGCACCAATTAAGTTTGTTAATGAGAGATAATTAAAGAAGTGTGCTGTGGCTATATTTAGACTGGCACAGGACGGCAGTTTGAAGAATGAGGGAGCAGGCGGAGGAGGAGAGAAACCAAAGTATGACGGCAGCAGAGGTAGATTTTGGTCAAACTTTTCAAATAGAAAACTAACATGATCTTCTTTAAAAATTATGATTTTTTAACCCTTAATAATAATACTTTCCCCTATGATCACCATTTTAAAAATACTTCAGAAAAAATGTGTTTAATTGGAAAATATTACAGTTAAGAGAAAAATAAGGTGAACTTTATGCTTTATGCTCCCAGTGACGTTGCCAAGGACAACACCTAATATTTGGCACAATGAATCTGATACAAATTTTAACTATAAGTAAGGATGCAAAATTTGATTTTTGCCAGTATCCAAAATGCCAATAATTCCAAACTCATTATCGTGGATACCAATAGCGACACCTGTATTTTTTTTCGAGAGCACAAAGCCTCCACTCTACTATGATGACAGCAGAAAACAGATGTGAAGCAATATAAACAACATTTTATTTTTTATATATTTCAGTTCTGATCTACAATCATGGACATGTAGTGATGATGAGGTAAACCAAAAGTGCTCAGATCTGCCAAAACTGATAAACACTTTTTTAGGCAAATATCTACTACAATTGATATTGATCAGATAATATCATGCATCTCTATCCAAAAGTGTGCACACTGTGCCGTCAGATTATTGCCTTTTCTGGCCTTTTGCTTGGTTTCCTATTTTTTTAAGCTTCATATAACAAGGTTCTCTTTCCTTTTAAAAACCACAGCTATTGTAACAAAAAGCAGAGAAGCAGACAAACTGGCTTCTTTTTAACTAAAGGCTGGTGTGCCAAGTGCTGCCATATAATGTTCACATTTATTAGTTCTGAGACAATCACAGCCCCCTGCCAAAGTCTCATTGTGACAGGTACTCTCAGGAAATGGTATTATATTCCTTTTTAAAAGTTATTGCAATATTAGGTCTGCTGCTCTAAAACCACTGTTTTAAGGTGTTAAGGTTACGTATTGTTACTTTCAGAATTGTTTAAAAAGACATTTATTCATTTGGGAACTTCATTTCTGTGAAAGCAAAAAAAAAAAACACATTCACATTTTAATAGTGTAACCAGAAGTGGTGAGTGAGCAAAGCCTGGAGGCCTTAGCAAATAATGCAGTTGTGGGAAAGTAAATATCAAGATGTTGATTTTTTTGCATCATCTGAAGTTTTCAATCTTGAGTAGGATGCTTATGGTATTAAATAGATAGATTTAAGAACCACACAATAAACCACAATATTATTGTTGTTGCAGTATGATCTACCTCAATAAAAGCCTGATTTATTTCAGTGACTGAGAAAAATTATCATGAGCAAATAAGCACTGATTTTACCTGACTTAACAGCATGTTTGTTCAGTCATTTGAAATTGAATTTATTGAATTATTATCAACTTTATTAATGACCAAGAAATGCTTGCTTTATTTTGGTCTAATGAGAAACATGCTACAAACACGCTAAAGCTAATACAGACACTTTAATATCAGATTATTGATCTCAATATATTTTATCGTAACAATACAAAAGATAATAATTACTTTGGCTTCCTCATATAATGAATGAAGATGAATCATAAAGTAATTAAATCATGATTGTAAATATTAACTTTAATTGCTCATTATCCAGCAAGTGGGAATTTCATTATTCAAAATAATTTTCCATAACATTTCCATATTGAAGGTATATATCACAGAAATAGAGGATAGTGCAAGTCTCACCTATACTGTTCAGCAAAATTGTCGACTCCTCCAGTATGTATCTACAATTTGAGCTAATGGTTAGGCAATTAGTTCATTTTTTGAAGATTCTAGGGGGTGTTTTATGTTTATAATGTTTACAAAAAACTGTATTGCCTTGGCAGTTATTTTTTTAATTTAAGGTGAAATACACCTTAACTTTAACCATGATACTACTGTAGCTAGTACTGTATGGCATCTGGGGGTAAAGGTCCAGTGTCACAGCAGTAGCTAACATTATTTGTTGAAGTGGGGCAGGGGCCTTGAAATGCCTTGGCGGTGTCATAAAACTTGGTTTTATCTCTTACAGGGAATGTGAAATACTTTTGAACCACAGAGATTGCCAGATTGCATTTCTGGTATTTTCTAAACCAGACGATGACTTGAAGGTGCCTTAAAGTGCAATGACTGTGTTAAAAACACTTAAACTTGACTTTTTTAAATGTAAAATATAATATTGAAAAATAAGATTTATTTACTACAATATCACTTATACATATTGTCTAACAGACTTTAGGTTCTACTTCATTTTGGGCCCTTCTGTTGAGGAAGCTGCAGAACCTCTCTCTTTACTAATCTTGTCTAACCTTGCAGTGCAGCTGGATCAGCCTGATTCATTGTCTGTAATCAGTAAAATGGAGAACAAATAACAGTGAACAGTGAATATCAGTGGAAGCGTTTCTGGATACAAAGATCCAACATGTTCTGTTGAGAGCCTGTTCTATGAAGTGGCTTACGTTTTGCACTATACACCGCGGCAATAACGTACGCCTACTACATTATCCGACTGGCCTGAAATGAATCTGATTTACAAAAAGATCGTCCAATCCCTAACTTTCTATGGGCTGTTGGCCAGATGGAAAAGTGAAATATTGAATGGTCCATCCCATTCGTCAGGTTAAATCTTTTCATGTAAATATGTTATTTCTGTATTTCAACCAATACCTCATCATGCTCCCTTTTTACAAACAAATATATATTTCTCTGTAAACATCTGCTGCAGAAAATGTGAGAAAAAATGTCACTTTCTGCAAAGTGCTCTTTCTTGCCTTGTCTGACATCTACCATGTGGCAGCTGTTTCAAGCATTTAAAATTTTCATTTGAAATAAACATCTTTTACTGTTTATTGTTGGTCTACTTTGCTTTAGTATATCAAATGGAAGCATCAATAATAAAATCAGTATTTTTATAACTTAAGTGTACTTTGCCTTAGAGCCCCTGTGAGAATGCTTTTAAGTTCAACATACATATCCTTAGTGAGGTGGTCTTGAGTTAGTTTTCAGCCTTGCAAAAATTTGAAAGCATTAATGTAGCTCCCTTATAAAAAGCAGTTTTGTATAAGAGTCTGTTATGCAATATTTTTTCCTCCTGGACTGTTTTTTGTTTAATCTTCTAGAAATCTCATTGAAGTTACTTCCTAGCTCTCAATCTGTGGAAGTTGGGGCTTTGCTTTTTTTCTCAGTGGATGGTACAGCTGCTCATTGTTGTAGATGGAGCTGGAGGGGTTATGTTGGTATAAAGTGCAGCGGTTCAGCAGCAGCAGTTCAGTCAGATAGGTGTGAGTGCAGGCCGAGGCTGGCTGTAGTATGTGATGCAGATGTTCTCTCTGTAGACCATGTTCTAGGTCAATCTGTGTTCAGGTCGAGACGGGCTATTTTGGGACAGGTGATTTTATGCGTGAGTGGGGCTTTTTTGAAGCCGCCAATCACATCTGCTCTACTTTATACTTTCATGACTGTTTTTTTGTTTATTTGCTCTCATCATGTTGTGTTTCGGATGTAACCTTTACCATCACAACTGCCGCTTTCATCCCCTTGTTTTGTTTTTTCTTCCACACTCACCAGCTTTGATGCGGATGTTGGGGCTGCGGATCTTGCCTGCCTGGTTCTCGGCAGTGCAGAAGTAGTCGTTGTCGTGGATGTAGCTGTTGTAGGCGGAGGGCGAGAAGGGGTACAGTTGCAAGGTGCCATTGGCGTGCACATGGCGAATGTGGGGCACGTCGTAGATGTCGTCGCCAGTGGCCAGGTACCAGCGTAGTATGGCACTGGGGGTGCCTCCTGCTGGACAGGGCAGGGACACCCCCACAGAGCTGGAGTAGGTCACCCTCTGCAGGGAGGCATTCACAAAGTACAGCCTGGTAGAGCCCACATCCTCACTGTGTACTGCAGCGGCAAACAAAAAAAGACAAGAGACAATCATTTAGGAGGTGAGAGGGCAGAGATGAGCGCCTTGTAAACACACAAACGGATAAGCTGACATGATTCGCTGATTCAAAGCAATCTGCATCATTTTAATAGACACAAAAAATGGACAAAGCGGGAGTGTCCTTCAGATGTGTAGCAATATAATCATAACAAATGTATGTCAAATGTCCAGCTGCAAACATCAGTCATGTGATTCAGAAAGCCAGGGATTTGGGCTAAAGCCTGTGATGGTTTAGGTGGAGGGGTGGGGGGGGGGTGGGGGGGAGCCTGTTACCTCCGTACAGTGTGTGTGCACACAGAGAGGAGCACACAGATAGGTTATGTGATTGGAATTTCTATGCCAGACGCAGAGATTTAAGTCAATTTAATCTCCTTACATATTTAACACACACACAAACACAAGCATGCACACACACACTTACAAACACACACTGACATACACAGACATGTTCTTCATTGGCACTCTGATTAAACACATACAGCTTTAGCAGAGAAAGGCGAAAGACAGAAGAGGAGGGGAGTCTTGAAATTTTAGGGTCATTATAAGACAGATTAGAAAAGAAAGATGAATAATGGGGGAGGAGACACTGATGATGAATAGATGTGCATGTTAAACACCACTGACTCTTTACCATAGCATCTGATACACATCGTCCTGCTTAGATACCATTACTGTTCAGGTGGACACAAAAAGTCTGATAAGCTCCTTCAAAGATTTCAATATGAGCCAGGAGATTTTTTTAATCTAAAGCAGACAAAATAAGCAGTAAGGTTTCATTGTTTTTTTGTCAATTAATCAACAAGTCTGAATGTACATCCCCAATTAGAAACAATATCTCAAGACAAAAAAGAGTTAGTCAAAACTTAAGGCCTCTACTCAGCAGATATGATTTTTGTTTAATGCAAATTATTTCAGTGTTATTATTTTTGTCCACACCAATCACCAGTCAGTGTAAGCTTACATCATCATGCTACATCGTCAAGAGAAATTGCAGCCTTAGTTTTTCTGGATTGTGGACGATGGCAGTTTTGCATCCAGTGCGCCCACACCTGATCTATGAAAGCACTCCTTGTTAGCATTTTTTTTTTTAGAATCTACAAAATCTATATTCACATCCCTTTTAATATAAACAGAAAACTGTATCAAAAATCACCTCTGAAATATTCACAATTTTGTGCCATTTATTCGCAGCACCCTTTGTGTTAAAAGGCCTTTACTCTTTTAGAGGTGTGCATCTTCACTGGTCTCATGGTTCAAGTCAAATAAGATTATTCAGTCAACATTCAATTTGACTCGATATCACCATGCATCACAATGCACTACAATAGATCACATCCTTGATTTTCTACATTATAGCTCATAACTACTTTTTTTTATCAAGGATTTTAAATAGTCAGATAAATATGAACTCATTTTAATTATTTAGAACCTGCTTTTGAAATTAATTTCAACAAAGACATATTTTCATTGTAAAGCAAAATAAATACAATTTTTGAAGTCAAGTCCAGTCTAGTTTTACTTGAATAAAGTAGTAGTTTATACAGTGAAATATGCTTCTTATTTAATAAAAATACCTCAAGATTATTTTGTTAATGTATCTATATGTAGGTATTTAACACAGGTCAAATCATACTCATGAATCAATTATATGCTTTCTCTGCATACATGCAGAACCATCGATGTCCACACCATGTTACATTAATTAAATGATTATTTTCAACACCCCTGTACTCTTTATATGAATAATGAAATGGAGAGGACAGATACTTGTCCTTAAAGTAATTATATACTGCAAAATGTCCTATCTTGCAATGGTGATGAGTCACCAAAAAAGTCCTGGACCTGATCCTGATTTGGATCACCTCCAAAATCTAATTTTCAGAATTTATGTTTTTGTGACACTGTCATAACACCAGCTTTGTTTGTTGTGCTCACTTTGTGTACAAGTCAACAAATCACAGCCTTGCTCCTTGTTTCATTCGGAGTACAGCTGAAACAGCTGTGATACAGAGACAACATGTGAAACAAGTCCTGATGCAGGTTTCATTTCTTTGATTGAGGGAGGGGTTACATAATCTGTATCAATCATCTACTTCAACCCTGCATCTATCAAATCAGATTATAACTATTGAAAGCAGGTTCAAATACTTAAGATAAAGAAGAAATATACCTGTTGTTCAAATTTTTATATTGTGTTTTTAAAAATGCAGAAGCAAAGTATCCTAAAGTAGAGATGAACCAAATAAGGATGAACAATGTTTTGGAGTACAACAAAGGTCATCAGCTTTGACATTAGGAGTAACTTATAAGAGTGAAAATCAATGTTGTCTGATTATTGAATGCATTTAGACTTTGTTTGGGTTGTGATGTTAATGAGGCAATGCTTTAAGCCAAGTGTGGTGCAGACAGAGAAACATGAACAAACAAAGCCGGGCAGAATCAATCATCAGTATGAACGGTGTCTCTGCTCTAAGCTCCGGCCGCAGATCGAAGAAAGATGCTGATATGTGTCCATCCAGGAGGGTGTGTTCATAATTCCAGCCTCCTTTCATCAAAGATCCCCAGACTACAGATTGATAAATCTTGGTACAGAGTTACAGATGGTATATGAAAATGTGTCTGGCAGTCCAGTGGTGGGCTGCTAAAACCAGGTCAGATTCCCTCCCCTCTACAGATTACTGATAATGGCCCCTGAGCATAAAGCCCATATTAAAGATTGCAATATCTATAATCTCCCATTGGGGGGACAGGACTAAAGTGGAGGAGTGAGGGGGTCACCCTGAGAGCACAGGGCCGGCGGGGGCTGGGCGGCATGAGAACCTCTTATACAGTAGATTATATGGCCTGGGGGGGCCAGGGCACTGGGAGGGAGGTGGGGGACATGGCTACTGATGGAGCGAGAAGTGGAATAGAAAGGGGATCAGAGCAAACTCCCACCACTCAGAGCCTGTCAAAACCAGGAGAGCCATCACACACACACACACACACACACGCACCCCCACCCACACATACACACACAGACACACACACTCCAAAAACAGCTCTCAGCGCTCAGTCACACTAAGAACAGACGGGGTGGGTTGCTATGGTGGTGCTGGCACTTAAACTGTGATGGAATAAAAAAGCAACACGACAATTTAACCAGACCCCAATGACCCACTGAATAATCTAAATTTAGAAACCAAAACCCCAAAATCTGTCACAGGACGCTGCAGAGAGACAAGATCTTCTAAAGTTGTACACACACGTACATTTTTTCTTTCATCTAAATAAAAACCAGAGTCGGCTGCAGCAGAATACTGTTTCTCTGAGAGAGTTAAACCTAAAATTAGGATTACATCGCATGCTAATATTCAACTATAACAGTTATTGGACTAAAATCTGCTGATTGGAAATGTCTGGCAGTGATTCACACAAGTCACGCTTCAACACTCAGTTGGCACACTCTGGTTTGTTTTAAGCAGGTGAAGTTTCCACTCCATTTAAAACCAACAGTCCAAATATTACTGAACACCTGTGTGTACCTGTGTTTGGACGCCTGGTGTGACAAGATAACAAAAACAACATTTGCCAAGAGAGAGAAACAGGCAAAAACTGAACTATAAACATGCCTTCGTTTAGGCTGCTGAAAGCCTGTGTCACCTTAGAGCTGTAGCTTACTTATTAAACCACCTAATTCTGTAAAAATTACAAAATCATTACAATACTGGTGCCAATCTGATTTCAAAGGATGTCAAGGCTGCCCATTTAGCCATACCCCTGCTCCGACCACCTGTTCTCCTTTACCTGCTCTTTACTTTGTAAGTTTACAATCCATTTGTGTTCTCCATGTTTTTGTTCACAAATAAACAGCAAACATATTGGACGGTACAGGTCACTACTGCCCACATACTGTTTGGATAATGATTTTAGAAGCACTGGTTTGGAGCCACAATATGTAGCCTTTTGGGGTTGTGCACTTTGTTGCCCACTCTATGTTAGGGATGGGTACCGAAATCTGGTACTGATATGTGGCAACAGTATATCTTTTACCCAATCGCTAAACAGACTGTTTCACTACTATCCATTTACTAAATTTAAGAGCTAAAGATGCTGAAACTTCTCTGCCATCCCTGCTTGGTAAGCTGTCCAATATCACCCTTTAGCTGGTGAGACAGACATTACAGCAACAGAAGCATTATAACACTGACTATATCATAAGTAAACATTACAAACAGTATTTGAACTCTTGACAGTATCTGTTAAGGAACCGTTTAGGCACCAACGACATTCAAAAGTATTAGTTTAGTAATAGAAAAAAAACAGGGGTATACCGATAAAGCATCAGAGTGGGGTCGATGTCAGCATTTTTTAATTTGATCAAGGATCGGAACTTGTACTGATCACCTCAGCCTGATTGTCAGATTCCATAATCTTTACAGACTTTACAGTAGCCTGTACATGCATGAGACATGTAAATGGTAAAATGGACTTGAGCTTATATAGCTCTTTTCTAGTCTTTGACTACTCAAAGCTGCTTTACACCGCAGGTCACACTTACCCATTCACACCCATTCACTCTCACATTCACTCACTGATGGTTCAGAGTTTCGATGTTAGTTATCCATCAGTATCAGCTAACACTTTCAAGCCCTTTCATGCCCATTTACACACCACTGACGCAGCAGTGGGAGCAACTTGTGGGGTTAAGTGTCTTGCCCAAGGACACATCGCCATGTGCCGCCCGGAGCTGGGCTTGAACCTGCAACCTCCCGATCACTGACCAAGCGCACTATCCAGCTGCGCCACCGACGCCCCATGTAGCAATAGCAGCCCTGTTAACATGTAAGCAGTCCAGAAATACTTCAACTTCAACAGCAAAAACAGTCCAGTGGCCACTCGCAATATCTGCAAAACAGCCACTTTGTGTGGGGGTCGTACATGTAAACATGCAACGGAATATTTTGCATTTATTACAGCTGCCGGGAACAGGAAAAAGCTGTCGTTCAAAAATCAAACTCTGGACTTTAAAAAGAAGGAAAAATATCCTGGAGACAGTGTTAAGGCTAAAAGATTACAGAAAAGGGGGTTGAATTCATCACTTTGGGGAACCACCACTTTGGTGCAGTGTGTTTCTGCTCCTTTTAGGAGGCATTGGAGATATAAACACACACCTGCAAGGTAAAAACACACTCACTGAGCTTGTTTCACATACAGGATGAATTACAGAACATACAACCCATATTTCTATGTGGCCTCAACAAGGTGATCGTCAGTGCACTCTGGCGTGAGTAATTCTCCCAGAAACAAGAAAAACACACACAATCAAAGATCGTTAAGCAACTCAAGGCTACATTCATAATATTTGTATACATACTTATGAATGTTGTCTGTGCTTATGAAAATCAATGCAGGCTGTTCACCATGTTTTACACACTAGAGAGAATACAGCCAAGAATTTCAGCAGAGAATGAATGAGAAAAATAATCAACACTCAACAGTTATTTAATGTCTGTTAATGGTGTATCATAACCAACAACCTGTCTGATCCTGTCCACTTTAACCAAAGATTTTAACAATTAATGATGCTTCATTGTTAGACTTGTGTGGTTGTGTTAATTTCTCTGTTGATTGTTTTTGATGTTTTGGAATTCTACAATGAAATATTATTTTAAATTGGGCATCAGCACATTTCATACAGTGACCTATGTTTGTTCTGTGTGCTTAGTGGCATAATTAAAGGGGAGGAATTAAATGACCCTGCTGATATTCAGATAAAACAATGAATACTGCTGCATGAAAATCAAAACACCAGCTGTCCAGTGCACAATGCTTGAAACTGAATGAGACCTGACACTCTGATATCTTCTGCCCAAACACAAAATCCATCCTCTTTGCATCCTGTGCCTGGTTTTGTGTCAGAAATTTGTGTCATCAAAAAAGTAAAAAACAGGCCATTACGCCCAAAACTGCTGTGGCTATGTGCTTTTAAATAACAAGCCACAGCATCAAAACAAAGCCCTTTAACACTTACGATCACCTTTAAAATAGAGATAGTCTGTTTTACAGCACAAGATTTTTAAAAGCATCTACATTTTGAAACATAAAAGTCAAAAAAGCGAGTCCACAATTCTCAACATGTGGACAATGTGCCACTGTCACTGCACAGAGACAAGCATGTCAGTCAAATAAGCTGGAAAGAGATAAATTTGGTTAAAAATGTCAATGTTTGAGCCAAACTGAATACATTTGGTGTTACAAGTCAACCAGTGGCCATGTAAAGTCATGACTTTATCTGTGTGTGTGTGTTGCTGGGCTCATACTGATTTAGTTTTTTATTAATCTGATCAGGATACTTTGACAAAATGAAAAACTTCACAAAGAGGCACTGAAGAAGACACCATCTGTTTTCAATAGGTGCTATAACCGTAACATATAATGATGCAGTTGGCTGACAGTCAACAGATTACACTATCTCTCATTTAAGTGGGACAGGCATGTTGGTGCACAGAAATAAAAATTAACAAGAGATAGACATTGGGTGTAGATGGTGATGACGGTGTGGTCTGTCCACCTGTCATAAATTGTCTCAGTTTATACGATGCTGACATTAATCGCTGTAGTTTCTTTTGTTAGTTTTAATCCCAAAATCAGCATTGTTGTCACCATAATCGTAGGTCACCTCTCACACAACAGGTAGTTATATAGAGCCAGAGCTCTATGGAGTTCTCTCTAATGAGATCCTCTGGTAAAATATGTTGAATATAAAAAACTGGATGCAAATGTGAGTGCATGGATGAACAGAGGTGTAAGTCTGACCTCTTTCTACTCAAATTAATCCTGATATAATGTGTTGAAAATACAAAAAGCATTTAAGAGTTTCAGACAACTTTGTTTCAGCCACATGATGTACCTGTTCAATTCTCACACAAAGGTCTCCACAAATGTCCAGAGAGGGTGGACATCGCACTTAAAACAGCTTTCTGTGTGTCTGAGTCTATGTGTGTGTGTAAACTTTCCAAGCTGCTGCTGTGGCTCTTCACCTGCACCCAGGAGGCTTCATCATCCTCGCTCAGACACAGCAGAGAGGAGCGCAGCCTCACCTCACTGAAAGGTGCCGGAGCTAAAGCTTCGTCTGTCAGAGCCGCAGCCACTGTTTTATACATCCTGCCAGAGAGCCACACATGAATATGTATGTGACAGAGGCACAAGTCATAACCTATGCAAGGTTTCATCATGCATAATGCAGCTGATCTACACCTCCTTCTCCCCAGGATGTGAGCACACACACACATACACAGACACAAACGCATGCACGCACGCACGCACGCACACGCGCACACACACACACACATAGACACAATGCTTCGGACTGTATTGTGATGGAGAGGTAAACAAACCCCAGCACCCACCATCCACACACACATACGCACTAAAATGCATACATATAAATGTTCACACCCAGAGCTCGCTGTGCCACAGCAGACATGATGCCTCCACATGCTTCCTCCGTATTTACAATTCTTCTTCATCAAAAGTAATCCTTAAGCTTATTTTTTGTTCTCTTATCAAATTATTCTGTCGGACTTTTGCCATTTTGATATAAGAGGGTTGTAAAGTTGAGAGCAAAGAAAGATGCCATGCAGACGAGTGCTGAGGGTCTCGAAGAGACCAGGGGTGGGGGCAGTGACGACTGAGCCTCTGTGTGTGACGGAGTTCAACCTGAACTTCCTTGTTGATGATTTCATCATAACAGTACAGCATGGGTGTCCAAACTATGCCTTGGGAGCCAACTATGGCCTGCGATGCATTTTTAAAGGGGGCTATAATTTGCCTCAACTTCATAAATTCATTTTTGATGACTGTTCACGGTATTTAATGTTCAAAAGACATTCTAGTTTTCATATACAGAGTTTATACAAAAAACACAAACTGCTAACTTCTGTCAGGCTTTAACTAACTTTAAGCTTTCTGCTAGCACTGCCTAATTGCTATGACTTTTAAACCTAGACTTATTTTCATGGGGGTGCCATTAAATTCTGGTACATGATTGTCAGCAACTATCTGATGTTACTTTCTGATTATTAAACCTAATTTATTAACTACCTTAAGTATATAATGATAAAAGTAACTAGTAAAAAATTAAAACTGGTCTAAATGTTTAAAATAAAGTTTACAACAACCATCAAAGTTCTTTGGATCTTTCACAACAGAACCACAAAATAAAAATAGCCCAGAGAGTTGTTAAAGCACAGCTCACTCTTTCCCTCTCGTCCATGCTGTGTTAAACCTTTTAGGTGGTTGCTGAGCAGACATGTAATCATGATAACATCCCTCCTAGGACAAAAGAGACTAAATAACAAAGACTTACTTTGATTAGTAACTGTAATAGGGATGAAGATGTTGGTTCCAAAATACCATTGCCATACTTTTTTTTTTCCTAATGATGTACATATTGTGACATTTTCAGGGACCTTTTTATTGCAACAATTTAAATCAGATCTTCAACTGATTTTTCAATGAATTCACTGATTCTTCGATTACACACGTCTGCCAGCGACTGAGATAAACTCACATCCACACACAGAGGGAGGGTGAAGCAACACATTTCTTTATAGGCTTTACAAATAAACTTTAAACTTGTAATTTCATGTTGAGCCTACATTATTAACCATTTCTGACAGTGAACCCTAAAAATGAATTCTCCACGAGCAGCCTCACTTTTGAAAGCTTAGTGTTGTGTTGCTAAGTGTCTGTGGTTGTAGCAGTTAAGACTGTTTTAAGATGGAAACTGTCTTCATGGCTCTGTATTTGGATATTCATCAAAGGCACATATGATGATTTCTTTTATAAGTATGATCAAAACAAGGCTAAAGAAAGGGAGAAAAATTCTGAAGGACATATTTTAACATGGTCACTCTGAACTGTAACACCCCTGTATGTGTGATGATCAATGTTTGTAGTTCGTACATTTCATGTGCAGAACCAACAGACTGTGCATGCACTGTGGGCCAATCTATCTGTAAGTTTCTGATGGTGATATCAACTGGACTTCCACTGTGGATCAGGGATGGACTTTGGTTACCAAGAGTGCCGCATTATTACATCCCCATCCCCAAAGGACCATTTCGGTAAAATAGCTGTAGGATACTCTTCACCAGAAAATATAAAACTTTCACAAAATGATATATAAACATGTATACATTTGACCTCAAATACAAATACTAAAACTTGTTTTAATGAGCAAAATACTTGAATTCAAGTTGATTTCAGCTACTTTTTCATTACAAGTCACAAAATCTCCATTGGGTTTTATGTATATTTTACTGATATCTCTTTTTTCCCCCATAAATTCATTTAGTAATGCATGTAAATGAGTTTACACAAACAATAACTGTCAAAAACAGCTAAATATTCTTAGAAATATTTCTATAGTCCAGATTTTCATTTCCAGTTTTGTCAAATTTCCATTATGTTTGTACATTTTAACTTATTTTATCTTGACTGGTGGGGCGCACAAAAGGGAGTAAGGGAGCCAGACGTGGCCCCAGGGCTACCAGTTGCCCACCCCTGCTGTAGATGGTCAAAGACATAATACACAACTGGCAGCATAACATACTTTGAGTCACGTAATCGACATTGCACTTCCTGCGATGTGATCATTTCAAGTGCACACGTTTCAATATTCCTGTGATATCAATACAATATATTGTTCAGCCCTAAGCTGTGATATTATTGCAGTTTCATGCATTGTAAACTTTAAACTTTTGACTATTCAAAAAAAGTCACATTATTACAGTTATGCACTACAAGTAATTAGTTAATTTGAAAATTTGATGACTGATGAGTGGTGCACCTCCAGATAACCAAAACTAAATTTCAGGTGTTCTCAGCAGCCCGTCTTATTGGTGACATGCATAATCCATACGGATACAGTGACAAGAAAACGAAAAAAGTGTTGAAGGTCAAAGGGAAGTCAGACTTCACATGAAAAAGACTTAAAAGTCAGTCAGGCCATGAGACAGAAACTTTCCAGAATGCCCCTTTCACATTTCCTACTCTGGTGTCCACTCCTCCATCACTCATCCTTCAGGTGCTTCCAGGACACCGAGTTGTGTCTTTGAGGACCTGAAGTGTGTGTGGAAACATAAAGCAGCATGTGGAGGAGAAAGTGGGAGGAGACGTGCTGACAGGAGGGGTGTGAATTGAATATTGGTTGAAAGTGAGGGGGGGTTAAAGAAAGGTGTAATCTTATGGATAATCCTCTGGGGTCTGGTGTAAGGGGGTGCTGTGCCGGTGGAGAAGGACGAGGGGGGTTTTGTTGGGGTTACATCTAATCAGTGCAGGGGTATCAGCGCTCCCCACCTACTGTCTTTCTGTACACCCTGTCCCCAACAATCAGCTCCCCACCCACCCAACACCAGCACCCCCCCGGCCTGTGCTGTGTCAGTAAAAAAAAAAAAAGTGTGCTACTTCAGCAGTCCCCCGGGTCTGCTCCCCCCGTACATCAAAGCAGCCCGTTTCTCTCTTAATGTGAATATCAAATCTGTGGATCACAAGTCCCAGCACAGTCTGCATAAAGAGCCCCTCCCCCAACCTTTAATTCTGCCTAGTGATGAGGGAGAGAGAGGGAGGGGAGTTAGTGCGAGAGGACAGGAAGCGATGGAGGGAGGGAGAGAGAGAGAGAGAGAGAGAGAGAGAGATCCAACAAAAACAACTACTTGCTTCAGAGATTTGACATTTGCTGAATGCACCCTCCTTCCTCCTGAAAATGTGCAGCTCCAGCATCCAATCAAATTTAGGAAGAGGTCTGGTTTAATTTAGCATCAGGGTGGTGTTACACAGAGTTCTTAATGGGAGAAAAAAAATATCTCAGCAAACGGTGTTCATTTGCATCTTTTTGTCATTTTTTTTTCTTTGGGGGGCGCAAATGTTGTGGTTTAAGGCGAGTTGTTCTTGTTCTTAGTTTGGTTTGGATGTATAACAGATTTAAAGACCAATGGGATTGCAGGGATGCCGGTGACAGAGCTGTGACATCCTATTGGTGAGCTGCAAAGTGCAATGAGCTGCGATTTCCCTGCTGACAGTCTTATTTCAGCAACTTTACCCGCCATTTGGCAACAGCACTAATCCAAATTTGAGAGCAGATTTTGTTTACTCCTTGTCACAAATTTGTGAAGCAGAACTTATATTTGTCCATTTTTGTTTCAAACAGCTGATTTTTAGACTTTAAAAGGTAGGTGATGTGGCAAATTGGCCAGAATTGGTCTAATAATGACACTTTCACAAATTTTATTTTTGTTTGAGCAAATTCCCAGCATTGAACAACCACATGACATAACTGACAAAACAAAGTGGAAGAATAAAAAAAAAAATCATCATAAGAGGCTTTTTAATTTCCCCTGTCACTTTATACTGCAAGATTAAATAATGCCAGGTCTAAGCTGGTATAAAAGTAGGCCTGTGCCCTGTCTGAGGAATGATTGACAGCTCTGAGGACCACACAGCTCTGTCACCCAGAGGTGCCTACAGCTCACATTGCAGTTTTAATTGTGCAGCCTTGCAGCGGGAGGACAGGGAATTGGACCGAGGAGGGAGGGGGGGAGGTTTGCATATTTCTATTTGTGGGTGAGCAGTGGAGGGGGCAGGAGTGTGCCAGGGTGCAAGACCATCCTTGATGCTTAATAGAACTCAGATTAAAAAACAAGATTCAAATATAAAATGTGCACATCAGCATTCGTTAAACATCTGAATCAGCCAATAGTAACCCTTTTTTCATAGATCGCCCATCAGTAAATTAATGTGGGGTGAATAGAAATCAGTTTTCAGATGTTTATTTGTTGTGTCATACCAATTTCATGACAGCACAGCTGCTAATTTAAGGAAGACCCTTTTTATAGGGCAGTAAAAATGACCAGCTGGACAAAAACAATGATAGAAAATACTGGCATTGTGGGAGATAACTGCCAAAAGAGGTTGTTAGAAAAACACTGGTATCACTATTGGCTAAAATTATCATTTTCAACATCGGTATTAGCCCTGATTTTCACAATTGGTGCATCATTAATAACAAATCATTCATAATCCAAAAATTCTAAATGAAAGGTTTGTAGCAGGCCTGCAGAGGCCTTTTTCTTAAAATGATTTAATTTACTTCATTAATCCACAAATTACAAGCAAATGTAATGGAAAATGAAGAAAATGGTATTTAAATGCCCACATAAAATCTAGATATATGCTCTTGTAATTTGGTAAATTATCTAAAATTACTTGGAAAAATTAGAGGTATTGTGCTGTAATTGCTAAGCTGCTATTAGGCCCACCCTTAAAGCATTTTTGTCAAAGATCCAATGAATAACCCACACCCAAACCTGCCTTATTTACAATATCTGCAGGGTTTTTTTTTTTGGCAATTATTCTTGTTCAGTTTTAATATATTTTAAAGGTTTAGTAAATGTATAAATTATTAAAAATAACACTGACCCATTTAACAATATCATCCAAATGATATTATTAACAGAAATACCAAATTACAAGGGGTGTCCCCAGTACTTCCCCTCCTCCGCGCGCACACACACACACACACTCACACACACACAAGCACGAGCCATGAAGCACGCGCGATCACGTCCGCGGGGTCCAGGTGCGCTATTAGTGAGGAACATGACCGGGCAAGTCTCTAATGCGCACACACGCTCCTGGAGTTTCTCATTTGGCCAAATAAATTTGCGCATATTAATCTGAGAGGCTGGGAGCTTTCACTGTGAGTTATCGCCTTAATTCAACATTAAATATTTGACACATGAAAAGCGCACATTCAACGTGAACTGGAAAAAACATTAAGCAGGAATGAAGCTAAAGTGTATCTCAGATTTGCCAGTATTTTGGAAAATAGGTTAATCCAAATGAGGAAATGTCAGGAGTTAAAATGGCAAACAGACCTAATGGCCTTCTTTTTAATATCAACTCTCTGCATTGAGATCAGCCATATTTAGGATTCCAGACACACCACATAAAAGACTTTTTTTAATTAATGAATTAACACGTTGAGGGCCTGTGCTAATGAAAAACAGCATGTAAACATAGCTCAAAAAACAGGCATCAGACAACACAAAGGCCTCGAAAAAAAGCTCTCATGTGGAGACAGTGTTGAACTTCTGTTATTTTCGATGCAGATTTGCTAAGGATTATTATAATGCACTGTAATAGCACAAGATCAACTTTGCAACAGGGTCAAGGATTTAGTGCATATACGGAACAAGGAAGAAGAATGAATCATTATAAACAAATAGAAAGCCCGTTTTTAAATCCACAAATACAATTAAGGTGAAGGGAAAAACTGGACAGAGAATGAATGAAGGAAAAATGTGAATGCTCAAATTATGGCCTTTATGTGCCTCTACAGGGGCCATTACGCTAATAAGGCCGAGGTGGGAAAAAAGCCCTTTTAATTGAGGTCCAATTTAAAATGAATAATTTGTCATAACTCAGAAAACGAATAAGGCCCTAAAAAAATCTTTTTTTTTTTTTTTTAAAGAAGGTAATCTCTGTGGAATAATGCGCTTGTGCCAACTGTAGTCCATGAAAAACATCTGCAATTAGCAAATGCTACACAATGAGCGCATACAGATGACAAAAATCACAAGAATCCAGCGCCAAACTTTACAGGGGGGACACATTTTTTGTGGATTTGCGGTAAAATTGATGAAAAAAATCGTCTAACTGTAGGCCGGTGCATGTTTTCATTCCTCTCTCACCCTCCCTCTGTATTTGCACCTCATTCTCCCTATTCAGCCATTTTACATATTCATAACTGGAATTGGTAATGCGAAAACAATCCGTGCTATCAGCACCATCCGCGGCAGCACAGGCCGCCATACAAAAACACACAAAATAGTCCTCCCAAAAATACTTTCCCCCTTAACTTTCAATGTTTCTCTAACTGTTCAGCTCCGGTGCGTTTTTACATTTTAATTCAAAGAACCAATTTTAATCAAACCTCCATCACAAGACATGCGATGATACATCAGAGCTCGAGCCACACACCCCATCCACAGCCACAAATCAAACAATATCGATTAACCATCACTTTTCATTCAACTTTAATTCAGAAAGACTCAAAAAGTCAGAGCGCAGGATGAGGAATATGTCTGGTATTTCTTTTTCTCTTACCTTTTTGGAGAGAGTACAGCAGGAGTAAAGTTACAAGCCACATGCCATAAATAGCAGGTATATTTTTCAGGAATGTTTGGCAATCCTGGCAAGTGTGAGGCGCGGTTTTTTGGCCAGGCGGCTCTCCGTGCTGGACTGGCGACTGTGCTCCCCGGAGGTCTCTCCAGCCCTGCTGCCCCGCTAAGCGTGGAGGGGAAATGAGAGGCGCCTCAGCCCCGCCCATGTCCCTCCTCTCCTCCCAAGACTACTGTGCATACAAATCCATCCTCCATACAATAACCAAACACCGCAGAACGAGCCGAGGCAGAGCGGAGGGTCCGTGGATTTGGGTCTGGTTGTGTCCAAAGTGCCGCTTTGTGAGCACTACGCAAACGGATCTATTGGCACCTTGGAGAGCGCACCCACCTGTGCGCCCCAGAAGACCGCGTTTCTCTGCGCAATCTGGATCTACAAAATCCTCCCAGATTGCTCAGAGGACTATAAAAAATGTCTTATTGTCGTTTTCTGACAGTTTGGACATTTGTCATGGGGACGCGGAGCTGCATCACGCACTAATGACTGTTTTTCTTTGTCTTTCGGAGCCATGAAACGTGCGTAGACATTTGCGCACAGAAATGCACTGCAGATAGACGAGGGGAGAGAGAGAGTGTCGGGGTGTGGGGCATGACACTTCCACAAAGCAGGTAAAACACAGCAGGTAAATCAAAAGAGTTTTTCAGTTCAGCTTGGAAACCAAAGAAATAACTTTTTATTTCGATATTTGCCCCTTTCAGCCAACTCCCTGCTGTGGACAGCTCCCCTGCATAATAAGCATAAATTAGGACGAGGACACTCCCAGTTCATAGAATATTAAAAGTCAATGTGGATACTAGCGTGGAGATGGAAATGGATCTCCTGCTGCTAAAGCAGAGCAGAGAAACATCATAAAGATAAGAAAAACAATGCTCTGTGTCTTTTTATTCCCCATTTATGCGTCATTTGGTGCGTATAAATGTCTGAGAATCTTAAAATCAATCGGCAGAGAAAGCTTATGACTTGTTATCGTTAGTTTAATTAAGATTCAGATTTGAATCAGTGGTTTTTCTTCGTCTCATTTATTATCATTACAACCATTTACAGTCTTGCATGTCAGTTACAGGCCGACAAGCTGACAGATAAGCTAAATCATAAAATTATAGGCACACATAAGAAGTTACCAAGAAATCCGCAGCTATAAAAAATCTCTACTTCTTTTCAGAGACAGTTTCTTTTGTCAAAAGTCATTTGTTCGCATTATGCTCTCACATGAATGAAAGTTTTTCCATTCAGCCCATTGAACCTGAGCTCGAGTCTAAAGCCTGTAAAGCGACCAATAAACTTAAAGCTCAACAAATTTAGGTGCGACTATTGTAAAGAACTCGTTTTAAAACTTGAATAACTTGAAGAAAAGGGTCAGCAGCACTTTCTCTCTCTCTCCTTTCTCTGCCTGTGTGTCCGCAGCTGGTCCGCAGCGACCTGAGCCGAGGGGACACCCAAACGTTTGACCACAGCAGCAGATCACTGCTGACATCTACTGGTCACACCTGGAAATACAAATGAGACCGTCCCTCCTTTAAAGGGACAGTTCAGTTTTTTTGAAGTGGGGTTGTATGAGCTCCATACGGCCACTAAGTACATTAGATGCAGTAGAAAGTTCTCTTCTCTCCCTCAGTAAGCCACAATTTGTAAAAGTTTGTGACGCAGAACCAGCCACAAACAGGAAAGTATTGTACAAAGGGTGTTTTCTCCACCTACAAGAACTCCCATCAAAAAATAATACCACAGTTTAAGAGCTTGCTAGAATTTTTTTTGAGTGCATTAACTTTTCTGAAAAATAAAGTTTATCTGGAACTATCTGACTCACGTCATGTATTGTCGTATGATGTGAGTCAGTCAGATGAAATGTCAATATGCATTTTGTCAAATTCCAGTCTCGCTTTTTTAAGATTTGCTTACAACAGTGGTGTCCTCCTCGGTCATCTTCCATTAAGTCCACTTTGGCTCAAACAGTGACGGATGGTGCGATCTGATACTGATGTTCCTTGACCTTGGAGTTCACCTCTAATCTCTTTAAAAGCTGTTCTGGGCTCTTTGGTTACCATTCATATTATCCTTCTCTTCAATTTGTCATCAATTTTCCTCTTGCAGCCACATCCAGGGAGGTTGGCTACAGTCCCGTGGACCTTAAACTTCTGAATAATATGTGCAGCTGTAGTCACAGGAACATCAAGCTGCTTGGAGATGGTCTTATAGCCTTTACCTTTAACATGCTTGTCTATAATTTTATTTCTAATCTCCTGAGACAACTCTCTGCTTAGCTTTCTGTGGTCCATGTTCAGAGTGGTACACACCACGATACCAAACAGCACAGTGACTTTTCACCCTTTAAATAGGTAGACTGACTGATTACAAGTTTGAAGACGCCTGTCATACTAATTACAGGACACACCTTAATTTAACATGTCCCTATGGTCGAATCATTTTCAATCTTTTCTAGGGGTGTCATCATGTTTGTCCAGGCCAGTTTCATTAGTTTGTTTTTTAAAATGATTCTGTTCAACCACAAATCAAAAGCAATGTCTGATTTTAATTAGTTAATTTTCAGTACATTTTTATTTATTATTACCTTTGTCAGATTATTATCAGTTATTTCAGTGTCCATTGTGGGTTTTTCTTTCTTTAACGGAAGGGTACCAACAATTTTGTCCGTGTGTATAACCTTTATGTCTTTGCAGGTATAACCAGTGTTCTTAAACTACATAAAAAAAACGTATTGACTTTAAACTACTTTTCTATCACTTAGCCTGAATCTTTAAGTAGAAATTATGAACATACTTTCGTAAAAGTGCAAGTGTACAAATCAAAAGAAGTTTATGTAAAGTAATAAATAATATGAAAGAAATAAGTAAATAGAGATACGTGTACAACTCATTCATAGGATCATTAAATTGTTAATAATAATAATAGGCCAAAACCAAGATGGAACCAAGCAGACTGGTGGAATTCAATTATGTATTTGCTTGATTGAATTATTGAAGGATTCATCAATTGTAATAAGTAAAAAGCTTAGAGGCAGAGGTGCTGCCTGTCACAGGTAAGGCAGGCATCTGTTTTGGGCCCTGGGCTGGTGGAGGTCCCCAGGGGCTCGCAAATTAAAACCAAAACAATCACTCAGAATGTCCAAAGTATAGGCAGTGGGAAATTACTCATGTTGCACCTCTAACATGGCTAAGTTCACATCCACTTAAAGTTTGTATTTATATGAAGTATTTGCAAACAAGCCGGCTCAACAGTATGTACAGACTCTTTAATGTGAGGGATTAGAGCTGGCTCCTATATTACAGCTGTTTTCCTTATTCTCCTTTTTTATTCAACACATTATAAAGTAGCTACTTTTTTCTTCAAAATTGCTTGCCCACAGATACACTAGGTGCTTTATCTATCCATTATCTATACCACTTATCCCTTTCACAGGGGCTACAGGCTATTTCAGCTGACACTGGGTGAGGGGCTGGGTACACCCTCAACCAGGGCCACATAATAGGGACAGACAGCCATGCAAACACTAACCCATATCTAAGAGCAACTTGGAGTCACATATTAATGTAATTAGCATTTCTGGACTGTGGGTGGAAGCTGGAGTGCCTGGAAAGAACCCACGCACAGGGAGAACATAAAAAGACCCTGACCAACATGAGGTTCAGACCAGCAATCTTCTTTCTGTGAGGCATGCACACTGCCTGCTGTGCTACAGTGCCGGCTTTGTTTCATGCCAAACATCTAAAAAGTAAGGTAGTGTTATTCTGGAAATTATTTGGCTTAGTAAATTATAGTGACTGATTTCAGAAGGATACATACACAAACATAAAGCATAGCTGAAAACATGATAGTTTTGGCTGATATAATAAGGCCAAAAAAGAATGGACTGAAACCCCAGAGAACAGACTCTTATCACTGAAGTGAGTCAAATGATCCAGACAAAGAGAGCAAGAATTCACATTTTGATCCAAATGTAAAACAGACTTAAGAATCAAAACAAGAGGAGCCACCCCATGTTGGTCATCAGAAAAAGTGCAGGTTGAAGGCACTTCTGACTTCTCTGCATGAAGACCTACTGAGATCTGTTCAGCTTTCAGGTGCCCTGTTAGCAGTCTGTCTTTTGGGAAAAGTTGAGGTTAAAAGTAATGACACCATTGTGTGGGTACAAAGAGAGCAGGAATAAACTCTTCTGCAAAATTACATACTTTTTGAATGGTTGCTTGTACGGCAGTTGTTCTTGCAAACTCTGCTCTGTGCATAAAGATTATGTCTTGGCAAGAATATGGTGAAGCAATACATCACACTACAGGGGGTTGCTTCAATAGTAGGGATGTAACGGTGTGAAAATTTCATATCATGGTTATTGTGACCAAAATTATCACGGTTATCATTATTATTGTGGTCTTGTTGCAATGTGCTCAAAATGTTCAAAAACACAAACTGAAATCATTTAACAAATTTTTATTTAGTTAAAAATAATGTGAGTTTAAGAACGCTCTGCCATGGTCAGAACCTGACCCTCTTTAACTCTCTGGTTCTCAACAATCCAGCCAGGCCTCTGCCCTCTGATGCCGCTGTGGGGGTGTTTGTGGTTCTTCCCTGCCTCCCTTCACAGAGACTTTTTCCTGCACTTTCTGCAGACAGGGTGACCATCCTCAGCATCCTTGTAAAATCTGAAATACGACCAGACTTCAGACTTTGTCCGTTTTGAGGGGAAAAAATCTCTAGTAAAGTGGCAGCAACCACCATACTTTCACTTTCAGAGGCCAAACAATGCAAACTGTGCATGCGAGCCTGCGTCTGAGGGACCACTGCTGCTTTGCCGAGGAGCAGACACATAGTTCTGGCTTTTCCAGGCAATGAGCAGTATCACTGTGAGTTACTGACAAAGTGAGGTCATTAAACACGGTTTTAACAGTAATTAAATTAGGAAATGGTAATAATAACCATTAGAAATTTTACTGCGGTTATCATTTTACCGGTAACCATTACATCCCTATTCAATAGGATTTAGGATTTACTTTTTTTTTTTTTTTTTTTTTAAATGGGACAGTATGCATTAATGAACATTTACATGTAAATGCATAGGATAACAGCCAAGTGGCTAATTTCCATCCCCAGTCCCAGTAGCAGGTTGGTGTCAACACTTGAAACGAAAACAAACATCAATAATAGGAATAAAACACGCAGAGCGTATTAAAAGACAAGCAACAATATAGATGGCATACAGTCCAAAAATAAAAACAGCCTGAGAGTTGGGGGACCATGGGAATTATACACAATGAGTTATAAAGTGCTGGAGTGCTAACTAAAGTGCCATTGTGCTAAAGTGCACAGTGCTAGCTAGTGCAAGCTCAGGTCCCCATTGTATTGCACATTGCCAGAAATAAGAAATAAAAGTGCCTGTTGCATTGCACATTACCCTACTGCCCAGGATTATAAAGTGCCACTTTAAACATAATATTGCACAATGCCCATAGCACACAGTTGCACATGCAGATGTGTGAGTAGATATTGCACTAAGAAAGCATACATAGATGTCTTATGTAAGCACTAATTCAATAAAAAAAATGGCATACATAGATGTACTTATGTACGCAACAGTGGACAGTAAATCATGATATATCAGGATACTGCATCACAGTTTTGTTTAATGGAATATTTTGGGGAAAAATTATAGTATTAAGAGCCCACAATATAAAGTTAAAAATAGTTTCTAACTAGTGTTACTGAAGCATGGTCCCTGCAACACAGATCAACTCTGTCCATCCCAGTGACAGAAATATAACAAAGACAGAGAGAATGACTGTAAAATGGCTGAATGTCTGCATATGATCGAAATTCCTTGTCGATAGTGAGAAAAGAACATTAACATAGGACTATGAAATACAGTATCATGTCACAAAAAGGAAGTTATTAGTGCATCTATATTTTCTACCCCGAAAGAGAAAAATGGCATAGATGGATGGATGGATGGATGGATCTATGTTTTCTTGCACCCCGATTTACAACTACTCTTGTTCAAAGGCACCACTGTGCCCCAATCTACCATTTCCCAATCACTTTCCTCATGCTGGATACAACTTTCTTCAGTTTCTCATCGTCTGATAACGTTTACAGATTCAACCATGAAAAAAAAACAGTTTTTAGGATTTTAATTTGAAAAGGTAAAAGAAGATCAGAAGTACATCTTCCTTTTTAACTACCTAAACAAAGACAAATATGAGTGAAATTTGCATTAAAGCATTTAAATTCACACAGGCAGCTTTAAAGGTCCTTGACACCAACACAGGTAAAAGAGTCCTTGATTATTCGACCTCCCCTTTTGATTTTGTGGCTGTGGTAGTGTTTGTTCTGCTGAAATCTCCACAGCCCTGTGAAATCTGTAGACCCTAAGAAGAACTTGTAGACCTGAACTTATTTACTTGATCCTTAAATCTTATGGCATCAAAAGCGACCACAGTCCCACCAGTTTGAAACCACTCCCAGGCCTAATCGACCACAGTGATTAAAAACACCTATGTGGGCGTCCAGAGCCTTTAAATATGCATAGTCCTAAAAAGCAACTGCCTTCAGCCATTTTTTCAGAAATTAATAGTTTAATACCATTAATAAGACACACGAAACAATGTCCATACCTGTTGTCACGCCCGCCGATAGGGGGGGACAGCTTGTCTGTTGTCCCGGGCGGGAGGGGCCCTCTGCCCCGGAGCGAAGGGACAGACTTGATACCGGTGAGAGAAGAGAGAGACAGAAAGGGGGGCATCCCAGATTATCTTGTCCCGGGCCCAGCCGAGACTGTCAACTGGCCTGCCTGTTGTAACAGAATGAAATCCACAGTTGGTGTGTTGTAGGTCTGCAGAAATTATCTCCCCTGGTAAAAAAAAAAAGGAGCAAATATCCATTACCGAGAGAGGAAAGGGTTACACTACACACCTTGCAACAACCTTCATTATCACGTTAGCCTCCGCCACTAAAACTAAATACTACAATTAGCTAACCAAAAACTTTACAAAAGTAATGCAGGAACGGCGTGACATTACATAGTTAAGAGCACAGCCGTCTTCATGAACACAAATCGTCATAAACAACTTTTAGAAACATTTATGAGCATCTTTACCTCTGACCAAGCTGAACAACTTTCAATAGAGCGTTCTGCGCATGCACTAAGCACGTATCATGCACGCACGTAGCGTCGTCATCATCCCTACGCAGGTATTCAAAATGCACAGGTAGGTGGACGAAAAAGACCGAAGTATTAATGATGATAACTTTGTCTTTGAGAAATGCACAAGCTGTGGCTTTGAAGACTGTTACAGTCTGAATACCTACAGGGTCATACTACTTAACGCCTCTGCTTATGTTCGACCTTTTCTAATTTTAAAGACCCTTTGACTGCTTACTGTGTTAAATAACAGGCAGTCAACCAGCTTAACAGGCTGTTTCATTTAATTTGGTTGCCACAAATACATGCCTAGTGAACTTGTATGGATCAGACATTTTTTTGATCTCGTGTTACCACAAAATGAATTTGTGTCATGTTATTTTGCTGGCATACATTTATTAGTTCTATATAATAGTTGGATTTTTCAGTTTGATATAAATTAGAGTAAGATGGTCTGATATTTATACATTTTAATGAAAAGACTGATAACATTTATAACAGCTAAGTGGCAGACAGCCACAGTATATGTGAGACTGCAGTGTCAAGTGAAATTATTTCTGGTGTTCACTCCAGTGTAAAGGACATGTAAGAGTGTGGTGGTGATGGCTGTATTGTTTAAAACATACTGTACCTGTTTATTTTTATACATAAAGGGAGCACGAGCCCTCAGTTATTGTATCTTAAGCTCAGATGCTTACTGGGCATGTACTTGCTTTTATCCTGTATGTCTTAGTTGGCACTCCTTTGTGATGTAAGATAGTGGTTCAGAATGGATTTAAACATGTCATTGTTCTGTTTAATTCAACCTGATAAGACCTCCTGACCTCCTCTAAAATATATTTGTATAGCCCAATGGTAAAGGCACAGGCAAAGAAGCCTTTAACATTTACCTGCTGGAACTGCAGCCTCCCTCATTATTATAGTTTGATTGATTATCTAAACAGAGGAAACCCTGCTCTGCTGAATACCTTCTGCAACAGATTACAAAACATATCTAAACACATTGTAAGTTATTTTTCAGAAATCAAATTAAAACATGGGTGGCATGGTGGCGCAGCAGGAAGTGTGTGTGCCTCGCAGCAAGAAGGTTGCTGGTTCAATCCATGTTGATCCAGGCCTTCGTGTGCGAAGTTTGCATGTTTTTCCTGTTCATGGAGCATAGTTTTCTCCAGGCATTCCTGCCTTCTCCCACAGATCAGAAACATGCACATTAGGTTCATTGGTGACTCTTAATTGCTCTTAGGCGTGAGCATGAATGGTCTGTCTCTCTATGTGGCCCTGCGATCAGCTGGTGACCATTTCAGGGTGTACCCCGCCTCCTGCCTTTTGAAAGGGATAAGCAGTATGGATAATGGATGGAAATCAAAACTTTTTTTTTTTTCATTTCAGCCACATCTTCTCAGACACCTCTCTACCTCAAACACACCTGGTACCCTTTAAGCCATTAGGAGTTTTCTGCTCTGTTTGTTTATTCCTGGTTTCAAAAGGTGATTGTGTTTGTGCTCAAGGAAAGAGAGGTAAACATTTTTATTATTAATGTTAAATGATAAAAAAAGTCAGGACAAAGTATTTATTTTATTAAAATACAGCTTCTATAATACTTGGGCACTACCACTAAATTGATTATTTTTGCATGCAGGCCTTCCAACAGACTAATAATTCAACACACACTGAATAAGTATGAGAGGAAGTGTGCTTGAGTTCTACCATGAAAACATGTGTTTGGATGCACAGAACATTTTAGCAAACATAGTAACAACACATCGCTGTTTAAAAATTTAAATAACTAAAAAAGGGACTAAAATGTTGCCTTCCTGATCTGTGTTGCAAGTGATCCCAGAATGTTTGTGAATACTTTCAGCATTAAAGAGGAATGCCTCTTTAAACAGCACTGTACTTCTCTGTCAGCATGAGAATTTCATGTATGAAACAAAGACAGAATTTCACCATTTTGAAATGACTCCTTATGCAGTTTAGTATACCTGGAAAAGAGTCCTACTCTCAGAACAACAAGAACAGTAATCAGGCAAGGTGGGTAGGGCTTACAGTGTCATCTTTGCAAGATACAATGCATCTGACATTGGCCTATTGAATTTTAAAGTGCTGCTGCGTTTTTAAAGGGATGGTTGCCAATGAACTGCTAACAAAGACTATAACATTGTCTGGGGACCTTAATGCAATCATTTCTGATTGTTTTTTTAACAAATCATAACACAAACACCATTGCCACAGGCACCAACTTGATCATTTCATAAGATTATGGAAAGATTGTCAAACAAGAGTTTACAACGTGGATTTACACGTTGGTGTGGTATCTATCTCTGACTCAAACCCGCCATGTGTAGTACCTTAACAGCTTAATAGTGGCTTTTTACTTTAGCAGATTATGTTTAAACCTTAAAACTCATGGAAGTTAATTAAGTTCACAAAGATAAACAGAACATGCAAGCTTTATGGATTTCATTAATTTCTTAATATCAGCAATGATCCATGAACAGTGAAAAATCCCATGAGGCTTTTAGTCAAGGGAACCAGCGTGATGCAGACTTCCTGTAACCTGACACATCAGATGGATCTTTCAATAAATTTCACTAGTCCATCTGGGAAAGAGCCCATAGAAAGTGTTTGGGAATGGCCACAACATTCAATATCATATCTGGCAGGTGATTGGACAACTTCCATCGATCACATTCATTATGGGCCAATCAGATAATGTAGTAGGCGGGCGCTACTGCAGCAATGTAAAGGACAGAACCTGAAACAAACTCTTGCCAAAACATGTCAGAAATAATGTGTCCATTCTATATAGAAGTTTAAAGTTTTGTTGTTTGTTCTTAATTTAATGAAGAAATGTGGTTCAGAGGATAAAACACCCACTGAAGCTGGTAGCATCTATGCTTATTTCTGTACGAGCAGTCACTTCCTGCTGTCGTCTCACCTGTAGATCCCACCTCTTCCTGTTCCAAAAACTTTGATTGGGCCTCTCACAGTCATTGTAGATTGGAGCTTCGCAAGATTGATCCACCATATTACAAACATTAAACCAGGCTGATCCATCTCCAGTGCAAGGTTAGACTTCCCAGTTGACCTACAAAAATATGTTATCCCTGCACCACTCCATTGGGTCTGTCTTGAATATTTCTTTTTATTCATAAATACAGTGGACCATCCTGTACAAAAGAAAAGGGGGGAAATTTACCCACAACTCTGATTGTCATCTTCACTTAAAGTGACACATCTGACAGCCATTTGTGAAAATAACTTCATTATAGTAGATCTGAATATCATCTTTATTTAATTAAACAGTGTCTCAATTGAACGTAAAAATCAATTAGATTAGATTAGATTAGACAGAACTTTATCAATCTCTTTGGAAAACTCCCTCCCAGAAATTAGGATTTCAGTAGCAGTTTAGTATAACAAGTTGTTAGATCATGTTTTTAGATCAGAGAGGAGAGGGGGCTGAGCAAAAAAAAAAAAAAAAAAAAGTCCAGATGAAATTATGTCACCTTACATTTGGTTATTTATATTCATTTTTTACATTATCCAACCTCTAGTTAATCAACACAGTCAGCAATTCAAACTGAACTGTTTTATATTTTATAGATTAGTTGTAAAATGGCTAATCCATTCCACTTTAAGAAAGAGTGATTTCTTATGCTTTGATGGCATAGAGACAGGCCGGCCACTCTTGAAATTTGACCATTATTTAAGAGAATAAGAAAAACAAATCACATAACTTGAATCAAATATAGCATGGAGAGAAAGAGAATTAAACAAGATGATTTTGTGCATCAATTAAGAAATAAAACAGAATTATGAGTCATACTGTGCTTAAAACTGCGCCATCAGGTAATTTAAAAATTAGAGATGTTAAAATTTTTAAATGAAAGATCTTCATGCTGTAATCGCGACTGAAAGCTGCATTACCCTGAGAAGATTTTTGTAACCTGTTAAATCCTCAGTGAGATGTTTTGAGACATGAGATGTATTTTTTTTTTTAACTTTTTTTGGGGGGGGGGCATTTTTGTACCTTTATTGAAAGGAGAGAGAGAGAGACATAGTGGATGGGCTTGTAGATGGGGGTAAGAGAGAGTAGGAGAGGACGCTCTGCAAACTGGCCACAGGCTGGATTTGAACCCGGGCCGGCAGAAGCATGTATGTGGGTTGTGCGTGGTTGCTTGCCACTCTGCCAAACCAGCACCCCGTGAGATGTATTTTTTAACGTTTTACTGCTGCATTGAACAACAGAGAGTACAAAGCAGGTGATCGATGTGCATTTGTAGTCCGTCTTTGCTTGAATGCGGTTTTAAAGCAGTTGACACATCTGTGCCATATCTCCTTGGATAAGATAAGATAAGATAAGATATCCTTATTAGTCCCACAGGGGGAAATTCCAAAATATACAGCAGCTGCAGGATACAAGAGAAGTACTGAAAGATAAGGTAATTACAGATCAAGTACAGTAATGCAAAAATAGAAATAAAATTTTTTTGAAAAATGTAAAAAAAAGTATATACTATACAGTCAGTGGCATATTTACAGTCCTGATGTACATGTTTGTTGTTTGACAGATGGTTATGTACATGTTGATATTTTACAGGATGAGATTTGTGATATTATAATATAAATATGGAGAAAGAGATAAAGGATTTTCTTTTCTTCCATGTTCTCTTTTCCTTTCACCTCATTCACAACTTTTCTTAAAACTGTAAAGTTTCTCACTGAAGTCAAGTTAAGGTGGATAGTAGAAGTCTTAGTAGCTGTTGTTTTTGGACTTAGGACCCTGTATTTAGATGAGGGCCCCCTGGTGGTTAACCTGTAAACTTTCCTGTGTTTACTTTTCCTCACACTCAGACCAAAGCTCTGTTAAAACTCAACTTTTTTCAGTCCTTCATAAACACACAGTACAACACGAAGGTTATATTCCAAACTTTATTATATTTCATGTTTCTATATTAAAGAGATCAAGAGCTGATGTGCATGGATGAGAGGTTGAAAATGGAGACATCATTTGAGAGCGAGCCCGAGCATTACAGCTGTATATTTGTGTGCAGAGAGCAGCAGTGGAGAATGACTTTGTGAGTCTTTACACTCTGCAGGGTTTGTTAGGGTACAGGGTAGGGGGCTCTGGTCCACTCTCTGTGCTCCTCTCTGAATGTTCCTCTTCAACCTGCATACCATCAACACAGCTCACCTGTAGTATTGCTCACAGAACTGTCACAGTAGAAACTCAAAGGTGCAGGGTGACACACTGTCAGAGTTACACTCCTGTTGTGTTTGCATAGAGTTACTTTTCACCTTAAGGCCTTTGCCGAAACAGTCCGGTCTTTATCTCGGAAGCTTTGTTTTCTCAATTCAAGGAAACAAGTTGAAGGAACACTGGACAGATCATGTCTTATTGACCAACCACCAACAGAAATTAACCTTGTAATGTAAACCCAGACAACACAGAAACATATACAGTCATTTAAGTAAAGCCAGTATTAATTCAGATATATCAATTGTATAATACAGAGTCTATATTAACCATAGACTCATGCAGCCTTTGCTTGAAGTGTTGCCCTCTATTTTGTCTCTTAATCATGATCATAACTTTTAACTAGTTAGTTATTTCTCTTTAAACAAACAAACAAACAAACAGAAAAAAAAGAAATTGTTTTTGCTTTTATAAGACCTTATAAGAAGATTAGAAACTATAGTTTTAAATGGACATCCAACCAAAAGGCAGTTAGCCTAGCTTAGCACAAATACTGATGGTCAAGGAATAAAAGATTACTAACATCTTTCTCTTAAGTAATAATTTCACGTTGTTCAGGTTGAGGTGTTATCAACATTATGCTGTTCCACTACAACTGCCATAAACCCCACTGTGCAGTTTTTTGCCAATTTGGACCCACTTTTTGAGTCATATTGCTGGTTTTAAAGTTGGACCAATGTTTTTTTTAACTGATTGCATGTTGTTAGTCATGCAGTTAACAGGGATACAGATACAAATGAATTTACAAAGACCAGATCACTGTCCAGTCATCTGTTTCTGACCTGTCCACTGAATATCAGGCATTTTCAATATTATAGACGTAAGACTTCACACACTGGCATAATGAAAGTTGAGATGAGCTGATACACTTAATTCAATTCTTCTTCGGCTGATTTTGGTTACAAACGAACTTGTTTTAGTGTCTAAGCCAAGCTAGGCTAACTAACTGGTGGCTATGGCTTCTTGAATATTTAAAGATACAAACAGTGTTATAAATTTACTCATGAGAGTAAAAAAACAAACTAAAACGTTACTGAATATATCTTGCATATAAGAGGCTGTTTCAACAGGATACACATCAGTTTCATTAATTGTCTCTTGACCTTGAATAATCCAAACCCTCCAGTACATGTGCTGTTTGGTTTACTGTCTTTCCAATCAAAATGGCAAACCTACACTACTTTGGATCATACGCACACAAAAATAAACATCCTTTTCAATTGCCCAACAAACACACTCAATGGTATTGCTTACAGCCAGCGACTAAAGCCTAAAGTCACTTAAATGAAGAGGCACATAATTATGAACATCAACAACAATGACTTCATCAAACCAGCAGAAATTCAGACATACTGTACAGTCACTCATTCAACATCTGTTTGGACTGAAGGGGAACATTTTTACAACTTCAAACAGTGTTTACACCTTTCCCACTCTTCAGAGGTATTTTTTTTTTAAAGCCAGACATTCAGCGTCATGAATGTGCAACAGATGTTTGTTGTGGATGCAGGTGAAATTGTTCTTTCACCGTTTCAGTTTGGTACAGGTACATTCATCTCCTTTTGTGATACCTGGTGCAGCTTGTCCCTGCTTGGCACTGTCAGTAAGTGGGATCCACTGAGAGCATCGCTTGTCTTATTGCCAGCTTGAACCGAGTATAATCTACAGCCCCCATGCTTGGCCTGCTGTCTGAGGCCCGATCACATGGCCAGTTAAAGTACGAGTTTCTGTGTCACCTCCTGTATGTCTGGGTAGGTCCTAAAAGATTATTATTGCAAGACTGATGGGATGAATGTTTGTCAGTTTACAGCATTTACATGAAGAGCCACATACTAAGCAAAAGGGGAAATGTTGAGTCTGATCCAGGCTAACAGTATCAAGGGCTGCATCATCAATTAGTGCTAAGCCTAAGCCAGGGTAAGCATGATGAAATTAGCATGGCATTGACCTCTGAGCTGACTCTACCAGTGTTAGTATATCAAGACATTTTTCTTAAAAAGTTTGTTTTTTATTTTTTTTGAGCACTGTGTCTAAAGTCTGGCCCTTGAAGCACATGCTTTAAATACATTGATTATTTTTTGTTAAAAGCAGCATCAGAGGATCATACATTTTCTAAAGGTTTGGGGGACAGATTTGAGGGATTGTCTATCATTTGTGCTGAGAAGCTTGTTGGATTATTACTGTTTGCTGAGTTTTACAAACTGTTTTGCAGAATGTGGTCATCCTTGCTGGCCGAGGAGCTGAGAAGCACTAACAGGCACCTGTGTTTATATCAAGCAAAGAGAAGATACAGCAGGAGGAGCTGGGCTGAATCCTAATATTGATCAATAACCCACATTTATTAGTTTTCTTTTTTTAAGCTACAAGTGTTTGAATAAATCTGACTAATGATGTGGATGCTTAAGGAGAAGTAGTTGCAAACTGATCAGTAGACCTGTGCAAAAGTCTGGTAAATGAACCAAATGACTTTCAAAATAAGTTTGGAGTTGGACTTCAACTCCAAACTCTTGCTGTATGCCTTTCCCCACTCCCCCCGCCCCACCCCTCCCCCCCATGTCCCTCTCCATCCACCATCCTATCAATTTCAAAAATGCATCAAAGCCCAAAAACTAAATGTCAAAGAACTCAGTTTGGTTTTGTGGGACGTTATATGGAAGGCTTACTTTGGATTATGTGAGTAGGCATTCAGCCCAGCTATAGCTACATTGCCTTAATCCCTGTTTCAAGCACTTAAAAAAAATGTTTTTGTTTACTCTTAAGATGAAAAACAGTCAGAGTTTGATTTTCTATGTGCTCTGGCTGTGGCCATCGGGGACAGATATATGATGTCTGCAAAAGTACTTTAAAGAGCACAACCGTGCAAAAATGATATACAACTGATTTATTACCTCTTCCAAGGAGGTTATGTTTTTGCGATTATCTGTCTGTTTGTCTGTTTGTTTGTCTGTGTTCAAAATAACTTGAAAAGTTATGAACGGATTTGGATGAAATTTTAAGGAATTGTCGGAAATGGGATATGGAAGAACTCATTAAATTTTGGGGGTGATCCGGATCACCGTCTGGATCCCGGAATTTTTTAAAAGGATTCTTTAACATTGGGAGATAGGACCATTTTCGGCATTTGTGCATATAACTCCACAAAAACCTACCTTGGCGGAGGTTTACGCCCTCCGAGTGCTTTCTAGTTCATTTTGTAATGGTCAAAACACATTTTGATAGCATGTGCGTACAAAGCGATACAAACATTTCTTCTATTTATGCATAAAAACATGAATGTAATGAATATGGGCATTAGGAGTGGAACATGCTGATTTGGCAGTGTATCTTTGTCCTTGCAACTGCAATTCAATTAGCAATTCACTGGCTCTAAGTATTGATATTTTATTTTTAAATAACACATTACTTTTATTGTATTTCTCTTTCAATTAGACTTGGTACACCTGTACTTATGATTCCTCTCAGTGTTACTGAGGGCATGCAAGCATAAGTCAATAGGCTACAGAAGAAGTGGACTAGGGGTAAAAGAAACAGAGCACAGTGGCTAATATTAGACAGCGGTTATAGAAATTAAGGGATTGCCTGCCATGTTAAATCCCAAAGAAGTGAAAAAGTAATAGCTGTTTGTGCTGCGATTAGAAAGAAGATGGAGATGAATTTCAGTTGGCAGAGATTTCAGCTCTCGGACTGGGTTCTCTTCAGAAATAATCACTATGCACTATATCACCACTCAATTTATGGTTTGTTTATATCAATTTATACTGTCGCAGTGTACATACACAGATGCACCAAGAGCTGATAATATGGATATATTAATTGTGTAAAACTCAAGGATTGAACACCTTTGTAGTTACTCACGATGAGGTAATAGTTGTTGTAGCAGGGGTTGTACAAATAATCAGAACTTTCAAGCATATTGTATACAAGCGGACGTACATACTCATGTACTTATTTATGTCTTTATCTAAATATGTGATTTAACACTAATTTGCATTCACAGCTTTGTAATTCTGTTAATTCAGTTTACAAATTGTATAGATCATTTTTTGTCTTCTCAGTCTTTGTCAAATTCTATAATAACACCAAATTGCTGAGTAAATACATTATTCTGCAAATTACCTTCTTAGATCCGAATCATATTGCTGAGTTAATCAGAAATTGGACTATAGCATTATATAATGCAGTTGCAATATATTGGTCATCACTGTATCATGATATTATCTTATCATTGGCCAGGTAATGTGTAATGCGTATGAGTGTGAAATGTACGTTATTTACTCTTTGCTCAACTATCTGCAAAGAGATCAGGGTTTGAAATTTTGCAATTAGTCGACCAATTTCCCTTCCCTTTGTAAACACAGCCTTTAGAATAGGATCTTTTTGTGATTTCATGACAGTTATGGCTAATGGCATTATATATTTTGGGTTGTCTGCCACCCAAATGTGAGTAAAAAAGACCTTTACCATAACACTTGTAAATTTCTGTGAACTATGAAATAATAATTTGTGACCCCATGATTTGATGTGATTCAGTTGCATATCATCAGCAGAGTTAAGTGCATTTTTCTTTGAGGGCCACAGCCAGGCAGAGTCTTATAGTATCCCAGCTTGAAGGTAATGGTTTTGCATGTGTGCAAAGATATGTGCATATACAAATATATGCAAAGAAGGTATATAAATATGAGTACCCATATGTTAATGTTTACATGCACTTTCTCATTTCTTTTTTGGTGTCGCTTTTGTATCAGCTTTGGATCCTGAGAGGCCGTTTTCTGTGTTGTCGATCCCTGATGAAGTTACAAGGCACTCCTTACTGCAATTGGAAAGGACAGAAAGAGGAGAATTAAAGCTGTATAAAGGCAGGAGTTAAAGGAGATATTTCAGATCTAACTCAGCCTGTACCTTATCTGACTGGAAGAAAGAAAGTGTATGAAATAATTAGATGTCTGTAAAACTTACTTTTTCTCTTCAAGTTTGGAAAGAACAAAAAGAGTGAAATTCTTAAGCAGCACGAAGCCCATTAGCAGTGCGATGGCTCCGCCGACACACGAGGCTATGATGGTGGCCAGCGTGTTGTCCACCACCCTCACTGTAGACATAAACAAAACATCAAAGGAAACATAAAACATTTTGAGGTGGACAAAACCATTTTAAACAACATTTATAAACCCCCACCTGCTTTTCTTACTGTGACAATCCCTTTAAATGGATCATAATTTCGTTCTTCTGCCATTACAGTGGTTTAAATGCTATGCACAGTTGCCTATCACACACCCTATTTCATTGACAAAGGCCTGCATACACATTAAAATAACTGCTGTGAGGTAGTTTAGTTTGGGATATTTATCAGCTGTTTCTCGGTTTATGATCAAATGCCAAGGAGTCAGCTTTGTGAACCAAAGTTGGTCAAAATGTTTGACCAGGTTTGGTGCTTGAATCACTTCTTTTCACCTAAATTCTCTCTAATTCTGTGAAGAAACACTTTGAATTGTTATGGGAATGATACTCATTACTAGAGCAAATTAAACCAATTTCATTTGTCTTTTTGTCAGTTTCCTTGTAATTTCCTTCCGCTTTGTTCTGCATGCCTTGCAAATCAACAATATTTCTCATCTAATGCAACCAGCAGAAATGATAATGAAGAGGTCAAAGTCATGGCAGACATGGGACGGAAGTGGTCAAAACTGTGGCTTACTTAAGATTTCGACCGGCAGACACCCACTACACAACTTTCGGTAAGTGGGGGCACTAACTTGCAGAGGCATTAATCCATGCAGCATGGCATTGAATATCGGGAGCGTCATGTGTTTGACATTGTTTCCCATGTAGGGCAATCATTAAAGAAACAGTTGGATAAGCAGAATCGTTAATGACATTTGTAGCAATAAAACCTCATCAGTTTCTAACACTAGTTAATATATACATATTTACTATTTGGATTTATAGTTTCTGGCAAAAAAAAAAAAATAAATAAAAAAAAAGTTTATCTTAGGAGCTAACTACCCCATTAGCCTGTATAAGAGAACCATTGTAATGAATCTGGGATTTCCTGAAATTCCTACTTAATCAGGCACATCCTTTAATTGTTAAATATTTTATAATGTTTATAAGCAAGGCTTGCTCAGGCTTGGACCGGCTCCCGGTAATACTGCATTAAGCCCATATCTTGTCATGCACAATTGTGACTTTATATCTTCTGCTTTCTTTTTTTCCCTTTATTTGTAATATATTGGTGTCTGTGAATCATTGTTTGGGTCCACTTAATTCCACCTTAAATCACAGTAGGTATGAAAACCTGTAGATAAATGGGCAGTTTTATGTATTTTTAGTCTGTTTTGGAAGTGAGAACAACAAGTGTATCATCAAAACATTAGTGGGTAATAAGCTAACATTAGCTTGTTCATGTTAGTTGTTAAATGAATCAAGCGTACTGTCAGACAGTGTATTTGGGTCAGTTATTCTATTAAAGGCAGTACTTGTCTGATTAAGTTAACACAAAAAAATATATCAGCATTTGGGGAAGTCTGTTTGCCGTTGCTGTCTTAGGGCTTGTTTTCTCTTCAGTCAGTGCATCCAGTTGAAAAATAACCTCTTTCATAAAATTACTGTGTAAACAACATGGCCTGGTAAAAATACAACCAAGATTGTCAGCTTCCCGTGCAAAACTGAAGGAAGCATTGCTTGCCTGCCAGAGGGGTGTGTGACATCATGTGATAGCAGTCGGTTCATCACTCTATACCACATACTGGATAAAGCAAGCAGCAATCTGAGGTGTTATGAATAAAGCCAGAGCAGAATTGCAGAAATGTAATCTATGTTTTGATTATGCAAAAAGTCACATATTTCACTCCTTTTCAACTGGTTTACACTGGCATTTTAATGTAGGACCTGACAGGGATCCTTTGTTTTTTAAGGTTACACTCAAAGAGCATCAGTGTCTCGCACCTCAGCATTGACTTTATTTTGGGTTAACACTTTGGAAAGAAACTATCAGCCCTTCGGGTGGTTCTTTGCAATATAGTGAGAAATGATAAGTCTGTCTGGGACATTGGTGCAACTTTATTCAATTAGAAACACTGTTTCTTAAAGATTCCTAATTTTTTTTTTTTTACAATGAAAGTAAAATCAATTGTCTTCTCCCACTCTCTTATCAGCACACATTACCATATAGATTTTAAAGTAAGACACTCACACTCATCCACCACGACCAGAGTGAAGATGGCGCTGTGGTTCTTGCCCTTCTCTTTGGGGTTTCGCCCAAAACATGTGTACTGGCCTGCGTCCTCAAAGGTTACGTTCCACAGCAGGATAGAAACATTTCTATCTGTGTTCATCCCCACAAACTCCACACGCTCTTTGTATATGTTCACATGTGGAACAACCGTCTCCGACTTTATCACCGATTCACACACCTGGCAAGACCAACAAGGTATCAGTCATCCAGGAGTACCACTGAAAAAAAACAAACATGACTCTTTTTGTTAGCATTTTCATTTTTACCTTCTGCATGGTGCCGTTTTCGTTGAATTGCCAATTGAAATAGAGGTTCTCAATTCCAATACAGCTGTAGTACTTGCAGGGCAGCATGACCGTGCTGCCATTCACTGCTTCCAAGTGGTTAATCTTCCCCAGCAACATCTCAAGGGCCTGAGCAGACCACACACCTTAGGAGAGGAGAGGAACAGAGAAACACTTGATAATGGTGGATCTATTTTACAGTGCAGCATTGGTGAGCGAACACAAAGACAGAAAAACAGCTGTAAAGTTCAATATTCTCTGGAAATTAACTTAACTTTTTACTTGCCTAGAGTTTTAAGGGATCACAAATACCTCAATCATTACTATATGTCTTTGTGTCCACAGTTGCTCTGTGTGAATTAACATGAGTAAAAAAATGCACATTTGACAACTAAGAAATCACACTACCTCTGAAATGAGATTAGGATACTTAGCTGTCTGTTGTGACCTACAGAGAACCAGATACAAGAGAGAGAATGCAAGCAAATGTACAAAGTAAATGTAATAGAGAGTTGCTGTTGTGAGTCTTTAATTTGATGAGATTTTAAAATGCCTCTAGTTAAAAGCCTAAAATAGGGTTTGTGATAAACAACACCCTGAGTGGTTGTTATTGTTTTATCTTTCACAGAAGACAGCTCTTAACAAGTTGCTAACACAGCCCTACAGAGTTTGTCAGCGACATTGAACTTCAACATTTTTGAACATCTTAAAAAACAAAGTCAGACACAAGACTGACAAAACCATGAGCACTTTATTAGGTTACACTCCAAATAAAGTCTTTTATAAAGGAGGTTATGGCATGAAATTAAGGATGAAAGCTCAGTAGTAGCATAATCAAAGTAAGTCAGCCATGCTGTAATTCTGTGATAGCCCGTCAGTAACTTTTTACTTAAGCCATTAACATTTACACTTTATGAAACATGAAAAAGTGTTCACTTGTAAGCATTATCTATATACATAAAATGTTTATATTTTGTTTTCGTTTTTGCCACAGAGAGCTTACTTTCAGCCATGATCTTTTCAAACCGGTTTGACCCAGTTTGGTGCTAAAGTCCAGGTTGGTCCACCAAACAAAGTCACCCCTACACTACTAATAATCTTTTGTCATGTCTCAGTAGCCATGTTTACGTTTGCATTTTTTTTTCAGTCCTTTTGAATTCCAGTCATGGTGTGTGTGTACATGCATCTAACATTTATTCAGAGTCAAGTCATTTGGGCAGGCGCAAAACTGTCCCTAAGGTCTAAACTCAGAGACAGCAGAAAAAGTTCATTTCAAATTAAAATGAATTAAAAGAAGATCATCTAAATTGTAAAAAAAAGTGCTTTTTGGTCTGTGTAAATTAATTATAAAAATGTATAGCAGCAGTAGCCAACAAATTTCACTTAGAAATTATGATGAGACATGTATGGTTCCATTGATCGGCTTGTGTTAATAACTGTTTTCTCTTTGAGGTCCAAATTAATTAGGAATGAGGTTCCACTGTGTGATTAATACTCTATTAACATTTCAGTTTGTTCTTAAATAAGAACACTGTGGTCCACAACCACTCTTCCCTGATAAACAAACACAGCTGTCTGTCACTTATCCTTCCTCGCGGAGGATCCACAGAGGTTTTTTTCCTCTCCTCACTCCAACACTACCATTGGAGACTTTGGATGTCTCTTTTTCCTTTGCAATGATTCTCAGTGATATTCTACAACCTTATTCTTTCAGCTCTCTCTTACTAAACTCATAGTTCTTTGGTGAAAAAGCTGGCAGCCTGTACGCTGTATGGCCGGAGAATTCCTTCTCCTCAGGTGCACATGTCTTAGCTGCTCTAAACATGCACAGCTGACTGGAGTGGAGAGGAGAGGAGTGAAGACTCATTCAGAACAAGAATTTACATGAACGTCATTTAGAATAACAATCAGCATGAACCACCCCTCTCTTTTGAAATGAAGCTTCTTTCTGAATGAGCTCATGGAGCATAAAATTGACATGGAACAATTTAACAGGATACCTCTTCGCTTGGAACACTGACATTTGAGTCATCACTATAGGCGAGATTAAGTTGGGATTTGGGACATGAAAGAGTCTTTAGGTATCTCTAGGTTTCCAGATGGCAGTTTTTACCAGCTTTTTTTTTAGACCTTCATGTTGAACTGAATTTTGCAGAACCTAGTAAAACAAAGTGATGTTAGGCTGACCAAAGCTCATTTGCTGCTAGCATTTGTGTAACATCAGCAGGTATGAGAGTTTGTGTTTTAGACATTTACAGTTCTTTATGCCATACTCAAATGGAACAATCCTTAGGCTCACCACACTTTCTCCATATATACGTATAGCCCTTAGGTTGTATTGAAAAAAGTATTGAAAAAAATTCAATACTTTAATACCAAGTTTTTAAATGATACGATACCATTAAATGTTCCATTCAATAGTATTTAAATATTGAAGCTCACAAAAAAGATCTGGAATCAGATTTTTCAACCAAACATGAGTGACATTGATGAGATAAACTGATCCTCCACCTGTTATGCAGCTGCAGTGAACCTGTCACATCAGCCTGTCATCACAAATTGATTTGTAAGTTGTAAGATGTAAAATAATTTCCCTGGTGAAACCTACTTAATCCAAAACTGCTGTTAAATGTTTTGGAGTTTATTCACATAACAGAACATAATTGCTTAAACTACAATGGCATTTTTTTTTTTTTTTTTGTCACTGATATGTTATTTAATTATCAAGATTTTGACAACCTTATTCAGCCCATGTGAAACAATAAGTCTATAAATCATCAACTGCATAGAGATGGCAACAAGAAAGATAGGGACTCAGCTTTCACCCTAGCAAAGCACAACTTATCAGTGATGTATATGACTGTCTTTACTGAGTCAGTGTGGCAAACCAACTGAGATAGCACAGGGTGCCAATCCATTAATGTAATTTAAGTCAATGTAGATCACCCATCCACTATCCATCTACCCCCTTCTGCCAAAAATGAGTAATTCAATGTGTCAGTTGAAACAACCCATACTAACTTTACACTGATTAGCCTGCTCAGGCATGTTGATTAAAATATTATAATTGTGTGCACAAAAACTCTTTTAGCATAGTTAATTTTTCAACAAAACATCTTTGAAAGTATCAATAAAATGTGCACTCAGCAGCCACTTTATCAGGTACAACTATTTAACAGCTTGTCACCAGACAGATAATGAACCAATCAAATGCCAGCAACTTAATGCATTTAGGCATGTAGACATGGTCAAGACAACCTGCTGAAACCAAGCTGAATATTTCAGAAACTATTGATTTACTAGGATTTACATGCACAGTGTTTACTGAGAAAATATTCAGCAGCAGTTGTCTGGGCCACTAACAGTTTCTCTATGGACACTTCCACAGTGTTACGGTGTAATATGTTTCCATGCTATCGAGTGTCCTCTGTGGTCTGCAGTAAACACCTGCAGGCATTAAAAGCCCTTCTTCTTCATGCACTAAGTTTGTTTACATTCATATCCCAAGGTGTGTCAAACATTCACGAATATGTTTATATGTCCAATAATTCATAGGTCATTTGACCTTCTTTATTAATCAATGACTCAATCTGTGGTTAGCTTAGCCTGCTAGCTTCCTTCCCATAATACAGGGCATGACTTGTAGTCATAGCAGCACTGGCTGTGACTGGTGACACAAGGACAGTCCGGCCTTTTTGTGTGACTGGCCTGCTTGAAAATAGAGGAAAGGAAATATGCAAATTTGTAGGGTTTTTTTCCAACTGAAACTGAACAAAAAATGATCTGTAGGTGTGAAAATCAACAAAGACTCCAGCACACTATCACAGTGCTTAGTGACCATGAACTTCAGCAGTACCATGATACTCAGATTGCCATATGGCACACAAACGCCATTATTGACAAGTCAAATGCCTCAGTAATAAGACACCTCAGTCCTTGCTGTGACATTACTGTGAATAACTGAAGATGAAATGTGCTGTGCCCATGTAAAGACTGAAACTGTACACCAGTAGCACAGACAGGCAACTGGAGGCTGCACATATTAAATGCACCATCAAAGCAGATACATCTGAAAACCTGCCCAGTGGTTAATTTCTTCCTAAACTGCTGTAGATGACAGACAGACTTCACTGTAGGTCTGCTCTCTTTTTTTTGTTTTACCCATTTAAACACACAGAGCATAATGCTTCCACCTAGTGTATGAGGTGTAAACTGTGCCCATAGAGCAGAGCTTTATTTTGTGTATGCAGAGGTTATAGAGAGAAAAAATGTGATCATGACAATGATAAATAGTTTCAGGTGCAGCTGTAACTTCTCCTGCAGTGTATCATACATTCGTGTGACTTTGCTCCTCTGTTTTGTGCACGTTGTGTTCTCACACCGCGGTCAAGGTCAAAATCTGACAGGCACCACTGCAGCAAATAGAAATAACACTGCTTGAAACAGGAAAGAAGATGTAGCAAAGAAAAGGAGGGCATACAGCACATAATAATGTTACTGAATCATTCTCACCCCATGCTGGCTTTTTCCCTGACTTTCTCGGTCTGATCTGTTCCTGGACTGGTCCAATGCAGCACAGTGAGCTTGCAAAAAGAGAGGAACAGCAGCCTTTGTCCAGTCTCTGTCTGCTGGCACTCTGAATGGCTCCAGCTTTTTTGAAACGTTTGGAACTAAAATAATCTTTTACACAATAAAGGAATGATATTGTCATTATAAGACATATTTTTATTACAGAATCCTTGATTAATTTGATGTCTCCCCAGCAACCTTTAACCCTACAGTCAGTTGTAGGGTTGTGCAATTACCTCCTGAGACCTGAGCTTTTGTTTGTATGACATTTTTAAAGTCTTCCACCTATCTGGGATCAGTATGACCAGGTAAGTTTAAAACCAAAGGACTGTCTTTAAACAGGTTGTCATTTTCACTAGAAGCTATTACAAGTATTCAAGTATTCTGGTAGTTGTTTGTGACGTCCTTATTCATATAATGTATTGTTACTCACAAACTGCACACACAGTGTTTTGAGTTACAATGCTTCATCTCACCTAGAGGAACCTGACCTTCCTAGACTTTTTTAACTGAACATATTTGGCCAAATTTGATCAAAAGAAAGGGTAAAAAAAAAACTGTTCCCAATGATGATGCTTCTCTGACAATGGCTTTGGCATTATTTATAATGTGAGCCAAATTTTTGCAACAACAACTGCCTCACAGCAGCTAAGGCAGCTCCAAGGGTCAGCTACATTTGCCCATGTGGGATTTCAGCTTGGAGCAACACGTGTGATTTCTGGGGATACTTTGACAGAAATATGACTAAAGCTTTTATTTAACAGAAATGCCATGTCAGTGCTAAACAATGAGCTTTTGTGTACAGAAAGAAAACAGAGGTGACAGTCTCTCATCCTGTCATTGCTTGCCCTGTTAGTACCAGTTACAGGCATTGTCAGAGATTTTGCAGTGAAGGCAACATCGTCTCTTTCAAACTACAGGGCTGTGGATGTTCAAATGTTAGGTCTTTGCAAGCCAGACATAATTTTTTTCACATGAATAGGTTTTTTAAAAATCCATAGCAACTTAATGCAAGCTTAAACACCAGCGATGTAATGTTGACAAGCAAAAAAGCTGCTTTTCTTTTTTTTTGGACTGGGGTTGATTTTTTGTAAGTTTTGCATCAGGTAAGTCCACAATGAAAGCACTAAGTACTTGGTACGTACATCACAGTCAGTCAAAACATTTAATATGGCAACCCGCGTGATTATGAGTTTGCATGACAGCAGCTTGTTTTATTTGACCAGAGCTATTAAAATGACAAGGATAATGAATTTGAGACAATAGATGTAGGAGGATAGTGTTGGAGCTGCAGTGTGACGACAGTGAGTTTATACTCCCAAGCTTCTACAGCTGTGAACATTTGGTCCTGAAGCAGCTGTGATAGAGTTTCAGCCCCTGAATTAAATGGTGAAATGCACTAAGTTTTGCTCTCCTTAACGGAATCAGATAGAACTATACAGTTTCTGTTTAATTAAAACCAGGCCTAATTACACAACATATACTCAACATATAAATACGTGTCAATTTAAAGATGCATCAAAAATCACCTCCAATATATTTACAGTTTTGTTCGGTTTATTCTCTTCACCCTTGGTGTGAAAAGGCATTAAGACTTTATTTCTTTATTTATCTACAGTAAGTAGTTTTCACAAAGAATGTTGGTCTCCAAGTTGGGGTTGTCATTTTTTGTTCTTGTTATTCTGATGATGGAAGTCAGGGAACTTGTTTAAGACAAGTAGCAGAACATTTAGGGGGATTAAAAGAAAAGTGATGGAAGTAAATAACGATCTGTAATTGTTTCAGAAAAGTCCACTGAAATCTGGAAAGCATAAAGTTGAAAAATTCACTTGGAAACTTGTGAGGATTTTTATGAAAGCTGCCTCCCATATCTATGGGATATAAGTGAGATTTAAGTGTCATTGATTGAGGCCAACAAGTCGAAGTTTGGTAGAACTGATTCATTTGGTGAAGGAATGCCAAAGTGTAATTTCTTTGTACGCACAGGAGGATACATCAAAATTTTGTCGTCAAAACTGTTGAAGTATTTTCAATAAACACATCACTGTGTATGAACTAGTTGCAGTTTACACCCAAATTTCCTTATTACCTTCTCCAAGAGAACTATGTTTTTGCAGGCATCCATTTGTTTATTTGCAAAAATGCATTACTCTTAATGTTGTTCTTTCTGAACAATGCTGTTGCACATCACTTTTTTGTCAAAAAGAAGTTTTAACGTTCAAAAAAACTTTAAAGTATTACTGAATTATTCACATGTCAACTGACCATTTACAAGCTTTTATGAACTCACTGTCCTCTTTGTATTTTCTCTGTTTTTTTAAAGTTACAATTAAAAAGTTTACTTTTGTGACAGGGAGTTTCAATGCTTTGGATAAGACTAGAACAGCAATGCCCCAGTTCCTAACCTACATCTGTCAACTTAACACAGAACATTTTTTTTTACAGATACACAGATATCTGAATCTTCCTCATATCATAGCTCATGTATTCAAATAATAAAAGCACCGAAATGTTTCTTGTCCTTCTTGAGGGAGATACATGAACATTACATGAAGGCTGAGAGTGAAGATTAAAATAATATCAGCAGATATACACTGAGGGGACATCCTTCAGATAAAAAATCATCTTGTTATTTCTCCCAAACTGCTCCAATTCCTTTTTTCTTATCAAGCTTTTTCACCAATGAAGCTAAAACACCCTTAGGCTGAAGCTTGCAAATTGACGTAAATTTACATATGGTCCTGTAAAAATCATCATGTGTAGTATAATATGAAAATATTGCCTCACATGACTTTTCCAAACAGTACTTGTATGAAGTTTTGATAGGTATTAGGTTTGAGAGGGCAAGACTTGCTCTTTACTATTAAAGGTTGGGATTTAAGTGTTGGCATACAGTACAGTGTATAAAGCAGCACTTCATGTTGTTAAACAACTCAGGATATCTTTTCAAATAAAAAAATGACATTACAAAGTTTTTGGCCTACAATGTATGCTGGAAGCCATAAAATGCAGAGTCCAATTATTTTACAAGACTATCAGAGAGTATTTTCTGCTCAAAACTGTACTTTTATAGATGAAACCCAAACATGAACACTAATCTGATAACAGGTCATTTATAACACATACGGCCCTAATTTCCTGGCGCAGCGCAGGGTGGCGGAGCCTGGCGCATCCCGCGCAGTGGTAATTTTGTCCGCCGTGCGCAGCCAATTTGGCAATTTGGTAGACCAGCTGCACCGAGATGGGTGTGGAGGTGCACCAGGGGGAGGTGTCGACAGATTCAGCTTGGCGCAGTAACAATGTCGTGCCAAAACACTGCGCGGAAGTTGTGCTGAAAGCTCGCTAGCTCCAACCTGGTCTATTCTCGGCGCAGGCGAAGCGCACCAGATGCAGTGGTAATTTGGCTGACAGGCGCACAGTGCGCAGACGTCACCAAAACCTCACAGGCAGGTATCCAGAGTGTCAGTGCAATAAACAATCACAACAACCACTATTTAGTGTAACCGTCTGAACCAGCACATACATTTGTATCTATATTAATTGTCCCGTCTCATCTGATGTCAGATCAAAGATGTTTGTCATAATGGAAACTCAACCTGACGGCAGCTGGAAGAGTGACGCAAACTAACGAGTTCACATCTCTCAAGCCAACCACAAACAGCCACATCATCCGATACGGAGTATCCGGCTTCTCTCATCTCGTGAAATTCAAAAGAAAAGAAAAAAAAGAGAGACGCTCGCTGAATAAATGTAAGTCACTCAGTGTCTTAAGGATTTACCTGTGATTGCCCATATTTCTCTGTTTTAATCTATATTCCTAACGTGATCTAAAAAGATGGAGTACATTATTGCAAGGAGGAAGAGGAGGAGATACCGGGAGAGAATATTTCACCAAAGGTTCTGCTATTTGTGATGACAGACCAGGAATGCAAGTGGATCACAAGCATGATGAATGGATTAGCCTGCTGCTGTGTTTAAATGTAATTATCACTTAATTTTGTACTCATATTATGATATAGGGACAGATTACATCTGTCCCGCGAGGTGGTCCACACGGTGACGCACATCGTGGCCTCCGATGCGCAGCCCAGTGTCCCCTGCGCTCTCCCAGTTGTTGTAAAAGTGACAGCAGCTCTGACCTTCTTGGCCACCGAGGTGAAATTGGCACTGCGCCTCGCCCACAGCCCATTTAAAGGTGAGGAGAGGTGTTCATTTGATTGGTGAAGATTACACTCGGCTGTGTTAAATCCACTCATGCCCTCTCTCCTCCCTCTCTACCACTTGCACCGACGGAGGCTTGGGTGCGCCTTGCTGCGCCGGACTGCGCCGTGCACGAAACTTGCAAAATGTCGCAGACACACCCCGTTGGCACGGCGCAGGGGCAGCACAGGGCAGGTGCGCCGCGCCTGCGCCTGGTCTACGAAATTAGAGCCCATTGTGTCATACAGTACACTAGGCAGTGCTGTTTCTGCTGTGATTGATATCTTGTGTTTAGCAGCGTTACCAGGTTTAGAAAATCATCAAACCCAAGGTATGTCTGAAAATGGCATACAAATATATAAATAAATTGATCTTAAGCTAAAATATGGTCACTCCACATTAAGGAGACTTTTTAAGTTTGTAACTTTAAAACCTATTACAACCAACAGGTAATTAATAATTAGCTCAATTGTGATCCTTTGACTGCGGGCAATAGATATCATGGCAAAACCTGAAAACATAATCCATATGCAAACAGTAAACAAACCAAAGGCAGTAGACACAGATTTGTACAAAATTCAGTAATATAACTGGACCCTGTTGATCAACATGGTTCTTTGGCTTCTCACAACATTTTTGATGGCTTTGTCACACTGTTCGTCAACAAATGCAGGTTGTATATGACATGAACTTATATTTTATAGTACTATGAGTATTTCATGTCTGTATGCATGTCATTACTACGTATGATGTGTTTACAGTGTATATTATCAAAGTGCAGTTGCACTTAGAGACTTTTAACTAAATTATGACTCATTGTTGCTTTAAATCATAAACACAGGTCCCTTTCACTTCTCTGTCAGGCACTCTATGACATTGTTCATACTGCCAAATCATACTGCTGACTTATAAAGACAAGCATGCAGTCATGGTATCAAAACTGTATTACCTGCATTAGAGAAGAGTCTGAATCTGGCCTGAATTCTGTGCTTGGCTCATTGAATAAAGTATTACTGCTTGAATTTGAGTCAAAGCAAATAAATCTTGAAAGCTTCAATAACTACAATTACAATTATTTGGCCATTCCTTTAGCCCCATTCCATCATCATTACATTCCCTGATATTAATTTCAGAGAGATCAACAAAACTAATTGCATGGTAGTTCCTGCAAACAGCTCTCATATATTAGTATGGCCTGCTGTTGTGGACCTGCTCGACTCCAAGTGCTTTATCCTACATCAACCATCAACACAAATTACATCATTTAACATAAATTTATATTTTTAGACCAGTTAAACCCAATTTAATGGCAGTTCAGTTAGATGCAGCTATATTAATCAACATCATTCCTCTCTAGTTTATAATCATTACAAATTCGATTGATCTCTCTATCAGTGGTTGTTATTGATTATACATCCATTTCACATTTCACACCTCCAACTCTATATTTTAAACAACCTTACCCGCATAGGCGTCAGTGTAAGCTCTAAGGAACAGTTTACTTAAACAGCATCACCATAGCAACATAACTATTCATTACGAGGGTTAATAAAACCACACAGCAGGTTAACCAGAGAAATACAGTCTATCACTGCAGATGCAGACTTGCCACAGACAGCAGGGCCTTCTTTAGAGTGCCCACAGCCTGACGCAGCTTTCTTTTGCTATACTGCAAGAGTCACTTTATTCTGCTGACTTTTCTTTTTGTGGACATACAATCCCAACTCAAACCAGTATGGATCAATGCACATATGAAACTGTGTGACTGCATCAACATTCCAACCAAAGACTGTATCACTACCATCTGATTTCTTCTCAGTTTTTTTCCGTTTTCAGACAGTGCCTTTGCTCACTGGGTAAAACACACAGCCCTCCAACTCTCCACAGCAAACCCTTACAATTTTTAATTCCCACATGCGTGTTTATTGGCAAAGCATTAGTAGATACTGAACTGATCATCTATAAGACATTTTAAATTTTCATATACAAACAAAAAATCGTTATGGATAACTGAAAACATTTTGCAATATTATGTTTGAAGCAGAATTTTCTGCAAAACTAAAAATTTAAATGTCTAAACCAAAAAAGACTAATCCTTTGTTTTATTATTTTTTAAGTTGAGCACTTATGGTACCTTAAAATACTTCCAAAAGATTTTGAAGCCGTAACAGTTTTTCATTTTGGTAGTTGATTGAGCCACAGTCATTGCTGTGGAATCAAGGGATGTTACGTCAAAGATTGCTGTAATGAAGCAGAAATTGCTCTTCATGGCTGCAGTTCTGTTTCTGTACCATATTCATGTATTAACTGCTAACTTGTGATAGACCAAGACTATTCTCTGCTATCAGCTTCACACTCTGTCACCCAAGCCAAGCACCCAAATGTATGCAATGTGTATTTCCATCCCCTTAAGCATCCATAAATGGGTTGCCCGACTAAACATTTCAAGGTCAAGTAGGGACCTGCTGTCAGTCCCACCTACCTCTGTGTCAAATCTGCACTCTTGACATTTTGTTTCATCAATAAATATATAATCAGGGAGAAGAGTGGGCTTCCATGTTCTTATCATGCTCTTTGAGTAGCTCATAGTGCATTTCAGTTTGTCAACATTTAACAGCTTTTTTCTCGCATGATGTAAAATTTATCCATGACACAAAAACATTCAGTGTGAGCCATATGGCAGCATAGCAGATTGGCCTAAACCATGTTCCAGTGCCTCCTGTGATGATCAAATTGACGTCACATAGCTTTGTCCAATTCTACCTGCACTCGGTATATTTCAAACTATATTGTTCTATTCACACTTCATAAGTGATAGATTTACACACACATATATATATCACCTGTTACATCAACTATAAGCCAGTTATGAAATGTTGTTTCTAGTTCATCTGACCTCTAGGACGTACGTTTCTACATCATTCAAGCGGATGAATCATCTTAACCCTTATTTAATGCATCAACAAAGCATCTGGACCCCAGAATGTTTTCAAAATCAGAAAATTGAAGGGGTAAAATTTTGTTGTGGTTTTAACTGTATTGTTTTGTCATTAAATTCCTCCAATTAGTAATGCAACCCCTGAAACAATTGATATTGAAACAATTTTGTCAAGTGTGACTTCACAAAAAGCTACCTTTCAGCCATCATCAGCCACCATTCAGCCAGGAGAATAAATACATATGAGTTGAGCCCAGTGATGCAAAACATGAGGGCTTAAGAAAGAAGTAGCCACTAGCCAAAGTATCACAAATGCTGAAGTGGCTGGAGGCAGTATGGATGATATGGACTGATCTCACTTATAAAGACTAAGACATACATACAAAACAGAAAAAATAAGATATTGAACTCATAAAATGCCAGTTAGACCAAAGATATTTATATCACTTAAGTTTTTCTTAAAATCTGGCCCCAATGGTGTAAATTAAGAAAAAAACTGGCCCTTGTATACATGTTGTTGAAGAGCCCTGGTGAAGTTCATAAAGTGGTACCTGGCAATCTAACTCATTTACTCAAGGATCTTTCTTTAAAAATGTTAGCAGTGTGTTGAACCAAGTCTCAAATAGAACCAGAATTACAACCTATGTCCCAAGCAGATCAAGGTCAATGTACAAAATGGAAAGCAAAGCATAATAGCCCTGTGTAACAGCATAAAAACATGCCCATGTGATGAGCAGAATGGGGAAAAACATAAGGATGTAAAGTTTGAAAAAATAATAATGATGAGTTCAGAAGTTGACTTTGCTCATCAGAGGGGAGGGGGGATGTGAAGAGAACAGAGCTCTTTGAATTGAATTGAAAGACATTACCAAGCAGAATAGAGAATATCACGCCCACGGCTGTGTGTGGAGGGCCCAGCCTCGGGGGTTCAGCCCCCACCCACTGGACCTCCATGACCGCCAGATGTGCTCCAAAACAAATACAGCTGCAGGATCCAGCCCGGGCTGCAGATCGCTGAATATCCTTTAACTCAGTCTGGATTAAATACAGATGATGCCGTCTAGAAGGCACGTCCCAATGATGTACCTATAGTCCTGCAGGGAGGTGAGCCTGCCCAGTAGCCCCCTCAGCACATGTGGAGGATACTGTAGGTGAGACAGAGGGCAGAGGAGGCAGGGCAGAGAGAGAGGGGAAGACTTAATCAACAGATATCTCCAAAAGGGACATAGAGTCAATAGAAGAGCATAGGTAGGACAGTAGAAAGTTGGATTTAATAATATAATTTAATTGTTTTTTCATGCATGTTACTACAGTTTCTATCTGAGAAAATTTTAAAGATCTGTGACTGTATATGAAATTACAGAATACAGAATTACAGTGCAAGAGTTGCATCTCCTACCTGGTCCTGCAGCCTGTGTTCTCCCCTCAGAGGCCGGTGGGCAGCCTGCACCGCTGAGTCAGTGCGAGCAGGACAGCAGGCAGAGCGGCAAACGCTCACTGCGCACAGTCAGGGTTCACTCAAGGAGAATCCAGCAGCAGCCCGCACGTTCACTGCAGAGACGGCCACTTTGCAGTGGCAGCCGGGACAAGAGACAATTAGAGGGGAGAAAAGAGAAGAGACTTAAAGATGGGAGACAAACAGAGAGACAGACAGAGATGCAGATAGACAGGAGGGGGAGAAGCAGCTGCTCTCACTCCTCCTCAGCAGAGCCCCACTGATGCTGACTCCTCTCCCTGCCCGTCCCTCCGGCTACCTCACAACTTTTCCCTGTCCGCTCTGCTGGCTGCATGCCACCTCTCTCCTCTCCTCTTCCTCGCTCTCTCCCCTCCCTCACCTGCCCCTCATATCCTTCTCACCCCCCACCCCCCTTCTCTTACCCTCCTCCTCCTCTCCTGACTCGGGGCGTGTATGCAGACTCAGGCACTTTTGTCAGAGTGTTTGTGGAGATCAGAGAAAAGTTCTGCAGTGCAGGTTTGAGGAGGGAGGAGGTTGTGTAATGCAGCCCGCGGGCCGGCCTAGACACAGACTCCCTTATTGAGTGATTCATTCATAAATAGACATCTGGTTTATGGGTACTGCCACTGTTTGGGACATATATTTTCATTTACAATCATGCATCATATCTTCATCACATAGTGCACAGATTTTATATATACACCCTGACCCCTATCGAACACATCCTCTCTTTAAGACTTTGCATACCAGAACACAATCCTCCAAACTTGTGCACATGGCACAGCACGGTCTTCATCACAGACTAAGAGGAATTCTTAAAAGGTTATTTAATATGTAGTTTACAAACATACATACAGTTATGATCATGCTTAAGGAGATTCAGAAGAGGTTATGGTCTTGAAGCTGTAGGTATGGTTCATTGGCCTAGAGACAGGGATAGCACTGATGTCACACTTTTGAAGCTATGTTTAACCAAACAGCTATTTATTTACCGCACTTGTGTTCAGTTAGGAAGCCCCGTGTGGAGGAGCGCCACACATGAAGAAAATGCCCAAGAGACACAAGACACTAGAGACAATAAGTAACTGAGTTTACATTACTTAGTTTTTAAACACATCACTACACTATCAGGTTCTGTTGCGCCTGCTTAACCCTGAACAACCAATAATTGAGGAGGAGCAGGTTGAGTACAGTCTTAATTGCTAAGCCTTAGGAGAACAAGCTGACTGCTTTGTGAATGTATTGACTCAAACAAAAACAACTCACCCATAGATACGGTAGTTTAGTATCCATGTCAGAAGCCTAGGTCCATATGCATCATGAAGGTGAGGCCCAATAGTATGGATTCACTGGACCTATAGATGGGTCCTCTACCAGAGGCCTGGGAGCTTGAGGGTCCAGCGCAGTATCTTAGCTGTTCCAAGGACTGCACTCTTCTGGAGTGAGATGTCTGATGTTTCTCCAGGGATCTGTTGGAGCCACTTCTCCAGTGTGGGGGTCAGTGCCTGAGTGCTTCAATAACCACAGGCACTACTGTTGCCTTCACCTTCCAGGCTTTGGTTAGCATTGACTGTGGGTATTGAAGTAACCATATATCCCATAGCCTGTTCATGTAACCCTGCTGGCTAGGGCTACTGGAGTAGTAGCATTTGAACAGAGCCTTGTTCTCATCTCGTGTCCATTGCCTTCTATGTCTTGTTCCAGTAGCCCACTTGTTGTCACAATGCCCTGGTTCCTCAGCATTTGATGCAGACCGTATTAACCCGGGCGACGTCTGAGTTGGTTTGGCTTTCTGTGGTAACGCACTCATGTAATGAGGTAGGCGGTAGCGCCCAGAGATCCACACTGGAAGATGTCATTCATTCTGTATGCTTGCATATATGCTTGGTGCATATATAGATGTATGTTGCATTATTTCCTAAGCTCCCACAAATGAGTGCAAAACTTCTCTGGATGTAAAGGACTGTGTGTTTGGGGATTGACTCACCACCATGTAGCCTTGTTCCTGTAGGACCAGTTTGATCTATAGAACTGTGCTGATGACTTCCTTTTCTAGCTCTCTTTTGATTATTGTTCTTTTAGGTTAAGACAGTGCCACATAAACTAAGCAGACTGGTTAATCACCAATGTTTTATCAGTCTCTAATTGTCTCCAGTGTCTTGTGGCATTTTCATCAGCTTCTGCACTTTATTAAGCACAGGTCTGGCAACTTCCCAGCCCTCCCAGTTCCTCAGGGCCTATGAACTCTGCCTGCCACAAGGAGACACAAACCCCAAAATCAATCTAATCAAAAATTATCATAACAATCAGCCCATATATTTATGCACGTTACATGCCACTAGTGTGGCAGGTCAAGTAATAAGGTCACATCAACATGATACCAGAGAAGCTGTGGACTTGACCTCCTACTTTCATAATGAAAGATGGTTGCCTCTACTACTGATCCACAGCTTCTAAAATGGGTCAAAATATGACCGTATGCCAGTCTGAAATGTTCAGTGGATTATGTGAAATTAATTTACCCAAGTATTCTTGTTTTTACTTATTCAGCAGTTTTTGATTATTGGTTCTCTTTATCTCTTGAACTAAGTCCGTCTTTAGATAACTTTTAAAACCACATTCAGCTACTTTTGAAGCTATTTTCAACCTTAAAATACTCAAGTAATACTCATGTCCTATCCACATAGTATGTATGAAACTCCCAATGTGATAATGTCTCTGTTAAGATCTCATATCCAAGCGTAGCATGGCAATAAAGCAGAGGAACATAGCCCAGAAAGGTTGACAATAATTGAATTCCCTTGTTATTTTAAAGGCTGTTAACTCTCACCTTGCACCTGTTCTTGTGGAAAAAGACAGTGATGTGTGTAAATGTGCTGTGTGTTTTATGCAGAGCCTCGAAGGTCAAGCTATCATGTGTGCATGCTGCATCCATCCGTCTCTTGTGATGCAGCTATTATGCTTTGTGATGTGACGCAGTATTGGTGTGTCTTTGTGTGCAGTCATTTCAAACAGGACACCTCCTTTCTCCCATAAATGGACGAACGCTCATCAGTCCAAAACAGACATCATGTGTCTGCACTTTTCTCTGCAGAGTAAGTGCTACAGTCAGAGTTTTTAGATTTAATTAGTCAATTTCAGTCCACAGTGATGTTGAAGCCATACACTTAAGACTACATGCCTGCCAAACTCTATTACTGTAAATACACAGAGACCTCACAGTGAAAGTAGTGTGCTGTTTGGGCCTAAGTAGGATGGGAAGAGGTTAACTGGAGTTTTTCCCTACGGGGGGGAAGGAGAACTGTAAGTGCTGGGAAGGATGCAGCTCAGACCACGTGAAAGAGTGCCATCTGAGCTGAGATTCTGTCAGACAGCAGAGGACAAACGGACAAGTACTCATCAGCTTTGAGCTTAAGCTCATAATGATTGTTCTTTGTTGACAAAACTGTTATACTGTGCACAAAAAATAAAACATACATTCTGCCATGAAAGTTTGTTTGATAGCAGATTAAAGTTCATGTACCCGGAGAGCACCAGGACCATGGCAACCACTCAATACAACCAAATCAAACTCAGGACCTGAAGACCCCACAGACTAGACCAAACAGAAATACATGTATGTGGAATACTAGAAAAAAGCAGCTCAAAACAACCCAAATTGATACATTGTTTGGAGCTTAATGGAGAATACAAATTGTCATATTACCTCAGTGCTGTAAAAGATCCTTCACTGAGAAAAAAACTTAATGAGATACAGATTCAGTGACCACATTTTAGCCATAGAAAAAGGTCATCACATTAAGAGCTGGCTCCCACAGATGATAGACTCTGCCCCCACTGTGACACCCAACAGGTAGAGACAGAGCCCCACATCCTCACATCCTGACCTAAATATCAGGCAGTGATAGAGGAATGCTATCCCCAAATAACACATGTGCAGAATTTAAATATGCCAGTGATACACAGAAAATAGAGTCAAATATACTTACAGCTGTGTTTATGACACAGCAAGCACAAAGTTAAACAGTTAGTTTTTCACAGGTGATCCCTCCTGTGACAGAGACAGAGAGCCTGTTTGTAAACTCTGCACACACGGATGTGCAAGAATCTGGTCATTTTTCAACATGATACACATAGCAGAGTCCTGGAGGGGTAATGAAATTAGTTATATTCATTTCTGTACAGCCAGATATCAAATGATCTACTGCGCACTACAGGTTGGCTGCCCAGCGGTTGGAGACCCCTGACTTGTACACATTGCCATGAATGCTTTTGTAAGAATCAGTTAATCAAGGTAAAAGGTCAGAGCAAGGACATTCAAACATTTTTCATTTAGAGCCACACAAAGAAAAGTATTAGGATGGGCAAACTTGATAAACTTTGCCTTAAATGTATTTAAGTTGAGGGTTTTAGATTGGTCGGTTAGATTTTAGGGGCTGTAGTTGGCTCTGTCATGTGGCCCCTAAGCTGCCAATTGCCCATTTCTGTTCTGGAGGAGAGGTTGCTTAAAAAGGGAGGAGAAAATAAGAGTATACCTAATTGTAAGAATAACTACACCACTACTGATGTATCAGTAAAGTATTTACAACTATGTTAATAAATGAAATGTAAGACGATAATGATTAGAGATCAAGAGTTAAGTATTTAGTTGATAAATGCTTTACAAATAATAAAACATTTATAGTTGTGTCTACAAATGATGAAAGAATACTTAGCAATGATTTTTGATAGGAGTGTCTTAAAGGTCCTGGTGTGTTTGACCGTTTACATTATGCCTTGAATGTCTGTTAGGCAGGGGTTTGATTTAAGTTGATTAAAAAAATGAAAATCTTTCTCTCAGTTGAAGATCAGATGAAGCTCTTTTTTCCCCTTTAGGAAACACCTGGATCTGAGGGGGCAGGGAAGCTGCTGGAGGCCATGATACTGAGCTCTGCTCCAATTGGCTGCCCAAATGATGTCTGATGGGAGGGGAAGTAGCGGTTACATGCTGTGGAGCAGATCTTCAAAACAGTCATGACATCTGCCTGTGATGATCAGAAAACACACGTAGGTGGAGACTGTATAGTTATGACATTCTAAATTCCAGAAAGTACATAATTGATTATTTTTAAGGGGGATTTTCTGTAAATAGATATCAGCTATTTCTCTGTGAACTGAGAGTTTAGTCAAAGGTGTCATTTTCTTCTGCTCCTCAACAACAATGAAGGCAAACAAAATTGATTTGCAGGACATGGGACCTGAAACTTTTTTTCATTGAGGGCCACACACAAAAACACTGTAAGGATGACTTTGGTATACCTTTATAGTGTTGATTATATTCTTAGTGGCAATTATTAAGTTTGCTCTTATAATTGTGTTTTCCAGTAAGTAAAAGTGCTTCATAATTGAAAATACTCAAAGAAGAAAACCCCATTCTATCAAGAACTGACTTAGAGCAGACAACTCAAATGCAGACAGCTCCGTGAGGCAAAAAAAATCAGGTTTATTACACAGTCCAACGTCCGGTACATAGTATGACAAAACTCACAGGCAAAGGTATCCAAAACACAAAGACTGAAGCAGGGTCCAGGCAAAAAGGGTTAGAAATAACAGGCATGAACAAGAGATAGAGTGGCATGAAGACAATGGAATGAGACAGAGAAAGACATGAGGCTAAATACATGAGGTGATTAGGGGTGATTAGACACAGCTGAGGAGGGACAATCAGGAGGCAGGTGTGATGAGATCAGACAGGAAGCAAAACCTATGGACAGAGACTGGGTTAGTGATTTCAAAATAAAACAGGAAACACAAGACAAAACATGAAATGAGGAAACAGAAAAGGGAACTTAACTAACAGATGGGATCATGACAGATTCATGGCTAAACAAGACAAACAGCCAGTCACTGTAAAGGATTTCATGTGGCCTATCAAAAATCAGGGGGCTTTTGTCAGCACAGACGACCACTGGAGGGGCCGTCGTCAAGACAGAGATGACCCAACATGCAGCAGAGAGGACAGGCTGACAGCCCATCTCCACTGTCGGCCCTGAACAAGAGCAAGCTGCACAAACCTGAAACTCTGTAGGAGTGTTGGTGCTGGAGGCTGATCAGCACCATGACCCTTGTAAATAAGACCTTGAGACAGAGACGATAGCAATCAATGCAGCTGTTATCAGTTTTCCTTTATTCATCAGTCAAAAACATAAGCCAACTAAAAGTGGACCATGAGCTGCAGTTGGCCTCCAGACCATAGTTTGGACACCCTTGCTGTATTAAAACATTGAGCATTTTTAACACTGCTAAGAAGGTAATGTTTTTACTGACATTTGTTGGTTATTTTGATTCTTATTTTATTTACAGGATAAATCGAAAAGTTCTGAATGGATTTTGATGATTTTCAGGGGATTTTGGTAGAAGTGACTTGATTTTGGTGATATTTTTGTCATTTTTCACAATAACTCGTCTGACAATGTAGAAAGTGGCAAGGTGAAGGTTTGTGCTCTCAGACCACTTTCAGTTACCAATGGTTTTGTCATTGTAGTTAAATGCATTGAGTTAAAGTCTTAAAACAGAGCAAGTTAATCCAGCCTCTGTGTTCAGTTGTGTAAGATTTTGTCCTGTAAGAGTTTTCAGGCACTGAAGAACTGGAGGTGTTTACAAACACAGCAGTGATGAACAATCTGAACCAGGTGTTAAATAAGAGAGGTGTGGTGTTATGCGACAGTAGTCTGAGTGGAGTGTTTTAATGGTTTAAGAGCTCCAACAGAAGGATGATGTGTCCGAGCTGCAGACTCACCACTCTCCTCTCCAGGCCCCTCCACCAGGGTGTCAATGCAGCAGTGGTGGGAAGTCTTCCAAAACTGCAATAAGGAAAAAAAAGAAGAGCCTTTTGCTGCAGAAAGACAGGGAGCTGCTGCAGACCTACAAGACAACTGCAGACAGAGAGAGAGAGAGGGAGACATGGTATGAGGTTTACATACCTGTAAATAGAATGAGTCTTACATTGTTGCACAAAGATAGCAGATAGGTGTACACACAGCTCAGAGAGCTCTCAGGTGTCACTGTTTCTTACTGCAGCAAACTGGGGTGCCCCAAAGCAAGGAGACAATAACAGATGATCTCACAGCTCCTCCTGTACATTAATGTACATGCAAAAACTAATCCAAAAACTGTAAGAAAAGCATAGTAAAAGACTCCAAACAAGTAAAAGTGCTGCAACTAAATGTAGTATTCTGTACAATAAGTATATGCTTTGTGGAAAAGCAGTCATTATAACAAGTCATTGTGTGCTGGTTTCTCTCACTCTCTGCACTGAGTAGAGAGTTTGGAATACTAGTCCTGTATTTCCTGACTTCCTGCAAAGGTTCCTGACGAGGGTCGTAGGATAAATCTGCCAAAGGTAAGGTGTCCAATATTTTTGAACAACTTAACAATTCAATCCAGTATTTTCAGGAAACATGCGTTGGAAAAACAAAATAACATACATGGCTTCTCTGCTCTTTTTGTGTTTATGACTAAAAATATACATTGCAGGCCAAGTCCACAAATTCTGTATCTGTTAAATTCTCTTCCTTATGAAATGTAATTTAGCAACTTCAGCTTTCACTGAAATATTTCTTGATTTAACTCCAGTAATTTAAGAATTACAAACAAGTAATGCAGGTGCTCAGGTTGTTTTCAAAAGCCTTTTGGTACCAATATTGCCTTCATTTTATTACAATTCAAACTGCTGTTTCACAGTTGTGTTTCCCAAAAAGTATGAAGACAAATAATGGTTTGATCATTAAGTCAAGTTAACTTGTAGACTATGGACTTGTACTGGTAACTGTTTGCTTGTAAAGCCACTCTAATATTGAGTAACTAGTAAAGTAAGGGATTACAGTTTCCTGAAACATTAATTTTACAGTTAAAATGGACCCTTTGTTTGCTCTTGTTTGATTGGTTCACTGACCAACCAGTCAGAATCAGAGAACCCTTCTCATAGCAGCCAAGTTACCTAGTCAGATACCTTTTGTGTTGGCAGAGTTTATTTTAATGCATTGTGGTTAAATTCTTATCTTAATTTTGTTACTTACCTACGCTCAGAGGTAAGGGGAAACATTTCAGCACAGACTATATTGGGTGTTCAAGGGATATTAGGAGAAGGGAAAATAGTAGGGATGGACAGTACTATTGGAACAATATCGATACTGATGGATTATTGCCTAAAAGTTGAGTAATGGCATTGGTATATATGAACATTTTTGCAGCTATTTATCGCTGATATTTTGGCCTCACAGACTGACCATAAATATCATATATTTGTCATGATATTGGCAAAATGTATGAATGTACCATAATGTTTACCTCATCATCACTGAATGCCCACTTTTATGAATCAAAAATACAGTTCATTAAAGAATAGAATGTTGTTTTTCTTTCGTCACATCTGTTTCTAACACAAATTGACTCTAACCGTGAAAGGAACAAGTCAATTTTAGTCAAGTGAAGGCTTTGTGCTCTTGACAAAAAATATAGATAGGCTAATGGATAATGAGCTGAAAATATGGGCATATCGGTTATCAGCAAGAATTCAATATTGTTCATCCCTAAATAAAAGTATCTCACTGATGTCAACAGTTGATGTTAGATGACATTACTAGGGTCATTCCCCAGTTTAATCTTTGTGAATCTGTATAAATAATTCAGAGTTTTCTTTATTTACCCTACTGTATTTTTGTCTTACTTCTTTTATTTAGACAATATTTTTAAAAGAATCAAATTAATTTAACATGAAGAAAAGTTGGTAAAAAACTGAGTTAATTTCAATTGTTTCAATGGGAGAGATCCCAGCAACAACTACAAGCCCTACTAACAGTTACTATGGAGGGTGCAGCTTGATGGAGGATTTCTTCCTGTAAAGGGTGGGGCTTGACAAAGGGTCAAATCAAAGTAATGCTGAGTTACTTAGTTACTTTTTGTCCTAGGTGAGCTGTTACCATGGTTATATTCTCAGGCAGGAACCACATGAAAATTTCAACACAGCAAGTAGGACAAGAGGAAACAAAGTGAGCTGTACCTCCCAACAACTGGAAGGATTATCTTCAATTAAAGTTTGTGTTGGTGAAAGATGCAAATAACTGTTGGTTCTTTTAAGGTTCATTTCTGTGCCTGTTGTAGATCTGTGTTTTTGAGATGTAAAAGCACTAGGTAACTTTTAAAGTTTAGTGATTTTATACTTTTTATACCTAGTAACTTTTACTAGCGTAACAGTGCAAGCAGTCAACATTTCTAGCTTCTTTGAGATGAATAAAAGGAGATTAATGAATGTAAATCTAGTGAAAGGCAGCTCCAGAATCAGGGGGATGTTTGGAGACTGAGTGAACCACGGGGGACTTTGGATCAGATCGTTCTGGCTGTCTTTCCTGATTTATCATCTGTTCATCGTCTATGGTATTGTTTTAATATTACCTGTTATGGTCATTTTTATTGTATATACACTACAGCAAGCATGTTTTTAAACCTATGAAGATAAATAAATGCTCTTGTAAATAAGTGCACTGTAATGATGGGCAAATTGTACCTGTAGAAGGTTTTAGTAAAACAGTGCCCTCTGATGGTCCTGGTGTGAAAGTGAACTGTAAACTGCTTCCTTTAACATAAAACAACATGCCAAAATGTTCACTACAGAAGGGGTAAAGGTTAAAAAAGATTGTGCTTGTTTCACTGAAAGTCTGAGCTAATAGTAAATTGATATAAGGTGTTCATGTTCCCAAGGAAGAAGAGCTTAATAGTGTTGAAATATGGACCTTTTACATGTACTTTTAGGGGAAATAAAGTCAAAATTGTGCCTCACTACTGCAAGAAATAGCAACAAAAAAACTTTGGAAGACAAATCATCAAGATATGACAGACTACAAAAAGAACAAAGAGCATTTAGCAGCTAATAAGTACTGAGCCACCAATGATTAGTGCCATGAACACATTAACATACATTTGTGTCACAAAGCTACCATCCCTTTATCTGATGAACCGATCACAGACTGTTTATACAAAACAGAAAAACAGATTATAAATGGAGGAACTGAAGGGCTCAAGACTTGGATATTTACTTCAGGAGTTGGCTGTGACCAAAAACTCCCAGAATATCAGGGTTAGGCCTTAAAAAGAAAAGATAGGCCATTGTGCGCAGCCAAAAATGTTGTTCAAATGCACATAAAGTCAAACTGTTTAAAATGACAAAAGACAACTGAAATATTAAAAAAAGTTGAGATTCCAAGAAAAAGTTGAGAAGTTATGGAAAAAATCCAAACACTGAAAAAAGTCGAAATTGGAACATTGACCAAAAAAAGCTAACACATGAAAGAAGAGAAAAAAAAAAGAAAAAGAAAATTGTATGTGCAGAAAATAAATTAACTGTCAAATGGCAAGATGTTGAGAAAAGGTTTGAGATGTAAAACAAAAAGTCAACATATTTTTTGTAAAAAAATAAAAATAAAATAAAATGTCAAAAATAAATCTGATAGGTTTAAAGACATAAAAGAAAGATATAAGAAAGCTGAATTGAAAAAAGCTAAGGTCAAAACTGAAAATGTCCAAAAAAAAAAAAAAAAAAAAAAAAAGTTAAGATTGAAGCCTTAGTCTTGGGCAAAGAACAACCTGAAATGTTGCACAAAAATCTATTCTCAGTGTATATTTTGCAATTTCCTTTTGATTTTTATTTAAATTCCTCATGATGAAAAAGTCCTTCTACCCTCATGTTTTACTCAGACATGGCCATAATACTTATCTGTTTAAAAAGTGTGATTAAGAGGTGATTCAAAACAAGCTCAAAAAGCTGAGCCACTTATTAAACAAGCTTTTACTTAACTGTACTTGTTTAGCTAAATAGTTTAAGTTAAATAATGGCTACATACATTCAATAACAACTGCTTACATGATCAAACAAGTATTTTTGTAGAGAAACAGGCATCCCTTCTGTAACAACTTACTCACTCTTAATGACGTAAAACAAATATCTGTGTTTTGTACCTTACAGAGGGTCCTAAAAACATTGTTAGTTCCTGATAATAGATCAACCTTTTCCTGCACAGAAAGAACCAGTTTGACGGGGCACATTTTTCTTTATAAGAGGGAAATATTCACTATATAATAGGACTGAGAAGCCTTTGGTTTCTTTCAGGCTTGTGTTTCCCGACAAGTCCCCGCACGACCCAAATTAGAGATCTCTCCACCCTGACTGAACATCTGCCCTACATACAAGAGTCTCTGACTTCTTCTCAGAGGAATTGAATGCTGTAGTTGTGTCTTCAGTGACTCGAAAAAATATTCTCAAGGATTTAAAAAAAGATAAGTTCATGAAACCACCAGGGGGAGTCACATCCATGAGGCTTGTTTTTATGAATCTGTGCACGTTAAGATCTCCCAGCTTCTTGTGAGTGATTTCAAAGTCTACCTATTTGTTTTATCATAGTTCAATTGAAGTTAGGAAATGATGAAAACAGTTTAAATGAGGAAATCACAGTTCCAATAGGGCTATTTCCTCTAGATTCATATAAATGTGAATAAATGTATTCATTTAATGACAGAAGTGTAGCAAGAATTATACAATCTCACTTTTGCATGATCAGGTCACTTAAACGAACAAAGTGTATTTTACTCAGCTGTGTTAAGTCCAGGAAGTGTGTTATACATTGTTGTGTGTGACACACAGAGGAGTGGCTGATCGCTGGAATTTCTCACTCACCCACTGAAACTCTTCACCTCCACAGCTGACCCGTTTACACGCCCAGAACATTTTTTTTAAATCAAATATACAATTCAGACTCTTGTAACATCTCAAAAACTCTTTATTCTACATTTTTTCAGTACACTTTTTCTTGAGACAGCATTTCAGGACTCTTGTTATAAAAGTATGAAGTTCTTTTTATCTTACACTATGTACATGGTCAACCACTTGTTCAATGTTTGCATTGTTGTACACAACTAACTTTGAGTATTGCTCAAAATCTTATGGTAGACTTTTCTATCTAAAACACTATGACACAGTTAAATGCTATGTTTTTTTTTACACATAAACCTGAAAAGGATTACACAGTAGTGAGCACAATACGGCAGTAGAATTTAAAGGTACACAAATAAACATTTTAGCTAACAATAACAATAAGTGAGACATTGTCTCTGCTATGAGATGCTTTTTACTATGAGCCAAATTCAGCTGGCTCCCCTTTTTAACAAAATCTGTAATCTTTGAATTTGACATGGAAATTTATGAGTATCCCAAAAGTTGTTCTAAGGAAGTACATCTCCAACAACTGAATGGAAATCCAGTTGTCAGCATAAATTGGCAGACTTACAAACCACACACACATAGATCCATCAGTTCTCAAACATGAAAACACACAAGATTAAAAAGTGAAGAAGTTTTTAAAAGTCCCTTAAAGCTACACATGCAGCTTTGCAAAGTATGCCTAGTTGTCTTAAGAGAAAATCCAAGGAATAGAGTTAACAGAGTAAAGCTTACATGGCCAATCTTTGTTGCCTGCGCCCATTTTCATCTTTAGACTTACGGCTGGAGGCTACGTGACCCAGCTTTTGTCTTTAAGGTTGGTCCATGGGTAATGTAGGCAGTTTGTTCCCACAAAGATATGTTTTTAAAAAACTGTCAACATTGTACCCGGGGCTTGTTGCACCAGCTATGCGCAAATTCCACCTGAAAGGGATAGTTCTGGATTTTTGAGATGCGAAGTTTTGAAGTTCATGTCAGTAGGAAAAAATACAGTAATTCTAGTAAGCTGTGCCACTGTAGGGAAAGAACCGGCACAGAAGTTAGGCTCCGCATTGCTGAAAACAAGACCACTCTCCTGAATTTAAGGTCAAAACGAAGTAAGAAAAAAGCTTTGAAGTGATTGTACACTGTACTGCACACATTTACAGTGATTTGCTTTTTCTGCTAGTGAGCCCCTCTGTTTTGGCTCTACTTCAACACACTACATAGCCGACATGACCCTCTGCCTGGAGTGAAGCTGCTCCAAAACAAAGGAGCTTACAAGCAGAAAGGGTAAGTGTTATGTCTAGTACATTTCACAACAATCCCAGAGCCATTTCTCAGTTTGTCTTCACTTAAAATTCCAAACATTATGTGGTGCTGATTCCCTCCTCACAGGAGCAGAGCTGACTGGGATCACTGTGGCTAATGTTTACCATTTCATCATTGACTTCAACCTCATACAATCCCACTTCAAAAATACAGTGCTGTCTCTTTAAGCAACGGAACAAAAGTCCACACTATATCCTGCAATGAAGTTTGTGAGCTTATTACTAAATACCAGAGTCAGACTACACAAGATAGGCAGAAGTAGAGCCCAACCTGACAGGATTTTGAGGTGCATTAGCCCCAAAAATTTGTTGATTTATCTTGTGTTGTGTGTCAAAAATGTACAACCCTCTGGGCTAAATCAGGGTATTCCCTGACTGAAAGTCCAGCATGTTTGATTTTTGTCCTGGCTCCTATAGTTAGTTCTGTCATGTCAGGCATTGACTAAGTATAAGTCACAGATTAAAAAATACTCAAACAACCCCAACTCAACAGCAAGGAAAAAGAATAATGAAGCTGTTCCTTTGAGACAGATGAGAGAGAGAAAAAATGTCAGGCTTAAAAACATCTCTGCTTTCATTCAAGTGTTGTAGACTGAATACAACTACAGATTGAAAAGAGAAATTCTGGAGAGAAACAGCAACCTAGTGAGCTACTGTTATTAGCAGAAAGACAAGTCAAGATAGTATGGTACTGTGAATACATTGTTTGCTTTACTTTTTGTTGCCCCTTCCTCTTCAAACATCATCCCCTCAGTCATAATATATAGTCAGGTGCAACTCTATAGCCTGCCATGCCTGTCAGTCATGCCACAGAACAATTTATGGCTCTATGATCAGCTAATCTGACACATTGACCATCCTAGCAAACAAGAAAATTGTGTAGACTGACCTCTGCTTAGGCAATGTATGCTTTTTTTTTTCACCACAGAGATGCATGGTTCAATTTAACCAGTGTTTCAGCTCATGACTGAACAGTGAGAAAGATTTGAATGCCCTGTTTGTTTACAGATTAACAGCCAAAATAACATGATAGCTGCTGTTAATCTATACACTGCACCAAATGTGTGTGTAAAATATGTTAAAACACTGTGGCTAGGTGAAAACTAAGCCTGAACTCTTCATCTACTACTGGAACAACAGTGACAATGAAAAGTGAAACTGTTAATAACGAGCTCATTCATTTGCAGGAATGAGAACAAGAAGAAGGAAGTAAGTTAGGAGGAAGGAGTTTAAGGTTCAAACAGCTGAAAGTATATGGGATTTTAGAGTCGATTTTTGGATAAATGAAATGTAGTCTCCAATGAACACATGCATACAAGATTTTAAAGTTTTATTTTTAACATATAATGCATCTGAAATTGCCCTGCTTTTGTTATTGAAAGCTATGAACATGGCCAGGGACCCTGCTGCAATCATTTCTGATAGTTTTTTAATAAACTATAATCCATACACCATAGCCACTGCCATTGGCACGAATTTGACCAGGTCATTTGATTTAGAGAAAGTTCTCAAACAAGAGATTGCAATGTGGCATCATACATTAGAAGTTTGGTAGCTGCTTCCAAGTTGAACCACCATGTTGTAGTTCCGTAATAGCTTAATAGTAACTTATTACTTTTGTCGATTATGTTATTTCTCACATCTTTCATAGAGCACAAACGTATCTTATAGAGGTATTAACATCTACTAACTGGTAGATGTCAGATTTAAGCCAAAGCCTTTGTTGAATATACCTCAATTGGTGCAACACCCCTTCAATATTGGTTGAGTGTAAACTGTCTTGTAAGTAGGAACATTAATGTTGGCGTGCATAGCCAGTGCAAGCCCATGTTCCTGCAGAGATTTTGGATGACTTTGACTGGACAATATTAAATTGTGAATCATTATTACCATTTTCATTGACCATAACACAGTGAACTCTGAAAAAGCACAATAAATAACTATAAGGGTTGGTGTGAAGCAAAACGCTATAATTATAAAAACAGGAGAAATCAAATCAATCAAGTGCATCAAATATCCCACCACCCTCATCACCACCATCGTCGTCGTCGTCATCATCATCATCGTCATCGTCATCATCATCGTCGTCATCTTCCTCAAGGCCTTCTTCCTCCTCATCGTCTCCACTGCTGGGCTCAGACTCTTCATCATCAGAACTCTCAGCTTCTTTCTCCTTTTTCAGAACTGTCAGATGAATGGCCTCTTCAGGTGAACTGACGTTTTTAACGCAAAACAAACAAACACATGCAGATAGTGAGACAGGCTACTTGTTGATACCTTACTGCTTGAAAAATGCAGGAAAACATTGACTGTTTACCCATATAAAAGTCAATTCCCAGTACAACAGCCATAGCAGCTTTAGAGAATACACTACCCAGAATCCTCAGCTTGAATCAAACCCAGCAGAACACGACAGAGGCTGTTGCCTTATGAGCAAAATCAGACAGAATGTTAAATCTTCAGCTTGTGGTTTTCAAGGTTTTAAGTCTCTGTTTTCTTAAATTGTAATCTTTGATCATGAATTCCATCAGTCATAAGGAGTAGCAGCTGCTGCTGACACAGAAAAAAGGTCTTTCCCAGAAAAAAAGCTTTTTTCCAACATAGTTTAAGCCCTCGTTAGAAAGCATTAGGGACAATTTGACTCAATTCACAGCAGTGGTTTCATGTATGCAGTGTTTTCGGAGCATTTTGAAATCTATTATCAGATAGATGTTAAATGGACCATTTTGTTTGATGTTAAATGCTGTCTAATCATAATCATGCAGACAGAACTGCTGCTGTGAATTAAAGAGCACATCTGAAGAAGAGCATCTATTTAAATCAACAACAACAAAAAACATCATATGCGCACTGAACAGCTTTAAATCTTTATCAGTAAAACGAGTGACAAGTGAGTTAGGTATTAAAGTGTATAAAAATTTGATATTACAAAAATCGAAAGTGTGGTACAATATTATCTCTAATACTGCAGTGAAAATGTAATGATAATCTAAAGTTCACATAGGCTGAGAAAAAATGGAAGAAGAGGACGTCCCAACCCCAGATTCCACCTCTTTTCCAGCAGAGTGGACCCAAACAGCCACCAGACTCCACAACAGAAGAAGAGGAGCAGAGGGGCTCCGGCTGTCTCTCCCTCACCACACAGTCGGGTCCTTCCACTCTTCCTTTGCGTACATCTCAAGTTCGTTTTGCATGCGTTTACGTCTGCCAACCCTCACTGCCACGAAGATAGCGAGGATGATAAGCATGAAAGCACAGGCCCCTCCAATTGCTGCTGCCAGGATGCCGATCTCAGAGAGGGAGACTGCAGACACAAGATTCAACATTAGAGACGACAGCAGGAGAAATTTATAGGTGGAAGTTTTAAGACTTTGGAGGTGCAAAATACAGAGAGTTTAGGAATATAAATAAAACATTGGACCATGATTAGACCATCTATCACCTATTTAAAGTGTAAGACCCCAACCTTGGCCTCTCTGCGAAGAGGCACAACTAAGGGTTACACACTGGATGATTTTAACCTGCGTGACTGCAGCAGTGCATGTGCGTTTTAATCTTGACAAGAATGTTATTAAGTCAGAGCTTTCAGACTGCCAGCATGAGCCGTATGTCTCCGACGCATTTCCTTCACCCACCTCATCTCTGCTCACTGTCGACACTTTATTTAGGTCCAATTCCTTATGTCATAAATATCAGGTCAAAAACTATCACTACTGTGTCACCGTTTTTTTAACAAGCTTCCCTGAACCATCTGATCTTAAAAATTTCATGCTGTGATAGACGAACTGCTTGAGAAAAGCAATTCGGGGAGATTCTAGAAACAGGCTATCATTTGTGGAAAGAGCTTTGATGAGAAATGTGATTTTTTAAATTCGATTTTTGAATTATATCATGAAGAAAATTCAAGAAGCTGCAAGGTACGTGAACAAAGACAGCCTTGTAAGACAACAAAAGCCAAACTTCACCCCGCCATGGGGAAGTAACACTGATGTGGTGTGCCAAAGATGGTGGAGAAGTAAAAAAAATGAGATTTTTTTTCCAACTTCATTTAATTCCATAGCAAATTCCCTTTTAATTTGTGGTACTTTTTTTCTCATTTGATCAATGTGTTATCACATTTTTGTAAATTACGTCAGCTAAGTTTATTTAAGCAGCAACTGGAATAAATATATTTACAACCTGGTTCAAAAAAAAATCTTTGGTCCAAAACTATAATACATCTACCCATGGGCTCTCACTCTAAGGGGGGTGAAGTTTTTTATATTACACACTTTATTTAATTGAAAATTTCTGGTTTTGGAAATTAAGGGATATGATTGACATGGTTAAAAGTCTGTCTGGATATATTGTTGGTCAGATGGGCTTTAGTCTAGCCTCAATAAGGCTCTGAGTAGGCAGAGGTAATGTTCAGTTAAGATGACAAGCACAGTATAGCATTGCTACCCATCAACAACATCCCAAAGCTCCTTGATAATCAAATAATGGATGTCACATATCTTCGTCCAGCATTTTTTACAGTCTACGGTTTAAAGCTATCTTTTGAATATATACAGCTCCTTGACCTTTTCTGACAAAACTATTTTAAAAGCAAAATTAACAAAAAAAAAGGCAGCTCCAATGTTTCAGATTTTCCCTTTCACTGTATTACATTTCACTCTTTACAGTGTGTGGTGCAGGCTGTCTAACCTTTGTTGACGACTCTGAAGGTGATCTCTCCACTACTGCCATGCACATCTGGAAGGTTGCGCACCTGGCAGGTGAAGGTGCCATTAAAAGTTGGAGGCACCTCATGCAGGGTGATGGAGGCATCCTGTCTCAAAATATCTCCTGACCATACTGCGTGGTCTTTAAAACGCCCGTGCTGGGGAGGGTATGGTACCTCCTGGTAGTAAAAGACCTGACACACAAACCCAAACAAATTTAAGCAAAAGAACAAACATGAGAAAAATCTGCTCCTGAAGTCAAACTATGAGGACAATTTCCTGAGCAGCACACTATAAATAAAATACTCCTTACTTGACACATTTTTGGGATTTCTTAAGTCATACTTTGCATCTCTGAATAAGGCATTTACTTTCATATAGTGTTTTTTATGCTAGATGTAAGCACATTTTGCAGCGTAGTTAATGTGAATTGTTATGTCTCAGTAGTTTGTCAATCAAAGGTGGCTATGTTCTTTAATTATTCTGTCTTAATTTATTTTGAATAAGGGGAAACAAGGGGCTGGGAAATGTACTGAGTTTTTGGAATATATTGATATATTGGATAAATATATGTATTTATATGTTGATATATTGGATACATATCTGAAATAAAGTCTACAATGAATGCATGTCTACAAGATTCTAAAATTTATTTAGAAAAACTAAAATTCATCTAACATGGCCCTGCTTGGAATTTCAAAGCATCATTGTGTTTTACAGATATATGCACACAGCTATGTGCTCTCACTGTATGGTGAGTGATTTTTTTTTTTTTTTTTACATCACACCCATTTTTCTTCTGTTGAGGATTTATTTTGAGGAGTTCAAGTTTTGGGAACGGAGCATTTTTAGTGGTCAGATTAAGTCCTGACTCAACAAGGTGATGCACAGAATGGCCACATCCATCATCAGGCATCAACCACGTCCCAAAGGCTGCTTTGATGACCAAAGGCTGACATTACATGGCTTCATCCGATTCTTTTACAGTCTATGTTCCTGCACCGCTGTATAGGCAAATAAAACCTGAGAATATGTTAATTGCTATCTTAAAGAAATACAAATAGCATGAACTATATTAGCATGAGCAATGATGTCTTACCCTTAATCTTGTTTCATTATCTATCTATCTATCTATCTATCTATCTATCTATCTATCTATCTATCTATCTATCTATCTATCTATCAGTGAATTTTTCCTTATATTTACATATCTGTTGCGGCATGTTTCTGAATTCTTTATTGGTGAGCTAGTGAGCTAGCAAGCTGAAATGTGTTTGGATAATCAAAAACATAAACACCACATAGCATCATATCTGACAATGTATAAAACCTCTACATTACAAGCTCAACAAGAACCTAAACTAGATTTTATTTACAATGAAAATATGATAAACACACAGGATTAGCACACATTTAAGCACTTTAATAAGTGTAAGTAAAAGTTTCTACACACCGACTCATCAGATCTTGAATTTAAGGCCCTGAAGAACCAGGACACTGTGACGGACTTGAGAGACACTGGGTGAGTGGAGGTGAAGGTGCACTTCAGCTTCACATTTGTTCCATTGACAGCCTCCACATCTTTAGGAGTGTAAATATCTATTCCACTGACTTGTCGCACCCCTGTAACATAGACAGCAATAATTACTAATCAGTAATCCTGCATTATATGAGCACAGACAACAAAAGAATCATTAAAAAACACAAGCTTCACCTCTAACTACTCAGATGAATATTTTTACATTCCTCAGTTTCAGAGCAGCTTACTGAACCATGCAAACACAAGCAGAGCTGTCTGCAGCAGATATACTTATCAGTGCTGATTCAACACAGAGAAGTCCTTGACAGTGAGGAGCAGAGTGACATGGCCTCAGATCTCTGCTGTTCATGTTTACAGCTAAAAACTGTGACTGTCTGAAACACAACCGCAATGTGGGATAGCTAAACATAATTAAGTCTTTTCTTCATGACTTTGCCTTAGTGCAGCAAACTAAAGAGTCAATGATAAGGATACTGGAATAGCTGTCACGTTGACTCTGGGTTAATGATTGCATGTGTGCACAAGCACAGAGGGCCTTTACAGGAATGCCTCGAGTGTTTGCTATTGGAGATTTGGGACAAACTATTATTTTAAAAAAGTTTTCTACCGCGTTTTTACCATTTCCTCATTAAATCCTGTCTATTGCATTTATTAATAATCTGTTTTTACTGTATTGGCTCAGTCTACTTTTACAGATTGATTTATTTAAAATTTTCCCCTTTTTGTCTTTCTCTTACCTTGCTCGGGCAGTAAGAGCAGCATTCTGTCTTTTTAGTGTGCAGGTACATCAGGAAAATGACTCTGCCAGACTTGCAGACTCATCCTAAGGATTAAAACATTCCTCTGAATAGACCTCAGAGAAACGAGGCCAAAAAATGTGCAGTAATCCTGCACAAGCAGGGATAAAATAGAAAAACTAAGACTGTACAAAAAAAATCAGCCTAAGAAAAAAAAGACATGGGCAGTATGTGTTTGCAACACCCAGTGAATTTGCACACTGCCATAAAGAAACCTGGTAAAAGGTTTACGGTTTAATGACAGCACGCTGTTATTGGGGGGGGGATTGATAAGATTTTATTGATTCCATTGCCATAGTTGATTTTGCTTACTGATCCAGTTTTTTAATTAATTCTCTTATTGATTATTGTAGATTTTCTGCGTGGATTAAATAGGCCTGCACAGGTTTTCAGTATCAGCAAGTCAAACACATGGCACTCCTGACGCTGTGCTGCACAGGCAAATGTTTCAGCTTGTTTCTGATGTTTCTTCCTTACTTGATATCACAAGGACACATGCACCTGCCTCTCTCGTGCAAGAGTGAGAACTAAATTGATTTACAAGACGTGCAAAACAAAGTGGAGAGCAGTGATAAGGGAACTATTGAGCATTGGGGCAAATTATATTCTTTCCTCAGGCCAGTTGGTGCTGATTCTCAGCTGGAACCAGTTCTCAATTCAAGCATATACAGTCACACTCAGTCTTTCTCAATCTTTGCCACAACCTATGTCTTAGCCAGGTGAAGCCCATACAGATGCAGCCATTTGAAACACCCCCACTTTCCTGATAGGATCTTGGCTGGTCCATGGCAGGTCCTTGATGGGGCCTGCCCACCCTGAAAGTTTTAAAATGTAAATTTCAGGCCATTTTTGTGTTAATTTGTGGTGTCAAAGTTGATTTGGCAGTTACTCTGATAATCAAGGAAAAGGTTAAATGCATGAATGAGCATGTTTTCGGAGGAATCTAGGCACTTGGAAGTTGGGTGGTAATTGGCTGGAAGTTTGCAGGCTGCTGGCAGGGAGAGGAAAAGTGAAGTGGCTGGATCTGCATATGCCAATAAATGTAATGCCAGTGTATGCAATTCTCTAATCAACTCATCCTCCTTAAATGAAACAAATAAAAATGGATGGGGGAAAGTTTTTCTTTTTGGCAATGAGCCAATGGTAGAAAACAGACTTAAGTCAGGATTTTCAATATTATTGGTATCAGTGCTTGCAGATAAAAAGTTGATTACTGGTATTAGCAAACATCAAAATTTCTGTTGATATTTATAGCTGATATATTTGTCCTACATATTGGCATATATCCCATATGTGGGCTGTAAAATTAATAGAATGAATGTACCACGATGCTTCACCTTATTATCACTGAATGTCTACATTTTAAAACCAACACTATAATTTATTAGAGCATTAAACATAGTTTATTTTTTTTAATGCAAAGTGCCTGTCACAATGAAGAACAGGTCAAAAATACTGATATGAGTAACTGATAATAGGACTGGAAATACCGACTTATTGGATATATAAAAAAAAAATCCAATTTAGTGGATTGTTTTAGCCTTTATACATGTACTTAAAAGAATCTATTTAAGATACATCCATTGTTAAATAACTAGTTACATGTTAGAGTTAAAAAAAGACATCAAACATTTTAATTTTATCTGAAATGATAAATCAACAAGCGACAGTAAAACTTGAAGTATCAAATTATTTCATTTCTGAGTGGATAATACTAAATATTTTATGTTGAATAAATGAAGTCTTTTTTTCCAAATTTATTCAGTGAGATGAAATGATCAACCATTTATTTGTCATCAATGGCTGCCATGTAAGGTGTCCACCTGAAGTGTCTTACCTTCTTTGTCTACAATGTTGTCTCTGATTCAGCGGTAGGTGAGTAATAGGGTTCAGTTTATTTTGCAATAAGCTTCGTCATGTTATTCAGCCAAGATAAGAGTAAACAGCAACACACAACATTTGTTTGCAATCCTAGAAGTTAAACTACAAGGGTGTGGTTTGTGATGATAATTAAGTTTGCTTCCTGTGGCCAGTACTTCTGAAAACTGTATGTCTAAGTATGTTAGACATACAGGAAGGTTAAAAAGACTCTTCCTCAAATGAGCTCCTATTTAATTTTTATGCCATTTAGAAAAAATAAATAAATAGGCTGACTGAGTGACATTCAAAATTCATTTTAATTCTACATTTGTAATTTAAATAATCTCTTATGATTATGTCAGTATAATTCTGTATACATTAGACTCTGTCATAGACTTACTGGGAGTCACTTCAGGACAGTGTTTGCGTGACGCAACTTGAGCAACAAAAGTAAAATCAAAGCTATAAAACGTGTTAGAGCTTGTTTATGACTACAAGCTATTTAATTGTGCCTGAACTGATAAAGGAATGCTGGATAAGCAAAATCAGAATAGCAGACTGTGTTATGGTCTGATCAAATGTCAAGAATTAAATGATAACATTTGTTAATTAATTCTGTGTTTTCATCTGTTATATCTTTATAGCCCCCACACGTGCATGCACACACACACACACACCCACACCCACCCACCCACACACACACACACACACACACACACCCACACACACACACACACACACACACAGAAGGCCTGGGGGGTCACTTCTGATGTTATACTAAAAACCAGGCAGCCTAGAGCAGTGTTTTCAAGGTGGGGTTCCTGTCCCTTTGCCCCCTGGGTGGTCACCAAGGCACACTTGAGGAGCTCACAAAAACTTGCGTGGAGTGGAGAGGAGGGGGCACAAAAACAAAAGATGACCCACTGCACTGTGACAGTAACAATTTAAGAAATGTCTTTCTAGATAATCTCAGACGATTGAAATCTGGGTTCATTTCAGACATGTTAAATGTTCTGAATGAGTATCAACAGAGAACATTATGGAAAAACCATGTTTTGTTCCAGTTAAATCTGACTGCTGTTCAGGAAGACACCATGAAAGGCCTTACACAGAAAAGACAAAGTAATAATTTGAATTGCTTTTTAAAACAGGATTGATATATTAAGTAATTAATTGATTTTTTATTGAATTTTTGTGATAGAAGGTTCATGGGCAGAGACTAATGCTATGAACTTTTTCATTATGTATGTCATGTGTCATGGAGGCAAAACAAAACAAAAGCAGAGGCAAACATGCATCCCTACCACAGGCTAACAGGCAGCACAGGAGCCTTTAAAAAGGGCATTTTATTATTTTTATATGTCATAATAAAAAGAGATTACAGTAATGAAGCGTTGTCCAAACTAAGGCCCCTGGGCCATTTGTGCCTCTTGACAATTTTCAATTATCACCAGCAATTTCAAAAGATATAGTGCAACATGGCCCCTACATTAGAATACAAAGCCTGTGCTTGACTGTATTGTATTATACTCAAAAGTTCCATCATTGGCATGTGAATGTGACTTGTGAATGTTGAAAGGTTTAACATATTTACAGCCAAAATAAAGACAAACAGAGTAAGGAAGTAAAGTGGCGCAAACCACACTTAGTAGTTCTGATACAGTCACTGTTTCAAAATTCAATTTACAAAGTATATTGCACTACTCATAATAACAATAATGATAATAATAATGATAATAATAATAATAATTGTTGTTAATATTATTATTTATAGTCTTTTTATATTTGTTCTCCTGTTTTCTGCTTTCCCCCCCTTTATAAAGCCTTTTCTTTTTCTCACTGATTTTATGTTTTTTCTTTTATTTTGGTCCTCATGGTCTCATTTCATGTTGCAGGGTTCTTGTACTGTCTGGGTTCTCATGACTTATGAAAAGGGCTTTCGATTCATGGCCCTGGAGTCATTGGAGATTGCGCATGTGTATGTTGGTTTGAACCTTTTTTTAGACAGTAGCCACACATTGAGTCATTACTGCCTCTTGTGTGTTGCTGTGTCTTGGTGTGGTGTGGTGTGGGCCGATGCGCGTTGGTGTGTCTTTTTTTGTGTGTCTCTAGCCCCATGGTGCCGGGCCTCTTGTGTTTTTTGTGTTCAGTAACTGGGCCTGGATTGTTGTGATCACTTTTGGTTGGACACCCTCCGGTATTGTACCGAAGCTGGATGGCAACTTGACTACTCCCCTCTGTCAGCTTCCTTGAGTAAGTGATAAGTATTAAGCAACCCCACCTATAAGGAGAAATCCAGATGGTCTTCCTCCTTCAAAATAAACAAGAATAACTTCCTACCTTCCTTCCTAGCCAGCACTGGCAGACATATCTGAGAGACTGTTTAGCCCCCTGTTAAGTCCTGCCTATTAATAAACACCACACTGTTCACAAACATGTAAAGGGTTAATGTGGGGGACATGAAATGGTTTTGAAACCATCCCGAGGAATAGATTACACGTAGAGTTAGCATATCTTAACATAATCTTATTCAGGAGCAAGATTCTGAGAATAAACTGAATAAGTGTTTCACTATAAGTTCTCCATGTTATCTCTCTGCAGTGACGCCATTAGATTGTCTGTCTGACATTCAGCCTTGATATGCAGCTCTACACTGAGATTTTCCACAAAGGCACACTCATAATAAGGACCGACTTTCCACAACCTTTAATTTTTAAGTCTTTAATCACCATCATGAATTTAGCAATAGCTCCCCCAATGGCAGAGGATAATGTAACCTGACAGTAGTTTTTCACAATTTAACACTGAAATCCCCACCACAGCTCGGCCCACCACACTGGATGACTGAAACTTGTCTGAACAACTCCTCCACATTCACAAACAGCAGGCTCTTCAGGTGTTACAGAACCTGATGTTAACACAAGACAATGTCTGTGCTCCATCTTGTTAAAGCCAACACAGGTCTTTGCTCTCTCTTATATAACCGTTTCTGCTTTTATTATTTTAATCATTTTGAAAAAACATCTTGTATGACGCTGACGAATATACTCTGAATGTTAACCCTTTCCTGTTTATAGCAGTTGGGTTGGTGAAATGTGCTAGCACGTCCGAGTTTGTGCTTTCAATTGTGAAATTTGTGAGGAAAATAAAAGCATCACATCTGACCCTCCACAAATTAGAGAGCTCCATATTTAATGCAGACTTTGTTCCCTGACTTAAGTGTATTTCCCCCAACTTCAAGAGTAAGACAGGTCTCGGAGGACTTAAAATGCATATTGTATTAGGAGTGCATCATGTTTTCATCTGTATGACTACCTGTCAACTCTTGTCAACACCATATTTCAGAAACACAAACACGAGATCTTGTTTAAAATTAAAAAAAAAAACCCTACATTTTTAGGATAAAATTGTTTCATTCTGGAGGTCATAGGTCAAAAACCAAGGTCATGGAACCTTAGTTGTGAACATGATATTTCAAGTGCCCTATAAGAGTTTTTCATTAAACTTTGCATGCATGTTGCCTCTAACTTAAGGTCAAATACAATAGATTTTGGAGGTCATATGACAAAGGTGGAGGTCATAGAGCTCCATGATTATCCTTTGCTTGTGGAACACAATCATATAAATTTGACATCTCATGTGACCTTTCAATTATTTTCCTTCCAACTCAACAATTTCCAGGTCAATTTTAGTAAGGTGTAAACTTTGCACTCTTGACAAAACAATATTGATATCAATATCTGGGATGATAAGTTCAAAAATAATGGCATATTGGCAAAAATCCACCATTGTGCGTCCCTAGTTAGAGGTCATTGAGCCCTGTAGTTTTCCTTTACTGTGGAATTCAATTTCTCAAGAGCAACTGAAAGGATTTTCATCCATTTTTTAACACGTCAACTCCCCCTCAAGGTTAAAAAGGCCACATTTCTACTAAACTTTGCACATTTGCCTTCTTTAGCTAAAAGATGAGTGACTGGGTTTGGAAGTCATTGGTCAAGGGTTATCAGGCATCATGTGCCCCCTGCCTCTGAACACAACATCTCAAACATGTTTTCTTAAGGATTTTCTTCAACTTTACACAAGTGTTATTTTGACTGGTGGATAAACTAAGAAGACTTTGGAGGGCCAAGGTCAAAGGTCCTTGGGCCTCATTAAAAGCCCTTACTTCTTTATGTGATACCTCAAGAAGTCTTCAGGGGATTTCAGTCAGAAGTAGCACAAATATCCTCTCTGAATCAACAGTGGAGTGGTTAGATTTTGGAGGTGGCGGTACAAGATCAAAGGTGAATGTCACTGGTTCTGATGTTCATCCCTTGCCAACACAATTTCATCAATAACACCACCATAAAAACTATCAATAGTCCTCTAACGCCACTATTTTTTCACTGTCTGAAACCTGGAAACCTGGCAGAGGCATGAAACCACCAGGTGGTACTTGTAGTTTGACATGTTGAAATGTGCTAGCATCATTTTTTTTTTATAATGTACAACATCTTTAACAGTGAAAGCATAATTTTAAATGTTAACATTTATTGACAATATGGATAAAATGTACAAGATAGTTTTCTATTATAGGATCCTGTGTTCTAGTTTTCTAATTTATTATTATGCCAACTTTAAGGTACTCAGTTTCACATGAATATGTGTTTAAAGTCACATCTCATATTTCTGTTTGTATTTTTGTGTCTTAAAATGAAATAATGACTGATTTTTAAGAAATGGTCCCAGGTTTACTAGACTTTTGATTATTCTGAACTCTCTCCAAAAGTACAAGATATATAAAAGCAAAACTGCTGCTGGCTTTTAACATCTGTTTTACCTTTATAGTTAGATAGTTTAAGCAATTAAGTACTTCGTCATGTAGCTGATGAGTTATATTGATGTCCCTTATTTGTTGAGCAAGAAATTTTCTTCAGCTTTCATCCAAAAATGCTGCTTCCCAAGACTCTTGCTTGTGCTCGCAATGGTTACTTTTTAACCTTTTTCTTTCGCTGCCAGTGTACTTTTCTTATGTGCAGATGTGACAAAAAAAGAAATAAGATTAAGCTGTGAACATGCACACAATCATCTGACTTTTGGGCAAAAATCTAGGTGTGTTAATTGAATATTCTGATATTCTTTATTTTATTAAGGTCATCAGACTATGCCATTACTATAACTACTGAAGTGGAGGGAGACAGCTTGCAATATTTGATGGTTAAAATTATTGTCTGAACAGTATTGATTGCTTTGTCTTACTAGAATTGTACTGAAATTTAAAATGTGGGTACTGTGACAGTCCAAATTCACATAAGAACTGATTAACCTAAACACTCTTCTCTAATGATTTACCCTGATCATTCAGAACGAGTGCGAGAAAGTTGAACAGAGACAACAATCAGTCACAATCAATTGTCCTGCAGTAAAGTTACAGCTTGTTGAAGCTCACAGGCTATCAGAGGAACATACAACTCAATGATGAGTTAACTGACCACTGAGTGGTGTTCTTATGGAAATTACCATTTAGAGAAATGCAGCAGGAAGTCTACATTCTCTGTCCTGAACAAATGTTTACAAAAACTATGCCTTTAAGGTTCTTGAGACTTTCCCTGTTATACCTTAACAGTGTTTTGAAATTCAGGCTGTTACCTTCTGTCATCTTAAACTCTGAATGATGATTACAGTGACGTCAACTAAGGCGTCACCTTAAATCTGAATGATGATTATTGTAATGTCAGCCAAGGTTAACACATCCTGGTATTCCAGCATCAGTTAGTGGATAACCTTAATGTGCTACTCAGTGGCTATTGTTATAGACTATTACACTGCTTTTTCACCACAGATCCATATTGGCATTTCCTCTGTTAAAAGCTGTAAAACGATAATGCAACTATGTGCTGCTAATATAGTACATTACAAAATATCCAGGAGAGTTTTACACAAAAGGATCGTCTTTGATAGAGTTGTAATAGGGAAAGTGGCAACTCCTATACTCCCTTAAAATCAACTCAAAATGTTGATAACCCTTTGCAATAGAAGCAAACAGGATAAAACTGACAGGAAGAATTTTCAACCTGTCGACATGGCAATATGCAGTCTGTTGTCAAAATCCAAATACATTAAAAGGTGAAAAAACTGGTGGCCCAGGGGCCCTTCACTACACTCCCTCTCACTCAATGTGGCCCAGCAAACATGATTATTGCAATGACAAAGTACCTTAGGTTGGCTGTATTCTGTGTTTAGCCAGCGTTTACATTTCACAGAAAAACTTTGCATAATGAAAGAAAAACAATCAAAAAAGGACTTCCTGGTTCATGCTGGAACACTGAAAGTTGATGAAGGAGACTGGGGATTTTCCTTCAACTTGAAAACTTCTGGTTTGGCTGCTATTATTTGATGGAGGTCAGGTGATGGAGTTACAGGAGAAATTTTGCGTGACAGAATGGTCAGTAGGCAGAGAATAATGGTGTGCCACTACAGGCAAGCAGCACTAAGTGTGATGTAAAGGAAAGCAGCAGTGGCACACTTAAAGTTACAAATATACATATTTGTGTGTGTGTGTGTGTATATATATATATATATTTAATTAGGACAAATTGATATTCATTCACTCAGTAGTAGAGAGATTTTTTCATTTCCATAAAAGTAGCTATTTTGGATATAAGAAGCTTTGTGCCTGGCAATGACAATATCTATAAGTCAATTTTTCAACATAAAAAATCCAATTTTCTTAAAAGAATATGACATATTATGTCTTTAAATATTCATCTATCTGTTAGCTATACAGCTTATCCCCTTCAGGGTCACAGGGTGCTGGAGCATATTCCAGCTGACATTGAGTGAGAGGCAGGGTACATCCTGAACCAGTCACCAGACAATTGCAGGGCCACCTAGAGAGAAAAACAACCATTCTTGCTTACACTCACCCCTAAGGGCACTTTGGAGTCACCAGTCAACCTAACAAACATGTTTTTTGGTCTTTGGGAGGAAGCCAGACTGCCCAGAGAGAACCCACACATGCACAGGGAGAACATGCAAACTCCATACAGAAAGGCCATGACTGACTCGGATATCAAACCAGCAACTTTCTTGACGTGAGGCACATGCTCTGCCTACAGCACCACTGGCCGCCATGTCTTTAAACAAAGAAATAAGAATGTTAAACTGTGAGTGTCTACATCATGTAATTTGTAACACCGGGTCCTCTGGCTGTGTGGATAAAGTTGCCCATCACTGCAGCGGTATATTATAGAAAAAGACATTCTAATAATAGACTCACCTTTTTTTAAAATGTTTTTAGCATTACCATGTGATTTTCATTTGCTACATATTATTAAAAATAACTGACTGACATTGTTCCTGAAAAAACCAAATGAAACATTATTTAGCTAAAAAACATTTTAATGATATCTCTGTTTACTTTTCATTAAACAGAGAAGATAAAGCTGACATGTAAAGGGTGAACAGTCTGACATCAAAATACTTGGAACAGGCCTGGTCTGGAGTTTGGGGTTTATTTGGACAAGAAATAAGATGTTACGTTACAAACAGGTTACCGTATAATGTACTTAATGACTAGGCATGGGTTCATACGGTTACCTGTCTGTGACGCACATTTTAATCCTTTATATTTTCAGTTTGAGAACGATGAAGCAATATTAACTCTACTCTGTGACTGCATTGTCGTCGTTAATCAGCTTGGACAGGATACTCAGAGAAGTGTTAGTGTGAGGTCAGTCTGGGCCCAAAGATTCTTAACGTTTTAAAGATGAGCTGAAATCATGCTGTTCAGTCAAAAATCATATATTAAACTCATTAACAGACACAGTAAGTCGCTGTCTCTCTCCAGGAAGTCTTGTGAACTCACCTGGCAACAGTCCCCCCAGGAGAAGAAGAAACCATATCCGAGACATGAGAGGAGAAAACATTTAAACTGCCTCAGCTCCGGACGGGTTGGTCCTCTGTAAATGTCCCGTCATGTACGTTTGTTTGACAGACTCATGGACGAAAGTATGACCGCAGACTGTCGAGAAGAAACTTCAGTGTAAAGGTACGCTCCGTGAAACAATGTGAGTCAGCCTGCTAACACCTGATGGGCGGCGTTTACTGCCTGGCTGCCTTCTCGTATAACCTGTTGGCTCACCTACGATACCTGCTGCTCTGCACCTCCAATGTTTTCATTTAGTTCTGTTTAACAGGCGCATTCACCGTGCGTTTCATCACTGGGACAGGCAACTCTGTGATGAAGTTTACTACTCACTGCTTCCATCTTGTGGCTTCAACATGTATCACAAATCATTCAGTGTTCTTTTGGTCTTACTTCAGTTGAACTGACAGACAGGTGGATTTAGGTCCGGGCAAAATGGACTGAAAATCATACATGTTTTTGACTGAGAATTGGTGATACATCTGGTTATTCACAATTTATCTCTGAATATATGATTTTTTTCAATGAAATTATAAATAACTGTAGTACCAGGGCGGCATAGTGGTGCAGAAGGTAGTGTGTGGGCCTCACAGCATAGAGGTTGCTGGCTTGAATCCTGTTACAGCAACACTTAGTTCTGGAAACAAATTTATTAGACCAACACGTTTCAGCTTGTGGGCTTCGTCAAGATGACCCTGAAGAGGGCCACAAGCCAAAATATGTCGGGATGACCCTGGTGAAGGCCACATACCGAAACATGTCGGTCTGATAAAGTTGTTTCCTGAACTACAAGTGTTGCTGGAGCTCTTATCACCTTGAAAAATGGTGAAGTTGTGCCAGAACACCTGACCTTTGAACCCCATGTTGGTCCTTTCTGTCCGGAGTTTGCATGTTCTCTCCTTGCATGTGAGGGTTCTCTCTGGGCACTCCAGCTTCCTCCCACAGACCAACAAACATGTTTGTTAGGGTAACTGGTGACCCTAATTTACCCTTAGGTGTGGGTGAGTGTGGGAATGGTTGTCTGTCTCCCTACGTGACCGTGAGATTGGATAGTGACCAGTCCTGGGTGTACCTCACCTCTCACCCAATGTCAGCTGGGATAGACAGCAGCCCCTGAAAGGGATAAGCCGCATAGGTATTGGATGAATGAGTGTAATAGAAACGGAATAAAAAAAAACTGTTATGTCATTTAAGTAAAAAAAAAAAAGTAATAATAATAAAATAAAAATGTTCTATTTGATTTACTGGCAACTTAGGATGTTGCCCTTGTAGAGACCCGGTATTGGGCATGTTTTTTGTTTATAATCACAAGAAATTGAAGGCAAATTTATACACTCTTGTCGAAATAATATTCACTGCAAGCAGGCCTGTCCAACCCCCATGGCATCTATAGTAATATAGGAGAACAGCCAGGCAAGTCTCCAAGGGATCTAACTGCATTATTGAGCAAACAAAGAAAAGTGAAGAAGTATTTAAGGTTTTGAATTTAAGGCAAACAGATTGAAGAGTTAATAAAAAAACATTTGTTTGTATTCATAGATTTCTTGCAATGCAAAAAGATAACTTTCTCTTGACAATAGCGGATCTCATTTAATCAAGAGGACTTTATTGTGCCAATAAAAGAAACCCGCTGTAGACAAGGTGCCCCCATCCCTGAGCCATATAATTTAATTGTAATAATTCTAGCCAGCATTACATTGGATGACACTTAATCTCACTTAGATAATGTTCACAAGTAAATGACCATAATATTTATTTCCTCTCTACAGATACAACCACAAGAGCTCAAAACACAATGACTTATAAAGATACCGCTTATTTATAACGTCGTTCATGTTATCACATTAAAAGTGAGGTATCTTGTGTTACTGCTGTACAGGAACGCAGCGCTAGATCTATCATGCCCATAATGCATTGCGTTCAGCTGATAGCGGGCGGGCTGGTCACACAGGATGAATCAAGATGGGCCCTGACTGAAAGTAAAAGATCACGATACCGGACATCATTTAGCAAAATAGCTGCTCTGTTTGCTGTTTCACGTATATATTTCAACTCAACTGTTTCTTGACACCCAACATAAGCAGAAAGACATACAAATGTCAATTGGTAAATTCCAATCTCGAAGCTGAATACTTTCATCTCATATTTCTTCTAGCTATCAACCTTCCCATGACACATTGCGGGAAAAGCGATTCAAAAGTGTGTTCCCTGAGAGCAGACTTATAGGTAAGGGCATTTAAATCTGCAGCTCTTTATCTGTCATCAAACTTGATTAATTTCAATGTAGCTGCGAAACTGTCTATGTTGTGTGCATATAGAGAGCTAGTTGTGACATTAAGTGATGTTTTATTGAGGAAAGGTTTGAAGTTTGCCGCGAATTGTCGCCTGAAAGTCAAAGATCAGGTAATAGTACCCCGTGAGCTACTTCTGTGACAGTCGCGCTCTGTTTGTGTGTTACAGCTCGTGGTAACAGATGAACACTCTCCCCCGCACAGAGTCTCTACTGTGTGCTGTCTTGACACACCTTTTGTTGTCTCGTCTAGCAAGAGTCAGCTAACGAGAGCTAGCGAGCATCACCCGCCTCATCCTCCCGTCTGCAGTGAGGGCAAATCAGAGCAAAACAATTATTCTGTATCCGAGTGAACGGAGAGGCGACGGCCGACACCCTGCCAGGTACTCCGTCTTCAAACCTATACCATGGTATTTTCTGGAAATGCTTCCCCTAACGACGGGCGTGTCAGCCGTGAAGTGTCCGAGATGCAGCTCTGTTAGTCTTCAGTCATCTGAATGTTAGCTCGCTACAGCTAGCAGGCAAGCTAACGTGGTAAAAAACAATCATCCAGCAGGTTTTCTGCTGTCTGCTCAGTGGTCTGTAAGCACCCTCTGAAAGCGAAAGTAGAGAACATCCGTAATAGGCCAGCCCGTCTGCTGCTGGAGCCATAAGCTGGAGCATCAGAGCGATGATTTATGCTAGCTGATGCTCTCATTTATGTACTGTGGCATCAGACTATAGTTTGGGACACGGTGGTCTGAATACTTTGCATTGCTTTTCGTGCATTTCTGATGATAGTCAGTAATCAATGATGTGTCCTGTAGGATGAGTGGTGATGAACTGAACCCAGCTGCAGTGCCTCGGCCTGTGGAGGATGTGCAGGGGGATGCACGGTGGATGTCACAGGTTAGTATTACTTTAAAATTAGGGAAAATGACCATCTTTATGTCTCCAGAATATATACGAGGAACTTCATTTCTGATGCACAGCACCGAGTTTTCTCGGAAGCTAATCGATGTTGAGCTGGCTTCAGATTTTAAAACAGTGTTCCATTTTGGAATATATAATCAATAATATTTGGTATTCACATTATTAATGATACGATATTGGCATCTGCAGATATTGGCCTGAATGTTGAATATCAGTATTATATAATATAATGATGTTTTTAATGCTAAAATAACATTGTTGTTGTTATCCATAAATTCTCAAGTTAACTGTTATTTATTAAACAAAAGAAAAAAATATTCAAGCACAAGATTATTTCTTGCTTAAGATATCAAATTATGGTTATTAAGTTGCATTCCTGAACAGACAAAAATGTTTTAGTGGTCAAATATTATGCTTGATTAATTTCGGACTCATTGATGTCCAGTGAGTTGGATCACATTTTTGTATTAAATGTTAATTCAGTTTGAAATTACTCATTTCTGTTCAAAATGTATGTTTTGAGAGATTTCTAAAAAAATATATATGTTTCCTCGTATTTATGAAAAATGGTCTAATAAACTTGTTAAGCACTGTATCATCACTGCATGGGTATGTTTAAACAAGATTTTTTTTGTGTGTGTGTTTTACATTTGTTCCTTACAAGTAGACTCACACTGAAAGCAATAAGCCAATTTTGGCAAAGTAAAGACTTTGTGCTCTTGACAAAAGAACTATTGGTATTCTTGATAATGAGTTTGGAAATATAAGCATATTGGATATCAGAAAAAAATCCATACAACCTACTGTATTTACATACATGCACACAAACTCAGCTCTGTTTTTATTTAAATTTTATGGTTTTGTGTTTTTCTTAAAAAAAAAAAAAAAAAAAGGAAATCCTGTTTGTACCCTCGTGATAAGAGGCAGTAACTTTTAAAGGGATTTATGTCTGTAAATTGAATTTTAGAAACTCAATTTTTGCACTTGCAGTTTAAAGGGATTTAATCTTGTTCTGTTTGCATACTTTGCTATGGTGCATTATATTTTATATTTATATGGGGCCATTAAGGGTGGGAATTGAAAACCAATTCCAGTTGAGAATCAATAACATTTGTTTAAAAAAAATCACTGTCAAATGTCTTCATGCTTAGCAATTCCGATGCACCTTCTTCCACTTTGTACTGAATGCCATGCAGATCAAGATATCATGCTCTTATCAGGGGCAGTCGGCACAAATGGCAACAAAGGAGTAAAGGTTGTGATCATGGCAGACAGGAAATAGAAGTGGCTTCAAATTGTGGCTTGATTTTACAAAAAAATGACACTAATTGTTCAATGTCTAGTGTCTGTGTCTGTTCCATTGTGAATAATGGTGAAAGTACCAGCAACATGCAGAAGCATTTGTCTTTGCAACACGGCATTAAATGTTATAAGTGCCATGTGTTTGACATTGTTGCCAGTGAAAGCCTGTGTGAATCAATTTTGTCCATATAGAAAATCCACAGAAATTGATCAATGCTTGGATTGATAGCAGAATCCACAGTGGCATTTATAATGATAAAGTCTTATCAATTCCTATTCCTAATGATCCTTTTAGGTCCCATGTTCTAAAAACACACATTATAATTGCTTTCGTACAAAAATATGTTAATGGCCTGTCTACAACACCGCCATCACTAGAAAATTCATCTTTTTATTCCCTCTTCACCTTTGGAAAATGTGCCCTGAAACAGTTGTTTTGAAAAATGTTCCCTAACAGTATCATCAGGGCATATGCAACCTCCCCCAGATGATTAATTCAACCCTCAGCCTGCTTCAGAGGAAGGATGTCTAAGCATGTCTGTGCAGCCATATTAAACATTAGAGCACAGCACTGTAAAGCTGTAGCCACATCTATTTGTTTACAGAGAGTGATCAGACACAGCTCATGAGCATTTACACTAAAGCAGTCTGTTCTGAGCCGGGCTGAAGCAGAGGGTTTTAAAGGCAGGCCAGAAGAAGAAGAAAAATCACACTATGCAAACTAGAAAGTGATGAATGAAAAAGTAAGGGCATGTCTCAGTGAAAGTGCCATCCAAAACACTGATTTACTGCACTGTGAGGAAGAGAGAGAGGGAGAACACTGTTCACATAATATAACTAAAAGTGCTATGCTGGCCTGAGGAGCATTTATAACACACTGCACATCACATTTCAACACTAAATGCATAGTGACCCCTTTTAATTAGTACAACAACACCAGACTAGTAAAAGGCCTTACATAGGGATGGGTTTTTACTGTATAGCTGTAAATCACACCACCTCGAGTCTTTTATGTGTTCTGTATCTGCCCCATTCACTAAAACTTCTTCAAGACAGCAGTAACAACACATTAAAGATATATTTTGAGTCTGACTCATGATGACTTTACTCTGATCCTTTCGTAACAGATTTCATGATCAGTTTGAGGTTTAAACCTTTTAAAAAATGACATACTTTTTGATCTCTTCATTAATTCCCACGGCTCATATTTCTTTCAGAGCTCTTGTTCTCTTTAGCTTGTCTGGTGTAACCTCCCGGTAGGACTATGAAAGGTTAATCCTCCAGAGCTAATAGGACTGAGACCGTCTGCCTTACTGCAAGCTCTCTATCAGATGGTCCACCAGACGTTTCGTGTCTTCTTATGAGCTTGAGGGATTTTGTTGGATCTTGTTGTTGTTGGCTCAACTGAGGGCTCATGTGTGTAATCCCACAGCTAAAACTCACACCTCTAAGGTGCTCAGGCAGAGTCAAATAAGTTATATGAAGCTGATTATTGTTGTTTGGGGATTAAATGTAAACTATTTAATTATATATCCAGTCTGATGTTTCAAATGAGAACTTCACTAGCCCTGTTGTGATGATGCTGTGTTTTTCTTGTATTTACAGCACACACGGTTTGTGCAGGAGTGTAAAGATGCTGAACCAGATGTGCTGTTTGTGGGAGACTCGATGGTTCAACTCATGCATCAATATGAGGTTTGGATGTATTCCTATTGCACAGGAGTAACTTTAAGAAGAATTGTTTTGCTTTAAGCATTACCAGGTTTTCTGAATCACAGAAATCAAGATGCAGATTTAATGCTCCTTGTCCTCAGGTGTGGAGGGAGTTATTCTCTCCTCTTCATGCTCTCAACTTTGGCATAGGAGGGGACACAACCTGTAATGTGCTATGGAGGCTGCAGAACGGAGAGCTAGAGAACATCCGTCCTAAGGTGAGACACACAGGCCTGCCTAAGAAGAGGCTATTGAGTTTTTATTTATCTCTACTGCAGAAAAGCTCTTGTGGAAGCATCTTACAGAAAGATGGGCAACTGGCAGCCCCCAGCATAATTAATGCAGCCAAGCCAGTCATCTTCAACTTTCAAAATGTGTAGACATAAAAATATCAAAATCTACCATGTTTGTTGGTTTCAGTGTAATGTGCCTGAGACACCATACACAAAGATATTCATTATAACATGAAAAAACAACACTTTTGTGATAATCTACTATATTTTGCTGTAATGGTTTCAGTTGGAAAAATTAGTCAAATGGACTTTAATAACAAAGAGTCTGATCCACTGAAAAAGTACCTTCTTTGGCTTTAATTCCATGTTAAGCTCATTAAATTAAGCTTTGCTTTTTGCTTTTGAGTGTAAGAATACAAATGTTTCCGTCACAGATTTGAATGAAAGCTATATTTTTATTGTTTTAATAGAATCACGAGTAGTTCCACTTTCTTGTTGGGAGAATTTTTCAGTTATTGCAAACTTACAGAAATCAAAGTTGCCCATTCTTGATCTAACATATTGTGCCTCTTTAACATACAGACAGTGCATCTATAGTTTTTCCCTCATTCAGAACAGCTGACAGGTTCCTGCTTTGACGGGGTTGTAGATGCTCTTTGCGTACAGCTCTGTTTTCTGTCACTTTCATCCAGGTGGTGGTGCTGTGGGTTGGAACCAACAATTATGAGCACACAGCGGAGCAGGTTGCAGGAGGAATTCTTGCCATTGCTCAGCTGCTCACCTCTCGCCTCCCAAAAGCAAAGATTGTAGTCCTGGTAAGTTGTCAGACATCAGTCCAGTGTGAACATAGTTTGTTCTTCAAAAAAAAAAGCTGATATTTAGACTTAAACACTCTTTGTGGTTGTTCTGCCTCTGAAATTATGCCACTAGAAATAAGAGGATCTTTCAACCTTGTCTGTTCTGAAGTTGTTGTGTGTTTGGCTGAATTTGTTGACAGCAGACTATTTATACCAACAGGCTTCACTGACAGGAAGCTTTTCCAATTTTGTGTTTTACCAGTATAGCCAAAATAGACTATATAAACATTGGGCTGATATTTACAACCTCCCAAAGTTCCCATCTACAGATGAGTTCACTTAGGAAGGCAGCATTGCCTTACAGCCCACTGGATAAACATTGTTACTGAAAAATTTATGAACAACTGTGAAGTTACAGAGAATGCAATGTGGCTCACGCCCCATCATTAAACTCTGCTAGAGTAAGAATTGCACACAGTCAGTGTATTATTGTTCCATTTGTCAGTCATATTAATCCAAGTTATGATAACCATCAACAAGGATGTTTAGCTGGGGCGCTGACAGTCTAGTGGTAAGTCTATGAGCCACATGCACAAAGGCTGTTGTCTAGACTAGTGCGAGAAGCATAACTTTTAAATGTAATTAGTAACTTTACTTAGGGAAGTCACTCATTAATTTACTGTGTTACATACTGAAAAGAGGAACTATTTAGATTTATTTTGCACTGACTAAACAGTAACAGTAACTTTACAGCCTAATAAAAGAATTACAGACCAAATTACTTTCCAGATTTTTCAAAGGCCCACAACAAAATGGACAGGGACTTCAAGTATTACACAGAACTGTGCAAAGTACTTTGTATGCCATAGCTGTTTAACTGGAACAATACAAGTGCTTTTAAAGTTGAAATACACGTTGGTGTACAATGACAATGACGGATACAATACAGATGCTTCAAGTTTTTTTTCTTTTTCCTCTATGTCCTCTTTAATTTTTTTGTTGAGTAATGATTTATAAAAAAAAAAAAAAAAAGGAACTACAAACTAAGTATCTGACTTGTGTATATCACTCATTACAACAGCAAAATGTAATCCAAGCTCTCTTAACAGATTACTTTGTTACATGACATTATCTCAAATACAGTCCTAAACACAAGCATCCTGGGTTCAAACTTGGGCTCTGGCCCTCTTGCTGCATATCATTCACCACTCTCCCTTAAATTTCTGGCAACGTCCTGTCTTTCAAAACACTCAGAAGTGATTCTGAAATAAGGGATTTCTATCTGATGCAAGCACAAAATTACCATAATGGATTATCTATGATTTCATGATTGTTGATGAGATTTTTAAAGCTTTTTTTAATCCATGTGCCATCTTTTAAAGAAGCTGTAGAGCAGTACTTCTCCACTGAGCGAGCTAAATTTCCTCTTACTGAGGAGACTGCAAACTTCCTGTATCGCATTTATTTGGGCAGAGGTAGCTCAACAAAGCTGATGCCACAATGGAACTACCTCCTCTAAGCATCATGAAACCTGTGGTCAGAATGCTTCTTTACCCTCAGACAGGGTGAAGAAGCAATATTAAAATGTAACTTAAAATAAAATTGAGCTTGAAAAACTTGTGAACTCTGTTTGTGGTCTTCAGGGTTTGTTGCCTCGAGGGGAGCGGCCAAACCCTCTTAGAGAGAAGAACGCAGCAGTTAACGGATACCTGCGCTCCTGGCTGCCTCGCCTGGGTCAGGCTCAATTCTTGGATGTGAGTGGGGACTTTGTCCACTCCGATGGGACCATCATTCCACAGGACATGTTTGATTTCCTTCACCTGACATCCTCAGGTTACCGCACCATCGCCAAGCCCCTCAGTGACCTGCTGCTTCAGATACTGGAGGAGACGCCAGAGGAGCGACGGGCATCGCTGGTTTAAGAAGCAAAGATCCATCGGCACATTTTACCCAGAGGCATGTCTCACCTGCTGCAGGGGGACATGTCTCTGGTTTGTGGAGAAGGAAGGGCTCACTTATTTGGGGAGGAGACACCCTGATATGAGTGGGCAGAAGAGGGGCAAGGGATTGAAATCATGAGTGGGGGGTTGGGTGTGGAGGGTGCTAAAGAGGGAGAGAGACCTCACTACAGATGTAGGCACTGTGATTGCTCTGTTGTTAAAGCATTTATAAAGGTCAAACTACTCTGAATCATAGACAGATACACTCAGACTGCAGTAACAAACACACACACACAGATTGATCCTGCCTTGAACAAGAGTTTTCTTTTCCCTCACAATAGTGTCGGAAACAAGAATGTGAAACACAGAAAATGTCTCTTTTATTCTCTCCTTTCCTCTTCCTTTTTTAATCTGCTAAAAACGGTTATCTTTGCATCCTCTGTTTTAAAAACAAGGTCTACGCAGTAGGCAGAATAAATTAAACACTGCATAACGTTGTTCATTGAACCAGCATGCTACAAAGCAGTGATTCCCAACAAAGGACTCATGGCCCAACTATATGCCGCATGAATAGGAGCCGATGTCTGTTGCTGCCGATTCTTTACGATGGTCATGCCCTCTTTGAATACCAATCCAATGTAGAAAGCATTATCAACCCTCAGCATCCTGAGTACAAAAATGCTCTTGGCATTGGCTGTTTCTATTCACTGTGCCCCCAGATTAAAAAAGTCAAACTTTTAGAACTGTGCTAAGCTGGTAAATGTCACTTCTTCCTCAAGGCTGATTCATACTTCTGTGTCCGAGCCACACAGAGGCTTACAGAGGCTGTCCTAACTGAACTCAAGCTAGGATGTGGCACACCTGCTTTTCACACTGCATCCATTAAAAATGCAATTCTATTCTAAATTTCTTTTTCTTGTTTGCAATAATTGCGACTCATTATTGATTGACTATATACTCTGAAATACCCTTCACTTCCGCCTTTTTTTCTTGTATACAAATGAGCAGAAAGCACATCAGAAGTGTAATACCTATTGGCCTGCTGTTTTTGTGGAGTATCACAGAACAGACACATCAGCACGCAAGTTTCAATGTTCAAGACAGTGCAGAGCACTATAATGTTGGTACAATGCAGCTTTGACACAAAAGTGTGAATCATGCTTAACCTGACCAGTACATAATCCAGAAGGGCGGGGCTTTGTAAACAACAATGGCGGAAGAGAAAGTAATCAGACTCATCTGTACAGGGTTGGAATTTACAGGTGTAAAGCCTTTGCAACTGTGTATTTTCTGGGTGGTTTACCCTGAAAATCTCCAGTTTTAGAGCATTTGTGAAAAGGGCTTTCGTTTTATGATTTCTTGATATTTTTTGTCGAGAGCAAACAGAGCCATTAAAACAAAAAATACACTATGGAGGAAATCAGCTTTTATAATCAAGCTACAAAATACTCTGGTAAGAAGTGCTCTGAGACTTTGCGGTGTTGCCAGCATAAAAAACAGCAGCAATGGACATGGACTCAAAGTTTAGAGATCACAAGACATGTAAGGGTTAAAATGGGAAAAAATCCTCTGTGACCCCAAATCATTTTTTCTTTCTCTCTTTGTCTTTATTCTTGTGGAACTCTGCACACTTCTACCTCCCGAGGCTCTGAAGTATCCTAAAATTTGAAACAAGTTTCAGAAGTTGGGAGTGACTTCTGCAGAAAGCTTACTACATGTGCTTGAAACACTGAATTTAAAATATTCCCCAAATTTGGGTGAATTTGCCGAAATTTAATCATGAAGCAAATAGTGTAGTCAAACTCACCTCGATAAACTCTTCAGCTCCTCTCCATGTGTTGTATTTAATATACTTAGACAAACAAGAAGCACTTATTCTACCCAGTTTTCACTTTTGAACAGAGTGTTACTGCTTCGATATCTTTTATTATGTAAAATAAATCATTGTAGAACTTCCTCAGACTACACTTACAGAAGCTCACAAAGTTGAAATCTCAATGTTGGTGTTTGCTGCGTGCATGTTTTCAGCATCAGCTTTAGAAAAGAGATGATAGTAAAAATGATTTAGAACTATGTATCAAACATTTCAAGCTGTTGAATTGTGTTGTCTTATTATCTTGATAACTCTTAAGAACACTCTGACCCTGCTGCTTATGTGCGTGACATCTTACTCTTCAAGCTCTTGTATTTACATGGTATTGACAACGTTTGGGTCCAGAAAAATCTGCTTTGACTCAAAAATAAGTTTACATTCGATAAGTTCTGTAACGCTTACTGCCAGCTCTCAATGTGCTGTAGGATAACTTCATTGACTGTGTCTTTAATATATGTTGAATTATGGATTTTTATAAAGAACTCACACACTGTTTTTAGAACACATTGCTCATCATAGCATGAGATATGCTTATAAAGAGAAGGACAGACTTTAGATGAGCAATAGTATCTGTATGTGTCTGTCTTATACACTAAAATAACTCAAAGTTCAGTCAGACACTAAACTTGTGACACAGGATCTCTCTCCCTCTCCCTCTTTTTTTCAGTATTTTCTTCAAAAAGCACTTCCCTCTTCTATTGTTCACCCTCTTTTTTGTTTCTCTCCTTGTTATTCTTGAAGTTGACTCCCACTTGGACCTGATATCTTCATTTCCTAAATTTACAGAATATTTTTCAACATTAAAGTAGCCACATGTTTAAGCTACAAAACACGTCTGTACTAAATATCGTCACGCAAAAAGCCGAAAAGCAATCACAAGTCATGTAAAGAAAACCATTCGTCTGTGAGCGTATACTGTAGCTGTTTCCTCTTGACTTGGCTTTTGTCGAGCATCAAATTATCCAACGTTACTGCTGTCTTAAGCTCTGCACATCTGCGTGCTGTGTTATAATTATGAATAGTGTATGTGTGCGTGCCTTAAGTGTTCATGGGCTTGGTTGTGTAAGTATGTGTGGTGCTGGATCGTGTAAGTCAGTTGGACGTGTGTGTCCAGAAGTGACCCCGGTTGTAAATATGAGACGTGAAGCTTGTGGAGGTGATGATTGAAGGAGTCTGTGTTTGGTGCGATGGCGCCTTTGCACTGTTTTTGCTCGTTGTCACATGATTGAGATAAAGCATTCCAATAATAAAAAACAAAACAAGGAAATGATAAATGAGTTTGATGAGTTTGTGTTTCTTTGTGCTATTTTGTGGAGTCAAATATTTACGTGAAAAGATGAAGAAAATCAAAGACTTCTCAGGTCAGCAGTAAAAGAGAATAAACAGATTTGCATGTATTTTAAGTAAATTTGTTCATTAAATTTGTTGGGACTGAACATTAACTATACACAAAACATGTCAATGTCCAAATTAGCATGAATACCCATTGGTCCTTTCTGATGGTGCAGACTTTTGTTTTTAAGGTTATTTATACACTGATAATTCATGCAACATGCAGTTCGTCAGAAATGTGAGTTTTTTTCAGTAACTTGCCATTAGAACTCCATCTGTTATAATAATCTTACAGTATAATCCTCTGTGTAAACAAAATCATCACACTTAAACTATTAAGGCCAAAATATGGCCACATTTAGACAAGTTCTAACTGATTTTTTTTTTCACCTGCTGCATAAAGATGTATTTTTTTAAAATATGTTTTTAGTTTGCAGGTCAGGCTTTAGTTTCTTAGTGTTTGCTATTTTCCAACAGTCAGCTTCACTTTCTTACTTTAGTAAAACCGTGCGCGATATTTGATATGCCAATATCGCCAAACTCGTTATCGATGATACTGATATTTTCCTTTCAGAGCACAAAGTCTTTGTGAAAACTGACCTGTTCTTTTCAGTGTGTTAGTCACTTTGAGTAAGGAACGGATGTAAAACAAGAAAAACTAATTTCTCTTTTGAAAATAAAACTCTTGATTTTTGAATCACCCATGCAGTGATCATACAGTTAAACATATGACACATTTGTGTATTTTGCAGATATTGCAGTTGGTATAAAGAATATGTATGGCCAACTATTGACAGCAAATATTGGCAAAAATGCCTATATCAGCCTATACGATATTCAACTTTTCTTGTTAATATCTGCAGTTACCAATAATAGTTTGCATCCCTAAAATTTTCTCAAAGCTGGAACTGCAAAAAATAAAAATAAATCAAAATTAATTAGTTTTGGTGGTAATGATTGGGATGCTAAATACTTTGTTAATTAAAAGAAAGATTTACCTTCAAGTATTCTGGGTATTCCACATAAATGTTGGCATAAAGAACAAAAACTGGCCTATGAAGTATTAAATTTATTAAGATTATATGTTTTTAAGTATTGTTAATCATTTAAATGTCACAGACTCTTCCTCCTTCTGACATTTCTGCATAGTTTGTGTGTGTGTGTTTTTTTGAAAAAAAAAAAAAAAAAAAAAAGGAAAATATATCACCAAAACTTGAATATGAAGGATAACGTTCTGAACATAATTACCATAATTCATTTGTATAAAGTTTTTGAACCAGACCAAGGTTGGTAAGTGACGAGTGTTTTTTGTTGTTGTTGTTTTTCTTAACCCTCCATCATGACTGTTAAGTTGTGCAGATTCTGCCTGCCACTGCACAAAAACATCCTAATATGTCAAGTTATTGTTGCAAATGTCCAACCCTGATATACGGGATTAAATGTCCCTTATCCGTGCTGTTTATTTGTCAATTCAGCTTTCTTTGTAACAATTGGACCTTTTTTTTTCTTTTTATCAAAAGATAGTTTTTAATGTGGACTCTAACTTGAAAACGATGGTCAAGGCCTTTCACTTCCTTGTATTGCATTTATGTTGACAGTCTTTTTCAAGCATGTCTGTTCTGAGTTTGTCTGCAGTCTGTCAACAAAGTGAAAGCAGGGGTCCAAGCCTGCTCTAAAGTGGTACAAGACAACCTGTGCAGGAGCATACTGCCCCCTCCGTATAAGAATAATAAGGAAAAATTCCCATCAATTGCTCAGGTGATTGATTGTGAAAGGCTGCTTGACCATCATAAATGACACATTAACTTCTAAAAATTGTGAACTATATTAATTAACTGCAATAAAAGTTGGCTCCTTTAAATGGTCAATAAATGGTGGCCCTGCACCTTATACCCATCCTAGCTGATTATTGTCAGGCAAAACCAAAAGCTAACACATGATAAATATAGACACTGAGAGAGCTAATGAGAAGATAAAACCAAACTATCCTCACGTTTATACTGCAGATCTTTAAGGCATCAGTTATTTGCTGTTTTATCTGAGACTCTGCTCAGGTGTTTATTGTTTGTCAGTGTATTTTAAATTATGATACGTATGATACGTTTTTAGCTGTCTGCAGATCATTGAGCTGATCCATATGTATCACTGATCAGCTTTATGATCCAGTGCAGTATTGGAATGCATTCATTCCCAGTGAAAAGGGAAAATCATGAATTGTGCTTTGTTGTACTAAACAGTCACCAGCAGAGGGAGCCATTTTACCAGAATTAAATTAAAAAGTAATTTACAAGGTCCAACACCCATTCATTACCTCGTCCATTACATTTAGAGTTTCTAATTACCTTTAATTTACTTTGACCAAATTTATACCTCACATGGTGTGACAATTCAACAGTGTCAGAGGCAATACTCATGTTTACATGTCTTTACTAAATATCTATACACCATTCCCGCATGCACCAAAACCAGCTGAATTTCTTGCACTTATAGTGAATGGGTGAGCTGTAGAAATGAGACAAAGCAGCAACCTCTGGACTTGAAAATGATTTCAGCTTCAAGTGGACACTCTGGGGCTAGGCTTTTGGTCCCAGAATAATTTGAAATGCTTCTTTAATAATCATGTGATATTATAAACAATTCATCAATCAAAAAAACAGCCCTGGTCCTTTGTCAATTTTTGTCATTTTTTCTTCATTTGTCAGCCATATGCCATACCTGTGTTTATCACCATTTTTCTTAAGTGTATTAAGTGTATTAAACATCCTCATTTCCAAAAAAACAAACAAAAACAAAAACAAAAACAAGCAAAAAAACCAAAACAAAACAAAAAAAAGTGTATAAAAACTTTTCAGTTTGATTTTAAAAAGTGTGTGAGGATATGTGAAAACAGCTGGTGACTGCTGTCAAGTCAAAAATACTTTATCCAAAATAAGAAAAAAATCTCTGATAAGTATTTCTCTTAAAACCATAAAAATGATCCAGCATTTATTTTTTGTTTTTCCATCTGGAGACATAATTAGTCTGAGTCAGCACAATTAAATCAAAATTAAACAATTAAAAATCAGTCTCTGCTGAGAAAATATTAAGCGGTTATAATTAAGGGAGAAAAAAAATCCACTAGTTTTATTTTTACCTTTAAGTATGGGACACTGAAAAATGATTAAGAACAATCTAGTGTCATATTAATCAGCTTTGCCTAAAGTGGTATAAAGAAAATGTTTCAAAGCCCATTAAAATAAACATATGTGGGACACTTTGTCCTCAGCATGCACATTTGTATCTACACTCTTTATGTTTTGACTGCAAGCGATTCAGATCTGAGTGGCCCCTTAGTGTTTTAAAACATGCCTCTCTGGATGGATGATAAACATTTAAGTGCTTCATCTGTCTACACACAGTTAAAAAAAGGAAATGATAACTTTCTAATCCCAAAGGAATACACTGAGGCAGGGTGTCCCCTGTAAGTCAGCCACACTCTGATTCACTCTGCATTGACCTTGTGTGTTTTCATCGCTCTTTTGATTTTAGATTAAATTCAGTTTTAACAGGACAGAACGGTACTGAGTAGTGGATAATGTGAGGGGCCTGTGAGAGGAAAGACGCTGCATTAAATCATGATTAGATGAATGTTTGCACCTACCAGAGGGTTATTTTATAGGTGAGCCTGTGAGGTCAGGGTTTGTTATACACTGCCATATGTGACAAATGTTGCCTTGGTTACAACATGAATCTGAGTATGGACTGATATGTCATGTGGTGCACTGTAAATATTTTATAGCAAATTTAATACCACAGACGAGGCCCAGCTCTAACACTGATCTTGTAAAATGCCTGCTCATTTTCCACTTAAGCTATGACAGGCATTTTTTCCTCTAGTAGCTAAAATACCTGTAAAGCTGCATACATAATGCTGTTTGTTGTCCTCTTTGATTTGATTTCTCTGATATCATGTCCCAAAAATTGTTTTCACCTCCTGCAGAATACATCTTTGTTTTCACTCTAATTAAGTCAGATTTCTCTCATGAGGTTGACTTTATTTGATCAGAACACAATGTGACTCTGTGACTGTTGTGAAATTTTTACATAACTTTGACATCATAAATCACAATCTTTCTATGCGCATAGTTGTGTCTAAGCCATGTGTTTAGTCTCTTTAACATAAGTCAATCATATGATGTTTCAACTCGTGGCTGAAGATCACAGGAAATGAAAAACAGAAGTCAACATAATAATAACAGAAGTTCACAAAATCCCCAGAGCCTGAAGAAAGTTTTTGGTTTTGGGTTTTGCTGCAGAGTAATTATGTAACATCCCAAATGAAAATCCCCGTGCGTTGTTGTCACCATGGTACTGTACATGAGGTATTCATCATGTGTAGTGAAATACATCCATGTTTGAGGTAGTGTCAGAGTCATCCAGGCGAGGTCGCCTCTCAGAAAAGTTGAACACACTGAAGTACTGGGGAAAACTGTATTCTGGTTGTTTGCTATCCAGCTTACTTGACACCCCAGATGGACCGTCTAATATATATCACTGGTCCATCTGGGAAATAAACCACAGAAAGAGTCTGGAGAGAGCAGAACCCTTCAATATTGTATCCGGCAGGCGATTGAACAATTGTTCCATCAGTGGGCGCTACTGCCACCATGTAATGGACACCATGTGAGTCATTCAGTTTATGGAGCTACTTTGTAAAACATGTTGGTGGGAAAGAAAATATCCTCCTAAAGAGCAGGTTAGTGTTGTTTGATTTTCATTTAATGAAGAAATGCGTGCTAGATCTGATAAAACTGGATGCTGATTGGGCCGCGTCGCTTTTGGCCGCTCACAGTCATTGTAAGTTGGAGCTTTGCAAGATAGATCTGCCTGCTGACTGACACTGAATCAGGCAGATCCACCTGCGCTGCACGATTATAATCCATTCATCTGCTGTCCATCTGTTTTACTGTCTATGTATCTTTCTGATTCTTTATATCTCAACATTTACAGAGATTTTCTTCTAACTCTAAACAAATATCTTCTCTAAGTCAGAGATGAATTGTAAAGATTTTGGAGGTCAAAGGTCGAGGTGATGATGCCTCATTTGCATCCCTTGTTTGTGAACTGGATGTCTCAAAAATGCTTTAAAGCAGTCATTCTCAACTGGTCCTGCCTCAAGGCCCACTATCACTGACTAATACCCAGTTTTAAGAAAATCTGACACAAAGTTTAAAAAATCAGTTATTCATATGTATTTACTGAACAAAGATATGGTCTAAAATAAATGCTAAAAAGCTCATGATAAGAGAGGCACCTTGGGGCATATGTTAATTTTGACTTGGTTTCCAATGATAGCATGTAATGATCTTGAGAAAAACAGTAGAGGTTTGGTAATACAACCAAAATGTCCACCATATTGTCAGAAAAGAGTACTATCAAATAAGGAAATGTAATTAACTGACTTTGAGACACAATTCTTTCACACACATTTACAAATCACTGAAAACAGCCCCACAACCTTCTGAGCCCAACTGGGCTTTATGGGATTTTCGTCAAACTCAGAAAAAATGTCCAATTTGACTCGGGGATAAACTGCTTTGGTTTTGAAGGTCATAGGCCAGAGGTCATTTGATCCGAGTATCGTCTTTTCCTTGTAAACCTGACTTCTATGGGTTTTATGTCAAACTTTACTCTAATGTCTTCTGTGACTCGGGAATGATGTGATAAGATGTTAGTTAGTCAAAGGTCAAAGGTAATTTTGACCCACACAATGTCACACAGAGCTCGGCAGTTGCACATGGGTTGCCCAACAAAAAAAGGTACTCCCCCTGCCAGTCGTTTGCAGTGAATTTTCCGACCACTGCTGTGTTCAATTCAGCCAATCCTGACTTTTTTTTTACTTAACAAGAAGAAAACTTTTGGGTGAAGTTGGGATTTTGCACACCTTTTGTTACATGTGTGAGGTTAGTGATGAAAATCAGATTTGTTCAATATCAAGACCATCACTTATTCTACTATTGATCCAATTCTTATCAATTCTCTTATTTACCCTGGAGGATTTCCTGTGGGGATAATGGACTGCACAGGTTTTGTGTCAGCAATGTCACACACATGGCAGTCCTGATATTTAAAGAGCCAATATTTTTCCTTAAATCAAGTTCATATTTTTGTTATAGATGACTGCTAGAATATGAACCATCCCTAATGTTCAAAAAACTTTCTTCACATACTGAGTACCCCTAATCAAGCTGAATGGTTAAATGTACCTTTTATTTTATGTATACATGTACCTTTTTCTTTTTTTATCTTTCTATTTTATTGTTGTTGTTTTCAGATTTTTTATTTCTTAAAGCACCTTTCATTCTTCACCTGAAAGGTTGGTGAAATTGCATATTGCAAATACTTTCATCAACATAAATTTCCCTGTAAGAGGAAGAGTTACTTTAACTATCCATCTTGTTTTCGAACATGACTGCGGCTTCAGAATTCTGAAGGTCACAGCCCTGATGAACTTCTTCATCATGGTCAAAGCCTCTTCACAGCTTCACTTCAGTTGCTTCTTGCTGTCTGTAAGGTGTGAGACAGTCACAGTTTGTTTATTAGGTGTTAAAAGTAAATGAATTTTCTTAGCACTTGAAAATCTTGAACAAGATTTAAATTACAGTATCATGACCTTAGGGGGAGCTCTGAGGAGTGAAAGAACATTTAGATGCAAGTTTGAAGCTCTTTTTCAACTTTGCCCTTCCTCATAGTGTTTAAATGGAGAGACCACCTCTCAGACCTCACTATGTGTCCTTTAAGAACCAGTTCTGAGGGTAAACAACTGCATCATGACTCAGATTACCCATGGTTTACACCTGATACTCCTGTGACCAATGCTGCAGCATACAGAGCTAATGATACATGACCGTCAGACCACCTCAGCTCGCTCCATGCACCAGGATCATTCATATTCACGCCTTTGAATCATATAAAAATCACACACTCATGAAGGCTTCATGCTCTCCTCAGCCCAGAACTGAAAGCTACAGTTTCTGATGTGACATTCATGTTTTAGCCCTCAGAGTCTTTTCCCAATGCAGACACCTAAAGGAGTGGTTCTCAGCTGGTCAGTCAAGATCACAAGTGGGTAATTGAGTTGTAATCAGTGGGAGGGAGGGAAGGGTTTGGAAAAATAATGTGGAAAAAAGTATTTGAAATACGGCAGCCCGAAGTCGCCACAAATCATTTTATTTCACCTTGTTTTCCCAAGATAGCAACTAGATTTTTTGCTGTTTCCTCAGCTCACTTAACTGTAATTTTAAAAATAACAAAATCACTTTTCTATAATGAATAGATAATTTCCTGAGATAGTTAAAAAAAAATTACCAAAACATACACATTTTTGTGATATATGGTGAAATACTTAAACTACAGCCTGGTGACTTTATACAATGCCTAGACAGTGAAAGGGATTTTTGTGGTTGAGTGATTCAGTGAAATCTCAAAAGCAAGAGAAAATCATGATGCCAAATGACCTTGAAAAGTGTTATTGAAAAAAAATCATATACAGATGCGATGCTGGACATGAAGCTCAATGGCCTTGACCTTTGATCTCCAAAATCAAACCAGTTCAGCCTTGCATCTGATTTTAAAGAAAATCCTTTATAGCTGAAGATATTGCATTTTATATAAAGCATAAACTCCAAGCTCCATGAAACTGACCTTTGACCTCTGACCGAAAGTGGGCATTTTCAGAAAGAAAATCTCATTGAGTGTTCTGGAGACTTTTCTTTACAAGCAACTAACACCAGGCTCCACAAACCTTGACCTTTGACATAGGGCCTCCAAAATCTCACTAATTCATCACAGAATTATTTTTTCAGTCACGTTTTGTTCCAGCTCAAGGTTGAATATCAGGAGTTTGATGCTGTTGACACAGAAAACCTGTACTGGCCAACTTTTTTTCCATATGGAAGATCTACAAGATTGGACCATGATTTTGACGTAGAATAAAATTGTTAATCATAACTGATAACAGAACTGGTATGATCGATTTCTTATCCATTCCCATCCCCAAGATTCCCCCAACTAAAGAATTATTAATGTCCCCTCTCTGTATGCAACCCATTTGTTAACCACCTGTGTTTGTTATGATGAAGTGGTTCCCAACCTTTTCTCTTGGACCTCCTCCTAGTTGTACCTAAGAAGAGTACAAAAAAAAAAAGAAAAATTGCTGTGCAGAAAAACAAACAAAAAAACTTTATTCATGGTTAAAATTGTGTTAAAATTTGGTTCGTACACACACTCTTGTAAGAAGACCTGTCAAGAAAGCTTGTCCTTAGAGTGTTGTCATTGTTTTAGATAACCTATGTTAACCAAATTAACCTCAAAGCTGGCAGAGTCTCCTGAGACCCCAGGCATCAAGGAGGTGCAGACCTCCTTTCCTTTGCTATTAACCTTTTTTTCACAGTGCATTGATGCAAAGCACTCAAAGCTCCATCATCATCAACTGCAAGACACTCACATTAATTCTGTAATCATGTGATATTTGTGTTAATTCAGTGTGATCTAGCTTTGGGTTGTGTGAGGAGGGTACGATGTTGCACTCGCTCACCATACACACAAAGGCAGAGACACAGTTAAAGCGTTCATGAGCCCTGCTGGGTCCTTGTGCCCCCCTGTCACCAATATTATGGGGGCACGGGGGGGCTCTACCTATTTTCTTCTATTTCGTCTCAGAGTACAGGCCCAGCACCACTACCCTGACACACCAGATAGACCATTCAATACTATTCAGAATATATTTCATAAGTCCATCCAAGCAACAGCCCATAGAAAGTCTTTTGTGAATCAGAGCCTTTCAAAAGCATATCCGGCAGGTGATTGGACAATCTTTCCGTCAACCCATTCATTAATCAGATACAGTAAGTAGTAGGTGGACGTTATTGCTGCACTGTAGCCCCTTTGTAGCGTAAACTCTCTGCAAAACAGGTCGGAAGTGGAGCAAAATATCCTCTCTATCAAGAAAATATTTCAGTTTTGTTATTTGTTTTTCATTTTATAAGGAAATGTGGTCCAGATCTGACAAAACTGCAAATGAAGCTGTTGGCATCTATGCTTGCTTTAAGCTGTTAGCATCTATGCTTGCTTTAAGCTGTTAGCATCTATGCTTGCTTTGCAAAGCTATGCTTAAAGGACACTGATTGGGCAGCGGGTCTGCAGACCAAGCACAATCGTTGAAGACTGGAGCTTGGCAACATACCAGCATGAATGGGGCCATTGTCAGGCTGACACTCAGGCCCGCTCTAGTCTTCACCCAGATATTCTGTTGTGGTTGTCTGTCACAGTCCCAGAGAACACTTACATCATAACTATGTTTTTAGTTTCTTACCTACTAACACCTTTTTTTACTCTAAAAGTTTTTAATTTCTTCTCCTGTTTTTTTTTGCTGATCTGGCCAAAATATTGGCTACATTATTCAATACTTGCCCAACAATTACTGATAATGTAACTTTTGGTCAATATCTGTATGCTTTCAGAAATCATGCAGGAATATGAACAAAATTAATATAGATGGACAGAAGACTCCATCTGTATTGTTAGTAAATTTAAAGCATAAATGAGCCTGTAGTTGTTGTTTTTTTTTAACTGATTTTAATTTTTTTTTTTTTTTTACCTGTATCAAGGCTTTCTTCAACTCTCTCTGCCTCACTTGAGCAGAGCACAAGAATTCCTGAGGGTTTTTCTCCTCCACCAGGTCATCGAGATTCATTAATACTCATCGATTTCTACTCTGCACTCCTTGATAATTGTCTTTGTCGTCAAGCTAATTCAGCAGATCTCAGGTCAGGGTCAGGCTGCTCTGTTTACCTCCCCCAGCCTCTCCTTCACCCAGGCAGATCATTCCTCGACTGCAGCCTGGCGTCTCTGACTGACCTTGGACTGACATCACCCTGCTGCATACAAACAGAGGAAGATTATAAAAGCTTAAGCTGTCAATCAAATCCTGTGCCATTATACTTGTAAGCTTAGTTTAATGTTTAAATGTAGTCCTGACAAAAATGCAAAGACAAAGGCCATTTCAGCGAATCACTGCATCTTGGTCTGTTCTTCCCAGCACGATTCACCACAAACCCTTTTCTTGATTTTACAAACTCTTCTCACTTGTCCTCCTTCAGTTCAAGATGTATTCACAAGCTTTGTGTCTTCAGAAAGGAGCTGTCACTCCTGACCTTGTGCCTGACTTCTATTCATGACATCTCCTACAAAGCATTCACGCCTACAAAGCAAATTTAAACTGGATTCACTCTCATCCAAGGGAAGAAGTCTATTGTAAGAGAGATTAGTGCTGTCAAGTAAATACTTATTTTTTATTCTAATTGAAAAGTGGAGCTGAAATTTACTTGGATAGACATATGAAAGCTTGAAATATACCCTGCTGTCCCACTTAAGTATCTTTTAGAAGTGGTGTCAGTATTTTCAGTGCATCTCTCTTTTGTGTTCTTTTATTGTGTCAGTCCATTCTTGTTTTTTAGACAACAGAGACAAAAGTAATACCTTTTGACCTTCAGTATAACTATCAGATTTTGTTAGCATGCTACTGCCTCTGTTCATACCAAGTACTGTCAAGCACTGGTTTCTAAGGAAACACTAAAGCCTGATGGTGGTGGTCGCCATGTTGAAAATTCTCAAACAACATCTGGAAAACTTGGTAGCAGACAAACAACTAAACTACACCTGTCAGTCAGTCAAGTCTTTTATTGTACTTTGCTCCTGTCATAATAAAGTCAATAGAGAAGTAACTATAAACTGAAATCCTGTACTTACTAAGAACTTCTATCATGCTTTTAAAAGTTTGGATGGTCTTTGATGTGTTTTAAATGTCTCCTCCATGTGATAGTGTACTTCTATAGCTTGTCAACCAATCAGAACAGACTTGACCCACGTGGGTGAGGGGGCCTTTAAGTGACAGGTGTTACAACAGAGTATCTAACACAGAGTGAGAATAGAGGTGGATCAGGAGTGTTAAGTATGGGAAACTTAGAAGATTTTTGGAGCATTAGTGATTGTAAACACACTCTAGTATTCAACATAGTATGATCCAGAGTTTTGGTATATACAGACCACTTTCATTGTGCCAAAACATTTTTCCATTAATGTTAGCGGTATTTGCCTTCAACTTAAGAGGGCTTCTCCCTCTCCTAACCACATATCTTATAATAGGTGCAGTTATTGTAAAGTTTCCATTCTTTTGATAACACTAATGGTTGAAGCAACAAATATTGTGTCATGTCCCCCAGTTAAGTTCTCCTTTTGTCTCTTCCTCATGTGTCATGTCTTGTTGATTGCACCTGTGTTCCCTCCTTTGTCACCTGTGTCTGATTACCTTGTGTGTGTATTTATACCTCGCTTCCCCACTCATGCCATTGCATTTCAGCATTCGTCCTCGCGTGTTCCTCCATGTTTCTTATCTTACTTAAATATATTTAAGCCTGCTGATGATGATACTTCTGCCTGTTTTGATTTTTTTGTGTACCGAACCTCTGATTGATTAAAGGGTTTTGAGATCTTGGACTTTTTATGGCCGTGCTTTTGGGTCCTTTTTCGGTTCAGCTTTGTGACAGATTGTTGTTTTGCCCCTTGGTTTGTGAATGAGACTGTATGGGACTGAACAGAAAGTATGCCTTAGGCAATGGATGGCTCAGTGGTAGAGCTAATTGTGCTCTAACCAGAGGGTTCGGGGTTTGGTCCCCAACTCTTACAGTCATATGTATGCTTAGGCAAAACACTACAAACCTTGTTTGCATTACTGTAATGAGGCTGTGTCAGTTGGTGTATGGGTGTGGTAAATGATGGACACTTTATCATTGCAGCCTTTACCATCAGTATGTGAATGAGTGTGAATGTGCAAGTTTGACCTGCAGCATGCACTCTTTGAACTCATTTATTCACCTTTTACCTTTAAGAACAAACAGGAAGTGTCCGTGAAGCTCCACACTGATTCCTCTCTGTAGACACATCACTTCCTTCAAGACCGTCAAATGAGGAAAGTTTCTCTTCACCCTTTAGGATAACTCATATTTTTTAATTTCTAGTTTGAGGACATTATCTGCTGTGTGAAGTCATTGTCCTTTTCTTTCAAAGCCTTTATACATTTCTGTAAATAAATCCCTGTTGTTGTGCCCTTGTCTGTGTAATGTTAAGTTTCGACAAGGCACAAAAACATGGTTAAGGCTGGAGAAATGGGCAGTATCTGTGAGCTCGAGTAAACTCAGTCATGCTACTGTATTAATCATGTGGCTTGTTGATGGGATATTGGAATCAAAGTCTGTTTTGTTGACCAATACATTCCCCCACCAACCTCCTACTGAACTGTTCATTTTTAACTCCTGTCATAATAACTAAAGTCCCCATGGCTTTATAAACATGTCATTTTGGACCTTCTCAAAATACCCATACTGGTGTCTTCTCGGAAGGATTTTCCTCACCAATCAGAGGATTTCTGATGCTTTTTTTCCACTACCTCATACTGACATGCTGACCAGTGCCCTACCTGCCTGACTGCACTGAATGAAGCATTAGTTCTAGCCTGATAATCACACTGAAAAGATGTTTCACTGGACAATTGAGGTCTAAACCCGGCACTTTTTAGTTCAGTTGGTCTGGTTCAAATTTAGGCTTGAAGCTGTATTTGACATGTATTGGACTAAAGAAATGTACTCTGGGATCCATCATATGTATGCTGTGGCACATTGGTTGAAAAATTGGGTTCTACTCTCCTTTATCTATATTCTTGGTGGGCTCTTTCCCAACCCACATCAGGCATTTGCTGGAAACAAACATAAAGCAGTGCAGGCAAGCAGGCAGTACCAGAGTCTATCAGGGTTTGTAATATACAGTAACATTTACAAACAATAAAACACCCTCCTCTCTGGAGTAATCTGTATTAGTCTCCCATAAGAAAAAAAAACAAAAAAAACAAAGATGTCTTTCTTTATATCTTCCCAGCCTTATTCACTGATGATGGGAATTTCAGCTACATTTTGGGATTTGCATGGCCAGCTCAGAAACAGGAGCTATTGCCATTTCGAACAACTCTAGATTTAGTACATTTTATGTCAACAAATCAGCAGCAAAAATAAAAATAAACATAGGTAAACCATCTTTCAAGTGAAAGCCAGCTCCTGTCGTTTACAGTGCATATGTTTTGTATTTCCGTTAGCTTGGAGGATGACAGCAGATGAGTGGGAGGGTGAAATATTAACATCCTGGAGGTGAGCATGGAGTTAAGAGGTTATCATATAAGTGACTACAGGCATTCATTTTGATCAACCCGTTACATATTTTCAACAGATGTTGGCAGATGAGGAACTCCTGTCAATTCTTCTAGTAAGTAAGTAGATGAGCATCTCTCTCTCTTCCTGTTTGCAGTTTTGATCTGCATGTATGATGTTATATTCTTCTGGAGTGAGTAACCATTGATCATAGCTTCCTTTTACAGTGCTTTGTGGGATGAAATGAATGCATTATACACTGAATAACGAAGCTCTCTCAGATTTCAAACCCCACTTGAAAAAGAGCATATTTACTATGAAGTGATGAATATGAAGCAATGCTGGACATGACTTAAGTCTACTAGGAAATAACCCACCAGTGGTTGCTTTGTCAGGGTTGACTGGTGAGTCAGCAGAGTACTCAAGGGTCAAACAAATTGAATTATGCAATATCCTTCCTCTGTGGACACAATGAAAACATGTTGTTTTATTGAGATCTGAGATATTAAGATGACTTTTCAATGACCTTTATTAGAGCAAGCCCTTTACTGTATCCCCTGGGGCAGTGAGGCCTCCTCCCTTGGCCCAACCATCTGTAGCTACTGAAGACAAAAAAGATATGACATCAGCCTCCTATTCACATTTTACACAGTGTCTGGCATCTCTTCAGTCATAACATCACATCTTTAACCCTCAGGCTAATAGTTGCCCCTGTTTTGCCCCTGTATGGCAGCAGATTACATTCCTCCGCTCTGAGGACAGTGATGTGTTTGAGTTTCCACACTTTCTATAAAAACCCTGATGAAATGAACAAAAATAGCTCCTGCTGTGTCACTGATGCACTAAAAATTAGCCATGAAAAAGGGCCCTAACACAATACTCACTGCGGGTTAAAAACAGAGTTAACTGGTGCCTCCTTATGACATACAAAAGAAAACAAGATGTAACAAAGTAGCAGGATAAGACTTTCCATTGTCACTTGAAATTGTACAGAAGAAATAGGTGAGGAGATAAAAAGTTATTGTTTTGTCCTGCTGAAATTAACCAGAAATATATATGCTTATGACAGGAGATTTAAAGGATATGGCAAAGGTTAAAGATGTAGTTGTCAATGTTGTCATTTTTCTTCTCTCAGCTGGTTAATTTCTATCTTGACACACCAGATGGACCATTTAATGTATTTCAATAGTCCATCTGGGTTATAGCCCAAATACGTTTTTGGGAATGGGCAGAACCTTTCAGAAGCATATTCGGCAGGTGAATGGATGATCATTCTATCAATCACATTCATTACGGGCCAGTCAGATAATATTTAGGTGGGTGCTACTGCCACAGTGTAAAATACTAAATGTGAGGCACTTCATAGAACAAACTCTTACCAATACATGTCTGAAGTGGAGCAAAAGTGTCCTTTCTATCAAGAAGTGCTTTCAGTGTTGTTGTTTGTTTTTCATTTGATAAAGTGTGTACCAAATCTGACTGCTCGACCAGCTATTGAAGCTGTTAGAATCTATGCTTATCTCTGTTTGAGCAGTCACTTCCTGCTGATGTCTTGCTCGTAGCTCCCACATCCTCCTGCTTTAAAGGACTCTCACTGGGCTGTGTCACTTTAGGGCAAGATGGATCTGTCTTATTACAGACACTGAATCAGTCAGATCCAGCTGCAATGCAAGGTTAGTTAATTTTTTTTTCAACTAAGATTTCATTCATGTTGTGCGTCCTGTTTGATTTTGAAAGTTGGACTTTCCGAGTTGCAAGTTAGATTCTTCACTGGAAACGTTCCTTATGGACAGGATTTCTGCTCAGGAAGTTGGACAACCTTTAGGTACCTTCATGGATACACCGATGTCCCACAGCCTCATTTCTCAAGTAAACATCTGCTAAAGGTTTGCTGCTGGGCAGATGGTCCCTGTGTAACAAAGGAAGTTATTGTATATGTTCTTTTAGTATTAATTGATCCAGAGAGTCTGCCCCTGATGTTACAACTAATGAGAAAGGTAGTGCCTCACTGTAAATCCAAGACTTTAAATGGTAACTAGTGCATCCAGCTACTTTTTAAATTCAATTGTACTGTTTTGCAATAACCTGAAACACCAGGACTGCTGAACATATCCACAGAATATATTTCACATCCATCCCCCAAAGAAAGTAAGTGGAAAGGGCAGTACTGCAGGGTGACTGCATGAATGTTTTGTCCGTCACATTATTTTGAACAAGTCAAAGGCTTGAAGACACTTCTCACTCTTGTCACAACTAGACCAGGTTCATACTACTGCCTATTTGTGCTTATGAGGATGCTGAAAAGCCTGATCATTTTCTGACTGGGCACAATTGTTTTAGTTTGAAGCTTTGCAAGTTGGATCTGCCTAATGACAGACATGGAATCTGGCTGGTTCTAGTTTTGCATTGTAATTGAAAATGTTTGAAGCACTTATCGCCAGTCACTTAAAGTCCCACTATGTAAGATTCCGGATTTCAGCTCTCTAGGGGCCTCTATGGTCGTTGAGTGTAACTGCACTGTCGTAAAACAGAGCGCCTCACACCAACGTGCATTTGTCGACGTACAGAGCGAGGCAAAGCGAGCCGACAGGACGTCCCAAGAGACAAATAAACCATGTGGACTGATAAGGTACAGTCTGATCATGTTTCTAAATAAATCATCATGTACTTACAAGTCCAACAATAAAAAGGCAAAATTGGCATGGGTCGGACATCGCTCCTCGTCTTTCAGCTCACGCCAATGAGTGAACGCTGGGCCAATGTTTATCCTTGTCCGGGCATTTAGCTTGTTACTCTCCCGCTTTCTTTTTTCGTCTCCTCAGATAAAACTTTTCTTTTCTTCGGGTTTTTCGCTGCTTCTGCCATGATAACAAATCTACACTTGGCTTTCTTCTTCTTCTTCTTGTTTAACGGTGGGTGGCATCCAACATCATAGAAGCGTTACTGCTACCTACTATGCAGGAGTGTGAGCCAGAGGTCCCTATTTCCATTAGGAAAATAAGTGCATATTTAATTTAAACTAAATTCTGTTCATTAAATCTGTTTTAAAAACTCATAAACTGCTTTATATTCTCCTTTTCCCAAAGTTTAGCTTTCGCCTCAAGGGGGAAGTGACATATGCTGTAAGGCAGTCAAAGCAGTAAAAATTTGTAGTTTTTTAGTGTGGAAGTGTTCCTACCATCCACATTGGAGTTACATTGTGTCAGTGAAGGTGATACAGACCTCCCAGACCATGACAGAGGTGTCATTTAGCCTGTTGTAAGGTGGTGTCACATCACAATGACTCTGGAAATATTATATTAGGGTGGAAAAACTACATAGTGTTGGTTTAATGTGAAACATCCAGACAGACAGGTCCATTCACATATTTTTGATAGCAAGAGGTAGTGTCCAGAATCATTCAGCCTCATGGTTCTTAACAGCTTTGCATTCTGTCTACTCTCTATCCATGGTCTGGGCTTGCCACCTCGACTAAAGGGGCTTGACCCTTTTGATGAAACAATGGTAGGATGTCACACTGGTCTATCCAGGGAGTATAGGGAATCAGCCATTTCAGACAGCCAGGGGAGTCTTTTGTCTTCTGAATAGAAGTACTCCATCACGCAATGAGACATGTTAAAAACACCAAATGGCATATGTAACCTCGAAAAGCACACTACGACCGCTTTAAGTGACTCCCCCAAAAACATCTCCTTAAAACTTTATAGAGTAATTTCTGTGAGCATTTACTCAAGAGATTTACAACTGGGCCATCTCAAATGAACTTATTAATTAAGGATTCATTTCCCTTCACCACAGTGGAATTAGCAGACCTGATATGACTGCAAAGTCAGATATCAATTATAAGCGCTGAAGGTTGTTTGCACAGTCAGTCTATAAAAGATGAAGTAAAAGCAGCAGAGCTCCTGACATGATAAATGATAAAGGAATCACTTCTGTCAGCTCATCAACTTTAATCTTCCCAGAGATAAGACGTGCTAAAATAGCAGTCTTTCATTGTCAAACTCGAGCCATAATTTATTGACTTATAGGGCTCGTCTTATTTATCATTTCAAACCACAGTGGTGATCTTTTCTGACAAACAGTCAAATATAATTGATTCCTGTTAAAAAAATATCTTACATGCACACAAAATGAAATACTAATGGCCTCTTGAGATATTTGTGCAGACTGGGATGTGTGAATTAACCTTGTGAAGAAATTGTCATGTCTATCAAGTTTTCACTATTATTTTTTCATGTCTTTTCCCAGATGAGGAGACTCACACTCATGTGCATTCTAACAAAAAATTATACGTAAAAGCTGTGAAGTGCGGATGCCATAAACCCCCAGTCTCCTTCTTAGGCTTCGTGCTCGCTGAGGGGGAGGTCAGGACGGACCCTGAAAAGATTGCTGCAGTGGCTGATTAGGCCACTCCACACTCTCGTAAGGAGGTTCAGAGGTTCCTATGTTTTGCCAATATCTATAGGAAATTTATATAGGAATTACAGTTCAATAGCCTCTACTCTCCATGATCTCACTTCTCCCTGCAGACCATTCATCTGAATGGAGGAGTCGACGGGACAATCATGTCCAATGTGGACATGATATGGCTCTTTGTTTTTTACGTTTCGGTATGTTTTGGCTGAGATAGAGCTAGACGCAAGTTGTGGTAAAACAGAAAAGCCTTCTATTCTAAAGTTTCTCATCATGTGAGACAGTTGTGATTTGAGTTACTGTTCTCTGTTCATCCCTCTCTGACTCCTCTCCTCTAAACCCTGGCATCAGTAAAATGTTTTTGCCCAGAGAACTGCTGCTCACTGGATTTTTCTGTTTTGTTTTCTTTCCTGTATACATTTGAGATGGTTTTGCATGAAAATCCCAGTAGATAGGTTAAGCAATCAGTAGAAGTTGATTTAGAGATCCATCATACCCATTATTTACAAAGTTAAAGTTGTTTGAGCTTTGTGAATTAGTAAATTTTTGTATTCTTCAAATCATGTAAAAAGCTCAAATGAAATTCTTTTACCAACATACAGAGGAGATTTGAGAAAAGAAAGAGTCATAATGATTTAAAGGGAATAAAGATTTTAAAAAGCTGAGATTTTAAACTAAAGTGATTGAAGGCTGCATCAGAGTCAGTTTATGGAACAATGCTGACTGAGAAACCAAAATGTCTAAATCAAACTTTGTATTTAAAATTTGAGTAAACACCATCATGTTGAGAAAATATAATGAAATATGAAAACAAGGTTTTGTTATGTAGTATTTCAGGTTCATTGTTTTGTGACCTTCTTTGTCTGGTTAGGTGTCAATCAGATGCTTGTATTTTATTGTGACGTGTGAAGGATTCTTTGGCCTGCAGTTATTCTATTTAAAGTTTTGTGTTTTATTTTGTACTTTGTTTATTAGTGTCTTGTAAAAGAGGGGCAGATTTTATAAGATTATCCTTGTTTCTACTCCTTCTCACTCAAGATATGACTATTCATTGCCGAAAAAACACAGGGCCACATAGAGAGACGGATGAACATTCACACACTCACCCACACTTAAGGGCAATTTGGAGTCACCAATTAACCTAACTACCATGTTTTTGGTCTGTGGGAGGAAGCCATAGTACCTGTAGTGAACCCATGCATGCACTGGGGAAACGTGCAAACTACACACAAGGCCCTGACCGAGACAGGGTTTGAACCAGCAACCTTCTTGCTATGAGGCAAGTGTACTAGCTGCTGTGCCACCTTGATGCCAATGACTACTTATTTTTTTATTTCATTGCTTTCTTTGACTAGCGTATAAAATAAATATTACAACTAACAAACAAAGTTTCTGAAACAATCAGACCAGACTGTTTGGCACCCATTACCGTGCCATGTTCACAGTGACTTAATCACCTTTCTTCCCCATTCCGATGCTCAGTTTGAAATTCAGCCGGTCATCTTGACCATGTCTACATGCTGATATGCCCCGAGCTCCTGCCATGTGATTGGCTGATTGGCTATTTGTGTTGTGAGTGGTTGAACAAGTATTCCTTATTAAGTGGCTGTTGAGCTTAAATTGCTGCCAGGTGAAGAGAATATATCACAGAAGACACCATAGACCACCAGAGCAAAGCTTTTGAGAAACAGTGATAACATTTTATTAAGTCACTCAACTCTTGATGTAATATCTATCATGTGACAGGCCATTATTTAAAGAGAATATCTATTTCTGCTCTTTTTGTTATGTAGTCATGTCCTGCTTTGAACAAAATCATCTTACACAGCTCCCTGTGAACAAAGGAAGAATAAAAAGGAAGTCTTTTGTTTGCAGTCCCTCTGTAATGATCTCTTTTTTTGGAAACACTCACAGATGTCTCTGGTCTGCTGTTCTGTTTTGACCTCCTGTCTCTGACCCCAGCCTCCTGTGTTTGACTCCATCTGGACATTTTTAAGTCCCCCTTCCTCCTCTTTGTTTCAGTATCACCCCTCTCTTTAATGAAACCAAACATTTGTAGTTTTCTTTGTTGGCCTTCCTGTTTTTCTCCTCTATCTGCGGCCTTCTTCTGATTCAGTTCATGCTGAACAGATTAGTCAGTACTCGAGCAAAAACAGAACAAACAAAACCTTGGCAGGAGACAGTGATAGTCCTCCTCTGAGTCCCCCTTTTTTTCTTCTTGTTCTTTCCATCCAAACAGGCAAAAACCCAGCCAGGAAAAATCCAGGCTTTATCCCCACCCATCAGCACTGCCTCCCATCATCCTCTGCCTTTTACTTCTTCTTACAGTCTGTCAAATTCTACAGTCAACTTATCTTTGTATGGAGGCTTTAAGCAAACAAGATCTGTACATACCTGCAAGAACTGTCATGGGTTGCTATGCACTTAAGGTAATCTTTTTTATTGTTTGCTTGGCGCAAACACGCACAGTGAACAGTCAATCTGGGTGTGATCAGTGAAAGAAGCTTTTATCTGAATACAGCTGTTGCTACTTTTGAGCTATATTCAACAAAGGCTCTGTCGCCTTTTTTCTAAAAACTTTATCTGTTGAATTTCTGTTTTTTTGTTGCGCTGTGTACCATGAAAGCAAAATTTTGATCCACTCCCTCAAAGAACTGACAATAAAGTTACTTAAAAGTTAGATATTCTGCTCCTTTTAAAGAGCTCCACATGACTCAACGACACATTGTTGAAGTGTCTAGCCTTAAAGTCCTCTCATGTATTTGGTTTTGGCCTGCCCTTAAACCCCTCTGTTTTAGCCCTGCTCGGAGCAGGCTCTTTTAGTGTATGAGCTTATGAGCTGTCTCTGACCACTCCTCTCTCCAGTGGATGTGTCCTCAGCTTCTCAGCACTGTGCTCCAGTGTTTACTATGGTTTCTCCTTTCATAAGAGCCATCTGTGGGCTGAACAATCAGTTGGCCCCTGATATCCCATCTGGAGGAGGTGGCATATCCCCTTGCTCTCATTATTAGGGGAAATTTCAAAGCAGACAATTTAAGCACAGATTATGGAGCAAGAGGAGGAGGTTGAAGGGGGATTTTTTTTCTAATGTTAGGGGCCTGTCTGGTCTCTCCATGAATATCTGTTTTTGATCAAAAAAAAAATTGAAAGTGAATTTTGCAAAATATGTGCCCTCCAGCTATCAGTGAACATGGATAAATGGCTCTTCTACTGCAGATAATCCATTTATCTCACAAGAGACCTCTTTACAAGTAAACTAAATTTTGTTGCATGATCATCCTCATTTGAAATGACATAATAAACTCTTCATAAAACAGATGGCTGATAACACACTGTGAGCCTCTATTTGTAGATAAAGCACACATGACTGCATTTCATGATTTTATCTCTAAAAATGGTGACATGAGCCAGATGCACACACGACTGATTTCAGGCCAACCTTGACCGGTCATTTGAGCCACACGACTGATCCTGACAGACAGATTTAGGCCCCGTTTACATGACAAAGTTGTCACCAGAAACTGAAAGGTTTTTCCTTTGCCTTCTTCAAAGCACTCCGCGTTCACACGGAGATGTGAGAACGACTAAAAACGTTGTAGCGTGCATGCCAGGCCAGTAGATTGCGATGTTGGTTTGTAGTGAAACAGCGGTGTTACAACACGCGTACACTTCCTGGTGAAGACAAACATTTCACAAACAACAATGGCAAGTGGACGCACAAAGACACGGGAATTTCTTGTCTGGACAACAAATGTGTCTGGATATTTCTGTCTGAATGACAAACCAAGCACAGTAAGCAGCACACTTTGCTTGGTAGACAGCCAAAGCTGTTGCTGTTGTTCCTAGGATGCGCGAGCAGCCTTTACACAGATATGAAAACGTTTTCAAAACTTTTCAGTGTGGACCCTGGTTTCAAAAGTTTGCAAATTCTGACACTCCAGGCACTGTTTTCGTGTAAACTGAAGGTGAAAACGCAATGCAAACTCTTCATTTTCAGTCATTTTCGTTGTCGTGTAAACGGGGCCTTAGTGTGTGCCTTTTGTCATGCATTCTCCAAGGGGCACTAATAGCCTGATCAGCTGCTCTTGACTAACTTGAAGGATTTCAAGCATTTTTGAAATTTTGCTCATATGACTGCATTCATTTGTACAGTCAGTTCATTTGCATGCGTAGTTAAGAGGAGCCATGATTACAACTTGATTATTCACTTTAATTAGACTGCTGTCCTTGTCCTCTACCATGTAATGAGGAAAATCAAGGCAATGACAGAAGCATGTCTGCTTTTGCTTTGAAAGGAAGTGCCGCCTTCTCTCACTAGTTATATTGACCATCCTGTTCATCCCTTCACGCTGACTCAGCAAGCTTTACTTCTGACACAAATGAGATCAATTCATTTCCTCTTGATTATGGTTATTGCTTAAAATGTGACAACAACTTAGCCACGCTTTATTTTTGTGCTTTTCAACTGTTGGGTCAAAGCTCCTCGCAGACTAAGACATGAGCTTAGATTTCATGGTCTAGTCTGGTATGACTGAGATAGATACATGCATGAAGTGATCTCCAACCACAGATAGTATGTTAGGCCAACCTTAAGAAAATCAATTTCATACAATATCAGTTGGACTATATGTTAACATGTACTGTACAAGTCCAGTTTTTGTTGGACTACCACGTACTGGACAGCATATAAATGTACAGAGTGAAAGCAGAGCCATGAGCTAGGCATGCACTGTGCTTTTCTTCAAGGCAATTCTGATGCTACTTTTGAGTCAAACATCTGCTTTTAAAGTCAGGGCAGCTTTAAGCCAGGCCGTCCATCATTTGTTGCCCAGTGTAAAGGGGGACACAATGGTGGATCATGGCTCAGTCAGCTGCACTCAACTCATCTTAGATTTCTGACCTATTTGACATTTTGGCTCTTGTCTACTACATACAGTACCTGCATTCACTAACACAGTGAGAGCAGAGCCATGAGCAGATTCTCCAACTTCGTATCTTTTAATACTGTCAGACCACAACAGCAAGCACAACTTAGTGATATGTTCTTCCCTCAATATAGTGACACATTTAGTTGCTATTGGGCACGACCCTCCTATCTCCAAAATAGATACTGTACAGGAAATGAAAAAACAAAAAAAGCTCTACGACTGAATGAATTAATATTGTACTGTCCTGATTACAAATGTTCTTTAATTTGGTGAAAAGTTAATAAAAAAATCTGCTCACCATAGAAGGTGACCAACAGCACTGTTTTATGAAGAAAAAGCGAAAATCATAAAAAATGGAGATAAGAGATTTGTGCCCGACAGTGACAATATACAGTATGAATGAGCTAGGACAATATGCAGAGCCTCACCTGACAGGGACAATTTCTAATGATTTAGCTGTAAATTGTGTTTGCTATTGATGCTGTGTATGTGCCATAACAAGAGTGTTTTTGTCTGTGTGCTTATTACATTAAATCCTATGTAAGTGTCCTAACTTCCTGGCAAGAGATGCAGCATGAAGCTGCTCAACAAGGCTCAAGGCTGTATGATGCTGTACAATGGAGCATCCATTCTCGATGGAGCATTCATCTTTTTTCATGAGATAAATGCTTTAATTTTGCTTTCAGCAAGGTAGAGGCTTAATTGGCTCACAGGGAGCTTTGCATCGATAAGAATTTGAGTCCACTCCTCGTCAGTGGGATTTACTACGTCAGTTTCTACACAGTATACCAAACACTTGGTGTACTGTTAACAAAGGGAAACATAGGGTAGAGAGCAAAATATTTTAAGGATGCTGTGTGAACAGCTGGAGTGTGATGCTGCAAAATGCAATGCAACATTTGACGCTGGCATTCAGTTTGAACCTGAAGTAAAACGGGCATGTTGATTTTGCGTCTCAAATAGTTCAGTTGCAGAGTGTCAGATGAAGGGGACGTCCACCATCAGCTTAATATCAAATAGTACAGGCCCAGCTTAAGACTGACAAATCAGATATGAACAAGATAAATACTATCTAGCTGTCAGGGAAGATCTGTTATAACTCATAAGATTTAGTTTATGGTTGTGTTTCCATCTATGTGTGAGAGTATTTTGGACAGTTTTTGGATATGAGTTCTCAAACACAGATCTTGTGGAGTACTGACTATACTCATATGGTGTATGCATTGAAGATTGTACAGTGTGAACACATAAATCATCAGCTCTGGTTGTGTGTAAACAAATCAGACGAACAGAGCGGGCTGACATTAACCACAGCTCTTATACAGTCAAACAGTGTACACAGGACTTTACTTTCCAATTTACAAACAGTCTTGGATATGATTGTTAAGCAAATAATTTCAGTTTTGTGTTAAAGATTACTGGCTGTATTTGTCTTTTTTCAGTTCATTCCAGTACAAAACAAATGACGCTTCACACTCTTGAATAACATGATCACACACTGAATAAATGACATTTTCTCTTTCCTCTTTAATTTCTTTTAAACTTTATATGCAGATTTTTTTTATTTGACTGTTCTTTGTGATACATTCAAGGACACCCTATTCATAAAATGTGCAGCCAAAACAGAACTGTTTAACATTAACGATGGATTTGTTTGTTTCATAAACAGTCTTAACATTAGACGTCTGTGTGTCCTTAAATGCACCATTAAGAGGTCATGCTGCAAGTATGTGGCTGTTTAACTTAAGAGCAAAGAAAAACAAACAATGAATTTGATGGATTGCCTCTCTTAACGAGTTACAAGTCTGCACAAGTTTATCTTTTACAATTCACTGAAATGAATCTGTGTGAAAGGTGACAAAATCAATCTAATGCTTAAATGGAAAGCAAACACAGATGGAATGATTCTTTAAGAAAAAAACAATATTTACAATTTACTCAGTAAAATGTTTTATGGGAGTGTGTGTTGTATAGATGCGCATTTGTTGGTCCCTGTTTTGGTCCAGTTTAGTCATGGAAACAGTCTGGTGGCATTTCTCAGTCGTGGTCTCTCCTGTCAAAAGGGAGAGGAGGGAGTGTCTCAGAGAAGAAAGAAGGTGGTTTCAGCTCTGCCTGGGTTCAGGGGTTGTTGTTGATGATCTGCCGTTGAAGTCCGTATCCTGACATTCCAGCTTGAGATGCTCCTTTGTTGGTGCCCATTTGCAGACCGATGACATTTTTGCCCTCGTTCAGTTGCTGCTCAGTGAATTCTCTCTTGTTTTCTTGGGCTTTCCTGGAAACACACAGGCCACAAAACATTACTGCGCTGAAAAGACTTTATGTGTCTGAATGACTTTCTGCTGAGAGAAAGGTTAAGACATGAGAATAAGGAAATCAAACTCACTTGTGGAACCATTCAGGATCTCCTCTGTAAGCACCATCATTTTTTGTGACTGCCAGGTTACCCAGAGCCATTAGGGTCCTCTGCACAGCAGCAAGATCTTTAGCTGAAATGAAGTAGATACCTCAACAGATACTCCTCAAAATACAGAAGAAAGACTGGGACAGAATTCAGCTGTCCACCTGGAGAAGCAACTTCTAATGTTTAAAAAAATAAAGCCTAAAAGTATCGAAGAAAGAAAAAGCCTGCAGGTCCTGAAGTGTCCACCTGAAGCTAGCTGCAAAAATACTCCAGGATTTCACAATAGGAATGAACATGTTCACATCCTGATTCAAACAAAGACATGTAGGCACACTGTTCAGGGGGTGTTTTTTATGTAGACTGTATCAATAATAAGATGGACATGAATTATCCATAATAAAAACATTGTAATCAAGGTGGAGAGAAAATATATAGCTCAGCCCTGATTTCATTTAAGTTAAATAAAAAGTTTAAATGTACAACTTATGAGAAAAACTTTTGAGTTACTTCTGTTCTACATATTTAATGTAGTTAGAAAGCCAGAAACCGACCAACAAGACTGTTCTGTTAACATAAAGTCTGTTGATTTTCTTACCTTCAAACAGGTCTACAGTCTGGAACATGTCTGTTTTGCTCACTCCATAGTTCTCTGCAGCTCTAAGGAACATGGATATCTGCTCCATCTGCTTGAAAGCCATGCCGGAGCTCTTGATGCTTTTCACAGGCTTGCAGGCTGTATGGAGGCTGTTGATGAGCTCACACAGCACCTACATGCAGAGAGAAGAGACACATTACCTTAAATGTGATTCTCTCTGTGCAGATAATGATGCATCTGTCTTTTTACCAAGCCAACACTCACACATCCATCCTTCAGCCAGTTTTGGAAGCCGGTCTTGCCAGATTCAGGTCGGCTGACTTGGGATCCACACTGGACAGAAATCCACTCTACCAGCTTTTCCTCCAACTCTGGGTCGTATTTTTTATCAATCTTGCTCTGCACCTCACGGCTGAAACCATAGGCAGGACCTCGGTTTGCCATGATGAACTTGCTAGGAAGAAGGCAGACAGATAAGAAAATGTAAGTATATTTCAAAAACCATGGCATTTACATTTACACCATCCCCTGCCCTTAAACTATCTCCTGCATGTGGGTATGTGGGCATTTTACCTGTTGTGAGTCAAATGTTAATAACATTAACAGTTTTATTCCTCTGCACATTTCATACATGCCTTATACTGAAGTACGTGCCCAATACTTGTGTCAATATTTAAAAAACAGGCAGCTACAATGGATTTGTTGTTTGATAAAAGTTCTAATGTTGGAATACAAATATTAACTGTCGTATCCGGATTTTGTTGTATAAGGCCAAAGCTGGCAGTTGTTTGCTTAGCTTAACATAGCTTTGCATAGCTGAGGCCATGTCCATATCTAAAAAGATATTTTCCAAAACAACGACTTTTGTGTATTTTGGCCTGTTGCACACACTTGTGTGTTTTGGAAATCTCAGGATGAACTCAGTTCACAGTGGGCTCTGGTTTCTTCTCTGTGTGGCATTACGGTTCATCATTATTAACATGAGTGTTATAATATTTTGGTCATTGCTAACCATTGGCTGGTTTTAACCTTGCTAACTTGACTTTTTCCATGCTTACACATGCATACGTGGTTGCTCTCCCATTATGTTGCTGCGTCATACAACACTACAAACCTCTGCAGTTTTGGATGAGACGTGTGTTAAAGAAGTGACATGTGGAGTGACAACATAACAAATTAGCTTGAGTCAAGACTGTGCACCAGGCCATTGTTTGGCTAGCAGGAGAAATGTACTGGGAAATAACTGTTGTTTTTTGTTTTTTCATAAATCAAGAATGGATGACAAAATGTGTTTTAAAGTTTTTAAAGTGCTAGTTTTACAAAGTTTGATACCTTTAGAACCAGAATAGGTATTTTTCAGTTAGGCTATATCCTGTAAAAGAAAGTTTGGAAATGTTATTTTGGTTGATTATTTCTCCTCTTACTAATACCAATTGGTATTGTATTTTATATCATTTGAAAGCCTGATTAGTCATCTTTACAATGAGGTACAGCTTGTAAGGATCATGCATCCATAGAATGAGTGACACAGCTAAACCTGTGGGAAGCACTTCAAAAAATCCCCTTTCCCTAGAACAGAGCCTTCAGTTTGTCAGTGAAGCAAGCATTAGGAACTGGTCTTTTTGTGGCGTTGTCTTTCTGGGATGCCAACTTTACTATTTTAGAAATGGTATCAGGGCTAACACCTCATAATGCTGCCACTCTGCATACCTGAGCATCAGCTTCCAGTTGCAAGAGATTTTGCACATTTTTTGGGGGGCACTATCCACCCGTTTAGCTGTAATCTGCAAGTTGTACCATGTTGTAAAAAGTGACCAATCAGGATTTCCAACAAAATGAAACAACATTTAACAATACAATACTAATTAGTATTATTAAAGGGGAGAAATAATCGACTGAAATAACAATAATTTCCAAACTTTTTTTAAGGAGAATATATCTTGAGCTAAGGCCTAAGTTATAATGCTAAAGAAGGCATGAACTGTTAGTAAGTATCTACAGTGCACAAATTGTCGAATTATATTTTAAAGGCTGGACTCTGTAATCAAAGATGATATGGAAAGAAGCCAGAGAAGAGTCAGTGACAGAAGTAAATGCCTTTAATTGTGTATCTGCTCTCATATTCATATTTGTTTCTCGTCTCATTTATAATGCAGTTTGAGCTTCCTGTTGTTGTCAGCAGCACTTCCCCACTCCCTGTATCCTGTTTGCACATTGTGCTGTCACTTCCTTCCTCCAGTCATGACAAAGGTACTTATGTGTGTGCAGGACTCTAAATAAAACAACACACTTCTGCTCACCATGGATACAGCTTTTACACAAACAAAACACCCACACACACAGAGTTCGTGTGTCAGATCATGAAAGTCAAAGACATTACATGCTACCCACCATGCTGCATTTATTGCTTTAACAGATCTGAATAACAGTTACATAACAGAGTCTCATTTCTACAGGGCTGATAACATGTGGAGATGTTTAAAGTTGATATGAAAATCCTCTTGCTCTTACTTTTCACTGCCATGTGCACAAATGTCTGGTATGCATTGGTCATGCCAATACTGAAAAACTAACAGTAGACACCATGTGTGATGTGTGCATCTGTGCAGAATCTGTGTTGTACTTCTCCATTCATACTGGCTTTTATATAAGACATAAAGTACTGCAGGGCGGAGAGGAACACTTTTTTCATCTCTTGCAAAAACACAGTCTTGTCAGTCTTACACAATATGTGTTGATAGTTTGACAAATCATGTTCATGTCTTGCTCAGTGCTGGAGCCAACACTGCCATAGATCACTATTTGTCGTCTGAGGTTGGCGTGGTTTTGTGGGAATTTTGCGGAGCAACGACTTCCTGTTCGTTTAGTGATTCCAAAACGATTAACAATGGTGAGGTAAATATCTAAATACCCAAATTCTAAAAAGTCTCTTTCTCAATCAGAAGATCATCTTTCTGTGGTGTCCTGGCACGCCCAGATAACATCATGCAGCTGCGAACATCTGGACTCAGCTCGTCATGTAGTGAACAGAGAAGCATGATAAAGTCAGGCCACTTCTTCTGATTGAGCCTGAACTTTAAACTCTTATCTGCACTCGAAAACAAGATAAGAGCACTGCCACATTGCTCTGCTAAGTCTATTCATGTCTACCTTTTGTCTTATCAACTGGGAACACTACTAGAAAGTAGAATACACTAGTTTATTAACACTGGCCAATCAATCTAGGTATCTACAGTCAAGATGTGTTTAGGAACATTACATAAGTATGAATGCTTCAGAGGTCTACGAGGTGTGGTTTAGGAGTGACTGGGAGCTTCTTGTAATCATAGAGTCTCAGCTACTTCCCACAAAACACAAGATGTGGCTGAGGTCACTGAGATTATTTCTAAGTAAGGAGTTATAAAATAAGTTGATACTTGGTCTAAACATACTTGTCAGAGTGGCTAATGAATAAACAATAATTCATTATATTTATCATGATTTCAGATTTCTAACTTTGATATTATACTCATAAAAAATCACATATTGTTTGTGTTATGATACCATGGCAGCACATTGTTTATGTGTTATGATACCATGGCAGCAAAAGAAATCGACGTAGCAGGCAGTTTATTGGGTTTAAAGGTTAACTCCTGTACACTGTCTTCATTCATCAACTACATTAATGATGTTTCATTGCCCAGCAAAGTGTAAACTTATGTGTGAAACACATTTGCGATTTTGGATGGATTTACTTCTTTCTTATTGATGGTTTTTACTATCTTGCACAGTGAACAAATCCTTAAAAAAATTACTGTATCTGGATAATTCCCAAAATATAATTACTTCTCCATCGTGCCATGACCAACATTACCTGAAAATGTGATGTAAATCCAATAAAGACTTGTGAAGTTATTAGAAAAAATGTGAAAAACTGCCCTATCTTGCAATGTGATCAAATCCTTTAAAGAATTTCTGGATCAGCCCCCGGATTTGGATCGCCACCAAAATCAAATTGCTTGTTCCTTGTGCCATGACTAACATTCCCCAAATCAGTTTACAACTTCTTGAGTTATCTAGTTCACAAACAAACCAACAAATAAAGAACCCAACCAAAGTTGGCATAAACATAACCTACTTGGCGGATGTAAGCAGGACTATTATTTTAAAGTATCACATTTAATCCTTATCAGAAGTTCACACTGATCCCAGATGTTCCCAAACAGGCTTTAAACTTTTTATTTTCAAAGAACCCATACAGATGTTGTATTTTGGCATAATATGACAACACCCCTAAAAAAGTGGATGTCGCTTAATCATTTCAGGGCTCTGCTCTAAGGTTTACTTTGGCGGCACAGACAAGCCTGGATATTTTTTCTTTCACTGGAGCTGCCTGTGGACTGAACAAACATCTGGCTCAGTGAGTGCTCCCATGTGATGGGGATGGTATATTTCCCAATGACATTATTAGGGGAATATCTTTCGACATCCTGTTTGAGCATAACTCTTTTCAACGGTGAAGCAAGCAACAAAGGGAAGGAGAACTTTATCTACTATTTGGGGATTTGTATAAAGGCAATGAACAATTTTTTTATAAAAAGCATTAAATGTATATTTTGCACAATATGTGTCCTTTAAAGCAGCAGTATGTAACATTTCAAAGTTCATCCAAATGGAAGGAAGACTCTCAAAAAGACAAACGCTGTTAGTTTGGCACCCAGCTACAGTTGTCTTACAAGAAGTGCATACTACTTCATGGTTCAAGTTTGCTTGTTTCCATGCTGTATTTAATAATGGCTTCAGCAAAGATAGAGTAACAGAGTAACAGGCTTTTACATGTTGGAAAAGCATTGCGGAAGAACAGGCTGAAAGTGAGACGTTGGGCCGCCTTTATTGCTGCTGGACAGGAGAGCACACTGGACTATCCACTGTCACACATTTAGTAAGGTGTGGGCGGCTTGACAATACAGTAGGAAGGGCAGGCAAAGATCATTCAGGGCTGTGTATTGTGATGCTGTCAGAATTTTTGATACTTCAGTTCTTTTTGTTATTTTTTCATACTCATATTTTAAAGCAGACGTGTGAGAATTGTGAGAAGTTACCCTCTCTTCACAGAAACATGCATTTGTTGAGCTTATTGTCATACTTGTCTGATCTGTTATCTTAACACATTTTTTATCATGAACCCATTCAACCAGTCTAAACTAGTTTGTAGGAAAAGGGCCTCTCCAGACTGGCCCTCTTCAAACTAAAGGCATTATGATAACAGTTAAACACAATTAAAGGACAATTTGAAAACCTTTGCAAAATTGGGGCGATAAAAATGTTATTTATGCATATGAGAATATAAATAGTGTCCGTTATCAGTAGAAATAGCTAAGCGTTTTAATTTATTTGATTTTTTTGAACCAGCTGGCTTTACCACCTGCAGTGTGTCGACTCATGCATGTTGTTTGTAAAGGGAGGGTACCAGTGCAGCAGTGCAGTTACACTCAAAGACCTTTGGTGGCCACTCTAGAGAGTCAGAAAACCAAATTCACATATATCACTTCTTTAAAACACGAGTATAGATATATTCAAAAATCTACTTAAGTGTAAAATTTTCTGACAATCTCACAATATATGATCCTGAGTGATCTTTGCCCGCCCTTTGTGCTTTAGAGTGATTTGGTTGTTGGTTTTTTGGTTTAAATTTGTCGTGATGATCAAACCTTTGCTCTGTGTGCTTCAAATGTCAACATGTCTCCACTTATCAGTTTGGCTCTGTGACTTCTATGATGTGGCTGAATGTATCTTCAGACATGTCATGCTTTATTGGTGAACTAATTTTTATTCACCATGTAGCATACAGCGTGATTTCCTCGTCTAAAGTGCGTCATCAGGTTTTGAGAACTTTAACCATAAAATCAAACTCCTTAATGTTTAACTCGAAAAACTCACTCTTATCTTGCCAAAAACATCCCACAATACCTTTTCTTATGCCCAATTCATCTGATGTCACTGGGTACATTTTTTACTACCTTACTTCTTATTGCTTAGCTTATAAGATATGACAAGTAAAAATTAAGGCTTGGATTGCTTATAGTATGTGACACTAAGAAGAAATATTTTACTTGTCAAGTGCCTTTAAATGATGTGTTCTATTCAAATTAGTCAGTAAAGGTAAATTCAAGATGCCAAACAAGTAAAATTAAGCTTTCCTATCAACATATTCTGAATTTCAACTGATTGCCGGTGATTGAGGCCTTATGTTTGCTTCCTATACCTTTCTCTTAATGACTTAAAATGAGACAAATGCACTTTATTCAGTTAATCTAACAGTTGTCATATTCATATCTGTCCCCTCTCATACTTTGCATTGAGCATGCACTTCCATAAAAGGTTAACCAAGTGGTCTGATTGATTCAGCCAATTATTGAAATGCAGCTGTTAGTTTCATGTTTGTCATTCTCACATCACATCCCCCCCGCCCAGATTCTTTATCTATTATATCATAGTTTCTGGTAGTCTTCCTGTATGAGATGTTTCACAACTTTCTTTGGCTTCACACCACAGCTGTATAAAAGTGCATTCACAATGGTTACATGGGTCAATTTAGTTTATTGGAACTTCAAAATTCTGAAGCTTCAGTTAGCTTCACACAAGATGCTTCCTTGGAGGGGTGGAAGTGACTTATTGCATTTTACTCACAGTATTGTTAAAATCAGCATGGTTACTTTAACTTAAGTTATTTCTGTGGCAAGTACTTTACACAGCTATTTATTACATGTGATATTTGAAATGATTTGATGTTTTAAATGAAGGAGTTTTTAAGAAGACTGAACATACAAAAGGCTGGGCACTTCCTTTAAAATATTCACCTGTTTTTGCATTCTGTATTTAAAAGGCCACCTATTTTACTCATTTTCAACAAGTTAACACTGCTTTCAAATGTCCCCAAGAGCAGATTTGTTAAGTTTCTTGCTGAAAATCTAATGGGATATTTGATTTTGGCATGCAAATAAACCCCTCTATTTCAGCCCTGCTCAAAACAGGTTGTTTTAGTGTAAATACTAATGTGCTGTCGGACCGCACCCTTCTTGATAAGTAGATTTGGCATCTGCTTTCCAGTACCATGCTCTAATGCTTAATGCATAGTTGTAGACCTGGCTGTGGCTTAAACAGACTAACTTGGCTCAGGGAGTGGCTTCCATCAGGAGGGAGATGGCATCAAAAAGGAAAATTTTTCAAACTGGTTGTTTTTTCACACATTTTCTGAATAGTGGAGCCAGCAACAGAGTTTTTCTCTTGTTGGGTGGGGCTCAAACTGCTGTAATTCAGGTATTTTTGTGTGTTTTTCCTTCTTTGAATAGCTTTTAAAATAAGTAATTTTATTTACTTACTTGAGTAATTTCTGTTAAAAGTATTGTACTTTACTATATTTCAATTTGTATTTAGTAATGTGTAAAAAATAAATAAATAAAGAGTGAAACCTATTACATATACATCCACATCTGCTATTAAATCTTACTGTGAGCTTCAAAATACCACAATTTTTACTTTAATACCGAGTTAGAAATAATGATGCTCAAACTTAAAGAGGTCATGTAATGCTTTTTGGAGTTCAACATTCCCCTTTTAAATATGTTTTGTGTGTTTCTTTTACATAATAGTATACCTGTGTTGACAAGACAACAAAGTCCTCTCACACTCCTACTTTGAACAGTGTCAGTAGCTGCTTAAAATGCCTAGCATCCTACCATTGTTATGTCAATAGTTCAATCCAACAGAGTGGCACAGGACTGAGCCCAAACTCGGAAGTGAGTTAACATTTATCACTTCCTGGTTCTTAAGGCCAAAAGCACAAAGGATTTAGAATACCAGTTTCAGATAAGTATTGGAAATAAGGTTTGTGAAGAACACAAGCACACAAGATTTTAATGTTTAATCTGAAATAATAAAATGCATGTGTCATGCCCGCTTTTGAACATAAAAGTGCAGTTTCGTGTTTGAAAAGGCAGTTGATGACAAACTGCTAACAAGGACAAAAATGGCTTGGGAATCTAATGCATTTCTGATCACTTTTTTATTTAGCAATTATCCATACACCATTGCCACAACCATGAAAACTAACTTAATCAGACCACTCAATTATGAGGAAAACAAGAGATCACAACATGACTACAAAATGGACCATTCACATGGGCCCATGTTGGTACGGAGGCCTTAAAGTGACAGGAGCTCCAATAGAGCATTTTAAAAACAGTGAGAGTGGAGGTGGATCAGGGGTACTCAGTATGTGAATGCTTACAGTTTTTTTGACAATAGCTATTCTGAACATACTCCAGCACTCAAGCATCAGCACAGTACAATCACTTTAGACTGAAAATGATACAAGTGTGATGTCCACAAAGGCTGGCCACACTTAGGAATAAACTGTTTTTTCAAATCCACATTACATGTAAAAAGTACATTCATAATTATTTTCAGTGCTTTATTTTCATATTTATCAGAGCAAAAATGTATTTCCATAAATATGGTATTTATAAGGATACATATTATGAACTCTGCTATAGTGTAGTCTGAAACAATAATTTGCTAAATCATTACACTCCAGCTGTTGTCTTTTTTGGATGACACTGAGAAGAGTACTTAAAATACTCAGAACTTTGAGTATATTCCAAATGCATTGCTTTTCATTTTAACATGAGTCAATTCATAGTTTGAACTCTTGACTTTTACAAGAGTAAAATGTCATCACTGTAACTGTACATTTTTTTGGTACAGTATAATTATATTTTACCTTTTCCACTGCTGTATAAATGTATAATGTATAGAACAGCCTGAACACCACATGGAGTCTTAAAGTTATCTCTCTTGATTATTAAACTTCACCATGCCCCATAAATGTGACACCATATGGGACAAGCACATGTTGAGTTTTACAGCCGTATCCAAAGCATGAATTAAACTAAAATAAAGCCATTTTATTAGACAAGATTGGGTCTCTGATGAGAGATTTGTCAGACCTCTGGATTTGTGAGGTCTTACATTTTGTAGAAAGCTCACAGGAGGAGAAGAAGGATAAGAAATTTCATAAGAGGGGAATTTTCAGACTGGCAGGTCATTCAGGAGTAACCTATATAGAAAGCTAAACATTAACTGAGTGTGAAATCCTTTAGAGATCAAACATGAGCACAAAGAAGGGAGACAGAGTGAGGGTGTGGTGAACAAAATCAGACATGACACTTGTTTTTCATGTTTCCTGCCACAAACTTAAGCAACAACTAAATCACGCTAGTAAGGAAGTATAAAACTGAAATTTAGACCTAAGGAAACTAGATGAAAAGTTCACTTACTTGGCTGTGTTGATTTCAGGTGAATACAGGTAAGTGTGGGCTTGACTTGTACCCTCGCTCTTCTTCTTCTCCTACTGGTCACCGTACAGGAAAGCCAGTCTAAGCAGAGCTAACACCCCTGTCTGCAATATATGACTTCACCACATTCAACCAAAATCAGAAGCAAAGGAGAGAGAGTGAGAGATACGCCTTCACGTCCTCTTATTTCACTCCATGACCCCTCCCCCTTTTGCTCTTTCTCTGTTTCCCCACTCAAATAGAAATTCCTTATTTAGGAGAAGTAGAGGAAGGAAAAAGAGGGCATGTGACCGGAGAGTTTGGTGTGGTCACTGAAAGGAATTCTGCAAATTTCTGCCTCCACCACTAAGACAGGATTAAGGAAGGTGGGAGGAAGGGGGTGATACAATCGAGGAGAACAGTGCAGTCAAAGGCAGCACAGGAAGGGAGCCACAGTAATTAGAAAGTAGAAGAGCACATGTGGGCAGATTATACATTGCTTTAATTCAATCTGGTGGTGATTTGTGGGCTCAGAAATGTGTCTGTAACTGAAGCAGGAAGTAAAGCAGCAGGGGGAATGTGAGCGCCCTCTACTCTGCTCGTGGAGAGGAAGCTGAGAGCTACAAGTCATGACACATCACTGCATTTTTCTGTAATGGTCAGAGATGTAACCTGCGACTCTTGTCCCTCCCTTTGTGCAGAAGCTACAGTCAGGGGCGCTGTAAGGGGAGAAAAGAGTAAGGACAATTCTCAGGACTCATGGAGTAGTTTCAGCCATTTATTGGCCCATGCAGAGACCAATCCAGGGCTCCTCCCAACTGATGTAACAGTTTGTGAACAAAATACTTGAGGCTTTGAGGGGCTTTGAAACGACAAAAACTTAATGAGCTTCAATTGTTATTTTGAGCAAAAGAGAGAGAGAGAGCATTAAGCAAAAGCCCCACAATGAAGCTCCGTCATCATTACACCTCGAGATATTACATTAGGTCTTTGAGGAGGTAATATCTGTCAATTCACCATGCAATATGGCTTGGATGTGTGCGATATGGCGCGTGTTCCCCATACACATGACGATAGAGTCTCCAGCTAAGTCTGCATTTCCCCTTCTCCAATACTGTCTGATGCGCCCCCTGGAGACGGAGCAAATGGAGAGTTAAATTTCTCCCCATTCTGTCTCCACAACGTTCAGAGTGGAGGTGTAGTCATGACAGAGCTTCATTGTGGCGCTTTTGCTCTGGAGAGGGCTCACAACATTCAGAACGTTCTGAATCAGAGGGATTTAAAGCAGTGGCCCTCAAACTTTTTTTTGCACCACGGCCCAGTTTAATATTAAACAATACAGTCATAGATTGGCCTTTGTGGGGCAGGGGTAGTGAACCATGATGACAAACAAACACACAACTGGTGCATAGTGTAACTCACCATAATGCAGGATCAGAAGAAGTCATGGGTTTTTTCCTAAACTCAAAATAAAGAGATATTCATGAGGACTCACTCTGTCTGTATCAGCTCCTGATCAATATCACTCAAAGACCCAGTTGGCTTCAAGTCACCAAGTGACACGATATATATCTTAACTGGACCTCTGGTTTATAGGCATGCCAAAATATAATATCTGAGCGACTATTAAAGTAAGAAACTTTAAATATATAATGTGGGGACATCAGGGGCCAGTGATAACTTTTTCAAGATGAACAACATTTTCAACCTTTATCTGAAGCAAAATAGATTAGAAAAAAAGTAATAATGTATGTAAAAATTATAACTTAACTGCACTTTCTAAATTGTACTATAAGTCTGCACGCCTTGAACAAGTGGTTTCAACAGTGTTCAACACAAGTGCTGTGAGAGTTCAACACAAGTCTCACCCACACAGAGACATGAAGTGGTTTTAAACAACATCTTAAGCCCTGTGTTACATTCATTTTTTGAACCCTTTGGTATTTGTTTGGGTAAAAGTGGTCCAGATCATCATTAGGATATTAGCAGCAAAGCTGAAATATTGTCATACAGAAATCAGTGTGTTCAATGCCTTTAGCTCAGCTCATAATGTAGAGAACATTTGTGATGCACTTCTGCAATAAAATGTTCATGTGTTACTACTGTAAGTTTTATATCATGTAAAATATACACTATAATTTGTTGTTCTCCAATCAATGATATAATGACTTATATGCCCCTATATTGGCATAAAACAAGGTTAAGGCAAATTAATATAAGCACAATAACCACAGTGTATTGCTGCCACAGACAATGAGATACTCAAAAATGCGTTTGCAAATGAAGATGAAACACAAACCACAAACAACCTTAACAGTTTCATTTCCTGTCAATGACAAACAGTTATTCTCTAAAATGACACTCCCAAAATAATCCTGAGGAAACTTTAGCCTGTGTGTGTGTCTGTCTTTCCATACAATACATAATTCACATCTTTTTAGTATATGCACTGCACATGTACTTTTTGCAGTGACTACAGTGCTGGTTGTGTTTGTGTGGGCCTAGTGAGTTGTTGTGTGAATAAGACTGTTTAATATTTTGTTCTTATTGTTGTGCATAACCTGTATTCAATTCACCAGCTAAACATTATTTCAGTTGATTTTCTTTAATATACAGTATGCCTTCAAAGTGGCCACAAAACTAGGATCATATTGTTATAATTTATTCTGGAGCTCAATAAGTTACGTTAAATTTTGTGGCACAAATTTGAATGTTTATAACATTTTTCTTCAGTAATTTTCCTTGCATAATAGAGAATGGGCCAATAAAACTCAAATATCATGAAATGTTATCAGTTGAATGTCATTTTAGACATAAACATCATAATTTCAGCTCATATATCCACATGGGCCTCTGGGAATATGAGAACCCATGGTAGTTGCCTCTTATGCTGACAAGGGACCTAAAAATGTTAAAACATAAGGCCTTTAAGCACATTAAAACTTTACAGGTAAAATACAGTTATCCATTTTTGTTTGTTTTAACACAGAGAAGCACGAGTCAGGCAGCCTTTTCAAGTGTAACCATATCTACAAATAAGTTAAAATGGGTCAAAGTATATTTTACAGAAGGTAATTAATTAGCTTTTATGATCTAAAACATACATGATATGTGATGTGAATATGCAGAGCTAACATTTATAATATTTTTTAAAAGAATTAAAAAACATATCCAAAGTTTTTATTTAATTTAAAATGTAATTGTCATTTTGTAAGTTTGGGTTCTGCAGAGAGAGCAAACTTCTCATTGGGTGTGAGCTGAAAAAGTTTGGCAACCCCTGCTCTAGATAACTGTCTTCCTCTCCTTTCCTGCTGTTCTCAGAGCTGGGAGCATCTACCGCAGAGACTGTACAAGAAAGCTTCTGCACTCCTGCTGAACTGGGATGGCATGGCCTGCCACTCTTTGTCCCTGCATTGTTGAACCTGATCCTTGTACTTGGTGGTTTTCCTCTTTGAGGCTTCAATGCATTGATCTTTCAGACTTGTCAGTTCGATCTGGACAATCTTCTTGGCCTCCTCAGGTCATATGACCAGGTTGGGCTGCAGGTGGGTTTGGATGCTCTGGGGGAAGTGTACGACCTTCATCTCCCATGATGGAGCTGTCTGCAGGAGGACCTTCTTGGTCTAATTGGAAGATGGTGGTTCTTACCCCTTGCTGGTTGATGAGCTGGATGGTGGGTTGTGGTGTCACATTGACTTGAAGCATTTTCTGTCTCTCCTGCACCTAGATGTCAGCCAGTGCTCTGAAAACCTTGTTGTGGCACCATCAGAGGAGAGTTTTGAGACAAAAAAGAGAATCAGTTATCACTTTACACATCCTCACCTCAAATGTAAACCTTTAAAATGATCAAACTTCATTTCTAACTTGTTCACAGCATGTGTTGTTGTTTTGGTATTCAAATTCTGAAGCTAAAGTAATGATTTAGTTAATATCTTCTTTATGTAGGATACATTCAAACAATAGGAGAAATATAGAATGAATAAAAAGTACTATTTGTTTTATGCACCACATTGCCGATACAATAACAATTCAAATAGTGCAGAAATGATCTCTCTTTGCTTTGCTCTCTTGAGTTTTCACTTCTCGCATAAGCTCATTTTCTTTGAGTTTTAAATAAACTTGTTGACCTCTTGGGTGTGGATTTATGGAGGCGAGATTTGGATGGGTGTGTGTGTGTGTGTGGGTGTGTGTGTGTTGGGGGGGGGGGGGGGGGGGGCACATGAGGAAAAACTACACAGCAAACATGTAAATGGTGAAAAACACACAGATGAGAAATTCCTTATGAAGCTGAGATTAGAGCAAGCAGGAATCACAGCCAACATGATTTTTTCCACAGTGGAAATTTTCCTTCTCTAGAGTTAAAGGAACACATGCTCTCTGACTCTGACTATCAGACTAAAATGAAACCAGTTTGAAGCAACTTTATCTATCCCAAAGGACAATTCTGCAGCCTGTACAGGTCAAGCGTACATACACTACGGATACATGCGGATAGCCAACTAAACAGTTAAAATGAGAAAACAATAGTTGGCACCAAATTTACAAGTTTAGTTAAACTGATTCTTTGCATATTTTATGAACACATGCACAAAGTCAAATGCTCTGTTTTGAGTGTTGCACCCACGTGCAGCTAGTGGCTACTGTAGCACTGTTTAATGGTAGCTGCCTTGTTTCCCAATAGCAAGTGGCCACCTCCTGGGCTGCGAAATTAATCCAAGGCAGAAGTGCCAAAAACTGCAGTTCGTCAAATGTCCACTTGGGGTTGGCTGCAGGAAACCATGACTGTGTGGGGGGAACGAGTGGTTTTTCTAGAATAATAAACACAAACTCAGTCTAGTTTACAAACAATTTTGGACTACACATTTAATACTGAGTATCTAAAGCCTCTTAATTTTGGGGGTGGGGACTTTTTTCATTCTCTTTTTCCCGTTCATTTTTATTCTACAAAGATTTTCCAGCTTTGAAGAGTTAGGGACATGACTGACGGTGCAAAGTGTCAGCGCTGTGTTGCTATTAGTCAGACAGCAATATTTCCAACTCAACTCAGCCTCTCCGTCTGTCTGTAGGTTGATCTAAAGTTCAGTCTGGAGGGCATTTATAGTTTGGCTGCTTTTATGGATTAGCATCAACAAAGTTCCCAAGTCCCCTTTGATTATGAAGTGGCTGATGTCACATGTCCTCATCCAATTCTCTCTACAGTGAGTGCCTCAAACCTGAATATGAGTAGAAGGCAGTTAATAAACCCTAGATACAAATGTTGAGTAACATCTTGCTTGTACAGCACAGGTTGGCAAGGTTTTAATCCAAAAACTTGAGATTAAGTTTTTTTTTTTTTTTTTTAAATCTGTGTCAGGCATTGACCATAGTCAGCACAGGAATACACCAAATACACCAAAAGTGACAAATAAAAAGTAATTTTTCATTTTTTTCTGAGTGTATTCTTAACTTTAGATGTGTCATTTAAATTTTATTCTCTACTCACCTTTAGTTGGATTTAGAATTATCTGCCTGGGAATATTCCTAATAAACAAACATTATATGGTGTCACAGTTAACCAGTTTAAAATGTCACCGTTAATTAATTCTTAAATCACAGTGTGGTTTTCCACACTCAAAAAACAGACCAGAGCCTTGTCTCCAGCACTGATCAACCTGTAAAGACCATGAACAAAGTATCACTGGTTTTCTCAGCTTTATCTGCTGTCTTTTGCCACACCAGGGTAAGCTGTGTTAGCTCCACTACTGCCCAGGGATACTGTTATTTCTGTCACAATGTTTGCAGTATACAACTCATGAAAATGTCTTAAAGAATGGCATGGTGATTTAATGCTTTTTTTAATTTTAAAAATCATTAGAATAAAAAAAATATAACTTTATACTTGAACTTCCATTAAAAAAAACGAACACTTTAATTTTTACAAAGTGCAAAGACAGGATTAAAAACAAAACCTGATAAGAATTAATGGTCTTCCTTAAATATTGCAAATAATCTAATAAACCAAGATTATTTCTTCGACTTTAATTGTGGCCTGAAAGTGTATAATCTTCCCGTCCCTGCTGTACACTGGTAGATGTGCTCACTGCAAAGGCTTGAGTCCTCTGAGAATGAAACACACTGTTAACAAGCAGCAATAAATTAAAACATAAGTGAGAGCTCCGAGAGCACAAACCTTCCATCAAGGCATTTCCAACACTGTCGGGTGAATTATTGTCAGAAATGCAGAGAACTGCCCCATCTTGCACTGTTTATCAAATCCTTCAAAAAGTTCCTGGATCAACCTCTGGATCACCACCAAAATCTAATCACTTCTCCTTTTTGCCAAGACGAACATTCTCTGAAAATGTCATCCAAACCTGTTGAAAAATTATTGAGTTATTAGCATAATGTGGAAAATTGCCCAGTCTCACAATGTTAACAAATCCTTTAGAAACTCCTGGACCTGCATCTGAATTTGAATCACCAGCAAAATTTTATCAGTTCTTCCTTGTACCATGCCCAACATTCCCATTCCAATTTCATCAAAAACTGTTCATAACTTTTTGAGATATCTTGCTAATATACAAATGGATAAACAGACTAATGCTGGCAAAACAAAATCTCCTTGGAGGAGTCAATAAATTAATCTGGTAACCAAGATGCATTGCACATTAAATTTCAGGGCTGTAATCAGAGAGTCCATGACAAGACAATGGAAAGACAAGTTAAACTGTGACATGGTCAAACATAAAAAAAAAAAAAGAAATACACTTTTTAACACACGTTTACCGAGGTTCACCTCTCCAACAGCAGCAGTTTATTTCCATGGGGGACACTATGAAGAGATGACTTGAAGGTATAAGGTGAATTCAGAGGACCAAACATAGTCATCCTGGGAAAGTACACATCTCTGTGCTGGACTCAGATTATTACTTTGGAGCAGACTTCAACAATGCTGCCAGGATATTTTGTTATTTTTATAAACCAAAACAGCAAATATAAGAAAATCCTTTTTGGAAATCTAAACTTGTGTCTCCAAATTGCTGTGCTTGCAGGATCATGGAGACATACAGCTTGCTTTGCAGATTTTAAAAATCCCAGACACAGACTGTGTGCATGCTTTCTCTGCACTACAGCAGCATCTGGTGGCTCAGGGGGGCAGAGAGCGCCTGACATCCTCTCTACCTCCTCCTCTGTGGTACAATGTAAAAGCTGACAGCAGCACTCAGCAGGTTGTGTTTATGTAATACTCTTATTTTGTTGAACCATGAGGACACAATTGGCTCTCACTGCCTGTCCTCTGACCTCGTCCTGAGAGCACTTTATCACGTCTTTTTTATTTTCAGGGTGGCCCTGCTGGGTGTTAATGATGGTGCTGAGAGCTGCTAATTGAAACAGAGCTGTGATGTCACCGGGGCCCACAACCTGGAGCTGTTACACACAAAAAGAGACCAAACAGATGGTGAAGAACAACAGAGCACTGAGGGGGACCGTGAGAGGGAAGTGGTGCAGGTTTTTTGTTGCTCCCACCCTCACAGATGAATAATTCAAACGCTACAAACCTATTTTAAGTCTGGAAGCTAAAACAATATGTGATGCTCCATGAAATGTGTCTTAGATGGTTTCTGACATTAGGACTTTCATAGTCAACCAGGGCTATCTCTAAAAACAAACAAAATATGGACAAAGACATACTTTTCAACTGGATTCTTGAAGTTTATCAGTGTCAGCACAGAAGGTGGACAGATATGACAATACTCACAGAGCTTTGAGCTGAGGCAGTGTCTCAGGTGGTGTGATGACCAGCTGATTCAGCACTTTTGTCCAAACTGAATATACAAACAGCTGTAGACCACCATGAAACTTTCATGTTAAACCCACAAGCAGCATAGCCATGAACACTAACTTGATCAGGTCAGACTAGGGCTGGGAGATATAATGAGCTTTTTTTTTAATATATATTTTCAAACAAGACATAAGTTTATCCAGAGGTGGGCAACTGGCATCCCTGGTGCTACACAAGGCCCTCTTCATTACTCTTTGTGGCCCTCCAATCAATTTCAAATTTCAAGAAGATGAAACCATAACGGTGAAAAATATGTCATGAAATATTTTGGTCTGATTTGTTTCTTAACAACATGTGCAAAGGTAAAATGCATTACAGCATGCAAAATGGGGAGTAATTCTACATTGTTCTTGAAAAAAAAGGTTTTACTTCAATCTTTACAGAAAATTGGTAGATTTAATTGGTTATGATGGTTTTTGTAAAGGTCTTTATTTGAAGCATTAGTGCAAAGCAAATCAAATGAACATGTAAAACCACCACAACCATTTTTCATAACTGCTACCTTAGATGTGTCACTTTTGTAAAACATTTTTTATTCTCATTTGGTCAAAAAAAGTTAAACAAATTAATCAACAGATAAAACAATTTATTGTGTACTACATCATTGCAAAGAGAAAACACACTTGATTGTCTTTGATTCTGTGTTTGGCTTGAGAAACTATATTTTTTGTTTTGTTAAATTACAGGTGGGGTTTGATTGCCTTATTGGAAGTATGCTTTTATTTCACACCCATTTGCCCCCCTGAAACTGAGAGTAACATTAATGTGGCCCTTGTAGTAACCAAGTTGCCCACCTGGTTTAGCCCACATCAACTGAATCAATATAGCTGTTGGTGCGCTAAAATAGCATCAGTCGAACCCGCCATTGCAGGTAATTCTCTTGACTGTGTTTTTGGCCATTCCTGCCTGCTTCCTCTGCACAAAGGCAAAATTAAAAAGAAAACAGCCCCCACCATCCCCTGCTCACTTAAAGCAACAGTCCATCAGCAGTGGCAACATAGAGGGGAAGAAAGATGGGCTGGTAATAACTTGTAATTACTCACTGCTACATTACTTTTTAACACATTTTTAATGCGTTGCATGGCGACTCGCTCCCTGAAAACTTTAACTTGAATACGACTGAAATGGTCCATGTAATTAACTTATTGTTTGTGTTGTAACTAACTTACAGTCTCTGTGAAACTGTGTGTGTTTATGCTCTGTGAATGGCTGCACTCTGACTTGTTTTTATCTTGCTGCAAACCAAATTGCCCTTCTGGGACACCAGATAAACTAAACTGAACTGAACTGAGCTGACAGAATGCCCACTAGTATCAGAACAACTCTCCCACATGATCTAGGTGTGACTATGACAGGGCTTTTGTAGCCCTTTGCATCAACACAGTCTTACTCTAACTTTTACTAACCTCTTTTTTTAACAATTATTTATCTAGAAAAAAACAATATGTATATATTAAATATTGCAATTCAGGGGGAAAAAATGAGGTACAAATTTTGATCCATATTGCCCAGCCCTAGGTCTGACTTAGAGAAATATCTTTTCTGGAGGTAAGCGTGAGAAACAAAAGTTCACATTTTATTGGTGGGGATGTTGAAGTCAATCCATTGAGGCAAAGTTTTTTCATAACCAAGTATTAGCCTTTATCTTATGCCCATTGCATTTACACCCACAGACTGGTGAAAGTACAAGATTGTTTTGATGAAAAAGAAAGGTCACTGTCATAAACAGATACTTTTTTTCAGCAATAATCCAAAACGGTGTGCGCCTAATGTTCATAGAATCTGTGCCATATTGTACTTTGTGTTAAGAGTTGTGTTAAGTGTTTACAAAGGTGCCTATAAGCAAATGTTAATATTTCACACTTAAAAAATATAACTATTGGTGTGGACAAGGAAAAAAGTTGATGGGCAATGCTAAGCTATATGCTACTCTACTGCTAACTCAAAGAATATAGTTTAAGTTTTACTGCAAACAATATCAGCAGAATACACCAAAGAAACTTCTCAAATCACACCTACAGAAAGTTAAACAAACACAAATACTGTTAACACAAAAAGACAAATGTAAAAAAAAAAGCAGAGGGCTGCGTGGTGGTGCAGTGAGAAATGCTGTTGCATGAAGGCAAAGAGGTTGGTAGTCTTTATATTGGTCATAGTCTTTCTGTGTTGAGTTGACATGTTGTCCCCGTACATGTGTTCACTCCAGACTCTCATGCTCACTCCCAAAATCCAGAATGAGGCTGCTTTGGTTGTCTGGTGCCTCTGAATTGCCTGTAATTGTGCCTGTTTTCCTTGTCGCTATGTGTCAATCAGGCAACCAGTCAAGGGTGTACCCTGTCTCATGTCTTATGGAAGCTGGGATAGGCTCCATCCCAACATGACCTCAGTGTTGAGTGGTGCAGGGATGACATAAGTTAGCATCAACTTAAATGCTTTGGCAATTTTCGATATGTCCTTTGATCCTTACTAATGACAAGGTCTGTTGCAAATGAAAGTTGATTAAACTTAAACACGTTTCTTCATCGTGGCAATCTTCCTAAATAAACCATCTTTTCCACTATTATTTGAGCTGAAACTTATTTGGCAAGGAATAAGCTATTGTCAGGCTATTAGTGAACTACAACATGGTGGTTCGACTTTGAAGCAGCTACCACACGTCCAGTTTATAACATCATGTTTTAAAATCTTGTTAAAGAATTTCTTCTTAATCAAAAGAGCTGATCTAAATTGGTGCCGATGGCTGTGGCTGTTGAGCTTGAATTATCGTTTACCAAATAATGATCAGATATGACCGCAGAGAGGCTCCAGCCATTTTTGTAGACCTTTTTAGCAGTTTGTTCGCAGCCATTCTTTTAAAGACACAGTAATGCTTTATAACTCAAAATCAGGGCGATGACAGATGCATTTAATGTTGCAAAATAAAATGTTCAAATCTTGTATGCTTGTGGCGATCATGTACCTTATTTACAAAGTTTGCATATTAGCTATATCATAGTTTTATATCTTATATTATTTTTTTTTACTTTTCATAATTATTTCTGTTTATATTGTTTGAATTAATATACTGTATATAGTTTTTTTCTAGAGTACATATTGAATTGTTTGTGTGGGCTGTCTTTTTAACCCTTCCGGGTTTGACTGGCCCAGACAACCTACCATAGACAATAATATTCTTATTTAGGTTCAACAAAGTACATGCTTATTTTTTACTTTTATGACTGTTTAAGTATTTCAAATGTAGGAACTAGCTGGTGGACTCCCACTGAGAAACATCCATCCATCTATCCACCATTTATATCACTTATTCCTTTCGGGGGTTCTGAGGGATGAAGGGTGAGAGGCAAGGTACACCCTTAACTGGTTGCCAGCCAATCACAGGGTCACATAGAGAGCAGATAAGCATTTAAGTTCACACTCATCCCTAAGGACAAGTTAGTCACCAATTGACCTAACAAGCATGTTTTTGGTTGGTGAAAGGAAACTGGAGTGCCTGGAGAAAATCCACACTGGTAGAGGGAGTACCTGCAGCTTCACAGAGAAGAACCCTGCTCAACATTAGGAGTCAAACCAGCAATTTTCTTGCTGTGAGGCATGCTTGCCAACCTGCTGCACCACAATGCTGCCAGCTGAGAAACATTGCAAAAATAAAGATAATAAGAAAAGTTTAAGGCACAAAATGGAGAATTTGGTTTGTACCTCAGCCCCAAAAGTCATGATGCTATTAAAAGTAAGCCCGTACCTTCATGGGTAACTTTGATGAAGCTTCACCTTTCTGATGATGAAAACATGACATCTTCATTTTTGAAAGCAGGCTGAGGATGCTACTTCTTCTATTGACCTGTATTAATGTATTGCTGTCATTGGTTGTATTCTTCATGTTGCCGAGCTCCAAATTATGTTTGCATATTTCTGTAATGGCTCCTGTGGCCTGCTGCCAGCTCCAGACTAAATGTAAAGTGATTGTGTACTGCAGATCCTTGGAAGAACGCATCTCCCCATACTGAGCAACCTGTCAGCTAAAAGGGAAATGATATTATTTATGATTCGTCTGTACGGGACACCTAGCATGTCCTTTCAAGGTGGGCAAAACAAGTGTCGGGACATATGATGAAGGCAGGATTTTTCCCTCTGTCTGAAGCTCAAAGCTTTATGTACAGTTTTGCTTTAATGAGTTTGAACCAATGTGAAGAATCTCCTTTTTATCAAGACATTACATGCACACAGGCTCAGATTCATCAGCATTGTGGAGCTGTAGGAGGTGTAAAGATGAGATACATGGATGAATACTGAAGTCTAGATTAAGACCTCAGGTGGTCCAACAGTGCCTGAGCCTTGGGACGAAACAGCAGTCTGACACAGCAGGGAACATGTTTAAACTCCTCATGTATTCACAGCCTCCTCTGCACTGTTCAGCCTGTCACTCTGTGCAAGGTGCTCACTCCTTTACTCCTCTCATGAGTGCCAATACAGTACTGTGGCATTTTGAACCATTTAAAAGACTCCTCCATGGCACTGAAATGTATTGAGGTCTAGAGGCCACTGGAGTACAGTGAACTTATCGTCATGTTGAAGAAACCAGTTTGAGATCATTTGAGCTTTGTGAGATTGCATGTTGTCCTGCTAGAAGTAACCATTAGAAGATGGGTACTCTATGGTCAAGCAACAATACTCAGGAAGACTGTGTCATTTCGGTGAGTTGGTGCAAGGGGGTCCAAAGTATGCCAAGAAGAAATGTCCCTGATATAATTACACCGCCATCACCACAGCAAACCTAAACTGTTGCTACAAGGTACGGTGGTTCCAAGCTTTCAAGTTATTTCCAGTTTTTAAGTGACAGGAGTGGCACCCCATGTGTTCCTCTGCTGCCGTAGTCCATCTGCTTCAAGATTTGTGTTGAGGATTCAACATATTCAGAAAAGATCTTCATATCTTATTTGCAATGAGTGGTTTTCTGATTTACTGTTAACTTTCTATCATCTCAAACCACTCTGACAATTCAGCTCTGACATCTGGCAGCAACAAGGCATTTTGGCCCAAAGAACTGCCACTCACTGGTATTTTCTCTTTTGTGGACCATTCTCTGGAAAAGCTAGAATGGTTGTATTTGTAAATCCCAGTAGGTCAGCAGATTCTGAAATGCACTGAGTTTTCCGCCATGTGATGACTGGCAGATGATGGTGCCTCAGAGCCACAAGAAAGTTGTTAGTTTGACTCACTGGTTCGGACAGAGCCTTTCTGTCTGGAGTTTTGCATGTTCTCCTCATGCATGCATGGGTTTTCTCTAGGTTTCATCCCTTAGATCAGAGACATGCTCATTAGTTTAAATAGTTAGTTTTGTTTTTTTTGAGGAAGGATTGCTACAAGCACTAGTAAATATGAGTGCCAATGAAGGAACTGGGAAGTTTTGGAAGAAGATATCCGGGGATGGACGATAGCTGGTACAGAGCAGCCACCGAAAAACCTTGTAATTAACCCACTTATAGGTCAAAACTACTCAAAAAACTAAGTTTGCTCGACAAAAGGCTACAGTAAGATTCTTCATAATGCTTAACGTTTTTTCAGAACTATTTTGTGATACAACAAAGGGCTATGTATCCTTCCACAGTTCATGCATCTGAACCACCAGGTAACTTGTAATCCTTCCAGCTCCTCTGTTCACCTTCTCTTTCTACCTGTGACTCCATCTGCAAAAGGTAAAACCGGTCCAGGGTGTACCTTGCCTCTTGCCAAATGCTCTATATCCTATCTGTTATCTGCTATAATATGATATGATATAATATATTATAATTACCTCCACCAAGGAGGTTATGTTTTTGGTAGTTCCTTTGCTAATTTAAAAAGTTATCAACAGATTCTGATTAAATTTTCAGGAAATGTGGGTCATGGCACAGGAAAGAAGTGCTTGAATTTTGTAGTGATGCAAATTGAGATATCAGTTCAGGAATTTTTCAAAAGATCTGTTAACAGTGGGGTATAGGAAATGTTTTCCACATTTTTAACAATAACTCACTCAACAGTGTTGGAAGTGGTTTTCTGCTCTCAGAGCACTTCTAGTTTATTTGTTGTTTGAAACATGCTTTACTGGTTTATATTGAATATATACAGTATACATCTCTAGCAGTTTTTTTTCTTTTTGCATGACACTGCGTTGTGTAGGCTCACACAAAAAAGTCATTGCTTAAAGGACATTGTAAACAAAGTGGCTCTTGTCTTAATTTAATTTAATTTATAGATAAAACATTTTCTTCTGCTTTAGTAAATTTTTTCCACGATTTTATCTTGTACTTGAGCACAGCATTTTTTGACCCTAATCCTTCCTTGTGAATGGGAAAAGTCAAATCCGCTCAAAGACAATCACGTCATTTTCTGCGGTTTTATTTGCTGTAGTTTGCACTTTTATCCTCTTGGGGGCGCTGTGTTTCAGTATGATCTCAACCTCCCAGCAGACAATTCACTCTGCTGACACTCAGCCTCTAAAGTGTGACCCCTAAATGTCCATATAAATCTTCAGCTCTCCACCTTCCCCCTCTAATAATGCTGTGAGACGAGCAGCAGCTGTGCAGGAAAAAAGGCTCTGCTCTGAAACGGGCATGTTCAAGGTGGAGATAAGGTGTGCTAGGCACTTACAGCAGATATTTTGTTGGTTTCATCCCAGCTCATATCAAATTATTATGTCCTTCCTGCATTATAAATGTGACTGCATGCCACAGTTGATGTTCAAATTTTGATGCAGTCACTCCTGCAGTGGGAACATCTGCATCTGCTGCTCTGCAGCTCGACAGCTGATGGAGGCAAACTGCCTGCCCTCTGGTGCAAAAACAAAATAAGATAAGAGATCTGCTTAATTTATGGACCTTTATTTATTGATCCAAGACACAGAGGTGCTTGGATGGGGGGATGGGCAAAGTGAGAGACATTGTGAGCGCTGATCCTGTGATTTTTGGAGGTGAATATTCACAGGTCATGACTGTGTTGGACTGCAGAGGAAATTTGGCTGTGGCACTTTTTTGTCACAAAACAGCTCTTCATCAAATAAATCAAAATTGTAAAACTATCCTTTTGTCTTTCCTTTCTAAAATTCAATATTAATCACTGAAGTCAAGATTTAACATAAGTGAAAAAAATATGGATTCACTGTTCAAAGTAATTTTCTAAATTTAGTTGAATGATGAGGATGAGTCCAAATTTATAAAACAAACAACATTCCAAACAGCTGTGACTTCAAGCAATTATCCTTTAATATTCAGTTGAATACAGCACAAAGACAACATATTTGATGTTTCAGCACATAATCTGTAACGTTCATTATCATGTACACACTCACTGAATTTATTTGCCCTTAACCAGTTACAGAAACACTTGGGACAAGAGCATGTTTTCTACTGTGTTACATCATCTTTTCATCTTACACAACTCTCTTGGCACCAAATGAGGAAAGACACACATTTGTTAAAATATTGAATGTGGATGTTTCTCATGTTTTTGCTTGGTGTATGTCTTAAATAGCTCAGCAATGCAAGGGAGTGGGCCATAGAAACTAATAAACCCCTGCAATACTGTATAACTAATGCTGGCTTTGCTGCGTGGATAACAATCTGGATGGTCCCTTTGCTTTTTAGCCCAGAGGACTGAACATACACTTGATACACTTGAGTTTAGAAATTTTGGCAGCACTTCTGTTGCTTTCCATAGTAGTTTTATCCTACATTGTAGATGCAGCAAAATATTTACAGGCAGTGGTTTTCTAAAGTGTCTCTGAGCCCACATTATAACAGCTTCACAGAAATAAGGCTGGTTTTTTAAGGGTTAGTGCTGCCTGAGAGACAAAAGGTCACAGGCATTCAGTGTTGATTTCAGCCTTGCCTGTATATAATGCTTGCATTTCCTGCATTCTCTGAAGCTTTTGATGAAATTTTCATCTTTAGACAACCTTATGCTCTGTAGATTATGAATTTCTTGCAATTGCATGCTGCGGGACATTGTTCATAAACTGTCTTTAATAACTGATCATGGTGTTTTAACAAATATCAACTGAATATACTTACATGTGGAGTGTAACAAGTATTTTAGATTTTTGTGAAGAGACCTCCAGGAGATTTGACTGGGTCAGTCTAGAATGGAAAAAGCCAATGACTGCTGCCTCTTGTCTATGGACTGGTTAAGCAAAAGCAAATATATATATATTTTATATACTACTCTAGAGTGTGTCTAATTACCCATAAAATGCCCAGTATGCCAAATGAACTATCCAGCTCTGGTTTTGAAAATACTTTCGGACTTAAAGCAAGTGTATTTTTAAAGATTTTAGCTTGCTCCACACCAGTTTGGTTTGTCCTTGTATCTCTGCATTGGCCTCTTTGTGGGTTTTAAAAAGTCTGTATTTAATCCATCTTACCGCTGTCCATTGTATAACAGGATCTGCTCAGGTAGATGAGCTTTAATCTTGGAAATACACACCACAGTGAGAGCGCTGAGGGATTACTCACAGGCATCACTCCTACAGCTCTTTAACTTCCAGCATCTTCTGACTAAAAGGACCTCAGTGAGCGTAGGTTTCTGTTGCAGCAGTTTGACAAGCATTAACCCTCATGAAGGATTAGAAATAAGGTTATTTTCAAATGGACCTCATCTTCCCACATCATCAACCTCTTTAAATCCGAGGACGTCACATAAGCAGACTCTGAAGTGTCCACACTGAATTTATTGCTGTCATGGCTTACTTGGGCTCCAAGTGGAGGATTAAATGGTCTTAGGCTGGATTTTTAAAGGACATGTGAAGAATAGTTGCATATACACACAAATATGTTCACAGTTTAGATACTCATCTTTGAGTGTAACTATTTTTGATGATCAGCTGTTGGATTAAGTCAAAGGCCCCATCGTGTAACCTATTGTTTAATGTTTAATGACATTTACCCAAAATGTCTTAAAAAAAAGAGGTATTACCATTAACCTCCTATAAAATTCATTTTGAGAAGGCTGCCTTACGCCTCCTTTTCACCTCAGTCAATTTTTAGTGCCATGGAGGTGTGATAGTGGGACGTCAGAGAGTGATAGGAGGTGTAACGGGGGTGAAATGGCATCAGTGTAAACGTCAGAGTTGGCAAAATAGAACCCTGTGATGTGTGTGTTTTTGTGACTTGGACAGAAATACATCATGCTGCTGCAGGATTAAAGGCAAAAGTACAAAAGAATAGTGATGGCAGGTTTTGTTACCCAATTCTGGCACTCTGTGCACAAAAATCAATGACTTTCATTTTAACACCGGGCCTTCTGAGCACTCCACAGTCTCTGGAAATGACTCAGAGGTACAACAGGACACTGACAGGTGGTAGGTGCAGTTGGGAAGTGACTGCTTGTAATACATTACTGATTACTGCTTTGGTTCACTAACAAACTTATGAGTGACTGTAATATTTAAAACAATAATGATGCGTATAACAGTTACTAACTTGCTTACAGTTACTAAGTTATTCTTAGTTACATTTTTTTCCTAGCTTGACTGTTATCATGTGTGCCTGCAACAATGAGCTGAAAGTTCAACACAGCATGAAGGGTGAGAGGGGAAAGGTCCATTAAAGACACAAACAACATTGTTGTCTGTTGTTAACTTTGTTTTACACCATTTTCAGATCCATGTTTTGAGAAGAGAAAAATAATAAGAAACTTAAAGGAAAAGAAACTACGTACTTTGACACTAATATATAAAGTAATTGTAGTGCTTTTGAAACAGAATGGTGGTAAGTAATCTTGTACATTTTTTAGTGGCTTGCCCAGCACCAATGCTAAGTGATTGTCCCCCTTGGATATTACCATTGGCAAGAGGGATAGTGTTCATGGATATTCACTCTAAAGTAAAGCACAGTGAAAGGACATTATATGGGGCGGCACAGTGGTGCAGCAGAGTAGCGAGCATGTTCCAAAACATCAGGGTTGCTGGATCAATTCCCTATCTCGACCAGGACGTGCTCATTAGGTTAATCTCTTAACTGCCCACAGGTGTGAATGAGTGTGTGAATGGTTGTCCCATCTCCATTTGGCCCACAGTTGGCTGGTAGCCAGTCCAGGGTGTGCCCTGCCTCTCCCCCAGTGCCAGCTGGGATAGGCTTCATCCCCCAGCGACCCTAAAAGAGAAAGCAGGATAGATCATGTATGTAAAATTTCTCATTCTTCAGTGGTCAACACCAAAGCACCAATTAAAGCTCTCTCAACCAGAGGGAGCTATGATAAGAAGAAGCAATGAAGAACCATTTTTCCACCTAGCTTGGCAAAGTTGGACATACTTTAATATTTTTATACTTGCATCAATACATTCTCCCAAGTAGTTCATGAAAAAGCTGATCTCTGGCAGCTGCCATCTTGAAAATGCTGTCTCATAGTAACCCGTAGTCAACCCTAATAGAGGCACAACCCTAGTCCTGATGGAAAACAGGCCAAAGGTGCAGGTTTTTAGTGATGTCAGTACCATGCCACAAATCATGCATAACTCACATCATTGAAGAGGTCATGGAGGCATAATTGAAATTTAAGGCTTTTAAGACACATTCATTGCACCTAAAGTCACTATTTGGGTCAAACAGGTCAAAACTGTTATTTTAGCGATATTCTCAGTGGTTCTATAGAAAGTGACAGGTCCTTTTAAAAGACTTCAAGCCTGCAGTCTAAAGAGACGTGTTGGGCATGTTGTAATTTTGTCAAACATCCTCTCGCCTTTTTACAGCCCCTTCCGTGCAGTTATGTCTTCACTGTAATGTCTACTTACAATTCTGAAATGTCCGCTCCATGACAGAGTTGAGTCTGACTAGGTGTGGGCCGGCTTGAACATGTACGGATGTGCTCCTCTCATCTGTTAATCCTTGCTTTCCTCTCTCTCTCCGTCATCTCGATCAGAGCAACACAGCTGGTTGTAAGTGATGGTGGTGGGGAGAAGTCTTCTTCAGCCTGGTGTAGGCTCCAGGATAAGGATATTCTTCATGTCTTCCAACAGCTAACCAACACATTAAACTTCATCTTTTTGTGACCACTTCCAAGTTTCAGAGAGTACAGTACAATACAGTGGCAGTTGAAAAGGTTGTAACTGGATTTATTTTTTACCAGTGTGCCCTTAAACAGACCAACGTAGAAACATCAATTGAAGAAAGCAGACCACAGCCTGCAGTTTCTCATATAACTAATGTGACCCCAATGTTTTCTCGTTTTTCTCTTGATTACCAGAACAGCCGCATTAGAGGCAGTTTTGAGCTGAGTACACTGCAGAGTTGGTCGAAGATTGAGGGGGTTATTTTTGAATTACAGCCCAAATCTGGCTGTCACACAGAGCACATTCCCAAGTCTGACTTAATCCAGTGTGATGAAATAACAGTCATGAGAAGATCTGCAAGTTCTGACACTAAGAAAGTCAAAGCTCTAAAACATCAGAGAAAAACCTACATGTTGTCTGTTCTATGAATATCCCATTCCATAGATTAACATTCAGACAGAGAGGTGAATGATGTGTCAATCCAGCTCCAGTAGAGTTGCAGAGGAGGATAATGAAAGCTGGTGAGCTACTGAAAGGAGATGTCTCCTTTTTTTTTTAGTCAGCGCTCCCTTGATGAATCGGGGTCATAGACAGTTTAAGAGGGGGGAGAGGGTGAGGAACGGCTTTTCTACAGCACAGCAAAAGACCAAAGACTTCAGCTTCAGCAGCTGTGATGGAGATAAAGATGGAGGAAACTGAGCTAAGAGACAAAAAGGAAGTCATTTGAATCAATGTAAGGATGCTTTAACACCTACAATGTGTTTTCTGATGCAAATGATAAAATGACACTGAGATAACATGATAAAATGAGATTTAGCATTTTCCTGTGGTTCCCAATTGCATCTAAGTGTAGAACTGTAGGCCAAAATATATCAACAACACTGCAGCCTGCTTTTCCCACAGCATCTCTCTGTCTGAGATGCTCTGTTAGAGGTCCTGCACCTTTTCAAAATATTTCACAAGTCCCTCTGGAAAAGAGTCAATAGAAAGTTTTTGGGGAGGGCAGAACCTTTCAGAAGCATATCCGGCAGCTAATTCAACAATCATTCTGTCAATGAAGATTTATTTCAGACCAATCAGATAATGTAGTAGGCGGACACTACTGCCTTACATAATGTGTGCCACTTCTTAAACAAACTTTCATCAAAACACGTTGAGAGTGGAGTGAAAATATCCTTCTCCCAGAGACGTTTGTGGTGTTAATATTTGTTTTTCAAGTAATAAAGAAATGCAGTAAAATCAGATAAAACTGCAACTGAAGCTGCTAGCATCTATGCTAATCTCTATAAGTGCAGTCACGTTCTGCTGTCGTCTCGTTCATATCTCTTACCTCTTCCTGCTCTAAAGGATGCCGATTTGGGTCATGCTGCTTTTGGCCGAGCACAGTCATTGTAGATTGGAACTTGGCAAGATGGACCTGCCTGATTACAGACAATGAATCAGGCAAGTTTATCTGCAGAAGGTTAGGTGATTGGTCAGTTCTTTGCATTCATTGTAATGTCTGTGCTCTGCAATGGGTTTGTTACTGCGAGCCAATGGGCTTAAACTGATGATAAACAATGGTAAGATGTCACACTGATAGGTCTATTTGTGGGGGAGGAAGAAGTCCTGATGACCCATCTTTTTTGTCCTGTTAATGGAGGTGCTCTGTCACATGGAGACAGCATGTTAAACACACAGCAGGACATTTATAACCAATAGAAGACTAATATTGGCTATTTAAAATATATTTCTATGTACAGGTGGTTGAAAAACAAAAACTAAGAGGGTGGAGCATAATTTCAAGAGCAACCTGTAAAACCCTGTCCCTTTTCAAAACCAAACTAAAAACCTGTTTGGGACTGCATACTCCAATTAACTATAACCTACCAATTACATCCCCATATCTTTCATTATCTGATGTGTTTTGCTGATTTTATTGTTCGATTGTTGATTTTATTATTGTTGTTTTTATCTTGTATAGTGTCCTTAAGTATCGTGAAAGGCACTTTTAAATAAAATGTGTTATTATTATTCTTATTATTAAAAATTGCATAAAAGAATAAAAAAGGAGTGTTACAACAATACAAGTAAATGAAAAATAAACCTAAAAAAGAGATTACACTTTTTCAGTAAATGTCATATGAAAGATTTCAGTTTATAATGTAGACTTAGAAGACTCTATAGATTAAATTAAATAGTCCTTATTGTCCACCTTTGTTACAAAAAAATTGCCTTTGGCACTCCAGACACAATTATTAGCCTAATACATTCATGCAATCATTAAAAACAGACATACAGAGCAGCTACATACAAACACTAAAACAAACAAACCAAAAAAAACAGTTCAGATTGGTTTAGTCATGAGTCGTCTACCATCTAGTGAGGCAAAGGATGTTGCACTTGAGCACTTGAATTGAATGGCTTTTATTTTTGTTTACTTTAGAGTAAGTCATTCTCACAACTGTCAGTAAAGAAATTACACAATAAACAATTAATAGATCCAACAAATATCCTGTGTTGTGTATGTTAAGACTGCAAATATTACAGCCTTGTTAGTGAGTGGATGTGAGTGTTGCAGCTTAATGTAGATGTCTGACTACACAGTTTTTTTTACCAGTTACAGTGGGCACTATGTCAGATAAGACAACTATAGAGACTTAAAATCATGCTGTGACTTTAGTAAAAAACATGATGGATTACACTATTTTAAATCAGTAGTTCTCAACTGGTCTGGCTTCGGGACCCACCATCACCCCTTAATGACAAGCTGCGGCCCAAATCGAGGAAAGATTTTAAGTTCTCAAATTTATATAATAAGAAGATATTGCACTCTGAACCTGAAAGAGTACAAAATATCATAGTATGCCACCCCAAAGATAAAGTGCATCTCAGGGTCACAAGGTTTCAAGACTATAAATCTAACTGTAGCTTTGATAACTCTGCATCAGTGGATACTGAACAACCTTATAACAATAATATTTAATCAGTAGAAATAAATAAGCCATTGATCATGAGACTGTTACACAGGACACTTCGGTAGCTTCAGTCTTTTTTAACAGACTCAGCGGAGCTTTGTTATGCTCAAACAATAATAAAATAAAAAAGTGCAGCTACTGATAAGTTATTTAAAAAAATCTTTAAACATGTAGTTTAAGCTGAGTACCTACTTATTTAATTTATAACAAACATTTCTATTAAAATATGTGCAATTAGCAGTGCAGGTGTTATCGCCACCTGTTGTTTGGGAATGTGAATAGACAGCGCTCCACTACATTAAAAAAATCCCCTTCAAAATTAAAGCACAAGATTTCTTTTCCTAACATTTTTTTGCCCAGGCAAGGGCTCATGATCCCCTGAAAAAGGGTCTGTGACCCACTTTTGGGTCACGACCCACCAGTTGAGAATCACTGTTTTAAATCAGCTTCCGACGACACGGGTGGCACAGTGGAGCAGCAGGTTTGACTCAGTCAAGTTTGTCAGTTTGGGCCTTTCTACAAGGAGTTTGAATGTGCTCCCCTGTAGGTTTTCTCCAGATACTCCTCCAGATCAAAAACATGCTTGCTAGGTTAACTGGCTACTCTTCATCTACTAAAGGTGTGTGAATAGTTGTCCGTCTTTCTAATTTATATCAGCCCTGAAATCGGCCTGCAACTGCTTCAGAGTGTACTCTGCCTCTTCAGAGCTTGACAAACTTTTTGTCTTCATTCTGTTCACATCCGTGTTTGTCACACATGCAGAGCTCCCAGCACTATCATTGGTCAGTGTCTCCTATGTGTGTGAACAAATTGTAGGAGGCAGAAGAAAATCAAACATAATAGACTTTCTATTGTGGTGTCCTGAGGGCTCCCAGATATAGATCTTTAGTTGTGGGTCACTGACACTACACAAGATGAAACGACCAATTCTCGTGGCTGACAGGTTGCAGAACCCTGCGAATGGCGGGTTGGGCTGTAATCATGCATACATCATGCAGTCTGACCTCAGCATATGACCATCTTCTGGGAAGCTGTGCCCAGTGAAGCTCAACAAAACAGGAAGATCTGTTCGTTCAGTCACCTTATTAATACCTCACCCTGCCTACCTGCACATGTGATTCAAATCATGAGCTGATAGGGGGCTTAAACTGAGCCAACCAGATTCTGCCACCACCCGTCTGGTACTGTCATGCTTTTAAATCATGTCTTTGCTCCCCCACAGTGCGGTGGTGTCATGCTGTGTGATCTCTGCAACCCTCCTCTACCCCATACACCTTAAGTTGTCTCATCAGTATCCAGATCCAACTCCTCAGAAATCTGGCCCCCTTCACCTCAGCAGCACCTCAGTCCATCGCATCAGAGTCCCAGCAAGCTGCTCAGAAGTCTACTCCCTGATCTTATCCTGTATTTCTCACCACCACCAATATCTAGACTCCAAAGGGGGTATCCTATCTCGGCTTCACCCTCAATACCCTTGAGGTACAACAAGAAATCACAACGGAGTCTTATCGCCAAAGAGATGGTAATCACAGAGACTTTGCACATTTCAAATCATACCAACTTGTATAATAAGAAATTGCTCACTCAAATTTGGTCTCTCATGATTGAATTACAATTAACAAAGACAAAAAATGCAAAATGCTAACTGGACTTGAGCTTGGCACATATTTTGCCATCTGACCACTGAAAGCACATGTAACTTCAGGTCACACTCATCCATTTGCATCTCATTCACACACTGATGACTGAGGCTGTGATGTAAGGTGTCCATCAGTATAAGCTCATCACACTGTACTCTTTATTCTACATGCCAGTGATGCAGTTGTGGGAGCATTTTAATGTTAAATGTCTTAGCAGTCGACTTATTGACTTAAGGACAAGGGATCAAACCCTTGACCTTTGTGCTAAAAAAAAGAGACTCTCTCTGACACTGATGCAGCATTGCCCTGTACCCATGAAAGGTCAAAGGGAGGATGGAGGGCTGAATGGGTATGTAGAGGTGGTGGAGCCAGAGGAGAGAAGAATAGGAGTGCGCCAGGTGTAGGAGGAGAGGAGCAGATGGAGAAGAAGGGCAGGAAGACCGTGCCAAGACGGGATATCACATAAGGAGACCTAGTCAGTAGCAGAGAGCAGAGAGGAGGCTGACACAGATTGATGGCCTGAGACATTAAGAAAGTGGAAGTGAAACAGACTCCAGAGAGGAATAACACAACACCAACATCATCTTTATGAATGAGTGAAGAGCCGAGAGGGAAATATCTGAGGAACACAGGAGAGGAATAATGAAATGATTTTTCTATATAGCTGTCGTATTACAGGGAAAGGAATGAATCAGCTGTGGAGAGTAGGTCATACAGCCGATGAAAATTTGATGAGGAGGCGAGGGTGAACGCCAGAGAATAGATCGTCAATGCAGATCAATCTGCTAATAGAGTCATCCTCTGGAGAAAAACGTGTGTGTTTGTTTTCTCAAAGATCAATTTACAGTAGAGTCAAGGTCAGACTCAGACAGATGTGATCAGACAACAAAGCTGTCTGCATCTGTCAATGTTTACTGAGGAATTCAATAAGCCCAACACAAAAATATATCTCACCTGCAGAGCTGGAGCACAGGTAAACTAGGATGTTAAACATTCTTAGACATTCTGGGTTTATTGAGAAAAATCTCTGTTTTTATATACCTTAAAAATATCTAGGATTTAACTTTCTTTCATTTTTGTCCTTGTATTCTAATTTATCTTGATTTTTTTTTTTTTTTTTTTTGGCTTCTTTGAGGTTCAGATGCTTTATTTTTAAGACGTTCTTACTTTGAATCCATTTCAGATTTTTTTTGTTTTATATTTTAAAGAAATCAACATTTATTAGTGAAAGTTTTGATTTACAAAAACCAAATGCTTTATAGTCATAAGAAATTCTGAGCTTTGCTTCTCATGAAGACTTCATGATCTCAAATTGGTCTTTTTTCATGCAGAATAGTATGTCTCCTGTCTCTTTTATGAAGAATAGCCTTAACCCTTTAAATGCCTGAAAACAAAATTTAGAGCCAGAAAATTCAATTATTTTGGAGTTGATATTTTTATTTCACTTTATACTGAAGTCCTAAAAAAATCAAAAATTCTTAAACTTTAACATATATATTTTTCGTATCTCACTTGATACATTGGGTGTTTTTGGCAACTGATAATCCATTTGAGGACATTTTTTTCATGTATCCGATTGTATTCAGATGTTTTTTTTAGTAATTTGTTGATCTTATTGATTAGATAGAGGTATCATAAAAGTATGTGTCAAATATGATACAAAAGGCGTAAAAGGGTTAAAGTTTGTTCAGCAGAATCTGTTCAATTCTGTTTTGATCAAGCTCTCTCAGAAGAACTTAAACAGTCCTTCCTCAAATAACTGTGTCCCCCTCCCCTCAGTGCACACAACCCTCATTATTTGTTATCACACATATCAGTGAAATTACAAAAAGTAAAAACATATACACATTAACAGGGTTATATCTTTATTTGAGCTTGAGGACATGGGAGTTGATCCCTCCTTCATTTCCTGGATCATGGACTACCTCACAGGGACGTCAGACAGTGGGCAACAATGGGGCTCCTTAGGAAACAGTTCTGGCTCCACTCCTGTGTCCTGTACACTGCTGACTTTAAGTACAGGTGTGAGTCCTGCCACATTCAGAAATACACTGATCTTATGGCTACTGTTGCGTGTATCAAGAATGGGCTGGAAAAGGAGCACAGGGACCTGGAGAGGGCCTTCAGTGACTGGAGCACCAAGAACTGGCTCCTGCCGAACACCTCCAAGACCAGGAGATGTCACTGACTCAAGGAGATCGAAGCCCCCCTCCAGCCAGTCACAATCTGAGGGGAAGTCATTGAAGTGTTGCAAACCTAGAAGTTCTTAGGTGTGCACCTTGACAACAAGCTGGACTGGTCTATGAACACAGATACCCTGTACCAGAAGACACAGGTCTAAGGAGGCTCAGGTCTTTCGATGCATGCAGTGAAATGCTGCAAATTTTCTATTAACCAGTGGGTGTCAGTTTTCTGCTGCAGTCTACTGGGGTGGCAGCATGATTGATAGGAACAACAGAAGGCTGGACAGGCTGGTGAGGAAGGCTGGCTTTGTGCTTGGCAGGAGTTTGGACTCGCTTGGGACCGTGGTGAAGAGACATACACCAAAGTTCAGGCCATCCTGGACAATAGTCACCATCTCGTCCACAACATCCTGGAGGGACAGAGAAGCAGCAGCAGTGGGAGACTCTTCTCACTGTGCTGCAGGGCTATTCAGGAGATCCTTTGTTCCCGCAGCCATCAGACTGTAAAACATCCTGAACAAAGACAGTGGCTCATGATGTGGTCTGTTTATTACCACTGCTACTCCCATCCATCCATCCATTCATCCATCCACTCAAACCATATAGATTTAATGAGAGAATTAACATCATCTGTTGCAGTTCGTATCACATATTTTAATGGAAGCATGTCAAAATGCCTATGTGACTCAGGTCAAGCACCTCAATTTGAGTTAAGCATCATGATGGATACATCATGAGTAACAAGCTTAAAATGTAAGTCATGTTTTCTAAATAAACATAATGCAGCACAATGTACAGTGGTGTGTTCATGACAGCAGTCATGCAATGTGAAAAAGCAACAGTATTATTTTTCTTAATCTTGAGTCATTTTTGAAAGCAAGTTCTTCAGGACTTTGTCTCAAGTAATAATTTGACATAACAACTCTCACTTGCAATTTTTGACCAGGAGGATCTATGCTTTCATTCAAGCTCTGAAGCTGTGTACTTTTGTCAGTGTGTCGTTCTGTGATGAAACAAGTCACTTTAATAAACACCAGCCAACCCTGCTGTTGTTAACTTTTTCTTTGTTGAACACTCAGCAACTTGGTTTTATTTATATATCATTGATAACTGAACTTAATTCAGCTGCTGAGAGCACAAGAAAGTTCTGATTATTTTCACTGAATCAAAATAATTCTCTTCTATGATCAGTCTACTCTTTCCAAGTAACCCATCCAACCATGGTCCCCCTGTGCCATCATAGTGAACAGATAACCCCAAGGACACTTGATTTGCAAACAGATCAATTAAGCCACATGTCCTAAGGACTGAATCAGCGATTGTGTTATTGATTTTTAGACGACCTTTAATAATGTAAACACTCATGTAGCGGACTAACCAGGATTTCTGTCATTCTTTTAAATACAGTTACATCTGAATCTAAAATCTTCTTTTTTATCTTAAACATGAGATTTTGAGTGGCCTTTTTGATTCATGGGACTGAGAGCATCACAGGAAAAGAAGCACAAAACATTTTAAGCCTCATTTATAGTCTCTGGTCAAATAAGGGTACACAAACAAAAGTGAAAATATGATGAAATGAAAATTTGAGGAGGTCTGTTAATTAGCAGATTTTTTTCATAAAAAGTAAGAGGTAAAAAAAAAATCCCCTAATGATTATGAGTCATATTTTTTTCAGGTCAGCAGTGCTGGGAGTAAATCATTGGAGTCAAGAGGCTCAGCTGAACATCCGTCATGATGGATCAGAGCAGGATGAACACTTGGGAGGGATTTAAGAAATATACTTTATAATCACCACAGCACAGGACTGAGTAGCAACCAGTGAGCGACAAATCCTTTAATTTCTAGTACAACATGTCAGTTATTTTGGTCACTTGAATGATTTGATATGTTGAGTCTTTCTGTTAAACTAAAAGATTTTAAAAATTCCATTTTTCATATGTTTTAATCTAACCTCAAGCAGGAAGAGAATGGCAACGTTATGAGGTTCTATGGTTTTTTAATTGCCTTCTTAATCCCTCATAAACATTTAAGATGTTTCTGTTTTGATTACAGTTTCCTCTGTGGAGTAAAGTTTGAAAAAAAAAAAGAAACCAGCTGAAGCAAAGGAGGAAATGGTCAGAAATTCCTATTTGATAATTCAGAACTGGAAAACCAGATTTAAGGGTATTCTGTAATCCACACTAAGGGGAAAATATAATCATAAACCAACATATGACTTATCTGTTGCAGGAGCTTGTAAATGCATGTTCTGCCCTCCTGCATGAACATAGATGCTTAAAAATTTTTGCTCAGTAGGTTCTTTTCTGAGGGGGGACACTTCATATTTACAGATGTCCTACTTTGCCTTAATGATGGTTCATATTCGATTTTGATGACTGCTAGAGCATGTTCACAATTAAATGTTCAAAAGTCTTCGTTTTCTGAAAGTGAACCCCTGACCTATTTGTATTCTCACTCTGTCTGAAGCACTAATCACTTTAAGGGCCCCTTCTCCATGTTGACCCAGTCCATAAGTTAACCCATGGTGGTAGTTAAGTGCAGTGTGGTTCATGTTTCAACAGCTCTGCATAGAGTAGTACAGTGATGATTTATTTCTGTAGCCAGCCCAGAGGTTTTCACCCTGTGGTTCTCTCGATTAAAAGCCTGTGGGATTTATTATCGGCTGTTTGGATTATTGCTGACAAAAAGATTTTGGCAAAAAATAGTTAAAGAAATGCACACATTTTGTTCTTGATGATGATCTTCTCAAATTAAGACAACGTTTTTTGAGCAATAAGGTGGGGTGGGGCAATATGACGTCTTGGCAGCTGCTGGCGCTGTAAACAGGGGGAGAGGGAGAAGTCCTGATGCCACAGACTTTCTGTCTTGTGCATAGAAGTGCTGTGTCATGTGGAGGAGACATGTTAAATAAACTAAAGAGCTTAAAAAACTCAAGAAAGAAAAATATATGGTCTTTAAAATATGAGTAAGAAGGTACAAAGTAAACACAGGTGTTGTTGCTATGCATTTAGACTAAACTGTACCAACTGCATAAACATTTTTTGTCTTGTCTTTTGTCTGAGAAATCTCAGTGGGATCAAAAATCTCTTTCCAAAGAGTGAGAGTGGTGCCAGTAATGTGAGAGTGTTGAATGACAGCTCTGTTTGTAACATCTGTTTGATCGAACCTTTCATTTGAACAACTGGTACCTTTTATTGTGGGTAACCATGAGCACTTCAAAAACAAAAGATTCTTTGAAAAAAATCAGTTAGAAATATAGTAATTTGATACTGAAATGAAAATGTAAAATAACTGTACTGTAATATGTTTTATTTATTGTCAAAATATATTCAAGTACTTATGAAACTGTACTGAACATAGACTCACTGACCTTGCTTGCTGCTGAGTTTGATCCCTTTTTCCCTGTCATGACTGCCTTTATTTGTCATGGTTTCCATTCAGCAAGTGCTGGTAACATTTTTCAGCGATATTGGTTCTTATTTTGGTCTTTTTTGTGATATGAACCCCTTTTGGCTGTTAAGTCAGTGGTCCCAGAGCACTGAGAACAGTTTGTGACGTTGGTTTTCGAGGACACACCGTTTTATTATCACTGAGCTCTAAAATGTGTAAACACACCTCAGTATATTCTTATAACATACCTCTCTGTATTTCTGTATTTTTCTTACCTCTGTCAAGTAAGTTGTGTTTTTGCTGCTGTTTGTCCATCTGTTAATTTGTCTGTTTGTCAGTCTGTCCATATGTGAGCAAGATAGTTCTTGAAGGATTTTGACGAAATTCAGGAAAAGTTGTTCATGGCACAAGAAAGAAGTGATTGGATTTTTGTGGTGAGCTGAATACAGATGCAGATCAAAGAATTTCTTAAAGGATTTTATAACATTGCGAGATCGAGTGATAGTGCAGTTTTCCCACATTTTCAATTATAGCTCAAAACATTCTCAATGGATATTTAGGCAGTTTTTGACATTTTCAACATTAAATTGGCTCAGACTGTCTGAAAGGCCTTGGCAGAGTTTTGTGCTCTTGATAAAAAAAAATACTGACACTGAAATGAAGTGGAAGGATTAAATAAGTTATACTGCCTCCAACTCATGAGAGTGAGATATTCACAGTAAGTGTTGCAGGTGTATCTCTTTCTTTAGTTTTCCTTATTCTTTTTGTTTCTTTTTAAAAATGCATTAATTTGTAATTTTACACATTCAAAAATAAAGTCATCAGTCATTAAATCCTTCAGCCTTCCCTCAAAGAAAACACAAACGTTAACATCAACGTACGGTGAAAAAGATCCCAAGGTCAAAGTTGCGTTTGTTCCGTTCTTCCGTCGTCTTCCTCCTTTAAAGGACCACTCCAACGTTTTTGTCGTTTTTGTGTCTTTCCTCACTCAGTCCATGACAAGCAGGTAGACACTATTCCTTTGACTGTGCGTCCAGTAACGAGGAAGAAATGGACTTAGATCACCAACTGGTAGCTTAGCTCAGCTCAAATGCCAGGAGTATATTGGTAGTGCTTTAGCCTGTCCCTGTCTACAGACATCAGATAAACTCTAGACAGTCCTATGTGCTTGTTGTGTTTTTTATTGACCGCATGATGTTACATTATCTATTTTTAGACTAAGATTAGCACTTTTATGCAATATTTGAAAGAAATACTTCAGAAACTAAGCCGCAGAGCGCATGCCCAAACCACCGCAGATATTGCCACTTCCAAGGAGACAGATTCAGAAGCAGCATCGTTTTCAAACATGCAGTCGCTTCCCTTGGCCAGTTTCCACCTCTCTCCCCTGATTGGGCTGTCTAGCTTTTAGCCATGAAGTCGTGGGAGATTGGAGCTTGGCAAGATGGATCTGCGTGATTTCAGACAATAAATCAGGCAGGTCCATCTGCACTGCAAGGTTAAGAACCTCCTGCTTCCCAGTTGAAAATTTCGACTAAAGGGGGCATTTCTATTGAGCTATATAGTGCAATCCATTTTAGCTGTCTGTTGCTAAAATGAATTGCACTATAAGCCTCTGAGTTCAGTGTGTGTCTAAATTTCACCATGAATGTGTGTGTTCATCAGGCATCAGGGCCGTAACAGCAGGAGAGGTGCTGCTAGTTCTGCCCTAACATAAATGTTGCCTCCTGACACCACAGCAAATAGGCCAGCTGCAGAAATGTGCATGGTCAGGTGTGTATATGGATCCTGCATGTGTGTGTATGTGTGTTTGGTACTGGTTGATGTGGATGTATAGTTTATCACACTGAGAAGAGAGTCAGTCATGCCCACCCCTCATGTCAATGAGACCATGGCCTGGTTTAGATTCATTACATCCTATCAGACAATCAACTTTATTAACACGCCTCTCCATTTGTTGCTCTTCCTCTGGTCCCCCTCAGTGTTCCCCTTGATGCAGCCTCGTGACGCTTGCTCTGCCTGAAGGTTTAATAACACTAAAAGGTTCACCACCCCCACACAGCTCCCCACTAACCCTGTCATTACTGAAATTATCTGGTCTGCTCCAATAACTTACCTGCCTGTGAGTCACACTGAACCTGATAAAAAGTGAGAGCTTAAAGACTTTCTTGTATTAAGTTAATAATTTTACAGAAAGATCATAAGCAGAGCTCTATTGAGTGTTAGCAAGTTAACTCAGGAGTTTAGCACAGCAAAAGTGAGAAAGTTGAAAGATATATATTATCCACAAAACTGAGAGAGTACTGATGTATCACTTGGTGTCTGCTGAATAATAGATGTTAAAGCAGCTTTTTTTCAATCTGTGCTGCTGAGGAGTCTGCATTATACTCTATACTCTGCTGTCTGCACCTACAGCCCTCGGTCTTTATGGTGCCTATACCTGCTTTATATTTTACCTTAGAGTAAAACCTTCTTGCTGTGGGGTGGAGAGACAGTCACAGTTTTTGTGTTCAAAGCTTTTAAGGAGTTTTTAATCTGGTGATGAAACTGAGTAAAATTTAAGGCCAAGTCTACAGCATAAGAGGGTATATGCGATAATTCTGCTGTTAGTAACTTTACTGAAGACCTTTTTCCTGCCTCACTGTGTCTCTGCTCCTGCTGCTCTCTCCCTCCCTGAGAGGGGGAGTGTCTACATGGAGCTGAGGCTCCCTGTTGGATCACAGCTGTTCCTCATTACTGCAATCACAGCACCTTCATAAGCCTGCTGCAGATGATTCTCACTCCTCCATGTGGTACTGTTGGTCATCTCTAGTGAATCATAGAATCTCTTGTCGTTGTTTTTTTTGAGCCTGAGCTTTTTGTTGTGTTAGGAACCTTACTTACCTTTGTCTCTCCTCCTCTCTTGCAGTGTCTCCACGAGCCCAGACACTCGCCAAAGCTCTCACCCTCGCACTGGACTTCTCAGTCCCCCTCCAGCCTTTACGCATTTCCTTCCCCCTTCTTCTGAAGTTGTCCTCGATAAATTCTAGTTTGTTGCACTTTTACTCTGTTTCGGCCTGCTTTTGGGTCCTACTAAAAACCTTGGGAGTCATTGCCTAACAGTATATTTTAACCCACAGCTTTTTATGTGCATAGTGGCCTTTTATAGCACGCAAACAGAGTTTTTGGTCAGTAAAAAGACACATTTTAGAAAAACCCTACTGGGGTTAAGATTTTCATAAACCCTGCAAACTGTGTAAATGCGTAGAGGGGACATATGATGTTCAGGCTTGCACTGTCACACAGATGCCTGTTTCCCAACTGTTTGATGTTATTGTGTGACACTATCTGTTTTGTTCATTTGACTGATGTACTATGGCAGATGTTGCTTGCAGGTTTCCAATTGGACTATTTATATCAGTGGTTTCCAAGGTCTAATTCTTTAATCCCTCACCCCCCAGATGTACCCAAGAAAAATCAAATCATCCCCAGGACCCTTAAAAATATGATGCTTTGCCGTCCAAAATCAACATCAATTTGAATTATTTTTGTTGCAGGGACTGTAGAAGCTAACTCTTGTACAATGCTTAAAATGGAAACATTGATGTTTAATATTGTACATAGTCCCTTTAGAGATCATATGAATTAACATCCAGATACAACAGGCTGACATACAGTTATGTTCATAATAACTGCAGTGTGTTTAAAAAGGTGAGTAAACCTCAAAATTCTTCAAATAAATTTTATTTTAATGCACACAAATGCATTGGGGACACAATTGAATTTGATAATATTTTACAGAAAGTCAAGAAATATAATGTTCAATGAAATAGCAGTGTTGACATCTTTATTTACAAACTCAAAAATGTAGTGTATAAACTAAGAATTGCTTGATGATTTAACTTTCCTGAGAATCATAAACTAATATTTAGTTGCATAATCACAGTTTCTGATAACTGCTTCACGTCTGTGGTGCATGGAGCCTACCAACTTCTATCGGTCAACAGGTATTGAAGCCCAGGACAATTGTACTACGTTCCACAATTGCTCTGCATTTCTTGGTTTTGCCTCTTGAACAGCATTTTTTTATGTCAGCCCACAAGATTTCTATGGGTTTAAGGTCCGGGGATTGTGCTGGCCACTCCATTACTTCAATTTTGTTCCCATTACTTGAATTTTGTTTGTCTGGAACCATGATTTTGCTCGCTTGCTGGTGTGTTTGGGGTCATTGTCTTGTTGAAACACCCATTTCAAGGGCATTTCCTCTTCGGCATATGGCAACATGACTTCCTCCAGTATTCTGGTGTACTCAAACTGAGCCATGATCCCTGGTATGCCATAAATAGGACCAACACCATAGTACGAGACCCATCCCCATATCATGATGCTTGCACCACCATGCTTCACTGTTTTCACTGTGTACTGTGGCTTGAATTCAGTGTTTTCAGCTCGTCTGACAAACTGTCTGTGGCCCTTAGACTCAAAAAGAACAATCTTACTCTCATCAGTCCACAAAATATTGTGCCATTTCTTTTTAGGCCAGTCAATGTGTTCTTTGGCAAATTGTAACTGCTTCAGCACGTCTTTTTTTTAACAATGGGACTTTGCGGGGGCTTCTTGCTGGTAGCTTGGCTTCACATAGACATCGTCTGATTGTTACAGTACTCACAGGCAACCTTAGAGCTTCTCTGATCCTCCTGGAGCTGATCATTGGCTGAGCCTTTGCCATTTTGGTTATCCTCCGATCCATTCGAATAGTCGTTCTTCTTTGTCTTCCTCGCCTTTCTGGTTTTGGCTGCCACTTTAAAGCATTTGATATCATTTTAGCTGAACAGCCTATCATTTTCTGAACTCCTTTATAGGATTTCCCCTCTTTTATTAACTTCTTAGTCAAAGAATGCTCTTCTTCTGAACAATGTCTTGAACGACCCATTTTACTCTGTTTTTCAAGGACAAATGCACAGCCAGCATATGCAGCGTCAGTTGCCTTGATCCTTAAATAAGGGGCCACCTGTTGAACACCTATTTTTTTCACACAATCAATTACCTCACTTATTGAACTCAGCACTGCTATTTTTTTGAACACGCCCCTTTCAGTTAATGATTCAGTTTCACAGAATCAGCAGCATGCACGTCATGCCTGTTGGGTCTGTTGGTTTTCTATACCTTTACTTAACCTTCTAGAAACTTACTTGCAGTGTAGAAGTTGAAATTCTAACAAAAACAGTGATTTATCTTGCTAGTGATGTGGGACTGCTATTATTTTGAACACAACTGTACACATGTTCTTATCAACAGGCTTGTGAAGAAAATACGCAACAATCGTGTTATTGTTTAAAATAATGTATAGCCCTATTCACACAAGCCACCCTGACATTATCAGGATACTGTCTGGGCTGTGGATGGTCTTGTTACATCCGCCAAGGAGGTTATGTTTACGCCGGCATTTTTCTGTCTGTCTGTCTGTCTGTTTGTTTGTTTGTGTTCAAAATAACTTGAAAAGTTCTGAACGGATTTGGATGAAATTTTCAGGAATTGTTGGAAATGGAATATGGAGGAACTGATTAAATGTTGGGACTGATCCGGATCACCTTGGCGGAGGTCTGCACTCTCTGAGTGCTTTTCTAGTTTTCATGGTGTTGTTGGATGTATTCTCTCAGATAAAAAAAAACACTGATTAGGGATTTTTGATTTAATGTTAAAGTTCACAGTTAGGCATCGGAGAGTACACTGTTTTTGCTGGTGCTCAAACATTTAACACTTTTGGCTGAAAGTCACCTATTTGCAATGCCATGAATCAAAGTGTCACACAGTGGTGCAGTGGGTGGTTGCATATGGCCTTGGGTCTTTGTGTGCCATAAAGTGGTATTCCTCAGTAGCATTCATCGTGAAGAGGCAAGTATACTTATATACAAAACCATTCATAATGCCAGTGATCGCAAACTCAAACTCAAACCCAAGAAAAAATAGCAAGAATGTTTTTGAAAAAGTTCTGTGTAGACAGGATGCATTTTGACTTGGCTGGGAAAAACCTCTGTTTCAAAAAGGATCTGTATGTGAGAGTAAGAGGTCTTGAAATTAAATCTTAATATGAGTTTCAAAAACTTCATCAGTAGAAAGAGTATTTCTACTTAACTAATTTTATTGTTTTGAACAGCTGCAGCAGGATAGGCATTAGATGAATGTTTGACTGTATGCTGATGTGACATCTCTGTTACGATGCTATCACAGCAAAAATGACACATCTGACTTTTAGAAGTCCTCTTTTTTATAAACAAACTTACTTGGGCAAAGATTGCATAGAAAGATACATACATAAATAACATGCATGACAGTACTTATGTTACACCAGTCCAGGGCCAGATCTGCAACATGAACCCACAAACTATCCATGTACTCTCAGGTCATGGCAGGCTTACATTTGTACATTTAATATTTGGTACTTGTGTATCTTTTTTTGAAAATAGTTACATTTTTAACTATGCGGCTTTAATTATTACTTTAATTATCTTTCTCTGCGTTGATTTAGCATTTATGGTAAATTTAAGGTTTCATCTTTTTTTTGAATCCCACATAATTGACAACTGAAACACAATATACTAAAAAAAGGCTGACTGCTTTATCAGAAAAAGAAAAAAAAGCTGGCTCCAATGGATCATTTGAATCATAAAAACAATTTAAAAAATATTTATCCTTTATGAAAATGAATAGTTTTTTGTATGGTGTTATAGTGGATTGAATTGTATCCCTTTTATGAATACAAGCTGGTTTTAAACTTAAATACTTTCACAGTAACTTAATTAATATTGCTTTACGGATGATCTTTATATGACGTTCCTGTAAGGAACTCCTCTGTTAGTGTTGGTTTTGATGCCCCCTGTGTCTTGTGTCTCAACTTATTTTATCAAGCTTTGTCTGTACATACAAACAGAAACAAACTAACACATTGTACTTTTTATTACCTGCAGAAAAGATTATTCACGGTAGTGCAACATACTTTTCTCTGACATCTGGTTTAAAATGTTCCTTAGAAATATTCAATTGATTATGCTGCTAATAGGTTTTGATGGTCAAATAAATGATAAAATAAAGGCATTGATTATATATTAGCCTTTTTCCTAACCAGGTAAAAACTCCTTACTGGAGCTTAAAGTAGCTTTTTTGAATATGAGACCTCCTATTAGAAGACTATCTTCAGAACTTGGTGTTAGTGCAATTCTGGTAATTGAATTGTAATACATTTTTTGTAACACTTACCTTACATTAGGAACTAATAGCATTAACAAAACTGATAGGATTTCAATATTCATATAATTTCATGGTTGTTGAACACATCACAACTAAACTCAGTGTTTGCATAATAATTTATTCACATATTTTCACATACTATATATTATTATTGCTGCAGTTCTGGAGCCTTTCAGGTATTCACTTTCAATACTCCCACAGGGGAATTCTATGTTCATATATTTTTCATCTTCATGCATGCTAAGTATAACATTTCACAGGAGCAGGATGCAAATAAATAAAACATCTCTTTTAAAGTTACATGTCGTAATCTACCCATTCTATTAATGCTTCAGTAACATGCCTTTTTCAAAGTCCTTATAGTGGGGAACACTTTCAGAACATATAGTCTCCATTAGAGGGTGAAGGCTTAACAAAGAGCACATTAATAATACATATTGTTAAAGCTGGCAATCTATGATTAATCTTTATTAGCACCCAAACCACTGTTCCCCCATCCAAGTGAAGCCCCTCTACACCACACTGGGAAAAGGCTAAGTGTAATTATAGCATCTCATCTATGTACAGTAAATTTGAAATATGGCACCAAGTCTGCTTGTGAAAAAAAGCTTGAGGTTACACGTTAAAATATATGTTACTACTTTAGTTTGTCTTATTTGAAAAAAAATCTTGATCAACTCTAGATAGTGGTCACACTTTGAAAACCAAAGTGTATACACTGAAATACTTCCTTTTTCTGAGTAAACAACATGCCTTGTAGGCACTGGGAACATTGTGATGTTTAACACAGTGTTAAAAAGTAAATCTAACTCATCCTTAACACATCAAGTTTCTCACTTTGCACAAAAGCTCCCAGCAATGTCAGTCTTTAATCTGATTGGCACCTGATGCACCAAATAATTTGAAGAAAAGTGACTCCATTTTTAAGAAAAAACTTTATACACAGAGACAAAACTCTATACACAGAAGACAAACACTGTGTTTTATTTAACACTGATAGTTTTAGTGCTGTTGCTTTTGTGTTTGACTTTGTGTAAGTTAAAAAAAGGTGCTTATTTGTCCGCAGAGTGACTTTACTCGAAGCTTACGGACAATGAGAAAAAAACATTATCTTTCTCTTGGTAGCTTAAAGTAGCTTAGCATTCAATTTTCTGACTCCAGTCAGAGATTGGCTTTTTTTCCACACATGCGTATGCATGCACACGCTTAAGCTCTTGCATATGCACATAATTGGAAAATAAGGAGATTATTTCTGACCTACAGCAAAGGCAAATAATGGAGAACTTGAGATAATTCAACCTCAGACTGTCTTTACAGTATTTAGAAATTGCTCAGTTTAATCTGTTGGGTTCTTTGAAGGCAGCTAGTGTCACGTATGGAGAGCTGACCTCTGCATCGTGAGAGCTTCAGGTGTAAGCTTTGTTACAGCAACTCAGTTGCCTTAGTAGTAGGGTGATTCTTGTCTCTTAAAGTGTCCAAGTCAATGAGGTGAATTGATGCTACACAGAGACTGTCCTTGCTCCTGAATAATAAAGCAGTGGTGAATTTTGTGCCCTAATGTCCGGGGTTCTTAGGCCAGGGAAAAGGTTTCGCCAAAATGAAAGAAGTCCTCGAGCCCCCTGGCGGAGGAGCCTCTGTCAGACGTAAGCTGACTCACTAGACTGGGTCCTGCCCAGGTTTGGGGCCTGGGACAGGTGTGAAACGTCCTTCTTGCGCACTTCACAGATGGACTTCCTGCGTGCCTGCACCCCTCGGATGGCCGTTTTTATCTTCCTCCAGCCGAGGTGGTTGAGCTCAGCCAGGTTGAGCAGCACACATATGCCACTCACAGCAAACATAAAGACCAGAAACACGGTCTTTTCTGTGGGACGAGATACGTAACATTCCACCTCTTTCACACACGGGTAGCGATCACACTCGAACATCCCAGGCACGTTGAAGCCATACAAGAAGTACTGGCCAGCCAAGAAGCCAATCTCCAGTGCGTTTCTAAAAACCACCTGAATCACATAGAAGCGAGAGATACCCTCCTGCCGCCGTACCTTGGCGCTTTTATGGGTTGGAGGAAGACCTCGAGGTCCATTTGGGATCTCTTTCACCTCCAGGCAGTCATGGTCCTCCTTGCTGCTGTCAGGGTGCACCAGGATGCCGTTGACATTGCGGGCATGGAGCTTGCGAGCATGATGGTCATGATGGCGGCCATGATGACCGTGACCATGGTGATCCATGTAAGGATGCAGCAGGGAGTAACTTCGGTCCCGTGCTTTGGCTGACTGGTGGACAGAGTACGTGATGAAACACAAACTGGGTGTGCACACCAGGATGATCTGGAACACCCAGTATCGGATGTGCGAGATGGGGAAGGCTTTGTCATAACAGGCCTGGTTGCAGCCGGGCTGCATGGTGTTGCAGATGAACATGATTTGCTCATCCTCATACACCTTCTCACCCACGATACCGACTATCAGGATGCGGAAAATCACCACCACTGTTAGCAGGATCCTGCAGAGAGACAGAAGGAGCAGAAAAGGGCAGGAGAGGGAGGGGGTTGAGAAGGAGACAGACAATCACAGTTAATGAGGAGCAAGTGTGCAGCGATTCAGGAAATATCCTGGTGTGATTTAAGTCCTGCTTCACCTGACATTCCCTTTGTCACTTTGAAAGTAATTCAGGGTACAGAGAGAACAGTTCTTGGAGAGGATTTTTTGATGAATATACCTTTGTGTCTTTATCTGTATGGTATGTCCTTGCACGACTGTGTGTGCACGTATTATCACTCAGCTGCAGTGACAAACAACCTCATAGGAGGGTGGAGTCGTGCCCTACATAGCATGCACACATGAGCTCACAGATCATATGAGACTTAAACAGGTGACTTCACACTCATCTTCACAAATAGAACAGGACATACGGGGACATCCATTTGTATGTGTATGTGTTTAAGTGCTTATGCATTCACAGATAGTGGCTGCATTCACACTGCAAGCCTTAATGCTCAATTCTGATTATTTAACCAGACTAGATTTTTCATTTGTCTGTTTACATTAGTTCATAGAATGTAGCCTGTACCAGACTTGGGTACGAGGATTCTTATATTTTTATACTGATAGAAATACTCTTATCTAAGGGTGATCTATGTAACAATTGATACTTTTCTATTGTTTCTTGAAAAGACAACAATATTTCATATACAACTGCTACAAACCAAGTAAAAGCTTATGTTAAGACAAAAAAGTTTCAATTTGATCTGTGCTTCAAAAAAAAAAAAAAACCCTCATCCAAACAACTATGTTTAAGTGAGTTTGCCAGAAACTGAATTTTCTGTTTCCTGATCTAACATTTGAACACATCAACAATTTTTTTCACCAAGGCCTAATACACACTTTTCTGAGCCATCTTTGAACTCATAACGTAACCACATGTATGAATTGATATGTCAGTTAAATGACTGACTGACTGTTTATGGGACCATTTTCATACCGAAAGAAAATATTAGGCAGGAAAAAAAGTATTAAAGTCTAAATTTTGAGAAAAGTTAAAATGTCTAGAATAAAATAAACGTTTCTCTTTAAAATTTATTTCAACTATATTCCTTACATTTTAATCCAAATCATGACATTTCAACTTTTACGTTATGAGATATTTCAGCAGCCCACTGGGATTTTAACAGATCTGATTCCACGGTGGGCTACACAGTTAAATCAGGTTAGTGCTTGTGCCTCACATCAAGAAGGTTGCTGATTCATCTCTCAGAGTTGGTCAGAGCCTCTCTGTGCAGAGTTTGCATGTTCTTCCTTTGCATGCCTGAGTTTTCTCCAGGCACTCTGGTTTCCAGGTATTACTGACTCTACACTGCCCTTAAGTGAGACTGTGTGTGTGAATGGTTGTCTATCCCTTTATGTCAGCCCTGTGATCAACTGGCAACAAGTCCAGGGTGTACCCTGCCTCTCGTGTCAGTTGAGATAGGCTCCATCCCCTGCAACCCGAAGTGAATAAGTGGTATAAGATGGATGGATGATATCATTGTGGCTTGAGCTGTTTTAAGAGTCATAGAAAATCAGATCTGGTTCAAAAAATCAGACTCATGCCACTTTGGCCTGCAATGTGATTGCAGCCACACTCACTGTCCACTGTTTTGAGGACAAGTGCTGATCTGATACTCTGTAACTTGTCTTTTGTTGTCTTCCATCATTAAGACCGGCTCTGTTGCTTCATATCTGCTGTAACAAAGATCTCAGTAGACAGATCAGTTGCAGAGCTTTAGAGGCTGCACTGTTCAGATAAAAAGAAACACTTGTCAAAGTTCCTGTTTGCAGTAAAAGTACAAGTGATAATGTGCAACTCAGAGCTGAACTGTGCAGGATGTGTTTTCCAAAAGAATGAAGGGATTTCCCACTGAGCATCATTAGTGCACTGCTGCAGTTAGAGGCAGTGAGTGTCCAGGGGCCAGATGAGGATTCGGAGAGCAGTGTGGCTGCTTTTTAAGGCATCTGAGAGACTGCTGTACTGTTATCTTCTGGTGTCGATCCAGCATGGGCACTGCGGAGGAGGAAGACCAGGGGCTTTAGGGCTGCACTGTCAGCTCTTTCTAATGAGCGAGGAGAGCCTGCACATCATAGGGCTCCCCGCTATTTATGCCACAATGCAGAGGATGTGCATGCTCCCCGTGAGGATGAGCCAATTACTTAAAATGCACTTGTTTCCAAGCACGGGAGGGCCACCCGGGGACAGAGATGGATGGGACCTGGCCTCAGATGCATTAGAGCAGCTCGGCTTTGGCAGCTGTATATGACAGCAGCCCTAAATCCAGGTAATGTGCTTATGTCAGTGCATTTTTTCATCTTTCTTTTGTCTGTTGTTTTTATCACCATGTCAACCGACACCATGGTCTATTTTTTAATGAGGGTTAAAAATGCCCTCATCCACTGACTATGTTGAGTTACCACAGCAACCAGAGGATTAGTGAAAGGTGAGAGAAGAGGGGTGCAGACATTGAGGAGAAAGTGGTGAGAAATGTCTGAAAATGTAAAAGTTTTCCTCAGGGGAGTTATGAAATAAACGTCTTTGAATGAGGTCATGAAGCAGACAGATCGTTAGAGAAGAGTGTCAGACAGGTGTAGATAAGAAGTGTAGCGCAGGGACATGTTTGCGTGAAACAGACTAAAAATAGAGCAGCATGCTGCTGCAGGACTGTTCCTGCTCCACCTGTGAGTAAAAGCCTGAGTTTGTGTGTGTATTGTTTGTGTGAAGAAGACAGACACGAGAAGTAAGAGACAAAGAGGGGGAGGCAGCCATGTGTGTGACTTGTGCAAAATGGCAAATATGTCGGGCCATCAGTGCTCGTAGCAGCTGTGAGCGCATACGCTACACTGACTTTCAGCGTGTTTGGAAATGCAGCGGAATAAAACATCTCTGCACCTTCCAAAATCCAATGCAGGTTATGCAATTTACATGGGACATTATTCATTTTTCTTTCATGTAAGCCACGTTGATGTGTCTCCACTGATAATTTGATAGCTTTGGATCTGACCCGAGGGCTCATATTGATTCTTCTCTGCACAACAAAAAAAATATTTGATGGCTGTGTTCACTGAGCTGGAAATCTGTGGTTGAGGCTTTTCATTTAAATGCAAATATTTGCTTAAATAATAAAGCAAATATCAAAATAGAACATGGTGAGTGTCAGAAAGAAAATGTGCAGCTATGGATGCTGATTTAGTTTTCAATATGGAAAGCAATTCCTCTGTCGGCTTTGCTTCACAGCAAGTGATAATCACTTGGCCATCACAGACTTATTCAAATGTCAGTACAGTAACTCTGCCCAGCAACAGCGCTCACCTAGGCTTATATGCTGTGAGGGTCTTTACAGTAAAAATGCTCTCTGAAGTGTTTGCTGTTGACTTTTTCTCCTACGTTTACCAAATTTTAGACCTAACATGTTTAATAATGTTATGTTTTAGGATCGTTCATTATGCATCATTCTTTTTTTTCCATGACAGTCATACTTGTTCTTGTAATATCTCAAGAACGTTAGCATGGATTTTCTTCAAACTTTGCCTTTATGTCCACCCTTAAAAAGCTCATATTGTGCTTTTTCTAGTTTTATATGGCTCTTGATGTGTTTAACATGTCAGTGCTGTGATAGGGTACTTTTATGCAAAAGAGAAATAGTCCAAGCTTCAGGATCTCTCCCTCTCCCCCTGTTTACAGCACCAGCAGCTGCCTGAGACAGCTCGTAACCCCAGCCCCCCTTAATAGACCTACCACTGTGATGTCCTACCCTTGTTTTGTAAGCAATTTAAGTCCATTGACTCAGGCTGACAAGCCGAGTGCAGAGCAAAAACTATAGAATGAATGTAGTGTTGGAATACTGAGGGAATGCAGTATCAAAAATGATAAGGTTTTTTTTTAACATAAGTGATTGTAAAAAATACTCTAACAGTTACCAAAATCAAATGCATGAACCAAAGTTACGGTAAGAAATTGGCATTTTAAGGTGGCACCGATTCAGTGTTAGAGGTTCAAGGTCAAGAAGTCTGAAGTCTTTAACATTTGCTTGTAAGCATATCTTAGAAACTGTTGGAGGGACACACTTTGCACAAATGTCCAATCTGACTCAAACATGACCTTTTAGAACTTAAAGAATAAGATATTTGTGTCTCATCTTCATACTGAAGATACTTCTTGAACAACTTGATTGAATGCACTGGCACATATGAGTTAGACACAAACACAAAATGTATTATTTTAGCAGGTCAAACATGTTTGGCTTATAATTCTTTTTAATTAACCCACCACCCTGGATGGTGAATCAAAAAGTTTTTTCTGGACCCTAAATCAACACTGTTTATGATAGTCAGTCAGATCACTGATCCTCATATATACATTATTTCCATTCCTGTTTCAAAAAAATTACTCATTTCAATTTTAGCGCTTTGCTTGTTTGTCTGAAGTACTTTTTCTCATGATTTGTGAACACGACAATGTTGATGTGTGAGGAACACACTCAGTATTATAGACAGATTGCATTCTGCAGAGGAACACAACCTAAAAATGTGGAGCATTTTAATTGTTGGAGAGTGGACTGGCCTGTGACTCCTAACTAAGACAGTCAGCACATTCATTATTAAATCACTGCATGTTTTAGGTGAAATGGTTGACATAATGGAATTATTCACCACAAGACTCCTCACTGGTTTGCACATTTAAAAATGTTCAAGTTGGTTTCCAATGCTTGTTTTTCTCAAAGCAATACAGATTGATTTATACTTGTAAATAATTTAACTGGCTTTAGCAGTTGTCAAGGACTACTTGAATGCAGCATAATTAGCAAGAGAATCATGTAGATCAGAAGCAATGTACAAAACCTTTTATTTAAGATGCAGTACAGCTCAAGTATTCTTGGTGCACCTTTCTTCACCTCTACAGGAGAACTGTCAAACTTACTCCTTGACTTTATCTCAGAGGAAACTTGGCTAAAAACCGTATTGCAGATATTCACTCACCCAATCTTTACTTGTTTGTTGGGCAGTTTTACATCGTTAAAAAATTCCAAGACATTGCAAGTATTGAGTGTTGTGCAGTGTGTTTTTGCAGCAAGCCTGTATTTGTGTGTGTGTGTGTACTCTGCTTCTGGATAACAGGATAATCAGCATGGCGCAGATTGCTGCATTAGCAGAAAGCAGTGGACGAAGGTTATCTGCAAACATCAGTGTTTTAAGTCCTGCAGAGTAACAAGCCAATACTGAGCCTTGGAACAGATTGGAACAGGACAGCCCCAAGGCCTGAACCTGCAGAATATTCAATAACTAACATTAATGATGAAAAGGCTCTCAGAATTTTGAGTAACTAAAACCTGAGGGCATATAATAAAAATAAGGCCACTTGCTGATTCAAAGGGAAGAAGTGGAAAAGAGTAGGCACGGCATTGTCACTCACATGGTTCCTTTGACCAGGAGTGGCTTAAATTATTTCCTGCTCAGGCCATCACAAATCAGCTCAGAGTATGACAATCTTCACAGCCTTATTCCTTCCCCCAGCACTTAGTGTTACGTTTTTTTTTTCTAGGGACTTATTTAATACTGTGCAGGAGATTTATTAAAATATAAATGTAAATGTCTTAACCTCTGGATTGTGATTACATGTGAAATCCCCTCTTCTACTTTTGTTCACATGTTTTGTGTTCTGTCCTCAGATGGTATTTTTAAAGGATTGTTGAGACCAGCAGCACGAGCTGTTGACTGTGTATTGATATGGACAACACATCTCTGTCTCCTCCCATTGAAGCCTAAATGACCGTGCACAGGGCGCAGACAAAATGCACTAGAAATGTCTTTAGTTTCCAAGGCATTTGCAGAAGGGATCCGGTAGCTTCAACAGCTTAACTGGTGCATGCCCCTCAGGCTTCTAGAGTGGTGCAAGGATGACGTATCTTTGTAGGCCAACATGGAAGTTAGCATCCACTGGTTGTCTGGACTAGAAGCCTATGTGATTTTTCCCTGTTTTATTGGATCATTGTTGATAAGTTCTGTAGCAAACAAATCTCATAATTCATTTTTGGCTTGAACAAAATACTAAGACTTAGATTTTACAAGGAAGGGTGGTGTATTTTATTTTGACTTCTGTTTTTTGGTTTTTTAATTATAGGTGTTTTTCACATGGAATAGCCACATATCAAGTGTCATTTAAGGTTTGGTGTTGCGTATTTTCAACTGCAAAATAAATTATATTTGAAATGAAATAAAAACTCCGTGTGTGAATTTTTATTATTTAAATATATTATAAATGTTATCTTCACATATTCACATTATATATGTTTTTGCATGTTTAAATCATAAAAGCTAATTAATTTCCGTCTGTAAAATATACTTTGACCCATTTTAACTGATTTTAACATATGGTTACACTTGAAAAGTTGTCCACCTCCAAGCAGAAGCCTATTTTCCTTTCTTTCATGAAATACCCGGAATTTAAAATGGTTAAAGACAAAAGTGGGGAGGAATCTCAGGTAACATTATTGAAGAAGACAGCAGACATTAGAATAGAGGGTATTCTTTTTTTTAAGATAAGGTTTTATGTCATATGTTTATGACTGCCCCAAAGTGCTGTTACAGCTTCCCTCTTTAATTTATTTTCTTAAAGTGATTAAAACAGTCTCATCCTTGTGAGATGAAATATAGAAACAGTGTGATTCATTTGTCTCATTTATTTGTTTGTGAAAACAGTTGCGGATCAAATTACCTCCAAGTTATGAGGAAGGATGTGTATGTGTTTCAACTGTCCCTGGTCTCCCCTATAAACAATGCTGCCTGTATCTTTGACTCATTGTGACTCTCTCCTTGAGTAGAGGCTGCAGATTAATGTGTTTGTGTTATAGTGATATTCTATCAGCCTTTTGGGGGGTTGAATGAAGTTGTTAGAAGTTAAAAAGGTTCTCTGATGTTGCCATTCATCACTCATGTAAGGGCTGCCTTCTGCATGATTTTGCGCACATGTGACTCACAAAGTTAATGATTTTAAACACCATGCACGAACATAATGGCTGCCCAAGGTTACGTGCTTTTCTGCAGTCAATGAGCTGATTTTAAAGCACTTCGTTTTTGCACTTAATTAGTGATTTTTCTTGATACTGAAGAGCACGGGTGTCTCCACACCCTGAGCGTGACCACTCTCTCATTTACACTGGGGCACGTGCCCCAGTGTAAATGAGATGCGCCCCTGGGGGGCCGCAGGGGTCATGTCCCCCCTTTCATAATGTTGCCCCTGAAAAATCCCATTGTAAACTCAAATAAAATTTTTATAATGGTAAAGTAATGATTGTTGACGGTACAATACAAGTCATTCTACTTAAATACACAGTGTTTGACAATTTTATCTATTGAAAGATTACAAGATTAGAATTGTTGGTTGAGCACAAACAAACCTGTAGACGGGTAGGATATGGACTTATAAGAAACAATGACATAATTACAGTTATTGTTTAATGTCACTACTTTCAACAGCTTAATCCAAGAGTGTGACAGTGGGGTGGAGCTGTGTGTGTGTGTGTGTGTGTGTGTGTGTGGGGCCTGTGCCTCAGTAGAGCTTTATGCCTAGCAACGCCCCAGCTGCAGAGACTTTGAGGTGTCTGTCCAATCTGTAAAGCTGAGTTTCATCTCAGCGCATCTACCCTCATAAAACTCCATGTAGCCTCTCTGCTTGATCCAAAGGGCCTTGGCAAAGCTAATGTGTATAAACTAATCTTTGTCATTTCGCTTTGGCATCTTAGACACCGCAGTCTTAGTGTGACTTGCATTCATGCACCGCTCTCTCTCCCTCGCTCTGTGGAGAGATTGGAGAGGGGATGAGCGTGACCACTCCTCTCACAGTCTTGTAGTGATTTTAGGCTGACAGTCCGCAACCCATTAAAAACCCAATAATTTTGGGTTGGGACCAAAACTTTGGGAAAGGCTGCACAAGAGGACGCATACTATTCAATTCTTCTCTGCTGTAATTCAAGTGGCATTGAGTTACACTGCCTCCATGACTTTTTGAGGTATTGAAACATTTGTCCAGTACTTGATGCTTCTGGAGAGTGTGCAGAGGAGACACTGGAGAGTCTGAAAATACATTTTTTTAATCCTCATGGTAAAGAAGGGGTATAAATGAGTTTAAAAGATATTGCATCCTATTTTTCTTTTATAACTACTACATAGAATAAAGAAATGCCACTGAAAATGATACTCAGAGGTTTCTATACAGGAATAAACCATTACAAGAGACCCTTTTTTCAACATCTGAAGTGATGTCATAATCTTAGCTGGAAGCAAAACAAAGCAAAACTGAGGGCAAACACATACCACCACCTTAGGCTAGCAGGCAAAAAAGAGGTCAAAACAATGTAATCTTGTTGTGCTGTTCGGTGTCTTAACAAAGGATAAATTATAGAAAGTTAAAGCTGAAATTCAACCAGCTTTCTTTTGTTTGTCTGTGTTAACTTTTTAAATTAACACTCCCAGTCCTGGAAAATCAGGCCAGAAATGTGTTTCCTGCTTATACTTGTGTTTATCTGTGCATCCATCAGAGTCATGACGAGGGATGTGAATCTTAAACCAATTCCACTTGAGAATCAATAACAGCTCCCTCAAGGAAGTTTAATGATTAGTCTTTTTGCTTATCAATTAGCTTAATATCACTGTCCTTCGTTTTACATGCTTTTTAACTCGAGGACATCAAACTGTCAATGAAGAAGTCAAAAGTGTAATCATGGCCAAAGGGGCCCATGTTATCAAAGCTGTGGCTTCATTTTTCACAAAAAACTGTGACTGTCCAAGGTTTATTGGGTGGAAACCACATAAACTTGCAGAGGCATTCATCTATGCTGTATGGTAATAAATATCAGGAGTGTGATGTGTTTGACAGTGTTGCCATTGAAAACCTATCCAAGCAAGCTTTTGTATAGACAGAAAATCCACAGGAATCGATAAGGGAATCATTGGAGAATTTGATTGATAAGCAGTATCAATTATAGCTCTGGTATCAATTAAATTTTATCAATTCTCTGCAAGTCATTACATCCTTTGTACACATACTTGTGTATACATGCAGTATTATACTGGAGGATCCAGTTCAAGGGCACACCAGAGAGCTCAGGCTGTATACCACTGCCTGTCGTGTGAGAGGTATGCTCACTTTTGGATTAATGCTAACAGAATAAACTCCACTATCTTAGGCCATTTTCAAAAATACCCTAATAACAACATGCAATCCAGCACAGGCTAACATGGTTAGAAGATTGTTTTGCCCCACCCACTTAAAATAAATACTATTGTTAAATTGGAAAAAAAAATCATATAAGGGGTCAGTATCATAAAGAATAAGAAATCAGAATTTAACATAGCCATGTGACATGAGACGTTTCCTTTTGAACATTGTTAATGCATCGTAATGGACGTTGTCACACTGTACATGTCATCTCAAAAAAAACTTTTGTTCAACCTACCAAGGAAGAAGCCATGTTAAGGCAAGATTTAAGGCCATCTTACCAATAGCGACTCTGCTTAGACGTGTAGCCATGTCAACTATGTCCCATTTCTCTAAAATCAGAAAACCTCAGTGAAAGGAAAATGGGTGTGATACAAAAAAAAATAAATCATCCCCTACACAGAGAGAGCACAGAAATGTATTGGATATATAGGCTGATGCTGTTTTTTGAAGGCTGTAAATAAGTATATTTAGGGTGTAAACACCATCTGTTTCCTGCACACAATCATTACACAGGGTTCCTGCAGCCAGCCTCAAGTGGACCCTGAACAAACCACAGCTTTTGGCGCTCCTGCATGGGCCTCTGTTTTCAGCCCCAGAGGTAGCCGCTTGGTCTATATTGTTGCCAGTGAGCAGAGACAGCTCTAAATATTTTGGCTTCACTTCCAGGCAGCTGTTTCTCTGTCAGTCTTGATGCACTGTCCAGCAGATGGGCTAATGGGCATGCCAGGAAGATAAAGAAGGCTCAAGGACATGATTCATTACTATGCATCTCTGCAAACTGATCTGCAGTTGCCCAATCGACCTGTAAGATTGTGTGTTCAGTGTAATGGTAGCTGCTCTTTGACTGGTGTGTCGGCTGGACTTGCAGGCTCTGTGTCCCAGAGGCTTTAACGCACACACAGGTGTGCTCACAAGCACACACACACTAAACAAACACACACATATCCACAAACTCACATTCATTCATATAGCAGCTGCTTCTGCCATCCTCCAGGGACAACACTGGAGTGCAGCAGCAGATGGATTTACACACACTTTACCCTCATACGCAAGCACACAAACACGAGCACGCACACAATGAATTTAAATCAACTTTAACAGTATGTGAGTCATAAGAGAAACACATAAAGGTCTATTTCAGTGTATATATGTATGTACACATGCAGGCTTCAGAAAGGTTGGCAAAATGTAGGATAGTCAGAGTGCAGTGTAAAATTATTCTCCCCGCCTGCTCCCCATAATAAGCTCCACTGATTGCTGATGGCAGCATGTAATGAATAAAGACCTCAGCAGGCAGAGGAATTAGGCAGCTTAATTATCAGAGTGCAGACATTTCTTCACTGTTCCTCTCTCAAACTGTTTTAATAGTTTTAGGTCACGCCCACACATCAGGCAGACATGCACAACCACCTGAGGTGCCACTAAGAGTCAGTGTGATGAATGCATTAATTTTAAGCTAAACTTGTGAGCAATCAGCTGAGGCACTCCTCTCCCTCCCCTTTTCAAAAACTTATGAGTCATATTTTTTCCAAAGAGTTTAAATATAAATGGCTTTTGTAATGGCTTCTCTCAGCTGTGTGTATGTATGAAATAAAAGCATTTTCCTGTAAATGTGCTGCTATACTGACTGAAGAAAAATGTAATTGTCTTACTTTCTCATATAACAGCTCTGAGGGAACTAGCCCCCACCTGTTTTCAAGGAACAAATGAGAAAGGGAAAGAAAATTAAATCCTCAGGTAACTTCCTCATTATATCTCACCTGTTTAAATCATAATGATACCTGCAGATTAGAAAAGATGATCATGCTATGATGTATACATGCTTTTTTAACAGGAAAACTAATTTGTTGAGACTAAAGGATGAAACAACAATAATCTACAGTTTATACGCCTAAAGAAATGTGGAATTATCTGACCATTAAAAACTAAAATGTCTGACCTTTCAACCAAAGAAAGACTAAAAGTTGAGACATATACATGTTTAGGTGACCTTAGATAATTTCGACAATTTTCAAATTCTTAACTTTTATAATAGACATGTCTTGTGGCAACTGTGATGACTGAGATGCCATGATAGACACATCATATCAGCACTGTAAAAAACAATAGCTGTAACACCATGTCCTAACTAAGAAAAAGGATTGGATGTTGTGCCGTATTACACTCCATCACATCCCTTAAAAATGTGATTCAATGCCCTGTGTTCCCCTTTGTAAAATGTAAGACAAGTGCTTTTACTGTACAGCTGCAAGAAAGGATGTGAAATGCTTTGTATACCAAGGGGTGGTCCCAAAGGCTTATCAACACACATCTCTCTGCGAGCCAAACTTTCTCCTTCCTTTCACTCACCCAAATACACGAATGCTGAGCTATCTGCCATATAAAACAGATTGCTCTTTCTCTGCTTCGCATCTGTGTAGGTCTGGTGCAAAAAAAGGGGAAAATTGAGATGGGGTATCAAGGCAAAAGAAATGCGCCACGTAGAATTGTATCGCATATGGTCAGTATGGACATTTACATACGATTCAATGTACTTAGCCTGATTTTTACGCCAATGCTGCATTCAGTTATGACATGATGTGACATTTTAAATTAATTTATAATGACGCACAAACTGCACTAACAGCTACTGTTTTGTGTCTTTATCTTATTCATTATGGTGGGCTGCTAACTTCCAATGGACCACCATTATCACTCACATTGACACATTACTCAGCTCTGCCCACCTCTGCTGTTTTCTTCTTGATTTGAAATGAGAATTCTATTCAATAAAAAGTGCCATAAGGTGTATTCACTAAATAGTAAATAGTCAACATTTCATTGATAGATTTTGTGTAATTGAGGGGCAAAACTGTTAAAAGAAGACCTCCTGATTCAAGCTGCTAGCAATCCCAAAACTGCCTGGTGAGTAGCTTCTTGTAAAAACCAGGAAGATGACTTTTACCGGCTTTTCCTTCTCATAACGCAACATTAATCCACAAAACCAAAATGTTGCCTCATTATTCGTAAAAAGTTCTAATTTACAGACAACTGAGCTGACATCAATACATAGCATGTTCATCATTGCCAATGAAACAATACATGCAATGTCAAATACAGCTGTATAATGATGTAGAAACTGCTACTGAAGTCTGCAGTTTTGTGTCTTGATTTTTTTGGCAGGGCTGTGGATTGATTTAACCTGATGAGGGAGAAAATTGTTTTCTAGACCTCTTAGTTTGTGCTGTAAGCAGCCTCAAAAATGCTATGCGAGTAGCTCACCATAGGAACAACATTTCAGTTTCAGCCGACAAACAGTATGCAAAAGATGCGTCACTCTTAAACAGCTTGAATATAAACACCTAGAGATGAGTGGAATCAGCGTTTTTCCTCTCATTTCCTAACAGGCATATTCTGCTGATGGAGCCGATATGCTTAAATACATTCAGAGTATTCATAATCAAATCACGCTGTATTTGAAGCAAAGGTAGGATTTGCATGATGGACATTAAAAGGAAGGAATGAAGTTTTCTATAATTATATTTCGCACAAACATTTATGGCATTTAATCTCCTGTACAGCATGTACAGCTGAAACCACCTGAATGTTTTTTCAAAGATCTTTGTCTCAGCCCAGAGAAAATAATCTTTTTCATTTTTGCTTGGAGTCAAAAGCTGATTAAGCTTATTTTTAGTCACCCAGTTAATCTATGGTTTTAACCCATTTAACCTCATCAGGTCTTAAGTGTTTGGTTAAAAACTTGTTTTTTAACTGCAATACCTTGGCATGCAGCCTTAAAAGAGAAATTCAACTCAAAAACCTTCAAACCACATCTTTCTCCTCTTGACAAGAATGATCTGTTCCCCAGAACTCTTTGAGTAGGGCTTACTGCAGGCGCCTTCTTTGGTGTGTAGATACATTTCATATCGGTCAGCTGGGGACACATTTTCTCTGCCAGTCTTGCTTTATCATCTCCTACTATGACAGTTTCAGACAATAGAAAATCCCCTTCTCTTTCATTTTCACAGACTGAACATATTGCTTCTTAACTTGAGCCATGCTGGAAATCTTCCTGTGCCTCGACAGTGTGCTTGGCAATCGAAAATAGGCCAAGAAATTGAAAGAGCTTACAAATGAAATGATGCTTTCATCACACTTCTCTTTCCTTGTGGAGATTTTCCCTCATATGTTAGAGAAGGGAAAATTAACAGAAAAGATCAGGCCATTAAACACATGCCTATGGGCTTTAAATGAAAAGTCTGTGCCATGCTTTTGTCAAAATACCTTATGGATCAATCACCCAATCAGGTTTTTGACTACATAAACCAGCTCTAAACAGCCTTTCTCAGAATGTCCTATTTTGATGTTTGTCTGTTTAAATGCAGATGAGCTCTTTCTGAGCCTGCCCCTCTCTTCCAAGGGTTGTGGCGTAACGAGCTCAGGTGTAGATAGAGACCTTTGTGTGGAGATACCACGTAAGGAGTGGGTATTAATACTATGACTCACTGTGATATCACAGTTAGTCAAGGTACTGAGCAGACCATGAGATTTGATGGTTTTAGACATTGCAGGACCACAAACACATGAATGTTTAGGTTGGATTACCTTTGTCAGTCAATCAATACTCCAGATATGCAAATATATGGCAGAAAATGCTAAAAACTTATTTTATGGTACACCCCCTTCAATGTTTGTCAAAAGAATCATCCACTAATGCAGAGGTAAGTGAAAAGGGAAGGCTTACAAACTATCAGTAAACCTAATTTGAGTCATGATCTCTTTGTAGATGTGCTGCAAACCTTTCTGTAAGTGTTACATCTGAGCCAGTTTGTAGCACTCCTTTAAGAAACATCCCCTCTAACTGTCTCATAGACCAGTGGTTCTTAACAGGTGTGTCAGGACTTAAAAGTTGGTTGAGGAGACATGCTGACATTTAAACAAGTCTTTAAAACCTGTGTCCTTGTTTTGTTCCTTATTTTAATGCTGGCGTTTATCTGTCTGTCCGTCTGTCTGTCTGTTTGTTTGTGTTCAAAATAACTTGAAATGTTCTGAACGGATTTGGATGAAATTTTCAGGAATTGTCGGAAATGGGATATGGAAGAACTGATTAAATTTTGGGGCTGATCCGGATCACCGCCTGGATCCAGGAATTTTTTAAAGTATTCTTCAACAGAGCCAGATAGGACCATTTTCTCCAAAGTGGACCGAAGCTGCTTGGCGGAGGTCTGCGCTCTCTGAGTGCTTTTCTAGTTCTGATTTGTTATAGACAACAGAAATTTGGGGGCACTGGCATCCTAATGATTGTGCTCTTACACCCCAGTCCACAAAGATTGTTTCTCTTGTATTCATCAAAGCTTACTGAAAAATTATTGGTCAATACTCTGAATGTAAGTGTGATACAACAATGGAAACCAGAGCACCAGTTTCAGTCTGATGTATATTTTTTCATTTTTAGTCACAGACATATAGAAAGTAACCAGGGGCACATGTATCTGATATCGCTTCACCTCCTCTGTGATAATGGTCAGTGACTCAGCTGACTAGGCATTGTCCTACTTGGCCGACCAAAGATGGAAAATTCGAGGATGTAGAAGGAAATGCAACCTGACATGTATATGAAATGTTTATGAGAGGTTTTATTCTGAATGAAGCTTTGCACACATTGTTAATCCCACAAAATGTAAGTATGTGCCATAGTACTTGTCTAGCATGACCTTTTGTTTTTAGCAAGGAGAGGGACACTAAAGACAAATTCAAGTTAATATTACCAATTTTTTTTATTGCCCTAACTTGCAATATTAACAAATTCCCAAATCTGCATCTGCATCTGGATCACCCCCAGAATCTAATGGATTGATCCTTGACATTTCTGACCAATCCTGAAAATTTCATCGAATTGCGTTCTTAACATTTTGAGTTATCCTGTTAACAAACTAACAAACACAGGAAAAACATCACCTCCTTGGCGGCGGTAATAAAAACTCTTCTTCATGGAAACATTCCGTTAATATAATAAGACCTGACTGTCTCAAATTTATGTGATATAAATAGTGATATATTTTCTCCTTTACTTTTGTCCATATTTTTTTCTTTCAGAAGGCATAAAACATTAAAAAGTTATTGGCAAGAAAAGCAGGCCTAACATATTCAAATAGTTATTGATACAGCAGTGCCACCCTGTAACAGCAAATGTTGCCCTGTGCAAAAAATATGAAAAAACATATTTGTTAAATGCAGTCCTAACACTGATGAAATGCTTTTCCAGCGTTAAACTTACTGGAAAGCAAATTGAAGCATTTTGATTGTTTATGAAAAAAACATTGGCTAACACTCTCCTCATAATCTCTTTTGTATTCTCATCATATATATTACTCTGAAAGGGCATTTAGTTTAAAATGTTTGGGCATTTTATTTTCTGATTCATGGATTGGTGACCCTTGGAGGAAATGTGTTATTTACTCATTAAAAGAAGCCTGAAGATCTTTTTAAACAGAGCTGGTGCATTGTGTGTCACTGAGTATGGAGATGGCAGTTAGATAATTATTTTTGTGAAAAGGATCTTAATTAGTTTATACTTATTGGGTTACATTTATACAACATGCCTACACTGCAGCAACAGTGCTCTAATTTCTTTGTTTATAAGAGTTTTGTTGAGCCATGGAGGCCATTGTAAGTTATAAAATCACATTCAGGCCTAATTAAAGGATTGTAACGCTGGTGGGAAATCATTGAAGTGAAGAACGTTTAGGCTGTGTATAGGAAAACATTACACACCCAGTAAAGCCCTCTGACTCACACACACTCCATCGATGTGTTGCTGAAATGAATAATTGCCTGCCCCGGATGAAAGCTGAGCTCAGCTTTACTGGCAAAATCCCCGTCGAACAGAATAATCAATAGCATTCAACATCAGGGATTGCTGCACAAATAAACTAATGACAACTCTGGATGTGCAGAAAAATGGTTTAATTTGAAATTCCTGGTCCCTGCTGCAGGATGATGGATTACTAATCCTGTCAAACGCTGAAATAATGCTTCCATTGTTTGCTTGCAACACGGTCTTCCCAGACTGTATAGATTTTACCCAGGGAGTCATTATTAATGATACATGAAATATACTCTGCCTTAGATCAGATAGGATGATGCCCTCAATTTAAGAAGTGTTCCCACATCTCAGATCACTTTGGGAGAGGAAGAGTGCCTTTCACAAAGTGGGGTACCTCCTTCCTGTGGATGTCCTGACCCATTTAGGCAGAGAGGAGATAGAGCACTATTATTTGCAGCGGAAGGGAACTTTGGCCAAAGAAGCATCTGTGTATTTCTCAAAAAGGTGAGGACGTATTTTGTTTCATTAGTTTTTGTTACCACTGTCCATCCAAGGTGGGCTGCACAATAGTTTTAGAATCTTAATTGATTTTTTTAAAAAGGCAGTGAGCCACTGATGTAAGGATGGTTTTGACTGATTTTTAACACAACAATCATCTATTGCACACACTAGACCAGTGGTTTACAATCTTTTTCCTTGGAGCTCCCCCAAGCTGGATCTAAGAAGAGTCAAGCACCCCTTGGACCCACACAAAATATTTGAAAAGACATGTTGCTTTCCAAAATTAACATTAATTTTAAATGCTTTCATTGATGAAATCCAGATAGACAGGGCCCACACATACACATAATTTTACAGTTTGACAATGGTGATACCAAAGATGCAAGATCTTGCCTGCTTAAATGTGCCTTACAAAAAAAAAATCATCACCAAATCCTCACCTGAAATCATCAAGTGTGACGCCAGCCATATAAGGTTTATTTGAAACCACAAACATAAAACACAGAGCCACAGAGTATTCTTTAAACCACTTAATCCTTACATTAAAAGGCTGGCCAAATATTCATGCATAATAAATGAATGACTTGACATCAGTGTCAGTTTACAACAAGGGCTTCATAACATTTATGAAGATTTTATGAAGTATTTGTAATTCTCAAGTGGGAAGTGATGGGTGTTGAATAATAGATGGTTTAAGTCATTTAGGCAGGAGTAAACAGAATGTGGGTGGATGTAGGGATTTATTAAATGGTGCATAAACACGAATTGTGAACAAATCCTGTTTTTAAGACCTGTTAATCTGATTGAACTAATATACAGAATGAAATTCAGAAGAATGGGAAGCTTGTTTTCTTTGAAAAGCCTTTACCTTTTCTCAGGTACTGTTTATTCAGAAAAAACTGCATTGCTGTATTTGCAAAGATGTTAAATATTGAATGTAACTTCTCACAGGATGGGACTGTCCTCATCTTAGCACAACTCTTAAGAGCATTGCATTCAGAAAAATACTTATTTTTAGAATTCCTCATTAAAAGGGGACACTTATTGAATTTTTGTGAATGTGAGTGTGTGCGTTTCCTCAGCAGCAGGGTCAGTCAGAAGCTTCAGAGGAACGAGCTCTGACACAGATTCTCAGCAGTGAACCTCTGCAGAGGGAAAACTTCTCCTTCTTCCTCCATCTCTTTCTCCACCCCCTCCTCCCTCTCTGTACCCTTTTTGTTCTGCCTCTGTGCCTCACATCCTCTCCTCTCCACCCTTCCATCCGGCAACCTTTATTATTTTATCTCCTTTAGATCACTCCTGTCCTCCATTATCTCTGCCTCCTTTTTTTTCGCTCTACTTGTCTTTGTTGCTGACCTCACTACAGCATTGCAGTGCAGAGGGAAGATGCATCAACACATTTCCTCTCTTTCTTTCTGTCCTCCTACCTGCAAGGTGGATAACTCAAACCCAAAGGCGTCATACCCTTTCAGATGAATGCGCCATTTTTTAAGTTAACAAACATGCACACCTGTGCTCTGCAAAAACATCTGAGTACCACATGTAGCATGAAGAGTGGTATTACACCACATTTTTATATAAAGTACATGAATGATATGAAGAATAGAAAGAAGGAAATCATGTTTGTTTCAAAGGGGGTTGAAAGTTAAATGAAAATGTATCCGATTACATTTTTCAAAAAAAAGGTTTGCTCAGCAAATATAGCCAATATTGTGAGACTGGATGTTAGAAAAATGTCCTCCACAGTTGTTTGCTGTATGGTGTGGACACGTCTCTGTTTTTGGCAAATCTGCAGAGTATACATTCAGTTGTTTGGACAAATACCTGTCTGATATCCAAAAAAAAATACCTGTGGATAAGTTAATGAAAATGTCAATCCCAAGAAGACTATCTGTGCTCAGGGGTATGGCTAATGGGGATAAACACAGAAAACAAATAAACATACAACTAACTGCACATACAATGATCAGATAGATAAACTGTCTATCCTCTTTGGCTAAAGTGAAAGATTCTTTTTTTTTTTACTATGATTTTAATATACATTAAATTTAAGACATACAATGTAGCTCCTAAAACAAGCACACAGGCACAGCCACCTGGTCTGCAGCACCTTTTAATAGTTATTTTATTTTTTCCAATAATTTTCTTTGTTAATTTTGATGCTTTCTATCGCATGGTCTTGCTTACAGCTTTGTGCCAATCTTTTTTTTTTTCCATCTGAAAACACAATAATGGTTACACCATTCAAGAATGAAATGAGTGTTACAAGAAGACTTAAAATATTGTTTTAATGCCCTTAACTGCTGCCTTTGGGTAGGTGTAGCTCTGACATTTACAATTTTAATATTTTCCATTGCTGGGATTTAACCTGACTGATACCTTTGACTGTTGGAAGACTGCAGAGCTGGTGGTTCCATTAGTCTAGTATGTTATGTCCTGGCACTTTCATGTATGGAAGCATTAGTTTGAATGATGTGGCCTGGCTTTGATTCTTGCCTGTGGCTCATTTCTACATATAATCGCCCTGCTGTCATGCCTGATCTCTGACTCTATCCATTGTCTCTCCACCACCAGAGGCAAAATGCCAAAAGTAACTTGAAAACTGCAGGGTATTGTTTTTGTTTATTGTTTATTGTATACTGATTTTTTTTTCTTTCTTTCTCCTTTTTTTTTTAAATGTGAAGGACAGGACCATCAAAGAAACAAGGGGCAAATTCTTTGTCCACAGGGGGCGCCAAATCAACAGAATCTGAACGTTCCTCACAGGACCTTTAAAATACCAAGGGATAGATAGATAGATAGATAGATAGATAGACAGATAGATATATAGATAGATAGATTTTTCGTCTTTGATTTTAATATACATGACATACTAAGGCATACAAAACAAATCCAAACATTATCAAGGCTGCTGTATTGAATTCCACTAACACAACAGTGTATCATCAGTATTTAGATGTAGAATCGTTCAAGTGTATTCGATGAAATTTTTATCATGTATTGTTTGTCTTCTAAAACAAATTTCTTTGACAGCCAATCAACAAACTGTCACTGCAAAGATTCTTCGCAAAAAACGAGTCATCTCCACTACAAATCTTAATTGCTAAAAGCCAATCCCTCATAAATAGGGTTGTTTTAGCTAACCCCCAGTTGTGTCATCACCTGTCAGTGGGTTGTCTTTGCCCATCAAAAGCAGACATGTCATTAATTTTGTTAATTAAAATACAGATTGAGATACGCTGAGGCACTTTAGAGACCATTCTGAACTGTCAGTAATTTAATGCTGAAAGCCCCAGGGTCATTACAATGGTGAGTATTCCGTAAATTTGGCATGGGCCACAGAGGGAGGTCAATCCAGCCTTGACAATGATTTTTTTCACTGTGTAGTCATGATTATCATTGGTTATCCATGCACACTTTGTACACTGCCTTGTTAGAAGTCAGGCATATGGAAATCAAAACACACAACATTAATATTTGAATGAGTCATAGTATTCAAGCCACCTGTGGTTAGTCAGAGGTACAGAAGCAACTCCATTTATCCGCCTCTTTCACAGACCACAATTAAGCTAACCTATGCCACTGCTTATCTGGTACTTTTCTGTTTTTAAACACTGTTATGAATGACTAGGATAATTACCTATCCTATGCCTTGGCATAGGTTAGCTTAAAACCTACAATTAAGAAACAGCTTAATTGTAGCTTCGAAGATTTTAGACATCAAATCAAACACACTGTCATGGTGAATCTACCTCCTTAGTCTGTAAGAAATGGTACTGTCATTGAAATTGATGGCCGACATGCAACCATGTTCCAAAGTTTCAATGCAGGGGAAACTATTCAGCCATGGGGAAACATCATTGTCCTGTTCTTTGGAACTGCATCCTTTTGACTGCAAGCGCACACATGCAACTCATCAGAGAGACTACACACAGGCTGAACATCCGATGTGTGATGCTGTCTAGCAGTTGCTGCATGCTCCAACCACACCCTGTGAAGTGTAAAACTTCACAATGCACAACAGTGCAACACTTTGTCACAGTTGGTTGTGTTCACAAGTGCAACAAATTACACCTGACCACGCCCAACCATGCTGTTGGGCGTGGTCAGTGGTGCAACAGACTTGAACCTTTCAACCCATAGAGGTCAGTGCGAGAAATTTTGACTCCACACATGTTTTTAGTATGGAGTAGCTTTTGAATAGTCTAGGAGGCATCTTTGTAGCACAAATGTGTGCCTGTGGTGAACAAATCTCCAACTTGCTGATACATCCAAAAACATTCTTGTCATTTAAATATTGATTTCCTGACCATGCAGACACATGCTTTAGATAAGGAATCAAGTCTTTTGTGGGTTTGTTACTGCTAACATTTTCTAAAAATGTAAAATGCCTTAAAACGCCTATCAGTAAAGAGACAAGATCAACATCAGCTGAATACTAAACTGCTATACTGAAACTGTCTCTATGTAATAAAATGCACTCAATATTCCTCTTAAGATATTCCGCCAATAATCTAGCAAACAAGTACATTTGAATAATTTTGCAACAGTAAAAAGCCCAATTCTTGTCCCTACAGACTGAGGTACTGGCAGATACTGACCAATATGATTCCAAAGACAGTGTGTTGACTGTCAAACCACAGACAATCAGAGTAGTGGGAGTGAGACTGACTGGAAAGCAGATAATGTTACAGCTAATGCCCTAGGGTCGACTAGAGAGCGCTGTAGGACCAACACAATCTGAGGGAAGCCAAAACACAGGGGTCATTAACTGGGAGAATCTGCTTAATTCAGCACAGCTGACAGGCTATTTGTCATCAAAAAATATACCCACTGTGGATCATTTATACACATAGTGCTGTATAGTTTTGGATGTTTTGTCACAGTAGGGGAAAAATCAGGAAGCATTAGTTCTAAGGAACAAAAACGGTAGAAAACTGCTAGTAATTGACCTAGAGAAAGCACTGCTCTTTTTAGGATATGTAGGGTTTTTGAAGTGTTCAATGATCACCTCTTTAGTCCAACCAGTGACGTGCATGATCAACAAATAGCTCAAATTAAGCAAATGAGAGGAAGCCATTACATCATCAGAGAAATATTGAGACTCTTGAAAGAGGTAGCAGACAAATTGAGAGTTGCTTCTGTGCCTCTGAAAAAAACTGTAGGTGGCTAACAGTCATAGAATCACCAAAGATTGATTAGTCACCCCATGCTCACGGGGTATTAATGATTCAGCTGCCAGGACTGAAAATCAAAGCTGCATTAAGTAATTTTTGACCACTAGGGGGCGGAAAGACTCCAGAACAAGTTCACAACAGTTAGCAGTTAACTAATGAAGTTGTTATGGGCTAACATGTTAGCAAACAGTTGCCTACTTACATATCCAGCAGAAACAGAGCAACACGGACATCCCTTTGGTCTCCTTTTTCTGGCCACCTGTTGAATGTAATCCCAATATTCACTGGCGTTTAGCCCTTGTTTTGTCTTCCGGCTCATGAGAAAAAGAACAATCTCTTTTGGCCTGTTTAAAGTCGGGTTTCTTCACCAAATACTTCTGATCTTTGCCCCCTCACAATGGGCAATTAGCATGCCATTAGCTTTGTGTAAGCTTTCTTTACTGGAAGCATCATCCCAATGTCGATGCCATTCGACGATTTGGTTTTGACATTTCGGAAACCAACACAATGAGCTGAAAATGGCTAAAGCTTTGTAGGTCTTTAAAGTGACGTGTTGATTCTCAGTATAACTGGTAATTTGACCAATCCCATTAACAGAGGGGAATCATATAGCTATGTGGTACAAAAAATTGCTTAATGCATCTTTAAATCAAGTCGACATGCTCTACATTATGCAGGTTTTCGTTCCATTTGAGGACTAGACCAGGTGATTTCATTGACTTTGGCACATTTAACCACAAGCGAAGAACTCACTGAAATGACTTGGTGTAGTATTTCTTGGAAGGAAAATCTCCATCGCACATGGTACAAGATCCCTACCAACAAGATTTCAGATTTATGCAGCTCACATCATCTCTGTCACTCTGATGCAGCTCTAATGTCTGCAGTTTTGAAGGATATGACCCAATGGTTCTGTGCCTACTGTGATCAAAAAAGGGAACGCATCAGTTTTTAATACCACCACCTTTCAAAAATACAAACAAGGACACAAACACACTCATAAAAGGTACTGGAGCACACAGGTTAGGCCATGTCCTTGTTGCGGACTACCTGAGGTTTGGGTTAATGAGCACAGCAGTGCTGTCCAATTCAAAAGTCTTTGTTTTTTGCTGAAAGACATTTTTTGAACCAATGATCTATACGTCCAAATTTCATGCACTACACTACTTTGACTCTTCACTTTTCGAAATGAGCATCCCAGCGTGACATTTGGATTGTGTTCAATGAGTGGAAAATTCCCCTTTTACATTTAATTAATCCCACAGAGATGATGCGAAGCCCATTTTTCACACAGATTTTACAGCATGTCTCCATGGCATGTCTCCACTGCTTATCAAACTGAAAGTTCATCTGTTCAACATTCCACCACAAAACAACTCTCCCACCAAACATATGAAATAAATGCATCAGACTTTCACCATAAATAGAGTAAATGTCAACTAACAAGAACTTACTGAATGAACTTGTTTTTTTTTTTTTTACTTTTTTTGTTGATGTCAAGTTCACTCGGAGTTCAGAGCCATTTACTCCCTCTTTGATTTTACCTTTCCACACCTGCTTGCTCAACATCCTTTCATCTCCTGCATCTCTTCTCCCCTCTTACTCCCACTCCCCTCTCTTCCCTCTGTCCTATTGGTCTGTGGCCAACAGCATCAAGCGTTATATATCAATAGCTAGGCTATTAGGTAGTATCAACACAGGAACCTCTCTGAATTAACCATAATGCCAAGTAAAGCCTGCTATTGATTATGTGCAATTAGTTTATCCCCTAACTAATGATGAGTGTGGAGGATAAGGGTGAGGAGAGCAGAGAGGAGGAAAGGATGGGGGAGGCAGGGATGACTAAGTCGGGGGGACTGAAGAACAGAGGAGAGCACTGGGACAAGCCTGAGGGCGGGGGGTTCTATAGGGATGCCACGGACTGATTTACATACAGTAAAACGGGTCATGAAAATTTGAAAGAAACAGCACAGCACAGTTAAAAACAAAACCTGCAAATAAAATCTTCACACGAGACCTTTGTCTTACCTTCCAATCATGGTAGAGTGCTGCTGGACAGCCGCCTCCAGCAGCCTCTCCAGGATGGTCCATTCTCCCATGGTGGCGGAGAGGTGGCAGGACTCTCAAGAGAAGCAGGACTTGGGGTAACTGACCCCTCTTTCTTTAGCGGACCACCTCCTCCTCCTTCTCTTCTTCCTCAGGACCAGCCCTCGCTCCACTGGGCCTGCTGGCCAGCGGGGGTACACCTGACCCCCGTCCTAGCTCCCTTTTGTGACCTCTACACGTCGACCTGGCCACTCATCTGTATGTCTTTGACTAGTCAGTGTGTCTTCTCCTGGGCCCGTCCCGCTGTGCCTCTTCCTGGTGGAGGAGAGGTGCTGTGCTGATTGCCTCTCCCCTTCCTCTTCTCTTCTCCTCTCCTCTCCCTCAGTCTCTTCCTCCCCCCTCCCTTGCGCGGTGATGCTTGTCCTCCCCCTGCCGCACCACTCTGCTCTGCGCTACAGCATATGCTATAGCTCACTGAATGACAGCCATGATCGCCCTCTCTTTTCCACTCGCTTCCCTCCGTCTGCTTGCTCCGTCCTCCACTGTCCCTTGCCTCCGACCTCCACCCTACCCCCAGGGTTCTCCTTGTACTTTACCTGCACCTCCTGCCATCACTGCTGCTCTGCGCTTGCCCTTGCATTGTGTGGGATCTTTGCCTTTGCTGCACCCTTGCTACTCTAACTAAAACACACACACACACACACACTGCATTCAGCTGATCCTCCTTGGCTCACCTCAGCGAACAGCACTGTAAACACACACTTGCACTCGATGACAGCTCCGAATCCCACTCTCCCACTTCCTACTGAGGACTGCAGATCCACACCAGCACACAAAGCTCCTGCCTGCTGAATGTCATTTTATGACTGTAGGAATGGTCGCTCCCACAGCTCCGAGCAGCTACAAGGACCCATAAAAACCAACACACGCATGCACACACTCACGCAAACACGCTGCCACCCAGCCCCTCAGTAATAAATCAGCTGCCTTGCTGCATCAAGTGAGGCTGAACCGAGGCAGTTGCTGCAGACCTGCTGTCCTGTGTTGTCCCCTTGGCTAATTTCGGCACAGTCCAGTGCTCAGAGTCATGTCTGCCGCAGAGAGCCAGGATGAAAATCTGTCCTGTGAAGCCTATTTGTGGGCTCCATCATCTTTGCATTCCTCTCTCTCTCTCTCTCCTCCCTCCTCCTGCTCTCCTTCACCCTCCGCTCTCTTCTTCCTTTCCCCTTCCTTTGCTCACGTTTGTGTGCAGATCCCAGTCTTGCAAACTACCTCTATCTCACTGTTCACTCCCCATCTCTCTCTCTCTCTTTGCTCCGTGCTCTCCCTCTCTTCTTCTGCCTCTGTGTCTCTTTCTCGCTCATGGAATCGCTCTATCTCTGTCACACTCTCTGAGCATGCAACACCCCCCCTTCCCCTCTTCCTCCTCCTTCTCTCATAGATCTGTTCTTTCTCCTCCCTCCTCTCCTCCTTCGCTCCCCTCACTCCCTCCCTCCGTCCTCTGGTAAATGTGCTTGGATTGCTTCCCTGCTTCACTTATGCTTGCAAGAATGCCTCCCACCGTACTGCTGTGTCTGTCTCTGCCTGATGTTGCACAGAAAAAAGGGATTTCACATCTAACCGTGCTAGCTCTCTGCCCCATCCTCGCTGCAATCCTTTGTTCCAGTCTGGGAGCTCAGCATGGTGTTTCCCATACTCCTCAAATGCTCCCTTCCTCACTCCCTCAGCCATACATCATCAAGCCCCATGCTTTTTCCAGGAGGAGGATTACAGCAGAATCGTGTCCCTGCTCCACCCCATCCCCCTCATCCATCTCCTCCCTATCTCCATCTTACTGTACTGGGAATGACAACACACCTATTTTACCCTGACCCAACCCCTCGCACCCGTTTGTGTGTATTTCCTCTCCTCGTCTCCTCCTTTCTGCTCCTCATCCCCTCTCCTCCATTATGGCCCCATCCCCCCAACCTCCTCTCTGGAGAGATGAGCACCGTATTGTACTTTGCAGTGACATTGAAAGCTGCATTCATTAGATTTATATTAAGGTGGTGGGGAAATGGGATGGTGTCGCTCCATTATGCACAGCTACTGGCAGATGTATGGGGTGTTAGGAGAACACCCCTCGCACAGCGACAGTAGACCAGTATATGTGTGTACGATCATAAGAAACACGAGAAAGGGACCATAGTTTGTTTTTCTTCAAGGTGTGAGTCACAACAGGGTTTTCCCATCTGCAGACTGAGTCAAGTTCTGCTGAAGAAAAGGGACATGAAACCAGCTCAAGAGAATGAAGTCATGACTTGGGCTGGTAAGTTCAGTTCACTTGTGCAGCACTTTGCTTTATACTGCTGTCACATATGTCTGATCCACACCAAATGAACACTGTTTTTGGAAAGTTCAGGTAATTTGGGGTGATGTGAAAGTACACAGGAACTCTGGTGCTGACCAACGAATCAAATTCTGGTCAACCAAAAAACAGGGATCTTGGTTCACTTTCAAGTAGATCAAAGTCGTCCGAACCATACAAGAACTAAATAAGGCAAGAGAGAACCAAACAAAATGGGTTTCAGCTTGGATTTAGGCTAATGTAATGTTCACTGACAATATCAAGCAGAGTGCAATGTTAGCATTGGTACCTCTACCACCCTCCAGTCCTCTCAACAGATTAGCAGAATATGTCTGTACATCACTCCAGTCAATTTGCAAGTGCCACTCAATTATGCCAAAAATAAAGCTTAATCTTAAATTTTTGGCAATGAATACTTTGAGACTGCTTCAAGCCAAACAATAGCCCAATTCACAGTGCCTTTACACAAAAGCACTGCAACGAGGCTCCATAGTGTTTTTGCACCTCCAGACACTCACACTAATATTGTGAGGCCATAAAATCTGTGCTGATTCACGCTGCAATATGGCGAAGACGCGTGTGACACAGTGCGTGTCCCCATGTACACACAATAAGAGACATCCACTCACAGTGCTACTGTCTCCTGTTGAGTCTGTGTGCCCCCCTCTTCAATATCATGTCTCTGTTAAAACCTCTGAAGATGGAGCACAGAGGGGGTCGAGTTGTTACATCTCAACGACGTTCACAGTGGAAGTGAAACATCACAGGGGCGTAAATATTACGCCTCAAAACAGCACTGTGGATTGGGCTAATGTCAGCACTGTGGATTGGGCTAATGTTACAAATCAAAGCCAGTTGTGTATTTACAAGTTTAAGTGCAACAATGGGCCAGAGGGCAGGACAAGACAGCAGCTACCCCCCCCCCCCCCCCCCCCCCCCCAGCTGGTGGCGGGAAGCTAAATACGTAACATTTGGCAGGAATTGGTTGCTTGACTAAGTGCAGTGGGAAAGCAAACCAGACTGAGTGAAAAATTAAACAGTTCTGCAATTTTACCCCAACCAAGTCTGCTGAACTTTGGATGTGAAAGTGATCTGAGTTACTCTTTTCTGGTTTTGTTTGACAATACTAAAATGGTTTTCACTTCAGTTAAAAAAAACAACAACCACAGATTTGCATATTTCCTTTTGATCATTTAATGTTCTGTATTTCAAAGCAGGTGGAGTCCATGTAAAGTCCCATAAAAGGCCAAAGCTGGCCTTACATCTTTATGTCACAGCCAGCATAGCTATGACTTCAAGTTGCATTATGCATTATGGGAAGAAAGTCAGCAGGCTAAGCTATTCATTAATATTAATAGTGGAGATCAAATGTCCTATGTATGACTTATCAGATGAGTATATTTAACATTGTGTGACACACGCCTTAAGTGTAAACAAAATCAGTATACGAAGAAGAGGGGCTTTTAGAGCCCGCCGACGTCTTTAGTTGACCATAGAAGACATCAGATTGCATGGTGATTTACTACAGCTTAACACCTGTAGAGGTCTCTGCAGAGAAATTGTCAGTGATGCAGAAAAGGAGAGAGCAGCTTTAAAAGGGATAAATTCTCTTGCTTGAGCGAGCTGGACTAAATTCTAGGGACTAAACAATTTTTTGAACCAGTCTATGTAGTTGAGCTCTGCTGATGGGCTCCAGACAGTGAGAAACGCTAACCTGTTGCTGTTTTCATGGTATGCTGAGCCTGTGCACAGAAAGTTACTCTGTGGGTTCAGAGCTTGATTATTAAAGGTTTAGTTCAGGTTTTTGAAATGGGGTTGCTAGAGGCCCATCAGTTCAGTTCAGGTCAGGTATGGGAGCATATGCCAGTTCGGCACTTACCCTGTTTCCTGTACTTCTGCTGACAGCCTTCATCCAGGGCTGTGCCAGCCCCATGTTCCAACTCTTCAGGTATCTTTTGAGCTGGCCTCTCCACGATGCACAGGGTCACCCCTGTGGTCTGGTCCAGCCCACTTGGTCCTGGGCACCCAAGTGTATGTTGAGCTGGATCAGGTTCAGGAAAGCGCACCATGCCCATAGAAGCACAGCTGCAGCTCCCATATCCAGCAGCTGACCTTTCCTATTTACGTTCTCCTGGGCATGTCAGCATTGGACACATGGTCCTGCCAACAATACCCAAAAATGCATTGAAGAGAAATAGTCATGAAGGGGCCAGCCGGCATCTCTTGCCACAAGTCAATGTCCAGGCCTAGCAAGGGTATAGGAAGACCAGTAGGACCGGGAACCTCAAGATTCTGACTTTCATCCACATGATCAGATACAGTTATGTCATACTGCCTTATCCTGTTAAGTCATCGCCCCATAAACCAGGCCAAGTCTGTGTTTGATCTCAGCCTCACAGTTAGTGAATTGATAAATTACACTGCAAAGGTAAGTGAACTGCTTCACAACTTCCATGTTCTCACCACCCACAGGCACAAACTTGATGCCAACATCCACGGCATCCCCGAATGCCTGGATTTTTGTTTTAACCCAAGAAACCCAGCAGTCAGCCTCCTCACTAAGCAATTCAAGAGCCCCCACTTAGACGTACAGTCCCCGCAAAGATCACAGCATCATCAGCAAAGCCAAGATCAATAATCCTAACTTCGCCAAATGACACTCCACAGTTTGCTGTATCTGTTACCCACCTCATTATCCAGTTCATACAAGCAGTGAAAAGTGTAGGGGCCAAGACACATCCCTGCCTCAACCCAGAATCAGAAGAAGACAGAGATGGAGCCACCACACTTCACAGTGCTCTCTGTACCTGAATGTAGGGCAGACATCAGCTGTATTAGCACATGTGGGATCCCACGGAGCTCCATAATCCTCCAAAGGACATCTCTACTCACTGAGTGGAATGCCTTTTAAAAGTCAATATAGGATGCAAGTAACCCTCCACTGGCAGCGGTCAGTGAGGACCCAAAGTCCCAGGATGCTGGGAACGGTGGATCTCTTGGGTATGAAACCTGACTGCTCAGGCCACTGGTGCTGAAGCAGCTGATCGCAGTCCTGTTCTAAAGAACTAGTGCAAGTACTCTTCCCGGCACAGAGAGGAGTGTAACCACCCTGTAGTTGTTACACTTGCACATCACCCTTTCCCTTCCAGATAAGGACAACAATGTCCCTCTTTCAGTCAGTAGGGATGATACCTGTTCTCCCTACAGAGTAGATGAGAGCATGAAACCACAGGAGGGAGGTTTCACTGGCCGCTTTGAGCATCTCAGCCTGGATCTCTGCTTTCCCAGCCTTCAGCTTGTTCACAGTCTCTTCAGTTTCCCTGAAGAGTTGGTGGATTACAGCTTACAGGTGGGTCCACAACCACCACATCTGCGGCCTCCAACAGGAGCTCACGACAGGGAGGATCTGTCCGATATAACTCTGGACCAAAGTTTCTTGACATCTAATTCATCAGTCAGGACAGTGCCATCTGCTGCCTATACTGCAGGGCAGTGCAGAGGGGATGCTGCAGCTTTGAGGCACTGTATGGCTCTGTAATACCGCTTTCACACTAAAATTAGCAGGTCAACGCAGGTAATTTCAACACGGGTTAACCCGCTAATAATCGGCAAGTGACTCACTACCCACTGCCAGCAGCCCTGGGTCTACTCGGCAGCAGACGAGCTGCATGGTTGTTTTTTTTCCCCTTTCCATTAAGCTTATGTCATCACGTTGATGACATCACCAGCGCGACGAAACATGGCCACGTAAACAATGGAAAGGAGCATGGACGCCATGAACACGGTTTTCTGTACTATGTCCTTTTGTCCCTCTTTAAAAATGTACAAACTGATGATAAAAAGGTGGATGGAATTTGTTGCTGAGATGCCAAAGAGTCACGTGAGTTACAGACAGGGGGACAGGCACAATGTTATGCTGTGGACACGTTACGCCGACGTCATCCATAAATTAGAGGGTTGACCCAGGTGTGATGTTCCCACTGAAGCCGATCGGAGGCGAGCCAATAAAAACTTGTGTCGCTTGCAGGGTCAGTCGACCCGAGTCGAAATGCTGATTAAACCTTTTCAAACTGCTGACAGGAGCCGACTGTTACCAGGTTTAAACGGGTTTTTTGGCCAGTCTGAAAGCGGGTTTTTTGGCGCAGCACTGGTGCACAAATGGCCCTCAACCTTCTCACACAGGCCACAAACCCTGGCATCTACATCTTTCCAGAACGCTCTCACAGCCTCACATCTTAGCCTCCAACTCGGCTTGATTTTGCCGTCGGGTATACCCTTACAGCATTCTTCAATGACATGAACAATTTCTACAGAGATGATGCCCCACTTCCTGCCCGGTAGCCTCTGTATGCATTCATTTGCAACAGTCAGGCCCATGGTACTAGTAAATATAATAAAGGAACCTCCGAGCCTTGTCTCTGGGGGGAGATATCCAGGCTCTAGCTGGTACATACCAGTACATGGTGCCACAGAAAGTCTTGTACTTTACCTGCTTTAAGGTTAAAACTACTCAAAAAACTAAGTTGGCTCGACAATGTTGGTTATGTTAACTATGTTAGCTCGCTTCAGTAATATTCCTTACAGTGTTTAACTTTAAATAAAATGTAAACATTTGTGTTTTATTGTTTTAATTTCATGTTGGTTTGTCCCAAATTTCCCCAAGGGTATCAATAAAGGATCTATCTATCTTTCGATCTTGTCCATCTGAGAGCAGCTGATTGCCACATACATTCACAATGTATGATGGGATATTTTGCCAGCATCCCTGAGGTCCTCAAATACTTCCCTTTTAACTTATTCCTCATGTTTCCCACACAAGCAATTGGGAGAGAGCTCTCTGTTTTTATGCCCCTAAATGATGTAACTTGTTCCCCCTTGATATTCAAATGGTGAGGTCTCTGGGTTTTTTTAAAGTGAACTTAAGACCTACCTTTATACCTGGCTTTTAATTCAGTTTGATTACATAGCACTTATCATTTTTATTTCTGTTTTTATTTAAGATTCATCTTTGGTTCAAATTAGCTTTATCTTATCTTTGGTTAAATTAGTTTTATAAACTTTGCTGATTTAATTTTATTTTTGACCCCACTTGTTGTGCTCTTATCCATTTTATTGAATTTTCGTATTTTCCTTTTAAGTTTTATTTGTTGCTAAACTGATGCAGTGTACACAAGGAAGTCATCATGCATCTAAATCTGCCTGGTTAACAACAAGTATATATCAGGCCTCATCCCTTGGCAAGTAGTTTAAAAAAAAAAGGTTCATCATCTGCAGCAGGTGCTTCTAAACAAGTGGAGATCAACTCATTTAGAAGCATGTTGGATGAAACGTCCAAAATTTTTAAGCATCTGTAAAATTTGTCAGCGTGCTCAACAAAGATCAGCGTGCCCAACTGACACTAACTTAGTTCTGTGACCCCACTTAGCTTGACATGGTCTGATGTTTCCCTCTACATCAGCAAAAGTTGGCCAAAACCTCAGCACGTGAATGCGGCTTAAAGCTTTTGTTTACCACAAATCTCGAGTATCTAGCCATAAACTTATTAAAAAGGGCCATAGACTGCAGGCAGAAGAACTGAATGTATTAAGGTGCTTACTCATCTCCAACTTCTATGGCTCACTACTGCAGCCCTCTTAAAGGTGCACCTTTGTACAGCTTTGAAAAAAATCTCCTGCCCTGTTACATCTTCTAATGTATTCATGAAAACAAATAGCAGTGAGGTTAGCAAATTCACCACCACAGCCCCTTACACAACAACCTCTCCAGTGTATTACTTAGTGCATCGATCTATCTTGGCATGTGCATGCATGCACACATGTAAAATCCCCACTGTGTATGTGTGTGTGTGAAAGAAAAGGAAGCTGAGTGGGGGAGACCGAGCGAAAAAGGATTTTGTCGGTTCAGCATCTTCAGTGGGGGGAATTGGGGTCTTTCCCTTACCAAGGACATATGGTGTTGGAGTGCAGGAGGGCTATTGAGGAGAACAGGGGAGAGGGGGGTTGGGATGGCTGTAGTTTGGCAAGGAGCGGGATGTGAGCAAGCAGCTGAAGCGCTGGCATCAGCCGGTCCACACGCTGAGAGGAGAGTTCAGAGCTGGATGGCACATGAGTGAGGAGAGGCGCAGGTGTGTCTTCAGTGACCTAGAAAACACAATTCAAGCATAAATGAGCACACATACTGTATGCACACATTATCATACGTATTTACATCACTAGAAACACAAATATGCATGGCAGTGCGATTGTTAGAAAGTCAATTTAGATAAAAAGTCAATGTCTTTTCCCATTTCAGTGCATATTTAGGACTACAGTGTTTCATTCATATTTCTGTCTGTTTCACTCCTGTATGATCACATAAAGGTGTCCTTGAAAAGATATCCTTTCAATGTCCCTGAATGCACTCCACACATCTCTCAGGAGTGATCAATATTTTAACCCATGCAATGTTTATGAGTTATGTAAGAGGAAATTATCCTCACAAGGGCACTTGATAAAATATGTAAATCAGAGGTGATAATTCATAAACATAATTACAGTTATGATGAAGCATGGTTTAGTATGCAAATAAGAGCTGACTCTAGCTTTGTTAGTAACAATATTTATGTTGTTTAAGTCTTGAAATTTTTATACCTGAATATTTTTTTTTAAAGGGGAAAAAGCAAAAAAAAAAATTGACATTATGACCTAATACAATCTATGAATCATATCTTTAGGCTAAGAAACAGTATGTGACCTTTCATTGCCAGCACTGACTAAAGACTAAGGCACGTTGATCAATTAAAGCCAATAAACCATTAAATCCCACAGATCTTTTTTTAAATATTAGTATGTAAAGACCAGAATAATTGATTTTTATTCCATTTAAACATACAGAAGTATTGGCTTATTTAATCTTAAAATATTTTAAATAGTTTCCAGGTTCATAGAGTAATAATTGCTGTCAGGCATAAAACAGTGCTATTGGTCACCTTCCATGTTGGTGAGTGGATTTAATAAACTTTTGACCAAATGAAAGAACTATAGAATCATTTGGTATCAGGACAATAGAATATTCATTCACCCAGGATTTGAGCTTTACCTCATTTCCTGAAAAGAAGTCATTTTGGAGATAGACTTGTACCCGATAGAAATGATGTATAAAATGTTTTTGATTTGATGAAATTGTTATACGTCTCATTGGTTGGTTTAACCACAATTTATTTCTGAGACATGGTTTTATGATTTAGGTTAAACATTTTTTTAGTAAAGTTCAATGTGTTTTTAGTTTGTGATACTGGTGTATTCTTGATCACTAAAACTAATTAATACAAAGAAATGGAGTGTGCAACAAAAAGAACTGTGCAGAAGGGTTGGTTTTATAATTAATGCTGTATGGTTATATATATATATAACAAAAAAACACACACATCTTGTTTAAAAATTGTGCTGATTTAAAATTAATTTGCATTGGTTGTTCCATTTCAACCTGTGGGTCATTTCCTGCATGTCTTCTGCTCTCTTGATCCCTGTCTGACTCTATCTACCATCTCTTCACTGTCAATAAAAACTAAAAGACCAAAAAGAAAAAAACAACATATGTCACATTTTTCTTGGAACAAGTAGAGACAACTTACCTGGATGTGCATTGCAGTGAACTTGCACCTCATCATTTTAAATTGCATATAATATCTACTGCTCCTGCATTAAATCATTTTATTTCTAACATTTTACCCTGATACAACTCTCACTACCATCACAAAACAAATCTCTTTCACACTGTCAGTCAAGCCAGCCAAAACTGACTCACCAAAAACTCATCCCTTTGAACTGAACAACCACAGAACAACAACTCTTTAATGAAGCCACCCCAATCACAGAGGAACTCCATTACCCCTCCATTACTTCTTCCAGTGAGAGCAATATGCAGGGAATCCAAAGTCCAACTGGCCTGCAATAATGTCTAAAGAAAATCCTTAAATACCTCTGCCAAGGAAGTTATATTTTTGCTGGCATTTGTCTGTCTGTTTTCATAGTTGGTCACGGAACAAGGAAGAAGGGGGAAGACTTTGGTGGTGACTTTAAATCTGGTAGCAGATCCAGGAATTTTTCAAAGATTTGTTAACATAACAAGATTGGGCAGTTTTCCACATTTTTGATGATAACATGGCTAAGAATATTGAAAAAAACTTATAATACCCACTGCAATAAAGTTCTTAAACTAGAAGTGCTCCATTGGCTTTGCCAATGTATTTCCAACATTGTCTGGCAAGTTATTGTCAAAAATGTGGAATACTGACCTTTCTTGCACTGTTCAGTAATCAGTAATTAAAATCCTTTGCATCCTTTGTACCATGACCAACATACACAGAAAATGTCATCAAATTCTGTAGAGAGCTTATTAGCTAAAATCAGGAAAACTGCTCTATCTCGCAGTGTTAACACTTGTCCTATTTGCCATTGACAACTTTCCCAAAAGATTTCATCAAAATCAAGGAGGTAATAGGCAGGAAGACGAGACTAGAACCTCAAAACATGAATGTGTGCAGACCTAACCCATTACTAGGCATCACTGGTTGTGTCTGTGTGAGACTGTTGACCATGGGTCATTTGTGTGTTGGCTTCAAACATGACCTGTGGCCCTTTCCTCCTTCTCTTTCCTCATCAACTTTTGTTTCATTTTCCTGGTCATTGTCCTTGTCTATAAAATAAAGGTAAAAGCTTTACAGAACCTCAGATAGATGATCTATTTTGCATGCACAGACACCACTGTTAATTAGAGTCTGTTTCATTAAAGCTTATAACTCCTAACAGGAGCTTTACTTGTTTGTGTAAATAGTAAGAGCTTCAGATGGTCTGATGGAGTGTCGGACTGATAGACTTGACAAGTTACACTTCCACTATCACACAAACAGTGCTACTCATAACTTTGCTCTCATTTTGTTCACGCAGACAACAATGCCAGCTGGCTTGATATTGAAAGGTTGCCAGCAAACCTGGCTTGAATATAACAAAAATAAGAACATTTGTGTGCAATGGTTTTCTCTGAACAGTCTTTCCTGTACAAAAGAAAGTGCAACCCCAGAGTCAAGTCATTTTACCCCTGGGGGATAGATTGATTAAGAGTTTTTCTAATTATTTTGCGTCCAGGGTAGACAAATCCCTTGCACTTTAGCTGGTGGAGTATTATTCGGAGGCTTGAGATGGAGTTTATCTCTTATCTTTTGTTAGCCAACCCCAACCAACTGATAGATATTACCCACATGTGAAATCTAACCACCACATGCAACCTCAATCACTCATGCCTTTTCCCTGCTCATTAAAAAAAGAGTACTTACATGATTTTGAATGTCATTTCAATATCAGCGTGGGCCTTGTTCATGGGCCTCTGGTCAACAAATAAATGAGATGATCAAAACCAGTGGATAACCACGCTGGTTTATGGGGTTGACTCTGGTGTGTGTATGCCCTCTTGTGGGCGTACAATCAAACAGCACACCTCCATGGAGACTTAAATTAGATTTCAGGGGGATCATTGATAAAGCTTGCTTACGCACAAAACGAGGCTTGAAAGTGGCGTAAGTCACATCCCGCGCAAAGGTTGTGATTTATAAAAACAAACTTGGCGGGAGAATGTGCGCAGCGGTACGTCAACTCTGATCCTGGCGCACGAACACTTTGGTGACGGATGGAACTGGCAGAGCAGATGGTGAGGTGGTGAATTGAGGCGAGATTCATCTGGTAAATTTAATGTCATCACGTATCAGACTTATAGACCCGCGTAATCATAAACACCCAAGTCTGCAGTGTTACAGATGTGTCCCTTTAGTGAGGCATTCGACTTACTACTGTTTGCAATATTCATATATCATAATTCCACCTTCATATCATATACAGCGGTGATTGATTAGTATTAATTGTGACAAGGTGTGTAAAAATCCGTCTAATTGCTTTGTAACCATATAAATAGTGCAGTGACACTCGTGCGTAACGCTGCGCAATGGATGCGCTGACACCGCTAAAAGATCACGCAAATGATAGGATCAGGATGGAGAGAGTCTTTAGGGACCACGAAGATTTCCTGTCCCATGATGATGACTAGCTAGTAAGCCGATTTAAACTCAGTTCTCTTGGCACTATGTGCTGAACTGGGCCCAGTGTTAGACAAAAGCACCAGCCGGAACCGCACCATCCCGGTGCGTATACAGGCGCTGACCACTCTGGGGTTTCTGGGAACTGACTCCTTCCAGCGTGAATTAGCCGACAGATAAGCAGCCTTGAATGTGCAGATATGCATATTCAAGGCTGCTTACTGCAACTATTTTAAAAATGCATTCAATAATACTTCAAATAAATGCATTAAATACTCAAATACTGCCCATTATTTTACTGGGTCCAATAGAGGAAGACAAAAAGCAAATAGCATGAGGCCCATATACAGCAAGTTGACCACTGCGTGTAGACTGCTGTTATACACAACAGTTTGCAAAATTACAATGTTATTTATTCAAGTTGTTATCTTCTTTTTCTTGTTGAAGTCAGGGGTGCCCAGTAACTTATTACATTTGCTCAGTTTGAAGTGGATGGGTAGCTTTTATTGCTCTTATACTTTTTTGAGTGTTAAACTAGTACTTTTCCTTCTTACTCTTCTTTTTTGCTTGTGTTTTTGAAATTATAATGTAGTTCAATTTGTCATGCATCAGTATTATAAGTTATATATTTAAATATAAGATTTATATCAGCTGTTGTCACGTTATCATAATTTTTAAATTCAGAGTCAGCCTACATAGTTGCCAGCGTAACTACTATCAATTGATGAGAAAAACAAACATTGAATATCAGCACTAATTTACAACCATGTTACTTTAAAATTTCAATGAATCATACCATCTATCCATCTTCTACGCAGTTAATTTCTTTCAGGGTCGCGGGAGCAGGAGCCCCTTGCTGACAATGGACAAAGCAGAGTACACACTGCCTGTTGCTCGCAGGACACAGACTCATACCTCAGGGCAACTTTAAATAAGGGAGCTACTTTTAAATTTTTCCTGGATAGATTATAGAGAGCTTTTAATTGTACTCCTGTAAAAAAAATAATGATAAAGTAACGGCACTTCACTTGAGGACAATATTCATGAAAACTCACACCCTTACACTAAAGTTTCTGTCTGACGAAGGCACAGAGAAACTTGTCCATGCTTTTATTTTCAGCAGGTTTGATTATGGTAAAAGTGTTTGTACAGGGCTGACTGAAACATCCATAAGGCAGCAATAGCTCATCCAGAACGCAGCTGCTTCAGTCCATGCCTACACCAAAGGTACAATCATCCCTGTCCTTAGATCACTAATGTGGTTCCCTGTGAGTCAAAAAGTATCCTTCTTCTGGATTTTGAAGCACTTAATGGTCTTGGAATAAAATACCTTTCAGGTCTTTTAGTCCCCTGTGAGGTCCTCTTGGAAAGGATTTCTCATTGTTCCCAGGGTCAAGACTAAACAGGGTGAGGCAACTTTTACTTTCTACGCTGCTCACCGGTGAAACAAACTACTGGAGAATCTGGGACTTTCTACATCTGTGAACTCTTTCAAAACAGGTCTTAAAACATCATTATGTACTTTTGCCTTCCCGAAAGTTCAGCTCCTTATTTATGTTTCGTCTAATCTTGTTCACTCTGGTCTTTTAATTAAATAAGGATTAATTTTCTATCTTATACTCCTGTTAACCTCAAAAGCCTCCAATGTATTAGGCTATGTTTTACTGTCTTTAATGTTATGCCTTTATTGGTCTTGATATCATAATGTCTTTGTTTTAACTCTGTAAAGCACTGATGATTGTTCTTCGTTTGAGTGGTTCTTTCTAAATAAAAAAAAAATAAAAAGGCCTTGCCTCAGTTAACTTGTTTTCTTGCTGAAAAGAACTCTGGAGCCCTGTTTACAGTTGCTATGTTACGTCTTGACCAGTAGAGGGCAGCTCACGAGGACGTATAACATAGTGACAGTGTCAGCTCTCAGTGAAGAAGAAGTCCAGGGTGGCTAGCTGTTGTAGACATGTCAGAGCAGTGACAGCGATGCTAACTTGGCCGCTGTAGTTAGTGAGTAATCAAAAAGTGTCTTAAAGCTCAAAGGTGCGGCTGTGGGGCTTGTAACATCTTCAGGTGGCCACTGTGAAGGGTCGGCGAGCCGGTGAAACGTTACGGACCCCTAACCTTTCATATAATTTAACAACTGGTTGGCTAGCACTAGCTGGCTAGCTGGGGAGCTCCCTAAAGTAACGTCAGAGCTTGTTTCACAGCCATGTCTGCGGCCGGAGACTTCGGAAACCCTCTAAGAAAATTCAAGCTTGTCTTTCTCGGGGAGCAAAGTGGTAAGTCTGACGCTAACCTCGTTATTTTTAAGATTATTCCTTGGGGGAGTTGTTGGCTCTCACTGGAGATTGTTGGGATGGTATAAACGATAACCAGTTAGCTCGCTAGCATTAGCACTATAGCGTTAAAGTTGGCAGAGGGGTACATTGCGACACATTAACTTGGAAATAACTCCTAGTCCACGTCGGCTTCATGGAAATGAAGAAGGGCTCATCCCCCCCACAAGTCCTACTGGGTCATGTTTGTTATAGGTGGCTCTTTGGACAGATAGCTAACTTGCGAAGGGGGCAGTGATGCTAACAGGCAGCAGCTCGTAGAAAGTTACAAGTGTCAATTATGCACCATGGAGGGCAGTGATCAACATGTTATATAGACTTGGTTGTTGGATGTCTGAAATGATATGTTAAGTCTTACCAAGTCTACGCCTCAGTCTTCTGATGGATGGTGTTGTAACAGGTGATGTTGGCCACAACTGATGAGCTTTATTTGGTGATGTCATTGTGAGTCAAAGTCTAGAAGTGTTGCAGTGATTTCACTCTGAGATTGGATGTGACTTCCTGGACCAGGGCTGGCCATTTCAGAGCAGTAGTCATATGGTAATGTTTTTGAACTAAGATGGCATTTGTAAAAAGTAACAAAACACAAAGTCAGTCCACGTAGGTCGAATTCTAAATGATTGTCATGAACAGCCAAACTGCACTATGTCAACATGTTCACTGAAAATCTGTCAGATGGAAAATAAATAACAATATTAAATACATGCTTTAAAATAGAACTTGTGATGCAATGTCTTGTAGTAATGTATAAGATAGTTGTTGCATTCAAGTGGTAACTCATAGTAAACTGCATTAAAATCTAACTCTTTACAAGAAAACACTCCCACAGCGAAGTTTTGTCACCCTTACACACAAACGCAGAGAAACATGCTCAGAGCGCTCCTTTCACTGCTGAGTCTGTGTGCCCCACTCAACTTTTTAAACCTCTGATTCATATATAATGAATAAAACAGCAATATGAATGAGGCTCCAGTTACTTGTGACTTGGCCTGCCATCAAAAATGATGGGCCCCTGAAGGGCCCTGGAGTGCTCTTTGACAGATCCTGTTTAGTAATACTAGTAGTGGTCAGAGAGCACAAACCTCCACCAAGGCAACATTGTCAGTGGGTTATTGTCAAAAATGTGGAACACTGCCCTTATGTGGCGTGACCAACATTCGTCTTCATTGTTTTTGGCCATTCCAATTTTGTGTGCAGGCTACAAAATGGGTTTTTGGTCCAACGTTAATGGGTCAACCATTGGGTTTAACTCTGCTTCCAGTGACCAAAATGTTAACAATACAGGCTCACTGCTTTTTAAGGAAAGAGTTTTACATTATATACAAGCTGTGTTCTCCCAAAGCAACCACCAATAAATCAGTTAATGGTGAATATTTGGGACAAAAGTTGAATTTTGTTATTGCTTGATTTTATGATGGACGAGTTTTTGTCATTTTCATGGGCCTTTTCATGCGGCTGGTCCCAAGAAAGCTTTCCCATTTATCCCTCCTTGTGAACGCCTTTGCTTGTGGCAGCAACATAGATACCAAATGATCTGTTGGTTTTCTTTTGATGCTATATCAAGCAATTCAGGTATCACATCATTTCATAGTATTTAAACATTGCATCTGTCTGACCACAGAAAGGCTGTCCTTCCATGGATTTCACATTTTTCAGTATAGAAAACATTTTCCTCAGATAAATTAAAAATGAAGAAAATGTCATTGTTTGAGTTAGTTTGTAATGATCCAATGAAAAATAAATGCTAAGGTTGTGCCCTTTTTTTTAAGCCTTATCAAACATGTCACAAGTTGTGAACTAGGAGCTTTGAGCAATTTATGACTTCTTATGTCACAAAGACAACACTAAAGGATGTTCAATTCATATTGTAAACAAGGTAAACATGAATCCTTTTGACAGCATGAATACTGAAATGAATTATAATTACGTTAGAATGAACCTTGTGCTCAGTTAGTGTATTGTTATCAGTGATTTAACTGTAAACAACCCTTTAGTGAGCATTAGGCCGCCTTTTTCATCAAATCAAGTTAAAAACTATGTATTTTATTTCTTGCGCGGAAAAATATCAATCCATTAGAACAATTTGCTTTAATACTCACCCCTTGCCTGGGGAGGTAGGTGTACCCCAATTATCTTACCTGCCCAGCAGCATTCCTGCACTCTCCCTACTCATTTTCCTCTTTCCAGTCAAACTAATCACAGGGTTCACTTGTACTGATGGAGGAACACGGGGGCAGGGAAAGTTGAGAGATGCACATCCTCAGTACTTTGCAAATATGCTTCTGCTAAGAAAGCTATCTCTTTTTGTTTGTTTTGCAGAGCTGAGAGTAGTTTATACTGAATTTGGCACAAATGAGTTTTTTCTTCTCCAGTACTTTTCTCAACACTGTTACGTATTTGTGAACAAGTTAGTGTTGTACCAGGCAAAGTGAAAAAGACCAGATTAATTCAGTTTCCTGTAGCTCTTTCGTTACAGGCGTTTTGCTCTTCAATATAACTCCCTTCTTTCATTTAGATAAGACAGACTTTGTGTGTCTTCTGACAACTGTGATCAGCTTGTGCACCTTGTGAAATTGTAAACAGCAGTGTTGTCTCTGCTGGTCCTGTTTTCATTACTTTATGTACAGTGTAACTGATAATGTAACCTGATCTCAGCAAAACTGAAGCAAGAAAACACGCTGTGTATACAAGAGGACACCATGCCAGTGACAGTGTGTAATGATGATTATCATATTAAATTTTTATTCTGATAAACATCAGAAGAGTTTGAGGTTTTTTTTGTACAAAAATGTAATGCGTTGTGGTCAACTTAAACAGTTTTCAGTGTAAGGGAGAAGCATGAAATAAAGACAATCCACAACAGGACACCTCAGGGCAAACCAGCCCAAAGTTGAAATAAGTGGGTAACCTGGTTCTCAACTTTTCTTGTCTCTCAGCATTCCTCAACCTCAGACATATTCTGTACACCACACCCTCTAATATAAAAGAAAATTATCTGGGACCTGCAGCCTGAAGACTACAGTTTAATATCTACTTTAACCAATGTTTTCAACTTTTACATCTCCTTTTTATATTATTCTTTAAAATCAAATATTGGTAAGCTAGTCTTGTAAAATATTGTCTTACTTTTTTTCACTTATTAAAAATCCTGTCAAGCGAAAACTTAAATGTTTGTGGAACAGTTTTATCAAACCATGATTTTACGCAGCATTAGTTGTAGCTCTTCAAGTTTAGCTTTGGAAAATAAATAGAATGTAAAACATTGCTAGAAAATATATTTATTTCAAATCTCATGAATTAGTATCCCAGACATAGTTGAAACTGCAGCCCAACTATGACTGCAGATCTTTTACTTGTTTGCATATTATGAATGTTGCATTATAAGCAGCACATTGATTCCTGTATCACTGTGAGCATGAGGCAGCAGTGTATTGTTTCCAAATAAGCTCACTGATTGAGTTAGAGAAGAGAAGTGTGTGTGTGCAAGTTTGTGTTTGGATTTTGTGGCGACAAGTGGTTGTAGAGCAGGGATGTCCAAATAATATTTACCAAGGGCCACATCCACAAGTAATCAGGATACAGGGCCTCATTGACATGCCTACCTTTAATGTATGTAGGTTAATGAGAGGTTGGTGGTGCTATCATAAGGTGCTGTGACACTGCCAAAACTTTTTAAAATTTTGATTTCTTGTATGTTGTCAGGATTAAACCTGAAAGACTTCCACAATTTCAGTGGAAATTTAACATCAATGTCGCCATCACTACCAGAGATTTTCTTAGAGTCCAGCTTTTCGGTCTTTCCTTTTAAAGGCTTGGCTGTAACTTTGTATCATAAACCTTCTGCTTTCTCCCGTTTATCTAAGAATTCATCATGGATGACCACAAATGTGGTGACTTAAGTAATGGCATTTGACTTCAGGGTACCATAAATGAGGAAGAGAAGAGGCAGACTTTCATGAATTAATGAATGAATTAAGTGTTTTGCTTTATGCTGTGTTAGTGTCACTGAGAGAGTTACTGGTATTGTTGTGATGCAAATAGGTGAACATGGCAATTGACACGAAGTGTATGTCAGGGTGGTGGCTAAGGATTGGACTGGAAAATCAAAACCAATAAGAATCAAAAGCAGATGGCTAAAGTCACTACTGTCATTTGTAGTTTCAGTGCCTTGCACAAGCTCTGTTGTTGTTTTTTTGTGTTTGTTTGTTTGTTTGTTTGTTTTTTTCAAATCAAGAAGGTCAGAAGCAGCCAGCATGAATAACTGCAAAGAAGTGATTATGGCAAACAGGAGATTGAATCAGCCAAAAATGCAACTTAATTTCACCCAGTATGACACTTACTGCACATTGTCTAATGTCTGTCTGTGCTGAAGTATTTGTCTTTGCTGAACATGATTAAATATTTGTAATGCCATGTTAAAATATATGTTGTTGACCCTGAAAAACTGGTTTTAGCCTGTTGTTTTTTCTTTCACACAGGAATCTATAAGAGGATTGGCAAATAATTGTTTTAATTAGCAAAATTAATAATAGCATTGTTATCTGTAAAATCTTATCAATTCCTTTGAAGCAGACAGTGAAACATGTAGAAAATGCGGATATAGAACAAGTGCACAAAAAGGATCATGGGTGTTGAAAATAATTCTTAAAAAATAATGGATGCATCGTGAAACTGACTTTTTATATTTTCATGAATGGAGAAGTTCACTGGTCTGTAGTCTACTTTAAAGTTTGATGCTGTTAAACTATTAATTGTTTTAAGAGCCCTGGCTGTGTAGTGTAGTTTGAGTGTGATGTTTTCCACATTTAGGAGGGGAATCCATTCTAACATTTGCTAGAGGCTGCTGCTTGGCTGCAGTATTAGTTTTGCTTTTGAGAGTCAAAAATAAAGCATAGATGGGCTGGACACATAAAATATTTTTATTTTGGTTTACGATGAACATGCATATATGGTCAAATTGATTTCAAAGGGACCCTCTGAATAATTAAAAGGTCATATTTATCAAACTGTTTTTATTCATTGATTACAAAAAATAGTCATGTACAGTAATGTAGAAAATCAAGTATGTGATCCATTGTGTTGCATACTAAGGCAGAGATCACATACAGACGCATTGCTTAAGGCACGTCAGCACCAAAAAGACCTTTAGGTGAAAAATGCAGGGAGAACTTGCAGCAAGGGTTAGCGCAACACACATGCACCCAAATGAAATAAGCAGGAAAAGGGTTTGACCAGACATAATGCTCTAAGCCTCACCTTGCTCACACATATTTGCACTGCTAAAAGTGAATTGTCACTCAGTGGTTTAAGTAAAGGACTCTTCTCTGGCCTCTATTCTACTCTTCATAATATTGCCACAAAAAACTACAGATCGCTCACCGAGGGCATCAGTATTCACCCACATGTGTCGCTTTGAATATATCCTTCTGGAAAATGCTGGAGTACTGCTTGGCTATCCATCAGACAATAATAGCCAGGTAGGTGCTATTGCATAGTGGAAATACTGGCAATATACTGGCAACCCTTTTCTAGCTATGTGTTCCTGTGTGATGGGCCCCTACGTCGTCATATCAAATAGAAAAGAGTGAATATGCAAAGCCCTGCTTGGATTGGTGGTACGTCATGTCAGGGAAGATTGAATGATGAATCATCGGGGAAACGTACAAAGAAATATAAGTCGCATTTACACATTTTCAAAATTAATTGTAAACCCTTTCGCCTTGTATCATTACGTAATAGATCTCCGATGTCGTTTGGATTGCTTCACATTTGAACACTGGACATGTTTATATCATAATGGATTTTTAAAATATAAATATGTATTCAACAACCATTTACTCATGAATAGATAGAGCAGTTTCACATTACAGCTGTACTCATTTTGGCCTGTTTGGGTGAGAAAAGTTAGTTAAAAGTTTGATTGTTGCAGTGACAGTGTTTTGTGATTTCGTGTTTTGTCTTTCAGTGGGAAAGACATCTCTGATCACCAGGTTCATGTATGACAGCTTTGACAACACTTATCAGGTGAGTCAAAACAATTTTGACTTAATAAATAATAAGCATAAATGTTCATGTTATTGTATTTGCAAATTATAAAGACTTTTAATGAGTAAACAACAGATCTGCATATTCATATCTTATTGTCACTCATCTTCAGGCCACAATAGGAATAGATTTCCTGTCCAAAACCATGTACCTCGAAGACAGAACAGTAAGTATATTTGCTACACATTGTTGGAATTAGGCTTTTACAAGATTTGGATGCTTTCTGTTTATTCTTTTATCTCAACAGACATCAGATTTAAATTGTTCACATAATTTGAGAGACGTTTATTTAATTATCATTGTTTTCCTTTGAGAAATTGGACAAGCATCCACAGCATTTTGTTCTTCCTTCCAAGTCTGCGCTGGGAGCCGTACCCCCGCAACAATCCTTCCTTCCTTTGTTTTTCCCTCAACATAAGTTTTCTTCCTCTCCTCTTCCCCTCCTTCTACTCTCTTCATCCCTGTTTTGAAATTTAACACCTTACTTGATCAAGAGAGGAGGCTTAATGACAAGTGAAGGGTGATTATTTATTTATTTATCCCCCCCCCGCCGGCACAGACAGCTTGCTCTCTCTGGTGGTCGTTCACTGCTTGCATGCCCTCCGCTCTCTCTGTCCTCTCTCTGTCTTCTCCCCATTCGTCTTACTTTATTTAGTTTTCATTCAATTTGCTTTATGTCACCACAGCTTACCTCATTTCTGACCTCGTTATTTTCTTGTTTTATTTTCATCCCCTCTGTATTTTTTTTGTTCCTTTTTCTCCTTTTTTTTTTTTCTCCTCCCCCATCCCCTTCCCCTTCCTGCCCCACAGATTCGGTTGCAGTTATGGGACACAGCGGGGCAGGAGCGGTTTCGCAGCCTCATCCCAAGTTACATAAGAGACTCTGCCGCTGCTGTCGTAGTGTACGACATTACAAGTAGGTGGATTACGTGTGTGATCAGATTTCCCACAAATATGTCAAAATTGTTTTGGTGTGTGGTTGTGGTTCTTTGTGTTTTACCAGAAAGATAAAGAAAGAAAAAAACACTAACATAAATTGTAATCTTATTTTGCACAATGTCATGCAAGCAGACTAGGGCCCGACCAGTATGGATTTTTTGAGGCCGATGCAGATATTTGACAGAAAAAATTCGGATTACCGATTAATCAGCTGATTAATTAAAAAAATATAGAATTAATCTGAAAAAAATTTTTGGTACCTTAACACTTAGAACAATGAATATATGAATTACAGGCAGAACATTTTACTGTTTCACAATACTTTGTCTTTTAGTATTTGTTTAACTTCACAAAAGAGAGGAATTTTCAAGCACAAAAACATGTAGAAAAGCATTAAACCTCTGAAAAATTAATTATATAACCTTAAAGAAAAGTCAATCTATAAATGAGATATGAAATACATCTTGTCTTGTACCTCTTGGTGATGAAAATTAGAGGTAGGTTATAGTACAGGTAGAACAACATTTTTAAAAGTTGTAAACAGGTAATTGTGAGAGGAAAGTAACAAAAACACTTTGGTAACATTCTTTTCACAAGCCTCTTTTATTTTTCTACTCTGCAACTTTCAAGAACAAAGAACTTTCAAGTGCAAAATAAAATCATGGATATAGCTACCAGTTGTACTGAAGAATTTGTCTTTTGATTTAGGCCATAGTCCTCCAATGCCCTTTAACGTTAAATCAAATTTTCTCTACTCCATTTTTTTCTTTGCCATGAAGTCATGACTCATATGAACCAAAATAAAAACCAGAGACGCTTTCTTAGATGTCAAAACATATCGCCTTTGACAGACTTATTTTTTCAAAATAATGGTCGCAAATAGTCTAATGTTACTTTTAATAGGCTAATGTTACTCCATAACATACACAGTGAGTTGCTGTTACAGCCTGTGGTCACTCAGTGTTAATGGTTTTAACTTTTCGGGCCTGCCCTGAATAAACCCCCTCCCCTCTGCGTTCACATCGCTCTTCATTAAATGTGCTTCAACACGCAGCTGATGGAGTGATGAACGGTCGTTCTCTGCACTCTCAAATATTTGTGCACTTACATTATTTCTGCATTTGCTGGCTGGTTTTTAAGCTGTTATCTAACGCTATGCTAGGTTGGCATAACTACAGCGATGTCATTGTTAACATAAACAGACAGGGAGTAACTTAAGCTAGGTTAGCACAACTTTACCAATGTAACGTCACTGAAAAGCTTGACCGATGCAATGAAGTATGCGTCACCTGTCATGACACATACCTGCAAGCTCCGTTCAGCCCACTCTTGTATTGTTGCCTGGCTGTGGCTCACTCCTGTACGTGACTGATTAGACAGCGGTGGGGAGGGGACTGAGGATCGAATGGAGTCAGAGCTCCATCTGTTGAACTGCGCAACTTGGACACTGAACAGCATTTACTGTTTTATGAGAAAGTAAGAATATGTCAGCGTTATATCGGCAAAACTCCGACCAATGTTGAACATTTTGAAAAGGCCTATAATCGGCCAGCCAATAGGTCCGTTGGGCCCTAAAGCAGACATTGCTTATATTCCACATGAAAATATCCTCAAGCTGTGGGTTGTTGTCATTCTACTTCCTTGAAGTCTTCCTGTCACAAACTTGTCTGTTTTTACAGCTGAGGCTTTTCCTCTCCTGACTACTGATGCTCTTCCTTCTGTCTCCTCCTTATCCTTCTCTTACTTAGACGTCAACTCTTTCCAGCAGACCACAAAGTGGATAGATGATGTGAGAACGGAGAGAGGAAGTGATGTCATTATCATGTTGGTGGGGAATAAGACAGACCTTGCAGATAAAAGGTAATCAGTTTCTCTCCTTCAAGAGCATACTAATGAAGTCATTGATTGTTTCTGCCGATCTGTCAATACTGAGATCCTGAGTCCTTCCTGAGGCAGGAGATCAAAACAAGTTAGTGCTGCCCTTTATGGATGTCAAAGCCTAAATTGACTTTTTTATTCTCAAAGGCCTTTTTCTCTCAGGTTAAGCCCACACTGATTAAAGATATTGATGTGTTAATCTTAAACACATGAATAAATTGCAGTGATATTTGATAACTTCTATCTAAAAGTGTCTGCTGTGTGATCCACATGTGTAGTGAAGTTGTGCTACGTCATTTGCTGTGCATCTCTTAACCCCCTTTATCTGCCACAGGCAAGTATCTATTGAAGAGGGTGAGCGGAAAGCCAAAGAACTGAATGTAATGTTTATTGAGACTAGTGCGAAAGCCGGCTACAATGTAAAGCAGGTAAGAGTGAGTGTGAGTCGTGCTCTGTAGCCCTGCTGCAGACGCTGCTGTTGGAGCTTCAGATCCAAAAGTAAACAGAACTGCCGAATTCAGAGGGCAAAGGTTTGGGGATGAAGTTTGTTAAGGGCAGGAGTGGACAGAGCCCAAAATATTGTGCTTATGTAATGTCTGGTTACTTTGATCAGATTTTGCTTGAGTCAAGTAAAATTGCACTCCATAAATCCACCCTAGGTAAAGGAAATTGTTTATTTAAATTAACCCGTAAGTACCAAATGTTTAAGTAAACTTTACTGTGTCATGCAAAAAAAAATTGGAGTGTAATACATCGGTAGAGATATTTGCTCTAGTGTGTTATTTTTAGTAAAAAATATAACCACAGAGTAGCAGTTTGCTTGAAAATGCTGGTTTTCTGTTTAGTATACACACCTCAATTTGAAGAAGAGTAGGCAGTGAAGGCGGGTAGTGGTGGCTGGCTCGCTATTTTTTGACTCATCAGCAGTTTTTTTGTTTACTTGAGAGCCCATTGGAGGCCAGATTTTCAATACTGTGCCTGTAAGTTCATTCAGTTTGCTTTGTTTACATCCAAGTTAGGAGTCATTTCTGCAACTAGGTAGCATCCATTAAGAAGAGCCACTGGCTACTAAAGGCAAGAGGCTGTGTTACAGTCTGCCCGGTAGCATTTGCCTAAAATGTTGGGCCTGCATTGATAAAAAATATAAAGAACTGGTTAGTCCAACTCGTAAATCTGGCACCCCTACATCTCTATTCCTCGAAACACAGTTTGTTTAAAAAGCCCTGATCGATTTAGCTTTTCACTGTACTGTTTACTCATTATTTTAAAATTAAGTCAAGTACAATACTTCACACAGAAATAACTTAAGAGAAAGGGACTAACTTTGATTTTAGAAAAAAGCGCAAGAACTCGTAAAACTACAGGAAATGTATTATTCACTTTCCACCCTTGTTTCAGTTAATTGTACATTCATTTAGACCTCATATTAGTGGTATTTGGACAATACATTGCTGAATATTATGGGAATTTTTAGAAACCAAAACTGGGCAATCAGAAATTTACTGAATAACTTTTGGTCTTGAGTTTGCGGCAGCAGCAGCAGGCAGGGGCACGGCTTATCAGTCCCCTTCAGCGTAATCACAGTCTGTATTTTTCTCCCTTGTCTCCTTGTGTCTGTTTGTGGCTATGTGTGGGTGTCCCCTGTGTGTGTGTATGTGTGTTGTGTGGTGGTTCATGGGTCATTACAGACAGATAACCACAGAGGAGGGAGAACAGAGAGCAAAAGAGATGAATGTTCTGTTTATTGAAACAAGTGCAAAGACAGGCTACAATGTCAAACAGGTAGAGCGTGTGCACCTTGAGTGTGTGTGTTTGTTCATAGCGCTCGTGCTTTTCTGTGATTGGCTCTTGTTTCACACATGCATGTGTGCATAAAGGTGTGCTTTTCTACATTGACTATCTCAGGTCTGTAATGATTGTGGATTTGCTTTTTAAGCTCTTTCCTGCCTGCTTTAGATGACAACGATGTTCAACCTTTGATCACAAACTTTGAGATAGGTCAGAGTTTGAAAACCAAAACCAGCCACTCCATTGATCCAGTCAATTTCTTTTGAAAGCAATTTGTTGCTGTGAAATCTACTCATTTATCAAGTCTTGTTCTACACACACACTGTATTGAGGAAGTACACATAGCCAATGGGCATTTATCAGCAGTTGGTGGGCTATCATACTGAAGCCCCAAGCTTCAGCTTTTTTAGCCACTGCTTTTTAAATTGGGACTAAGGAGTCAATACAAGTTTTAATCATCCTGTCACAGCTAAAGACATAAGCCTGGTAGCCACTTGTAAAACCAAAGGTAGACATGCCATAAGTCTAGCATATCAAACTTAGATTGGATGTCTTATCTTAAACAGAAACATGAAGTAAGAACAGAAAAAATCTTGAAATTTTTAACATTAACTTACTGCGACAACGCTGTCTGAAGGTGAATTGGCTTGTTTTTATTTCCATTTTTTTTCTGCACAGTTCAAATCTACAAAGTGGCTCCCTACTGAAAAATATACAGAGCTTAGGTTTTAAACCCGGTAACTATGTGCACTCCTCAAATACAGTTGGTGTTGTTGATGTTAAGTGGGAGTCAGGCATGTTAAGACGTATCATACATTCAACACTCTGCCTTTGAATTCATTTGATTCCATCACTTCAATTCCACCAAGCTCTCTCAGAAGGAGGTCTCCATTAAGCAGAACAGCCAACTGTTGTATTATTTCTGCAGTGCAGTCACAATATGGCCTTGCAGTAGCTATAACACATGCTGCTTAATTTTAATCAAATTTGGAAAAGCTCCAGTGGGCGTCTTCCCCTGTGAGAGCTTCAAAGGAGCGCTGTTGCTGAATCATGTTATGGGATAATACTCAGCACACCGTCTGGATTTCAGCTTTTGTTTCTGTCATGCTTTGACTACATTTCTTTGACAGAAAACATCTGGTTCTCTCTCCCTCCAGCTTTTCCGTCGTGTGGCAGCAGCCCTCCCTGGCATGGATACCACACAGGACAAGAGTAGAGAGGACAGTATCCTTTGTGTTGATGTCAGTGTTTGTGTCAGACATGACAGAGGAGAGGCAGGAGGTCTCCTCGCTCTCTTACTGTCGCTGCCAGAAGGAAGATGTAGTGCAGCAGTGTGACAGCCAGCTATTGTAGCTGAACTAACACGTCCCCTTAGATTTATATCACCAGTGAGGGCACTTGTTGTGCTCCAAGTCACTAATTTACTGAGTTTAGTGTGGGGGAAATACCCCACCCAGATTCTATTTTCTGAGTGAATCATCATCTCCTTCATTCAGAGGTCATAAACTTTAATCAAACTGAACCCCAGTAATAAGGAAACATTCAAAAAGCACTTAAGGCAATGGTATTCATGGAGCACAGTTCATACATACAGCAATTCAAAGTGCTTCACAGAGTTAAAAAAGCATCTCAAACAGCATAGGCTACATAAAGAAATGTACTATGCTATGTTCAATGACAAGGTAAGTGACTTTAGAGCTTGTAAACATATTTGTTCAGGTGTGTATGAAGAGAATTTTCTCGGGTTTTATGGAACCAAATGTAAAGTTTATACAATTTGAAGAACTGTTTCTAAGAATCAAGATTGTAAGATGATCAAATCAATGAGCTTCTCCAATCAGGAACATTTTTTAAAATTACAGATTCTCTTGATGGGCTAAAACAATATATATATAAATAAACTAAATAAGCAAATTTTAAGCTGTCATAAAAATGTGTTATACTAACATTCATATATTATAACTCGTACACAAATAATTAAATGAGCTTGACATAGAATTTAAGGCAGTTTATCTAATTTACACTGAATTAAGGAAATTTTAACTTTTTTTTTTAAATGCAACTAAACAGTGAGTGTTAACCAGTTTTTGAAGTCTAGATATTTTACCTTCAATATTTTATAATAAAGTTAACTCATATTTAGTATTATATCCTAATGCTTCATAAAAGAGAGAGACAAATATAGCATAGTTTGTTCTTTAGTTATTTGAAAAAAAAAAAATCTACCAGCAATCTCGATTATATAGTAATATTTCTATTCAGGTAATCCCAAACAAAGTGCTTTTAAAACACAGCGTGCAATTCTCCATTCCTTTTCTAGACACATTTCTTCATTTTACCCCTTAAATTCAATAATTAGGTGATATAGATTTTCAAAAAGTGAACTGAAAAAGATGTGTTTGGAAAAAATAAGGTGTTTAAGATGTTCTAAGCAGAGGCAAAATGTGGTTTCTTTACAATAAATAAATCAAGCTTTAAAAGATTTGTTAATGTCGTTTTGAGACCATGCACTCAAATGTTTTTACTATTTCGTAACACTTGGTTCTGATTTTGTTTAAACTTTGTACATGTCCCGCTGTGAGAAAAAATATTCACTCCAGGGTGTCCACTAGGTCCAACTGATCAAAGGTGATCAATTAATTTAGCAAAAATTACGTCCTTTAAAAAAATATGAGAATAGTTTGCTTTCAGTTATTCGTCAGAAGACGTTTGGGAAAGTGTCCGGATTTGGATTTTGTCTTAATCAGGGGAACTTTAATAGTTTTAGGTTCTACAACCCTTTCGGTTGTTTCATTTATTATTTGGGTACTTATTTCTTAAGATTTCTGGTCCTAACTAAACTTTGCATTGGCCAAGTCTTCAGCAGACTTTTTCTTCTTTTTTTCTTCTTTCTGAATTACACAGCAGTTATAAATAGTTTTCACAATGTTTCTTTACACCAAACATAAAGCTTTGTAGTTGAAATCACTTAATAACTTGGATGTTATGGGGTCTTAGACTTCAAATAAGAGGTCTCAAAAAAGGTCTTAAAGCACTCAATTCATCTTCAGATTTTCTGTTCATACCCTGTGTACAAAAGTTTAAATAACTTCTCTATAACCCCTCATTCATATTTTTAAGTTGCAGTTTACCTGTCCATTTTATGCCTTAACTCACAAACCCTTCAGTGATTGACATAAAGCTGGAGAAGCCACCAGAGCTACCTGTCAGTGAAGGAGGCTGTTCCTGCTAATCCCCCACACATCGTTGCTCATATAGTTCTCTTACTGGCTGTCTCTCTGACCCAGTCAGTATTTTTTCTGTATCTTTCCCCTTTACTACACCCACCTTTGTTCCCCAGCCTGAAGAGAAGAACACTACGTCTGTTTTCTGCCATTGTGGAAACCTGCTCTCTCATCTTGAACATTTTGAGAATCATAATCACATAAAATGAATATTTGCACTGTAAGACACAAACTGGTACATTTAATCAGCATTCACAAGTGGAGCTCAGTCTCTTTTATTGAAGTTGTTATCAGTCTGTTTGAGAAAGATGGTCACTTTGATGAGGTCTAAAGTTGACTGAGCCAAAATAAGAGAAGTTGTATCTGTTTAAGGTATGTGTCAAAAGAGTGAAATGTTCCTCAAAAAAGTTAAAATCTGCTTTTAGCTTAATATGCACAGTGTGAGAGTTTTGTGCGTCTGTGGGTAATATCATTTGTTCTGCTGCAATTACTCGGCGAATACTCATTAATGAAATGTGTAATCAACAAACTGCTCTGTTTTAACTGGCAAGAATAATTTGTGGAAACAGTTAAAGTTATCTTAGATGATGGAGGTTTAATTTTTTTTTTTTTTTTTTTTTTTTTTTTACACACAAGTACGAAAAAGCCACAGGGCAGCTGAAGTCTTGAGCCTGGAGCTCATTTTAAAATCAGCATTTGCTTTGTGGTCCCTGTACCAGCAGAGTCCCACTTCTCCACACATGCACCAGCACGATCTGACAAGTCAACTCAGAGTCACACACCAAAGCATGGTCTCAAACCAGCACAAACACATGACTCACACCTAACACTATCTTGTCACCCTCCACATTACCGTCCTTCCTTCCTCTCGTCCCACTCTTATTCCACAAGATGGGTTATTTTTATCCTTTGTTTCCTTCTTCTATTACCTTTTTATTTGGCTAGATGTTTGATTTTTTTAATAAAGACTACGACTGTCATAGATTAAAACTATTTCTTTGGTGATAGGGTTCGAGGAGGATTTTCTCATTTATGAAGAGTCATAATCATAAAACCCAGCACAAACGTTAGGCTTGGAGGTAAATGCCTTTTGGAGTTTAATTGTAGAGGAGTTCCTTGGGCTTATCTGGTTAAGTTTGGTATGGTGTTTTACAAACACTTTAAAGGCTTTTTGGCTTGTTTTATTTTCTGGCATTGATCTTTTGTTAGTGATTATTCTACATGTATATTTAATCCACAATGACTTGTAATATTTATTTCTATTGGATTCTTTTTTTTATGGCTGTTAATATCTTCACTTTTGGTATGAGTCCTGAGTCGCTAATAAATATGCATCCATCTGGACCACCTTTAACAGAATCAGTAGAGTGCATCTGCCGTGCTCTCTACCATGTCTAAATGGCAATTTGATCATGCTTATAATACCGTGCAATTTTTGTGTCAACTTATGGAAGAGTGTCAGATTTGTATAGCATAGTAGTCCTTAATGTTTCTGTCTGGAATGGTTTTAAATAAGAGAATAAAAAATACACTTGTCACTGCTGCTGGAACTCAACTGTGCCTTCATTTATCGTGTGTTTATGAATGAAGGCATGTGTGGCATGACACTGAATAGTATACCTCAAGCAAGACTTTCTTCCCCTATATGCAACTCAGTTCAACATAAAATGATTATTTTCACAAAAAGTAGAAATAAGCAACTCAGAGGAATAATTCTCACTGAGTCATGATCTGTGATATGGATGTTTATGGTTGACATTTAACTCTAATTAATTAAACTGTATTTAACTTTGGCTCTATGGCTATATGTTTCATAGTACACAGAAGTGGGGAGATGAATGCATTTGGTCCACACAGATATCAGTATTCTTTTTTATGTGTCAGAATATATTTAATTGGCCATTGAGTCATAAACGAGGAAAAACTCACTTTTGTTAAATGCTCATACTATGTTACAGCTTTCTTATAAACTGGTGTACTAAAGATTACTTTGAAAAACAGTGAAAAGCTAAGGGAGAACAATTTGAGACTAATGCAAATCAAGACTATTGATGCCTATATTGGATAATTAAGCAATGCAGATTATGCAGGGGTAAGATGAAAATTAATGTGCCGTGAAAAAATCAAAATGTAGCCCTTTTCTCTTATAAAGCCCTGCAATTTCTTCAAAAACAGAGGCATTACCTACTAAAAAAATTCTAGTTTGCCTGGTTCACACTTGTCCCTCAGAGAGGGAAGTTCCCTTGTGGTTTTTGTGTCAGTCCATGGAGGGATGAGGGAGAGATAAAGTACAAGGGGAGCAGGTAAATTTCGTCAATAACCTGCTCTTGTATTTACACATGCAGCTCATGGAGGTAAATATAGATTACTTTCAGGAATAGGTTTTATGTTAGTTTGGCCGTTTTCTTTCAAAGTGTCATGAAGTAGGCTACGAGTTGGTTTGAAGGACCAGATCACCATGTAGAGCTTGGCAGACATTCACCATGTGCAGTCACTTGCAGTGTCATAAATGCATTATAAGAGAACAACAAATAGCTTACAGTTTGAAACAGGTATCTTCTTATCATGTTGCAAGGACAGCATCATGTTGGAGACTTGGTCATATCTGTTGCTGTTATGCATTGGTATGTGACATGTATATTCTATTGAATGGTTTGAATTAATAGGTGCAATTAATGAAAGACCTGGACTTATATATTTACATATTGAATCATAATGATTGCAAAAAATAGTCTGGCCCTGTTAGCTCTCATATGAACACATTTTGCCACCAGCCTCTGGTAGATACTGCTGATTTGTAATACACATCATGTACTGTACTGTTACTCTGGAAGTAATGGAGTACATTGATTTTTAGTTATTTGAGTAAAATACATGTGTAAATAGGTACCTCAATTAAAATAAGGCAATAATATTTTTTTTAAAAGACCTTTGGGAGCAAAAAGATCCAGATCTTATCAGTGAGATGAGCGAAATGAAACGGATCTCGAAACGATTCGAGACTCCCATCACTACTGTCATGACTGGTTGAGCGCAAATGCCGCGAGAGTCTCGGAGGTTGACGTTACCTTGGAAACCAAGCCAACCACTGCTGTTTCCGGTGTTTATCTCTCTAGTTTCTACTTTTGTGAGCATATATTACTTACCATAGGTCTTTTACACTGACCTGGGACCTTATTCTTTGAGCTTCAGGTGGAATTTAACCCATTAACTGTAAAATGGGTTTTGACTACTACGAGACGTTGGAAATCAACAGAAATGCAACGGACGCAGATATCAAAAAAGCGTAAGTTTGATGTTGCTTAAGCCTGAAGATGAAGATACGAAATAGTCACTGAATGTGCAGGTTACGCGTTTATAATAGTTGACTTCTTTCTTTTATGTAGATATCGACGTCTTGCACTGAAGTTTCATCCGTACAGCAACAGAGAGACAGGGAGTGCTGAGAGGTTCAGTCAGCTGGGTGAGGCCTACGACGTGCTGAGTGACCGTGAGTATGAAAGGAGGCAGAAGTCAGCACATGTTTTGTTATGTTGAAGAAAGACGCCTCCTGGTTCACAGTTTGTTTGTTTTATACCTTAAAGTAGGGCATGCTCAAGGTGTAATGATTTCATATCAGGGATGGGCAACTTACCAAGAGGGACACATTAATACTTGTCCTTACTGCCAGAGGGCCAAGTTTTCACAATTGGAAAGGTATTAAGAGAAACAAATATTTTGTGTAGCTGTCACACAAAGTTACTTTATCAATATTTACTTATATTTAAACTCAAATGCAGTTAGAAATACTTTATCTCATGAGCTGTACACAGAATTCAAGTCAGTTTCAGCTGCTCTTTGATGCAAGTAATAGTGCATTTACTGGCTATCAAAACGTATTTTACTTCATTTTTAGTTCTTTTTTTTTGTTAAATGCATGAATGGGAGTTTCGCAGAAATAAGTACTGAAGACTGTAACTATTTTTTAAATGTCACTCTCTTTAATGCTGTTATAGCAGATTTTGTCTGGTTTTCTTTAGTACACATATATTTTTAAAAAATATTTTAAGCTTACTGGTAACGCACATAAAGGTAGTAGGAGTACTGCATGTGTTGCCAATTGCCCAACCCTGTATTATGTCATAAACAGTCACAAGCTCCTTAAAGTGAATATGTTATTGAGAATTTAAAAAAAAAAAAAAAAAAAAAAGGTGTTTAAATCACATTAGCCAGCAAGAGTAGGTCTGTTAGCGTATCAGCTGTTGAGCTGCACCAGGTAAAACTGACAAACTCTGATTTCAAATGAGATGTTTCTTCATTTAACAGCATATTCAAATTAACTAATTTGTCTGGTATGCCATAGAAAAAACATATACAATATATGTGGGATATATTTAATTATACCAAATGTGAAGCTGAGTAAATACACTGCCTGGCCAAAAAAAAAGTCGCCACCTGGATTTAACTAAGCAAATAGGTACAAGCCTCCTATTGGATAATTACTGCATGGGCCATTATCTTTCAGCTGGCAACAAGTTATTAAACCCCAGCTGATGCAATGAGTAGCTTCTCATTTCTTAAACAATCATGTCGAAAGACACATCCTGTGGCCGTGGAAAAGATGTTAGTCTGTTCAAGAAGGGTCAAATCATTGGCATGCATCAAGAAGAGAAAACATCTAAGAAGATTGCAGAAACTACTAAAATTGGATTAAGAACTGTCCTGGAAGAAGGTCATGTGGTCTAATGAGTCCAGATTTACCCTGTTCCAGAGTGATGGGAGCATCAGGGTAAGAAGAGAGGCAGGTGAAGTGATGCACCCATCATGCCTAGTGCCTACTGTACAAGCCTGTGGGGGCAGTGCTATGATCTGGGGTTGCTGCAGTTGGTCAGGTCGAGGTTCAGCAACATTATGTGCCCAAAGAATGAGGTCAGCTGACTACCTGAATATACTGAATGACCAGGTTATTCCATCAATGGATTTTTTCTTTCCTAATTACACGGGCATATTCCAAGATGACAATGCCAGGATTCATCGGGCTCAAATTGTGAAAGAGTGGTTCAGGGGAGCATGAGACATTTTCACACATGGGTTGGCCACCACAGCGTCCAGACCTTAACCCCACTGAGAATCTTTGGGATGTGCAGGAGAAGACTTTGCGCAGTGGTCAGACTCTCCCATCATCAATACAAGCTCTTGATAAAAAAATTAATGCAACACTGGATGGAAATAAATCTTGTGACATTGCAGAAGCTTACTGAAACAATGCCACAACGAATGCGTGCTGTAATCAAAGCTAAAGTTGGTCCAACAAAATATTAGAGTGTGTGACTTTTTTTGTGGTGGCGACTTTTTTTTTGGCCAGGCAGTGTATTTCACTGTAGAAAAATAATATTAAGATGAACTGACCATGATGGGCACATTTCTTGCTTTTAAACTGTCTTCTCAAAATGTTCTTTGATTTTTTTTGTACATTTTTTCCTTGTCAAAAAATCAGCACATAAGAATTGACAGCTAGATAAAACTATTTCATGAATTCTTTCATTCCTGCACTGGTTTTATTTAATCTGAATTCCTTTCCCTGTTTTTCTACTTCTTCTTGTTCATTCTGTAGTTTAATATTAGTTAGCATTACTAACATGTCGCATCCTAACTTAATGTTAAGAATATATAAGTGAAAGTATTTATTTTGTCCCAATTACCTGACCCATCGTACCTGACTGGTTAAGCTAAAATGGTCTGGAGTCTGAAGTCACTTTTTCTATAATAATAGTAATAGGAAGAAAAAAAACTAATAATTATAATGAAAATAATAATAATTTTTACTATTGTAGTGCTAATCATTATTAGCGTTACTATTATATCATTATTTTTTTTACACAAAAATCATTGGTTCTTTCCTGATTTCTATCTTACCTCATTGTTAGTAAACTTAACATAAACTATTCTCCCCCCTTATTAGACATGAGCCTATTTTTACTTTCTATGGTCTCTTGCTGTACACTTTTCCTCTTTATTTGTTCGTAACAATCTCCCCTGCTCACCCAACAACCCTTTTGTTAATCATCCATAAGGATTAAAGCAACAATGCAAGTTAAGTCATTGTGAATGATGCTCTAGTATTAAAGAGCTGTGACACTCCTAATAAATGAGGCCTATTTTACCTGACTTCACCCTCTGTTTGAAATCAAGTCTAATCTATCTAGCATGGCTGTCTAATTATTCAGCTGATCTACTTAAAGATTTATAAAAATAGCTCTTAAAAGGAAAACAAAATCTGTTTGTTTTTGTGCACTGAAGAAAACTGTTAAACTAGTTTTCTGCTATTGTATTTGTGTGAACCACAAATGTGAATGAGACCAACAGCAACACGATTTATTATGTTTGTAGGGACGAGTGTCACGAGTAAGTGAGTAGACTTGTTTACATCTTATTTTTTCTTATCATGGAGATTTAAAAAAACACTTTAACTGTCAAAAGCTGCAGGGTTAGAATTTTTTCTATTTTTTTTTTCCTTTTTATGCCACAAAATGTTCGTTGCACATGCAAAACAAAGTTAGCAAAGAGATGAAGGATCCCTTTTGTCCATAAGGGGGCGGCAAACATATGAAACAAACTAGAAGTTCTTAAAAGGAGCTGTTGGTTACAAGTTTATTGGAGGATTTTGATAAGAAAACAAAATACAGAAAAGAAAAGTAATTTAATTTGTTTTTAACACTGCCTTGTAAGGTGATCTTGAGTGCTGTGAAAGGCACTCTCAAATAGAATTGATCACTTTTTATTATTATTATTATTATTATTATTATTATTAATAATAAGGAAAAGATCAAACCTGTATGAACTGTGTATGTGTGTTAATGGGATGATAAAAGTCATTTTCATCTTAATTTAAATCAAAATCATGGAATAATAAATGAATTAATTTGTCTTTATCATTATCATGGAGATTGGCAGTGTGTGAGCATTAGAATAACTCTTGTCTTTGTCACAGCTCGAAAAAAAGCGACCTATGACAAATTTGGCGATGAAGGTCTTAAAGATGGGGTTCCCCCAGAGTTTGGCAGCGATGGAGCTTGGTCATCTAAATATACCTACCACGGGAACCCAGACAAAACATTCAAACAGTTCTTTGGAGGTGAAAACCCATTCGCAGGTAATAAAGAAAGCCTGGTTAGACATTACATTTGGAAAACAGTCATCAGTTGTATTTAATTATTTGAACCGTTCTCTGGTTTGTTTAGACTTCTACACTAACAACGCACCCCTTCAGTATGGTGGCCTGAAACAAGCAGTGGTGAAGACTCAAGACTCTCATATAGAAAGAGATCTTCATCTTTCCCTGGATGACCTCTACCATGGATGCACTAAAAAGATTAAGATATCTCGAAGGGTAGGTGCTGTATGCAGAATGAACATGGACTTAAATGATTCATTAAATCATTTAAGTCCTTCAGGTTTGGTAGAACTTCTATCAAGCTGATCAGTCAGTTTAGGTTCCAAACAAACCAGCTGGAACAAAAACTCTGATAGGTGTTTGATCTCTTTCTTCAGGTTATGAATGACGATGGATGCACATCTAGTATTAAAGACAAGATCCTGACTATAGATGTGGAGCCTGGATGGAAAGAAGGCACGAGAGTAGTTTTCCCTAAAGAGGGAGATCAGGTAAGATAACTACAACATGAACTGTGGGGATAAATCTTCATGTTGTTTTTTAGGTTGGAATTTTTCTTTTGTCATGGTGAAGATGTAGTATTTAGGTTAAAACAAAAGTAAAGCCTTTTGCCCAGTTTTTCACAAAAATGTGTTTGGGCTTGTGGAGCTGTCCCTGGTGCTGATTTAATTCAATCTTTGATGCCCCATAGAGCACTGTTTTAGGCAAATGTAAGTCACTGTATTCAATACCAGCTTGTAATGGCTAATTATGTTTACAAGGCAGCTTTTCCAAAATGTTATTTTTTCTGTTATTAGAGTAACACAAAACCGGCAGAGTTAGTTTATGCTTTCTTTTTGAGTAATGGAGTCCTTCAATCTTAAACTGAAAGAAAAGTCGTATTTTCAAAAGCACAGGATAACATCTGATGAATCACGAGGTAATCATCAGTTCATTTAATATGAAATTCATCCTTCTGTCTTTCACTCATTCTCAGTGAGTCTTTATCAGATTTTAAAAATCAACCCTCTGTAAAAGGTTTTCTACGGGTCATAGTGTAGTTTTGTTTGATTCATAGGTGATTAAAAGTTCTCTGAATGAATTTCATTTGCTCATTCTGTTGCTGTGGTAAGTGGTTTATGCAGATGTATCAACTGACTTTCATGCATACAAAGATGAAAATAAACACTCAGAGAAGAAAGACGTATGTGTCTCTTTTACCTCCTCTGCTTGTAAGACATCAAATGGTGAAATCAAAGTATGATACCATTTACGAATGGATTAATAAACCATGTGTCAAAGAAAAATCCTCAATAATCTGACTTTATTTCATTTTCAGGGAGCACACAGCATCCCTGCTGATATTGTGTTCATAGTGCAACAGAAGAGTCATCCTGTGTTTGTAAGGCAAAGCAATGACCTGATCTACAAAGCACAGATCTCTCTAGAAATGGTGAGTAATGTTGATGATGGCTGAAATATAACATTTAATGTTAAAACATTTTTTGTCCATAGTAATGGCCCATTATTTTCCTACAGGCTTTGACTGGATTCTCTGTGGATGTAGAGACACTAGATGGCAGGCTGCTCACTATTCCCATCAATGACATTGTGCAGTAAGTGTTTACTTACTTAATGAAGAAATTCTTTATTGGTCCCAAGAGGGAATAGTTGAGGTGTCAACATGAATGACGACAAAAGGAGAGACAATTTTATACTAATCATTACATTCTACAAACAGTACAAAGAAGAAGAGACAGCAATGAAGAAAAGTTTTTATGTGTGCAAGTTTTCTTCCTCTGATTGCCCTTTTCTCTCCTACAAATCAGCCCTCTGTACAAAAAGGTGGTGACTGGAGAGGGAATGCCTCTGTCTAAGGATCGTTCCCAGAGAGGAAACCTCATCATCACATTTGATGTCCAGTTTCCAGAGAAGCTTTCTACTGAGAGGAGGCAACTGATCAAGCAAGCCCTCACTTTTAAATGATCAAAATATAAACAATGTTTTTATGACAAGTAAACATCACATCTATGTTATAACACCAGCCTAGCAATAGGCAATAATGATTACAACATGGCCGTGCAGTTGTGATTTGCTGCCATCATGGCCCGTTTCAACTGCTCGTATGTGACAAACATCACCACGTTCCAGGAGCCCAGGCGCAAAAAAGACGGCATAAACCTAAAGGGAAAAAACATATTATTTATTAATAATCTACTTTATTATTTTGTTTACAAGCATTTTCACAAAAACAATTCTCTTTATGTTTTGGATTACATAAAGTCACAATCTACCTGCTTATTAGCATGCTGACTGGGAGTACATTGGCTGCATTGTCTGTAATTATAAAGCGCTTATTGTTTTTTTTATTCCACTTGACCATAGCTAATTGACCATTTATTAAGACTTTCCATTAATGCTCCTGATTACTGCATACCACTCATGAAGCGATTAAATTTGACTGTTTATTTAAAAAAAAAATAGTAATAAAGCATGTGGATCTGGGCATCTGTCCTACACAGTTTGATCTCTTTACAATATGTAATTGACCATTTGCAGACACGTGACTGACATGACGTCACTCAGTTCTGTGGACGTACCACTGTTGACAATAGACTATAACGCATTTTGGCCGATAATTACTGTGGAGATGCATTTTTTTAGCCACTTAAGTAATAGGAAGTATCATTAATATGGAACAAAAATGCCACTACAGCTGTCAGATAAGTCTGCTCACCTTAAGAAGACTCACAAACAGAAAAGCGTAGACCGGACTAAAATAGCCACTGCACAGTGGTCAGACAGCATGCAGATCAGCTGTGTACAGGGAGGCTCAACGTAAGGAAAAAAAAAACACTGCTCAGCAAGATAATTTGGCAATCTTTCCAGAATTATGACCACATGGGGAGACGTATGAATAGAGTGCACCCAGCAAAAACTCTGCTGATGGAGACTTAGTGGGTTTGAAGGTAAATGGCTGAAACCTCAGTGGAAACTGGAGGACATGAGAACATCCAGGTTACCTGTTAATACAGGTGTATACATTTTGAGCATATGTTATCAAATTTGGTGAAATACCAAAGTGACTTCATAAGAACACCTCAGGATGTTTTAGAATCAGAAGATAGCATCTGGTGTGTGTAAATCTACAGTCTGTGGTACTCTTTAGGCAGATCATCCATGCTGTACTGAATGTTTATATTTCTGTGAACCCAAATCAAAGTTTTTCAAACTCAAAAGACAAACCAGAAGAGCCGAATGAAAGTTTGTCATTCATGTGTCCTTACTTACTATTAATGAACGTAAGGATGTATTAAGTGAAAGCTCATGGTTAATGGTTTACCAGCTTAAGAAGAATGGTTGTGCAGAATTAGGTACTGAAAAGCAGCTAGTATGTGACTAATTAGCATGCTGATAAGCAACCCCTTGTAGTTGAATACATGCTCCTTTAACTCAAATGTTGACTTTGTTCAGGATTTCCCATGTAGTCTGTGCTTACCCTTTATAGAAAGCAAATGGTCCCTCTTTGTTCATCATGGCAGCAGCACAGTTTAGGACGCTGCTGTACTGGCCAACAGAAGCGTTCATGTATCTTGTCTTGACCACATCGACAGGAGAAGCTATAATTGTTGTGCACAGCCCCGCACCAAAGGCCGATACGAAGTGGCAGGGTAGATTATCTGTAGGCGATAGATTATTGATATTACCCCAGAAAAGAGAGCACAGAGATGCTACATCAAGACTTAATATCATACTGTGCTGATTTTTTTTTTTACCTGTCAGGAGAGTGGACTTAATCAGCATGTCCTTGATAAAATCATATGTCACCAGCTCAGTGCAGTTAACAATTGCATTTCTTGCAATGTTTGGGGCCGTTCCTGAATAACAGAGTAACATGTACATGAGGTACTGTACATAGAAAAACATCTTAAGAAATGAAAGTCAACTTTTAAAGCATTTAAAGCAGCCAGGGTTGACAAAAGGGCTTCACTGATTACAAAACAAAATGTGATACAAGAATTAATTATACATGATAAAATATTATTAAACGTTGTGAAATGCTTGGGATTTAAAAATCATAAAGAGTTGTGACAGTTATTACCCAAGAAACCACATTCTCATCTTTTAAGGAAAGAGAACAGATGTGTCTTTAAAATGTTCAGAAGTGGGGGCTGATTTTATTGGTAGATTGTTCCACAGGTTTGACATAGCTACCACAAAAGCCCTAGTTTTGAGCCTTTTTTGAGCACATCCAAGAGCTGCCAGATGAAAGTGTTTAGTGCCCTGGCTGAAATTTAAACATTCAGTACATTCACTTAATTGAAGTGGTGCAAACCCATTAACCACTTAAAAGCAGGCTTGTTAAAATGTCAGCTTTTACTGTAGAAAGAGGTGATGCCAGCAAACTAGTTTAGGGAGTCAAGCTAGGCTGCACTGATGTCACACCTATCATATGGTATTATTAAATAACCTGACAAATATCTGACCAATTAGTGGTCTATTGAAGGTCACATGCAGTGAAAAATGCAATCTGCTTTGCTTTAAATGTTGTTAGAAGGGGTGCAAAAGAACATCACACCTAACACGAAACTCTCAGTTCATGGAGAAATGCCTCTTTAAAGAAAATGCCACTTAAAATACTTTTTTACTTTCTGGGTTTTATGAAGTAATAGCTATACAGCCGTCACCAATGTGTGTTTTCTGCTCGACACACCATGACTTTTGAAAGTCCCCTCTGCAGCCTGTAAGTCCTCATCCCTTCTCCTATCAGTAATCATTTGGGCAGCAATTCAGCACGGAGCTCATTATTATAGCCTCTCATAGCCTCCCTGCCCCCTCAGATCCAACCTTTCCAAAGGGGAGGGAAAAAGAGCTGCATGTGATCCTCTGTAGAGACTACATTTTTCATATTTTTTAAACTTAAATCAAATCCTTGCTTAACAGACACCCAACACACGATGTAGATGTAGATGCCAAACTCAAACTGTTCTGCTGCTGTCATAAAGGTTTAAACAAATATTAATGTGACTGGTCTTAATGTTTTGTCCAGAAAAGTTTATGTTTATATGTCCTCACACTTTACAGAGGGGAGGATTTTATCTATAATCATCTGATTTTATTTCATTTAGGATGCGAGTTGTGCATGATAACGGGTATTTCTGGTGGACTGCGAGTCCATGCAGTGTTGTTGTTTATCAAAAGGCATTAGACCAACCTCAACTCCACCTTTTTGTTTTTCTTAAGGCTGACTGAAAGTTAGTCTGAGATGGTGTTTCCAGTTTGTCTTAAAAAGCCCTCATCAGTAACCAAATGACTGATGTTACTCATACTTGGTCAGATTTTTTCTACAGTCTATGGTCAAGACAAGATGTTTAAATGCATGTATCACCCTATCTAAATTGTTAGTGAGGAAACTGAGTGTTAATGAAATGAAGAGAGATGCAACTATTGTTAAGTAACCCTTTAAAACTAAAGCTACCTTTCCATAGCCCTTGAATGCCTTCCTCCTTTGCTATGGTTTTGTAAGCATCGATGGTGCTGCAGTATCGCCTGGCATGCCCAGCAGACCTGGCCTGAGCCTGGAAGCGAACCTTTACCACATCTGTAGGCTGAGCCAAAGCGACTGCCATTGCTCCAGTGGTGCATCCTGCAAGCAGCCGGCTGCCGATGCCAACATCTGGATCAGAAAGGAGACTAAAGTAAGGCCTGACGGATGCAAGACTCCAGTATTAATCTGCAATTATTCAGCAATACTTACGATCAGAACCTTTAGTGTAGAACTGTTTCACAGAGTCGTAGAGACCAATGCGCACTGACGCAAAGCTCATCTGTCTCTGCAGTCCTGCCACAAGACCACTATAGAGGCTCCTGGGCCCCTCTGTGCGCACCATGGTGGTGATTGTGCCAAACACTCCATGATACTTCACTGTGGACTGTTTCCCTTTAGCTGCTTTAAGTCTGCTTTCCCCTTGGATCTGTGTAGGATGGTGGGACAGGGGGGTAAGGGTACATAGCATGATGGACTCCATTGTTTCACTTCCTCTATCTGCTGTGGTAATTTTACTCAAATATTGAGATAGTTTGTTTACCTGCAGCCTCACTTTGGCTGTGTCGAGGGGAAAAGTGAACAGGTCGGCAATGCAGGCTGCAGCTCCTGCTCCCACAAATTTAACGGCTGCTGATGGAGGCACATCCGCAGGTCCAAATCCAACCATTTTCAATAGCTTGATGAGAAGGAGGATGAAGAGGTGGGTTATTAATGTGGACAAGGCAGTCCTTGCAAATCTGCAACAAAGATAGAACCCATAAACAATTCATTATTGCTCGGCAGACATTTGTAGTCTGTGTGTGTATTTCTGTGAAGCTAATGAGACATTACTAACAACAGTAGTTATTCTTAAAGAAAGATTATTCAAAGCAAAATAGACATAAAAAATACTAAAATGAAAAAATGAATTTTCCTCATTCTACGTGTTTTTTTGTTTTTGTTTTTTTTGCCTAGTTCTTACCTGTATTAGATCAGTTTAGGACAAAACATCACAGATCAGGATTCTCTAAAGGCATCTCTCTGGCTAAATTTTGTTCCAGCTATAAATTGGTTTCCTTGTTTTTCCATGGAAGAGTTTTCAGACGCTGTGGACCTTAAAATCATACTCTAAATCCTGAAAGACAGGAAATAAGTCACACAATACTAGTGGAACAATTAAAACATTAGGATAGATTTTTCTAATAAAAAACATTCAGAATAAAAAGGTCATACCTCAGTTTGATTAGTGGAAATGTTGAGGTGAAAGCCTCCACGGGTGACAGTATTCAGATGACTCAGTAGATGGAAAGCATGCAGGAGTGTGGGTCGGAGAGGCTCTTAAAATACAGCCGTTGTTACATCATGGCATGTTTTTCTGCTTGGGCCCCACCCCCACTTCATCTAAACAGGATGCCTGCTGGTCCAATGGGAAGACTATAAACCTATCTATGTGACCAACAGCCTCCTGTCTGCATTTGTGTTATCTATTTTTTTATATATATATTTTTCTGCTCTCTTAACTCAGTCAATACCCCAGAAATTATTTTAAAATATTAAAAAACAAATTTAAACTGAAGTGTTTGATCAGGAATTCTAATTAAATTAAGACATGATTAATAGGCATACATTCATTGAGTGCAGAGTTCAATTATCTTGTCTGCTGAATCAAATTTACTTGATCTGTTTAGGTCTGTAGAGCATCACAGAGAGCACCCGCATGAGGAGTAAGTGCTGAGTCATGCTGAAAACACAAGAACACGCCGTGCATTACCCACCAAATTAGATCCGCATGTTCAGATTCTTTAATGTCTCACCACAGCCTGTTGTTCAGTTTGTTCCAAGACTCTGTCCCACAATGACTGATGATAGAGCTTTTGCAGTAAAATATTCTTTTTATATTGGTTTATTTGTGTGCTTAGTAAACTTGATAGTACATAAAGAAGCCAAAGTATTATATTTTGAATCAAATCGTGAAGATGTTACAAATAGCCTTATTTAAAAAAATATAAATCAAAATATGAGGAAAACAATGTTAAGGATGAGCTTTAGGGTACATGCAGTCCCATACATGTAACTGTATGACAGCCTTGTGCTTGTACACTCAAGTGTGAAACTGCGTCCTTGACATTCTTTAGGCTCAATGTGTGTGAAACAATACTGCATTCAGTTAGAGGCCCTGTATCAGAGTGGGACCCTGCTCTCTTTCTCACTCATTAGATGTAGTTGATACATATTTACATAGCTTTGTGACAAGAGCTGCCCACTCTGATATACAGCGGATGACGAAAGTTATATCAGACAACCATTCTCTTGGGGGCAGACAAAGAACCCAATTTCAATTCTGTAGTCAAAGTATTGGTCCTTCAAGTAAAATGTTACTCAAAAATCAGTGAAAATTGCACTATTCAGTAATTACTTAAGTTAAAGTTCTGAAGTATTCAGACCTCTTAAAAAGAAAACTAGACGGCCTCTGGAGGTAGCTCGCATATTGCTGTTACACCTATAAGCAACAGTTCTATGATAAAGTTACCATTATAATATGATTCCTTGACCCTGAAAACCTGCCCTCAGCACTTTGAATCATGTTGATATCATTGTTAGTTTGACAATTATTGAGTAAAAACGATCATTCACTAATTGTGGTTATCTGGATCACAACCAACATCTAATGATTTTTAAGCTGGGCAATTACCAAACAAACAGAAAATCACAGGCAAAGACATAACCTCCTTGGCGGGGGAAAAAAAAAATCCTTGAATATATTTTCATAACACATGTGTACAGTCGGCCACACAGTGGTGCAGCAGTTAGTGCATGTGCCTCACAGCAAGACGATTGCTTGCTTAAAATGTATGCCAGGGCCCTTCTGAGTGGAGTTTGCATGTTCTCCTTGCGCATGTGTGGGTTCTCTCTGGGTACTACGGTTTCCTGCCACGGACCAAAAAACATGCTTTGGTTGACTAAATTGCTCATGGGTGTGGGTGATTGTGTGAATTGTTGTCTGTCAAATGGGAACACCTATCTTGCTTAGAGCACTGCAAGATATAATGTAGCGACACACAAGAGAGAAGAGGGAGTCCTTTTGTGCTGGACATCAGAATGGCTGTGATTCAGTTACAGGATAATGGTTATATTTTTCCATTACCATCATTACAAACAAGCAGTTCTATACCTTGGCTGGAGCTGGATTTGGAGTGACAACAAATATTAAAATAAATGAACAACTGCTACATTTATTAGTAATTTACTTTTTATTTCAAAAAAATTCAAAGTGCCACAAAAAATAGACATGATCCAATAAATACATGAGTGGTAGCAGCAGAAATAAAAACAATAAAAAACAGTTAATTTATACAATACTTTTTCTGTTTGTTTATATTTATCATGCAGGAAGAAAAAAAGTCTAAAATCTATGGAAAGTTCTGGTATGTTTAATTGTAAAATGTTGAGCAACGCCATTTGCTGTATTCATCAGCATTGTCCAGAAGACCTGAAGTGTAGTGATACATACAGTCTAAAGCTCAAACTAAGTTGTATCAGTCCTCATGAAATACCTCTTGTCCAGTCAGATTACTTGGCTGTAGCTAACTCTTGCATTAAGAAGTAATTTCATAGTAGAGGGAGTGTTGCTGTTGTGAATATTAGCATAAATGTGCATCGGTTCACAAGCAATTGGCCACAGAAATTAAAGTCTTGTGGAAATTAGCCACAGCATGATCCCTGAAGTTGAAGCCCTGAAGTGCTGTTGTCCTGCATATCATGGATTTATTGGACTATCAAAGGTACAGTGTTAATGATAAGCATTTAGATATTTTGATGTTGCACATTTACAAAAAAAAAAAAAAAAAAAAAGCCTTCACAATTTTGGACAGTGTATGCATTGTCACACTTCAGCCACTGCATTTTCCAGCCTAAACTGTTTGATGGAGTGCATAAGTAAAACAGCTAATATAGGGGTAGATGAAGTCATTATTAAACAAAGACCAATGGCCCACCATTGTGGCAATATTTTAATACTGTGTACAACATATTTATGACTTATCGGCCAGCAATAAGTCATGCTATTTACAGTAAGCAGCACATAGATTAATGTGAACAGTAAACATTGCACATGGTTAATCACAAAAGAGGAACAACATCAGGAACATAAAAATAATCACAGTTTAGGTCTTCGTTATCAGACACAGTCTGACTATTGCATTTCCCCTCATACAACGTTATTCATGTAGTCCTACAGTTCATTATCGTAAACATGAAAGTCCATCTTAGAAGCTTCTAATAAAGATTTTACTATTTGTGCTCATTAAGAATTAAAACAAAATCTGTCAGTAGAGCAAATTGTGTCCAGATGTACAGAGGTTATTGTCCTCGACAAAAAGGCAGCACAGGTCCAGATCTGACCTGTGGTTCTTTTCCATGTGACATTCCCTGTGATATCTTTCCCAGTTTTTGGCTTTGCCCACTGTTTCCTCTGAAAAGGAGCATGGAAAAGGCCCCAAAACAGGCCCCCTGAAAAAACCCTGCCATGTCTCTCTTCCACCTGAATAAGAATATTTAAAATGGAAGTGCCCACCATTACAGTGTGTAAATGGTCTCTTTATACTTGAGTCCTTGAATCACTTCACAACAACACAACAATGCCCTTAGAGTTTGTGTTCATTCACAGCACTGACAAGATTTAGCCCCATGCCAAAACATGAAGATCTTGTCCAACTGTTAATCACATGTGGCCATTTGTACAATTGCTGATTGTTTCTTCTTTACATTTTTGTCTGAAGAAGTAGTCCAATAAGTGTCGAGGTCAAAATGGAGACTCCCAGCACTGTTGTGCTCTGGTCATCCCTCTTTTGATTTGTTCATATGTCACAAACATCACTATGTTCCAGGAGCCAAGTCGCAGGAAAGATGGCATAAACCTACAGGAAGCAAATAGAAAATAAATGAATGACGGTCTCAAAAATATTGACTAATTATTGTTGTCAGTGATGTGAGTGCGTACTTACCCTTTATAGAAGGCTGTAGGCCCCTCGTTTCTCAGCATGGTGACAGCACAGTTGATGGCACTGCAGTACTGACCAGCTCCTGAATTCATGAATCGTGTTTTAACAACGTCTACAGGAGAGGCAACAACTGTAGTACAGAAACCTGCGCTGAAGGCTGCAGTGAAGTGGCAGGGAAGATCATCTGAAGGAACAAAGCGATCAGTTGAATAATTCAGGATCATTTAATGTGGGTTTTACATTATGATGTAAGCTTTACCCCCTCACCTGACATGAGGTCATACTTCAAGATGAGCTCCTTGATCATGTCATATGTCACCAGCTCTGCACAGTTTACAATGGCATTACGGGTGATATTTGGCATACAACCTGTGAAAGACAGAACAGTTGTCTTCAAAACCAGAGAGGGGGCTTTAAAACATAGACCCCAAATCATCTGAGTAACTGTTTTGGCAGGTACCTTTCCACAGTCCCCGTACCCCCTCATCTCGAGCGATGGTCTTGTAGGCATCCAGAGTGCTGTTATATCTTCTCCCACCATCCCCCAGTCGCACCTGAGCTTGAAAGCGTACCTTCACCACATCTGTTGGTTGTGCGAAAGCCACTGCCATGGCTCCAGTGGTGCATCCTGCCAGAAGGCGAGTAACAATCCCTGCACCTGTCCAACATGTGCTCATTAGTCTCAGTGAAAACAACAGAACAGAAACAACCATGTGTGAACATGATGACATTCAGATTATGTAACTCACTCTCTGTCCCTCGAGTGTAGAACTGCTTCATGGAGTCGTAAAGGCCAATTCGGACAGAGGCGAAGCTCATCTGTCTCTGGAGCCCTGCCACCAGGCCATTGTAGAGACTCCTTGGCCCCTCTGTGCGCACCATGGTGGTGATGGTGCCAAAAACTCCTCGATACTTTGTGGCTTTGGCCCCTTCTACTGCATGAGACTCCCCCTGAATCTAAAAAAGAGGATGGTGTTTGAGAGTCATTGATAGGAGGTTAAAAAAGCTCTGACAAGACTTCTCAAAGGTCACATATTATGTAAAATAGATTTTTTGTTGGTTTTTTTGTCTATGGCCTCTTTAAGAACCCCACCAACATGCAAAAAAACCCTTCTTTCTGCCTCTTTTGCTCCATATTTCATGAACTGTGTGCTTAAGCAATCTCTCTTAAAAATCCCCTTAATGATGTAATTTGGGGATATTCTGCCTCCTCCAGATGGGAGACGCTGCCTAAGCCAGGTATTGTATGGCCTACAGGTGGATCCAATGGAAGGAACATGTCGAGGAATATCTGTGCAGCCACAGTACACATTAGAGAACAGTGCTGAGAAGCTAAAGCCACATTCACTTTTTGAGAAGAGCATGATCAGGCCTAGCTCATGGGGATTTACAATAAAATAGTCTGTTCTGAGCAGAGCTGAAACAGGAGGGTTTTTTAAGGCATGATAAAATCGAACATCTGTGTGTACTTTTAGGCAAGTGGTTTCAAAAATACAGTCTTTTAAGACCAATACAAATTTGCTGAAAAGAGGAAAAATATGTGACCTTTGAAGTCCATGTGTGATGTTCTCGGGGACATTGTGACTAACCTGTAGTCTAACTTTGGCAGTGTCCAGTGGAAAGGTGACAAGGTCAGCTATGCAGGCTGCTGTTCCCGCTCCAAAGAACTTGACTGCCCCAGAGGGCACCACGTCTGTGGGCTTCATGCCAACCATTCTGTGCAGATTACATAAACGGAAATATCTTCACTTAGTGTGATTTACATAAGGTGTTTTTGCTGATTAAACTACACACAATAAACATTCATGGATACATCAAGTTATCACAGCATGCACATACTGTTTAACTAATTCTGCATTAATGACTGCAAATATTTGAGATGCCAACAGTGTCCATACCTGTTAGCAAGAGTGCTGATTAAATCTTCAAGTTTCCTCTAGAAGTACACTTGTCTTTTGAAGTGGCTCTGTTGTAGTAATGCTTTTGGCCATAAACTCAGTGTGAAATGATCCAGGGAACATTCCACCACACACTGCAACAACAAGCATTTAACAGTTCATTTAATGATCACACAGATAGATAGATAGATAGATAGATAGATAGATAGATAGATAGATAGATAGATAGATAGATAGATAGATAGATACATTTTTAACATTAACGTGTCAGTGATAATTTGGTAGCCACATTAAACTTCAGTTAAGAGCACATTCAAAAGGCTATTTAAAAAGTTTATGTTAAAATCTTCAGAAGATGAACCCAAATCTGCCTACAGACCCAGGACAGATGTCCTTTTCTAATTTACCTAAAATCTTCCAGGAAATTATAATCCAGCAGGGTAAGGAGAATACACAATCCTTTAAGCAAGTAAGTCCCTTTAGTGTCCTCTTCTTTGCATGCTGCTTGCTTTCTGTTGACTGCCAAAGACACCACTGAATTTATAGGCACCTATTGCACATGTGCACACCTGTCATGTGCACCTCGGGTGTTTACCACAGTCTGAAAGAGACACAGGCTGTCATTTGAGCTCTTGTTGATCTGCCTCTTACAGCGTGCTTGTGGCAGCCTGCTATAGATGCCTGCTCTTCAAAATCTACACTATAAGCACATAAAATACTTAACTATTCAATAAAGCGTACTGTCTTAAAATATTCTGAATCCAAATGTAATTATGCTTGTATGTATCCAGACAAGTATAAAGGGAAAAAAGCGCTTGAACACACCTCAGCCTTGATATTTCAAAGTAATTCACGATACATGTACCTGACTGGGCCTTTGAAATATGAAAAACCAACCAAAAACTAAACGACATGGTTCAAAGGATAAACTCGGACATAAAAATAAAACTAATAGCACATAAATCTAAAATTCACATGAAAACGCAGGCAGAATGATATTTGAAAGGAAGAAAATAAAACAGAAACATGCTTATTGCTCTTTTATTTGACTATAGATTTCCATGAAGATATAGAATAGGGTCAAAGTCAAATGACACCTTTCCCAGTTTTATATCCGCTTTACATAAGATGTGAAGTTTGTGAGGACAACAGCTCATATTACCACACCGACATCAAGGAACACGCCTCGTGTCTCTGTTGGATGATATAATCGTCCAATTAGATGGAGAGGTCTGTCTGGATTCCCCACATGTTTCCAGCGGGCATTAAGCTGGCTGCCCAGACCTCTGAGGTTGATAAAATTTTACACTATGTCTCCTCCAAAAGTGTCAGGGCTCCTCTACAAAATGCACTACCACTTCAGGAGTTGGAGGAATTCTCTCATCCCCCTCCCTACAAGTCATAAAGTTACGAAATGTTCCGGGCCAAAGGAAATGCCACGCTCCTCAGCCAATCCATATCATGAACCAGGGTGGGTGGATGCATGAAGCATCTGTTAGCCATTAGCATATGTACATGCAAAACCAGCAGCACCCCAAAGAAAAGTGTGGGTGCTGACCAGGTTTGAGTGTTAAAAAGTGGAAACACTTTGTTGAAGCAGCCCTGTTCGTGCATGCCAATGTGCATGAGATTTTCCATAGCTGCTCCAGGTCAGACCCCTGGCACGCTTACGTCAATTCATGTGGTTGACTGTGCAGAAATGTCTCCTCCACATATCAGCTGTTTCACCTGCTGGTGCATGTGTCACCATGTTTTTTTTGTCTCAAAACACCTATCACGCTAACTTTAATATCCACTTAAGTGGGTGCTGCTACTGCTTTATCTGGTTGTCTGTAGCTTCCGTCAGCAATAGCCCTTTATTTCATTTGGACATTATTGTGCAAAGGTCACACTGTTATATAATTCATGTGACAAAAATGTTTACCTTTGACCCACTTTCACTTTGAACAGCTCTTAAAAATTTAACTAGCTATTGAATTTGCCTTGTGTAACATTTACATGCTGATTTAGATCTTTCTGAGGGCTGATTGTCATCTTTCTGTCACATAAAACACAAGGTCATTTTAAAGCAATTATGTATGCCTGTATTGTGCTCTATATTCAGACTTTTCATTTAGGTCATCTTATTAGTTATTCTAACTGTAAGATATTTCTGTTCTTTCTCTTGATTACATAAGAACAGTACGGTAATCAAAATAATATTTTAATTGGAGTTGCACCATTATATCCTGAAACATTAAATCCTATGAGTGAATTTATCAAGATTACACTTTGTCGTAAATACACGCTGTTTAGCATGAGAAACTCTTTAGTCCCCCAGGCCATCAGACTGTACAACTCCTCACTGGGGGGTGGGGGGGTGGGCAGTAACAGGATGATAGAAGACAGGAAGGAGTAGTAGCCAGCCTGTAGACATATTTTTGTTTTTTACTTTTATTTATATTTATTTTGTATTTATTTATATTTTTGTTTATATCTACCTTTATTATTTATCGTTCTAACTTTCAAAATGCTATTGGAATCTTAATTTCCCTGAGGGAGTTTCCCAAAGGGATTAAAAAAATCTAATCTAATCTAATCCAATGTAATCTAATCCAATCAAATTAGCAAGGCATTAGTTAATACTCAATTCTTTGTCTATAAAGCACTATTGATTCTATTATGTCATTATGAACACACTCATGAATACTTCAGGCTCCGCTGAAATTGGATTGCATGTCTAAAAAACCAAACCTTGCCGTGCAGATGGATCTGCCAGATTCAATGTGTGTAATCATGCAGATCCATATTTTCAAGCTCCAATCTATGATTGTGAGTGGCCCAAAGCGGCATGACCCAATCAGCGTCCTTTAGAGCAGGAAGAGGTGGGAGGTACAAGCAAGACAACAGCAGGAATCTCATACAGAGATTAATATAGATGTTGAAATCTTCAGTAGCAGTTTAACAGATCTGGGCTGTATTTTATTAAATAAAAAGCAAATACCAACACTATAAACTTCTCCATAGAAAGGATATTTTTGGTCTGCTTCAGACATGATTTGCTGACAGTTTGATTCACGTAGTGGCTCATGTTCTGACCTTTACACCGTGGGAGTAGCACCCGCCTACTACATTATCTGATTGGCCCGTAATGAATGTGATTGGTGGAACGATTCACCTGCCAGATGTACTTCTAAAAGGTTCTGCCCATCCCCAAACACGTTTTTGGGCTCTTCCCAGATGAACTAGTGAAATATACTGAATGCCCCATACTTGAAAGACATAGTCATCAAGGACATTCTGACTTTCAATTCAAATAAAAAGTCATTGTGAAAATGGACAATAGAGTGGTGCAGTGATGACATGTTTTTGTGGGCCAATGCAGAAATTAGCACCATGCTGGTTCTTTTAACTAAAAATCTATGGGATTTTTCAATGTGGTCTTGAATTATTGCTGATACTAAGGTCTGTGGTAAAAAATTATGGAAATTGAACATTTAGTTCTTTTTGATACTTTTTACGAACAACGTTAACCCCTAATTATTTTTATGCTTAAACATATTCATAAGAAGGCATTATTAAACTTCTATGGAACTACAACCTGGTGGTTCGACTTCAAAGTGGTTACAGTTTGTACCTTGTTGTGATTTCTTGTTTGAGAATTTATTTGAGTGACCTGATCAAGTTGGTGCTTGGTTATGTCATTGGTGTGTGAATTATTGATTATTAAAAAATGACAGAAATGCCTGCTTTAGGGTCCCTGGACATTTTTGATTAAAAGTTCAAATCCTGTATGTGTGTGTTCATCACCAATTTATTTCAGGTATTTTCCAGTATGCTCATCTAATCCCATACACTTTTGGCCTTGGGAACCAGGAAGTGCTAAATGCTAACTTACTTCCACGTTTTGGGACTCCTTTCTGCACCATTCTATTCAGATTGATTTCACAAAATCATACACATCAATAATCCCTCTCAACTAATTTGGTGAATTGTCTCCTTTTTTAGTTTCTTTACTTGTCTTCAAAGTCAGTAACAAATGAAAAGATGTGTACAGGCATGGTTGATGCTAGTGAACATTATGTAGTTGAAAATACACGACACATCTCGAAGCATTAGTGGAAGAGTGGTGTGACGAAAACCAAGAAGACAAAAATATTGTGCAGACATGGCAAGACACTGATTAACAGCACAAATAGAACAACAAGCTTAATGCAGCTTGTAAAATAACCCTTTGTTGGTTTTTTAATTGGTCAGCTGACCAATCAATCAGAGCGCCCCCTCTCATAGCAACTGTTGCTGATTTGGACCAATCCCTCAGTGCTCTGTGGAGAAATTGTTGTTACATCACCACGGGTAAAAGGTGTGCTTAGAGTGTCCAGAAGGATGATTTAAGATACTCCTATCATAAACTCTAAGTATCTTTATAATTTTCCTAAAACAAATATTAACTGGAAGTGTTCCAAGAGCACAAACTCCAATGTATTTCCAACATTACTGGAAAGTTTTCCACATTTTGTTTCCTACAAAATGTGGAAAACTGCTCTATCTTGCCATGCTAACAAATCCTTCCGAAAATTCCTGGATTCACATCTGGATTGGAATCCCCACCGAAATCTTACCACTTCTTCCTTGTGCTGTGACCACATTCTCTAAAAAAAATTATCAAAATGTATTTATGATGTTTAAATTAAATTGCTAACAAGCAAATGGACAAACAAAAAAATGCTAGCAGTAACATACCCTCCTTGGCGGATGTAATTATTTAAACATACAAACTACATGGTTGTAGTAGCATTAGCCAAAAGTTTACATATGGCCATGTAGCTTGCTAGTTTTTTAATCAAAAAACATCTTAAAGGTCCCATGTCCTGGTGTGTTTGGCCATTAACATCATGTCTTGGGGGTCTATTAGGTAAGGATTTGATTAAGTTGAATGTGTTGAATTCCCGTGGGTATGTACAGGAGGCTATGATAATTAGATCTGTGCTGATTAGCTACTCAAACAATGCCTGATGGGAGGGGGAGGAGGGCTTACAGGCCTTGTAGTGGACTTTCTAAACAGTTAAGGTGTCTGCCTGTGACAGGCAGAAAAACATATATAGGTGGAGGCTGTATAGCTATTACATCATAAACCCCAGGAAGTTAAACACAGACCAGGGGGGCATTTTCTTTTATAAGGCATAGAGCATTTCTCTGTGAACTAAAGAGTTTAGATAAAGATGTTCTTCTGCTCCCCAAGCCCCTTCTAAAAACATTAAAAGCAATTAAAATTAATTTTCCAGGTCATGGGACTTTTAACATTAATGCTGATAAAGACCTACAGATTGGAAAATTAAACACATTTTATTGCTCCCTTAGTCATTTTTCTGATGTGCCAGGGCAGACAACAGATAACATATTAAGTTAGCATCAGCAGTTTTTGACAGTTTTGAATTTAGTGTCATGTTGCATTTCTACTAGAAAGAAAACTGAAATGTGCTATCTATATAAAGCAGATCATGAAAGTATTTAAAGACACTACAGCATTTTAGAGGTATATTTTAAGTCAGCTCATGCATTTAAGCAAGTAGTATATGGGATATGTTCCAATCATCAAACTCAAGCTGTTATGAAAAAAATTGGTGAGCTGCATTCACCAGCTTCTTTCTTGGCCTGGAGCTAAAAACAGGTTCTTGAGAACATTGTGTGAATAACCTTTACCACAGTCAGACCAGTAAACAAGTGTCTGGTCCAGATTCAACCAGCCAGCATTGACCTCTCAGACAGCCTCTGAAGATGAATCTGAGCCGTCACCACTGCTGTCCGGCACTCGAATACCATGAAGCCCGAGTCACTGCGGCGAAACAGCTTATCTCCATTACGCTATAAATACAGAACATTACGCTAAAAATAAAGACAGGCGCTGCGTCATTTTAAAGGTTAGTGGAGCACGAACAACCCAACGTGTACCTTTAATCATGTGGTTTCTGTCATGAACATCTGTTCCAACTTCTCCTAGACATCTTGTTAGATAAGAAATTGAGTCATTTTGAAATATCATGTTTCATTGGCCACACAAACTGACATTTCACAGGGGCACTAATAGCTCTACATACCAAGAATGAGTCAGCTGTTTGTTAATTGTTCATACCCATCCATGGCCATCATTGTTAGCAGGGATTCACCAACATCAGAACTGCATATCAGAGCAGATAATAAGTCTAAGTACTTGTACATGTAGGATATCGCATGCTGTGCGGTACAAACAGACATGGTCATAAATACTGTTCCACACTAAAGTGCTTCTGCAAAGGATAATGTTAGACACACTAAGATAAGTTTATGCACCAGAGAAGAAAATAACTATAACAACTGGTGCCGATATATGCCCATGTAATTTGCCTGACAATGAAGTTCAGGAGGTATGGGTGGTTTTTGTGGTAGTGTGATTAATATAAATCTAAGCTTAGTGCATTAGAGTGGTGCAGGAATGAGTCCAAAAATGCAGAAGTGAGTTAGCATTTAGCCCTTCCTGGATCTGAAGCCCAAAACTAAATGGGATTTAGAATACTGGTTTTGGATAAATGTCTGAAATAAGGTTTGTTGTGAACACACATGGGATTTTTAATGTTTAATGGGAAATAATAAAATGCATCTGCTGTTGCCTGCTTTTGACTTTTGAACCATTGTTGTGTGTTTAGAACAAAAGTTGGTAACTAACTGCTAAGGGCTACAAAAATGTCTGGGGACCCAGTGGCAAGCATTTTTGTTAATTTTTTAATAACCAGTTTTCATACACTTTTGCCACAGCCATGAGGACCAACTTGAAAAGGTTGTTCGATAAAGATTAAATTCTCAAACAAGAGGTCACAATAAGATGTTATATATTGTAAATATTGTAGTTACTTCTAGGTTGAACCCCCAAGTTGTAGTTTCATAGTACCTTACTAAAAGTTTTTCACTCTCACGATTACATTTAAGCTTGAAAAATCATGAAACAGGGCTTGTTTGTTAAGATTATCACAAAGAACAGAACATGTAGGTTTCATAATTTTTTGTTGGCTACAGAGCTTATTATCAAGCATTCTCGGTTGTGGCTCCCACTCTGTGAAATGCATTACCTTTAAATGTGTGGACTGCAAATAGCCTCTCCACTTTTAAAACACAGCTTAAGACACACTTGTTCACCTTAGCCTTTGGCAGAGTATTGTCACTTTTATTGGGTTTTTATTGGTTTTACTGGTTATTAAACATATTTATACTGTATTGTTTTTGTTTTATTGCTTTTATTGTGTGTTTATTGCTCTTATTGGTTTTTATTGCTTTTACTGCTTTTTTAATTGTGTCTGCCTATTCTACTATAAAGCACTTTGGTAGGCCACTGGCTGTTTAAACGTGCTATACAAATAAAGTAGACATTAACATTGACATTGACAGCAATGATCCAACGCACAGCAAAAAATCCCATTTTTGTAGGCTTGCAGTCTCGGTAACCAGCACAATGCTGACTTCTACATTAACCTTCAAAAATATGTAATTGTTGCACCATGCTTTCAAATCCAGACTGAAAGTGTTTGTCTGTGTTCACATGCATAATAAAACAAACACAAATATTTGATTGTTTTTGTTTAAAGTTAAAAGTGTAGCCATGAGAAAAGACAAACCATTGCATTGACCTTTAACTTAATAACCTTAATGAATTGCCTTTGTGCAAACAGGTGGGGGATGAACCTTTTTTTCTGTTCATTTCAATAATTTGAATTGAAAACACAAGTATCATGAAATTAACAATTTATTTGATTGCAAGAACCTTTTTAACAGCTGGTGTTGACAAAAGTATTAAAACATTTTTCAGGAATACAGCAAAGACTACTTTGAGGCAAAATAATCTAAGAAACACATGAACAACATTTCTTCTTGAATTGAACAAATTGTTGGAATTTAATAAATTTCAAACCCCTCATTTTCATCGCAGAGTACATTTGTGCAAATTTAAAGAAAATCCCTGCACATTTTTTTTAGTTATTGCTTTCACAAGAAAAGGCTAGCTTGACTTACACGTAACTGACGGTCCAATCAGAGGCCTTAAGCGCAGGAAGTGGAATGAGCTACAAGCAAGATGACAGCAGGAAGTGTTTCAGTAGCAGTTTTTATCAGATTGTGACAGCACTGCTTTATTAAATGAAAAACAAACAGCAACACTACAAACTTCTCAATAGAAAGGATATTTTCGCTCCACCCCAGACATGGGTTGACAAGACTTTGTTTTACAAAGTGGCTCACATTCTGTTCTGCTGGATATGCCTCTGAAAGATTCAGCCTTCTACAAACATTTTCTATTGGCTCTTTCCCAGATGGACTAGTTAAATATATTGAACAGTCCATCTGTTATGCCAAGTTAGTTTTAGCCAGCAGGTGAGGTTAAACATCCTCCAGAATTCTTCATTTTCCATGTGGTATTTATGTTACAGAGATCATCATTTCTTGGTCTACAACATGGAGTAACTTTTTTACCTGGTTCTTGGGAGTCTGAGCTTAACAGTTGAATATAGATCCACAAAGAATTCACACCAGCTCACCTCAACTGAGCTGATATCAAGTTTGCCTTGATAACAAAATCATGATGCATATTCGTATATTGATCAGAATAACAATAGCTTTGCCAGATCTCTTCTCAAAAGGAAATGAAAAACAGCATTTAAATGTGTCTTTTTTTAATAGCAGATCAAGTACTCCTGATGTTTCTCAAGTATTTTGATAAAGTGTGATAAAGATGTATGGCTCAAGTTTAGGTGTTCGGTCTCCAATCAATTGTTGGCAAAGGTTCTTGTGGGTATATCTTAATAAATATGAATAAATGACATCCAAATAACCCCACTTATGAGAGCTGGTAAGTCATTAGGCCTGCTTTTCTGTCCACACAGGCCATTTTTCCAGCACACAACAAAGCCTGCTGAATCTCAATTGGCCAGAATAGAGGTACACATTTCAGCAGATTGATCTCCATGGCAGCATATGCTCCTTAAGTTTTGACCACAGCAGCAGCTCTGAAAATTGCGTGACCATTTGTATAAGACGATTATCACAAACCCCATTACCTCCTCCTGTCCTGTGTAGTACCTCTAACAATCCCATAAACACATCTGTAACTGCAGACAGCCGTCATAACATCAATCATTATGTAACTGAAATTGTGAGTCTAAGATGTCTGTCACTGAATAACAGTTATACAGCCTGGACTGAAACCATGGGCTCAACAGAGTGTTGAAGAAAGTCTAAATGATGTCACCTATTTGACCACTGAGGTTGATTTTTAGACTAGACAGTAGAGCTCTTCACACTGACATTTCTGTCACAAAGTAATTTTTGGTCAACCTAGCAGGCAACATGAGGGCCAAAAAATTAAATACCATAAACTTAATATTGCCTCAGAGCTTTTTGGCAATAATCCTGAATTCCCTGAAAAAAGACAGGCTTTAGTGCTGCCATCAGTCATGTTGGCCCACAAAACTGTGTCATCCCTGCACCACTGTAGTTTTTTTGGGGTTTTTTTGTTGTTGTTTTTTTTAATAAAAAAACACATTTAACACATACAGTTTTTTTTAAGAAGGATGTGAGTTATTGATTGCTAGGGGCATTGTTAAAATGAGGGATGGAAGACATTTATTTAAGTAATGGTCATTCAGTAGCTTTTTTGAGTATTTGATTAGTTTTTTCAAGCTAGTACTTTTACTTCTACTTGAGTATGTTTTGGGGATGTAGAATTTTTCACAGCATCTGGATACTAAGTAAAAAGGAGATAAGAAAGTTAGACTGATCAAAATTTTCAATCAACTAATGTTGTCATGATACCAAAAATTGAACTTTAACAAGAACACCAAGGCAAGTCAATTTTATAAACAGAACATCTTTCATACATACAACCATTCAAAATGCTTGACAGAGTTAAAAAAACAAAGACATTGTGACATTAAGAGCTTTAAAGACATACATTAGCACAAAAACACAATAAAATAGTATAAATTGGATAATCTCAAGGTAAAAGGAGATATATAAGATGAAAAATAGATAAAGTTGAGTTTCACAAAAGTCCATGCTGAACAGTACTTACGGCTGAAATGATACAGGTTCAATACTTGCAGAATGGACACAGAATGATCATAAAGGTTTATTAGGCTTTGAATTTGGCAGGTTAAGTGACTCAATATCCCTCAGGGCAAACCAATGATTTGTATTCTACATTTATACATTTTATACATATTAAGGTGCTTATGCAAAACTGACCCAGATAGCAAAAGATATCATTTGCTGTATTTTTATATCTAAATTTGTCTCAGAGTAAATGGCTGCTCTGTTTGTATTTTATATTTGGGTTCAATATCATGATACTCTACTTTATATATTGTACTGAAACAAATAACTGATTGTCACATCACACTCCAGCTTCTGTCCTTTTTATCCAACAAAGCAAAGTGTGCTCATAGTACTAAGTTCTTTAAGTACAACCTTTAAATTTTTACTTAAGTCAATTCATATATAGTGCTACTTTTACTTGAACTTGAGTAAAGTCTCATCAGCATTAACTGCACTTTTACTTGAGCACAATAAGTACCCTTCCACCCCAACCATTTTTATTTTATTATTCCAATTTTGAATAGTTGGGGACATGACTGACAGACAATCCCACATGGTGACAATATTGGACAGATGGCCTTTAGTGTTGCTTCTACTCAGTCTCCCTGTCTGCCAGTAGGCTGATCTACAGTTTAGTTGAAAACGTTTTTACAATATAGCTGCATCCACTGATTAGCTCTAAAAGGTTCCTCTAATAATTAAACTGCTGACGACTTTGTCCAGCCTAAATTCAATGCAGGAAACCTCTGTGTTGGGCTACTTAAGAGATGTCACCAACAATTAAGTCTCAATTTTGATTTCACTCTCATATTTCTTTAATGAAAGACTTTGCCCCCTAGTTTGACCTGGTCATATCAGTGGTCATAGCTGCCAGTTTCAAGTCTTGCATCATTTTTAAGATCAATCAAAATTATGACTTTATTGTCCCCAATAAACTCTGTTAGCAACTGCAATTGGTAAGGGGTGATAACACTTTAAAATTTACTTGTGAGGGATTTCCAGATATGTAACATGTTGTTGGAAAAAAAAATCTGAGCTTGTGCAAATGCTAATTCATTTGCACATTGTATGACTCATTTATTTGCCACACTAAGAAGACATTTACCGTCTAACCAAATCATTTCTCAAATTAGGCTATTATATTGATTTTAATGTATAAACTGGTATTTTCACTAGGGGGTGTGCATCCTTTCAGGGCTATTTTTGGGAAGCCTCAAGTGGAGACTGGAAGAAGTGCAGGATTTTCACACAATTGTATTAGCTTCACGGGTACAGAGAGCTACATCCTCCGATGATTATTATCACGCACCCACCTGTTTTTTAACATTTTCAGGTAGGGCTTGTGCATCACAACAAAAGGGTTGTTGGTTTGTCCCCCTAGTTAGGTGGGGCATTTCTATGTTTGCACATTTGCATGTTCTCCTAAGGCATGTGTGGGTTTTTTTCTAGGTACCCCAGTTTCCTCCCACAGACCAAAAACATGCTCATTACGTTGATTGGTAACTCCAAATTGCCTTTAGGAGTAAGCTTGTGTATGAATGAATGTCTGTCTATGTCGGCCCTGTGATCAACTGCATACCCAGACTTCTCATCCAATGTCAGCTGGGATAGGCTCCACACCCCGGCAACCCTGAGACTGATCAGTGGTATAGGGGATGGTTGGATAGCTTTCCTCAGAATCATTTAAGTCTTCCTGTCCTTTCCAGTTATCTGTCTTTTGGTCTGCATACTGATATAAAGACATCAAAAGTCTCCCCAGTCTTAAAACTATATTTACCAAAATTAATCTTACCAGCAATATTGGTGAATTCTGCAGTAATCTTTGCAAGCTGGAATGGCTAAAACATTAGGAGGATAAGGTTGATCCATAGGAAGGGTGATTTTAGTGTTATGAGTGAAGAGTGCGCTGCTGCCACCTTGTGTTTTAAACCATTGTGGGCCAGTGCTGTCCTCAACTTGTCATAAGTGCTATGTGTGTTTCATTTATCTAAAACATTTGCATGCAAAATGAAAGCAACAAGCTTAAAACAAACTGCAAATGTAATAGCTGTTTTAATTTCTGTTTCCATTTTTCCTTGAAATATCCCACTTTTCCAGCAGATGAAAACAGATGTAAAATAAATGCTATGCATGATGTAAAATAAATCACAAATTAATTTTCCAATTTGGAGTACTGTCATTATGGTTTGAAACTTATTAATTGTTCCTAAAATATGATTTATTCAAAGAGGACATATAAAAACAGCTTCAAGTATTTTTTGTACATATTTTTGTCAGGTATACACAATGTAAGTGTCACAATATCGGTTTCAGCGGATAATAGCTTGAAAATAAATTATTTGTACAGACAGGTATGGACTTTTCTGACAGTATTTACAGACAGGTCATAAATATCAAGGTCATCGGTCATACATTTCCCATATAGGTCAAACCTTTAACAGAATATACCAGTGTACCATAATGTTTCATCTTACAACTAGAAAAGCACTCAGAGAGCGCAGACCTCCACCAAGCTGTTTTGGTCCACTTTGGCGAAAATGGTCCTATCTGGCAATGTTAAAGAATCCTTTAAAAAATTCCTGGATCCAGACGGTGATACAGATCACCCCCAAAATTTAACCAGCTCTTCCATATCCCATTCCCAACAATTCCTGAAAATTTCATCCAAATCCGTTCAGAACTTTTCAAGTTATTTTGAATGTGGTGTAGCTATCTCCACCAATATAATTAGTATTAGTAATAACTTATAGTATTAGAAGGTTCAAAGGGTTTGATATGTCACATTTAACAGTCAGTAACTATTGCTATTTTATATAAAACTGCAGAAACACTCATAATAGTTTCCAAATAAACTGTAAATGGGAGGAGCTACAGGCAGCTACCCCACCTGGTCACCCGGTGAAAAAAAAAAGGTGAGCCCTCAAGATCAAACTTTTTAAACCGATCCTGAGAGATGAGGCTAAAGAAAGCAAGGGCAATTACAGAGGAGGAAGTGGATGAATTAAAAACTCCCTGAATGACAGGACTCGTGGACTGAAGCTGGTCAGCAGGCGGCAGTAACAGCACAAAACAAATAAGCCAACCACCTAAGACACAAAAATCAAAGAAGAAGAAGCGGACCCAAAATAATCACAGCAGCAGAAATACCAACAGTAGAAGAAGAGTGAGCCGCCTTTAGCCTGTCTTACAGACGCAGCAAGTTAGCGCTAGCTAAGGTTTCTCCAATGCCCGGTTAACGTCGCTGCAGGAGGGGAATCATCATATGCTGCAGGACAGAGAGAAGCAGACACCAAACAGATCCTGACAGACACCAGCCCAGCTCTCTGAAACATGGAGAAACAGCTGCATCTGAACCTGCTAGCCTCCAGACCTCCTATGGCTGGAGGCTTCCAGTCCAGCTCCAAGATGAAGATGGGGTGAGAGGCGAAGCGTCTTTATAACACACTGTTATCTCCACAGTGTCACAGGAAATTATAACTCCAGTGAGAAGATGATCTCTGATGTCTTTAACTCATAACGTGTTAATAACGGGTTAGCAGAGGCGCTGCACCAGCTGTGTTAGCTTCTCCTGCTAACCTCTTTCCTCCCAGTTTACTGCATTTTGCTTACATTTCATAATAACACTTTATGCTTTCTTCTCAGCGGTTCTTACATGGTGTTTTGGCTTGTAAAACTGGGTCGTGAGTCTGAACCTGGAAAAAAAACGTAACATGAAATCTCTGATGTACGGAAGCCCAAAGCGGACATACATCCATTCATTTGCTTTTACTCAGTTTTGTGGCGATCACAGGTTATTTGGGTTGTTTTTACCAGATCTTGACTTTATGTTATAATATCCTGGACGAACAAAGTTAGTTTTTCCTGTATGATAATTCAATTTCTTGTCTTTCCGAGAAAATTACCAAATTTTATAGGGATGCATGATATCATTGTTACAGTATCAGCAGATATTGTGGTGCTCTGTTTGCCTCGGAGGAGAATGGGAATAACATCACATCCCATTAAGAAGCATTACAGGTACGAGCAGGCGGCAACCTCCAGAGCGGTATTTCACAAAACCTAGATAGGGGATTAAGCCAGGATTTTGTAGTTGTCCTGGGTGAAATTAGCTGTGATATGGTTTCACGAAAGTGGAGGCACATAAGTTACCATGGAGGCTTAATAAATCCTGCTGTTCAATCAGCAGCACTCTCATGTAAAACCAGCATGTTTCTTACAGTTATAGTAATGCTAATGACTATAAGAGGTATATGAATGTTAATAATAATACATTTCATTTAAAATGCTTTTTAAAATAACAATTATCTTCAGATAGAATAGAAGAATAGAATAGAATAAACCTTTATTCGTCCCTCACGGGGAAATTTGCATTGTTACAGCAGCAAAGGGGACAGCATTGATAAAAAGAAATAAGTATAAAAAATAAATATAAAAATAGCAGTATGTACATTGTTCTACCAATATAAAAAGGGCTTGAATATAGAAACTAAAAAGCAAATCCGATAAGGGTTATTTACACATTCACAAAGTAATTGCACATGATTGTAAGTGATTGCACATGGATGTAATTGCATGTTGTAACTGCTGATTGTCAAAAGAATTTGCACAGTAACTGTACATTGTAATTGCTCATTGTTAGACAATTTGCTCAGTTTATGGTGACTGGGAGCAGTGGTTGTACAGTCTAACAGCAGCAGGCAGGAAAGACCTGCGGTAACGCTCCTTCACACACTTTGGGTGACGCAGCCTGTCACTGAAGGAGCTGCACAGGGCTGTCAGAGTGTCCTGCAGGGGGTGGGAGTCCCTCTCCAGCATGGATGCTATCTTCTCCAGCATCCTCCTTTCTCCCACCACCTGCACTTAGTCCAGGGGGCACCCAAGGACTAAGCTGGACTGAGCTGGCCTTCCTGATCAGATTAAAGCTTCTTTTGAAGATTTATCAGAGGATATAAGTTTAATCCATGTTTTGTTTTACCAAACAGCATGTTAAAATATTCTGCATTTGAGAAGAAAATAGGTAAAGCAGTAAGACAAATGTATGATCTTCAAAAGTTTTAAATCTTTGAAAGACTGATTTTATGATACATAAATACATTTTGAATGCTTAAAAAGGTCCAAATGCCAGAAAATTCTTTTTAGTATATAGTTTCATTCACCATATATTCTTTAATCTCATCTGAAGTGTTTTCCCCACTGTTTGGAACTTGTTTATTTTATCTGCCACCCTTTCTTGCTCCTTTATTGCACCGGCTATATTTCTTTTTTATGGAAATTATATATTTGACTTCCTCATAAGTTTCCATCTCAAGTCGTTTTTTCATTTGGAGCGAAGTATGCGCATGCGTCTTCCCTGTTTCGATCAGTATCTGTAAGATCTGCCTCGTAGTCTTTTGAAGAAAGCCGTGAACATGCAATAATCCAAAATAGTTACAGCTGCTCCTTATCAGCCTGTATTGGCCTTCGTGTAACACATTAAGCCAGCATGCTCGGAAGGGACTTTGTCAAACCTGGCTTTAGTTGGTTATCCTGGATGTCTTACTTCAACTTTGGTGAAATACCCCTCAGGGCTGCAAATGAAGGCCCATGCAGAAGTGTCCAAAGCTGTCTTACTCTGAGTGTCCACCTGGGGCCTGCTGCAGTGACCTGACACCTTATTAATATGTGGGTCAAAGACACTTTATATGGCATTAATACACATGTTCACAGCCTGGTTCAAAACACAGCTTCAGTCTCAAACTATAACACATCTATGTGCTCTCACTGTGAAGGGGTGAATTTTTTTATACCGTGCCTGTTTAGTAGCGACTCCAGGAGATAAACCAACAGGGGCATACAACCTGTTTAGAGTGCCATATTTTATTAATTAGAACATTGATATTCGGTGCCTGCATATCAATAATCATATCCTTGGGGGGAGGACAACAAGAACCACCATATTGATTTTTTTTTGTCCCACCCCTAATCTTGAATTATATTTTATTGAATTTTAAAGTGGATTTTTTTTTTCAGTTCATTAGAACCTGTCTTTTCTATATCCTATTTTTATCTGTTAACTTTATGATAACAAATGTTTCTTCTCAGTGTTTTTTTTCTTATGAAAAGTTACAGTTTCTGATAACAAGTTTGTCCTCCTTACATAGAAACACAATCATTTTTGTGTCATGCTCATGTGTTTGCGTTATCGTACTGCAATATGTTAACCTTGAAAAGCCAATGGATTGCCAGATTTCATGTTTATCATTAGTAGGGATGAGAATGGTTAAGCAATTCCAATTAAGAATCAATAGCAACATGCATAAACCATGGAATCAGTATTTTTTGTCTTTATGCTTAAAAATTTCCTCAAATACACCTACTTTTTCTACATGCCCTGCAAATCGAGAAGGCCATGCTGTCATCAGAGGCAGTCAGCAGAGACAACAACAAAACTCAAGGAAGTAATCATAGCAGACAGAAGACAAAAGTCTTCAAAATTGTTTATCAGTTTTACTCAATATGATAAGTGCACAACGTCTATTGTCTGTGTCTGCATGATTTTAAACAAGGGCACAAACACCAGCAACTTTCAGGAGCGTTAATTTTTGCAGTGTGACATTAAATATCGAGAGCACTATGTGCTTTTTGTTGTTGACACAGAAAACTGGCATCAATTGACCTTTCTTCCAAACAGAATATCCACAGGAATCAATAAAGAATTGGAATGATGAGCAGAATCAATAACAGCATTGGCATGAACAAAATCTAATAAATTCCCCTCCCTAATCTTCATGTAGATCAATCTGCCAAACCTGACACACTGGCTCTTGTACAGAAAACTTCAGGACCAATCAGCTTCCTTTGAGAACAAAGAGGCTGTGGCTACATCGATAACCAGCTAAGCCTGTAAAGAATGGGGCCTGTGAAGAGATAACTTTTGATGCAACTTTGGTAGCAGTTTTTTAAACTGGACAACAAATAAGGACACTTTAACTGTTCTTTAAGGCAAAGACTCAGATCATTCTTATGGCATTTGGAATGTTTATACCTAATATATATTTTATTGTTCTATATTGGCCTGTAATTAAAGTGTCAGACAGAAGTTTACCGTAAGAGACTTTTCTTGAAGGTTCTGTTCTTCCCAAACTATAGGGTGTTGCATTGATGGACTTGAAATAATCAGTTAATATTTTGTATACCCCAGGGATGTGTGAAACTGTTCATCTGGAGTGTCAGGTTAGCAGTTTGATATTGGTTTAATCTGCTCTTATCATCTTCTTTTGTTCACAGGCCTGGCCGGAAGAGGGATTTCTCTCCCCTGCCCTGGAGTCAGTACTTTGAAACCATGGAGGATGTTGAGGTGGAAAATGAAAATGGCAAAGATATATCCTTGACTGTTACCTCGATTTGTCAGAGGAAAAATTAAGTGTGAATTATGGAGGCTTTGTTGTGGTCTCAAGAAGAATATTTTATTTCTGCACAAGGTCCTCACATTAGTTTTAGCTGCATCCTTTTACACCAGTGTGTTAACTTTTTCATTATGGTATAGATCAAGTAAAGATGCATTGTTCGTTTAACACTGTGCTGTGATGAAATTCAACAGTGAGTCTTTCAGCTTTAGCATATTTTGCTTTGACTGCTGTGAACATTTTTAGAATTTACTGCAGTGGTGCTCACGGTCCTGTGCTGCTCCTGCTCCATGGAGGAGGTCACTCTGCACTCTCCTGGGCGGTGTTCACTGTAAGTGCTGGAACTATCACAGAAGCTCTTTGATTATACAAGTCTGATCAATTTTATCTTCAGATAACACACCAACAAAGTGTGACAAACTGTGAGTATGCAGTGTTATGTAAGGATATTTGCTGTGCCCTCTTGATTGAAGGGATTTCTTTGTCTTTACAGGCCGTTATTTGCAGCAGGATCAACTGCAGGGTGGTGGCGATGGACCTTCGGGCTCATGGTAAATAGAGTTAGTTCCATTACATGATATATTTACTTAGATAAGCCAACCATGAAGTAAAGTTACTGAGATCTTAGTAGATACATATGGCTATTAAATAATGAGACTGTGCTTATGAGTATAAAACCACCTGGTTCACAGTCACACCGAATGTTATCAGTTGAAGGTTGGACAATAATGCTGACCATGAGGGCCCCATTAGTCCTGTTTTCATAGCCAGAGGGCCAAGATTTTGCAGTGCAAGATGCTTTCCATTTGAAGATTTATTATGATACTCAAACACAAGAAATGAATTAACAGCTAAGAAGTTATTATATCAACATTTATGCATTTAAACTCATTACAATTTGGAGTACTTAATTTAATGAGCCAAAAAGACTTGATTATAATTTTTCTTCAGTACAAATTATGGAGAATTTTCACGTTGATGAAGTACCTTTTGCTTACATTTCTACTCTTAATTTTACTAATGCAGTTAGTAAAGCCTTGCAGAAGGAATTTGGCAGAATTAATTATTGCTGGTTGTAGCCCCTCTTTCTTAGTCACACTGCTATTTTTGATGTTTTCAAGGCTGATTTGTTCACGTCTTTCATGTTTATGATTTTTTACTTGGAAGTTAATTATTTAAAATTGACTGCAGGCCGCATTGAGGGATTAGAGGGACCACATATGGCCCTCTGGCCACCAGTTGCGCATCCCTGCAATAGATGGAAAAAAAACAAAAGGCTTTAAGGAATGTTTTAAATTCATTTTCATTAATTCTAAATGTTGCTTTATTGGAGTTCAGCAATACGGATTGAGCCTAAATGTCGCTGTTTTTGCAGTAAAAAAGGGGAAAAATCAATTTAGGAAATAAAATACTAATGCACTTCTTTTTAAAAACTTTTCTTCCCTTGCTGCACCTGTGTACAAACATGAACTCAGTTGGAGCTTACATACTATTTTTCCTCTTCCTTTGGCACCTGCAGGCGACACTAAAGTGAAAAATCCTGACGATCTCTCTGCAGACACCATGGCCAAGTGAGTTACTTTGTGTAAAGATTCTTCTCTCTGAGGACTGATGACAACCTTTTTTAATTACCCCAAGAGATCAGCACAGTTCTTACAGTTTCTTATTGAACAGACAGACATGCTCTAAATAGATTATATCAAAGTTTAAAATAAACTCTTTTTTTAAAGGGATATCGGCAAAGTGGTGGAGGTACTTTATGGAGAGAACCCACCTCCAATCATGCTTATAGGACACAGCATGGGTGGAGCCATAGCGGTTCACACTGCTGCTGCCAATCATATACCATCCCTGCTGGGCCTCTGTGTCATCGATGTAGTAGAAGGTTGGTGCAGTGCAGATGCTCAGTTTTATAGTCTAACAACACAGTATAAAGTTATCAAACGATAAAGTCAGGTTCAAGTTTCTTGATGAATTACTGAGTTATAGTTTTGTTTTTTTTGCATTCAGGAACAGCGATGGATGCTTTGAACAGTATGCAGAATTTCCTTAGAAGTCGGCCAAAGACTTTTAAATCCCTGGAGAACGCCATTGAGTGGAGGTAAACCTAACGGAGACAGTGATGATGTGACATTTTAGAAATGTCAATGAAGCATTGTAATCTCTGCTTAAAGTTTTTTAATAGATTAACATAGGCTAAATTAAAAAAAAACAACTTTTTAAGAGCATTCAACCATCAAATCAAGTTTTGTTATTTCATCTGATTGACAGCATTTTGCACACGGGTTTGAATTTCTCTGTCTTTCCTCAGTGTGAAGAGCGGACAGATCCGAAACACGGAGTCAGCGAGAGTGTCAATGGGAGGCCAGGTTAAAAAGTATGTCAGCTCTGTTAATCACCCGTACATGAACAGATTTGTAGGTCATTTGTCATCGAGTATGTGCTGATTTTCAATAATCTATCCTTGCCAGATGTGAGGAATCCACCAGCAGCCCTGGAGTATCTAATAGCATAGGTGAAGGTATAATAGAAGAGGAAGAGGATGAAGAAGCAGAGGAAGAGTCAAACAAGAAAAGGATGAAAGAGGATGACCAAGAGGTGATTTCTCACTTGTGTTTTTCTGATGTTGCTGAGAGGCTGAAATGTATCTAAAGGATGTGATTTCTTCTTTACAGGTAAAAAAGGAAAGCGTTTTCACCTGGAGGGTGGAGCTGTCAAAGACAGAGAAGTACTGGGAGGGCTGGTTCAGAGGCCTGTCTGCGCTCTTTCTCACCTGTCCTGCACCAAAACTGCTCCTGCTTGCAGGTAAGATCGCACACAGTCTCTCTCAGTGAACCTGAATCACTATATGTACTTTTCAAACATAAAAAGTATGCTGAAAGTCATCTTCAAATGAATTTTACACTGCACAATTTCACACTTCATCTCGTTCATTGTACAGGGGTGGACAGGCTTGACAAAGACCTGACTATTGGACAAATGCAAGGTATAAAGCACTAAACTGTTCAACATGTTTTCCACTGCTTTTGTTTTTTTTGTCACAGAATAATGACTGAAAATTGTTCAACTCACTGATTGTTAACAGGAAAGTTTCAGATGCAGGTCCTTCCTCAGTGTGGTCATGCTGTCCATGAAGACGCACCTGAAAAAGTAAGTGCTGTTTTGCTGAGTTTGCTTTTCAAAGCTGTGTGAACTGTGACAGGTTTCAAATTCCTTTGTGATGCTTGAAGGCATTTCAAATCTAAAGAAGCAAAAACCTCAACTTATAATTCTGAGTGTGCACCTAATATTAGTGCCTCTCTTGCCACAGCACCCTGTAAAAGTATTACTTTATGCACAATTTATTATTGATTCACATATCAATTTATCAAACTTTATTTATAGAGCACCTTCATAAGGACAGCAGTTGATCAAAGTGCTGTACAAAAAAATACATAGAAGTACATACACATAAGTGAAGCTTTGTTCAACACCAGTTAGCCAATCATGAGCTAGAACCACTGACTTTTAAAGAAGAAACTAATCAAACCCAGTTTCATTTTTGGTTGTTGCAGTAAGGTTGGATTAAAAGAAAGCACACCGGGGCACTGCAAGGAAAACATTTGCAAATTACATAAGAAGATTTCTAGGTTAACCTAAATCTTACATTAAATATACCAGAAGTGACAAATACTAAAAAATCACAGAATAAAATACAGGAAAATAATGGAGCCATATTTCGCCCTTGACTTTACTGATACAACAGTTATATTGACTGTTGCTGTGTCTAAAATTTTGGAGGTTCCATGTTAGAGTATCACTTTTTAGTATCACTTTTTGTTTTGTACTATTTTAAGAAAATATTTGAGATCAATTCTCAGAATATAGGAATTTGTCAGCCAGGGGTTACCATTAATTTCATCTGCCAAATAGGGGCCAGGTAGGAAAAGTTTGGGAACCGCTGAATTACAACATGGCTAAAAATTAAGTTGTTGAATTTATAACAGCACCATATTTTTACATAGCAAACACAATCATATCATCCTGTTGAATAAAGAAATAGAACTGTCACTTGTATATAAAATCCTTGTGTGGTTCGAGCACAGGCAAAGTGACAAAACCAGCTTCACTAAAGTACCTCACAAAGCCTTTACCTGCCTGCATGAGCCCGTCCAGCCTAGGTCTTAGTCTCCCCCATCACATTTTTCTTTCTCATCTTGAACTTCTCCAGGAAAACTAAATCAGGTCAGCTTAAACGTAAGAACAGAGAAAGTGAAGGTGATGTCATGTTGATTTACAGTCCCCATGTTTAAAAAGAAACGCCTTTGTTTAGCATGGTTATCTAGTACATTTCCTCTCTAATGAAAGAAAAAAGTTTAAACCAGGAATCGAATATGACCAAGATGAAGCACTCACATCAAAACGCCTTGTGTCTGCACTTAGTGCCCACACTGTATGAGATAAAATATTTATGCATAAAATATAATGTGTTGGTGTGAGCTTATCAGCAGTTGTGCAGTGGGTGGAGTCAAGGCTTACAGAGTAACCCGCCAGGATAACTGAGAGCCTGGTAGGTGACTCTCAGAGCTAAGGAAACTCTCTTTGTGGCCCAGAGCAGACCTTATACAATTATGTAGTCTGCCGTGGTGCTCTTAAATCCAGGAGTCCTGTCATACTATTCAGATTTTTACTGTTTTCAGATGGACTAAAAATGGGTAGAATTGTGTTCGATCCTCTAATGATGGTATGTGTAGTCTAAATGCAGTGAGACATGATTGAACGTCCCCCCCCCCCCCCCGTTAGCCAGTCTTCTTCTCTGTGTTTAGAATTTGGTGTCTAGCATTCTTGCCCACAGTGGGACAAATACATATGTTTGCATATGATGAAAGCACAGCTGCATTCTTTCCACGCTCACATAGCCCCTCTTTTCAGAACGGCTGGTTTTGAGGGTGGTCGCCTTCATATGCTAATGAGCCAGAGCCGCTGCCAACACCGTACATACAGACCTGCAGCATATCTTGAGCGAAGCAGAGCGCGCTGCCACTCCAGCCACGCACCACTTACAGTCTTGCACACATGAAATGCAAAGTCTTGCCGGTTACCAGATAACAGCGAAGCTTGTTTCCCCCAAACATCACAGGCTAACACACAGCATGCTAACCACCGCCTAGTCACCGCAGTGGGACACAGCTGCAACTTAGCCTACCTTCCGGGCTAACTTTAGTAGAAACGGAGGTGTAGTGGGTTGGGTAAAGGACTGATTATATTCAGCCAACTGTTAAACTTCTCTTGACTAATGTAGGAATGTTCATACATTGAAGTTTGCCCTTCAGACTTTCAACAAGTCACGTGAACATTGACTAGCATGTCAATCAATCTTTATTTGTATAGCGCCAATTCATAACAAGTGTTATCTCAAGACACTTTACAATAGAGCACAAAGCTCTTCATATTATGGATACACTTATATGCATAGATACATATATACATACATAAAATACACATATACATATATATATATATATACATCCAACACCCAACATGAATCCATATAGCCAATCATGAATCCCTCCATCATGGCAGCAAGAACAAACCTTCTGTTAAGCAGCAGGAAATCTTGAATGTGGACCCGAGTCTCATGATGAACAGCAAATCCACACGATGCTGTGTTGGGTGTGTGGGCGAAGAAACGGAGGTAAGCAGAGACAAGTGGACTAAAGTAAGAACTAAAGTTAGTGACAAATCCAAGGACCAATCATAGACCTGTCGTTGTCAAATTTGTTTCTGCTGAAGACAAATTTATTAGAGGTTAGCCTCTTGAGATGCTACATCTTGTTTTCAGGAGGGTCCTCATGTCTGTATGGTTGTGGTGATGATTTTATAGAAGTATAATCAATGAAAGTCTTACTGAAAATAAGAATTTATGATAGTGACGAACTCATGGGTGCCCAGACCACAAGTGCATCCCTGCCATATTTGTCTCCGTTAAGTATAAATGTATTAATGGTAGACCTCTTGAGATGTGACACCACATTTTCAAGAGGGATCTCATGCCCATGTGGAGCTAGAGATAGTTACTATAGATGTATGTTCACTTCTCCCCTGCTGTTAGCATTAACTCGTAGCAATGAGCAAAATAAATACTACACAGCATTAAGATACTCACATTTCCATCATCAGGTTTGGCAACAGATTGTTGGTACTGAACCCAGATTTAGGAAAAGCCTAGTTGCTAGTCCTGTGTTGAACTGACTGAAGTTGAAGAAGCAGTCGGTCGTGAAGTGATTGACACACACATACAGGTTTTAGCTGATTGTAGCTGGCTCATTCCCTTCAAAACTAATATTAATCCACTGGGCCCTTTGGTGCTAAGAGGCTGGTAGTGATTTTTGCATAATATGTCCCCTTTAAGTAATAATTTTTCATTGAATGTCATGTTTGGCCTTTTTGTATAATGGCTGTTTGTTGTTTGTGGAAACTTTGTTGACTGTGCTTCTGCATATCTTGGCCATCTTGGAATCTTGAAAAAGAGATTTTTAATGTCAGAGTTTTATTTTCATGCTTAAATAAAGACTAAATAATATAAAAATAAAATGGTTGAAAGAAGAACAGATGCCATCAAATTGTGAATTTTTTAGTCATAATAAAACTTAAGTTAAACCAAACAATTACAGCTTTCAGAATATTAAGTTTGATTGGCTATTTTGACTACTTTTTTTAACAATTATATTTGCAAATAAATATTTATAACATTTATCAACCAAACCAAGTTACTTCTGAAAAATTGCAGTGACCTGACAGACCTCTGCTGCTGTTTTCCTGTTTTTCTGTGTGTGTTTAGACAGGTCAGTTTGACCCTGCAGAACAAACATCAGGATGCAATGTGTTGATTTTCCTCTGAAATGTTGCTGTGTCATCTTTTCCAGGTAGCAGACGCTCTAGCAACATTTATGGTTCGGCACAAATTTACTGAGTTTAAAGAAGGATTCCTGTGGTAAGTGCACATACTCAGAACAATTAATACAGTAAACATTTTTTTTCAGAATAAGTAATCAATACTGGAAAATAAAACAGAATATAAAGAAACGTTCCCAAATCTTATTTAGCAGAGTGAATTGATATGCTAGAGGCCAATCAATCTTGTTCTCACTTCCATTCTTGTTTCATATAAATGTTTTGACTTAAAGCAGGGACTATAATAGGAAAGTAATGAGGTTTTTGTAACTACTTAATTCGCGTTTCTAAAATAACTTATTTTTTTCACAGCTAATTTCCAGCTCTCAGCATATACAGTAAATAGCAGCCAGCAGCCATAGAAGAAATGACTCAAGATTCATCCACATGCTTGGTACAATTTAACATCAAGTTAAGAGCATAAAACAAGCATTATTATTAATATTGTTATAATTTTATTATTATTATTAGTAGTAGTAGTATTTTTATGTGGCTTTTGTTTTGTAGATATTTTGCCTTATAGCCTGGCCTTATTTTTATTTCAAAGCACTGGAATTTGATTGCTTTACAAAATATATTTTTTAAGTTTCTTAAACATTTTTCTCCCCTTGTTTAATTTAATTTTCTTTTAATTGATTGTGTCATGGTGATTATGTATTTGCAATGTTTGAATTTGAACAATGATTAAAGATGGATGCTGTAAAAATGCCAATGCTTGTTCTTTCATGTGTATTAATAGGCTATCATGTTCATTTTAAATGTATATATTTATTTAACATTATTCTGCAGAAGTGACTTTTGTCTGAGAACCAAAGAAAAATGACAGGAAGAGGGGAAAAATTTCAGTTTAGACATTTTTAGTTATTCTGTTTCCCTTATGGATCAAATGACTCGTAACCTGCGATGCATGGGTCTGATTGTGAGGCTTAGAATTAGATCGTTTGAAAGATTAAATCACTTGATGGTAATATAAATGCATTCATATTGCCGCTTTTGTTTTTGAGTTCCCTTTACAAACTGTTGTGATTTAAAAAAAAAAAAAAAGCACAAAAAGGATAACACAAAACAAACACCAAAATAAATTAGGATGGAGCCAAAATGTGTAGAAAACATTTTCCTAATCACATCCAGAAAAGGGACATGTTTTCTTTATGTGCCTGAACTACTCAAGAGAATAAAATGTGAAATATAATTGCCCCTCTGCAGACCGACACACTGTAATGTACTTCAATAATGGGCAACATATAAACATTTGAATTATTAATGTGGTCTTAATCAGGGTCCTCTAAGGACTTACAGGCACTAAGATCATTATGAGAAATTATCAGTTAACAACTAAGACAAGATAACCAACCTGTACAAGAAGTTCTCTCATCAGATACTCTTTTACTTAACATTTTGCTGAAAGCCTAAAATGTAGGAAAAAGACTTATATTACAAAAAATTAAAATTAAAGTTATTACAAAAAAAAAAAAAACAGTACTGTGGAAAGTTTCTGGCAGGTGTAAAAAAAATACTGTAAGAATGTCTTCACAAAAAGAGGAAATAATAGAAATCAAACACAAGAAAAATCCAAATCAAATTTGTATTTGTATGACAAAACTTTGCCTCTAAATCAGTATTGGTACTCCAGGGTACACTTTCACACAGTTTTTTGTGGCTGTTCAAAACATCTTGGAGAAATAACCACAGATCTTCAGCACTGCAATCATATGTTCTTATTTTTAGTCCCTTTGTCTCTGTCTGGATGGATACATCTCTGGATGTGTGTATAAACATGTATGTATATTTATATATGCACATATGTGTATCTCTAAAATAAAGAGTATGGCTTCAGCCTGCTCTGTTGTCAAGCGCCTTGAGGTAACACCTGTTACGAATTGGCACTTTACAAATACACTGAACAAAAATATAAACGCCCCATGTGAAATATTGATGCCACTTGGAGTTAACAACTCTAACTGAGCATATGCTGACTTTTACTTGTACAATCGGGATACTTCTCTTGATTTGTGTACCATTTTTTTAATCCATCTCTGTCAGTCAGCGTTTGCTCAGTGATGTAGTGATTTCACTCAGTACATGGGTGTGGCATTTCCAGACGGTGCTCAAACAAAATGAGCAGTACCCAGACACTCCTTATACTCAGACAATAAAAGGCCACCCCAAAATGTCAAATTTTGTCAATATTCATCATGCCCCAGATGTCTCAGGTCATGCAGGAACGTGCCATTGGCATGCTGGATGCAGGGATGTCCTCCCAGCATCAAAACCTTACTTACATGTACAACTGTCACACTAAAATCTGTCAAGGAGTCTTATGTTCTGGTTGTGCCAGGGTTTTAATTGGCCCCTGAGAATCTTCAGGTTTTAAAGCAGGCTGCAGAAAACTGAAGTTTGTGTGAAAAGCTGCTTTAGAGATTAAGAATATCTGAGAAATTATTCTTAGATATTCACAACTTTCAAAATCATTCACTGAATCTTTGTGTTCACTGAATGATACTGCATTGCCCAGAAAGGGCTATAAAACAGAGGTGGTTACTTACACATAAGCATGTTTTTGGCCACATGCTCCATGGTAAATTGAAAACATAAAGGTGATAAATGTTAATTACTGTTTAATGTACTTCTATATATGTGTTTAATGATTATTTAACTAAAGCTTTATAGATAGACTCCCATCAATTTCAGAAGTGTAAAGACCTTTGATCATCTCTGTTCAAAATGTCTGAAAAATTTCTCCTTTAGGGCACCAGTGCATCATAAAGTAAGAGAATATTGTTTTTTATGTTGTTAATTACTTGTGTGATATTCACAGTGGGTCCATTTTGAATGTTTTTTTACTTGTATTGTTGAAATATTTCCCTTTTCAAAATTTAAAACTTGTTATGCAAAATATGACTAAAAGAGGCCATTGAATTGTTAATAAAACATAAAAATGAAAAAAAAAATTCAATAGAGGGCAGAAATTGTAAACATTTATATCTTAAATGAACAAAATATCCTGGAGATACAGACTGTGAATTAGGAACTAAATGTCACATTTGAAAAAACTTCTGTGAAATTCTGTAGCCTATTTACATTTGAAAATAGGAATGAATTATTTTCCATCATGTTGATACATGTCTACTTATTTAATAGTTAAAAGACTTATTCTGAAATAAAGAAGCAGATATTCAGGAAATGCCATGGCCCTATGGACCCTTGACTTATTTTCCGCAAAGTTAGAGCTCTGCAAATTCAAGAAAACATTTCAAACTAGAAATACTTTGAGAGCACAAACCTCTGTCATGGCATTTCCAAAATTGTTGGGCAAGTTATTGTCAAAAACGTGGACAACTGCCCAGTGTTAAGCAATCTGTTAAAAAGTCCTGTACTCGCATCTTCATACAGATCACCACTAAAATCTGTTCAGTTCTTCCTTGTGCCATAACCAACATTCCCTGAAAATTCCATCCAATCTGTTCACAAGTAATTCTGTTCACAAACTAATAAACAAACAAACAAGGCAATTAACAAACAACAGCAAAAACAACCTCCTTGGCAGAGGTACCATCTTGATGTTTCCAGTATCATGAGTCAACATATAAAACACTAGACAATTTTCATGGAAATCATGAGGGGGGCTCTGGCAGCATGCAGGTTTCATCACAGGTCATGTCCAAGTCAAGGCTGAAGCAGCGTGTAGTGCGACAATGACATGCTGATATTGTTGAGAAACACAGTGTGTTTTAGTCACATGTGGCTTACCTGGCACCAGATCTTCAACTGTCTTCTTGATATACCTGGTGGTGTTTCCCCTGCGGTGGTAACATTACGGCTAAAAATTGACTGTGATTGTCTTTAGCGACAATATATGTGCAGATAGATGTGTTGATGTGTTAGGGATGGTTCTGTTTGAACTGACGTCCATTTTACTTAATTCTCACACACACACAGACATGCACGCTCTGTGCTCACACTTTCACACAGACACACAGACACACACTATGTGTGAGTTTAAGACTTCGAAGGCATGGCAGGGCTCTGTTGTCATGATGACCAACACTCACAGACACCAGGTGCTGTCAGTATGAATGACAATCTCAATGCGATTTCTGCCTCTGAAAGGCTCGCAAACAAGTGATTATTACTCAGAAAACGTAAATGTTATGTGAAAAGTAAAATGACCGTGAGTGTCAGACAGTTCTGAGGATTGTGAATATGTTGTTTTTTAAAAGATACAGTGAGAAATGACAGAGTTATCGCAATTTAAAAACAGTCCAACAGGAGGAGTCAAACTCAGATTGCATTGACGTCAATGGGAGAAAGTCATGGACTTTGGACTAAGCTGCTGGCTGTCATTTAATTTTAAAATGAGGTAGGGCTTTAAAATGAATATCTAGGCAAACTTTCTGTGTAAAAACTATTCCCCTCTGATGTATGGTTTTGCTGATATAGCAATTTGTTTGCAGTTTTTTTAGGTGAAAAATCCAGCCCCCTCACACTCTGCCTGATGATGTCATCCACTCTAGCCGGCTGATTTTCAGGCAATTTTGGTCAAACTGGGTTTTTTATTTGGTGTGCTCAGGGAGTCTCCCCATTCATTTCAGATGGGACTTTTTTTCACCGTTTTTCACAAATAACTCTGCCAAAAATTGTCGAATCTCTTAGAAAAGTCATAGCATACCGTTCTGGAACCAGCCGCACGTTTTGATGTATAATTTATGGGGTTTTTCTCAAAGTCCTAGGACAAGAAGCAGAATATGAAGAAAAAAGAAAAGAAAGGAGACAATAACCGCGTGGAACAGCAATGGTGGCTAGTGGCTCTCCCATATGGGGGAGAGTGGCTCGTGTTGAAGCCCCCAATTAGAAGTGTGTGCATCTGATCAGAGGCTGCAGTGCTGTGTAGCGATGCAAAAACCCCTCTGTCATTTAACCAACATAACATGCACAACCATACTTTTTACTGCCATTTATGTAAACACTGTAAGACTCACTGGTGAGTGATCCTACTTGAAACAGACCTGAGATTTTGAATTGCTTCTTCATTTTATGGGGACTTTTTTCTCAAATGAATTGTGCCAAGATGAAAGAGAGTTTACCTTCCCTCAGACAAGTTGAAGTCACTGACTTCAACTCCATGATATGAAATGTAAAATAACTTGGACTGACTGTCATTGTCAGTTTAGGGAAAAGTGAATATTCACTGATCAGTAAGTTAACACACAACTTCTTAAACTTTTCACAGCTCATGGTGAGTGTTAATTGGCCCTGATGGGAATGATGTCATCTCACCACTTACAGGTAGATATAAGAGGCTTAATAAACTGGAGGGTGGCTCACTACTCAGATTTTGAAGCCACCATGTCAAAGAAGAAGTTGTAGATCTCAGACAAACAAAACATCTGTTTATGATGATTTTCAACTGGTAGATTTGTGTAGTTTTAAAATGTGATTTTTAATGGTCATGATCATTTAAATTGTGTTGCTGTTGTTGTTTGTTGCAAGATCATTTTTATTTATTGTAGCCCAAGCTTTACTCTTCAATCTCACTTTATATACTTTTTTCTGATCTTTTGTGTCCTGCCTCTTTGTCTTTTCTGTTCACTTGAAGCCGGGGTCATGAATGTCTCCTTAGAGGTGACTCATTTTCACACTCATGTTAAAATTGTGCTCTCTGTGCTGCCATGTCTCTTCTTCCTCTATGTGAACTTCATCATGCTGTTCGCCCTGCTGAGAAAGCCTCAGCTCCTGGAGTCCTCCCGTTATGTCCTGTTCGGTCATTTGCTCTTCAGTGACTCCCTGCAGCTCTTCATTGCCATGCTGATGTACATTTTTGCAGTAACCATGGTGAGAATGATCAGCTATGTGTGTGTAATGATCTCTCTGCTTGCCACCATCTCTGTTCAGATGTCTCCTCTGAACCTGGCTGTGATGTCTTTGGAGAGGTATGTTGCCATTTGTTTCCCTCTGAGGCATGCTGACATTACCAACTCCAGGAGGACGGGTGCAGCCATAGCTGTGATGTGGACTGTTGGTTCTTTTGACTCCTTCATTCAGCTTTTCCTCTTTGTCAGTCTGGAGAACACCAGCTTCTCCATGCAGAAGTTCTGCTACAGAGGCAGTGTTTTCAAGCTGCAGATCTACTCCACCATAAATAATTCCTTCACCATCGTGTCTTTTGTGTTAGTGAGTATTATCATCATCTATACCTACATAGCTATCATGATCACTGTGAGGTCAGCCTCTTCTAATGTCCGGAAGGCCAACAAGGCCCACAAAACTGTTCTGTTGCATCTGATCCAGCTGTTCCTGTGTCTGATCTCCACCCTATTCAGCATCATCAACTCCAGCAGCTGGTGGGATATTCCTCCTAAGCAGGCCATTCATGTTAAATACGCTCTCTTTGTGGGTCTGATTATTTTCCCAAAGTGCCTGAGTCCACTCATATATGGCCTCAGAGATAACACCTTCAAACACATCTTTAAGCACTACTTTACCTTTGGCTGCAAATCTGCTGTAAAGCCTCTCTCAAGTTGAAATAGTTTAAAGCTGTGTCCTTTATTGACTGTGGAAGTGAATCAGCATCATCACATTATGAATTTTAAAAGCCACTAAATTTCATTTTCAGCAATTAATTTTCATCATTTTCAATGCAAAAAAAATAAAATAAAATTCAATCGTAAAACAAAGCTGTGTAAAAAAAACAAAAAAAAAACAATGTAAAGATAATTCAGTACAAAAGATTTCTGTTACAAAAATTCAGTGTGAAGAAAAATCAATAAAAAGTAAAAAGAAATCAGTTAAAAAAAAGTAGACTGGCTTTTTAAGTTCAAAATGTGATGATACTGATATGCTTCCATAAATTACCTATTTAATACATCCACACTGACTATTTTCACGTTACAGTGTAAGCTCCTTTGAATTAAGTGGGTATGATATTTCCTGTTATTACATTTTTTTTACTCTATTTAAGTGCTTAAAAGTGTATGGCAGGTCTAGCTCTGATGGGGGAGGCAAACAGTACATGGGGTTGCTCAGAAAATATTAAATTCTCTTGACTTTATGGTTACTTTGCAAGAAACTTCTATTGATTAAAAAGCAATATTAAACAAAACATTTTATATAAGTGTACTTCTTATTGAATACTTGTGGAAAATAATGTAAAGAATTTAGCATGTATAACTTTATATCGACCCTACAGATATCTCAATATTCTGAATACTCCTCTGCCCTGACCCAAAAATGACCCACCTTCACTAAACTACAAAATCAAAGCAGCTGAACAGAATTTGAACCTTAAATTAATTTTGCGTGCAGGAACATGTCATCACAAACTTTGTGAATATCTGTATTTTACCTCTTCACAGTAAAAAACCCTGAAATAAACAAATCGAGACCTGTTGTTTCTAATCATTGTTCTACTGTTCAAGTTTTTTTTTTTCACTTAATTAGAGGTTTGTTATCATTATAGTTATTATCACTGATGTTAAGGTTACTAACTTACTGGAGATTTCTTTTTAGAACTTCTTGTGTGGCCTGAGGAAGTATATAATATGTGTGTGTAAAATTTGACTTTTTGTGCAAAATACTACATATTATAATAGAGTTTACTTCAAAAATTATCCATGAATATCTGAATCAGAAATACTTTATTAATCTCCAAGGGAAAATGCAGTTGTTTAGTTGCATCAAACACAGTATAGAAGTATGAAATCAAGATATAACATTAAAATAAGTAATTAGAAAAAAAAAATATTGAGCACAGAATTTTTTAACAAAAAACAATAACAATACTTTATGATAGAAAAATATATTTAAATATATGAATTAATAGAATCAAATAAACGTACAATTTCCAGGGGTTGACATGAGTGACATTTGGAGAGATGGGGTCTAAAGTCTGATGGTCACAGGCAGGAATGACTTCCTGCGGTGCTGGAGTGCATCTTGGGGGAATAAGTTGTGCACTGAATACATTTACTACTAAGATAACAGAATAATTTAAATAAAGTCATTTCCTATTTATTAATAATTTATAGAAAGGACTTTGCAGATGCTTTCCTTGCATGTCTAGTTCACAGTGTTGGTTAGTGCCCTTCTTTTGATGGCAATAATGACAATAATGATGTGTTTCTTTTGCTGCCCTTGCCCTCTCGTACTGCGGAGAGGCTTGATAGGCCTTAATGTGCCAACGTCATCAGATTTAAAAAAAAACTTAAAGATGAATGAAGAGTATATATTTCTCACAGAGATGTGGATTTCCAAACATTTTCAGTTTTGTGAATTTTACTTTTAATCCTGTCTTTAGTTTCATTGTGTTTTAACAGAGGCATCAGCAAGTGGAGTAAAAGGCTGGGGGAAGACACTGGCATTGATTTGTTAACCTCCCAAAAGAGCCTGCTTTTTTTTTCTTTTCTTTTTTTTTTTTTTTTTAACAGAATTCAACATACATTTCCATAATTTATCCGATCATATGTGTGAAAAAGCAAATCCAGGAAACTCTGGATCTGAAGGGGGCCACAGTCTTCTCTTTGTAACCGATAAAGGTCCAGATTGTAACAAATGAATGGCCACTCTTAATTAGACATAACAACAAATTGTAATTTTATAAGAAAGCAATTATGTAGCAATTATGCCCAAATCTTTTATAAGAAAGCAATTATGTAGCTTTTGTAATAATGTTAATATGAGCATTTTTAATTTTGAAATCAAATTAAAAAGGTACTCTTTATGTGATTGGTTAAACACAGAATTAAATCCAGTTTATGCCACTTTTTTAATGCATCGAACAAAATATTCAGCAGTTATCAAAGTAAATCTCTTCAAATATATTTTATATTGCATGATTAAACAGCTGTCTTGGAAAATCCAATAATATCAACATTTTTTAGATAGAACAATTAATCATAGGCCATAATAAAAATATATATATCTCCCTCATGGGCCACGTTTGACCACTGAGCGGCCAGCTGCCTACCTCTGGTCTAAATATACTCATAGGTCAAATGAAATCCCAAATCAACAAATGTACGTTAAAAAAGAGACTTGAACTTCAGTAGTGAATAACTGGTTGTTTCATGACAAAATATCTGCTTGTTTTTCTGTCATGCAAAGTAAGGTTTTTGTGCAATACATATTTTCTCTGACCTGCAAGGACATTATAAAGGGACTTTGTTCTGTAAACTGCTACACACACACACACCAATGTACAAGAATATATTTTATAGATAACAATTGACATGATCCAGGCTGTGTTAATCAAAAAGATTTCTGTCCTTTTGTTTGTATATGGGAATTAATCTTTTTTTTTTAACAGTGGCATGATGTACGAAAATGGTTGTATAAAGGGTTTGATGACAGAAAATAAATATCTGTTTTTATTACTGAATTAAAGTGAGGTTGATGGAGACCTTGATACAGTGAAAGGAGAAAATAATAATAATTTGAAAACTTTATGGTAATTTTCTGATGTGTCCACATTTTGGGCACAATGTCCTGCACAACAAATAAAAATATAACAAAATTAGTTTTGCTGAAAACACAAACATGTTGACCCAATGACAGATTTTTATTTTAAGCACACTTGATATGGGAAATGTGTTTTTTTTTTCTCCATAGACATTTCAAAGATATGATGTATTCAGACAGACATATGAAGGAATAAAGCTCTGAAAATAGAGAATAATTTTGTTTTCGTTAACAAGAAAAATTCTGGAAATTTTTAAAGTTGGAAACTTTCCTTGGGAATTAGCAAGAATTAATGGGAATAAACTTAGAATTTACTAAATTGAAGGTTGGCCCATACCAGTGATTTTAAATATAGTTAAATAAAATATATTTCAGCATAGCGTTGACTAAAACACCAGATTTCATGCAAGTACACTTGAGAATACCTCTGCTTTTCCTCAATCACACAGCACACTGCTAACTGCAGGGGTTTTGAAGCCACGCCCCTACATGCACTGTGCATCCCTCCATCACGTGCACAGATTATTCTAAAACCCTGGACTATTGAGGACACATTTTTGATCCCAGAGCACAAGACTATTAAAGTCACACACATGAGCCTGTGGACTACATAAAGTCAAGCTGAAATAGATATTTCAATAAAAATAATGAAAACTTGATAAAGTTCCATTTACAAATAAATCTGTTGAAATGTAATGTTTCAGATTGTATTATTTTGCATGGATGTCTGAGCATGACAAAACAAAATTATGTTTATGTTTGGATGTGATACAGTTCAATAAATTACGCCCAGTTTCCAGCAAATGCCCTTAAATTTCCGTAATTCCCATTGGAAGTATCCAGTTTGGTATATTTTTAAAATTCATCAGCTGAACCTCCCATGGAAAGTTTCTGGAACGTTTCCAGAAATTTACCTGAATTCTCCAGCCCTTTGCAACCCTATTCAGGATTAATACTTGATAGTTTCTACAGACATAAGATACAAATATTAAAAATATTAATTAAATGAGGAAAGATTACTTCACATCTGTGGGCTCAACATTTTTATTCAAAGCTTAAAAATACGCAAAATACCACTGAGAGATGAGTCCCCTTTTTTAAAGCCATGTTTCCTCAGCAGTATAAGAGTCTGATTACGAAGCATAAATACAATGACTGTGAAGGTATTAAGTTAAAACAATTATTTAAGAGACTTTCAGAACACAGCATTTCAGCACATCCTCTCATTTTCACGTGTCGTGATGGTGAGAGTTCACGTTTTCAGCCAGCAGATGTCACTTTTGGATTGTCAGTAGTTTATCAGTAGAGACAGTGACTTTTAAAAGTATATCAATGATCCTGACAGAGCTTGTTTGTGTTCTTAAAGTTGGGAAACAGGGATTTTCTTTCATCTGTGATCCTATAGATGAAATTCCTTCCCCTTTTCTTTCTCACAGTCCAGATGGACACTTTTCTGGAGAAATATGCTGGAAACAGAGAGCAGACAGAGACCAATTTATGTGTGTAAACAAGGAGGGAGGTGCTGACCCGCTGAATAAAAGAAGCGCCTGAGCGGGAGGTGGACTAATTTAACCGATCTTTACTCTGCCACAGTCCTGAAGCCCTCTCAATACCTCTCGGACTCTCGGTGAAGGAGCACTTAAAGGGCTGAAAAACATTCCAGAGAGAGAAAGTACCTGGTGACAGAGAGCTGCTTTAGTTTGGAGCAAGCAGAAGATCACTGTCCTCTACCAAGGAAATTAGTTCTGTGGCTTTGGTTTTAATAACACAGTTTTATTAGCAGAGAATGTGACTTATTCCTGGTCTCAGGTTATTTCTGAGCCAAAAGCACAAACAAGGGGAAAGAGTACAAAGACATAATAATCTTCTCTGCCAATGTCCTCACAAAGAACTTTCAGACCAAAATTGAAAGCAGTACCAGCTGTGTACTTTTGGGTTATGTGCTAAACTCATTCTATATTTAAACTATTGTGATTAAAAAACAGTAGAAATCAATGTGGAACTGATTTAAACAGCATTTACCATGTAAAATTTTTACACACAATCAGAGGTGTACAGTAATTACATCTTCTAAGGTTACTTAAACTGATTAAGTTTTGTTTACATGGACTTCTTGAAGCATGTTTTTAATTGTTCATTATTAAAAATGTATTGTTAGTGAGTATTTTCTGTGAGAAGTATTGTGCTTCACCATCAAACACCTGAGTGCTAAGAACAAAAAGTTCAACTAAATGAAGCTGTTCATCTCCTAGTGTTCTCCCAAGACTAAAATTTTAACTTGATATTGATGTTATTTTGGCATCCAAATACTAAACTGGGCCAGTAACCAGTTTCTTGTAATGTATTACTGCAGTAACACTGTCATTTTTTTGTCACTGGAAATGTAAGGGTGTGCAGGGGGACCGTAAAATGAAAAAAAAAAGTCGGGAAGATTCTTTGGGTCTGTGACTGACAAGGGGCCCTAATAGAATTATTTTATCTTCTTTCTTCACATACAAAAAATACAAAGCTTTTCCTGTTTTTATCTGCAGTAACATCCAGGTATCTTTTGCATCAACTTCCCAAAAATGACATTTATATTAGACAAGGACCTTTTGAGAATAGATAAGGGACCATAAGTTTCATTTAAGCTTTTACTTACTTAATAACATGTTATGTGCTCCGGGGGCACAAAACTCCTCAACGAATCTCCAACATTGTCATGCGAGTTATCGTCAAAAATGTGGAAAACTGCCCATCTTGCACTTTTAACAAATCCTTAAAAATAAATTCCTGGATCTGCATCTGGACTCGGATCACCACCAAATTGTTGTAATTACTTCCTTGTGCCATGACTAACATTCCCTGAAAATGTCACCAAAATCCGTTCAGAATTTTTTGATTTATCCTGTTTACAAACTAACAAACAAACTAACAAACCTTTCTGTGTGGAGTGTACAGTACTTGTTCTCCCTGTGCCTGCCTGGGTTGTCATGAGGCACTGTGGTTTCTTCCCACAGACCAGAAACATGCTTGTTAGGTTAATTGGTGATTTTAAGTTGCCATGAGGAGTGAGTGTGAATAGTTGCTAATCCAAACATTTCTTACCTAATAAGGTCATTTTTGACCTGCAGTGGCTGTTGTTATGGTAACAAATATTTGCTGCATAGTGCTAAAATGTTCAACCCAGCATGGAGGAAGAGAGGACAATGTTGTACTGTCAGCAACACAAAGTATTATATTTATTTTGAGCTTGTTGCTGTGAGAGATACTAAGAACATTATTATCTATTACAAAATTAATTGTTAATGGAGGTAATAATTTAAAAGTAAAGTAATTAGTTACTCTTGACACTAATCAATAAGACATGTAGTTCACACTGAATAAAAGAAGAAGAATAACAGAAGAAGAAGAAGAAGATTTTCTGCAGTTTGCATGTCAGTCAATTGTTGGGAGAGGATATCCGGAGGGCCACAGGTAAACTCCCCGGTAAAGTCTGGGTGACATGCAGCTCGCCTGGGTAATTACCTTGGCCGAGGAGGTTATGTCTTTGTCTGTCTGTTTGTCAGTCTGTTCATCCATACATCCCTCTTTTAACACGATAACTCAAAAGTTCTCAACAGATCTTGATGAAATTGTATGCGAATAATGTTCATAGCACAAAGAAGAAGGGACTAGATTTTGGTGGTGACCTGAATACAGATGTGGACCCAGGGTTTTTGTAAAGGATTTGTTAACATTACGAGACCGGGCAGTTTCCCACATTTTTGACAGTAACTTGGCTGAGAATATCAGAAAAGAAAAGAAAAGAAAAGAAAAGGAAAAAAAAAGAGGGAAAAACAAAATATTTAAAATAACATTCCACTGATTCATTGTGTGCAAACTGTATTGAGTTATTGGTATACTCTATTTATTTACCTTTATATTTTGATTGTGTAAAACTTCTCAATTCAAGTCAAACCAACTTTTACATAGCACCTTTCATACAGAAAAATGTAGCCCAAAAGGGCTTCCAGAGCGACAATGGGCAGAGCAAATAACAAGAGGAGTAGACAATTAAAACAAGCCAGGAGGAAACTACACAATAAAACAATGAACAAAAATGTAATGAAAAAAATGAAAATGTGTAAATAATTTATAAAATAAAAAAAATCAAAATAAAATAAAGTGAATAAACACCCTAAAACACAATGAAAGGGGGTCAAATGAAATCTTGAACACCTTAAACAAAAAAAAGGAAACTTATTTTTTAATCTTCCCACCCCTGTTTCACGGACATTGAGGAGACAATAGAAAATGAGGAAAGTTCAGTTCCAAAGATTTGCTGAGGAAATATTAAAAATGAAATCCAAAAACAACAGCAATTCCATTTAAATGTGGAGCTCACCATGTCTAACCCTCGTCTGATGGAAAAGTCTTCCTCTGCAAGATGAGGGTAAGTGGAAAAGTCAGGGGAAACTTTCTGAAGGATGCGTTCTTCTGCGTCTGGGATTTGAAAGAACTCTCCATATTAAATTACACAGCCTTTTGGTCTGCTGCTCTCTCCCTCATCAGGAATTCTTTGTCATACTAACATTTAGCTTTCATGTTGTGCTTAGAGCTGAGAAACTTCAGACTAAACTTATGAACAATTGGAATATTCAATGCACTTATTTTCCCACTTCTGGACTGATTAAAGAAACATCTCGCTCACACGCGAGCTCATGCACACAAACGTTTGCACTCTTGAGTTGCAGATGAATGGGACTGTGGGAGAGTAATTGTATCCCTGGTGGCTCTCTAGAGGACAGCACTGAGACTCAAATTAAACCAGTGACCTGGTTAGCTCTCTGTCAGCATGAGGGGTGCTGCCCCCCCAGCCCCCTTCTCATCTAGACAAAATGCTTTGCAGAAACTAACACACTGACTGAGAATGACTAGCAACTTATTTAACATGCAGCAAATTCTGTATCTTAATTTATAAAAACTATTATATTAATATTAATTTCTGCATTTCCTATTCATGTTTTCAATCAATGGGAAAAAATCATATTATTTAAAAAATTAAAGAAAAATAAAGGGATAAATAAAAAATAGAAACACTGGTCCACTAATATAGGAAACCTTTTACATAAGACCTGTTCATGCTCTTTAGTATTGTAGCCTTTGAGTGAACAACACAATAACAAATCAAAATGACAACAACAACGAAACAAGAAAGCATAACAACAAATTACTTAAAAACATAAATACAGATTAATAAAAAAAAAACTAAAATTAAGAAACAACAGCAAATGTGGAAAAAAGAAAAAAAAACAATAAACAAGAAAACATAACAACAAAATATAAAAAGAACATGAAGACAAATTAATAAAAACAATAACATGTTTAAAAACACAACTTAAGTGAATAAACAACAGATACAGAAACAATACATTAAAACAGGATAACTAATAAAATAAACATTGACAACTAAAGAAACATGTTGATAAATAAGAAAACCAGACAAATGTATACTAAACATTTCAGCATGTTAAAAAAAAACATGTAAAAAAAACAAAAGTCAAAAAACAAGACTACTTTTATGTTTTGCTTTTAATCATTGTTTCTATGTGGTGTATAATGCTAAGTTGTTTTTGTTTATTATTTGTTGTATTTTTGTGTTGTTTTCATTTGTTGTTTTGTCATTTCTTTAATTTTATTGTTGTCTTGTTTTCAGTTTGTCATTGTATTTTCTTTTTTATGGCATTGGTGTTTTTCAATTGTCTTTTTGTTTTTTAATTGTCAAAGTGATTTGTTTTTAGTTTGTTGTGTTTTCTGTATGTTGTTTTTAATTATTATTTTCTAGGATTTTATTTTGTGTTCCTTCATTAGTAATCGTTTTTCTATTTTTTTAACTGTGTTTTTTTTAATCTGGAAAAATATTTTAACTGCTGTACTGTTTCTTACATTGTCAAAGTGTTCTCTTAGTTTTTTTTAATAGTTTTTTTTAATTGTTATTTTGTTTTATCATTTGCTGTTTTGTTTTTTTGTTATTTACATTTTGCACTGCAGGGCCACCATACATAAGGGAAAAAATATTTTTTATCAAGGCAACAAGGCCAGATCATGCAGGTGATCACTTTCTGTTTTCAGGTTCCTTTCTATCTGAAAAGGGCAGTTTCAGTGGCCAATCAGAGTCATTTAAGAAGAAAGAGGCAGAAATAAAGAATGTGTGCAGGGGTCAGACTACACAATTTAAGCATGATTATTGTATGATCTGATAGTTTTAGGGTTCTTGGATTCATTGGTCGCCACAGTCAGTCGTTTCATCTCATCTGGAGTGTCTCACGATTCCTGACAGGAAGTTAGCATGTTTGATTTTTGTCCTGCCTCCTACGATTTGTTCAGTCAGAGACGTTGACAAATAATACTACAGAGTGCTATGCAGGTGCAGTGGTCACAAACTTAAAGAAACAGAACAGCAAAGTAAAAAGACAAAATTGTTTCCTTGAGATGGAGCTATGAGACAAAGGTAAGGTGTGTCAAAATCTTATAAAAAAATCTCTGCCTTTCTGAAGTGACGTAGAGAAACTTAAATAACAGACTGATACAACTGAAATACAGAGAAATAGAAGAGAAACTTTAACACTTCACTATCTACTAGCATTTAGAGACAAGCTAACATATCATTAATAATCATGTTTGAAGGGACAAACAAATGTTTAGCACTGTAAATACAGTATGTTTGTTTATTATCTTTCACATGATCCCTCCATCACATTAGTTGTAAAGTAAAGTTGGGTACAACCATGTGGTCCATCATGCCTGTCAAGTCTCTGCACGGATTTATGTCTCAGTGTTCACCTATCTGACGGTGACTGCTATAACTGATAAAAACATCATGTGGTCTGACCTCAGCATTGGTTTTGGTGAAAAGAAGAGGTTAATACAAGCCTTTGACTGTTGTGTCATAAATATGACACAAATAATTCACTCACCTTACAGTTTATCTTGGAAGTTTCTGCTCTTCTTGATCACTTGTGGGATGTTGTCCAGATGGACTCGTCATATATGCCATGGATATGTAAGTCCATCTGTGTGCATCAGGTGAATAACCTACAGCAGTTGTTCTCAACTAGTCTGACTTTTAACCTGATACACCAGATAGACTGTTCAATATATCTAACCTGTCCATCTGGGAAAGAGCCCATAGAAAGTGTTTGAGAAGGGCAGAACCCTTTCAGAAGCATACCTGGCAGCTGATTGGATGACCGTTCTGTCAGTCACATTCATTACAGGCCAATCAGATAATGTAGTAAGCGCTACTGGGTGTAAAGGACAGAAAGCAAGCTACTTCGTAAAACAAACTCTTACATGTCGGAAGTAGAGCTTAGATATCCTTTCTATAGAGAAGTTTGTAGTGTTGTTATTTACTTTTCATTTAAAAAAAGAAATGGGGTCCAGATCTGATAAAACTGCTACTTAAGCTGTTAGCATCTATGCTAATCTCTGTATGAGCAGTCACTCCCTGCCGTTGTCTCTCTTGCACTTCCCACCAAGTTCCTGCTCTAATAAATGGGCCATGCCATTTTGGGCCTCTCACAATTATTGTAGATTGGAGCTTGGCAAGATGGATCTGTCTGATTGCAGCCATTGAATCAGGCAGACCCACTTGCATTGAGAGGTTTTCTGGCCAAGGAACCGCAACCAACAGTTTAATAAGAAATTGCCGCTCATTTTTTTATGTCTTTGATGAACCAATTTTGGAGCTCCATGTGAAATGAATATGTTTGAACAAAGAGACAGGGAAAACTAACATATTTAAAAGCACAACAATATCCCTGAAATGCACGTTTCCTTGTTTCCTTTGATAATGTGTACATTTTGGTTGTTTTTTCCTTGCAAGTCTTCTCACTTCCCTGTTTCTCGTTTCAATTATTCTTTTTGTCCTGTATTTGAGATTCTTTTCATCAGCAAGAATAACAGTTGCATGCAGTAAATCTTTATGTTTGAAATCACAGGATAGCATATTTTGGGGAAAATGGAATGTCTGTGCTGTTTTAGCAAAACTGTTAATGTTTTGTAGAATGTTATTACAAAAATGTACATTATCATTAAGTCAGACAGAGTAAGAAAATGGAACTCACTATTGAGCCATTTTTATGCAAATTTATTGTAGCTAAAGCAACGTTTCAAATGTAGAACTTTGACATGGCACATTGTACCTTTTACTGAGTCAAAAAAAAATCCAACTTTTATGGTAAATGACACTTCTGTAATTTTTTACATTGTATTCATTACTATCATGTCTTGTTATATCATAATAAAATTCAGACATTAGCAAAGTTTCCATCATGATTAAAAAAATTTAGTGGCACAATCCTTGTGTAAATATTTCAGAGGAGCTGATATGTGAGTTAAGGGGCTTTAACACACCCAATAGAGGCCTACCATTGTCTGATCTCAAGAAATCAAAACATCACAAAAGGAAAGTCAGCTTTGGTACCAAAAATGATTTAGGGTCTTTAGAAAACCACTACAACTACTTTACTTGTTATCAAGGCAAAACAGAGAAAATCTGATTATTTCAATGTGTGTTCCCTTAGGGGACATCATATACTTTATTTTCAAGAACCGCTTTTACAACCTTGAAAAACAGGCCACTCGTAAGGGAGAAAGCTTTCTGAGGTCATGCCTCACAGGGGGCCAATAAAGGTTAAAAAATGGTCCACCCAAATTCAAGCAGTTGTAACCAAACTTTACTTTTAACCCAAAAGGGGGACCTATTAAGGGATAGGACTCATACAACAAAATGCTTGAGGTGCACTAGATGCAAATGTTGGCCAGTGGAAGGCACAAGTGAGCCATGGGTTTACATAACTAAATCATATCTTAAAAGGACCCCACTGGGTCTTTCAGGGGCCAAGCCATTTCTTTGTGCAGCCCTGAGTAGGCTATACCTCAAGGGTGAACTGAGTGGATGAATGGAAGGTTTAAGGAGTAAGGTTTTTACCTTTTGAAATTCACCAATTAGCACAAAATTGTTGCTTTCTAAAAGGTGCACATGGCATCCTTATAGTCCCCAAAATGTATGTTTTTGTCTTGTTTAATTTTTCTAATTTCCCATCAAATTTGATAGCCTACTGATGAATTGAAATCCATCAACTTAATTTGTAATAATCCATTGACTGACAGTCAGAAAAAATATCCGGCCCAATTTAGACCCGAATTCTTTTTGAAAAGATAAAAATACGAATTTTCTGTGGGTGGTTGGCAAAGAGAGCGAGGAATAAAATGATTTGACTAATCAATCTATGTCGGGTTATCAACAGAGATGACGTAATGTGTATACTAATGGATCATTCCTGGTGGAGGGGGTGACGATGCCGGCGGATCGCCACAGATGACCGTCTATTTCATTGTCAGGTGAGACCCCGCCCCCCCCGCCCTGGGCCGAGCAGATGGTACGGTCCACATGCAGTTCTGAGTTGTTGCTGAGGAGGTTCCTCCGCTCGGCACATACCGTTAAATTGGCATGCAGTCTCAGCCTGAGTCCAGGAGCAGGAGACTGCACCGCTTATGAAAAATGTTACCATCTTCTCAGCGGAGTTACCTGAGACAGAGGAGCAGGGTCGCGTTATTTCAGCTTCTGTGCAGTATTACAGGTGAGTCTTTAATTTTGCTCGGCAGTTTCATTTGTCCTACTAACGGTTCAAAGAAGTTTGGAGGGACAGCCCACTGCCTCGCGCATCCTGCTGACATTTAACGCTCACCAAAAGGCAAAAGCAGCTTCAGCATGAACTCAAACACTGGATTATTTAATATTTACAGTGTAACAGCAGGACCAGGCGACAGTTGGAGTCCAAAAGAAACTTGGTAACAAGTTCACTCCAACGCTTTGGAGTAGAGCTAGCCAGCGCCACCACCGCGTTTGATTGTGCGACCGCAGGCTGCCATAGAAACAGTCCACAGAAAGGACAGGGGAGCGCGCGCGGTAACATTCAGTATGGTTATATTTTTAAAGGAGACTGCTTTTGCAACATATTAAATAACTTAAATCTGAGTCTTTCGAGAGGAAGTTTCAGCTAAATGTCAGCAGCAGCCTGGACGTGATGCGGGTCAGTCACCATGTGCCTGCAGTGGAGACCGAGCTCATTATGCTTTAATTAAGGGGATGGCAAATTACTAACTCCACCCTGAATCACGCCAACTTTGTGCCAGTGTTGTGCTGCTGAAATACAGCCTTGTTTTTTTCTATGTGGGAGCTAAACCACGTCACTTGAAACCAGGGATGGGAATCAGAATCCAGTTTAGTCTAGAATCAATAACAAGCAGCTAAATATGACACAGTGTTGATGGTTGTATTAAAGTGTCTAGTTTGAAAAAATAAGCGGCTGGTAGATTTTTTAATACACCTGCCACAATGGCAGGAAGGCCAAAAAATATATTCCCAAGCCTGGTGGCCAGACAGATACATCTCAAATCCAAAATGACACAATTGAATGTGTATTCTGTGGTATTATGTTTTGATGGTGTTGCTGGCAAACTATTTCAGACACCAGTTGTCTTCAAGACTGTGAAGAGTTTTCTTCCTTCATAACCCATAAACAATTTTTGTAGAAGATACTTTTTTAAATGTAGTTATTTTACAGTATTAAAGTATGCATCTATGCAGAACAAGTTTTATAAGATGCCCCTTTGACTGACAATCAGAAAAAAAACTGTTGCATTCACTCACACTTATTAATCAGAATGTTTTTATGTTTTGCCTAATGACCCTCAAGGACATTGTAGATAAAGGTCTGTTTACACATCTGAGTAAATTTTAGTGAGATTTGGGCATTATTATGGATTTATATGCAAAAGTTTGGGCTTTATGTTGCCAGAATGTGATGCTGTGAGCTATCCAAAACTTGTAATTTCACAGATACCCAGTCTGCTGCTATTGCTAAGCATCTAAAATTTTGTTGACATATGATGATGCACAGCTGAGTTTTGATGAATTGAAGTGTCTTGCAAGAAAAAATCCACATTCTTGAAATTCTTGTGCCTGTGATAGAAACTCACAGGAGTTTTTTCATATGAGGGCACCTGAATTTTCTAAAAATGTAAATGTGCAATTGACTTTTTAACCTAATCTTGAAACAGTTTTTTATTTAATTCTGCATCAACATTATTTTTGAACCCTCACCTCTTGGAGGCACTGTGATTAATACAAAGTTATCTTTTTAAATGTATTAAGGCCCAGACCCTGAGTATACACAAAAATATGTGGTCATATTTGTTTGTGCCCTGCTGAGTTATCAACAACTTTCTGTTCTTTAAAATATGCTAATTCTGGTTTCCTTTAATAAAGGCCAATTGAGTTTGTCAACACTGTAATATTTCATCATCAAGGTCTCTTCTGGTTGGGCATCAAATACGGAGCCAATCAGATGGATGTCATTGGAAGGTTTGAGAAGAACACAGGTCTCTAAATGGCCAAAAAATATTTTTTGGCTAAGTTATTCAAGTAGGCAGATTTCTGTTGGAGTTAAAGTGTTATCCCAATAGACTTAAAAGAAAAGGGCATCTTGGAATTGCCAGTCGCCCAGTGGGCAATATTATCCTGATACTTGAGTCCCAATTCAATTTTAGTGCGATTCGTAATATTTTACAATGTGCTGAGTATTGCAGTACTTTACATCGCAGTGTTTTTCGATTTTTAACTTTTGATTGTTTGACTGAATTCTATAAAAATTTAAAAGGAAACTTTTCTCAGAATATTATCATGTCACTTCATTTTTATTTAAAACGGGAGTAAAATTCACAGCATAATGTCCGCGTGTAGCCAGTTAATACAATCCACTCTGCTGTGCTCAGCCTCTCTCCACCTCTTGGCTTCATGGCTTTGAGGTGCATGTTGCTATGTCGGTGAAGTAATGCTCCAACCAGCATGTAAAAAAAAAGCCATTGTTTTCCACAACATGGTGAGTCTTTGCACATAAACAAAGTAATAGATTGAGTTATTTTCTCAAATCAATCAGAACTGGGAGGCAGCTTTGATAAGCTAAGCATGTTTTGGCTAAGCATTAGCGTAGCATTAGCTTTGGTGATGTCGGCTTTCATTTTCCCTTGGTGGTGCAGAGTGAGGTAAGCTGGATGTGTGTCCACTGTGTTTTATTCTGATTGGTTACTCCTTACAAACATTATGTGTTATGTCCATCTCTTATGTCCCTTTCAAAGTCAGTAAGTCTGCACAACAAATTTAAATGCCATAGTACAATCCATTCGTCTCTCTCTCTCCCTGTTGCCACAGTTCTGTACAAGCTGTGCTGTACAAGGAACAAGAAACAACACCATCGTGTGAACTTAATGAGTAATTTTTTTTTTTTGTTCAGTGTAACCAAAAGCTTTATTAAATGTTAAAATGAAAGCAGGAAAATGACCATACTTGGCAGCAATGAACTGATTTAATATCACCACACTAAAATTTGTGATACTTAAGTGTATTGATTTCCTCCACCCTTAATATTTATTTTTATTACCAGGCTTGAGGCACCTTCAGGTTCTTTCGACTTTTTGAGTAAGTTTAGACACTCAAAAATTGTCAGAAATAGAACCGATAAGACTTCACACTTAGGTTTGTGCTCATACCCTAATTACAAAAAAATTTGCTTATCTGGAAGGGTGCATAGGAGAGAGGTTGACAATCAAAGTGTGCAAATACTGCTACATACTGGTGTCTGCATGTTAAATTTTAGGATTTACTGCACTGCTTCACGACATTTCAGAGCTTCATTAGTTTGATTCAGGTTGATGATGAATCAGCTTGATGGGGGTCTGGGTACTGCAACATTGTGAAGCAAAAATTCTTGGGATTGTACGTACAGACAACAGTTTGTGGGATTCTTGTGTTTTTTCCCCAAAATAAACTTGTTCACCATTTGAATATTGCTTTAGCTTTCATATTGTCTCCATCCATCCATGATATTTTCTTGAACTAATTTGTGCACTTTGAATCAGTTCATCATGTTTGATTACATATTTAGCAAGACATGTTTTCATTTTGAGTCCACGTTAAGACCTCCACATCTTTCTTCTGGCCCTAAAAATATCTGATTTTGAGGGAATATTATCTTGTTTTTTTAACAAAGCCCTAAAGTAACCCAAAAAATCTTAGACCAAGAGTAAGGTATTTTAATATTAAACCCAGTAATGGACAACATGACATCATCAGAAATAAGTAGTCAAACCATCTTAGTTGCCCATGTATGGCTAGAAGCAGCTGCAGCATCATTAATGGGCACTGATTCCACTTTTAAACGCTAAGGATTACTGAATTTGAAAGAAAAGAAAGACTGAAATCATGAAATAGACCAAAATATTTATATTATGTCAGTTTGTTTTAGAATCCGGCCCTAAGAGTGTTTGTCTGGAACAAGCTCCTCCTGGCTCAAACGTGGCTGGCGATCTCTGGAGAAGACTGTGACACCTTTGCTATCATTACATAACTCTGCCTACTTTGGTTAACATTGTGCATCACAATGATAAATGTGCTTGAGAGGATGAATTTAGAGTTTTGCTGAAACTCACCACAAGAGTAACCTATTTAATGAATGGGTTTAGACGACTACTAACCAATTTGTAAAATGGGATTTAAAGAGCCTCGGCACTCATGCAGGTGTTTGTAAATGAACACTTGATTAGATCTCCTCTCAAGATTGTGTGGGTGTGATCGGATTTGTTTGACTGGCAGCTCCACAAACCTGTGAAATCTGTAAAACAAGTAATGGTAGGAGTTGTTAACATCTTCTCATTTCAATAGGTACTCAAATCTTATGACATAAAAAAAATCGTCCTGCCTATTTTAACCTCTCCTTGTATAATTAACCAGAGTGATTAAAAACACCTATGTGACTTAACAGGGCCTTTTATGTATAAGCATTGTGAATGATTGTAAACTAAGGCTTGGACAACAGTTATAGTAGTAGTATATCTTGAAAAAATTCTCATGTTTATCTAGTTTAAAGTTAAAAGTTGAAAATTACTCAATACATGACTGGGTAGTGCAGTAGTTATTGTATAGCCCTGAGGTTTCCCATATGACTCCCTCTCCTCAAATCATTTTAATTTTTTATCAGGATTAATTATTGAGAAACTTGTTTGATCTTTAATGAAACACTTTTTAAGTGTGACAAACAAGCCCAGGCTTAACACTCCCCAAACAGATAACCTGATTAGTAAAAGGGAAATCCTCCCACATTAAAAAAAATGTTGTGTTGAAGGTTTTAACTTGACTTAGCGGTTCAACTGTGACTATTAACAGCAAGTGAACCCCGACCAATGATAGGAGGACAAGAAATACACATGTCAATTTCAACTAGGGCTGGGAAAATGACCTAAAATCCATATCACAGCATTTTTTCTCTCTCCAGTCATGGTGTTTCCTTTACAGCATTACAGATGTAAAGATATCTTGTTTTAATGTATTTTTAAATGCCACAAGCTCCCCTCTTCCCCCAAAACAAGACTGTGGTAGCATAAATCATTTTGTGTTTTAGCATAAGCGCACAGATTGTGTGAAGCTTCTCCTAAAAACACTTAGACTGTTCATTTTTTCAGAGTTTGCCAGAAGAAACATTTATTATAACAGAGCATTCACTGCACAGATCCATTCAGCTATCACTATCTGGCCAACTCTGTGAAGTTCCCCCGTCCAAGAAAAACAGGCTTCATAAGTCCTGAATTTCAACTGCTAAAAATACCTTACGCAAACAATTACGCAAATCGATCGTTATTCATTTTGCTGCTTGCAACCATCCAAAAGTAGTTAGTAGTTTTTCACAGTCTTGCTATGACGACCCTGCCGATTTTAAAAAGCTAAAAACAGAATTCTGCACTGTATTGGAAAACAAAGCAGTAACTTAACCATGTGGAGTGGGGTACGTTTGGGCAGATACCACAAACAGAAAGCACCATTTGACACACGACAGCAGATGACTGCCCAACCACCTGCTCCTGACCAGTCAGATGGATTTTTTCGACGTTTGATTGTGAATTGTATGACTACATTCACTCACACCGTGAGAGCAGCCACAAGCTGACTCTCAAACTTTCTTTTTCTTTCATTTTTCTTGTCAGACAATGTCTGAAATCACCATAGTTACAGAAACATGCCTATGTAACATCTCCCCTTGTACCAGGAAATATATGAACAGGAAAATATATTTGGGGCTTCAGCTGTCAGAGATTTTTGTGAACCAGCTGTTTGCTGCTGATGCAATGTGTGTGTGTGTGTGTGTGTGTGTGTGTCATGGCTACAGTGTGTCTGTCTGTAAGTGTATAGCTTGGCAATCCATACAAACACTGCTGGTATCACAGATAAATCTTAATGGCATTCATCCTTCTGTCCTGACTTCACTCAAACAGTGAGTGCTCAGGTCATTTCTGACTATCAGATCACTCAATGTGAGCTCTTAAATCACAAACGTTAGTCATGCGTTGTGAACTATTCAGTCATACAAAGTAAGCTGACATTCCACCATGGCAGATGCACTATCAGCTTGAAACTTCAGTGTATGCTCAGCTTTGGAAATGCATTATTTGGCAGTTGTTTAGGTTTTAGTTTATATCATGTGTTGCGCCATGTCACATTTTCTGAATCGGAATATGAACTTTTTGCCATCTTGGATTTAAAACAAGCAAGTTATGGATTTAAACACACATTTGAACTGATGATAATCTGCCATTACACAAAACCTAAACCACTCTGACACAAGGAAGCAGTGCTGTTTGGTTGTTCCCCAGGCTGTAATCTTTGTTGTAAGGGCAAAACATGCTGAAGACCCAGGTCTTTATCTGAATTGTTGTATGTCATGAATCATTCTGTTACACTGCTTCGTTTGCACACTCAAGCAGTTAGGTTTATATAACTGATGGATTGGTTTTACCTCCAGTGTGATCTATGATGAGATGTCTGTGTTTAAGCCGCAGATGACAGTATTGTAAAATTCCCCTTTGTGGCTGTAATAATACAAGTGACAGTAATGATACAGGCTTACAGCCCAACACTAGCTCCGACACCGTTTCTTATATCATTTTTTCATGCTTCATCTAAGTATAGTGTAACAAAAAAGGGTCCCTGGCACACATTTCACAGTTTGGCTGAGGGAGTTGTGAGAGAATTTAGCCTTTTACTGTTGATCCAGATACAGAAAAATTACATCTTTCAACACTTTCAGGTGTCAGTGAAAGAAACCTTAAATAGTTGCAGAGGAGGGAACCACATTGAAGGGCCATTACCACAGTCTGAGCCTGTTGTTCACTTCAGCCAATAGACAGTTTGCAGGTCAGAAATTTGAAGACATTTAACTCCTTTTGTCAAGTTTTAACAGAATTGGAGACACAAGTTTTATTGTCAAGAGTCCAAGGTCCCCTCCACATGCACAGACTGTCTACATATGTCAGAGAGCTCACGTTATGAAGCAAGATATGTGCCAACATACTTCTGTCTGGTTTAAGACCTTAATAAGGAGTTTGACCAGAATACTAAACAGGAGCTCCTGCCTCTTTATCACTCCATTCCCCATGTGGACTCAGTTAGGGATGTAACGGTTACCGGTAAAATGGTAAGCCGCGGTAAAATTTCTGACGGTTAGTATCACCGTGTCCTGTTTTAATTACCAGTAAACCGAGTTTGATAACCACACTGTGTCAATAACTCGCAGTGATGCAGCTCATGGCCTGGAGAAGCCGGTGTTGTGCCGTAGAAAGCACCCCTGCCATGAAATGCAGCCCCTCTCGAGAGTGGTCCCTCACAGACGGAGGCGCGCATGCGCAGTTTGCAATGTTTGGTTTTCTGAGAGCGAAAGTTATGGTGGTTGGTGCCCGCACACACACTAAACCGGAGGTTTTTCCCACTCGAAATGGACAAAGTTTGGTCGAATTTTGGATTTTACAAGGATGCCGAGGGTAAACTGATTGAAGACGGTCAATGTCTAAAACACGAAGCTGTTGCTGGCGGAAGAAAAAGACGTGCGTGGTTAAAACTTCTGTAACTCCTTGAGTAAGTGAACTGACTGAGCCGGAGAGAGTGAGAGTGAGGAGATTCAGTGAGCCATACCTGAGTGAGTTATAGGTGGTTTATCAGTATTTTCTGAGTAAATAATGTATAAATGTTGTAAATATTAGCATAAGTGTAATTCTGGAGATCGTTCTTGTCGTTCTTTTGCCGTTTAATCGCCGTTTCTGGCCGTATTTTGTAATAGATCGTCTTTTTCCATCATAGTTCATGTTTTATGGATTTCATCAATCGTAATTTGGAAATATTGGAGGAGGATATGTGGAGATCTGCCAGTGAGGGGGGAGACATGAGGAGAGTCATGGAAGAGGGCTAACTGGACAGGAATTGCCTCAGGGATTATCGTCAGTAAACAAACGCCTGGACATGGTCTAATATATTGAGCTGTTTTTTATTTAACCTTTATTTAACCAGGAAAATAATTTGTTGAGATTAAAAATCTCTTTTTCAAGAGTGTCCTGGCCAAGATAGGCAGCTGTAACATGAACACTATTGCTGTAGGCAAACAAAAAATGTGAGTGTATGTAAATCAGGTTAAGTTTATTTTTGGCCATCTCAAAACTTTGAACATGTTCATTTCTAATTGTTTATGAAGAGAATCCTGTTTAAAGTTCAAATCAGTTTTTCTTTTCTTGTAACTACACACTAATTAAGCATTTATAACATAATAATGACAAATACTTGCCAGAATTGTGGACTTTTATTTCTCATGAAAAAGGTGAAAAAAATTTACTCAAAGGACACTTCCTCACACATTTATTGACAAAAAAGACAAAAGACCTGTTATAATTGTAATATTAAAGGGGTTAAATGATTTCAAGTGAGTGTTAAAGTACTTTTTGAACATTTTGAGAACACTGCAACAATACCGCGATAATAATGATAACCGTGATAATTTTGGTCAAAATAACCGTGATATGAAATTTTCATACCGTTACATCCCTAGACCCAGTCCACTCTGATTAGTTCACAGGTTAACTCTGTGTTAATTGTCCAGTTCAGCACTGCTCAATGCCATGTTATCAACTATTTATATGACGTGTACAAATATATATATATATATATATATATATATATATATATATATATATATATATATATATATATATATATATATATATATATATATATACATATATATATTTGTTTATATATATACACACACACACACACACACACACACACACACATATATATATATATATATATATACACACACACACACACATATATTTGTGTATATATATGAAAGTGACAGCTGGTGACTGAAGAAAATAGGGAGGACAGGAGGAAAACCAACTCAGGGCATTGTGTTATTTTTTACTAGTTGACTACTTATCCATACTTTCTTATATTCAATGAAAATTAAGCAATAATACAATGGCTTACACAGATTCTTAAAAACATTTTATTCAGTGCTGTTGTTTTCAGATTAACCACACAGGTCTAATGCAAAAGACTATTCATTCATCAAGGATGCAAGATGTAACAAGAAGCAGACCGGTGACCACATTAAAACTAATCTTTGATTAAAAATTGATGAGCTATAATGCTTTAAATTACATAGTTAATTTGATTTAAATGTACTTGTAAAATGGTCATCATTAAAATGTCAAGTGTAGCTTCCTACACATAAATTGACCTTCGATAAATGCGAGAAACATACCTTTCACATAGGAATCTTATTGCCTTGGTCGCATTGTTTGGAACTATTGAGGGCTCCCATGATCCGCCATTGCTGCCAAATAGTTAGCCCATTGGTGTCTACGGAGTTGATGTAACTCTCTCTTTCCTCGGCTCTGCCTACAATGAGCTCAGCCTAGCTGGTTCTTAAGTATGTGTGGAGAAAAGGTTGATGTGGAGGTCTGAAAGCTGTGTGGTTAAACTGCCACTCAGTCCTTTCTGTCCTGCTCTGCACAGCTGGCTTTGCCACTTTCACCCTAACACATCACCTTTTATGTTCTGATTTCCACATTTAACAAGGCATTCTGCCCTCTGGCAAGACACACATATTAATACAACTGCTGCCACATAAGTGGTGCATGTGAAGGTAATATTGACTAAAGTGAGAACGAGCAGCAGTGTCCCCAGGGAGCAATGTGTCCTTGATGCCAGGATATCTATAATCTGTTTTGTGTGTGTGTGTGTGTGTGTGTGTGTGGGGGTGTGTGTGTGTGTGTGTGTGTGTGTGTGTGTGTGTGTGTGTGTGTGTGTGTGTGAATAAGACACATTGTGTTGCACTTGCAAACCAGAGTGAGCCCACTGAAGCATCTCTCTTTGAGGATAGGAAGACAGCAAGAACTTGAAGCAGTTTCTTTTCTTTGTCTGTGAAGCATAAGCGGAAAAGAGAAACATTCTTATTGTTATGTCAAGATAGGCTGAATATAAGATCAGATAAACTTTGCCCTTATTCTCATCACTTTCTTATTCTGAGTTGGAGAAAACGAGGGCACCTTATGTAAGGTTGTCGTCATGTCACCAATAAAAATTTAATACAGTCCCTATACCTCCTCCATTACATATTCAGTGCAGTAAGACTGCCGCTCTCTCTGCCCTCAGTCTGATAGTATTCTTGACTTTTGGCCTCTTCCTGATAAAATCCAGTGGGTCATAAAGTTCAGTTTTCTAAGGCAGTATGTTGTGCTGTAGTTGAGCTGTCATCTGTTTTGGTTGCCTCAGTTTACAAATACTAAAGTAATTTTTAAAGTGAAACAGATTTTCAAAAGAAGAATTCAGTCTTCAAAATTTATATTGTTTTTGTGTGATTTATTTAGAAGTACTTTATACCGCTTCTTTTGTGATTGTTCATGAGATGTATTCAAGTATTTCCCAGTGATATCATCAATAAAAAAATGAAATCCAAAGATATTCACTTGGGTTCTTGGACCACCTGCCCTGTTCATCACCCCTTCACTAACTGTCAGTTGTTTCTTTTGGTCTGACATTTTTATCCCTAAACAGCAATCATTTTTTATTATTATCTCTACATCCATATAAGCTTCACTCCTACTCCTGGTAAAATAGTGAACTAAATGTTGCACAGTATGTGTGGTATATAGATTTAGATTTTAGAAAGAAACGGGCCCACGTATTTTATTTAGCTCTGACCCAACCCTGAAGGGTAGTTCAGGATTTTTGAAGGGCGGTTGTGTGAGGTACATTTAAAGCATTAGTATGAACATAAGCCACGGTGGCAAAGCTCATCTCTGCATCTGTGCAGAAAAAGTCAGCACAGAGGCTAGGACTAAAAAGCAGATTGTGCCACTAACTCTGCTTCATAAAAGAACTGTGAGTGAAAATATGCTACAATTAGCACAGGTTAATTATAAGCGATAAACAGGATATTTACAACTTACATTTAAACTTACAAAATGCTTGTTCTGGTACTGCTTCACTGCATGGCACATTGAACATGTCCTGCCAGCAGTGCCGACCGGCCACAATCAGCAAATATCATAGGAGGAAGCAACTGCTACCAAAGTGGATAAATCTGTAATTTTTGCAACTGACTGTGGTTTACTTTGGGTACTTGAGAGGTCTGAATGAAAGATGAAGAAAACTGATGGGAACTGGAGGACCAGCAAAACCGCCATTACCCATTCATACAGGCTTGTAAATTGTGAACTCAGTCATCAAACTGGATAAAATAACAGTGTGACTTTGAAAGATTACATTGGGATGTGTCTGCTTCAGAGGATACCCGCAGCTTTTATACCTACCTCTGCAGTCAGCAGCTTTCATAATGCAGAAACTCCCAGCTGCAATAAATATTTGTACTTGTAAGGCTCAGATTCACAGTTTTTCAAATTGTTACGGAAAAACAGAGGAGCTTATTGAAAGTTTATCCTCAAGGTAAGTATTGGGCTTACACTGATTTTATTTTATTTTTATTTTTTTTGCGTGTGTAAAGGGGCATGGTTTTGATGATAAATTTACTTCATGATAGCACACTGTATGCTTGTTGTTGAGGAGGTAGGCTATGCTAGAATAACTCACTTTGTCAAAATGACTATGTTTGGTCATCTTTAAACATGTTTACATTAAGCTAATCTTTATTTAGAATGTTGTGGTGTTTGTTTATTCTGCTCCACTTAGTGAGGAAGAATAGAAAAAAGTGATAGAAATCTCTGTCTTGAAACCATGTAAATCACTTGCTGCTGTGTATTTACAGCCATTAATGTCTGCATTTTGATTCAAAGAGAGTCTTCAATGTTTTTTAATTGCAAAAAAATTTTTTTACATGTACTCCAGGTTGGTTGTTAAAATTGATCACAGTTTTTATGATTGAGTTCAAGTGAAGATTTATAGCTTCAAAAATATCTTGATCATATTCAGTGATGTCTTTGGCCACATGCCTTTTACCAGGAATGCATTCTGCTTATTCTAGTATTATGGAGGTTTCTGTCTTTTGTTTTAGATTAGTTGGGTTCAAATTCTCTTTAATCCTTAGAAATTTTAAGTATGGAAATTTGGCTTTACTTCTAGTCAGCAATAGCCACATATGAGCACTGAAACTGTCTTTGTCTGTTATCTGCACATATTGACACAATGAAGTCTGTTTTTTACATGTTTCTAGTAGATGTAATGGAGGACAGAATGTACGGTCCTTGTTGAGTGGATTAAATACACTTTATTTGATGCTAATATTAGGCTTCAACAGTACGAGTAAGCCAAATCAGAACTGGGTATCTTCCAAAGATTGGCCTTTAGTGCAGAAATCCCTCAGTGAGTTTCCACAGTGACACTGTGAAATTGGCCAGTGACAAAGGGAAATGCAAAGATGGAGTTCAGCTCTGGAAAAGATCTGTAACTTAAAATGATAACTACTTCATTTGGTTTACATGGACTGTTTGATAGGTGATCAGTCGTTATATTAAAAGATATGCAGATTTTCTCCTATCACGAGTAAAAGCTTGTTAAGAGTATTGAGTATTGTTTCATACAGACTTAAAATCCTTAAATGAAGAGCAGCCATGTTACTTTGATAGATTTGAGACTAATGTCAAGTATCGTTTAGCTGTATGTTTAGCACCATTCCGTCTGTATGAGTGCATATGCATGTATTTGGTTTAAATTGAGAAGAATTCACAAACTTATATGGCACATAAATTTAGGAATAATGCCTCCACAACATTCACAGCTGAACATCTCTCTGTTGCACTGATATCCACTGCCCCTCTCTCTGTATGAGCAATGCGATGACTCATGTTGCCTTCTGTGCAAACAGTATGCTATCGAGAGTTAATAGCCACTTTTGGCTTGTGTATAATCACAGCTGACACGTATGAATGTTGAAAAGTTTGCTAAGTCATTCATTACATTTTTGAATCAGATTATAAATAACAGTTTATCTCTAAAACTAATTTTTTTTCCAGTGTCACTGATGAGTCGCACTGAAATTACTAAGCTGTTTTACCAATAGGGATTTGGTTGCCATTAACTCTGAGCCCAGACAACTAGTCTCATTCTCTGAATTTTTAAAACAGAAAATGAACTTTATCTGGAGAACCACAGACTTTGTCTTAATAATTAAACTCTTAAATTGTCGTCTGATAACATAAGAGAAGACTTTTATACTTTAAAGTTTAGTGGCAAGAAAATATCCCAGAATTGGATGACATGGCCTTTCAGAGGGAGACTGTCCAGAGAACGAGCTGTTTTTGGCAAAACAACAATAGAATATTTGCAGTCAGTTGCCAAGCAGCCCAGCAGGTTTTGATTTATGATGATGTCTTCCTGCTGGCAGCTTGTAGCAATTAGTGATCTGGTTGAAGACTTTGGCAGTCTAGCAGTGTTATTTTGTCTTCTCTAAATCACAAACATAATTCCGCAGTTTTGTGTAAGGGCATCCTGGGGATACATTTCCTCTCACTTGTGTTTCATACGTGACTCTCCGCTCTCTAAGCCCTCTTCTTCTTCCCTCAGCGATGATGTCATCCCCCTCATGTTAGCATATCTCTTCCCGTCTCTTTTTTTTCCTGCTGCTCTGTCTGTTCCCCTCATCTCTCTCTGACTTCCCCTCAAAAAGAGCTCTCTGCTTTTCAGATATGCCGTTTCTCTGACAAGTGCAGGTGACAGGGTGCAGGGGTTAGTTATATTTGGACAGAGGACAAAGACTGACTGCCTTTAAAACTTGAATTTAGGTCAGAAGGAGAAAACGAACAGAGACTCAACAAATTCATCAATGGAGCTCTCAGTCACAGCGTCAGCTGCATATTATTTGTGGAAAACCCAGCGCCTGCTGTGTTGGTATCAAGCTTTGATCCCAGTCTGATACCCGCAGATGCCAGATAGTATTGAACTTCAGAGAAATGAAATTGTCTTAACGATTGACGTCAGAGGCAGCACCAAAAATACTCTTCACTCACTGATGCTTTTTGTTGATCTCCCTCTCAGCATTAGGTTGATACCTCGTCCACTCTGGTAATCCCCTCGAACATTTTAAAACTAGCAAATACAATCAATGCCATTTTAGGCCCCATTTTAATTTTTAGATTATAAACTGTTTTTTTGTTGTTTCTTTTGTCATCTCAGGCACAAACTTCTTATCTCAAAAATAGCTACTAAGCAGGATTTTAAAAATGCTCTAACACTAAATGGATGAATATTGTATTGTCCTTATATAAAATATGTATTTGTTCTTTCATTTGGTTTAAAATTGATTAAACCCACTCACCAACTTAGAAAATGAACAATTGTGCTGTTTTATGAAAAAGAATGAAAATCATGAAAACTGGAGATAAGAGATTTTGGCCTGACAGCGATGACATATGCAGGAACAAAGGGAGCCCAGAAATGATGGTTAAATGGTTGGTAAGATCTCTTTTACAGCCTATGCTGTGTTCTTCTAAAACTATTTATTAGTATTTCCTTCGCCCTCGATAGAGTGGTGCAGGAATGAGTCCAAAAACGTAGAAGTGAGTTAGCATTTAGCACTTCCCGATTCCCATAGAGAAAAAGTACATGATATTATAATACCTGTTTTGGATAAATATCTGGATATCAGAAATATCAGGTTTTAATGTTTAATCTGAAATAATAATAAAATCTAATAACTTATAATAATAACTGAAATAATAAAATGCACCTGGTATTTTCACTTTTGAATTTCAAAGCATTGTTGTGTGTTTTAAAAGGACGGTTGCCAATGAACTTCTATAAAGGACTACAAAAACTACTAATCGATTAAGTTGAAGCTTAACAAAGCATGAAAGTTAGATTTGTTCATTAAGATTATCACATCAATAAACAAATGTGTAATTTTTATAATTTTTTAGACCTTATCAGCAATGATCCAGACCATAATGATAAATCCCATAGGCTTTTTAGTCAAGAAAAAAATGATGCTAACCACCATACTGGCCACATTTTTATCCCTGCACTACTCTGTGGAGTCTGCATTAATTTTTTGGTAAGTTCAAGTTCAGTTTATTTAGGAAAAACATGTTCTGAACACAGTTCTGGGACCAACAGAGAACACAAAACATATTTTATCTATTTGTTTTTTTGTAATCAAAGCCTCAAATATCAGCTTTTTAGCAAATAATAAAGCAGCATCAATCAGATTTTAATATTTGAATGTCAAGTACACTGTAAAGTAATATTGTTCCTCTGCCTACACTGATTCAGCAGCAGTAAATTCCAGCTCCTTAGATGTCTCCTGTCTTTCATTATTGCAGTAAATGTACTGTTATTGACTGCTGCTCATGTTTAATCAGCTTATTACCCCAACATGATGTGCTCTGTTTCTGTCTCTGTTTAGTCCACATTCACAAAACTAAAATAAAAGTATCGTACAAATCACACTGCTGACTGGTGTTTTGGCAGAGCATTGCAGAGCAACACGGACATGATATGAACACATCATTACACAAGTATGATTCTTTCTGACTGCACAGGGCGCAATCACTGTGAACACAAAGCTAAGAACAACAAACCAAATGTGATTTTAGTTTAACTATTTTTTCAAGGCACAGCTGAAACAGATATTTAGCCATGATATGTTTTCTATTGTCTTTTTTTATATAAAAATGTTACATATTTAGAGGTGGATTGTAAATATTTCAGTAATCCTGCATTTTTCTCTCATTAAATTGTTCAATGAGCTTAAATGATCCAGAGGACGTGTTTTGCTTTTGGTGAAAATCCTGCTTTTGTGTGTCTGTTCTGCAGGTGTATGTTGCAGTCAGGTGGTGGTGCCTGCGAGGGTAAATGCTGTGCTTGGGAAGAATGTGACATTAGAGTGCCGGGTGGAGGTGGCCACAAACCTTACCCTTACTCAGAGTTCCTGGGAGCGCCGACTGCCTTCAGGCTCCGTCACAGTTGCGGTCTATAACCCTCGGTTTGGCATTTCCATCCCTCCAGAGTTTATCCAACGCTTGTATTTTCGCTCCCCCTCCTCTCATGATGCCACCATTGTACTTGAAAATGTGGGCTTTGCTGACGTGGGGATCTATACCTGCAAAGTTGCTACATTTCCTCTGGGAAACACTCAGGCCTCCACCACTGTCAATGTACTTGGTATGTATAAAAAATGTTATTACAACACTTTACCAGAATGAGTTCAAGGTGCTCTAGTAGCTCAGCTGGCTAAGTTGATCTTTGCAGTGACCAGGCTTCAACTCACACACCCAATTCTGTCATGTATCCTCTCTCTCTTTCCCTCTTGTTTGCATGTCCTCTGATAGTCTATGTACAGTCGCCAGTCTTTGCAGACCTTTTGCATATGACATCATGTCTGTCCTGCCTCTGACTGGACAGCAAAAATGATATGATACTAATTGGATGTCTGTGCTAAATAATGACTTTGTACCTGCGGTAAAGTGTACTCGACATGTTCAACCACATTCATCTCCTCCTGAGGAGTGGAGTGTTCAGCAAGTTCTAAATGTCAGTATTAAACACCGGCTCATCATTTTATGAAGCATTTCCAATAGCAAAGTCTCATTTGCCACAGGGGCACAGGATGGGCTAATACTAATGCTAGCAATCACTGGTGTTGTAGTTTAAAATGTAACCATGTTAACCAAATGAGTAGTTGTATCGTTTTTGATTAAGTAAACTCCTTTTAAGCATATGTTGATCTATTCAATATTGCTTTTGGTCACCTACCATGTTGGTGACTGGGTTTTAATATGTTAAAAATACAAAAAAAATTGTACTCTGGACAATGTAGTATTTATTCAGTTACTTGTAGAGCCTTTTTCAGAAGGCAAGAGGTTTGTGCCTGACTAGGGATGGAAATTGGTAAATGGACTTGAGCTTATAAATGGACTTGAACTTATATAGCTCTTTTCTAATCTTTGACTACTCAAAACAGCTTTACACCGCAGGTCACATCTACCCATTCACACCCATTCACTCTCACATTCACTCACTGATGGTTCTGAGTTTCTTTGTTAGTTATCCATCAGTATCAACTAACACATTCACGCCCTTTCATGCCCATTTACACACCACTGACACAGTAGTGGGAGCAACTTGGGGTTAAGTGCCTTGCCCAAGGACACATCGCCATGTGTCGCCTGGGGCTGGGCTCGAACCTGCTTGAACCTCCTGATTACTGACCAAGCGCACTATCTAGCTGCGCCACCGACGCCCCGATAAGATTGTATTGACATCAGTGCCACTAACGATTTTGTCTATAGATTTGATTCTTTAACCATTAAATAATTGATTCCTGCTGAATTTTCGTGCAGGCAAAAGTTGGTCTGCAGTGTTTACGGTGACAACAATGTCAAACACATGCCACTCCTGATATTCAGTTCCCTGCTGCTTAGATCAGTCCGGTATTAGCACTTCTGCCCCGTCTGCCATCATTTTTCACTTTTTTTTTTCCCTCTGCTATCTTTGCTGACTCTCTGATTCACAGTGGAGCCAAAGGTCTTCGTGTCTGCAGGTTCATCTGCCCTGATCGATGGTGGCAACGACACTGTGGTGGCCACCTGTATCGCTGAGCGGGCCCGTCCCCCTGCTGAGGTGTCCTGGGAGTCCAACCTGTTTGGCCAGTCAGAGGTGCAGCTGTTTGACGAAGCAAATGGCACGACCAGCACACAAGTACGCTACCTCTGGCAGCCTACACGCCACATCCAGGGGCACTCACTCACCTGTGTGGTTCGCCATCCAGCTTTAAGTAGTGACTTCAGAATTCCCTACCAGCTCAATGTCCAGTGTAAGTGCAGCATTATGGTTTTGGATTTCTTTGGGGGTATTTCTTAAGAAATATTAGAAGTCAGTAGATATAGATTATATATTTCTTTAAAGGCCCATATCTTTCCCCTTCTAAATAAGTTTACACTAGCCCTATGGTTTGGTAAGACCAAAATGAATTGCCTGTCAAAATGGTATGTGTAGTGCAGCCAAGTACAATAACATGAAGTGGCTGCTCTGCTATCATTTTAATGGAACAAACTTTTTTTTCCCCAGCATCTAAAAAACTATTGAGCAGAAAAGTAAAGGAAAAAAAACACAAAAATGAAGGTATTTGATTTCAGCAGAAGTTAGTTGATTCTTCCGTCCTTGTCAGTATTGACGTTTGGTATTTTGAAGCACTTCATCAACCATTCCCCTTAGAGAAGCTGTTGAACTGACGGAGATGAAATCAAGGACATTCCACGTAGGCTTCCCTTCAGGTATTTAATGTAGAGGAAGAAAGGCTGTCCTCTGTGTTTTTCTTTGTTTTCGTTTTCTCAGAGTGGATTTGTGAAGGCTTCTCTGTCAGTGCATGTCTTTATGTGCCCTTAAACTGTCAAAAGGGAAAATGTATCCTGTCAGTAAGCCTCCCCATAGATGTTAGCATACGTCACCTATTGGGGCACAATGGCAGTCTGAGTACTAGTAAAGAATTGACTTAAGAAATAAGTTAATGCACTGTTGTAGTTTTTTTCTTTTGTTTGACTGATGGATTTGTTTTGTTTTGTTTTGTCTGACATTTCTGTGATAATTCTGAATGATTTTAGGCTTGTTCGATGTAAGGCACAGAAAAATAGCAGGGAAATCTTTTTAGCATGGGTCTACATCCTGATCTCTGTTGTAAAAATATATATTTGTTTTTTTCGTTTTTTTTTTTCATTTTTTTATGTTTTGCTAAAGTAAAGCATTCATGTTTTTTTTAAATCATTACATACATGTGCATGTACATGTACATTTAACACAATGTCTCAGAGTTTTCGGGGGTTGGGGTATGTAGTTACAGTTGTTCCTAACTTGTAAAGATGAAGTAATCAATCTTATTTAATCTAAGCAAGGTTTTTTATTCTATTAAAAATATTTCTATCTGCCATACAAGTTAAAAGGAATATTTCAAATTTTTCCCCTCCTCACTCTAGATGCTCCTGATATCTCAGTGGTGGGCTATGACGGGGACTGGTATGTAGGTCGGGAAAATGTTCAAATGACGTGCAAAGCCAATGCAAACCCACCAGCTCATCACTTCAGATGGATCAGGTGTGTATTTTCTGACATTTTCTTTCATTATATCATATTTAATTGACCCAGCAGGCTGAAAGCAAAAGAAATATAAAAAGTAAGAGTCCGTTTTTCCAGGGGTCTATCCTTTACACTCAGTTGTTGCTGAAGAAGTCAGATCAGTAAACCTTGAAGGCAGTTTGACATTTGATATTTAAACAAATTTATTAGTGAAGACTACATATGAAAATGGCAACTAAATAAAGTTTAGTTTGACCTTTTTGATTTATCCTCACTGGAACCTTAGAGTTATAGTTTCAGATAAGAATTTTAATTCAGTTCAATTCAAAAATCTTTATTTGTCCTCAGAAGCAGGCCAGCTGACAGTCTTGACTGGGCCCGGGACAAGATAATCTGAGATATCCCCCCCTATTTGTCCCCCCCCATCGACAGGCGTGCTCAGAAGCATTACAAAAATATTAGCAACAGAAGTGCAAAGTAGGCGGTGAAGGCTAAGCATGTTATGAAAGGAAAATAAAACAAACTATGAACACATACTGTCAAGAGGAACCTTTCAGATAAATTTTGAGAGAAACGCCTTTTTGTTAAGATGTTTACCAGATGTATTTTGAATAATGAGTGTTTTTTTAACCTATGTGTTTGATCAAAGAGAGCAAAAGAATGAAATAATCCTCTAAAAGTTTCCATTTAACACTGATGGACCTCATTGATTGTAATTTGTGGCAAGCATCGTCTGTAGCTTCTGCAACAATCATGAAGACTTAATTCACTGTAGTCTATGCTAAGTAGACCTACTAATGGTGTTATCTGACTGACTTATTTTGTCATCCAGGAAAAGATTTGTGTTTTTGTGTCCAGCAAACCACACACTAATGGCAGTAGGGCTGCTCAATTGTGTCAAAATTATAATCACAATTATTTATAGATATTGAGATCATGATTATGAAACCTGATTACTCACTGATTTGAAAACACTCACCACATCTTTTACTGAATGTATATGCTTTTGACCCTCACATTCTGAGTTTCAAAGAACAAGCAATTTATAGAAATATACTTCTAAAAATAGAAATACCTCATAATAATGCTATTAATAATAATGGATGATAATGGTTCAAGGAGTAACAGAAATAAGTAAGCAAACAAAATTATGTAAAGTTATAACACTGTTTGTGTAAGTGATCATAGTGCAATGAAATGAACATGTCAACAGGTAATAAATATGTGTAGTATGAAGTAGCTCCATGATAAAATAGTAGGTGATCATTGAGCTATGAAAGAAAAAATACATTAATCATACTTTAAATGAATTTTTAAAAGATAGTACAGTGCGGCCATTTAAGTGTTTCTTTGCTTGTCTAAATAATTTCATCTTTTATAGATTGGACAGTGAAATGCCAGAGGGGGTGGAAGTACTGAACAGCACATTGCTCTTCCTGCGTCCCCTCCAGCGGAATGACTCTGGAGTTTACAGGTGTGAGGTTGCCAATGACATCAACCTCCGCAGTCGGGATGTGCGCATTCTCATACAAGGTGAGCAGAGAATACACACTGGAACACAGCTGACTCCTACTGCCATCTCTTCCCCTAGGAAGCACTGTGTGTGCACAGGCACGTCATAGAGGGTATCTGCTTGTGACACTGCCCTTCAAGCTGAAATGTGACACCGTATCACTCTCGTCCATACTGTACATACTGACAGTCTGTCAAACATTCTCACATGGCACAGTGAGCTGGCAGTGCTAATATTTGACCCTTTAATCAAGACTGAATTACATGCTGCTTTGCCTTGTATTATTAAGTTGTCCAGATGTTTATAGGGGATTTCCTCTGCCAAACAGCTGCAAATATTTAAGCACTCCTTAAACAATAGTGCCCTGCCTTGGCTCTGCTCTAGCTTCTAAGTGTGTTTTGCCTCTGGTATGATGAGCATGTTCCTCTGTTCAGCAGAATCTTTCTTGTCTGTGCTCTTTTTCTGAATTAAGGTTTGATTATGATGTGATTGTCTTTTACAACTGTCCCCCATCCTTTTTGTGTTTCTTTTATTTCTGCATGTGTCATGCAGTATGAGGCAAAAGCCTGCTGCCTGACTGAGAGATGATGTCCCAGATTCATAAAACATTAACTTGTTCTTTTCAACTCCTATTTATTATTTATCATCCATATTTCATTTTCCTTTGAGAGGACCTGTATGTGTGCGTGCATACTCACACATGTTGGTGTGCTTTTGTTGGATGTGTCTTGCTGTGACTGTGTTCACATATGTTGGTTCACTGCCTCTGCATGGTGTAGCACGATTCATATACTACAAACTACAAACCTGAATGTTGGTCTTGCTCAGATGTGAAACTTTTCCTCACATCTGGCATGTCTGCGTGGCTAGAGTGGCAGAGCAATTTTGCAGCTCCATTAAAGCTTTTAGACTCAGATTCTTTCCATTACTCAAGCTTGCTCTGATTATGGTTTTTGCCTTTTCTATTTTGTGGGCAACCCTCTAATCTAATTCAATTTAATGTTTCAGTAGTGGCGTAAAAAAAAATCTAGGAAGGATTTCATTCTACTTGCAAAATAAAGTGATGAATTAATATTCTCAAGAAATTTAAAAATAAAACAAACAATATAGTTTGTTTTTATTTTTCCAAGATTGTAGTATCTTTTTGTCCATCTTTTGTGTCCATTAACCCATGATTACTTTGAACATCTGAATTTTCGGCTCTGACGTGACTTTATCTGCACTTTTTGGGAAAATTGGTAACATTGCTTTCAGTTTTTCTACTGATGAAGTAAAAAAAATAGATCTTGCTCATGTGACAAAGTTGCACTCTGTCAGTGTTTCACTTTAAGTGGGGGTCAAAGTCATCCCCTGCCATTTTTGAAAGGGACTCTGAGAAATTAAACTTGTGAGAAGGTGCCTGGTCAAAACAGTGAAAAGTACCCTGTGAAGTAATTCCAGTTCTCAGCATTGTCACCAAGGGAAATTCTCAAACTTCTGGTTGAAACATAGGCAGTGTAAACCTCAAAAAGGGCTCCAGTAAAAGTTGAATATTCTTCCTGATCAAAGACTTAATCAGAATTTGTCTCTGATTAGATTCTGTATGTAAGAAACAAGTTGTAACAAACATGTAAAAACAGTGGGATGTTTGTGTAACTGCTTTATGGAATTAGATCATAAGAGGCTTTTTGCTGGGAATCCAACAATACACCTAGCCCACATTTCAGCAAATACATAACTTTTTTGGTCATGTTTTTTGGTTCAGATTGGGTTTTACAACGTTGGCCATTTGGGAGCTTATTTTGAAATTCTGTTCCATTCCAAGACGCATTTTCCAGAGCAGCTGTCCTCGAACACATCAGAATATAACTGTTGCCATCCACTCACTGAAACTCATTATTACTTTTTAAGTTCGTTTGTAAACCATCATCCTGCCAACCTTAGCAACGACTTAAAATAGGTTACAATTTTAAACTAACTGGACTTCAACAAAGTCTGGTTGTGCTTTTCTTTTTGAGATCGTTTTGAGTAGATGGAGCAGTTTTTCCTGCTGTCGAACCAAGTATGTAACGAGTTTGTAGTGGAGTGACCAGGGTAATTTTACCAAGGCCATAGTGAAAAGATATGACATGTTATGCTGAATTTAAAACCATGGTATGTTGATGTGCTTGGAGTTTAAGGGCATAGCTTTGGGTTTTTTTAAGTCTTTGAGAATCTATTTGTCATTAAAATTTGGGTTAGCAGGTAATAACTAGGGCTGGGTATTGTTAAGAACCTCCCGATTCAATTCGAATTTGATTCTTTGGGTGGCAATTCGATTCAGTAAGAAGTAGAAATACACAAATAATTAGAGTACCTGTAATTATTGACTTTTTTTATTTTGATGCCAATGTGAACATATGTGGTATGTCACCTCATATTTTTGAGCAAACATCTGAAAATAAAAATTTGCACAGTAATCAATCAATCAAACTTTATTTATATAGTGCTTTTCATACAAGAACTGTAGCACCAAGTGCTTAATAATAATAGTAATAATAGTAATAACTTATTTGTGCATATGGAGTTCAAAAGTAAAAACATGACAGTTAACACTATAATTATAAATGTCCATCTGGTCTTTTTGAATACATTTTTTCTCCCTTTTTTCACGAGAAATAAAAGTAAACAATTCTTGCAAGTTTTTGTCACTATTATATTATAAATGCTTAAAACGGTTTGTAATTACAAGAAAAGAATAAAAATGGCTTAGAATTTTCATCAGGATTCTCTTCATAAATAATTGTAAATGAACATGTAGAAATTTTCTGAGATGACCAAAATTAAACTTCACCTATTTTACATAAACGCAAACATTTTCGTTGACTGCAGCATTTAGTGTCCATGTTACAGCCTGTTATATTAGACCATGTCCAGGCATTTTTTTACTGATGGTAGTCCCTGAACCAGTTCCTGTCCAGCTGAAGACAGAGATCTCAACATTTCTTCCTCCAATATTTCTAAAATTACTATTTATGGAATCCATAAAACACGAACTATGATGAAAAAGAGGATAAATGCCAAAAAAGGCAATAAAACACGCAGAAAATACGGCGGAAATACAGCAAGACACAGAGAAAATAGGGCATAAGAACGAAAAGAAAACACACCAGAATGAAACTAATGCTGTTGTTTAATATTTTACATTTTTTACACAGAAAATACTGATAAACTGCTGTTAAGTCACTCTCATCTTCGGCTCTCCATCCTATCACTCTGCAAGCATGTCTCCTTTTGCGACCAGCGACAGCTCAGTAAACACTGAAAAAGTGCACAGTGCCCCCCACTGGCCAGGAGGTGATTCGATTCAGAGGATTTGCTGAATCGGTATTGAATTGGGAGGGGAATAATTGCAATGCATTGCTGAATCAATATTTCTGCCCACCCCTAGGAATAACATTGTCTTCTGTTATTAAACAAATCTAAAATGCAGATTTTTTTATGCTTTTACAAAGATTTTTAAGTTTCTGAGTGTAAAACTGTGTACTTAAACTACAACATGAGATGACGGTAGCAGAACAGAAACACACTTTTACATAACAACACACCCTTACTTACCTGGTAGACGACCTGTTTGACTGATGGTGACAAATGAAAATAAAATGTCACCAAGGTGTTTAATCCTCTTGTTAAAACAAAGATTATGTTAGCTTCCAGGGTTGAGCAATATATCGAATGAACATCATAGTTGTAATTTGTCCATGCGCAATAGTTACTTTGCAGGACTGACAATATCAGTCAAGTGACTCAAAGCATGTCATACTGCCATTTGTGTGATGTTTAATAGAAAGAAATGCTTCCAGTCTCCTCATTTCTTGACAATGTCCAATAAAAGTCCATCTGATTCAATTTTTGGTAGGTGTTGAGAACAGACCATGGTTCGTGCTGAAGTTGTGTCTCCTGCATGTAAAATGTACAAGCTAAAGATAAACCTTGGCAAAGGTGGAGGTAAAGAACAGGGGGTTGCCGTGGAGATTTCACTTTCAGGTAATTCCAAATGGTTTATAACAAAGGCCACAAGAAAAACACTGTTGCAAGCCACAACTATTTTTTTCAAAGCCTATAAAAAACATATTGCTACACTCTCTGTCAATCTCTGTGAAAGTGCGTGAATCACAGTTAGTTGCTGACATGGGAAAGCAGCGTGTATTGAAAGAATGAGAGGGTTTATAGATAATGGAGCTTAAATCTGATTAGAATTGTTAAACATAAAAAGACACATTCCTATCTGAAAATTTCCCTCAAAAATATCACAATGTATATTTCAGAAGGAAAAAATATGTTGTTTTTGCACTTTATTGTTCACTATGTTTGGTACTTTTGTGACTTAATCCACTGACAGCTTGAATGTGATTAATGCTGCATATCATGGCACAGAGCCCTAACTTTTGCTGGTCCCCCTACTGTTAGACAATTGTTGTACTTGCTAGGGCTGAACAATATATCGTTATCGTATCGATATCGAGATATGAACATTCAAGATAATAATATCGAAAAGCAACAATATAAACGATATAGATTTCCCCCGCGCTAAAACTGCACTTTCCGCATTCTTTTGTATTATGATGTTTTTATATTTCTGAAAAATGCTTGGATTTCACCGAACCCGTAGTCATATCATATCGTATCGATATCGAGATATCTGGCATGAATATCGAGATATGAAATTTTGTCCATATCGTTCAGCCCTAGTACTTGCCACCCAAAACCCTCCATTCATTTGTATGTAGTCACAGGTTTCTTAAGGAGCCTTTGGTTTGCACATTTTTCACTTTGAAATTTTCTAACTTTCATTTGTATTCTTTCCATATCAAACACTCTCTGACAAAAAATTAAGATGAAGTACCTAAGACTTTAAAAAAAAGTCATGTTTTCAAGAAACACAAATATTAATGTTGAAGATTCTCTGTAACTATGTGCAATCTAAAAAATCCAGACTTTTATTCCATGAATTGCACTTAAAAAGGAGAAAAAGTTAATGTAATTGCTTAAGGAAATAAATTGAGCCAAACCAGGGCTATTTTAATTACAAACACAGGGTATAAGAAACTATTGTCACAGCGTGTCCTAACTGAATGCAAGCATCAGATGTCGTGTCACTTCATGCCCCGTTGCACCCCTACTGTCCACACTGCATCCGTTAAAACTGGAATTCCATGCCCTAAATTTCTCCTTGTAAACAGTACATCAAGAGCTTTTACTGTACAGCAGTAAACTGTACAACATAGAGCGCTTTGCAACAAAGATTCTCCCTCAGAGTTGAAAGTGAAAGTAAATCATTTCACTCACTGATGTGGATGAATGCTCCACTACCTCCACTGTGTCTCACAGATTGACAAGCTCTGCTGAGTGAGGAAAGTCAAAGAAAACCAAGAAAATACCTCCAGCACCTTTCAAATATCCGTCTTTCCTCATTCCTGTTCCATGTTTACGTGCACAACAAGAGGAAAAAATAGAGACTAGGTGTTGAAGGAAGAACATCTCACCAGGTTTCATTGCCTTGTGCTATGTATCTCACAGGCAGTTTGTGCACTTGTGTATGATTCACTGTAATTAGCTTGATTTTGACACTGAAGATCCCACCCATCTCATTCAAGATTCAGGATTTCTTTACGTCATTCAACTATATACCAACAGTACACAGTAGAATGAATTTACGTTGCACCTGGCTCAAGAAGCCCAGAACATTCAGTTTGGACATGTTGTCACAACCAGTGACTTTTTAATTCTTTACTGATGTTAATATTTCTTTTTAAATATGTGAGACTCTTCACTTTGTGGCAGCACTTTAACACTTGTTTATCATCAGTTTTAATTGACTCATCATATAATAAAGCAATATCATTTTATCTTTTTATAACCCAAGGAGCGCAGAAACAAAACAAGCTCCAAAGAAATGGCAATGCAGACTGAAGGCTGCTTCAAGCATCCATAGTTCTAGTTTGTGTTGTAGTGTAGTTTATGTTTTTTAACCTGTCCCTACTTTAGTTAAATGCTGATGTAGTTGGCATTGACATTCTCTGCTTTTCTGTCTGTTCATTTCTCCCTCTTACCCTCCTCTCCCCTCTCACCCTCCTCCCCTTCCATTAGATCCTCCCACCATGCCTTCCACCATTACTGCTCCTGTCCTTACTGGCTCCGACTCCTCCACCTATGTGGATGAAAAGGGGCATGTCCTTCTCAGCTCCCCCACGCTCGAGGCCCTACCTGAGAGTAATCTTGGTTCCATAGTGGGTGGGGCCGTGGGCGGGGCCTTGTTCCTGCTACTGCTGCTGTGTTTGGTGGGCGTGTGTTACTTGCGGAAACAGCAGACCTTCCACGGGGATTACTACACCAAGCAGTTCTTGGGAACCAATGACCTCCAGAAAGCCCCTACGCAGCATGAGCTCCACCCTACTAAAGCCAGCAGCAGCTCTCACAAACAGGATGCCGATCGGGAGGAGTGGGGTGACCGCCATCTTAAACAGGAGCGTGAACGTCGTCTCCACAGCAGCTATAACGGAGAGGAGTACCCTGCCAATGGCTACACCAGAGCAATGAGGGAGAGCAGTCAACAACACACCCATCAGCAGAACCACCTCCGTGAACACGCACAATACTCTAGTCCTCGGCAGGCCAGATGTGCCAGATACCCTCGATCACCTAAACTGCAGGGAAACGGCTCCCCTTACATGTCAGATGACTGCTATGATAGCGGTCCTGAGGGTGACTACGTCTCCCACACAGACGGTTCTGTCATCTCACGAAGGGAGTGGTATGTTTGATAAACTACCTGCTCCTGCAGCTGCAGAAATGTTACAAAATACAGAGGGTTTAGTTTATATAATTAAAAAAAATACACATTTCTCTTCTGTATGCACTTGCACACTTCTACTAATCTCAGTTCTGTAGTTTCTGTGTTTCATACAAGCGTCCTGGTTGACACTTGAGATGTAATTTTCTGTTCTTAATGTGGACAGACTGTGGACTGCACGGCCACTTTGATAGAAGACTTTTACATGCTTTGAGAAACCAACATGTCACTAGTTTGTGTGTAGAGACTAAATATTGTGTGTGTGTGTGCTGTCTCTGCCTTACTACTGGACTGCCAATGTACTTACTTACTAATGTTTTAGCCTCAGTTGAGCGGTGGCCCTTGGGGCCACAGATCACATATGGTTGTTGTACAAGAAGGTTTTGTTGTTTGTTTCTACAAAATCAGCCCTCTCAGGCTCTCTGACACTTGATTTGTAGTTAATGCCCTCATTTAGAGTTTACTGAGGTGGTGAAAAAACTTGACCTCTGAATATGATTGGCTGAAATTCAGGAGTGGTAGAGAAGCCATCACTGAAGGTAAATGCAGGATATTCAAAATGGTCACAGGTCCTTTTTTACAGAACCCAGTAGGACACAGCAGAGGCACAAAGGCTAATTTGAAAGAGGATTAATCTCGTTGGAAATCAGAGTTCTCTTCTGACTGAGTCATAATTGGAAAAAAAATAACAAGTCACTGCCTTTGCAACCTGTCATAAACCCCCTCTTAGATTGTTTTAGTGTCTTTTTGCGCTAGTTCCCCTAAAAGGAGGCCTGTAAGCTTGAGGATGTAACCTCTGATGTCCTAGCAGTGTCCTTTAAAACTGATGGCCTAGAGCAGAAACCTTAAGAGCATTTCAACAGTATGTCCTCGCCTCATCTTCTATTCCCAGGAGGGAGGGAGGGATGTAGAGAGAGCAAGCAGCGAGGTCCACATGACTGAGGCACAGTTCTCTCTAGCAGGCTGAGTTATGGAACAGTCAAGCTTTGTTATGCAAATGTGCCACAAATTTCTGCAACTTTAAATAAACTGCAATATCAGGGAGTGTTTACCTTTTGAGTAAGAGAAAGTTTCAGCTTGGTTGTCCTCTCCATTTTGCCACAACCAGATTCTCCAGTTGGATAACGGATCATAATGGATGTGTTAGGAATGTGCTCTCTGGCACTAAACCAGGGCTCTTGGAGGTTCAGGAGAGCTATTAGCAAGGCCATTGTTAAAAGCAGGCTAAAGTATGACAGCCACCATACGCTGGCCTCCTAGTCACAGAGTATTTTGTTACACAAAGAAATCTTTCAAAAGTGCAGCCAGGATACACATACCACAGGCAACCACTGATGAACTCATTTCACCACTCTGAATAATCCGTAGAAACAAGACATGACTGTGTTTTAATTACAGTCAGAGGCGTTACTCAACTTACTCTTTCTTATCCATGTTTTCAGCTGAATGCTGTAATCTTTTACAAAACTTTGTTTAAACATTCAACAATCATTATTGCTACCATTGTATACAAACGTAATGTGGACATATCAGGTCGATTGTGACAGACACTGACCCTGAAATCATGCATTTAAATTTATTTTGTGACAAGCTATGAAATGATTTCCCCTGTATTTGTTTTCTTTTAAAGGGAATGCAGACTAGTTAAAAATGATTTTATAGTAGCCATAGTTTTTAGTTAATCACAATGTTAAAACATTGTTTGACATAAGAAGTACTTTGATTGAACAAAGGGGGAAGTGTCTTTCATTTTGGAGTCCATGATTTGTTGTGCTAAAATACTTAATAAGATCATGGTATCATAGATTTGCAGGTAATTTATAGTTTCCTGTTTGATCAGGCACTAGGGATGGGAAACGAAAACCAATTCCAGTTGAGTATCCAAAACAACTACTTAAAGCATCTATATCAATAGTATTTGCTTAACAATTCTCTTATCAATTCCTTTCACTAAGTTTGCATCCCTTGCAAATGAAGGCTGTCTCACTCTAAACAGAGGCAGCATGAATGAAAACAAAGAGGTTAAAATTTGTAATCATAGAAGGCAGGAGATAGAGATATTTAAAACTGTGGCTTGATTTAACCCCAAAATTATGCTAACTGCACAACATCCAATATCTGTGATTTTAAGCAATGGGGGAAATACCAGTAACATGCTGCAGCATATGTCAGTGAAGCACATCATTAATATATTAGAAGTGCCATGTGATGAATGTTGCTGACACTGAAAACTTATGTGGACCAACTTTTTCCACACATTAAATCCATAGGGATCAATCAGGGAATTATCAAAGAGTTTAATCAATAGGCAGGATAGATAAAGGCATTGGTATCAATGAATCTCATCAATTCCAATCCCTATCAGGCACTGAAGGACATCTTATTTCCCCATATGCACATTAATTTCACAGCATGGAGGACATCCAACCATAACTTTTCTGGAGTCTTGTGTTTGTGAATACATGCCAACTCTTGTACTGCAGATACCCACACAGTATTTGCTGCCAGGTGCCAAATAATTGTTTAACTGTTTGTAAAAATATGAAGACGTATTACTGACCAGCTAAAGGTTTATATAACTAACTAACCTATCACTGTTGTATACAGGGTCTTTAGACTAAATCAGAGTAAAAGATGCTTTAGGCCACTTTTTTTCTATTGCAGTAACAGTTGTCCAAACAGAAATTAGTTATGTTGTTATGAGCTCTCACTAATTATTTGTCAGGTTGTGAAGTTTGTGCAGTGAATAGACTGCTTTTCTCTCAGTGAGATTTGATTTTGTGCAACTGTTAGATGCAAGCAGAGACTATGACCCCTTTACTGCAGTGCATGATGTTTAATAAGCTGCGTACTTAACAATGACTGATTTAGCTCCACATGCAGTAGCTCCCCCTTTTGTATTACCACCTTAATTATCAGTTCACTCCAATTAAATCAACACACTTCCTCATTTTTCACAAGTAGTAGAATCGAAAACATAACAAGCGCAGAGGCTTTTAGGCTTCCCTCTGTGATTTCTGCCACGTCATCTCTTACATAAAAGGCCATTTCTGTGCTAAAGGGAGTTCCCATGATGAAACATTTACAGGGTGGATCACCCAATGTAGCAGGAACAGTGTTACATAAAGAGATGCTGCTGTCAAAGTAGTTTTTTGTGTATCCTAAACACTTTTTTCAGCCTTTTTCTTTCAGGTTGCAGGTTGTTACCTCAGTGTATTCGACACACACCGAATTGTGGGTGAGAAAATGTGTTACTTTGTGAACTGACCCTTTAATGGACATCCCCATGATTAAGTTGCAGCTTGTGAAATCCCCAAACCTCATGCTTGTTAGATTAAAGAAAGATGTTATGGTTTTTATCTGCTGCTGAAATATTTACACTCGGCCTCGTTGCTCACTTTCATGAGAGCGGTCAGCAACAGGAAGCACAGCAGCTTAACTCCCTCCTCTGTTTGCTTCCATGCTCTAAGACGGAAACTCCACTAATCAATATCCTATTTTTGCCCAACATGTTAGTTTCAAGCCCTGTACTGGATTAATGCAGTTCTTCTGCACCGTCTGACATTCAGTTTTCAGATCATTCATCAGTATTTTTACTTTGAAAACATTCTTCACTTTGGGTTTAAAACACCTAGTGCCTTAGATACTTAGAAGAGGAAATTACAATGTTTTCTTGTTTTGAAGAACATGTTAAGTTGCTCTGTGAGATTTGTTTAAACTTTTGAATTTTACAACATTATATGTGCCATACTTACTTTCTTGGACAATTAATGACGCAGTATATTCACAAACCTAGAGGCATTAAAACACAAAAAGATGAAGCTTGAATGAATTTTGATGTAAAATGAGTTCAATCATGTCTACTTCACAGGTAACTTCAGGGTTTTTTTGTTTCTGTGGAATCACTGTTGTCAAAGGAGTCCCATTGTCAATGAAAAGCACCTTGTGGTCATGTATGTTTTTGTATATACTGAAAAAATGTAAGTCTCTGGAAGGGAAAAAAATATTTATGTGGGTGACAATAGTGGAGCATTGTTTTGTCAATCTTTTGAGATACTTTAGTTCAATAAAGCACCTTAGCACCTGTGAGTTATTTTTCTAAGCTGGAAATTACTCCAACTGCTCGCTCACTGCTCCTCTTTGTGCTTCTATAAATGACATCATCTCTAACTCCTAAACGCATAATGCTCCCCCACCCGCCTCCACCCACCCCAATCCAGTGCGCACATGTGGAACACCGCAAATGACGTAATCAGAATTCAGGTTTCCTTACTTCACCTTATCTAGTCTGTAGAGTAAAATAAACCTCAGTCATATAGCTCTCCCGTTCCTCTCCGCTTGTGCTTCTGGAATCGTGGAGATCCAACACCTCGCACAAGTCTTGATTCGCTTTGTTTCAGGTACAGAAAGGCCTCGAATCCACATCACAGTTCGTCTCCTTTGTGAATTTACTCCCATTCCACCCCCTTCCGGTGTCGTTTCTCCCACTGTCTACCAGCTGGTAAAATTAAACGCTGAGTGTTTATGTCTGCCCCAAAGTCCCCACTCTCCAGCCCATTGACTGTCCCCATGGCAACAAGCTCATCTGGAGCCGCTGATGGAGGCTGTCTTCTTCCTGCGAGCTCTACCTGGACACAGAAAGCAGGAGGGGAGAGGGATGTAAGCGAAGTAGGAACGGGGGTGGGAGGGAGAGCTGAGAGTTTAAACTGTGCAGCTGTGAAAGGCTGAGCGGAGAGGGGGAGAATTAGCCACTGGGATCGAAAATGGCCCATTACACCCCGCTGCATTCGCAGAGCTCCTCAGGCTGTAAGGACACAACACACTGATGTGACCTTGACTCTGTTTGGCTTGGACTCCAGGTCCTTAAGACACTTCTTCTGAAAGTCTTTAATTCAGCTGACCTCTGAGTGCTCTGCAGATCCGATAGTGGTCACAACAGCGGTTGATGTTTTGACCTTGAAGCAGCTCAGAGTGATGATGTCAGCCAGTGTGCTTCAGATTTGTTTGAGACTCTCATGCTTTCTGCCTGCAGCACAACAGTCTCCAAGGATACTTTTCACAACACACAAAGGAACAAGCACACATCTCTGTCGGTGTGGAGGGACACGAGACTTTGATGATAACTCCTCAGCACAAGTGGGATCAAGTCAACACACTGAGAATATTGAAGAAGATATCAGAGAGGGGAAATGACACACCACCCACCGCTCTAACCTCCGTCACTCGCTCTGCTGTAACACCAGCATCTGCTCCCTGAGAGATCTGTTGTCTGGGCAATAGCATGACCCCCTGACCCTGCTGTTGGAAGTGTTGGGATGGAGGATGAGAAGGGGTAGAAGAGGGGGAGGTGGAAGTGGAGGAAGGGGCGTGGGCTTGTCCTGCCATCACTCGCTCTCTTGCCCCAGCTCTCAGCAGTGAAATGTGTTGCTGTTAAATTCATGATGAGCCCGTCTGCTTAGCTGACCTCCGGAGCATCAGCATGCACTTTTTTCCAGCTTCACAGCGATGATGTGCGTGTGTGATAAAGTGCTGAAGAGAGAGGGAGAGGCTTGCGCTGGAGCCAGAGCCCAGTTTGGGGACGCTTGATCCACCACTAACACCAATAATCCCAGTCCCTCCAGAAGGGGTGAAATTTGAACCAATTAAATGTTCATGCACGGTCTGCTCCGACTTTTTTCCTCTCTGTTTTTGCAGAAATAAAGTACTCAAGTAAAACATCACTCTATGAAAAACCCAAGCAAAAGGCAAAAATACCAAATAAGATTGTTCACAAAGTACTGAGTATTTTGAGTACACTTTTTTGTGTCATGCAGAAGGCAAAAAGCTGTAGTTTAATGATTCAACCACCTACTTGTAACGTTGCATTACACAGTGTTTGACAGCACCAAATATTTGTAGTATATTGTACTCGCATTATGTTTTCGATGACTAGTCAAGCAGGACTAAAACTATCTAAAACAGAAATGTCACAGTTACTTCTTCAAAGTGATGCTTAGTTACTGAGTTACTTTTTGTTCTAGATAGGCTGCTGTTTCAATTTCATGTACAGCCCAGAAAAACATTCAACTCAGTACGGAGGATGAGCGTGAAGCAGGCCCCCACAGCTTACCATCTGGTGCCCAGTAAAGGATCATATTTGCAAAGCCCAGTTCCAATGAAGTTGAGGCATTGTGTGAAATGGAAATAAAAACAGAATACAATGACTTTCAAATCCTTTTTAACCTACTCTCATATTCAATTCACTCCAGGACGTAAAAGAGAATAGGAAAGCATTAAGTCTTCACAACCCTTTTTTGGGCCTCTCCACATCTCAAAACTTTTGCCTTTTTCCCCTCCTCATGGGCAGCCTTGTCCATATTACGCCTCTGATACTACCTTTGGAGAGGGAATAAACAGGGGGTCAACTCTAACCCACAACTCTGGGATATTCACAGTGATCAGGAGCATAGATAATACAGCTTGAAATGGGGCTGAAAAAGCTCCCCAACTGCAGCAACGTGAATTAACGTAATTTGTCACTTTCAACAAAGGTTAACTTTTATTTCACCAAATATTGAAAATATAATAAATATGAATCAATTATAGCCCAGCCAAAAAAAAAAAAAAACCTTATGTTGCTTCATACGTGTTTGTCACATTTTGTATCTGTGTTATCAGGCATTAGAGTCGCCAGCAGGAGAAGCAGCATTTTTAAAACCTTTTGATCATCTGGAGAGGTTCTTGTCATAGTTGAGCAGCCATTGAAGGTAATCGAACGGTTATTAACTGTTGGAGGACAGCTTGAAGGGAGAAGAGAGGAGCGGGGGAGGGGACAGACACAGGAAGAGGAGGATTTCAGGGGGAGGCAAGCTCAGAAGTCCCTGCTTGTTCAATCTGCATCATAATTGAACTGTTATTTAAGATTCTCATCCAAGCAACATTATTGATTTTCTTCTCCCACCTCAGTGGCTAAATCAACTGGAATTGACCAGCATACTCTTTGCCTTTTTTCTTCACTTCATCACCTTTTGTCCTCTGGTTCTCTCAGCGGCCCACAATCACAGTTTTTCCCCCCTTCCTCATTGCTGAATGGCCAAAGCTTGCCATTCAGAGAGTTTAATGCATCTTAATCACAAATAATCCTAATCCTCCTCAGTTGACAACACAGAGGGCATGCAAGCATATGGTCAAACAAAGCTAATTCAACAGACTTTTCTAGAGCATCAACCTGACACATTGGATACTCAGACAGGATGATAAAGACACATGGAGGATGGAGGACAGTGAGGATTTAAACTGACTGGTAGAGCAATACAGTGAAGCATGGCCTCCATTAAACGTGACTGAACTGCTGCATACTATGTCTAAGGGATGGATAACTTTGTTGTGAAGGAGGTCACATTAAAATCATCACTGTCAAAGAGCCAAATTGCCGCAATTTGACAGTCAAAATTACTCATCATTTAACAAAAGGGACAATATATATAGCTTTCAAGAGAAGTTATTCATCAACATTTTCACATACAGTACATATATTTAAGCTCAAATACCAGTCCCAATATGTATTCCAACAAGCTGAACTTTTTTTCAGCTTCTTTTTGACAGGAGTTACAAAGCATTTACTGTTTTTCAAAGTATATTGTACAGACATTTTTATTTCTACTCTAACAAATGCATAAAAAGATTTTTCACAGAAACAATAACAGCCCCATTTCTTTGGAAATAATGTAATTTTAATGTTGTCATAGCATATTTTTTCAGGACCTCTTGCAGACATTCTTTGGATATTCTGAGCAGAATGGTGGGCCGCAAGTTGCCTGTAGTAGTGGAACAAACATGATGAAAATTGTAGAGAGTGGATTTGATATAAAATGTTTTATATCAAATAATCGTGTCTTACTCAAATGAGATTCCCAATTTTAGTTGAAACAAACACTACATGCAGTCGCTTGGCTAAGTCTAGTATAAAGAATTTGCTTGTGTAGTGCAGGCTAAATGTATGGCCCTCTACCAGCATCCCCAAAGCTTCTTCTTACTCTTTATATTTCATTTGTTCTTTTAAAAGTGTAAAATAATCTACAAATTTAGTTTATTTGTCATTGAAGGAGTGACTAAGCCTAAGGTAAGCTAACTGCCTGTTGACAGCAGTGTCATGTGGAAAAAAAGTATAAAAGTGAAAGAACCATACAAGTCTGAAAACTGGCAAGAGCAATGATCCAACATTTTATACTTTGTGTATAAAGTCAACATTTTTTCAAAGACTGTGCAATAAAACATTGATGATGTCATGCTGAAGCAAAATCTGTCTCAAACTGACTTTCTGTCAACCATATGTCAGAAAATGAGTTAAACCTGAGCCTTGCCTTTACCCTCCTGGTTAACAACTACAATAACGTCGCCTTTTTAACTGTAATTATGACGTCTTTTGAACCAGATATATGCAAGAAATCTTTTTTATTTATTTACTAGTGGCCAGCTCTTGGGACAGAAATACCCATACAGTCATAAGCAAATGATGTAAAATCTGTTTTTAACAAAGCTGTAAACATGAACTGTATACATGGATTCATTAATATGGGTGTTGATGGGATGATGGAACTTTTGCTGCCAGCCTCTAATGGACACTTTATGAACTACAGTTTTTGCATTTCCACACTGGCTTCTTATATCAAAACCATTCTTTTTGTTTATTTGTTTTTTAGCACTTTAGTTAGTGTCTGACCAGTCTGATGAATGTGCTGACAGTGCAGTCTTTGGTAGAGGACATTAGTGTTGCACAAATGAGTCCCGATTCTGAAAGTTGAGATGAATTTGCATGTAAGCACTTTCACTAATCACATTTACTCTTTAACACTTTCTGTTTCCCCTTCGAAAAGTCCAAAGTACTTTTAAAGGAGTTTTGCTTGAAATAAGGTTGAACACAAGCTCAAGAAAATGTAAAAGGGTTTTTTTTTTTTTCAACAACATGAAATTATTTGGTGGAAATGTTCAAGTGTTATTGTATCTTACAAGGACTAACTTATCACTAACTTGATCATGGCACACAACAAGGACAGTATGTCACAGTAGAGGAAATTAAAGTTTGAAATCTTATCAGTAGCAACACTTACAGTGCGCAGCATAAATGAGTACAGCCCTTCAGATTTGTCAGAAAACCTTTAGTTTCCTTTCAAAATCAGTGTTTTCTATGGCATACTGTTCCACAAAATACTCCCCCAAATGTGGTCCATTGATTGCAAACAAGATTTTTTTAAGTTGCACACAAAGTATTTTTTCTCAATTTAAGATCAGGATGCAAAAATTAGTACACCCCAGTCAAAGGGGTGGGAGCAAAGTTAAATTTTAGTTATCATATTAACCTTATTTTCATCTTATGGTAAAAAAAAAAAAAATGCTAAACTCAGCTTTGTCAAAACTTTGGAAACTGTTCTTTTGTTCATTTAGATATTGATTAATACATTACTTTTAATAGGGGGTGTACTCATTTATGTTGGGCACTGTAAGTCAGACGGCCTTGTTGTTACATAAAGACCTAAAATTAGCTGCTTACTTCCACTAATCACATTTAGTCTTAAAAAATATTAATTATGTTCATTAGTTGATATTATCATGTTGCACCAAGCATGCTAATAAAAGTAGAATACCTTAAAAAAAAACATATGTTTTTTTGTTTGTTTGTTTTTTTGTTTTTGTTTTTTCTGAAGGAAAAAAATTGGGATGCCAATTTTTGAGTTGTCCCACCAAATTACATCCTGCTTGCACCACTCTATGGTGGCAGGAGTTAGGCCCTGTTGACATAATATTTCCATCTAAGTAAAAAAAAATGACTTAGGTGTCTAAAGACTTTAAATGATTTGTTGTATGGTAGATGTTCTATCGTGTCTGCGTCATAACCTTTGTCCTACAGGTTGTTGAAGGCTCGATTGTTACTCCTTGGCATTGATGCATACAGTATGAAGGTGAGTGGTGAGATGTAACTGTTTTGCTTCAAGTTCTGATGCTGCAGACTTTTTGTTTTGTTCACAGAGGTTCTCCATCATGCTGAGGAGACATGCTGAACACACTAAAGGGCATATTAAACTCAAACAGCATGATTTTACCTCTTGTAAACAGTTGCATACTGAAAGCCTGGATTCAAGATTTTTCACAACCAAAAAGGTTCAGGGCATCTAAGTTTTGCAATTTAAAACCAGTGAAGATTGTTCAAGGATGCAAGGGGAACAGAAAACCTAAAAGCTTTCTTTCCCAACTCAGTTCGGACTTTGGGAACAACTAAACAAAGCAACAACATAACAATGATAAAGTACATTATACTCAGTGTAAGGTGTTGGTTGATATGGTTTTGTCAGCGGGCACTTCTTGTACATGTATAGGATGAGCCCAGCAGAAATAAAGGCAATTCTGTGTTCACTGGAAATGCCAAATTTAAACCATCTAACAGGTCCTCACAGGAGCTTTGAAGCAGATTTTTAACTTTTTATCCCATGTTGGCTTCATCTTGCTCCTGATAAACTGAAAACTGTCTTTTTTTCCCCTCACAGACCAGTCTCAGGCTGAGAGGTCAAGCTCCATTACAGTGGCTGGAGCAGTTATGGGTGCGGTCCTTGCCCTTTTCCTCATTGGCATCTTCCTCATTGTGATCCTCACCGCTCGCAAGACCCCACCCACCAACTACTCTGACAAAGTGTAAGTCTGACAAATAATTCATGGTGCAAAACATGCTCAGCTGGTTAATTAATGACATGACACCTTGTGAGGTTGACTGAAGCCCATCTGTGGGTTTGGGGAGCTTCCACGTTTCTCTTGTGGAGCACGCTGTAGCGATGCGAGCCCTGCAGGACAAGGTTGAGAGGTGGCAGATAATTGCTGTCTTGGCAGCAGGCCTTTTGTCCTACTTAGCTTGGTGTGTTCCTATAGTTCACCAGCGTTTGTTTTTACATTAGAGCAAAGACGAATGCGTGCGAGTTTAAATTATTCACAGCAGGAATGACTGACTTTAAACTCTTTGTCTCAGTTTATATGTGCTCTTTGTCCTGTCTGTCTGGACAGAGTATGTTCTGAATAATAAAGTCTGAGGCTGAATTACAGCACTGAACAGGATCCTTTATGTGGTCTGCTACACATGACTGGAACCTTATGGGTTTGTTTTGATTGACTCTGTTTCTATTTAACATTTTTAAGTCCACACTGAAACACAAAGGTACAATTTATCTGTCCGACTCTGCTGATTAACCTTGTACCCCTCACATACAAATCATTACTAAGAACCTGTGGAGCATATCTGCAAGGCTGCAGGTTGATCCTCTCATCAATCCCTGTTAAGAGTGTCATTGAGCATGCTCACTCCAGGGAAACAGCTACATGAATAACGTGTATCTGCAGGACGAAGCAAGATTCAGAGTAGATTTTTTTTCCTAAAACATTTTGGTTAGGTTGAAGATGAATAAAATAGCGCATAAGAGGTCACATGAATCAATTTTTTTATCTACAGATGTTGTGTCTCTCCACCAGCGATAGCAAAGGCTGGTGGCAGAGTGTTTTTCAGGCTGCCCAGACCTTCTTATGAATGGAAAATCTAAACAAACCTTTGAAGAAATTTCCTACAAGCTTTGCACAAATCATCTGTGTGACCCAAGGATGAACTTATCAGGTTTTTCCAGTCAGAAGGCTAGATCATGAAGTATCGTGTTAACCCTTGCTTTCGAGTGCATAAATCATTTCAGGCATTTTCTTTCAACTTTTTATGAATGTCCTCTTTTACTCAAGATGCACCAGGTCAAAGGTTTAAGGTCAAGGTCATGAAGCCATGATCCTTTGCTTATGGATGCCACCTTGTTAGCTGGATATCTCAAGGACACTCCATAATTTCCTCAAATGTCCAGTCTTAATTAAGGATAGATTGATCACATTTTCAAGGTCACTGGTTTAAGGTCTGGGTCATGAGGCCCCATATTCATCCTTTGCTCATGAACTCTTGTGACCCTGATATCCCTAGTATACTCTACTGAAGTGGTCCCCAACTTTTTTTGTACCATTCACAGTGACGGCCCTCCTTCTCTCTCTTCCAGCTCATTCACCCCTTAAAGGATAAGTTCGGTTTTTTATTTTTAGGATTACGCTCGTACACTCACACAGACAATTTTGGCGGAGCTCGGAGCCGTTTTCGAGCAATTTAGATCCATCCGACCGGCGTTTTTCTCTCATGCCGTAGTAGCAGACGGGGCCAGAAATCGAAGCCCCTAAATCAGACATTATCTGCTGCGAAACTCGCTCATTTCAGCTACATTTTATAAATGAATGGCCAGTGTTACCACCATGTCAGCTCAACTTTGTTGTTATGGTCATCCGGGGCTTTACAAGGATGGGTAACTTTTGGTGACGTCACAGACAAGAACATGAGTAGAGCCGCTGTTGTTGCTAGGCTACACGGCTACACGGCTATTTTTGTGCAACATGGCAGAATATTTATCCGATGTAGAAGTGTCTGACGACGACTTTGAGTATAATGAATGCCCGTATCGTTTTGAGCCAGAATATACCGACGAGGAGCTATTTGAAAGGAGGATGCAGAGGGAAAGAGCCGAACAGCTGGCCAGAGAACAAGCAACCACTGCACGTCCACGAATGGGGGCTAACTGGTGGTGTTGTTGTGGACATTGCACGGCAAACACAACAGAGGAGGAGTGCCTTTGCTGCTCAGAGTGGGACTTGAGACCAGAGGAAACACGTATTGATGCCCCCCAAAATACAATTTCTGGCCCCGTCTGCTACTACGGCATGAGAGAAAAACGCCGTTGGATAGATCTAAATTGGTCAAAAACGGCTCCGAGCTCCGCCAAAATTGTCTGGGTGAGTCTACGAGCGTATTTAATCCTAAAAATAAGGTCCAGGTGTCAAAAAAACCGAACTTATCCTTTAAGTGAACAGAGTTTCTGCACTTCAAGGTCTTTTCACAGTAAAATGCGGTGAAGGGGCACTCTCTGGACTCATCTAAAAAACATTTGTGAAATATGAATGTCTTGTTTTTATCTATGCATGACAAGGCAGTGCTACAGCTACCACCGCTACCTGTGATCCTCCTCTAATAATTTTGTTTGATGTGTTTTATTACAAATACTGTAGCCTGGTGCTCTGTTGGCAGAGCACATCTTCAAACATATTTAAAACTTTAAGGCAGTAATTTTCTCAATTTTTGATTTGATCCTGCAAGATTCATGTTAGGAAATGAAACGTGGAACAGAAAATTGTATGCCTTATCGAACCCATCTTAGAATAAAGAATAGGTACCAAATTGGAAACAGTTCTTGGTAACCCTCAAAAAATGTCAAGAAGTGTTTACTCAGTGTTTGAATGGTACATATGCATCACGTGTCGATGATTGTATCCCTCCATGAATTAATGCAGGGATGGGCAACTTTGGCCACTTGGAGGGCCACATTAACTTCATCTTAACAGTTTGAAGGCCACACAACCAACTGCGAGCTGCTTTATTTAACATATACATACTTAATTCAATGAATGTAACATATAGCTTTTCTAAAAAATAACTATACCAACATTAATGATTTTAGTTAAAACATATACCAAAAGAGTTTATTCATGAGCGGAACTTGTAATACAGGACAAATAAAACTATTTTTAGTATAATAAACGTAATATTTACTGTTATTTCAAATATAATTTTTACTCAGACACCTTTTTTAACTTGTACAAATACATTAAGTGGTGCATACCCATGTTTTTTTTTTTTTTTTAAGAAATGAGATGTCAGTTACACTGCCAATTTCTTGAAAAGAATTAAACATGTTTTATATAAAAACCAAAGATTTTTAAGGACACATTTCAATTTTCAAGACTTTTATGGCAGATTTTTTTTTTCTGTTTTCCTTGATGTTTAAAGTTCATTGATGTTTGAAATTAACTTGTGGGCCACATTGAGTGAGAGGGAGGGCCGCATGTGGCCCCCAGGCTGCATTCTGCACATCGCTGCATTAGAGCATGGGGGCTCAAGAATGTTCATCTTCTGCTTGTCAGTGTCACATCTTAAACAGAATTTTCAGAATTTTCTTCAGATTTTACCCAAATGACCGCCTTTACTATAGAATGATTTGATAACATGTTACTAGACAAGGTCAAAGGTCTATCATCCAACCCTAATGCTCACCCTCTGCTTGTGAGCTTGATATCTTGAGACTTCTTTGAGGGATCTCTGTCAAACTTTGCACAAATCTCTTTTCTGGCTCAAGAATTCACCTTTTATGTTTGGAGGTTATGGTTCTAAGGCTATGTGTCACTATCTCTCATTAACCTTTTTTGCTTCTACAAAAATTTCTACAAAGCACATAACCCCAAAAGTCATCCCTGCCTCTTTACTCATCACTGTGTTTTTACTATCTGGCCCTTGTAAAGCTGTGAGGCATTAGCTGAAATATCTTTGTCCTGAACGAAAGCCCCTCTCATAAACAAAGACATTTATGTCTTTATTCAAAACAAAATGACATCTGTAAAATTTTATGTCCTAACTTTTGTAACAGCACCGTCTTCATGAAGAAATGACTATTACAGCAGCTAATGTCCCACACTGAGTTTGATGCTGTCTGACAATGTCATAGAAAGTATCTATGACATTGTCTGTCATAGATACTTTCAGACTTTGCTGATTGAAAACAGCGTAAACTCAGAGGAAAAATGTTCAGCATCTGTACATGAGTGTGGGCCCTGCATCTCCACACCGACAGCTTACAGGATGGTGAATCAGGCCACATGTTGGTCTGTGGTCAATGCCACGACAAACTTAGCATCTTAAGTGTGACCGTGGCTAGAAGTCCCAGTGGGATGACTGAGGGGGCGGGTGGACACAGGACTCGCCCCTCTCCTTCATCACACACTGACATGAGTGTAGGACATTGAGACGCTGAGAGCACCAAGTGTAATCTCTGACTGCCTCCTATCCTGAGTATGAAAGAGAAAGAGCAGCATCAGTGATGTACAGCGTTAGAAAATCAATGCCTGTCATGACATCATTTTAAGAATGGTCAAGGTCAATATGTAGGTTTGGGTTTAGTTATGGATTAGGATTTCAGTGAATGACAAACTCACATTAAGAATTAAGTATCCTAATGTGGTTTTATAAGGGATTTTAGAGCCTCAGTCAAATATCCTCTATTTTGCTTTAATTTATAAAAGTCAAATCACTCTTGTATCAGTGTTCTTAAATAATCTAAACTCTGTGGATAAGAGTGGTGTCTTTGTCAGAGGATCCCACTGCTTGGAAATGTAGAAGAGATGTTACAGACTGTGCTTAAATAAAGCTGGTAGATTAGTAAGACACAAACTTAAGAATAATTGTGAAGTTTTTGCATAAAACTTTGATATATCCTGACTTTTTATCCCTTTAGTCACAAATATCCTTGTTACACTCTTGTCAATTAGAGTAGTCAGCAGGGCCGCCCATAGCAATGGCTGGGCCCCTGAACGACCCCAAATGGACCTCTGATTCATTCTAGCATAAGGTCATTCTAGATCTAAAAGCCAAGATCCAGGCAGTAGTGTAATACTTTCTAGGATCTTCAGAGTTTTCATCATGTGAAGGGGCAACACATGGATGCCAAACTGCCAGTGAGCATCTCTGTCAATGTAATACATTTAAAAAGAAAAGAAAGTTGTCTGATTCTGGTTTGCTAAGCCGACAACATCATGAAAATGAGAAAAATTAAGGCTCAGACCAATTTCAAAAGAGATGGTCTACAATTTGAAAAAAGCTACATGGAAATATGTTAACGTTTGTTGTTCTAATAGGAAATGGTAAGTATTTAGTTTCTAAAGAGGCCTTTGTTGCCTGAAGTTAGAATCGACCACACCTTTGCTTACTCTTTTTAGGCCCCTCCATGATGCTGGGCTCCATACAGCTTTACCTTTTCCCTGTTATTGGCCTAGGCAGTCAGTTCAGATATTAAGCACTGGATAGTAAACATTATTAAGGCATGTGGCACATTAATCATTTTTTACAATTTCTAAACAGTGACAATTTTACAACTACTAATCAAAGTAATTCTTTGTATTCAGTTACTTTTGTCCTCAGTGGGCTGTTATCATGATGATTTGTACACTCAGCAACAAGCTAAATTAATGGATGAACAGAGACGTTTATAGGCATGATTCAACATCTGAGTGAATTGTTAGCCAGGAAACTTCTGAAATATGTCCTGGGGACATCTGAATGAAGGTTTAAACTTTTTTTTTAATAAATAAAATATGGAACTTTCAGTCATGAAAAAAAGGTTAAATATTAAAATGCAGTAAGCTCTGTATATGTTTTCACATGGAAATGAAAGGAAAGGGTACAACTGCAGACATGCTGGAAGATAAACTGTCTTTTGTGCAACTGGAAATCATCTTTCTGATCCTCCCTTCTTGATAAATAGTCACATTATTATAATTTCACACTTTTTCACTGCATGAATGATACAAAATTACATTTTTCAAATTGAAAAATCCCAAATGACATCATTATCATTCCATCAGGATTGTAATATCTGACTCAGAGGTTTTCCCCTTCAACAGCCCCTCTCTGAATTTATCCAATAATTGGATTTTCACACAGCAGAAAATATCATTAAACTAATTGTTTCATGCTGGCTCTTTCTAATTACAGACTTTTCTTTATCTGGGGTTCAGTGCAGAGATTCTCTCCATATTGTTATTTCTTTCTCTCACTTTCTTTTTCTGTAAAGTATTGACCTTCCTCCGACACACAAGCCACCTCCTCCCCACAGCGGGAGAGCACCGGCTGTTCCGCTGGGTGTCCACGCATCACAAGTGGCCTGGCTCTGTCAGGTAACCCCCTCTCCCCTACCTCTTTCCTAATATCACAACAGGGCATTAGCTTCATCTGAATCATCATGTTACATCGTCACCACAAGTACTAACACAACAGAAAGAGGTTCAAGTTTATATATAGTGCTTACTCTGACTGATCATACTGTATGTTTATTAAGCAGGAGCCCTTATAGCTCCACTCATTCAATATGTAAGACATTTTAAATTTTAATACATGTACTCAGCTCAACTCAGGCTTTTATAACCTCTGACTTTTTAGTCTTGCCTAGAAAGAGGCCCAAAGACATTACTGATCTTGTTTCTACTGACGAAAATACTAAGTACTGAGTGGGCTTAAACAATGAGACCTCAACTGTTTTTTCATTATTATTATTATTGTGCAGACTCGCAGGGCAGAGCACAGGTACGAGCTTCCTGAAGGGCAGAACCCACCTGCTTCAAGGCCAGGACCCCCTGCAGTAAAGAGCCCACCCACCAAGCAGCCTGCCCGCCTGGAGTGGGTGTGTCATCAGAGTGGAACAGACCGAGTGTTCATCAACCATCGAGAACATTATGTGTGACAGACGTCCAGAACACCTCTGTCAGTCCAAGCTACATCAAGTTTACAGGCATCACATGATTCACTGAGGCAGCAGTAAGAGGCTGGAGCATCTGGTAGATTTTGGGAACAATGTCACCTCACCGGCAGGATTCACACATTTTCACTCCAATGTATTTTTACACTGTTTGATTAATGTCAAAGGAGTAGTCTAGTGTTGTTGGAAAGATCACTTTTTTCCCTAAAACATCGAGAATATAAAGCTCTTTTTTGTCAGACAGCAGCTCCTCGTTTACAGTTTACAGTTTAACACAGAGGCTGGTGACATTGAGGGGAAAAGATTAAGAATTTGTACAAAACCATTAACTTTTCATTTCCTGCAGTCTAAAACCTGATTTGCATTTCTGTGTCAAATCTATGCCGTTGCATGCTCCATAGGCCAGTGTTGACCTGAACTAACAAATAGTCTGGAGTGCACCTCCTCAAAAGTGTAGCTACACCTCAAAACAATGTAGACCACAGGCCCTGTGATTGCTCTGCTATGAAGCAACAGTGCCTGCAAGTCTCTGAGTAATACCTGGAGGTATTATTTGAGGATTTGAGTGATAGAATGGGTGCAGAAGATGATCCCACATGTTAAAACTATTGGGCCAGCTGTTAAAAGTGCATTTTTAAATCCATGCTTCCCAGTAAGCCATGAAAAAGGGAATAGTGTAGGGGTGATTTATATTTGTAGGCCAATTCCAAATCGTGCTCATTCCTTCATCTAGCCCTAAACAAGGATTTTAAATATAGTTCGGGAAAGTAAATTTTAGCATAATGTTGACTAAAACAATGAGATTTCATGCCAGTATACTTAGGAATATCTGTTATTCCTCAATCACATGCACACAGCACACTGCTTACTGCAGTAGTATTGAGGCCACGCCCCTACATGCACTGTACATTCCTCCATGACATGACCGTATGATTCGAGAACCTTCAACTAGTGAGGCCACATTTTTGAGCCCAGAGCAAAAGACTACAGAAGCCACACATTTGAGACCGTGCACCACATGTAGTGAAGCTGAACTTAATTCTTCAACAGAATAATGAAAACTTGATAAAGTTCCACTTACAAATCAGCCTGTTGAAATGTAATGTTTTCAAAATATTATTTTGCAAGGTTGTCTATGACAAAACAAAATGTTTCCTTTTATGTTTGGATATGATACAATTTGTTTAAAGAACCCCCAGTTTCCAGTTGATTTCCATAAATTCTCATCAGTTGTCATGAATCCCATAAATCCCATGGAAAGTTTCCAGTTTGGAATATTTCCAAAAGTCCCAAGCCTAACTTCCCATGGAAAAATTCTGGAAAGTTCACAGAAATTTTCCGCCCCTTTTTAACCCTAATTAAAGGTTATTCTAGAACTGCAACATTTCGGACACGAGCGCTGACAGTACCCGGCTTTCATTTTCTTTATTTCATGCACTTACCTCCTCTTTAAAATACTTCCTTTTAAGTGTTACCTGATCAAGTCAGTGTTCATGACTGTGCCAGTTGTGTGTCTTACATTGTTTTGTAAAGACAGTCATAAATGATGATGTTTAATGTCCCTGACAAAGTCTGTAGCCCAGTAAAGCAACTAATTGTCCTTAAAAGACAGAAATCCTTTGGAGCAATGACAAATGTATTTCATGTTGTGATAAACTTGAGGGAATCAGAAGTGCTAAAATGCTAACTCACTTCTCCTGTCACAGACCAAAAACTTGCTGCTTAGATTTACTGGTGGCTCTCAGTTGCCCTTATGTAACAGTCAGTGTCAAAAGTTTGTCTGTCTGTACATGTTGGCTGTGGTTGTCTAGCAGTCTGTCCAGGGTGTATCCTGCCTCTTGCCCCAGTGTCAGTCGAGACAGACCTAAGCTCCCAATTACCCCAAAAAGGCACAAGTGGAATAGATAATGGATTGATGGATGGTGATAATGCACACAAAAAGTAGAGAACATGGCAGGACCAAAAGAGAAATCACTCTGGGAACAAGTGCAGATTATTGCGGAGCTACAGTTGCATACAAATGCACAAATCTTTGCTCTCGGTGTATTGTATCATTTAATATTTCAAATTAAGTCAAAGAGAAAGGTAGCAGGTGAGTTACAAGATACTGTGCTCTACCTCCAGTTAGCATACACATGAAAAATTGGCTGTCATGCTCCCAATTTCGTCTCAAAGTCGTAAATTTAAAGCTCAGTAGTGGTTCTATTGCATTAGCTGCTGATGTATAATTGCAGTACTTAACTCCCTCCTCTGATGGTCAATATCTGCAGCTGAAAATAGATCCTTAACAGCCTGCACTAAACTCTTGCCCAAGCTGGATGACCACATTCGACTTTCAGATGTAGCCTCTGGTAACAGTTGGTGCTCATGCTTTTATGTGACAATTCTCTGATTCTCTTAACCAATTAATGTGTTAATCTTTAATTCATTCATCGTGTCATCATTAGCCTTAGTGCATACTTCTGATCTGGTTATGAAACAGACTGGTATTTGTAATGATCTCATTGTTTGAGCTGCAGAAGAAAATAGGACCAACAGTAGTTTGATTTGTTTTATTAAAGACCACTGCATCATGTTAGGCATGATATCAAGTGAATAAGAGCATACTGCTTTTCTTTGTCTTACAGCAAAGATTCCACATAAGTAAAATACATTGGATTGTTAGATTTAATATGAAGGGACTTTGTGTTGGAGAATACTTATTGTGTGAGCAGAACACCAGAAAATGGTCAAAGGGAACTACTTTGTCCACTGGAGGCGCCAACATTTACATAAATCTATAACCATTTATCAGGGGTCCTGCAATTTTTGGTCCATACAGACAGAGCCCTCTGTGTCACACACACAATACCATTCATTTCAGTAGGCCATAGTGGAATTGTGTCTCTAATAGGTTTTAGACTCTTGACCACAGCAGACGACCGGAGGGACAACAAGATGTTTAATTAACACTGACCACGGTTTGGAGCTGCAGTGCTGGCTTTTTGATTTTGTATCTTTACAGAATGAGACGAGTTTGCATGAAAATTTCAGGGAAGCAGAGATGCTGATGTTACCTGTAAGTTTAAAGCACTTTGGACACTAACACAGCTCCTGAGACTTCATTTTGTGTCACTTAAACCAGGATGTATGTTTACAAACCATAATACTGGAGAATCATTCCCCCTTACACCACTGCTAGGGTGCAAAACGGGATCTTTAAACATGTTGTATGTATTTTTAGTGTGTTTGGATAAATGTTATTGCTAACATTAGCTTGGTAATGTTATCAATTGATAGTATAAGAATCACTATCGGTGTCACTTCCAGTCAGTGTCCTGGTGCTGAAATTCAGTCAGATGAGGTGATATTCTGATTATGTTAAGACTGAATTCAATGTCAGGATTAGGTGAAGCCTGAGGCTGGTTTGGCACTGCCGTCTTTGATGGTAACAGTGACAACGTGTGACAACAATCCACTATCTGTGCCTGTTGTTTTTTTCTGTTAGATAGGGCTCTGTAGAAGTACAATTCAAGCTCGTCTCCACTCTAATCAGTGCATCTGCTGAATAGGTAAACATCTTTAATTCAAATAATGAAAACTTGCCGTGAAGGGAATAGATGTTTTTTAAAGCCTTTATAAACTTATTGTTGCCTGGTTTAACAAACAGCTTCTGTGTAAATAGTCAACATACCTGAAGACTTTCACTATGGGGGGGGATTTTTATATATTGTGCCCATTTTATTTTATTTTATTGAGGAAGTCCACTTTTGGATAGTCAGGGACATGACTGACAGTGCTGCAGCCCCCCTTGTTGTCACTATTGATCAGACGGCCTTAAGTCCTGCCTCTCTATCTGTCAGTAGGTTGATCCAGAGTAGCATGGCAACGTCCAGGGATTGGGTCCGACAACGTTCCAAAGGCTTCCTAGACAATCAAACAGCTGATGTCACATTGCTTCACCTAATTCTTTGTACAGTCTGTGGTTAAAACACGCAGTTGGCAACTGAGACTGTTACATTTTTCCATAATGGAAAGCAGAGGGAGGCATTCCTTGCCCACCAGGGGAGCGTCCCATTAGTGTGTGATATCATGAGAAAACTATCAACAGATTTTTTTAAAGTGGAGATCAAGATGGAATTAATTTTACAATATTTAACCCTTTGACAGGTTCAGGCTAGATGTCCCCCCTGCTATAATTTTTTCTACTAAACACGCCTCCCTGCCTTTACTATCTTATGTCTATAACACAGACATGAGAATGGTGTCATGGCTGGGAGACATGGGAACTTTCCTTAAGACTGTCCTTGTTCACATATCTTGTATTAGTCAGAGTTCAAAACCAGGTAGGATCTTCTTTGGAAATCAATGCCCCATAATCACCTCATGTAGATAATATAGAATACTAAAGAAGAGTTACAGTTACTATCTTTTATACAAACACCATTGTCTTTTTATCTCCTCTTTGAGAAGGGGGACCAGCACATGTAATGTGAGACTCTATTCTCAGACGTATCAGCAGGCCCCACCATGACAGATCTGAGGCTGCTATTGGTCCACAGAGACCAAATGTACTAACTGCTACACAGACCATGAAGGGATTAATTAAGGTGTTTCTGTCCCACTTCTGTTATATTCTGTCTTAATGTTGTAACAAAATGCTTTTTGGCAGCAGAACCTTCTGATTTGTAAACATGTAAATGTAGTCTCTTATCATGTAGAGCTTTAATCTTCTGCTAATCAGTGAAAGAGTAATATAAGACGTTACTGAAGCGGTCATTTTTATAAGTGTGTATTTTAGAATAGTGTTAACTTAGTGGAAGACTTTTGGAGAGTCATTTGTCCTCTGTTGAAAACAGAGGGGGTTATGCCTCTGTAAGTAAACTATGTGTGATATTTTATGTTTAAGGTCTGTGAAACTAACAGTTTAAAGTGCCATATTGACATCTTTGGGTATTTTTTTCTGCTGTAGATTTAGGTTTTCATAAAATGTTGTGTGTGTGATTTATGTATCAAACTGCACATTGTTTTTAAAATGTACCATCTTCATGATATTGTTATATCAGTAGATTTAAACTACTCCTTTGTTCTCCGTCTATGTTGAATAAAAAAAAGCTCTAAATGAAGGTGTTCAGTAATGTAAGAATAAACAGTGTAGGAGATGGCAGCTCTGAGTCACCACGTGGAAGCAAGATGAAGTCCTTGAAGATTTCAGAGAGTTTGTATTGACGTGTGGAGGCCTTTTGAGAGGAATTCATCTCAAGGTCACACTCACATTGTATCCTCTGTGATTCTCTCAACATGGGAGTTTTTATTTTCTCAGACATTTTGTGTGGATGATACAGTGTTAGTGTTTTAGGAGGCCAGGCCCATGTTGTCCTGACAATGAAGTGATGGTTAACATTTTTGTCAGGATTCTTCAATTCCTGAACATCAGTCAGGGATCAGTGGCTCTCCATCATCTACTGTAAAGGGCATTAATGACACTTTCAAAGAGTGACACCTAGTGGTTAAACATGTCATTACAGCTTCCGATGAGAGCGTTAACCACCATTACCTAATGCAGGGATGGGCAACCCAAATAGTAACGAGGGCCATATGAACTATTTTTCACTGCATGGGAGCCACATTGTTACACACTGTCAGATAACATCAATGAGAGGAAATAATGAACAAACAAAATTGATTCTGCAAACATTTAGGTCTGTATTTAAACTGAATAATGATAATTATTCAATTAACCTGACACAGACTTAAAGACAATCAAGGCTTCCTTTAAAATGCAATAAAACAATAAGTGTATACAGCTTTTGAAGTACAAATATTTCACCTTTACCATTTCTTTCTAAATACAGTGTTTTTTACCTCCGCCAAGGAGGTTATGTTTTTGCCAGCGTTTATCTGTCTGTCTGTTTGTTTGTTTGTTTGTTTGTTGTGTTCAAAATAACTTGAAAAGTTCTGAATGGATTTGGATGAAATTTTCAGGAATTGTTGGAAATGGGATATGGAAGAACTGATTAAATTTTGGGACTGATCCGGATCACCTTGGCGGAGGTCTGCCCTCTCTGAGTGCTTTTCTAGTTTTATTGTTTTATTCTTATTCTTCATAAAAATAGATTAATAGAAACAACAATTGCATAGCACTGTCTTCAAACACATGCAAAACTAGAAAAGCACTCAGAGAGCGCAGACCTCTGCCAAGCAGCTTCGGTCCACTTTGGCGAAAATGGTCCTATCTGGCAATGTTAAAGAATCCTTTAAAAAATTACTGGATCCAGACAGTGATCCAGATCACTCCCAAAATTTTATCAGTTCTTCCATATCCCATTCCCGACAATTCCTTAAAATTTCATCCAAATCAGTTCAGAACTTTTCAAGTTATTTTGAACACAAACAAACAGACAGACAGACAAACAGACGGACAGATAGATAAACGCCGGCAAAAACATAACCTCCTTGGCAGAGGTAAAAAACACATAATGTCGTGGTTAAACAGAATTTTAATGACATCCTAATTTGTGCAGTGTTGAATTGGTATTATAGGTTATACCACATTTTAAAGATTCACGTTTTCTTTCTGGTAACTTTTTTTTTTTCTTTTAAAATGACTACACTACACTGAGTGAGGTGGAGGGCCAGATGTGGCCTCTGGTCACCAGTTGCTAACCCCTGACCTAATGTTTAGAAATAAAAAAATCTCCACCGCCATCTATTGATGAGAAATTTATTGAATCTGATTGAAAAATGGATTTTGAGCAATCCAAATCAATTTTCATTTTGACAAATGTAGAATATTTACAGGTGCAGGAATGAGTCAAAAATTTCAGAATAGTTTTTCTGATAAGTACCTGGAATAAGGTTTGTGGTGAACACATGCATACAATATACACATCCAATTTCTTATTTTTTACCGTTATTGCGTTTTAAAAGGATGGTTGATAACAAACCACTAACAAGGACTACAATCATGGTAAGGGACCCTTTAATTGTATCATCTGATTGATTTTTTACTAAATGATAACACAAACACCATGGCCATAGCCATGGGCACCGACTTGATCATTTCATTAGATCAAGAGGAAATTCTCAAACAAGAGGTTACAACATGGGGATATTTGTTGGAACTGTGGAAGCTGATTTCAAGTTGAATTGCCATGTTGTGGATCCAAAATAGCGCAAAATATTTTTTTTTACTCTCATTGATTACACATTAGCCGAATATCTCATGAAAGTTACATCAAACATCAAATGTAAGATTCCTGTATTTTTGTTCGCCACAGACTTTTATAGCAGCAGCAACAACCGGCAGAGATGCTGACCTCCTGGCTAGTCTACAAAAAGGCATAATCTCTGCACCACTCTGTTTTACAACAGTTGTTTATACCAAGCAGTCTGATTGGTCAAGAGTCATTCCATTAGAAATATCATATGAGAACAGTAAAACATGGACTTTACAATATAAGTACAGTATCACTGCACCAAAGTCAGGAGCTATAAATATCTAAATTCACATTAACAGTTCACATTGTTTTCATTATTATTCAATGTTTTATCTCAAAACCACAAAGCAGTCTTATTTTACAAATTTTAATGGTAAATATTATTCATCTCAACAGTTTAACGACAAAATATGTGTTCTGTGATAACAATGGGATGTTGGGTTGATGTCAAATAGTTCACTTAAATTTGAATTGTTGAACTTGATGAATTTTGTAGTGTTGAAAAATATTTTATTGATTTTTTTCTTAAACCAGTTTTTTCCTGCGTTGTATTGGAGCAGTATACCATTCAAGGATGAGGTGTTGCTCCAAATATTATCAGTGCTTTCATTATCTAAAGCAGTCCTGATATTAAATAGGGGAGACCTGGGTTAGTTGTCACATCACACTTATTCAAACCATAGCTTGTTGTTTCATTATGCTCATGTGTGTTATTTGCCTGATGCCATGGTCATTTTTATCAAACATTTTTGTGGATCAAACACACAAAAAAAACGTGAGTGTGAAAGACATTTTTCAATTTTTGTTGGTCTGTATAACTTTTTTTTTTTTTTTTACAAGTGAGCATGTACCAAAAGGTGAAAGGTATTAGCTTCAATTTGAGTAAAGTTTAATCTTGCTAGCTAAATTTATGTATAAGCTAGCATAAAACTTTTGTCAAGAGGTCAGATGGGCTTATGTTCACTCATGTGACTTATTCATATAAAGCACCAGGGGACAATTTAAAGAAACTAACAAACACAATCTGCACTGGAGATTTAACAATAATGGTTAGAATGTTAAACTTACATTGTGTCTCAAGTTTAAAAAATGAAAAATTCCCCCTTTTTGTTATTATTTTTATTTATTTATTTATTAACCACCTCCTGTTCTTTACTGTTGGGACTACCAAACCCACACGTTGTACTGATCAACCCCAGTGGGTCGAAGCATCTCTGATGGTTCATAACCTGCTATAAGGTAGTTTATTGTAAGAGATCTCATTGACACCAAAGACCTAAAGTTTTTAATTATTTTAGAAATAAGCATTGTAGGATGTATTGATCATGAGTTATGTGCAAGAGAGTAAAAAAGGCTAAAGTGTGCCTCAAAAGCTTAAGTGCGCTAGAGCCCAAACTATGGCCTGAAAATGATCTTCAACCCTCCAAAAGTGTCAAACAGATGTAACATGAGACCCAAGATCTCACTTTCACACCAATGTTTTCTTTTGTAAAATTATCATTGGAAACGTATCTGTTGACATACCAAACTCTCTACTTACACTAATAAATTCTCAATAACAGGAAGTGAATGGGCGAAGTTTTCATCTAAATATCACCAGTAACAGTTAATTCAGTTCCACTTAAAGTATGACCTTTACTGTATTGCTTTAACAGTACAAATTAAATAAAACTTACATGTAAGTTAAATCTTCTTTTAAAACATATAATCAAGTGCAAACGTATGTTATATTTATTTAAATGTAATTTCAGTGATGTTTTAGATTTTCACTTATTGTAAATGCCTTCTTACAACACCACTTGCAAACCTCTTGCACCCATAAAGCTCACACCTTTTGAAGCACTGGCCAAACTTAAATGTTGCATTTAGACAAAACAAGAACAAGTTTTTCTGTTAGCAAGATTATGCAAAAACTACTGGGCAGATTTTGCTGAAACTTTCAGGAGATGTTGGTAATGGCCCAATTTAAAAATGAGTAGATTTTGGTGGTGATCCAGTTAACAGCCATTATAGAACAATCATTTTTTGCTCAATAACTGTCTAACCAATAATGATATCAACATTATTCTGAGTGCTGGGTGTGGTTTTTCAGGGTCAAGGAATCGTATTATGATGGTAACTTTATCATGGAACTATTGCTTATTGATATAACAGCAATATGTGAGCTACCTTGGCAGAGGTTTGCGCTCTCCGAATGCTTTCTTGTTACATGCTGTTTTTTTAACAGCTGACCAAAAGTGTGCCAAAACCAGATGAAGTTAAATGGGAACTTTGACATCTGTTTTTATAAAGTCATAAAGAGACAACTGACAAGTAAGGAGTGATTTGGATAATGAACAGAAAGACAAGCCAGTTCCTTCCTACTCTTAATACAGTAGATAACATTTATTGGGGCAGGACATAAGAGTGGTTGATAACAATACAAAATAAAAAAAATACCAATACATAAAAGTCAGACAAAGACAAAAGATAGTAGTCACCAACATTCAACCTCACGTGCCTTTTCTGAATTAGATTTATTTCTAATTATGTGAGCACTTTGTGGTTGAAAAGTACCTTAAAAAAAATCTCAAATACGCTAGTATTACAAACTCCAGTGGACAAAAAATGATATTGTGCTGATATTGACTTATTTACACTGACTCATGTATCCAAGTCACGATCAGAAGAATTCAGTTTTTTTTGTGTTTGAGCATAACATAATATTCCTACTTCAGAAAGTGTGATACAGCCATGTCCCATTCTCAAGAAGCTTGGTATAGTTCTCTGAAGAACTCCGGTGGGTAACGGGTTACTTTGTAATGTATACACTTAATCCCATTTTTGGACAGCTGTTTTCTGTAGTTTAGCTGTACAGAAAAAAAAAAACTCACAGCAACCTGCACAAATTACATGCAGTGATCAGAAACCATAATACTAATATTTATGATGTGTACAGGGAAATATCGCACTGCATCCTAGGATAATGTAGTCCATGTAAACAAGCCATAACTACAGTAAGATTTTGAACAGATGTTTATTTGAAGAGCTTGTCTTAAAACAACACTAATTAGAACAAAGAACATTGAAAAGTTTATTAAGACATGTTAGTAAGAATGCAGCTGCATTTTATAAGTCCAGAAACACCGTCCACTAAGGAGCACAATGTTCACAAGCATCAATATAACATGATAACAGCAGCAGAACAGCTCCATTGAAATAGCTGCTTGCAGTTGTACTGGCTCAGAGATGACAGTGAAAAAAAAAAAAAGTTAAAGGATCAGTTCACCCAAATTAGATGTCATTATCAGGCCTCTCCCATTGAGTCAAAGCAATTCACTTAATCAATGTTTTACACAGACCGACAAGAAAACATTTTAGTCCAATGTACTTCACTGATGTGAAAAAAAAATATAAAGTTCCTGATAATGCACCTGAAAAAGAGTATGGTGTACAAAACTATCTCAAGTAGATTTTACAGTGACCATCATTGACCTTTGTCTCCTGTTCACACTGCCCCTTAAGTGCCCTTAAGTGTGTCTCTCCTCACAGGTGGTCTGCAGCACAGTTAACACATAACAGGACAGTGTGCACTGGTGTCATTGAAAATATTTTTTTCTGGCTTATGTGGGCCTCATCAGTACCAGAGTGTGGGACTTAAGACTATAAAACAATGAAGACACCAAAGTAATCAGCTAGTGCTGATTCCTCTATTGTTTGATGGATGCCTAACAGCACCTCAAGAACAAGTCAGATACTCTAAAATTAGCTATATTTAATAGTTTTTACCAATGGATTGACTTTTGTTATAGGGTTAGCCTACTCAGCGTGACAAAAAAGAAATAAAAACTTGTTCTTAGTTTAGGTTAGCAGCCAGACACCTCTCAAAAACATTAAGTAAAACTTCTATTTTATGACTATATCTTTTAATTGTACTGCACATTATATGTTCAGCACCAAGCAGTAGACATCTGCAATAACAATTTAAATGTACAGTATTTGTTTGACAGAAGGCACTTTGTGCTTCAGTTCTTCTGTATGAAATGATACGCAAACAAAGTTCTACTGATGGACTGAATAAGTGAATAGCCTGTTAGCATTCAGTAACAAAATAGCCACATATTTCTCCCAAGGACTTCTTGTTAAGTGTTAGATTAAAAAGGAGGTGGAATATGTAATGGCATTTAGTTAGGTGTACATTAAAAAGTCTCCAAATTAATGTTACTTTTGCTCTGTGTTAGCTAACTGCAACGAACTGCTAGCTAGTTTACTGTAAAAACTTTTGTAGTGCCAGATCAGCAAAGAGCTAAATACATACTTGTCTATTTTTAACTAAGAATGTTTTAATGGGTGAACAGGAGAGTGGACATCGTGAGATTAAGAAGTAAAAAAGCAACATATTCCTTGGATCCTTGGTAAGTGGGTAAGTTTGAAAGTGAGTGATTATTAGACTGGTATCAAGTGAAACTGACATAAAATGGACTCCAAATCGATGCTGATTTACCCCTGTAGCTGAAAACTGCTACAGCTAGCTAGTTAGATCATTTACAATAAAGAGGATGACTGTGCTTTCTGACAAATATTTAAATATGAATTATATACACTTAACTGTAAAAATAACAAGTAGGTTGTCCACTGTCCTCTGTCAAAACGTGGACAGTTTAGCTTGTTGGCATAGTGATATATCATATGTAGTGGTTGGAGAGCAACATATTTCCATCAGAGATGCCTTGGTAAATTAAACCAGCAAACAAGATTCAAAACAGGTTAAAACTGAGTTTATATGTTACTAATAAGGAATTTAAGAAATGCTAACCAGCTCTGTGTCAGCTAACTGGAACTGCTGGCTAAGTAGTTGACTTCAGCATTGTATGCTATTCATTATTGTTTATTTTAATTAACTGTTGATTTTAACAACACCAAAAACAAAACAAACAAACAAATTAAAAAAAAACATTTTCTGAGATCTTGGAGCTACTTCAAGAAGGCTAACTTAGCTATCTTTTTTTTTTTTTTTTTTTTTTTAAAGCTATCATGTTGTACCTACTAAAAAAGTTTCCATCACAGCCTAAAAGCTTTGGAAGTTACTGTTTGTCTCCAGTTAAGTCACATTATCATGATAAGCAGAGGGAAAATTCTTTTGTAAGTCTTGTAATAAGTTTTATCAAGTGGTGGTGCTTAATTAACCTTAATTAAGTAACATATCAAGCATAAAATCATTGCTGTAATTATTGCATGTAATGTTCAAGTCAGTTTTATTTTATCCAGCCAACAATGCCTTAAATAATGAAATAAATAACGCTTCTCTGTTCGGTTATGAATAATTTTGCAGCTTAACAGGAACACTGTGCTCACCCACTCTGTAAAAATAGACCTGTTATTAAAGAAAAAAGGGAGCAGTGATATTCTGTGCTAGCCTGGCTTTGAGCATGACTGTGTGAACTGGTTATATTGTACACAGCCCATAGAAATAACCTCAGTTAATAAAATTCTTCTTCTCATACACTTTCACACGCTCTCACTTGAGTGAATGGCATCTTTGTTTCAGCTGTCAGGAACCATTAAACTGTGCTCCCGTAAACAAACATCATGGTAGACGAATGGAAATGAGTGACCCCTCCAGTGGCCCCACAGGGGAAGAACAATTCCAGCATTTTACAGATTCCAATATTCTGGGTGTAGAGAGCAGATAAAAAGTTACTTGGACTTGACTTTCTGTTTGGGGGCATGTGCAGCAGCTGATGCAGTGGCGACTGCTGGTGCAGTTTCAGGGGCAGAAGAGGGTCTTACTGTTTCAATCAAACCAAGGAACCTGCAGCAAAGCCACCAGAGTGTACAAGACAAATGTTCACACTGGTTATACAATGTAAGATATAAAGAACACTTCAGATGTGAATAGCAGCTTACTTACATGTTTTTGATTCTTTTTACAAAGCCCTTGACCGCTCTCACCATCCTCCTTATCCTCAGCTGTGAAATAATAACATTATTATAGAGACAGATCTGTATCCAGCCTCCATTTAAAGGAATTATATGTGTAAATTATGTTGTTTTTTTCAGAGGGAAAAGGGATGTTTTTTATGGGTACAGACCTATATGTGTGTCAATATTTTAAAAAGTTGTTGCTTAAATAGGTATTTTTTACACAGAAGGTCATAAAAATGACTGCCAAGGACTACTTTTAAAATAAAGTTTTAAAAAAAGGATTTTTATGATTCAGTCATTTTTAAGAATAAATAAAATATTCAAGAGTATATAGCTGTGAATTTACAGGAAACTGACCTTGTTTTTTTTCTTCTTTTTTAAGTGTAAATTTACATAAGAATACATTTAAATTTAAATTTGGACTTTTTCAACATAAAATCTTTGTTTCCAATCTACCCAGTGTGATGGACAGTGTCATTTTGTCTAGAAACATATTGTTTTCTTATTAATAGCCCAAATTTATGAATATGCCTCTTTCCTGATGATAGTTTGATGATTGTGGGCTAAAAGTACAATAACGTCATTATAACTTAGTCCAAGTACTAAGTACATTTTGGTCAGATTCTCAGTTGCAGGTATGATACAAGACAAGTGGCTTTGTCACGTACAATTCTTCCACATGCTCATTTATACTTCATCATCATAAAAGTCAAACTTAGTTAAGGCTTGTAAATTTACAACTTTTAAACTGGGGCATTTTCAGATTTTTCTCATCAGTTTACAACTTTTTTAAACTCTTTTAAACTTTCAAACTTAAATTCCGAATTTAGTTTATGCAAATTAAGGAATTTATTATCTTAGAGGTCATTATTTTTCTCACAACTTAATGGAAGATTTGATTTTGTTACTTAGATCTTGTAAAGTGGCCCTGATACACTGCCAAATGTCTTAAAAATCTTAAGAATGAATAAAAACCTAGGATGACAACAGCTAACAGAATAAGATCTATAAAGAAGCATTATAACAATGTCTTGTGTTAAATACAGTTTTTATTATATCATGATTAAAAAAGAATAAGAATCTCTTACCTTTTGCTTTTTGTACAAAAGAGGAAAGGAGAAAACTGCAATCACAGCTGTGAAACAAAAACAAGAGGGGACACTTGTTTCAACTTCATAAAATCTTTTGTTTTAACTTCTTTAATCGTTGTTTTATTGCATGATAAAAAATAATCTATAGAAGAGTAAGACAAGATAATGAAATAACGAGAGGGGGGATTTTTTTCATGCACAACAAGAAAGCAATTTGAATAATGAGAATAATGTAAATGTACAAATTTCAGAGTAAAATCACTTACTTAAGTGAAAATATTATTTTGCTTTTTTTTCTCAGCATCTGTTTTATTTTGAAATTGTATCTCAATGTTATTTTCACATTTTGCCTTTAATTTCATATTTTTGACCTTTTCTGGCCGCTGACCTTTTATAATAAAAATGTTATTATCCTATCATTTCAAGACAGAAGAGCGTTAAGAGGGAGTGGGGCATCCTGTTTGTTTGCGATGGGAACAATTCAGGTCGGTTTTCATTTGAGCAAGAGTAAGCAGGATCAGAGGGTGCTATAGCATTTGGGAGATGCAGGTACATTTGGAGGACTTGCAGGAAATACTTCAGACTAATCAAAGGCCCGATGTGTTATGGTCTTTGAGTCAGCAGGTGGTGTATAATACAGAACATACACAACCCTGGGAGGATTTACTTGAGGGAACGTATGAAAAAAAAGGCTTCAAAATGCAGTTTGAGGCAGAAGCTGAATAGTAAGGATAATAAGTTGAAGTGGGATGTAGAGGGTTAGAGCTTAGGGTGCAGGGAAAGAGTTTGTGAAAGACAGTAAATGAGATGTCATATGAAGTACACAAACCAGTCAGTTCTGAGGAGGATTAATGCCAATTTTCTTCTTTACTCTTTTCTCTGTATTTTTTCTATTGCGAGGAGGGTATGCTTTGGAGACACCCTTTCTTAATGTGTAATGTTGGGCGTCAGTATTTGCTGTTCAGTGTTGGCAGGTTATTGGCAAGGTCAAGTGGTATCAGCATTGTTACTACCAGGAGGTGCAGTACTGACAGGAGCCTGAGTACTTTGACAGTGGTGATGCTTTTTGGGCTTTGATGGCCATGGCATTAGTATCAAGGTGGGAGGTGATAGTCAGCACAAAGGAGGGTGGCTCTGGGATGCACTGTAACACCTCTTTGAAGTATATTGGGGCTAATCGGACTAATTGAAAATTAAGAACTAAAACAAAATTTAAAATCTCTTGCTAAGGGATGTTCCCACTTGATAATGCCATTCATGTTGTGGCTCTTGCTGCCAATTAGTCTTCATAGTTGGGTTGAGGGGTCAGTGAGGGGCCATATGGTTGAGTAGGTAGTATTCATGTTGTCACTACCAAGAGCTTGCATGTACAGAGCCTGGGTCAGTTGAAGGGGACTATGCTGTGGAAACTGAGAGTCATGGGGTAGATTATGTAATCTGTCACTCAGGAGTCAGGTCATAAGTGAGATTGGGGGTCTCTCCAGTGAGCGCATATCTTTTTATTAATGCTTAAGTATCTTGTGTTTCACAGATACAAAAACAGTCGTCCTCGGGCTCTCTTCAGTGTGCTCATCCAACATAAAGTATGATGAAAAGGTCTGAGGCTTTCAGAAGGGTTATGAAAAAAGCATTTATTTCATCAGGGCTACAGACTTGAAATCACTCCCACATGTTCCAGCCATTCAGGTCTTCATTGGGGCGGGTATTTTGTACCATTATATACCTGCCCTGGTATTATTTATCCCTCTGAGTGCCTCAGATCTTTTCAATATATCTTGTGGTTCTTATTAATTTACAATTTGGAGGATAACATTGAAATGTTAAGAATAAAGTAAAATACCCTTTACATTATTTTAACAACATTTCTGTTTTATTCTCAAAGTCTTTTGTCAACGTTACTATGAATAATTCTGCTTTATTGTCATTATTTTGACATTTTTATCACCCTTGGATTTTTCTTAAAATACATTATTTTTCTTATTTTTTTTTTTTGTCCTCATGCCTGATCATTATACTCCTCTATAAGAGCCAGTCAACATATTTCAGCTTGAATGTTCCTTCAGTTTGGTAGTCAGTCATATTTATCTTTATTTATTGAAGGCATCAATCTCAGAGAATGTTTGTTTTTTAGGGAAGAGCTTACCTGTTATTACTAGAGTCAGTCCATTGGTTAGGATGCCGACATAGGTCAACAGATACAGGAGCACAACAAACTAAATTTAAGAGCAAAGAAACACATGTCACAATAATAATGTAATAAAAAATATTTTCCTGAACATGATGAGGCTGATAGTATTGATTACACTGTAAACCAACACCCTCACTATGAATCTTTTAGCTGATTTCAAGACATAGGTGAACTGCCAGTTTTGTGTTACTGTGCAAGTTAAATCAGTGACTGATTTTTTTTTAATCTATCAACATCATCAGACCTTAATGGAGTCGATCATGCTCTCGATGAAAAGCAGACGTTTGATTTCTGTGACAGCGAATGCGATCAGCAGCACTGCCTCCTCCACCAGCATGACTGTGTCCTTCTCTGTCAGAGTGCTGTCATTATCCAGATAGGATCTGCAGACAGGGGTACATGCAGGCGTCAGGATCACGGAGGAGCTGCCACATCTAAATGCTTAAGTTATGTAAATACATCGAGGTCATACATTTGATCACCAGAGCAAGATGACTGACATGTCTGATGACAGCTTCTTGATTTATAAATAATTCTTTTTTTTTCCGTTGCTGACAGACTCACTGGAAGGGATGCACCCCGGGGTTCCAGCGTAGCAGCTCCAGCAGTTTGTAGTAAAGGCGGAGAGGAAAGGTGACACACATGACACCCAGACAGACGTGTGTGATCACTGTGATGGCGCTGAGCTGGAAAATACTCGCCAGGCCAATCACCAGCCCTGTGAACACTACACCAGTCCTCCTCATGTTCTTCCAGTACACCAGATCCACCACTAGACAAAGATGAGAACACAGGTCAGAGAGAGTCCTTATGACCACGAGAAAAATGTGTTTTTATATACAGTGCTGCATGATTTTATTTGTTTGTTTGTTTGACTGTATTTATTGTTTGTTTGTTTGTAATTATTGTTCTCAGCAGAGATGCTCATGTAGGAGGATGAAACGGTAAGAGTCATTTGGAGCTTTAAAAAATAAGAAAAACTGTAATGCTGTCAAACGCACTTATAATATGATAACACTGTGAGTTAATTTGGTAAAGGCAAAATAAATTGCAAGGGTAAAAAAGTAAAGGAAAGATAAACCTGCAAGAAAATTCAGTCAAATATAACCAAATACTTAAAAATAAATAAATAAATAAAGCAAACTCAAAGAAATACAAAACATAAAGTAATAAAACACTGACAATTTTTTAAAAACAAAAAACAAAATGGATCCAATGGAAAAGATAAAAAAAAAAGCATAAAAATAAAAATCACAACTGACCACTGAAAGCTAATTCTGAAAAATACAACAACATAAAGAAATAACAAAACAATATGTTAGACACCAAAAAGACAATACAGTGAATCATAGAAAATAAGATTATAAATTACTTAAGGATAATGCTTTAAAATACATTAATCTAATGTAATAAAACACTAAAAGACAAATCATAATCCACAATTAGCTTCAAAATAAAGCCTCTTTTAAACATAATGAAGTGATAATAAAACTCTAAAGATAATCCAGTAAGGTATACTGTAATAAAGTAATGAAACACTTAAAAGGTTATCCTCTAAAAAAGTCAACTTCAGTAACACAACCCCAAACTAGAAGTTAATAAAATGTAATTATACAAATATAAAAGACTTATAGATACAGCAAAATATGTCAACAATAATTAATTAAACATTACAAGGTATTTGGGTTGAACATGGGAATAAAGATTGAAAAACACAATATATTGCTGTTAAACATGTAAACATACAGTGAATATATCAGTGTAAATAAATAAATAAATGAAATAGATGTTCTGGTAAAATACAGTAATTTAATGCATTAGAATTATCAGAGATACTGTGGTCAAATAAATTGTAATAAGATAAAATTATACCAAAAGATAACTCTGTAAAATACATAAACATAGAGTTATGAAACACTAAAAGAAAATTAAGTAGAACATAATGACAGACCTCAAAACACTTAAAACCATGCTACAGAATACATTAATATTAATTAGTTTAATTTTTAAGGATATTTTGGTAAAACATAACTAAATTAGAAGAGCTCCTAGAGCACAAAACTTCTCCATGACATTTCTGACATTTCTGTTAGCCTGTAAGTTAGTTGTTATCAAAAATGTGGAAAACTGCCCTTTCTCGTAAAGTTCACAAATTCTCCCTTGAGCTATGACCAACATTCTCTGACATTGTCATCAAAAGAAAATTAATAAAGAATCGAAAATGAATTATGGATTTAGACCATGGTTGTTCATTAGCTTTAGGTTAGTTCTAGCAGGACAGGACAAAATTTGGTTCTTGATGACACACAGAGGCTCACAAGTATAATCCCGACTGCTAACAGTTATAGAGCTCTGTCAGCTTTAGCATCCTCCACAGGATTCATCATAACTGTGGGCAGTTGTTCTCGTCAGTGGTGCCTTCATTCAGCAAGTGCATCTTCTTTTGATGCAGGGATTTGTACAGCAGCTTGTTCTGTTGATTTGAGGGATGAGAGGGTAAGTGTCTCCTCAGGCTGGGAATCAGATTCTTGACCAGATATCTTAGATCACATCGCTGTTGAACACAAACCTCATATCTCCAAAATTGCAACTTTTTAGAAAATGGAAGAAACAACTAACTACTAAATAAATTAAAAATGTATTGCCCTGATCACAAAATGTCTTTTGTTCTTTAATTTGGTTAAAAGGTTATAAAACTCACTCATCAACATGAAAGCTGACCCATACCACTGTTTTATGAAGAAAAAAAATAATTAATTAAAAATAGAATTAGGAGGTTTGTGCTTGACAGTGGCGATAGGTAGGACTGCACGGGTCCAATAAAACAGCCAAACGGACACTCTTTTTGTCATATAGCAGACGAGGTGGACTTGTCTTTCCCGCAAGTGTATTTTTTCAGCACATTTAATAGACATGCAAAATCTTAGGGCAAAGATCACCGCCCAGTAAAGCATGATTTAAGACAGCATATGAGGGCCACTTAAAAAAATAACAAATTGACATGGGCCTTTTGCCTTCATGTTGTGCCTGCAGTTCAGAGCCTAGTCAGACTTGTACTTTTTACTTGGACTTAGTAATAAGGACATACCAGAATCATCAGACAACAACTGGCATACTGACTTTGCAGAGACATTGTTTTAACTGGAGGCTTTCAGAAGAAAACAATGAATTTTGTGAATTTTTATTTTCTAAATTTTCAGAAATTCCCAATTTAGTTTTTCATAAACTCAAGACTGTTTCTCAGAAATTACAGATTTTTTTTAGAGGGTAGAGGAGGTGGAGTGGCTCCTTTCCCAATTCTGAAACCTAACTTTAAATACTCAGGGAATTTTTCATTGCTTTGGCTTAACTTGGTGGTTAGTAGCAAAATCTGTCATTCCTTTGCAAACCTAAAATACTTATTTTCATGTAACAAGCAGTGCTGAAAAAGAAATAAAACCACTGACAGGTAATGTGTATGTGACTGTATGTGCATAAACAGCCAGAGACCTATGAATTGGTTCTGGATAAAGCATATGAAGAGAATGAGCACACCAGAATATTGATATGAATCAAACAGATTTATAGTCCCTGGAAGGACAATTTTCTGTTTCTTTTAGAGGCTGAGTCATTTCTGTGGTTGGACCTGATCGTCAGTCAGATGTTTCTCACTTATTTTGAGTCACTTACCAGTAATGGCAAGAAACTATTTATTTTCCCCAAGAAGACAAATTCTGGTATTGCAGCAAAACATGGCAAAAACAGGAAGTAGTAAAACAAAAATAAGAAAAAAAATTAAGTTAGAAAATGTGACAAGAGTAATGTGAATTAAAAAAGGGGACAACTTAGTCACTGACACTGTGCAGCTAATGCAAAATCAAAAGATACAAGTGATTATATGATGACACATGTAAAACATGTTAAAGCTGCAGTACCAGTGGAGAAAGATATGAAAACATATTAGCATATCAACACAGAATAATGTTGTACTTTGTATTGCATTATAAATACCCTCAAAACCAGGAAGAATATGAAACACTAAAGGTAACAATAAAATGTTAAATTAAAGTAAGTGCAGTAATGTGATATATCCATCTATCCATTTCCCTTTCGGGGTCATGGGGGCTGGAGCCTACCCCAGCTGACACTGGGTGGCATGACCATTACTTCACGGGGTGCATCCCTGAACCGGTCGCCAGCCAATCACAGGGACACATAGAGAGATGGACAACCATTCACACTCACACTCGTGCCTAAGGGCAATTTAGAGTCACCAATCAACCTAATAAACATGTTTTTGGCCATTTTGGCCAGAGTACCTGGAGAGAACCCACGTATGCACGAGGAAAACATGCACAGAGAAAGGCCCTGGCTGACACGGGGATTGAACCAGAAACCATGGTGCTGTGAGGCACATGCACTGACCTGTTGCACCACCATGCTGCCCTAATGTCATATATAATATTATATTTTACAGGGGCTTTTACTATATTATATTTTACAGGGTCACTAAAATTGACCCATTCCTTTCACTGTGATGGTTTATTTGTGTTAAAAAGAAATGTGCAACAAGCAAAACAACATTTCATTCTCTAAAAAAATGATGGTGTTGATTTTAGAATACAGCCATTCAGTGGTGTTGAGGTTGAAGTATCATGGTACATTCATACATTCTGCAGATATTTCAGCCAATCTTTGTAATATTATTGCTGGTACATTGGCTGTAGTATCTGCATTACTTCTATCACTGCAGATACCGATAGTCAGAATGATACAGTGTGATATAATAATGTTTCTGTCAGATTGTGAAACTTTTAGAGGCTGAAACATGAATTGTAGGTTACAGGTGTTGACTAATACATAAATGATGATCTATTCATATGGAAAAGATCTTTGTCAGCATTTAATCACAGCATTTAAAGAGAAAATGGCACTGTAATGGTGATGTGTGTTTGCCATCTCTTAATAGGCACACAGCGTGTTTTGTGTGTACACAACTGACAAAAATCTCACATTCAATGCTAACAGTGAAATTACCCTCCCTAAATGTCAGCAACACCTCTTCGTCTCAAGGAAACTGAAAAATTCAGGCCCATCAGTCAGTGTCCCTCGATCTCTACAGGTGCTTCATTGAGTCCATTCTGACCTTCGACATAACTGCCTGGTTTGGTGCCATGAGCAACATAAACCTAAACCCTCTCAACAAAATCATAAAACTGAACAGTACAATCTTGGGACTACAGCAGAATTCTCTGAGCAGCATTTACAACAAAAGGACTAAAAAGAAAGGACTTCAAATCGCCTTGGACAGCCTGCACACCCGGCACAATCAATGCACACACTCACCATCAGGGCACAGACACAGATTCCTCTAGCTCTACCTTTGTGCCGGCCTCCATAAGACTCTTCAACACATAAACCCCTCCCCCATGCAATTCTGCAATTATTTATCTGTTCATGGCCACGGTTTTCTTCCTTTTCTTATTGGTTTTGGATTGTTTATCAATGGTTTTTTATCCTTAAATGCTTTTAAACAGCACATGAATTTTCAATCAATCAATCTGTCAAACTATATTTGTACAACATTTTTCATGCAACGCATGTAAGACAAAGTGCTTTCCATACACAGAAAATGAATAACAACAAAGAGTATGTGCAACCCAATTGTAAATAACACCAACAGGAACAAACAAACCTGTATTGAACGAAAACAAATTAAAAAAAAACTGCATCAAAGACCTCAATTAAACAGAAGGAGTGAAGTCCTGAGGAAACAGTTCAATATGAGAAAGCACTGGAGATGATGTTACAAACACTAAAACTTGAGATAAAAACATTTTATAGTGATAGAAATAATAAATACATAAAAATGAATTAAATTTAAATAAAAGAGGAAGATATATGTTAAAAATATATGTATAAAACAAGAGTGGGATGATAAAACACTATGACATTTTACACAGAAAAGTATGCAGGTTTCACAAAATTAAGAGATTGAAATGAAAGACTACTAAGAAATATAAAACAAACACAGTTAAAATTTATGATTTAATAAAGCAGAGTTCAATTTAAAATGGATATCTATAACCAAAAGTATTCAAAATAAAATTAAAGTTATTAAAAGCAAAATTACAAAGATAAGTTAAGTTTGTTTTTTAAAAATACTGATACTCTGCTCCGCCCTCAGGTCTGCAGGTAGGCTATAATAACTAAAGCTGCCTCACCGTGGGTCTTTGTTCTACTAAAAGACCTCTACTGGAGGACCTGAGGGCTCTCACGGGCTCTAATGTTAAAAGTAAACCAGATAAATAGGCTGTAACAAGCCATTAAGAGATTTATAAACAAATAAAAGAATCTCAAAGTCAGTTCTAAAAGATACTGTCCATCTGTTTGTCGTGTCTAATGCTTCGTGTTTTTTCTGCATTAATGTCTGCATTTACATTTACACAAAAGTTTCCAACAGATATGTAAAGTTCTTAGGATTGAATTGATTTGAGTGTTAGCATACAGCAGAAATCTCACCAAAAACTACAATTCAGAGCACCCAAGACAACAAAATCCTCTTTCTAACCTTAAAAGAAGATATCTCAGGTCTAAGTTGGCTCTGAATTTATGCACTGCTTTTATAATGCACATATCTGATTGAATAATCAATGAAGGAATACTTTTTTTAAGAATGAGTCACAGTTTGGTGTCCCATATTCAACCATTTGAACATTAAACGAGGCTCTTTGCTTTGGTGTGAATCTCTGGATAATTGTCTCCTTAAATCAAACCCTCTGCAAAGTTACACACAAATGTAGACAAATTCTGAATCATATATTTACCATGCCTAAACACACAACTAAACCCTCTTTCAGATTAATCTAAATATGGTGATGTTTACTGGTTTTCTTATTCAGTTGTAAACTGGGACTGGACCCTGTGGAGTAAATACGAGGCACTCATACTTATACCAGTGAAGTCATTCTCCAAGCATGGCATGACCATTTCTTCACTCTAATTCAAACAACTACAGGAAATTACAATTATAATACCCCTAACAAGAAAACACACATCAATCTTTTCTTATTGGACTGATTGGACTTTAAAGAATGAAACAACATTATTCAGTCAGCATTAAGGTCTCATTTAGTCCAGTCCAGCTCTGTCCATCTGTCCACAGAATGAAAGACATGCACCGCTCGGTCTTTGACTTCTCATCCTGTCTGCATTCACACCTGCTCAGCACAGAGGAAATAATAAATCCACAGCTGCACTCTGATCAGCTCTTTGTCTCCTCCAGTTTTCCTCTCTTAAAGCTGTCTGTGTTTATTTCCCTACCTTTGTTCGCCATTTCTGCAGCTCAATCTCCTCTCCTCCTTCCACTTCCACTGTCGGCCTCCTCTCCAGGCTTTTTTTGGCCTTCCAGCTCAGTCAGCAATATAAGGCCTGGCTGGCCTAATTTTATCCTGTATTGGATACCCCCTGTTTGGATTCGCACACACACATACACATGCACACAAGCACACACACACAAACACTCAAATGGGGAACCTGAGACATTAGCATGTCGTCCCTCAGCTTTCAGAGGCTCGCAGGGTTCCTCACCCTGTCAGTGGTTGACCTGCACCCAGACGCCTCACATGTAGCCAAGATAGGGTGAAACAGGTTTTTGTCGAATTTACACCAATTAGAGTTGAAAAAGGAAGAAGACAACCAGCTGTCACCTTGAAATGCCATGAATGAGTCATTACTGAGTCATAAGTAAAATTGTGGTGTATTAACTGTTAATAAGCCACAAATATGAATTACATAAATTAGCCATTACAAAAACATTTCAAATTTTTTAACTGACCCACTAGTAAACATGTCATGAATGAACCATTCTGTTCTTGTGCCATGTCTGAGGCCTAACTCACCCTGAACACAGCCTAAAATAAGCTACACACCTGTAATTATACTGTCACTAAGATGTATGAGGTGTAACTCAGCTGTGATGAAGCTGTAACTTCACTCTAACTTAGCCACAGCCAAGCCACAACACAGCCGTAACATATTTGAAGCAATGCTACAAAGTAACTGCAAAGTATGTTTCTGTAACTTAGCCTTACCAGAGCCAAAAATGAGCTGTAACTTAGCTGTGACTTAACTGTAGCTGTGCCATGACTTTATGATACCTGAGCAGTAACTCAGCTGAACTCAGTCTTAACTAGACATGGTTTTCGACTTGGTTATTAATTTCTTTATCACCCGAATTAAAAATTTTCAAAAGAATTAACATTAATTCACAATGAACTGAAAATATTTTACCAACCTTGATTCACCCCAAAAGAGACATTGATTGAACGTTTGCTGTTCAAAGGAACAATGGGATTTAACATCACTTTCAGTTGAATCTATGAAGTATGCACATATGCCATTTTAAAACTAGAAAGCACTTGGAGAGCGCAAACCTCCTCCAAGGTAGCTCACATATTGCTGTTACATCTATGAGCAATAGTTCCATGATAAAGTTACCATCCTGACATGATTCCAAGATCCTGAAAAACTACACGTAGCACTCAGAATCATGTTGATATCGTCATTAGACGGTTATTGAGCAAAAACAATCGTTCACAAAAGGTGGTTATCTGGATCACCACCCAAATCTAATCATTTTCAAGTTGGGCCGTTACCAACATCTGCTGAAAATTTCAGTAAAATCCGTCCAGTAGTTTTTGCATAATCTTGTTAACAAACAAACAAACAAACTAACATATGCCGGCAACACATAATCTCCTTGGCAGAGGTAACAATCCTGAGACTGTTCTTGACAGCCATAGTTGATAAGAATGACAGAGGTTCATATGAAAAACATGCGTGTGATTTTTGACTCAGTCATGGAAGCTTGGGGTTGTAATAGACCTACAAAAACTACAATTCTTTAAACTGATCAATGTAAACTGAGTGGTTCTTTCTCCCCTCAGAATCACAGCATAGGCAGGCTGGCTCCCCATACATGGCTGCCAGTTCAGCGCAGTGTTGTCTTTATTGAAAACTCTTTTGTGAATGCCCAGCCCTTTCTGTCCCAATGGTTTTAACCTAAATGATGAATGGTCCAGGTTGAAGAATGCATCATTTTAGCCATCTTCTAAGTATTTGAATTATAATGTTCACGAAGGGGGTCTGAAATCAGCTTCTCCTAGAGTCTTTCCTCATGTTTACAGAAGCATCCAAACACTTTTTACTTTGTGGAGACTTACAGAGAGTCAGGATGTGATGGTGGATGATTTCACAAATTGAATCAGTTATGTGGGGAGCGGTGCTAAACAAAGCAGCTGTGAGTCATGCTGTATTGAAACGCATGATTATACAAAAAAATCCTGAATCACATTTCTGCTTGTTTGAATTTGTCTGTTGAGACATGATATAAGCCTGGTGTGATGAACTACATTAAGATTTTGGGGGATTAAACTTTATAGTCATGTTTAGTTCTGGGAAAAAAGTCATTAACTTAAAATGAGATATTGACAAGAAGTCCAATAAATTAAACATAGCATTCACAAACAATTTAGATTAGCCATCCATTCTAGAGTCTTGAGGATTTTCTGTTAGCTCAAAAGAAAGAAATTCATCATTAAACTAATGTATTGATCAGAAAATAGTCAAAATTGATCAAACACGATTGTCTATCACATAGTGACAGAAAATGTCCCTTCATCAGAGGCTAAGACAACATAAGAAAATATTCACACTCATTAGTCTCACAGAAAATGATACCAAAAAATAATTAGATTTTATTGTTAGAGAAAGTTATTTTTTGGTCAGAGACATGACTCAGCCTTCTTGTGCTCGATAGTATCACTACTCCCAGATCTCTACTCAGCTAAAAAAGCTTTTAAAGTGTGCAGAAAATGATTTTTCAATTTGTGTAAACAGTCACCCCCCGTTTCTGTACAAATTTTAATAAAAAATGTAAAACATTCTGCGGCGTAACTGTCTCAAGCATGTTTTAGAGAGTTCAACCCTAAATTCTCACTGATAAGAAGAATACATATTTCCCCAGTTAAGGATAAAACAACAACATAGATGTTTCTGTCGGTCTTTCAGGTTCAAAGTTCATTTTTTTTGTCACTTTTACTCAATTTAGTTCCTACTTTTTGTGACTATTATTTTGCATTTTCAAGAAAATACCAAATGTAAATGACTTCTGTTTTACAGCATATGACCCTGTGTTGCTGTGTTATAAATAGTGATGCTACTGGAATCTTAGCATTTAAACAAAATCCTCACTTGGTGTTAAGTGCATGAAACTTCATTAGGAATAACACAAAATCATAATGGTGTGACTCTATTTGTCACGTTTTAACAGAAAAAAATGTATTTTTCTACATAAAGATTACTTATTAATTTTTGCAAGTCATTTACTCTGTGTAGTTCAAGTCAAAACTAAGTTTTGGCTTTTTTGAAACCTTCTCAGTTTGTCATTGCATAAAAACAGACGCATACCTGATTCCCTTCATAGGCTCCTTTCACACAAAGTACAGTCCTGAATATATCCAGAATACACAGAGGAGTTTTAAGGGTTTGGTTTTATCAGAACAATCTTGAATTACATTATTTGCACTTTAGAGCAGAGCGCATTGAGGAGCTCAAGCTGAGTGCTGCATGAATGATTTGGTGTTCTTTTGTAAATCCTGCACTAACTAAACTGTATCATCTGCAGTCAAAATGCAAATTGTGGGTTGTTGGGGGTTTTTTTTGCGGGGGGGGGGGGGGGGGGGGGGGTTGATCAATCAGTAACAGAAACTATCAATTTATGACATAAAAAACCAAGAGTCAGACAAAAGACAAATTCAAGTCTTTTCAAGCTGTGTTTCATGTATATATATATGTATATATATGTATATATATATGCAATATGTATATATATATATATATATATATATATATATATATATATATATATATACATATATATATATATATATGCATAAGACATGTAGAGACATATTGAATGATTCAGATCAAATCAATTTTTTATGAGTAAAAACTGAAAATAAATCACTTTTGTTAGAGGGAAATTAAGATTAATTGTAACATTTTTTTATATTTTTTTTCCCTTTAAGTTTTACTTTCAAACTAAACTTAGTCTGAAACATCAGTCACCTGTCACAGCACCCATGTGTCCAAAATCTCTGCAATACAAAAATTTGTGCTGTTTAAGACTAACCGGCTCCTAGCAAAAAATTAAGGTTTGATGTTTAATTTCTGTGATATATATAGCCTATCGTAAATTTAATAATCTGTTTTGTAATTACTGTTTCGATCTGATAACTTTTATTTTACCTCTGATTTTACCTCTGATTATACATGTTACTGCATTGCAAAATCCCTTTAATGACCACTCTTAATTACTCAAATTGTACTGCATAAACCTCTTACCAATATGCAGATAAAATTCCTTTTACAACATGAAAAAGTCAATTAAAACAGAGTCCTCTCTGTCTTTTGTTAAAATCACCATCAGCTGATTTATGGTAATCAACTGGCCATGCCTTTTAGTGCCATGTAGAATAACCTTCAATGACAAGACAACCTACAAGAGCATAGTGTTATGTAATTTCATTAACGTAATGTAATCTAACTTGATTTACAGCATTTAATCTCATTAATGTAACACATTATAATTGAATGCAATTTTATTTAGAGCTAGAAATGCAATGGATCCAAAAACTGTTTTTATTAAACCTTTATATGGTGATGACGTATACTACTTTAAAATTTAAAGACTCCAGCGGGAATCCAACATGATTTTCAGTGCAAAGTGATGTATTTTAAAGCTGCAGTTTCCAGCATTAGCACATGCACTGTCACTGTGCCTGTGGATAAGATAGAACTATGGGTTAAAGGGGTGGTCATTGTGCACTCTGATAATAAGCCCCCCACTCTCTGTGTGTATTCCTCACACAATCAGCCACGCACTGTGTGTTAAATGGTCAACAGTCCTGTAATCCACAGCACTGGCGGCCCATAATCCCGGCTGATCAAAGGTTGGGATTACCAAACAAGTGGGAGGGGCAGAGCTGCAGATAGGCGGACAGAGAGAGATGCTGAGCTCAGACATGACAGAGGAGATGCAGGCAAGGCTGGGATTGGTGCACAATAATAGCCAACCAATCAGAGTGCAGGAAGGGGAAAATAACAAGGCAAGGCAAGAGCTGGTGAGGGAAGGGACAAGCGATGAAAAAGCGAGGGAGAAGGTGAAATCACAGCAGCACAGAGAAGAGACCAAACAAGGATGAGAGCAAGGATGAGTGGAGGAGAGAGCTGCCAGCATTGAGGTCTCCAGAGAGGAAGAGGAGACGGGATGAGCAGGCAAAGGAGGGCGAGCAGCCAGCACTGAGAGCATCCACCAGCTCGGGCAGCCATGCTCTGAGCCCTGGAGCAGCAGGGCTACACAAACACGGCTCAGGCCCACCACCAGGCCTACCTCAGCCCTCCATCCTCCACCGGGGCCAGGAGAGAAGATTCCCCTCACATCAGCTGTGCACCAGAGCCATGAGGACAGCCAGGAAGGGCAACGTGGAGATGCCAGCCTTCATGCGGCAGCTGGTGAAAGAGACAGAGAAGAGGGTCAGCTCTTTCTTCAAGGGGGGACGCGGAGGAGCAGCAGAGGGGGAGCACCCAGGGGAGGGGGAGAAGGAGGAGGTCATACCCAGCCCCTATCTGGACCGGCCCGTCCTGGACAAACTGGTAGAAGAGGGCTGCGCTCGCTGGGGTCTCACCTACGCCCTGGGGAGCATGCAGGGCTGGAGGGCCAACATGGAGGACTTTCACAACTGTGTGCCACAGCTGGGGGGAGAGCTGGCTGACTGGAGCTTCTTCGCTGTCTTCGATGGTCATGCAGGGAGCACAGTGGCACAGTACTGCTCCCAGCACCTTCTGGGTCATATATTGGCCACAGGTGATAAAGAAATGCATGAAAATGTTTGATTAAAAATGTGTTGTAGAGTTGTTGTACCTGATGAAAGATTACAAGTTCTTCATAACTTTGCTCTGATATGTGAGGAGTTTTCTGCAATCAATGAAACAGACTGGGGTTAGAACTGATGTGTCTTTATGACCTATAAAGAGAACCAGTCCAACAGCAAGAACATTGATTATATCATTAACTGAAACTGCTGCTACAGGGGAGGTGTCAGAAGAGGCAATTAACAGCAGGGGTGGAGAGAAACGAATGATGTTTACTCACATTACTGTGTTTCAGGAGGTTTTTTGTGTGCGTGTTCTTTTTAAAATAGTTTTTAAACTAACTTTTACCTGAACAATGTCTGTAGTAAGCATGGTATTTTGAAAAACTTACCTAGGTAGAAGGTAAAACAAAAAAATGAAAAGCTTAAGGTAATGAAGGTTTCATCTTATATTGCAATAAAAGAGAAATGTTAACTTAAATACCAAGATAAAACCTTGAAACATGATTAAAAAAAAAAAAAAAGGACGTTTCAAACTAAAACAATACTGGTTTGATACTCTATATCCAATGGCAATGAAACAGGATGTCCACCAGGGCAATACTTTGTAATTGACAGTAAATGAAAAATACTTTATATGATAACACAGTTACAATAAAGTTCAAGTGATTTGATGTTTGTCAGGGCAAACTCCATCAATCAGTCACTTATCTTATCCACTTATGAATGCGTATCCCAGCTCACGTTGGGCAAGAGGCAGGGTACACCCTGAACGGGTCGTCAATCAATCACAGGGCCACATAGAGAGACAAACAATCATTCACGCTCACAATCATACCTAAAGGCAAATTAGATTCACAAACCAGCAATGCTGTGCATTATGCACACAAGCCTGCTGTGCCACCCTACTGCCCTTTATTCTAATGCTAAACTATGACTCAGAGTGTGTAAAGTACATTTTCAGTTATATAATTTATGCACAGTGTATATGGCCAATTGCTTATCTATGGTTTTATTGTGTTATTTGGATCAAATACATGCTATAATATAAGGCAGTGTTTCTAAAAAGGTGCGGCAAGGCTCACTGGTGTTACACATTTCAAATAATGAAGAATTAGCTGGGTTAGTGACAGAGTCAGAAAACCTAAATTACACATGTACAGTTAGAGACCAGCATAGAATTGACAAGGAGCGCAAAAGGTTACATAACCTTAAAGTAACTTGTAAGAACAATAAGAGTTTCTATACTTAAAAGAGTGTTATTCCTGAGCATCTGTACCAGCTATTATCAAATAGCGTGGCAAGGCACACCAGTGGGATTTGAGTAAAGTCTCTGTGTGCCTTAGAAATTTTTACAACCATGAATTTGGTTGAAAATTGACCCCCTACTGAGCATTCTTTTTTTATACAGCTACAAACACTGTAACTTTTAACAATCTATAAAACCCTCAAGGGAGAGAAATCTTTTGCAGTTAACTGAACTGCAAAAGAAGGTGGGGAACATTACTAGTTTTTTCTCCTGTTTATAAGTTCTCCAAATTTTACATGACGTGACCTGTCAATTTTGAAGGTCTGTTGAGGATTTTTTTTTTTATACATTTCAAAAGTAATACAGCTTTGTTTGATTATTGGGCATCAAATATTAAAGGTCCAATGTCCTGCAAAATGCAATTGTCTTTGGTTTTAATGTTGTTATAATGGTCTTGAGAAGCAGAGGAGCATGACATTTTTTATTAAACTCCCAGTTGACAGAAAAATGCGCTATGCCTCTTTAAAGAAAATTATCTTTAAAATGCACCGTTCTTTACTTTCTGGGGTTTATGATGTAATAGCTACAAAGCCTACATGGTTGTTATCTGCTAGTTCAAGGCAGATGCCACTACTATTTTGAAAGTCCACTCTCAGGCCTGTAACCCCACCACCCCTGTCCCATTAGACGGCATTTGGGCAGCCAATCAGCGCAGAGCTCAATATAGTAGCTCCCTGTAGCCTCCCCTGCTCTCTCAGATCCAAGTGTTTCCAAAGGGGAGATAAAAAGAGCTGCATCTGATACTCAACAGAGACATTAATATTCATTTTTTCATCTACTTAAATCAAATCCTTTCTTAATAGACAGGGCACGATGTAAACAGTCAAATACAACAATACATGGGACCTTTGATAAACTTTTGCAGACCACTAAGATATTGGAACACATTAAATTGGCTATTTTCCAATATTATGAATATGGTATATATGGTGTGCCTTGAGATTTAGGTTGGTTTTAAGTGTCCCTTGGGCAAAATAGGCTTTAAAACCACTGATCTATATTATTGGCCATCAGTCAACATTGTTTTATGCCATCATGCTTTGTCAGTGTCCTCGCATCATTTTGTAGTCAGGCTGCCTTTAGAAGATCCCCTCTTTACAACTAACTTTGAAACCAAAACTGTACATATATTTGAATTAAAAATTGCTTTTGGGGTTTAATAACCTTCTAATTAGGGTGCCATTTTGGTCTAAGGCAGTGCTGTTTTGTACGTAAACATACAAGCACTGCACTTGTACCTATAACGAATAATGTCAAACCCCCATACCTCAGTGAACAGCTCTGAAGTGTGGCACATTTCTTTGTAATGTTGTTTAGTTTGAGCAGGTAGAAGTGCCTTGTTGGAGGAGAGCCTACTGTAATAAAGACAAATAGAGTATGATCACCCACTCCCACCCGGGCCACCTTCATTTTTCTTCTAGACACACTGTTTAAATTTTGTGTTTTTATCTGCTGCTGGATGCCGAAAGTGTTTCAACGCTATGTCTATTTGTGCAAACAGGTGGATTGAGCCCTGAGGATGACCCTGAAAAGGTGAAAGGAGCCATCATTGAAGGCTTCCTGCAAACAGACAAACACCTGCATTCAGTGGCACGTCGAGAAGGCTGGGAGAGAGGTGGTACCACTGTGGTGGCCACGCTCATCTCACCATATTACATCTACTTTGCCAACTGCGGGGACTCGAGGGCCATGCTGTGCAGGTCTGGACAGGTGTGCTTCTCCACCGAGGACCACAAACCTTACAGCCCTCTGGAGAAGGAGCGGATAGAGAGCGCAGGCGGCTCAGTGACGCTCCAAAGGATCAATGGCTCCTTGGCAGTGTCACGTGCTCTGGGAGACTTTAGCTACAAAGGGGCTGAGAACCGGACGCCCAGCCAGCAGATGGTGTCGCCTGAGCCAGAAGTGTGTGTGGTGGAGAGATCACCAGCAGATGAGTTCCTGGTGCTGGCCTGTGACGGTGTGTGGGACACCATCAGCAATGAGGAATTGTGCGCCTTCATCCGCAACCGGCTGCGTGTCTGCACTGACCTGAGAGACGTCTGCACCCAAGTCATTGACCTCTCTCTCTATAAGGTCAGAATCTCTGAACAAAAGCAATGTGCAGGTTACTTTGATGGCTTTCCTGTACAAAGGGACCCCGCTCTTTATGAACTCTACATGTTTAGTTATTAATTAGAAATTATGCTTAACTGAAGAGAACAAGAACACAATCTCATAGTTAATCTGTGTTACATCATTTTCCCATGGGCTGTGGTTTTCACGTCACAATTTAAGGGATTAACGTAATCCCCTGTAGTGTGACTGTGTTGAGTTGATTTCCCTCAATGTGAATACTGCTGGGGTCACTCCTGCTTTTAGAAAAGATTCCTCCTTGATGATTATAACTTAGAGTCTAATTCAGTTTGATGAATAATTTACATTCCACTTATTCTTGGTTCAAGTTCTACAGGTGACTGTCTTTAAGTTATTTGATAAAACAGTTTATCTAAGTCACCTACCCAGAAAATTATTGACCTTGTTGTTCACACCAAGCCCTCACAGCATGAAGCTTTCCTGCTGTTTGTATGCAAGTCAGTGGAGGAGAGGGGGAGGGAAAAAACACCAGGAGGGGCAGCAGGTGAATTTCAGGGTTTTGTCTAGGGGAATATCCCTGCTCTTTGCATTTACATATATAGCTTACCTGGGTCAATTCTGAATAATTTCAGGGATTTTCTACTGGTGTGAACAGGGATTGAGGAAGTATCAAGGGATGAGCAGCCAGATGAAAGTTAACAATCGTTAGTAATCTTCCTGTCTGAGGATGGGGATTGAGAACTGAGTCTAATTAGTTTTAAGAATCAGTGTACAGTAATATTGCTTTATGCTTCTCAACTCACTTATCAGTGCCCTCCTTTAGCTTTGTCAAACAATGATGGCATACTTGTGTCAGTGGCAGTCAGTATGCAAAGATGGAAATACCAATAACATACTGAAGAATTTGTTGATGCTGCCCGATATCAAATATCAGAAGTGCCAAGTGTTTGATGTTGCTGACACAGAAAACCTGTTTAGGTCTAGGGCTGGGTTTTTCCAGCAACCTTACAGTCCAATGTATATCCTTATTCTGAGGCCACAGGTGATGCGCAACACGTATCATATCATGGCCTCAGTATCAGGTTATGTGTCACTTAAATTGTTGACTCTGACTACTCCTTTTACAGAATTCTTGCCAATTTGTGTTCTTTTTGCAAGTACAACAAGAGCAAGGACAAAGGATTCAACAACTCAAGACACCTAAATCTCAGGTCCTCAAAGATATAAGTAATTTAAGATGTGTTACATTGTTCTGCATCATGTAGTTTGGCTTCGGCTGCCATCTTTTGGACTTCACCATTGAGAACATTACCCAAAGTGTTTAACAGCTGCTGTCACAGCATTTGCGGCTGTATCAGTTCTGCAGAGTCCATATTGATACATGCATCAACACATGTACATGAAAATATTAAGCAGTATCCATTTTTGAGCACAGGTCCATGTTGGTCTACTTTTTCCCACACAGAAACTCCACAACAATTGATAAGGGAACTGATAAAGCATTGCATCAATAACAAAAATAAGGCAATTTGTATCAGTAGTCTTACCAAATACCGTACCTATTCCTGTTAAACTCAGGAAAGGAGTTCCACATAGCACCGTCCTGGATTCTCCCACGTTTTATAGTCTTTTCTTTCGTATGTCACAAGGTAAGGAGGAATTAACTAGCCCAGTTATCACAATCTAAATTCTACTTTTTAAAACTTGATCAAAGTATTTGTAAAAAGTCTGATATCAACCTCTCTTGTTAAAATCAGACTAGTTTGAAGATTTGATTCTTTCAAACTACACAAAAGAGAGGCTTAAGAATAAATACTGCCAGTTGTGTGCTAGTAGACAAAAACAACTATTTGAAAGTCACTGTATTGCGTTACTTTAAGAATCTAGTTAAAAACAGAGTCAAAATGGTCTCTCAAAATAAATAAAACAGTACATGCACCCCAGACTTTGAGTACTGGGTCAGGAGACACCCTTCCATAAACACTTTAAGGTCTAAATGCTCACCAAAGCATTAAGATAAGCTCTGATTCCCACTCAAAGCTTGTCTCACTGTGGTTTCTGTTCATGTTATAATAGTGTGACAGACCATCTTTAAATAGACTGCAGAGGTGTCAGAACAGGTTATATGGGATTATTCTGAGTTCTAATGAGGACTCATTTTAGCTACTCTCACTCTCAGAGTGTCACGTGGATAAAGTTAATATTCTTGAGCACGTAATTGTCCAATGTACCGTTGTGATGGTTTGATGTAGAGAATAACTTCAGAGCATAGAGGGAGAACAATTGTTTCACTGCAGTAAGCTTTGATTCGATTATGGTTGGTAGAATTAAGGGACTTTCGGTTTGTGGATAGTGAGAATATTTAAGCTTTTGTCTTGTTTATTGTACATATAATTCCTTACATTGATATAGATACATATGTGTAGCAAATCATTTAGTGATACAAATTCCCCTATTGGCTCATATCCAGTTTATAATTAGGGTCCACAGGATCTCAGGGGGAAAGAATGGACAGGAATGAGGACATTTTGTTTATTGTTTATCTTGAGTCACATTAAAGAACACCAGGATACACACAGGACACACGTGCACGCTTCCCTCTGTTTGGCTATCATGTCTGTCATGTTATGTAACTGGGCTTCAGCCTGGATACGCACAATGACCTCAAAATGTCACCGCTTCTTCCACACTCCACTTACTTTCTCCTGCTCTGCTGCGTCTGTGTGACAGAGCTGCACAAACCCGGAGGTGAAAATGATCTATTTCTAAATCTGCTCGTCCAGGGTGAAATAATGTTTGCTATGTTGACATTTGTAAGGTCAGCCATCATTACTCACCTCTGCTGACGTTGTTCTGCTCCACAGGGTAGCCTGGATAACATCAGCATCATTCTGCTGTGCTTCCCTGGAGCCCCCCAGCTGTCAGCAGAGGCGTTGCACCAGGAGGCCGAACTGGAGGATCTGCTAGAGTCCAAAGTAGCAGGTGTGTGGGTACAGATGATACATGATGAGCACTGAGGATGACGTGCTGTCCTTATGAATACTTGGAAACTGTGATGATAAAATTACGGCACTTTTCTCTGTAGATTGTCTTTATGAAATGAGGGCAGACAGCCTTATGGAGGCTGCATGAGCTCAAGCTACTCATCAAATACACAAAGGAAAAATCTTGAAATGCTTTTCTGTTGATAACGTCTTGAATAAATATAACGTGTTAATATTTAACAAGAATGATATGGTCACAAGATAAGTCATTTTACAAACAACTAGAAGCACAATGAGCTCAATGAGCACAACCCTCTACCAAGGCATTTCCAACATTGTTGGACAAGTTTTCGTCCAAAATTGGAAAAACTGCTCTATTTTGCACCATTAACACTGCCTTGAAAAAAATCCCAGGATCCACATCCTGATTAGACCGCCACCAAAATCAAATCAGTTTTCCCTTGTGCCATGACCAACTTTCCCTGAAAATTTTCAAAAGCTGATGAGTTATTAGCAGAAAATGTGGAAAACTGCCCTATCTTATAATTTTAACAAATCCTTTGAAAAATTCTGTATCAGCATCTGGATTTGCATCACCAGCAAAATCTAATCACTTCTTATGTGTGCTGTGGCCAACATTCCCTGGAAATGCCATCAAAAACCTTAGAGAACTTATTAAATTATTAGCCAAAATTTGGAAAACTGCCCTATCTTACAATGTTAACCAGTCTTGAAAAAAATTCCTAGATCCGCATCTGGATTCGGATTACCACCAAAATATATTCAATTCTTCCTTTCTCTAGATGAGCCTTCAAGACCAAGAGTTTTAATTGGTAAAGCAATGACTTTGGATGGTCACTGTTAGCAGATAATGAAAAACCACTTCATTTGAGAATCATTTTAAAACTTCAGGTGTTGGTCACAAAGCTTGAATTAGAAAAGATTATCCACACAGTTATCACTTTTCCATGTTTCAACAAAACCACTCTTAGCCACCTTCAACTGTTCAACATGCAGCTAAAAAAAATTTTTTAACTGGCACCAAGAGAAGAGCACAAACTACCCCATTTTATCTTTATCATTGGATGATGAAGATGGAGAAGGAGGCAGTAGGTACGGATGGGGGTTGGACGTGCTGAAAGCCAGAGGGGACTGCATGCCTCTGACCCAACCATGATGAAAGTAATGGACAGAACATTCATCCATTCACCTTAGTTTCTGCCCTCAGCAGGTAGTGCACGTGCCTGACAGCAAGAAGGTTGCTGGTTCGATCCCCATATCAGCCAGGGTCTTCTTGTGTGGAGTTTCTCCCTGTGCATGCATGGGTTCTCTCCGGGCACTCTCGCTTCTTCTCACAGACCAAAAACATGCCCATTAGGGTAACTGGTGACTCTTAATTGCCCTTATGCATGAATATCACTTTGAATAGTTGTTTGTCTCTCTATGTGGCCCTGTGATTGACTGGTGACTGGTTCAGGGTGTACCCTCTAGCCCAATGACAGCCAGGATAGGGCCCACCCCCTGCAACCCTCTTATCTTTTAGAGCAAACCTTTGCAGTCACCATAGGCAGTCACAGCTCCTCTACTTCTGCCATTGCCTGTGGTGTACCGCAGGGTTCAGTTTTAGGTCCAATTTTATTGTCTATAATTGTCTGTGACATGCTGCCCCTTCCGAATAATTCAGCGCCACCAAGTCTCCTTTCACTGCTACGCAGACAACACACAGATAAACCTTCCCCTGAGACCTGAGGACCCCAGGGGCCAAGCTGCTGTCATGAGCTGTCTTAGTGACATCAACTGTTGAATGGCAGAAAATTTCCTTCAAATTAAACAATTCAAAATCTGAAATAATCCTCTTCAACATAAAAAACTGCCCCCCCCCCCATACAGTCTTATCTCGGTCCACTTTCATTAAACATCAAACCAACAGCCAGAAATCTAGGAGTAACTTTTGATTCCGAAATCACCTTCTCCACCCTCATCAATAAAGTCATCCAGTCCTGTTTCTTTCACTTGCATTCAATTTCAAAAATTAAGCAGATACTCACCCCTCCAGACATTGAAAAAATAATCCACGCTTTCATTTTCTCAAGGCTGGACTACTGCAACTCTCTCCCTCACAGTTTAAATGAGAAATCCCTTTCTTGCCTCCAACTAGTTCAGAATGCAGCAGCTAGGCTTTTAACTGGTTTTAGTAAATGGCATCACAATTCAATTCCGATTCTAGCCTCGCTTCACTGGCTTCCTTGTCAGTTTTAGAATTGATTTTAAGATTTTATTGATTACTTTTAAAGCACTAATGGGCCTGGGCCCCAGCTATATTTCAGAACTACTGATACCTTATGAACCGGACTGCAGCCTCAGATCCCCTGGTAAAGGCCTCCTGGTCGTTCCAAGGTCGAAGCTCAAAACTAAAGGTGACAGAGCTTTCTCCATCAGAGCTCCTTGATTTTGGAACGACCTGACAGAGGAGATAAGGCGTGCAGCGTCGGTCGCTTCTTTTAAGTCACTTTTAAAAACTCTCTTTTACAGACTTGTTTCAATGTGATGCCGTCTTTTATCTTTTATCTCTTTTACTTCTATCTTATTTGGCTTTACTGTCTTTTTAGCTTTTCTCTGTCAGTATTGCTCTTATCATTTTACCTCCAACTACTTTTAAGTCCTTTTTCTTTTAGTTACATCTTCTATGTTGTGTTAACATATTCATGCCTTTACTTACTTTTAATTCAGATTTTATCTAATTATGCTTCACCTTTGTTACACTTTTAATCCTTTTATAGATGACCTTTTTAGACTTTTTATTGTTTTATCTCCTGCTCATGTCTGTTGTTTTATTTTATAACTTCTATTATTTTTTTTTTAATTTCATTTTAATATTATTATTAATATCATCTTTTTATAATTGTTCTTCTGTTTTCTGCCTTCACCCTCTTTTTATTGCTTTTCTTATTGGTGTTATGTGTTTTAGATTTTATTTCGTTCCTCATGGTCTCATTTTACATTGCAGGGTTATTGTATTGTCTGGGTTCTTATGACATTCTTATGACATATAAAAAGGGCCTTCGATTCAGCACCTTCTGCAAATAAAGTTATTGTCATTATTATTACTATTATTATTATCATTATTATTATTATATCTGGGGGAAAATGTGGTGGTCAAATGTAATCCAATGGTGGCTCTGGCTCCCGATAAGTGGGGCCAATCAGGAGCCACATATATATTAACAAATATATTCATCAGTCTGTAATGTATGTTAGGGATTTTTTAGTTGATGTCTTTTATGATTGTGATTTTTTCTTTTGAAGGTCATGAGGAGACATCAGCATGCTTTACTTTGTCCCATAAGCAGCAATAAGAAACAGTTGCTTTGAACATGATTAAATGTTTATTTATGTCTAACAGAGATTTATGAGGAGCTGTGTGCCAGGGGAGAAGACCCCGACCTGCTGTCTGTCCTCACAGTCCTTGCATCTACTGTCATCCCTGGATTACCACCAGGGGGAGGCATACAGAGCAAGTAAGAGGCACAAAATGAGCATTGAGGGGTTGCACTGATTCTCTTGAATGTAACTAACCCTATTGTGGTCATTACAGGAGAAACTGCATTATCTCTGCTTACTACCAACAGAAAGAGACGCACAAGCCCACCTTACCAAATGTGAGTGCAAACTAAACAATAATCTCATTCTAAGAATAAGATATGTCATTGCTCCAACAACAAAAAAAACATAATCTCTCATTCTCTCTTATATGTCCATCTAGGGCCTGGGAGGATCCTGAGCAGGTCATCTGGGTTTATGGTCCAGGGAGGAATTGTAACTAATGTCATTGTTAAAAACTGTTTTCTTCATGTGTGCAATTTAACTAAAAGGAAGATTATTAACAGACAGGGGTGTTTGTTTACATAATGCCAGCAAGCAGCATCTTGTTGTAATGAATACAATGCAAAAATACTTCTAATTAAATCATGGTACATTTTATATTTCTATAAGAAAGACATTTTGTAAAACTTACTCAGAGAAACTTATCCAGCAACAGACCTCTGCCTCATATTCAGTGAACAGAAGAAACAGACAATCATTGTAATGAAAGTCTGTAGGGTTAAAAAAAAAAAAAAAAAAAAAACTACTGTGAAACAACACTTAACTCTTGGATAAATAAGGACTGTCAGTATATGTATAGTGTTATATTTTAAAGATATATTATAAGAATAGGTATAAAAGAGAAGAATTTAGGACTATAGAACTTAAGTGTTTCAGAAAGGACTAATGTGTCAGAGCTAGCCAAAAGCTAGCATGTAGCTAACCTGCAGGGCATGCTAGCAATGCTAACAGTTGGTTGGCTGATGGTAAAGCACAAACACATAATTTCCTTCATGGCTGAAAGTGGCAAGCAATGTAAGCACCCATTAAAGGTTTGATTCTAGTCATTAAATCTCGACACAAATACACACTGAAACCAGAAAGAATACATTTCACACAAAATATGAACTCTTTATGAAGATGTGAATATAGTGCTTGTTGAATATAAATCTGTAGAATAAGACTGCCTAAGAAGGATTAATGCCTGGAAAATTAGATTAAATGTGAGAATAATTTAGTAGATTAAAGTTTGAAGCATGTTTTAATTTCATTGTGACCAAAAATGGGCCTCCAAATCTCCATTCACACTTGCAGAAAAACCCTGAAACGTTTCCTGAATTTGTCCAGATGAGCTGTATGTGTGAAAGCACACAGCTTATTAGTTTTTTACCCAGACCTAACGCTAAAATTACTGTGCTGGCCCCTGGTGTTTTACCCTCCCCCTCCCCTCCATTGAATGGCATGCACCTGCAGGAAACCCACCTGCAGTGAGGGCCAAGTGTGAGCATGTCAGGGAGTTTCTGGGTAGGTGATTAGGATATTTTCTACAAAATTTCAGGGTTGCATGTGTGAAAAGGGCTCTAAATTGACAAAAAAACAAATATTTATATCTAATAAATAATAAAATGATATTTATGTGAACACTGTAAGTTCTACAAATATACATTTTCTTTCTATATTTACCATATTTATAAGGACTTTCGTTAATGCAGTATAATGTATGTGAAATGTGTTTTTTCCATAAGTTGGATGATGTACTGTGATGCCTTATTCATGTTTATATTGTTAAAACAAACAGCATCAGAGCAGGTCATTTCAAGGATGGGTCTTTTAATCTGCATTGTTACATGATTTCAGTCATTTCCTGTGTACAGACATTACATGTTAAGTCATGATTGTCCCAAACCTAAATAAACGATGTTTGACCAATGAGTTGTAATATTTTAACCCACATTGATAACTCACTTTCTATTTGTCTCTTTCTGTTGTGATAGTATACTGAGTAAAGAAAATTCATTACAAAGGTATGAAAGCCTCAAGAGGAACCAAAACCATGCAATTTATTTCCTAAATGTTCCTCTAATAACAGCAACATTTAAGCTGATTTCTGAAGATCCCAACATATTTACGTCATTACATAGAAACACACTGTCCTTCATTTAATTGTGATTATTTCTTAAGATCTTGACATGTCGAGTGAATAATTATGAGCAAACCAGACTGCCAAAAATAAGTGTTTTTTTTAAACTAGTGCAAAGGAACTCTAAAATTTTCAGTTGACTGAATCTCGGATAATAAGTTGAGATGTATTTGATTTTTTTTAAAGCAAACATTTTTTGTTCACCAACCTGTGCTTTTTATCTTTTAGCTAACATTAGACCAGGTGTAAACTGTGCAGTTTTAAGCTTCAGAGTCATGGTGGAGTGACAGGTCTTACTGAACCTAATCATTTATGGCATCAATTTTGTGTCCATGCTGAACAATAAGATGCCAGGCACAATCTGAGTGCTCACTCTGTGTGAGTTTAAATGGGACTCAATGTTAAGAAATCCTTAGAAAGCTTATAAAGAAAAGTTCTGTGGAACTAAGCTGATTTATATGCACAGCTCAAATACAAACAGGCAAAACTGCTCTTGCTATGGCACACAAATTAACGTACAACCTCAGCTACTAACACAACTAGCCACTCAATCAAAATAAAAATCTTCTTTCAGCTGAAGGTTTGAAGAAATTTCCTGCTTGTTTTCTGTTGTGATGGTGGCCCCCATGAGCTTTCAAGGGATTTATACAGGTTCACTTAGGAAACCAAGCCCTGAAGTTGGTTAATAAGCTTGTGGCTCTGCTCTTAGTGAGCAAGTGATTGAAGCTGTATACTATTAAGGTCTTATCCACATGTAAAGGCAAATTTTTGTATTAAAGTTTTTTTTTCCTCCAATTAAAATAATATCTGGCTCACACACATCAAACTTTGCATTATCCTTGTCAATATGACAAAAACTCAAGAGCATGCATTTATACCCCTGACCTGTGAACATTTTCTCACAACTCAGTGAAATTAATTTTCAAAGGTAATCCGGCAGCCCAAAGTCTGACTAGTGTAAACTTCCCACCATGTTAACAAGTGTCAACAGGGATCTTTGGGAAGGTTTCCTCATTTGGTTTTCATTCTAGACATATCTAATGAGCTAGTGCCAAAACTAAAATATTTTTTAGCAATGCATCAGTATGTGGTCTTGCAGGTTTCAATATTTGCTGTAACTACAGCAGAAAAAGACAGCTAAAGCACACCGGTTAACATGAGATCTTTCCACGGTGCATTTATGCAAGAGCGCCACAATGAAGCGCAATAATCATCACAGCTCGGGAAGCTCACAAGAATTCCATGAGGATGTAATATCTGTGTGTCAGCTCAGTGAGATACAGCTTTGGATGCATGTTAGGCCCTGTTTACGCGACAACGTTGTCACCAGAAACTGAAAGGCTTTTCCTTTGTGTTTTCAAAAGTGCTCCACATTCACACAGAGACGATGTGAAAACAATGCGTGTTCACACTGATACGCGAGAGTAGTGAAGCAGCGGCAACACGCATACACTCACATGGCATAGCAGTACAAGTTCAAGCTGCTGTTTTCTAATTTACATGTGAATGCAGCAGAATGAACCAAATCTTTACCTTGTCAGGAGTTTTTTTTTATTTATGTTTCCAGTGGCCTAAAAGACTATTTGCATGATAATGAAAGTCAAAATGTACAAAAAAAAATCTTCATGTTCAAAGAAGCCTGTCTGTATGTGGACTAGACTTTTGGCAAAACCGCTGACCAGGCATAACCTGACACTCCAGACAGAAAGTGTCTGGAGTGCTCATAGAAAGTGTTTAAGGAGGGCAGGTCCTTTCCAAAACAAATCTGGAAGGTGACTAAATGATCATTCTGTCAATTACATTCATTGTGAGCTGATCAGGTGATGTTGTAGGTGGGTGCTACTGCCAGCAGAGTTTAGTACATAAGCCAGCTAATATGTAGAACAACCTCTTGAGATGAGCAAAAATATCTTTTCCATGGAGAAATGCTTTCCATGTTGTTCTTTATTCTTCACTTAATTAAGCAATGTCACTCAGCTCTGATTAAACTATTTAAGTAGGTGTCATCTGTGCTAATCTCCGTAAGAGTAGCCATTGTTTACAACAGTCACTTCTAGCAGTAGTCCCACCTCTTTTTCCTCAAAGGACACTGATTGGAGAGTGCCTATGCAGACCAAGCTCAAGTGTTCTGGCTTAGTGTTTTGCAAGATAAATCTGCCTGATTACAGACATTGAATCAGGCAGATCCAGTTGCACTGTAAGGTTAGACCCAGCAGTGATCTGCTGTCATATCCACCATACCCTGCACAACTAACGATGTATGATCAAGACAGAATCTGGACTAACTTCATAACAAGTTTTACCTCTCAACACCTGGGTCTGAACTGGCTTGAAATCACACAGTGCACACTGGGGATGTAACCAGGGGCCTTGCAGCTGTGAGGCACCAGCAGAAGCACTTAGAATAATTGCATATTTATATTTGGTTCGTATTGGTGATCATGGTACCTTTGTGAATCATATTGTTTAAATCAGTTTAATTATTTTCCTCCAATTAAAAAACTGGCACTGATCAAATGCCACAAACACCCAAATGAAGGAATCATTCCACAGATAATATAAGAAAGATTAAAACTTCCTTGCATAGTAAAGGATCTCCTCCAGCTGGCTGAAGAGAGCCTGAATGTTGCTCTCTGCACTGCTGATGTGACCCAGCGACTATCTGATCACCACTTGTTGACATAAGGATGTCCTTTTCAGGCCCAGTTTGATTAGATGTGCTCCTCTGAAAACCCTGATTCTCAGCTCTTCCATGATTACAATGAATTTTAATGACCTGCATTAATGAAAGGAGATGGGTGACTTGTGAGAAATCAACAAATTAAAGCTTCTCTTTCTCAGTGCCCATTGAGAAGCCCTGCTGAATACAAAGAACATGTCCAGTGTTTTTAACATTCAGCTAGTTATCTAAGACTGCCAATATTGTATTTTGCTCTGCATGCTCTCTTGAAGTGACTACAATTGTTCTTGCAGCCATGTCTATCAAGGAAGTGTGTACCTCTCCTGAATCAGCAGTGCCCCTTTAAGAGCCCCTTTAAGAGCCCCTTCACTGCTTCTTCCATCTGATTGCTTTTCTATGAGCCAATCACTTCAGGACATCAGACCCCTCTTCACTGTGATGTTGAATTTTTTAAACTGTGTTCATCTCTGCTCCTTTTTTCCAAACAGAACAAAATGTAGTCAACCATTGGTGCGCTTAAACCATGCCTAAGGTCTGCTATTCTGTGCATGGACGTTTACTGAAGACAGTGCTAACTGGGGAAAAGACAGATGAGTCAGTTTGTTTCTGTCTTGTTTGGAGGATTGATGATTAACTTGCTACAGATTTAATGGGCTGGAATAGTGCTAGAATGTTTCAGCAGTGTGTAGAGGAGCAGCATGCTTTTGCTGCTACACAAAGGCAATTAAAGACAATTTTTAGGGCTGAAATTTAATCTGAGCATCCTACACATAGAAGTAAACCAGGTACTACCCCTGTTATTGTCTCAGGACCCACATTTTACTCCTTTTCAAAAAGTTTAATCTACTCCTAGATGTCCCCAGAACATCATTTTGAAGTTTCTTGACTAAATTTCACTTAGACATTTGATTTTGTCATGCCAATAAACCCCTGTTTCAGCCCTGCTTGTAACATGGTATTCAAATGAAAATCATCATGAGCCATGTTTGACTCTCTCTCAAGAAGTTGATGTAACTTTGGTTTTTTAGCACTGTGCTCTAATGTTTACCATACTTGCAAAGACTGGCCTGGATATGTTCAATCCACCAATGCCAGCTGTGGGCTGTCAAACACCTGGCCTTGGAGTCTTTCCTATTTAGGGAACATGGAGGTGGAGGGTGGAGTAAGCAATTGAGGTACAGGGGAGGGATTTTACTCATATCTGGGTTGTGAGTGGGGGTGGAGAGACCAAGGACATGTCTTATAGGCTAAAAACCATCATAAAGTGTATTTTTGCTAAACATGCAACTTAAATGACAAAAAGGAATTTACACTAAAACAGTCTGTTCTGAGCAGGGCTGAAACAGATAGGTTTATAAGCACACCAAAATCAAGTGCCTGAGTTGAAGTGTTTAAAGGCCTATATAGGGATGGGCAGAGAGTATGATATCATCATGAGTTCATCATACAGAGATACCTTGCTCTGCAAACCTTAGCTAAAACTGATCTCCAGTGCCCCAAATATTATCATGAAATTATCGCTCAACAATGAGGAAAACTTACTGTCAGTTGGCTGGTGTTCAGAATATTGTAGAAATTTAACCTTAATAATAGTAAGCATATTCTATCTTTCATCTGCTTCTTAAAGATTGTGCAGTTTAATATGTTTGTGACATTTTACACTTACTGCCGTTGATAACGTAGGAATATGAATCTATTTGTTCAATTTAATAAGTAAGTAAATAAAACACATTAAGGACGCTTTAAAAATGGAAATATGAAAATGATAATTAACTCTTATATAAAGAAAAGGTTATAAAGACGTGATTTCAGGAGAAACCAAACAGACACTTTGGGGGTTTAAGAGGTCATAAATGTACAAAAACATCACAAATTGTGTAGTTAAGAAATGTGCTTATTCATCAGGTACCACAGTCAAAAATGATTAGATTATAAAGTACTAGATTGCAGAAGAAAAAATCATACCAGATGAAGTCATTTCCCTTGCATCATGCCTGTGGTTGAGAGTCTGAAAAAAACTTTTTACTTGGACTAATTAATGAGGAAATACATGTTGTTTTAGCCCAGAATCACCACATTGCATCTGGTTTTTGTCTCAAATAGAAGTCATTCAGATGAAAACAAGACAGTATATTGGACTAGGTGATATTGTTTGTCCATCAAGATCTACAGTGTACTTGGCAGGTGTAGGAAGATTTTTTTATTACTTAGGTCAAAGTGTAAGAAAATTTTCATTTTTATATTCTTAAATCCTTTATAACTAGAAAATTCAGAGTTTGGTTCCTCAAAAATTCACAACTTTATAATGTAAAGATAATGTGTTTCTAATTTACAGATCCTATTTTTTGTTTAATTTCAAAACGCCCATGTTTTGTTTTTTCAAGTTTGTTTTACATGCCCTTAAGTGTGTTTCGCATCTCCTTCTCATAATGGAGTTCTTCTATGAACAAGACAAAAAGTCAGCAGTATCAAGACTTCTCCCACTCCCCATGTTTACAGCTCCAGCAGCTGCCTTAGATGACTTGTCCCCTGGCCCCCTCAAAACCACCTAAAAGAGTGATGTTATATCATTCTTTGATCTGTAATTTGAGCAGGGTAGCAAGCCCAGTGAAGAGTATGGTCTTTAGAATGAATGTAGAGATTTTGACAACATGTCACAGAGCAGCACTGAACTGACCAGTTACCACTAAGTAGACCTGAACCATCATAGCCGACTGGGCCCACGTTGGAAGGGAAGCCTGAAAGAGGCAAGAGCTTTAAAAAGCCTCTCAGACAGACTAGGAATACATGTGGATCAGGGGTACTTAGTATGTGAAAACTTCGGTTTTTTTAACAAAGTGATTGTGAACACAGTCTTGCAGCCATCAAAATCAAATAAATGAACATCAGACAAATTATGGACTCTTTAAGAGTGGCCTAATTAATAAATGGGGGGTTCAACCCTTTCAAGGAGTTTTAGGTCACAGATTCCTTTGGAGCTAACGCCCCTAAAGGTCAGTTGCTACAATCGCCCCTGGTGCTACCTATCCACACTCGTCTCCTGTAGGCGATTATTCATGATAGCTAAAGCTCCCACACCACCAGAGAATCCATTCTGATGTCCATAGCTCTGCCGTGGACCCTGATGAGCTGTTTCACTCAGCTGTTTCTGCAGCAGAGCCAGAGACACTTTATTGGACACCATGAACTCATTGACAGAGATCATCTCTCCTGACAGGCGACGGCCCACATGTACCCCATCATTCATCGCTCCTGCCTCAGTCTCGCTGTCACACACAGTCTCCACAGAGCCCTCTGTGTAGCGATGTCTCCCTGGAGGGCAGTGGGAGGAGATGGGCTGCACTGTGTTGTGCTTTAAGCGTTTCCGTCTGAGGTGTGCAGGCAGACGCCTCTGGTTGTGTTTTTTCTTGTGGAGGCAGGAGCAGCAGAGCCTCCATGAGCAGCTCTGATGGCGACCCTGGCAAACCAATTTACCCACAATCCAGTTTAGAGTCTGCTTTATGATAATAGAGATGACATTGAAGAGTGAGTATATGCAGCACACCCCCATTAAAATGAAGAGACAGTTCCCAAGTCGGTATGCCTCCTGAGACTCATATTGCTGCCTCTGACTGCTCACCAGGTCCCCAAAGCCAATGGTGCTGAAGGCCACAAAGCAAAAGTAGAGAGAGTCCACGTAGCTCCAGTTCTCCATGGAGCTGTACAGGGTGGAGGCGCTGCATGCAATAACTATTGATGCCATGCCAAGGATCAGCATCACGTAATAAACTGATGGCTTCCATCCTTCAAGACTGTCCTCCTCACCTGATGTTTCCTCTCTGCTCGACACCACCCCGACTCCAGCACACCTCAGCCTGCGCTCGTGACACCAGCGCATGATGTAAGCCAGCATGGTGATGATTCTCTCCAGGAACAGGTTAAAGAAGAGGATGGTGGCAGCACAGCCAATGAGACCATAGAAGATTAAGAATATTTTACCGGCTATGGTTGCTGGTGTGGTCATGCCAAAACCTGGAAAGGGAAAGGTTAGAAGTCAAGGTCAGCAAACTGTTATCTGCAATCACTGTTAAAGTTTTACTCTGGCAACAGATTAATTGCGTATGCTTTATTTGTCACCTAATTAATGCTCTGACATATTTTACACACAACTTCATCCTTGTCTATAGATTAATGGGAGTTAAGTAAGTATGCCAGTCGTTAGTATATGGTGCATAACATTTGCCTCAGAAAATAGAAGCAGGACTTTAAAGATAAAAAAAAAATGCTGTTTACTGATTGGTTGAATGAAGTAACATATCATATCTGTGACAATATTTTGTGTAGTTTGAAAAATTGCACTCAGCTAGTTACAATAAACCTTTCATCTACATGATGAACCCAAACACAGACACAGCTTGAGTTACAACTCAACTAGTTTTATCAAAAGGTTTGGTGTGGGCTTATGCTATTTATTAAGGAGCCATTTTTTGCTTTTTGAGTTTCAGTTGCCCATAGTGTATTTAATAAGTCTTAACACAACACACAACTTCTAGGCACAAGACAAACAGTCTGCAGCATCAAGATTTCCCCCTCCCCCATTTTCAGTGCCATTAGCTGTCTAAAACGACCCATTCCTCACTCACCCCTTCATTAGACCTACAAGTGTGACATCCTATCATTGTTTTGTCAACAGTTTAAGCTCATTGACTTGGTGTGCAACCCTAGAGCAGAGCGTAAACTGTAGAAAGAATGCAGAATTGTTGACAACATGGTGCTGACGTCGGCGTATTGACCCATTACCAGAGAGTAGACGCTCAGCCAATCAGAGTGGACTAGGCAAAAGTAGGAAAGGGAGTCTTTAAGAGCCTATATTTTGCCTTAGCTAAGGCTCAGATATTCATTTCTTATGACTGCTGGGTCATCTTTACAATCAGTACCATGCAAAAAACCCTCTAGCTTTCATACACAGCACACCCCTGATGGTGCTGTATACTCTCTCTGCCTGAGAAGCTTAGTTTCCGCCCTGCTTGGTGGTAGATTTTCAGCAACTCTGTATTCGTTCTAAGTCTCTGCTCTGCTGGCTTCCCCAAGCCAATGGGCTTGAATTGATGACAAAACAATGGTAAATCTCTCAGGGGGGAATGCTCTTTAAAGTGGCAGGAGCTCCAGTAGAGTGTCACAGACAAACTGAGAATACAGCTGGGTCAGGGGTGCAATGCTTTTTTAAACACTAGGGATTGTTGCATACTCTAGCAGTCACCAGACTGAATATATGACCTGAGTTAAGGCAAAATGTGGACTCTTTAAAGGGTTTGTTGAGTATTTCATAAGTGGGGCTGTAGGAGGTCCATCCCAGTGGTACCGTGTAAGGAGAGAACTGGCATGGAAGTTGGCAATGCATTGCTGTAAGTGGGGCCAAGAGTTCTGTGAAATTTACTAAATTTTAGGTGAGAGTGAACTTTAATATCCACATTGGTGTCACCCTGGCACTGTATTGCTTTTCGTTTCTGCTAACAAGCTCCTTTCTTTCTACTCCACTCCAGCCTAAGGTACATGTAAGCTATGCAGTGTGCCAAAGTAGGCCCGAATCAAAGGAGCTTGTCTGCAGAAAAAACAAAGCATTGTCTTTGTGTTCAGTACAATCACCGCAGTGATGTTTTTTTTTTTGTTTGTTTTTCTTTGAATTTCTGTGAATCACATAGAGCTCTTGGCCCCCTCCTTACCAATGTATAGCCTAAACTTAGTTCAATCTTTGCAAGGGTTGAGTTTAGGAAGATCACTGATGTTAATGTATTTACTATTGACATTAACCTCATACAACCCCACTTCAAAAAACATTGAACTACCCCTTTAAAATAGAATTCACCCATAGCAGGTGCAACAGGCTACAGAAGAGCAAAACTCACCAATAGTGGAAACAACCGTGCCCACAAAGTAGAAAGCCCCTGAAAAGTCCCAGCGTGGCCTCAGTGTGTCCACTCTGATCCCTGCTCCGTTAGCCTCCTCATATTGCCGCAGCAGTGTCTGCAGGGCGCCCAGGTTCACCCTGTACCTCTGGCTAAAGTTGTCCAGCTGTTGTTTCCAGAGGCGGCGGGCTCGCAGCTCAAATGGGTGCTCCAGGGCAGAGAAGATGGCTGCACCACACAGCAAGTAGAGCAGGATGAGCCCGGCCAGCAGGCAGAAGCGGGCGTTGTCTTCATTCATGGGCGTCCGGGGGCAGCAGCAGCCGCCTGCAGCCCTCCTCTGAGCCATCACTGATACGGCACTGCAACAGCATGCACTACCACCTCTGGTCAGGGCATGTGTTTCATGCTTTTACCTGTGCAAAACATCCATACACTGTTTAGATAAAGCACTCTTAAATGCTGGAAACAGGCTGTTTTGGAAAAAAAAGCAGATGATGTCTGAAAGAGGGTTTCTGATGACTTTTTTGATTATTTAACAGAGAAGTTATTTTTTGGCTTGGACAATGTAACTGGTTGGAAAATCAAGCAAACTTATATGAAATATCTTTAGTCCTAGGTACATATGTTTAGCAACACTTTTGAGGCTATGACTTGAATTGAAACTAGAAGATGATCTTAGTTAGGATCATTTAAATGAAAACACTATGCTTAGGTTGAATCTGTATTTGATATAGATGCTCATGATAACAAAATACTGATTTCATGATCATATCAAACACACTGAAATCTTATAATACTCAAATTCATGCTCATGCAGTTTAGTCAAAACAAAAATAATATTAAATACCTGGTCTTGTTGTACGCAGCGTCTGCTCAGGGAGTCTCTTTGGTCCGCTGCTCTCCTCCCTTGGGTCTGCTCAACAATGACCAGTGAGAGGAAACCTCTTGAGGCTTTTCTTTTTTTCAAACAGCAGTCTGATGTTTCATGTGCCACACACACTGACATCATCATCATCGCCCGCCCACCCTGTCTGTAATTAAGCTCACCCTGACTGCACAACTACCTTTAATTCTCTTTTTCTTTCTAAACATTTAATATGGCTAATCTTCTCCTATAAAAGCAACAAGTGAAAATATTTTCTCACATATAATGAACCTCAAATAATTTGTTATTGAGATTCAAGTCCTGGTTAAACTATAGCTTTAACCTTGATTCACTTAGTCTTAAACAAGGTTATCATTACTTATAAAAACTAAATCATGAACGTTTTTGTGAACAGACATCAAAAAAAAGCTTACACAAAAGCAATGTCCTATTCAAAGTGCATTGTGTTTTCAAAAGTAACAACGACAAGCTGCATCTGATCCTCCACAGAGACAGAATTTTTCAATTTTTTTATTCAACTTAAAGCAAATCCTGTCTTATAAGACACCTAAGACATGGTGTAAACCATCAAATATGCCAGGATATGGGACCTTTTAAGTCTTTACCATTAGTCTTGTCCATACAATGCCATGTCTACACACCTCTATATTTACCCCCCGACAAGGAGATTGTTTTTGCCAGCGTTTGATTGTTTGTATTGGATTTTGGCATGCCTTGATACCCCTCTGTTTCAGCCCTGCTGAGAACAGGCTGTTTTAGTGTAAATTCTTAAGAGCTGTGTACGACCACAATCCTCTTAGAAGGTGGACTTGATTTTGCTTTCAGCAATGTGCTCTACTGTTTATTGTGATTAAACAGACATGCCAAGAAATGTTCCTTTAGTAGTTGGAAGCAGTTGTGGGCTGAACAAACACCTGAATCAGGTAGTGTCTCCAATTTTAAGGAAAGTTACATATTGTTTGTTTTAGAGGGATTTTTCTCATTTTCCACAGACCAAAGGCATATTTACTTAAACAAGCTCCAGTGTGTTTTATTCTCAGAAAGCATCAGATCAGACTGTGTTAGTACTCTCAGGCTCACCTCAGAGGGCTTTTTGTTGTTGCTGCAGACTGTGTGGGAGGGTTTGTTGAGCATCACTCTCACTCCTTCAGTCTGCTCATCCCTTTAATCTCACAGGGGGCTGCAGGTAAGGGCAGGGGTTTCCTCCACCGCCGTCTGATGGCTGAGTGACAGAGGCCGACAGCTGCGGAGGACAGAGGACACATCCGCCTTCATCTCACCAGTCAGCCTGGCATCAGGCGTTGAACTTTAGACTGTGTTTAGTAGTGGGATTGTTCTGATATGGTTCAGAGACAAGCATATCCTTCACTTTAATATGATACTTTAATGAAAGAAAATGTCACATTTAGCTTTAATAAACTTTATAAATCACTTTTTTCAATTAGTACACAAAATGTTTGAAATACAGAGCAGTGGGACCCATGCAAAATAAATAAATATAAGTCCTTATAATCAAACCTCAAAGTTTCAATCTTTCCTTTCATAGAGGTATTTTTACAGATAAACTGAGCACAGAAAAAGTTATTCTACTTACCAATGAGGTGAAAAACATGCCTTCAATAATCATAGACCAGCTCCATCACACTCACATTTTTAAAGGTCTTGAAAATTATTTGAAAATGAATTTGTTTTATTAAGAAGACTGAGTTGTTAATTAAGTCAGTTGAGCTTGTAGACTAATCAGCTGACTGCTTTTGCACCAATGAAGATAATAGAGGAAAACACCACAGCAATAGAAAACAAGATGTTATTCAAAAACCTTCTAGTTTTCATACACTGAGCACCCCTGATCCAGCCGTATTCTCACTCTGTCCAAGTGCTCTGTTAGAGCTCCTGCTACTATGAGGCCCCCTCCCTCACATGGACCCAGTCCACTCTGACTGAGTGACTGGTTACCTCTGCCATGTTTTTGGGAGGGTTTGTTTGTCTGTCTGTTAGTTAGTTAGCAACATTACTCAAAAAGTTATGGACGGATATTAATGAAATTTTCAGGGAATGTCCGGATTGGGATAAGGAACAAATGGTTAGATTTTGGAAGCGATCCAGATCTCCGTCTGGATCCAGGAATTTTTTAAAGGATTCTTTAACATGGGAGATAGGGCCATTTTCGACATTTCTGCATATAACTCCACAAATAATGGTCAGGGCACTTGGGAAAAAAATACAGGACAAGTTTCTAACATGCTCTACAGTATATCAAAGACTGATCCAGATAAAGGAATAAATCCGGATACTATGATCCAGAATATGAAAAAATAGGGGACCATTGGAATTTTCATCATAGGAAGAGAACAAATGAAGCAATAGACACGCAACAAACACCTTTAAGGCATTGTGGAATCTGGAATATGCCAATGGATTTGCTGTATCTTCAAAAGCTGTGGAACTAGAACCAGAAGAAAACCGCCATTACGGAAAATGCGATTTTCGTGAATAACTGCTGAACTAATGTTGATATCATTATGAATTCAGTTGCCAATGGTATGTTTTCATGGTCAAGGAATCTAAAAATGTAGTCAAAATAAATGTGGGACTAATATTTATGGTGCAAATGACAAATAGGGGGAACTGTGGCGCTTGGTGGAGGTCTGCACTCTCTGAGTGCTTTCTAGTTTACTCTGTGGTAATTGGTCAGTTCAGCAGTGCTACAGTATACACATGTTGTCAACAACTCTGCATTCATTATACAGTCATTGCTTTGCACTAGGCACCAATCCATGTCATTGGGCTTAAACTGATGATGAAACAGTGGTAGGACGTCACACTGGTAGATCTATTTAGTGAGGTGGGGGAATGAGACAATCTTGGTAGCTACTGGCACTGTAAACAAGGAGAAGGGAGAAGTCAAGATGCTGGGGACATGTGTCTTGTGCAGAGATGAATGCTGCCAAATTGAGACGAGATTTTTAAAAAATCACTCAGGGGCATACAAACCTCGTAAAAGTGTTATAATGGCTCTTTGAGGCAGGATTATTGAAGTTTAAAGATTTAGTTGAACTACAGACTCTTGAGGTTACATCTTCACAGCAAAAAACAAAGTGCCAGAAAATCAGCAAATGTTATTTTGCAGTTCAGAGGTCGAGGAACATAGAAGGAAATTAAAGTTTAAATGTTAAATTTTTCTTAAAGCAGATGTGTATTTCTGTGGATGGAATTAGATTGTGGTATTATTTACAGAGCAACTTAAAAGGCTGTATGAATATTTATCTGTTTAAGAAAATGTATAAAGAAAATGTATTACGCTTTCTGATTAAGAGATTCCTGTCCTTATTTCCTCTAGTAATGGGGAATACAGGATTAGAAACTCTGAATTTGTTTACGTTTTTCTACAATGTTATGGTTGTATTAATGGAATTATACACAGTCAATAAATTGTTTGCTTGTCGTTTTGCTTAAGAGGCAGAACATTACTTTTCTCATCTCCCTGCTTATTCTCAGACTTATGTGATGAAACTGTAAATTATTTTCTTCTTCTAGTCAAGAAAAGAAGCAAATCAAAATGAAATGAATACATTTAATTCAAAATTGTCATTAAATACAAATGAAAGGGGTGACAGCAGGTGTGGTTGAATGTGACAGATGTATAATGACTCATTTGTGTATTTTGTAAGCTGCTGCATGCTTGAATTCCCCTCTGAATAATCATCTGTCTTTCCATCTGTCTGCCTATCCATCTATCTATATATCTATCTATGTTCCTGTGATGAGTTCATTATGTTTGTTTGTTCCCTCTAAAATACCTACATAAAATTAAAGTACATGATTAAATAAAGGACTCTACAATTAGCTTTCTTTTTAAGTGCTATAACTAGATTAATATGTGATTTACTCAGATATATTATATTTATTATACTGCTTTATCACAAGGCAGAACATTATTATTTCCAGAATGATCATTTTCATCCCAAGTCATTTATTATTTTTTCAGACGGATTTGGTTTGACTGATATATAGTTATTATACGAATGATTTTTCATGGTGATTGATGCTGAATTCATGATATCTTTAAGGCTGGAAACAGGCAGGCAGGAGTCTTGTGTAGAACCTCATATTGCAAAGCCATTTGCTCAGATTTTGCCAGACTGTCTCCATAAATGCCACCAAAGCACCATTAAAGGAGACAGGCAATGTATGTTCATAGTATAGCCCAACAATGCATCAAAAATGTAAATTCTCTTTTGATTTTTGTCTTAAGATTATTTTATGTGGGAAAAGGGTAGCATTTTCCATATGCTTCCTGCTTAGTGATGAGATAAGTGTTCAAATTTAATTATTTATCAGTTATAAGATTGACAAAGTACACTTGAAGTGTGTTGGGAGTGTCTTTAAAAATACTACTTAATGTATCTTTAATCAATACCAACTGCTGATTCCTTGAGGGGGGGAATTTCCAATTTTTTTTAATTAAATGTCAAAATTATGGAAGTTCAAGAAAGTGTTGGGGAATGCAGAGATCTTCTTCCAGATATAAAAAAATGTTTGCTGTATATTATTGATATTTTCCAGTCTGAACCAAATTGATACACCAATCTGCTAACATTGTGTCCCTGGCAATGCAGCAAGCAGAAAGACTCTTATTGTAAGTCCAGCCTAATACAAACAACAAACATGATCTTGAAATAATAAACAGTGAAGAATATTACAATATCATTGTTAACCCAACAACTTTGTATATTTTTAAAAGACTTAATAATGTTGGTACCTTGATTTAAATATCTCATGTTTGAGCACAGCTAATCATATGTATTAAATGTTTAAATAATGTCACTTGATGATAAAATACTGGACCAAAAAAAAAAAAAAAACACAGAATACTGCAGGGAAAACATTTTGTTATTTTTTTGTGAAGATGTGAGGAGAATAAATCCACTTCATAACATCATAGTTTTAGCACCATTTTAATGACACTTTGTGGCATTTATAGGATCAGAAGAGATAGGAGAGAGGAGACATTTTCAATCATATGACTGCAGTATTTGTGTTTCCTAAAGTATGAAAATGATCACAGGACAAAGACTACAGACAGCATATTAAGATGGACAAGGTAAAAGTGTGAAGCAAAAATATTTAGATCTCCCTTTGCTGACCCGCTTGAGTAAAGATAACAAGTCCAGCCCCTTCCATGTTAATAGATTAGGGAAAGGCCCATCTATAAAGTTGAAATACGCAATAGCTCTGTTCATGTTGCTGTTTCAAGCTTGAAAATTTACGCCCCTGTGACACTTCATGTCCACTCTGAATGCCCCCCCATTTGCTCCGTCTCCAGAGGTAGTATCAGAGGTCATCAATCAATCAATCTTTATTTGTGTAACGCCAATTCATAACAAATGTTATCTCAAGGCACTTTACAATAGCAGGCTGAGGCCATACTCTTCAGTTTATCGATACACATATATGCATATATACCATACATATATAAATGCACATATACACATATATGTATATACATACATCCAGAGATTTATCCATCTAGGCAGGGACAAAGGGACTAAAAATTAGAATTTATGTTTGCGACACACTTATGGACATCCAGATCATAAATCTGCCCTCATGATATTTGTCTCTGCTGAACATAGATTTACTCACGGTTAGCTCCTTCATATGTGGCATCTCGTTTTCAAAAGGGTCCTAATGTCTACATGGTTGTAAATATATTTATTATGGATGTATAACCAATAATAACCATAGATAGAGAGGTCATTCTAATATTAACATTTATAACGATCATGAACTGGGGAGGAATAATGTTGGTTAAGATAATACTATCTAGTTGAAGTGCTATTTAACTAAGTTTAACTGCTCTAAAAATATTAATTTATGTTCAATTCTGTCTTTTCTGTTAGTGGTTGATGCAGGATAAAGCATATGGAGTTGAGCAGGTCAAGGTCATACTAATATATGCGTGTTGTTTGCAGGAACTACCATGAATTTAATTTTGGTGATCTCTCTGAAGTTAATAGCAGGAATTGTAATGAATAATAGAATGAGGGTAAAGGAAAGGCCAGATATTTGTAATTGTAGCTTTAAAGCTTTGTGGTCCACAGCAGCAGGCTGTCCACACCAATGATCCTACAAGACAAGAGGTGTAATATTGTTGAGATGTGGAATGCATACTCAGCGAGGGACAGGAGAACTTTGATGGTGTGTCTCTACCTTTGTGAATTTGGGGAGCATGTGCCATGTCCTGCTCTCTGCACTCAACCCAAAGCCTTAACGCATTGTGAAAAAACAAATATATATTACGTCATTTTGGAATTAATGTGAATGTCTCTTGGTGCAAAGATGGCAGAGGATTTTTTATGGCACTTTTGCAAAAATGCACAGTGAAAGGGCTCTGAACAATCTTTTTGTAAACCCAGATTTAGTTGTGATATTTATAATGCTGATTCAAGTCAAAGAGTTCATCATTCAGAGTTGTTTTGTTTTATTTAATTATTTGAAGCAAAAAAGGCAGATACCACAGCATGATCAACAGTTTTGAAGACGTGGTGATCTTGATTAGATAACTAAAGAAGAAACAAAAAATGACTCATAAAGAACCCTGCATACAGGAGTCATTTGACTTCCAGAGTGTCTGCTACAAACCAATGCATAAATCTGAGGCCTGTTGCACCAGCTATGTGTAGCTTGTACCTATAGTTATGACGTGAAGTTCACACAAAACCAAACTATGAAGATGTCTGGGTTGTTACTTAAGTAATGGCATTGTTTAGTTAAGGTGGCATGGTGGCACAGCAGTTAGTGCATGGGCCTCACAGCAAGAAGGTTGCTGGTTTGATCCCTGTGGTGGTGTTTTGAGGTATGCTAAAATCTATCATCTGAGAGGGTTTTCAGGCAATTCACTTTAAAACTATGTTTAGGGGACATTGAAACCAGCATAAATTTGTTAGAAGTGGTAAAATATGTGACTTCTTGCCTTCCCTGACACTAATTTAGGTGTTGCAACACCTATAATGTTAGTCAAGTGTAAACGCCATAACTTTGAACTTAGGATCAAACCAGGCAAAGCTGGAGCGGAGGCATAACTGGTGCTACCCAGTGCTTTTGTGCTTGGACTCTTCTGACCTGAGAGATCTTGAGGTTTTAAAGTTAGAGGTGTGCTCTTATGGCGCATCAATTCCACTGTTAATTCAGCAAATGTCTTCTTCGCAAATCCTGTCTAAAATTACATCTCAAGCACAAAATGTCAGCATCTGATGGGAGCATTGTAGCTTCAATTTAATACCATGGAAGGAGATAGAAAGGTGTTGTCCATAGTAATATACAGTAAACTCTGGAGCTTAAGAGCATTTTTGGCACACAATGACACTGAGTGCCAGCTTGACCATAAAATCCATACACATAGCCTTTTGACCATCAATGGGTCCCTAGTTTATTAAATAAATCTGGAATGTATTAAATTGAACAACACTTTTTAAAAAAAATTGTCATTTCAACTTATTACAGCTAATCACTTTTCCATTTTCAATCTACAGTCCATTTAAACAGTTCTGATAAATCAACTGTTTTCAGCAGGAAGTCCACAAACATATGACATTATATGCATTAGAGGAGTGATTGAGATCCAATCTCAGCACATTTCTAGACCAAGTTTACGTAACTGGCAGCATACTGGTCAGTACGTCAATGAGATTGTCCAGACCCCACAGGTAGCCATCTTCACGATTGCCCTCCACCCAGGGAGTGCGGTGGTCCAATGTGAGGTTTGATGGTAGAGCATCTGTCTTCCCAAAATCAATCATCCACACTCCCGTCCTGCCTGTCCAGTCATGTATGAAGAGTAGAGAACTGCCCACAACCTGCAGAGATACTGTTATTAGAAAACCACCTCCACAACTGGAGAACAGATTTATATCATCAGCCTGCTTACATTATCCCAAAAAATTTTAAATTAGATATCTGTGTAGGTCCTCAGTCATCCTCAATCAGGGCAACTGGACTTGGTTAAGGTTCTTCAAGACCTGTTATCTTCTCTCAAAGGCTCCCTCAGGTCCAAAAATGAGAAGAAGCAAGAGCTAGAAATAAAAACCTGTCGACCATTAATTTACATAAATCCGACAAAACTATCCCTGAACAGAGACAGCAGTCTGAGGAAACCCTTATCAGCAACACTAAAGTCAGTCTGATATATTTATCACATTTAGGGACTGCCCCCAGGCCAAACTGAGCCCAAGGACTCTGCCTAAGACATTCAGGGAACACACTGATCACCAGCATTATAATGGTCCACATAGGCTCTGTATATACATCAAAATGAATTTTAAGAATTCAGATACCAAGTGATAATTCTTGATGCTTTGTGTGTAAATAAATCACTCCATATTAAGAGTAATTGATACCCAATACCTACGATAACATACAAAGGGGGTTTGGGATGCCTTTATCTGGATTAGGGATGCAATGGATCATCGCCATAGTTGACAAAATTCAACACCACAAATGGTCAATCAAAGATTTTAATCGTCGGATAGTCGTTAAATTATGTCGTCCCATGTTTTAAGTGAACTGCGCTCCTGGAGCAGATTATTTAGTGGAGTGAGTTATCTTACTCTTCTTCTTATATTATTTGTTGGAGCAGCGTCAGCAAACAGCGACGAAGCACATCAGGAAAACAATGTACCGCGTCCTAAACCTTTGTTTCTCTCGGTGCATTTCATCCTCTAAAGGAGTTAAACTATGGAGTTAAAATCAAGCTAAAACTTCACAAACACACAAAACAGTTTTACTCATGCCCAATGATTCACAAACAAACTCAGTGTGGTTTGTAAATACAAAACATCATTCACAATCTAATGCATTTCGTTTTACAAATAGGAAACGTACCTAAATGCAGAAAGTTGTGGACTTTTTTTTAAGATTTTTTTTTGGCATTTTGTGCCTTTATTAATAGGAGAGAGAGTGACATTGGATAGGCTTGTGAAGGGGGGTGAGAAAGAGTATGGGCAGACACTCTGCAAACGGGCCAAAGGCTGGTTTTTAACCCTAGGCCGGCAGAAGTATGTATATGGATCATGCCTGGTTGCTTATCACTCTACCAAACCAGCACCCAAGTTGTGGCTAATTTAAGACCTAACCTCCATCAACAGCAGACATGAGCACTTACCTCACATACATCAGTGTGGAGACAAATAACTCAAACTCAGTCTCAGCTATCTCCACTTTGTTCTCACTCAGCTACAGTTTAACAAACTTGCATAAAAGGATAATTTCTGATATTTATTTATCAGCCCTTTAGAATTTGTGTTTGTCAGTACTGCACAACCATTGGAGGAGAAGGAACTTTAAGCATCACATTCACAAATCAGAAACAATGTGTCTCTAAAAAAGCCTGTTTTTCTTGGTCTTACACTGAAGTCCCCCTCCACTTCTCTTATTCTTCCTCCAGTTCCACTAAATGGTAAAGCAAAGCCTGATCATATTGACATACAAACTGTGGTTACCAGGCATTACATTAAAACAAAATCATCAACTTTCAGTTAGTGAGGTTAACAGTCATAGTTAGAACAAGAGAAATGTGTGGCTGTCATTAAAATGACAACTGCACATTTTCAGTTTGAAAGAGCACGGTCAAATGTAGAAGGTAAATAATAAAAATAACAATAATAATTCTTTTTTTATGTTGCATCATTAGTTGATATAATACAATACTGATGCCACAAAGTAATAAGCCTCATTAGGTAATTGTGGAGGCAAAAAAAAGCATCTGACAAGTCGACTAATCAACCCAAAAGTTTATGACTAGTGGACGATAGAAATAGTCATTAGTTGCATTCCTAATCTGGACATTAATAGGCAACATCATAAGCAACAAATAAATAAATGACACAGCCCAAGATCTTCTGTTTACTTAGACTTTACCTAGGTATGAGGCACTCTCTAGAGCTTGGTGAACAATACTGCCAATCCACAGGGGACAATGATACAGCAGTGATATATGGGCTGTCATTAACACAAGTGGCACACTGGATGTGTGTTGCTGATGCACTGTGCACAGTCAGCTTGGTTTCTGCTAAAAAAATTGTATATGTTGGATTGTGTTTTAGCATTGTATAAACTGGCTATTACATTTGAAGCTATGGCCAAAGTCAGTTTCAGAACTGAAGAAGCACTTCGCAAAAGAGATGAAAAGTCTTTAAGAACTTAACCAGGTCCAGTTGTCCCTCTTGGATCAGGTTTTGGATTATCATTAATCTGAAGACTATGGTGTACTCTGACCTCATGTGTTTTGAAGAACTCTGATGCCTCCAAGACCCGACGCAGCTGTTTTAGTCGTCTCAGATAGCCCCACTAAAATGAACATTTATCATTAATATAAGACATGATATTTACTAAAGAGAAAATAAAAACAAAGATGAAAATAGATGAAAGTAGTTGAAGGTCGCACTCACAACAACGGTTGTATTTGAGTCAACAAAATTGTCAAGTGCATCCATCACTTGCTCTCTGCTTTTGGTCCTTTTGAAGTTAGTGTGACATTCTTCATTTGCCTTCTGCAAACAGATGAACATTTCAATGCAACTTTTGAAGAATTGGCAATCAGCATTAACATTTTTATAGCTTTAATCCTTGTGAATCAAGATCTATCAACGACCTTGGTTAATCTTACCTTAAATCCTTCAATGCGGAAACCAAGAGTTGTTGTAGAGCTTAGCGTCTCCCTCCACTGCATGTACCTGGTCTTCAGCACTGCCTGCTGGGCTCTTTCCTGGACTGATGGGGCCTCTGGATCCACGGCCACCATCTTTTCAAACATGTCTTTGCGGGGTTGAGGCCGTTCTCGAGCGATTTCCAACTCCTTCTCGAGGTATGTGCTACAGAGAAGAGTACCTCATGACTGTTACAGTAACATATTTATTCTTATTATGGTATTTAAACCAGAGCAATATAAAGCACAATGATTTAAACTAAATGATTTTATTAGTAATACTTTTGCCATTTTATGATTACTTTAACTAAATTAAGCTGGTCTTTAATTTTTAGTTCCTGTTAAAAGTGCTTTAAAATGTTCTATTTAAGCCTAAAAAAGTAACAACATCTGATAAAACATACTGCTGGATTAATTACTGCAAAATTAAATTTGCTGATGTATTCTTTAACATCTAGGAAAACTACAAAGCACTTTTAGAGAATTACCACAACACTTAGCCTTCCTCTACCAAGTTTGCTGAAAAGAAAATTTATTTAGCTGCTCTCAGCAACAAAATCTGCTTCCTTTAAATGTACCGGGTGCCCATCTTGCAGTCCATGATGGACGGTGAGTTAAAATGGGTCAGCAAGTTGTCCATCATGTTGTAATCTTGCTCGTCCCGCTGCACCACACCGTGGTAGGCTGGAACAAAGGGCCTCAGAGGGTCCTTCATCAGCCTGAGGTAGCATTGCTGCTCCCCTTCACAGAACCTTTTCAGCAAGGTACCGTAATCCCCAACATGAAAACTCCCTGTCAAGACAAAAAAAAACACAGTCAAAAATCACTTAAAATGAGGTGTTTTGTTGCAAGGATTCAGCAAATTGAAAGAAATCTGATATCTGTTACACATACCTGCATGTCCGACCACTTGCAGCCACGGCTCTGGTTTCTTGGGAGTCATAGGAATTATAGCTGAAGTCTCACAACTTTGCTGTTTAGTCCATGCAGAGTTCTGCATCAGATGATCAAAAAACCTAAGTCAGACATTCCTCAGCACACACACACCCCTGAAACACACACTCACTGCTCTGCTGCCTGCGTTCTGCTATATCCTCATGGCCAGGCAGCAAGGATCTCAGACTTCAGACCCTGTCACTCGGCTTTTTTGCCTATTGAGTAAACTATGTCTCCATGGAAACAGCCCTTCACTTACACCAAGTAAAGACATGCAGAGGGCAGAGTCAGCTCTCAACTTGTGTAACAGGTTTATCATTTACAAGACGCCCTTGTTTTCACCTAAAGACCTCTTTTTTCCCACCTCTTCTCCAAACAATAGATGACTGAACACAAGGATGTTAACAAGGAGGGCTCAGACTTTATGTAAAGATTTGGATCCTGCAGTTTTGTTAAAGAAACATCTGTTTCTTGCCAGCTGAAAGACATAAAACAGGAGTAAAAAAAATATATTTAGAGTCAAACCAAGGGATGGAAACCGTGAAAATCTCAGAGTGAATGGGCCTCATGTGGCTGGCAGATGTATGGGGGAAAAGGGACTGATCTTACTTTTAAAGGCTAGATACAATAAACCTTGCCATGCAGATGAATTAGCTAGATGCAATGTCTGTAATTAGGCAGATCCATCTTGTCAAGCTCCTATCTATAATGATTGTGAGTGGCCCAAAGCAGGATCAGAGTCCTTTGGAGCAGCAGGAGATTAGCATAGATGCTAACAGCTTCAGTAGATGTTTTACAAGATCTGGGCTGCATTTCTTTATTAAATGAAAAACAAAAAACACACTATAAAACTTCTTTATAGAAAGAATGTTTTCACTCTGCTCCCGACATGTTTTGGCAAGGATTTTTGTTTTATAATGTGGCTTACATTCTTTGCTTTACACTGCCACAGTAGGGTCTGCTACATTAACTGTTAAGCCTGTAATAAATGTGACTGACAGAACGTTCATCCAATCACCTGCCAGATTTGCTATTGAAAGGTTCTGCCCATTCCCAAACACTTTATATGGGCTGTTGGCCAGATGGACTAATGAAATTTACTCAATGATCATCCTGCTGTGTCAGGTTAAGAAAAAATAACTAAGCCAAATAATTATCAATTGGACCAAAACAATATTTCCACTATTTCAAAATTCGACCCGCATACAATAGGCTATATCAAGAAAAAAACTAATACAGATGTAGTTGATGATGTCTGTTGTGGAGGAATATTTAGCGTTTCAATATTCATAATAATTCCAACTATGAAGTTATTAATGCTTAGAGGGCATATATAAAAACCTCTTCAGACTTCTCTTTTCTGCTGCTGTTCATTGTCAACGGTAGAAAGCACTCACAGAGCACAAACCTCCGCCACGGTTGCTCACATATTGCTGTTATATCTATAAGCAATGGTTCAATGGTAATAAAGTTACCATCATAATATGATTCCTTAACCATTACCAACATCTCCGGAAAATTTCAGCAAAATCTGTCCAGTGGTTTTTGCGTAATCCTGCTAACTAACAAACAAACAAACAAACGTACACCGGTAAAACATTCTACATTGAGGGCTTGCAGGACCATGCAGTTCCCGTTCACGTCCGGAAGGGGGCAGGGCTGCGCTGCCATGGCGTTGGAGGCTCAGCGTAGCTGTTGCCAGAAGAAGGAGCGGGGGAGGTAGAGAAAAAGAGAAGAAGAATTTAACGGTTCCCGGTTGTTGTGCCGCCTCTCCGCCTACCCGGTGCAGGGTCTCACAATTTGTGTCGGACTTATTTAAGCCACAAAATAACCGGGACGTTCATCTGAAACATTCACCTCACCAAGCTAACGCACCGCACTGTTTATCCATGTGCTGACAGCTGTCCCCGTCCAGGATCGTTCCAGCAGCCAAAGGTAACGTTAGACCGGTCTGACACTCACAGGGACACGGAGAGGTTTACTTAAACCTGGTTTGTTTGGTTAACTAAAGGCAGACTCGATCAACCCGCAGGACTCCTCTCTGAAAAACAGTATCCATGCTAGCTAACACAAGCTAACGCTGCTCATTGATGTTAAAGCTCGCTAGCTACTCTCTGATAAACATGAAGATCACTCAGCGCTTATTTAGCATCAGCAGCTTGTGATGTTTGTTTCTGCACAGCCGACCTCAAACTAACACCAATACTGCGAATCCAAAGACAAACACCCCCTCTGTGTCTGTTCAGATAAACATGAGCTAAAGTCCGATTTCACTAAAATGGAGAAAGTGAAGTGAAGCGCGAAATCTGAGCGCAGCACAGCGCAGAGACATGACGAGGGAAGACAACTCACCTCGAAAAACATCATTCAAGACCTCAGACAGCAGGGTCCTCGACACATGATAGAGCCACAGAGCAGGACTTTTTCTAATAAAAACGGTGACACCTTTTCAAACGAGCTCCGCGGGCTCCCTACCGCCCCAAGCGGCCAGTCTGTGCCACCGCAGACGACGCCTCAGTGACAGCAGATATGTTTATCAGTTTTTATTATGTGTGTGTGTTGTTTTGTTTTTCTGGGCCATGAGTTTGTAATGAACTTTGACTGGTTGATTGAGTTAAAGCTATATCAGACATTTCTCTTTTATAATGTGCATTCAGGCTCCAGCTCGGCTGTTTGTGTATTTTTAATGTGTAATTAGTGTCTTCGGCTTTGCACCTATAGCTTTTTGTTCCTGTTTTTTTATTATTATTCTTTGATGCTTATTTATTAGAATAATCAGGGATGCACGATATTGGATTTTTGCTGATACTCAATATGCTGAAATTTCAAAACTTATTCTGGCTGATATCAATACCGAGAAATAACTCAAGGTAGTTTTTTTTTTAATTATTACAGCTGTTATATACAAATAGATATTTTATAAGTGGCAGTATAATTATTCTTTATAGGAACAGCAAACACTGATATACTAACCTGTTGACATAAGATGTGCCTTTTTTAGCAGTGTTTACTTGCATTTTAAATTAAACATGCAAAAATTTGCTAAACTTAATACTAATATGTTAGGCAAAATATTGGAAGTCATCTGCAGCAATTTCGTTATCTACCGACAGATATTTCGCTTTTCAAGCAATTATTTGCTGATATTGGTGTCTTACTGATAATTTTATGCATCCCTTTATTAATATCATGTTCAATGTTTCGCTGCCACTCATTTGGAAAGGGGGACCACATCCCTAAATAACCACCCATCCCTCCAAAACAAGGGCACAAAATACTCTTTATATGTAGCCTATGCTATTGATGTACATTCAAGGTCTAAAATAATCACCTAGCACACACCAAATGTGGGTTAAAATTATGATCTGTGCCTCCCTCTGTCAATATGAAACATATTTAACAACAGGATGAGCAAATTTGGTTTCTTAGAGAGCCAAATGTATTTCATTCTCACAGCCAGAGGGCCACCTCTTTATTTCTAAAAATATATATATTTAAATATTAACTAATGATTTTGATAAACTATCCAGCTTTAATGTTTACATTTAGTTGAATTTGAAATTGACTTGGAGGTCACATAGAATAATAGGAGTGTCACATGTAGACCCCAGACCACAGGTTGCCCATCCTTGTTCTAACTTGATATTCCCATTTGGTTTTGCATGGAGCTGTTGGTAATTACTGGCATCCCTGTTAGATAATCGAGGGGGAAACACTGATGAAGCAATATTGATATAACTTATCATGTTATTTAACAGATACACTTAAAGTCTGAGTAAATGCAGACTGCAAAAACAGCTGTTTCCATTTGGGAAAAAGTGCCACTCTGTCCATCTGAACACCATTGTCCCCCTTTGAGCGTGGGTTTGGTCCAGTCATCATCCACGCAGTGCCTGCTTCTGGTTCAAAATGTGACTGCTTGCTTCCTATCAGACTCAGATAAAGAGGGACTACATTAGCCTTGTACTTCTTTCCCTCCAGGTCCTGGGACTGGCTGGCAACTAGTCCAGGGTATACCCCCCATCTTGCCAAGTGACAGCAGGGATAGGCTTCAGCCCCTTATAACCCCGAATGGGATAAGCTGTATAGATAATGGATGGATACTTTCCCTCCACTGGCCTCCTGTGTGCTACAGAATTGATTTTAAATTTTGTTGTTGGCTTGTAAAGTGGTTTATGGATTGGCACTGCCTCACTGAAGTGAACACGCCCTCTGTTCAGCTGCAGCCAGGAGGTCAACCAATCAGCTGCTCCTGATGTGCCCAAAACAAGGCTCAGAACTCAGGCAGGGTATCACCGCAGGTTGATTATAATAAACAGAGCAGTTCACCTCAGCCTATGCTCACTTACAACAACAGCCCTGTCAGTAGCACTAACATGAAGGGAATGAAAGACCAGAGTAACCCTACTGAAGAGGAGCAGCCTGGATGGTAAAAAGAAGTAGTGGCTTATGATTTGTGTTCAAGATCTCAAAATGAAGTTTTTTGCTATAAAACCAAGGTGTTTGGCAAAAAAAGCATGAAGAATCTTTTTCAATATCTCACATCAGCACCACATTGTGCAGTATGACGACTATGTAAAACAGTGAGCTGCAGCCCCAAACCTCAAGCATTTGCAGCCCTCTGTATTGAAACAATCTTACTTTATGCTTCATTAACCTCTTTTTGTTTATTATTTATCTGGAAGAAATATAAATATATATTTCAAATATTGGTTTCGTCTAATACAATATTGAGACATAAACTTTGGTCCATGTCGCCCAGCCCTGTTTTGAATACAGTCATGAGTTATTGCGCAAAGGTTCTGTCATTTGTTGTATGATTTTTCTTACCTTCCTGACACAAGAGTACATCCTTTCTATCTCAAAAATAAAGTTAACTTGTTCCTGTTTATTTATTGTTTTATGTTATTTTGTATGTCAACTTATTGTTTTGCTGTAATCATAGAGTTAAATGGCTAAGAACATTTAAGTTCGAGAAATGCACGTAATACAGATGTTGTAAAATCACCTTTATTATTAACGATCTAAACATTAATCTAAACCATTTTGATTATGGTTTTAGCCATAACCAAGCAGCCCTATTGTTTGATGATGTTTTATTCCAATAAAGTATATAGTGATTTTCTGACATTGATATTGTGCATTTATAGAAATATACAATATCTATATCACATCAGTATCAGCAAATCTATTTATTGATTAATTTTTTTGTTGATGAAATGTTCTTGGCTGGATCAGGCCTTTGATAAATCCTTAATCTTGAAGTCTGTACCAGTCATTCAGATTCACAGGAGGCTATTTCCCTGTCTTAGACTCAGAGCAATGGAAGAGGGCTCTGGGGTGATGGAGGACATTGTCTTTCGAGGAGTGGAGTTTTCAGTGAAGATCGAGGTGGACAAGGGTTCACTGATCGTGGAAATCTCAGATTCAGTGACAGCTGATCAGTGGAGGGGGGACTTTGATCCCGCATGTGAGTAGCATATCTAAAGTTTAAATGTCATCATGTGCCTTTATAGTCTCACTGACATTATATTCCTCCTCAGACATTGAGGACCTCACCCGCAAAACTGGCAACTTCAAGCAGTTCCCCATCTTCTGCAGCATGTTAGGAATCAGCTGCAAGGAAGGTATGTGTGAAGGTGCACGTAGAAACAACAACAATACAGAGAGGTGGCTGAAATGCACACAGTCAGTAGTAAGCTGAGAAGGGACACAGATGAGCCTCAAGCTCTTTGAGCAAAGGCGAGTCATTTGAGTTCAATGTTTCCACTCGAGTGAAAAAGCCAGTTATCCCAAACTGCCTTTTTCCCTCTCCGTTAGTCATTAATGCGAGGGCGCGGGCCAAAAGACGTGAGCCTGCAGGAAAGAAAAGAAGCTGTTGGAAATTCAAGATTTGCAATGTTGCCCCAAATGAAGTCAGAAATACAAGCACAGTTTTTAAACAGAAACACACCCTCTTGTGTTGGTTAAACAAATTGTCTTTTCAGCTATGTGAAGCTAAGACAAAAGTAATTAACAAACCACAGAGTCTGAGGAGTACTGCATGTCGGCCCCAGTCTTTGTTTGTATTGAACCAGTTCATTACGTAAAGGTTTTGAAGTAACAGATCCTGCCATCCAAGCAGCGTTTTTCTCAGGGACGTCCTCGCTTATTTCAGCAAGACAATGCCAAGCAGCATTCTGCAAGTGTTACAACAGCGTGGCTTCTCAATAATACAACCAAGAGTACAAAATACAACCAAGGAGACCCCGGACTGTTGAGCAGATGAAGTCACACATCAAGCAAAAATGGGAAAGAATTCCACCTACAAAGCTTCAACAGTTAGTGTCTTCAGTTCCCAAAGGCTTATCGAGTGTTGTTTAAAAGGAAAGGTGGAATAACACTGGTTAACATGCCCCTGTCCCAGCTATTTTGGAACATGTTGCAGGCATTACATTTAAAATAAGAGAGTATTTGAACAAAAAAAAAAAGTTTATCCATTTGAGCATTAGATATATTGTCTTTGTAGCATATTTAATTCAAAATAGGTCCAAAAAGACTTGTAAATCATTGTAATCTGTTTTTATTTACATTTTACACAACATCCCAACTTCATTGGAAGAAAATATTTTTAAAAATATCTGCACTATAAAGTAAGTTGATAGCTTCCAAAGTTTACTGCTTCAAGGTCTTCATTTTTTTCCCGCAGACAAGTGATTCTGTGACTCTTGACCTGCTGACGTATGCCGACCTAGAGCTGCTGCGGAACAGAAAAGCAGGCGTGGTTAGTCGTCCTCGTGGTCATCAGCAGCCATCTGCTCTAACTGCCAAAAGATACCTAATCCTCATTTATACAGTGGAGTTTGACAGGTTGGTATTTCTGCAAAGAGTCTATGAAGTTATACATTCAACAGGATTTTGTTTTTCCTGTGATGATATAAAATATTTATTAGCATTTTTGTTCCCTGAGTGGTAATAAGATGCAACCGGGCACAGATCTTAACAGTTGAATTTTTGCTTCTTCTCAGCTACATTTCATTGTACCATAATGACATACCAGTGTGTTATTTAACTTTGATAATATATTACAGCCTTTTTCTTTCTAGAGTTTTAAAACCCAAGTTCAACAGAGCAAAATAAAGAAAGTAATATTATTTCAGTAACAGAATTTGTTACCCTCAAGGACAACAACTTTACAAACACTGAATGTAAATCTATTTGCTGATATCCAGATCCACAATTGATCTGATCGCCCATGGAGGAGATCGTTCTTCTTTCTCCATCAGCGCTGATTAAGGAGTGTGAATTTTCCTCCATTTTGGGCAAAATTTAGAACTGTCCCCACAAAGCTTCCACCTGCTTGGTGAAATGAAATACTGTGTATTAAGTCTTTTCAGATCAGAAGACCCAAATGTCCTTTTCACAGGTTGCTCGGAGCGCAGGACACACTTGCGCTCACAAGTATCATCATCAAATCATCAGTATTACACCTCTTGATGCTACCCCTGAAAACAGAGAAAATGGAGGTCATCTCATTCCCCCCTGTATACAGTGCCATGAAAAAGTATTTGCCCCCTTCCTGATTTCTTATCTTTCTGCATATTTGTCACACTTAAATGTTTCAGATCATCACACAAATTTTAGACAAAGATAACCTGAGCAAATATAAAATGCAGTTTTTAAATGATGATTTTATTTATTAAGGGAAAAAAGCTCTCCAAACCTACATGACCCTATGTGAAAAAGTAATTGCCCCCTGAACCTAATAACTGGTTGTGTCACCCTTGGCAGCAATAACTGCAATCAAGCGTTTGCGATAACTGGTGATGAGTCTTTCACATCGCTGTGGAGGAATTTTGGCCCACTCTTCTGCGCAGAATTGTTTTAACTCAGCCACATTGGAGGGTTTTCGAACATGAACTGCCCGTTTTCACACAACACAGCATTTCAGTTGGATTTAAGTCCGGACTTTGACTCGGCCACTCCAAAACCTTAATTTTATATTTTTTAAGCCATTCAGATGTGGACTTGCTAGTGTGCTTCGGGTCGTTGTCCTGTTGCATAACCCAAGTGAGCTTAAGCCTGAGGTTATGAACTGATGGCCGAACGTTCTCCTTCAGGATTTTCTGGTAGACAGCAGAATTCATGGTTTCATCAATCACAGCAAGTCATCCAGGTCCTGAAGCAGCAAAGCAGCTCCAGACCATCACACTACCTCCACCATGTTTGACTGTTGCTGTGATGTTCTTTTTATCAAATGCTGTGTTGTTTTTATGCCAGATGTAACGGGACGCACACCTTCAAAAAAGTTCAATTTTTGTCTCGTCAGTCCACAGAATATATTTCCAAAAGTCTTGGGGATCATCAAGATTTTTTTTTGGCAAACGTGAGGCGAGCCTTTGTGTTCTTTTTGGTCAGGTCTTTAGATGTCGTTATGGGTTCTTTTGTGACCTTCTGGATGAGTCGTTGTTGTGCTCTTGGTGTAATTTTGGTAGGCTGACCACTCCTGGGAAGGTTTGCCACTGTTCCCAGATTTCTTCATTTGTGGATAATGGCTCTGACCGTGGTTCGCTGGAGTCCTAAAGCCTTAGAAATGACTTTTTAATAGACTGATAGATTTCAATCACTTTGTTTCTCATTTGTTCTTGAATTTCTTTGGATCATGGCATGATGTGTTTCTTTTTGAGATCTTGCAGCCTACTTCACTTTGTTTAAGTGGTTTCTTAATTCAACAGGTCTGGCAGTAATCAGGTCTGGGTGTGGTCAGTGAAACTGAACTCAGCTTTCAAAAAAATGTGGTTAATCACAGTTAACTAATGATTTAACGGGGGTGGGGGGGGGCAATTACCCTTTTACATAGGGTCGTTTAGGTTTGGAGAGCTTTTTTCCCTTAATAAATACAATCATCATTTAAAAACTGCATTTTGTATTTACTCAGGTTATCTTTGTATATTATTAAAATTTGTGTGATGATCTGAAACATTTAAGAGTGACAAATATGCAAAAAAGTAAGAAATCAGGAAGGGGGCAAATACATTTTCACAGCGCTGTATCTATCCATCTTTCTATCTTTCTATCTATCTATCTATCTATCTATATCTATATATATATATATATATATATATCTATATATATATATATATATATATAATATATATATAATATATATATAATATATATATATATATATATACCACCTGTCATTAAAACAGAAAATCATAAATATTTTAGAAATCTTCTAAAAAAAATGCTTGAAACTAAAAATGTTGTTGTTATTGGACAAACATTTTGAACAGGGATGAGGAATTTCAAACCATATTTACCCTTTTATACCCAAATTTGAATCAACTCAATGGGTTTCCCTGAGAAGTCAGAAATGAATCAAGCTTAACATTCAACCACTAAAACAATTTTTTCTGTTCGGTAATGCAACTAAATAAATTTAATTTTACATCTTGATCAAGAAATAATGTGTGTTACTATTTATTCTGTATTTTATTAAAACAGCAATATTTGAAAATTCATGAATAACAATAATTACAGCATTAGAAATATAATTTCAGTTAAGGAGCCTCTACACACTGATTTATTAACCATTACAGAAACATGAAAATGAAGTTGGTCCCAATGTTGTTTGTTCAGGGCAGCAGTTGGTATAAACCTTACACTGAGTGGTGGTCTAATACCACATAATGGTCACTGATCACCTGTGACCTGTTTGACCACTTTAACTGTTTTGTTATTTTTTCTCAGGATACACTATCCTCTACCACTGCCTTATGTGGGTAAACCTGACCCAGCAGCCCTTCAGAGAGAAGTGAGAGCTCTTAGGGCGGAGCTCAGCGCTCTCACCTCTCACGGAGTTAACAAGTCTGCAGAACTGGAGATTCAGCGGCTACGGACAGAGTATTTTGTGTTTAATTTCCTTCACTGTGGAGTAAATAATAGAATGACATAAATGTAACCAAAATGCATATTTTTTTAAATGTGTTGCTCTGTTTTCCAGGTTGGCTCTGGTGAGAGAAGAGAAAGAGGCCATGGCGAAGGTTCTGGAGCGACTGCAGCTGGCAGGAAGTGGTTCCACGTCAGGGCGAGAGGACTGGAGGGTAAGAGATGTGGTGACGACTCTGGAGGAGCAGCTTGTTAAGGAGAGGGCCAAAAGTCAGCGTTCAGCGAGCAAGAGAAGCCAGGAGCAGAGACTGTTAAATGAGCAGGTGGACCTCCTGCATCTCAAAGTCACCACCTGAGAAATGTTTGTTTTGTTTCTAAACTGTTTTTTTTTTCTTATATTTGTTAGTTGGAGGAGCTGCGAACATCAGAGCGTGCTCTCCGTGTTCGTGTCAAGAGTCTTACAAATGAGCTGGCATTACTACGGAGAGGGTTAGACAATCTTAACCTGTACTTTGTCTTTCCTTTCTCTCTAAACCTTTCACCTCACAATGCAGACTAAATGTTTGAATTATACATTTTTCTGTAGCTTGTCTCAAAGCCTTATGGTATCTCCCCGACAGAGTGACTCCTGTGTCTGGACACCTCAGCTACCGAGTGGATGGGGAAATCTATCGTTCTGTCTCCCGGGAGAGGAGGTCTGGGTACGGGACAGTCAGAGCTCGCTCTGGATCCAGAGAGAGGATGGAAAACAGAGGTCAAAGGTCAGAAGAAAGAGGGAGAAGAGCGGACTCCTCAGGACCACGTGCTCGGATATCCAGGCCTTCACCTTCTCCCACTGGTATTGATCAGGGTGTTTTTTTAGTACCTTACATGTCTTGTGTTTTTAATTTGTTTTTGATCTTTAATCTCTCACTTTGCTCTCACAGGGTCTCGGGTACCTCGCTTTGACCCAACAGCTTACATCCAGGACAGACAGCGCAGGCTGAAAGAGGCGGAACTAAAAAAGTTGGTTTTTATTATCTCTCTCTTGTGTTATGTAGGTAGTAGAAGAGTAATAAACCCTTAAGTTTCAGAAAAGGCCTTTAGAATGTCAGTGTAGAAACATTAGGGATGGGAATCACAACAACAAGCTTAAGGAATCAAAATCATCTGTCCTAGTGCTTCATAATTTCTTTGGACACAATGACAACATCCAGTGTCTGTGTGATTTCAAGCAAGGGTGGAAACACCAATAACTTGCAGAAGCTTTCATCTACTGCATGAAGTACCATGTGCTGTGTGTTTAACATTGTTGCTCCTGAAGACCTGTGTAGGTGATATTTTTTCCCAGAGAAAATCAGCAGGATTTGCTTAAGAATCGGATGGATGATAACAATGGTATCAATGAAATCTTAATCAATTACCATTAATGAGTAACACTGAAAAGGCTGTGAAGGGGAGGATAAGACATGCTCACCCACTTCTTTGTGTCTTTTTAGTATTAGCCATATTGTCATAACTTTTCAAGATGGATTTAACACAAGCTACCTGACTGTGAATCAATGATGACTATGCTCATGAAAGGCAGGTTTGTATTGTGTACACCTTGTTAAGTTTATGCATTGTTTAATTGCAGTCTTGGGGAATGAAAATTTTGTTTGACCATCCTGCAATGTCACATCAGTGTTTCTGATTAGTTAAGCTGCCGTCAGCAGACAGTAACTCAGGGTGATGTTTGTTTGTTTTAAATGAAGAATAAATGGTAAATGATTCTGGTAGAAGACACAAGTTTGGATGCAACCAACCTTTTTAAGAAAAAAACATTTTTATTTGTGGTTTCTTTGAGGGGGACTACATTACCCATAATCCTACAGTGTCACAGTAATGGTGCATTCCAGTTGATCTTGGTACTGAGATAGTCCAAGTTGCAATTTAGATAACGTCACTGGGAATGCTCCAGAATTTCCCACGTCTAAGTCAAATGTCCTTCTTTACGAGGTAAAGTTAGGGTGGCTCGTAACTGGAACACAAAAATCTAGCAGGGATTTGATGTAATTCCCACTCCCCTAGTCTAGGGCTGAACGATATGGACAAAATTTCATATCTCGATATTCATGCCAGATATCTCGATATCGATACGATATGATATGACTACGGGTTCGGTGAAATCCAAGCATTTTTCAGAAATAGAAAAACAACATAATCCAAAAGATTGCGGAAAGTGCAGTTTTAGTGCGGGGGAAATCTATATCGTTTATATTGTTGCTTTTCGATATTAATATCTTGAATGTTCATATCTCGATATCGACACGATAACGATATATTGTTCAGCCCTACCCTAGTCCCAGTTCTAATGGAAACATAACACACCATAACATCTCTGATGGGTGTTGTCTGTTACTAGCTGTGAGTTTTGGCTGCTTCTGAGGTTATTTACAGAGGACTTGAATGGGAATTTACTCGTGGACCAAAAAAGTGGGTGGTCTTTTGAGTTCTGTGGTGTTAAAAGCTGGCACAACATGCATCACCTACCCTCAGATCAGCCATTAGAAAAATTAAATTGCTGTTGCAGAGGTTCAACCTCTAGAGGGCAGGCCCAACGCAAATTCCCATGTGTAGTTCAAATGACTTAAGTACTCAAATGTATAGATTTAGAACCTCACGGATCAATAATACTATCTAGAAAACACACATGAAGATGGAGTTCAGTCACTCTTTCATGTTGAAGCCACTCAGTCTTTTCTGTTTTGTGTGTTAGACAGAGGAAGGTACGTAGAGACATGCTGACCTCACCTATTGTCCCTGAGCGAGGGCGTTCACGCTCCAGAGAGGTGTATCCTCCGACGGCACAGTCCAGCAGAGGCCGGAGTTTATCTATAGAGCGCAGAGGGAGCAGGAACTCGTCTGAAAGCTCGTTGGTGGATATGGAGGAGATGGCCAAGTCTCTGTTTAGGTGATGGTGATTACTCAGGATGAACATCTTTCCCCTCCACGTAGTGTCTGTTATTTTAAATGTCTTTTTGTGTTTGCAGAGGGAGACAGCAGACATACAACGGACCCAGCTTGGTGAGTGACATTCTTGAATGTAATTCTGGTACATTTATTTCTGCTCTTTCTGGAGTTGCTGTGAGGCAGGTGTCATGCAGTCTTAATTTTGTCGATTAATTATTTTTGTCATAGTTTTCGTCAACAACCTTTTTTCCCCTGATTAAAGCTAGACAGTAACTAAAAACAAAACAAGCGCACATGGACTAAAACTAAAGTAAATTTACAGACATTTTCGTCAACAGATAAAAACTAGACTAAAATGTTTGACAGAGACTTAATCCAATCAGACCTAATTTCATCATGTAGAAAGTAGAGATAAGTTAGGAATATATTTAGTCACAGCTACTTGGGTTGGGTGAAAGGGTTGGATGAGTTAAGCAGGACATCCAATCACAACTGCCTTAGCTTCTTGATGGCAGGATCCAAGTGTAAAACATGACTTCAGAAATTCAAGGAAACAAAAAATGCCTTATACTTTACACTTCATGTTTTAGTCGACTAAATTTACAGTAAATTTCATCAACTAAAACTAGACTAAAATTAAAACAATTTAGATGACTAAATTATGTCTAAAACTAAAAGATATTTTAGGCAAAAGACTAAAACTAAAACTAAATTAAAAAGTGCTGTCAAAATTAACACTGGTGTCATGTTGGTGTTTCTGTGACAGGAGTAGCATAACCTGCAGCCTGAACTGGCTTTACATGGGAAACACAGCCCTCTGACTTCTGAGCCTGACACCAGACAAACTTTTATTGAGGATCGTCATAAAAACATGAAATTTGTAGTTTGGATTTCAGTTAAATAACACATAGGTGTCAGCATGACATTCCTCAGGTCATATGACTTACCTCCAATGTGGTGTCCCCTTTTTTCTTCATATCTGTTGCCACTTGGCTTTATTTTTTTTTAAGTATGGTGTTTCATACCATCTATAAGCAGATGATATAAAAATCTACCTGCTTTAAGAAGAATGACGATTACTGGCACAGAAACATTTTTATCTTGATTAATCTGCTTAATTTTGATAATTGTGGAAGGCAGCAGTCTTAATCTCTATTAAAATTCAATTAATTGCCCAGCTCATGTTTGTACTGTAAAGAAGGAACTGTTGGTTCCACTTGTTGATACGTCAGAGGAAGACACTCCTTCATCAGCAGCTACATACTGCAGGCTGATTGTGGGTTTGTTCCTCCCTCTATGAATTTTATTGTCATTAAAAACTCAGCTATTTCTGCCCATTTTGAAAGTGTGACTTCTTTGTTTCCAGTCCAGAGGAGGCCTTTTAACCAGAAAACCATTATGCAGTACTCCAACACAGAGGATGAAGGATAGGGGTAATTCATCAAGTCTCTTTCTCTTCAGTTAGACTTTTTTTTTCCACATGATAATATATTTTATAATCTCCTATCTCAGAGAGCTCCATGGATACAGGCGCTGAGCTGTCAGAGATCGATGCCAGACTGCAGGCACTTCAGGACTACATGAGAGACCTCGACACAGGACACTAACAACCTCTGCACATCATGCTGCTCAAACGCACTCGGGATAAGTTGCCTGATCTTTGCACTACATGAAGCTCAAAAGGTCACTCTGGGGAAAACGCAGAGCTTCAAACGTGAGGGATGAGTTCATTGATGAAAAGAAGAGACTTTAACTCCTTCAGGAGGGTTGGACCTCCAGGACCTCAGGAAACCAGAGCCATCACTGTGAAAAACTTTTGGGGACTGAAATGATTATTTTTAATATACATTTTTGTTATCAACTAAAAACTGTAGCAACGTTTTCTTCCTTTAAATACATCACCAGTCCAGCTGCTGATGTGCATGTTAATCTGGCAGTACTTCCCTCTGAATCCTTCACTGGCCTGATGTTTTCAAAAGCACAATGAAAAAACACTCAGGTTTTTAGGCATTTCAACAGAGAAGGGGCGTTATTTATGGGAATTTCCCAGTTTATGTGCATCATCCTTACCTTCCTTTGCACTTTGTCACAACAAATCTGAACAAATGTTGAGGATGTGAGTGATGTGGCTTCCAGATGCCAACACATTAACTGCAGACTGTTAAACCTGTGATTGACTGTTACCTTTCTGCCCAGTGCATGCTGGGATACTCCTGTAGCCTTAGCAGTGAGCATGTAGAGGACAGGACTGACTTCATCGATTCATCTCTGTTGTTTGGTGCACTTTCTCTCTCCTGCTTCTTTGTGTTAAGCATAACCACTGCTCAAACAGCATTTAAGTTTATTCACTCTTCTACTGTCATATTTTCTGCTCTGTCAAGGAATGACGCCCTGATTTCATTTTAAGGAGACATAAACACAGGAGCAGAAGAACTTTTAATCCTGGACCAGCAAAGGTTTTTCTTTCAAACATTTGTATTGATGTGTTGGTTTATCCTTTCTGCTCTATGGTGATCGTGCATGCATTGTCCAGTGAATCTGCCAAATTTTGTATGAATCCTCTCAAAGTCAAGACTGTTACTGACCCGGTTTGATGCCTTTTATACCACTTAAAATATAATTTATTTTAAAAGTATCCTGAGCGTAAGAGCATTAATTTATCTCCTTTTCTGTCGGTTCACATTAGCACACACTTCCCTCGCCTGTTTATCGAGGGGGAGTTTGAGAGAAACCTTGAAGTGTCTCTGACTCTTCAGCTGGCTCACTTTCATTACTAAACTAATAAACTTCTGAGTGAAGAGCCGTCCTCTCAGGAGAACATCTCTGTGTCTGAACAGCTGCTCCGCTCAGACAGAAAGTCAGGAGGGAGATGTGAATGCTGGGCTCTATCAGTTAATGTAGCATGCACAACACTTGAGTTACACAAGTGGAGAAAATTCAAACATGTTAAAACAATTTCATTTAAGATTACATTCTTGTAAAATGAAGGAAAGCATTTATCTTGGACCTGTATATCATTATCCATCATCTGCTACATGATTATAAATCAGGGGTCTTAGAGCAGACTTGGTCTGATCTGTTTTGTGATGTGGACAGACTGGATACAGGGGGAAACATCTTTCATCTTTATCATGAAGAATTATTCTTAAATTTGAATGCTGTCTGGATCTAAAGGCAACCAGGTAGCCCCCCATGAGGAAGCATGCAGGTGCATATAAAACTAATATACTGTGAAATATATTTTTATTATGAATGACTTCATTCAAACAATATTACTGTTAAGAGTTATACACTCACTGGCAACTTGACTGGGTACAATACAAACGTAACAGTCAGCTCTCAGAAATGTACTTACACAAAGTCTTTTTTAACTGGGCAAAGCAGCCAACAGTTCACGGCGAACATGTTTCAGAGGCTTGTCATGTAGTCATTGATGACACTGATGAAGGTTGAACAACATTCATCATGATCTTTGAGTTGCCTTGCCTGGTTTAAAAAGACTTTGTAAGAGGACGTTTCTGAGTCTTGACTGTTGTGTTTTTCTTGTTGCAAATTCTTTGGTCCAGCACCAGCTGTTTTTTTGGTATTTTTGGAGGATGCTCCTAATCTTTTCCTTGTTAACTGTACTAGGTATACCATGCTCAAGCTGGGTTTGGACCCCTTTTGCCCTTAATTTAACCTAGTACACTAGATGGATTGTTTCACATATCCATGGGATATCTGCCACATCCATCTGAGAAACATCCCATAGAAAGTGATAGAAAAGGGTAGAACTTTTCAAGAAAAACTGGAGGGAACTGCATGGATGTTTTGTCTGTCAAGTTCATGTTGAACTAGCAAGGGCTTGAGGTCACTTCTCATTACTGGCATGCTTTGCAAGATGGATCTCTCTAATTACAGACGTGGAATATGGTCAATCCAGCTGCTATGCAAGGGTAACTTAATTCTTAGTGGCATAGACTTGACAAGGTGTCAGAGATTTTGGTTCATACAAAGGTATAGCTTTTAAATAATGAGACTACTTATGAGGACAAAACCACGTGGTTCACAGTCACACAGAGTGTTGTATTTTAAAGGTTAGATATTCACTGCGGTAAGTTTCCAATTGGTGATGTTTTAAATTCACTGCTAGTTGCTGATTGAAGTGCACCTGTTTTTTGCTAAAGAAAATTTTAAGCTTAAAAGTGGAGCATCAACTTGAAATTTTTTGTGAAATTGAACAAAACAGCAGCTGAATCTTTTCGTACGTGAACTGAGGTGTACAGGGGACACTGCATGTCACGTTCTCATGTGTTTGAATGGCACAAAAGATTTAGTGACCGCAGATCCTGGGTGCCCATGCACATCAGAAACTTTGAAAAAGTCAACAAATTGAACAAATCGTTTGAAATGATCAGCAACTCAATATAAAAACGATAGCAGAAGTGATCCTCATTGATAAAGAGACAGGTCTGCAAATTTTGCATGAAAAATTGAACATAACAGAAGTGCGTGCCAAAGCTGAATCAACACTACGACAAACAGAAAGAGACCATAATTGTGGAAAATGGTTTCATTTTTCAACCTCCTAAATTAATCACAGCTCTGAAACTACCTCTGAAGATGGAACAAAGCTGGTAAAGTACCTGAAGGTCGTCCAACTTCTCGAGTGGAAATTCCAACCAAAGGGGGCATATGCCCACTGACGAATTTAATTTACAACCTGAACAATGTGAGCTCAGAGCTCAAATGGACTGCACCATTACAGCGAGCTTAGATTCTGAGCAGATTGTCAGATTTTATCTTTCCTGACAGGTGGACCACTAACAAAGGACTGTGGGTTGGTAGAAACTAAACATACCAAAATATACGAGAAAAATATATCAAAAATGTGTTTTTTATGGTATGTACCCTTAAATAGTTCAATAACTTGGACAACTGTATGACAAATTTTTTTGTTAATTTATTAAAGACATCTTGATACAAACAAAATTTTTTTTTAAATGATTCAGCAGAAAAATCTTACTGAAGTGAATTGATTAGGCATTTGACGTAAACTTCAAGTGTGAGGACTATTGCATTGATGTTCATGTCTGCTCTTGGTATAAATTGGTGAAACAATAATCTTAGAGGTTTAGAAAGCCTTTCTAAAGAATGTATCCAGAACTAAAAGTACATTTCCTCTCTTGTCAAAGTGCTCAAAGTCTCATGTAATAAAACTTTCCATCTACATAAACACTCCTATGCTGTTGTATTGAAAGCATGGTCACATACACCGATAACATATTTTAAAGGCATAGCTGCTCTGTGCTCTCTTAGTTAAACAAACATTCAGTTTACTGGTGGTGTTTTGACACAAGGACACAATAATGAGGTAAAAACAGGCACAATCGCCTCTCTCACTAAAGCAGGATTTTCCTCTTCATGTCTGCCCCTGGTGGTTCACAGTGTTCACTGTTGGCTGCATCTGTTGTTGTCTTCGTCTGTTCAGGATGGTCTGAATGCTGAGTGTGAGCTGTGGAGGGATTTCATCAGTTTGTGTGAGGTGTTAACTTTGAACATACAAAAACACATTTAGACATATGTAAAAATGACCCACTGTTTGTTGCTGTGCGAGGACTTCACGATAAAAGGCCTGTCTGCGCTGCTGCTCCTTATCGTCATACTTTTTCCAAGTCTGAGCTTTGGCCTGGATTATAGGCTCAGGCAGCTGGGGATACTGTTGTCGCTGGAACATAAACAAACATGTTTTTTCAATGTACAGAATGTCAAAAAGACACCAAAGCCAATCCAATACCATATGGACTTGGTTAATCTTAGGAAAAAATGGGACAAAAATGAGGAGAGGATTATCATATTAATTTGTTAGATATCACTGCTCTATTGATACTGAACAATTATGAAATCTTTATTAATCATTAAAATTAATTAATAACAAATAAATGTATAGTTCCATCAGTCCTAGAATTAGTAACTTGTAAAGCATATGTACATTTTGTTAAAGGTCCCACGTCCTGCAAAATCGGTTGTCTTTGCTTTTAATGTTGTTAGAATGGACTTGTGGAGCAAAAGATGCCTTTTACTAAACTCTCAGTTCGCAAATAAAATGCACTTTGCTTCTTTAAATGCTCTGCTCTGTTTTCTGCTCAGCACAGGTACATGCATAGATGCTGTTTAAAAGTCTCCTCTGTGGCCTGTAACCGCCCCCCCATCAGATATCTTATTGGCAGCCAATCAGCACAGAGACGATTATCCTCGCCTCCTGTTGCCTCCCCGCCCCCTCAGATCTGAGTGTTTCCGAAGGGGAGGTAAAAAGAGCCACATCTGATTTTAACCATGATGGAAAAACAAACATTTGTTCTGACTGTCACAGGAAAAAACATATAAAGATCATTTGATTACTCAAAAAAATGTTATCAAATTTTTATTTTTGTTATATTGCACAATAACCATGCAATATGATAAGAAATGAAATATCATGTGGCTCAAACACTAAATTAAATTTCTCGCCAAAAAATAAATTCATGAAGCACCATTTTTTTGTCTTTGCTTGAAGGTCAAGTTGATGTAGTTTCAAGTTTTATGGAGGCATTCTTGAATAAATGAATAAATTAAACATAAACCATGCAAAGCAAAACTGTCACATCTCATCAGGCTCCGGATATAATACTAAAAATAACTAGTAGTGCTTCGAGAGCACAAACCTCCACCGAGGCATTTCCAACATTGTCAGGTGAGCTGCTGAGATAAAGGTGGAAAACTGCCCTATCTCGCATTGCTAACAAATCATTAAAAAAAAAAATCTTGGATCAACGCCGAACTCAGATTACTACCAGAATCTTAGCACTTCTTTCATGTGCCATGACCAACAAAACCTGAAAATGTAATGAAGATCTGTGGAGAACTTCTTGAACTATTATCAAAAGCATAGAAAACTGCCCTATCTAGTAACATTAAGAAATCAAAACAATTCCTTTACCTGCATCTTGATTCGGGTTGCCACTTAAATCTATTCACTTCTTCCTTGTGTCATGACCAACAGTCCCTGAAAATCTCATTATCCTGTTCTCAATCGAACAAACACAGACAAAAACATAACCTCTTTTGAGGAGGTACTATTTCCCATTCCACCACATTTTTCTGTAACAAGTGTTTGTTTTTAGTTACTGTTGCCTTTCTATCTTCCTGAACCACTCTGGCCATTCTCCTCTGACATCAACAAGACATTGTCCCCCAGAAAACTGTCATGTACTAGTTTTTTTCTATATTTGGAACATTCTCCGTAAACCTTAGAGTCGGCTGTGGATCTAAATCCCTACAGATCAACAGTTCCTGAAATACTCAGACCAGCACATCTGGCACCAACAACCATGCCATGTTCAAAGTCACTTAAAACACCTTTCTACCCATTCTGATGCCCAGTTTGAACTTCATCGTGGTCGTCTTCACCATGTCTACGTGCCTAATAAACTGAGTTGCTTTTTATGTCATTGGCTGTTTAGCTACTTGCGTTAAAGAGCAGCTGAAGGGGTGTACCTAATAAAGCAGTCAGTGAGTGAATATGTAGACTGTTTTATTCCACCACATTGTAATCATGGCACCTTCTGGTTACTCACCAATCGTAACATGTAGTCCGAGATAGTGTAAGGCCTTAGATTCTGCAGTGACTGGAAGGACACTGATACATTTGCTCGGCTCTTGTTCAGTAGATCCTGCAGGGACATTTTTACATTATTATTGTATGAAACGTAAAACAAACATAAAAATAAACGGTTATTGAGCATGTGTGTTCATACCAAAAGCTGTTCATTTGTCATGCTCTCTAAGTTTTCCTTGTCTGAAGTGGCAGATAGGTTGGATGTGTTTGACTGGAAAAAACACAAAAGAGCACGTTGACACAAGGTTAGAACAAAATGATAAAAAACAACCAGCAGAAGGTCCAGAGTGTCTGTCATGATATTTCACTGGATTGAGCCCTGCTTTTCATAACTGATGATCTGCAGTATTTAACATTTTACCTCTGCCTCGAACTCTGCCCAGGCAGCTTTACGCTCTGCTTCACTCAGCTCCTCCTCCTGTTTATGGTCCAGCAGAGATTCATGCTCGTGGAAAGAAACTATTTGGTCCTTACATCTTTGCAATAGCTGTTCCAGGACTTTATCCTGAGAAACAGACAAAAAGCCATTTAATCAAGAAAGTTATTTCTAAATGCTTTTGTCAGACAACTTTATTTGAGAGGTACTGAAACAAAATTAAAAACTGTTGCCTTTGGTGACACTGAGCTGGTCCTTTTGCTTTTCTTTGAGCTTGGGTCATCCAGTAGATCCGGCTCAAACATGTAAAGTTCAGTCAGTTCATTGAGGGTGAAGTGCCTCTCAATCTGCTGCTGATCCACCACTCGATAGGACAAAGATTGTTTCGTCACCTGACGGTCATAAATCTTCTCCTCCATCGTGCCCTTAAGCAGGGAAAGACAGTAACCTTAAACACTTTACAAAATATGATATACAGAAATTCCCTTTTGATTTCTTAAAGTTCAAGGGAAATGTGCAAAATTTGCAAACGCAATCCCAGAATGTCTTAAAAAAAACTCTGTCAAAAATAGGAATATGCCTGGGAAGTTGTAAATAAATATTGTAATTAGATTTAGGAATATATTTACAAAAACATCCTTCAACTTCTGGGAAATTATACAGATGTTGGAAAAACTTCACTAAAATGTCTGTGGAAAATGGTCAAAATTTCCCAAGCATAAAATATTTGAACATTTCAGCAAAGCAATCTGAAATTGCTAGAACAAAATCAAAATTTTCTGGGAAAATTATCCCTAAAATCCACATGAAAATTTCTTCTTAGCACTGGAAACACTACACTCTTTTTAATCCTTCAACACTTCCCACACAAGTTCTGATAAATTTCAAATATAACTTTATAAAATATCTCTAAAAGTTGTGACAGAAGGTCAGAAAATCCCAAGGACAGATTCCATTATTTTAAATAGCAAATCCTGAACCTCGTCTTTATTTATCTGCAAAAAAATTTTAGTTATGAACCAAAAATCCTGATCAACTGCTTAACTTAATGTATGCACCTTCTCTTCAGGTCTGCGTTGAAACAGCTAACATCTGAAATTTTGTTGCTTTATTTTGCCCAATGACATCAACAGCAGATCCTTTAGTTCCTATATGAGGGGATTGGCTGAAGGGTGACCTCCATGGATCAAACTTGTTTGTCCAGCACACCGCACAAATGCTAAGATGGGACTGAGATCTGGGAACTTGGAGGCCAAGCCAAGTTCATGACATTTTCCAGTCCAGATGCTCTCTTGGAACTTGGCAGTCACACTGACTGGTCTATCGTCACACAGCCCCATAAAAAGTAAACATTAATACACTTTCTGTGTGTTTAGCCACTTACTATAAGAAAAAGCTTTACCGTTTTCAGTAATCTAAGTTTAAGAGGATCTGCTGTTGACTTAGACAACATGAGACAGCCTTCACTCCTCACAAACATCAATGAGCCTGGACCCTCTCACGGAAAAGATGTTTTCCATTTTCTTTCTTGGCTAATTTTTTTAAAGAGCACTGACAACTGCATACTAGGAATAACCCCAAAAAGCTGCAGTTGATCTAACCTCTACCAACTACTTAGTGGAAAGCATGACCCAGAAGAAAAACATTTAAAACAACTTCATTTTAATTTCATTACAATTTCAAAAATCAATCATCAATAACACACACATTTCTAAATACATGTGATCTCGAGAGCCTTGTAATTAAAAAAAAAAAATACTTAAACCAAAACCATGGGAAAGCAGCCATGGCCATTACAGCAATATGAAGTACTTTAAAATAAGTTCTCAGGGTTTTGGAAATAAATGTAGTTTTACCATGAGGCAAAGGAAGGCCATCGCAGGGGCCACATGCTCCAGGAGGCCTCAAGAAATAAGCAATCGATACATGATTAAAAACAGAGGACCAGAACACCCCACAGAGTGGTGCAGTAGTGAGTCCTAAAATGTGAGGCTGAGTTAGCATTCTAGTACCTCTAGATTTCTCAACACAAAGTCAATGGGATATTTGACTGGGTTTTTATATAAATGCTTGAAAAAAGGGGAACAAGATTTTGTGATGTAAAAAAAAATGCACAGTGCTGTGAAAAAGTATTTGCCCCCTTCCTGATTTCTTATTATTTTGCATATTTGTCACTCTTAAATGTTTCAGATCATCACACAAATTTTAGTATTCTACAAAGATAACCTGAGTAAATACAAAATGTAAGTTTGGAGAGCTTTTTTCCCTTAATAAATAAATCATCATTTAAAAACGGCATTTTGTACTAACTCAGGTTATCTTTGTTTAATATTAAAATTTGTGTGATCATCTGAAACATTTAAGTGAGACAAATATGCAAAAAAAAATAAGAAATCAGGAAGGGGGCAAAAAATTTTCATAGCATTGCATCTGGACTTGCCCCACAATTTCCAGCTTTTATTGTGTTTTAAAATGGACAGTTACCAGCAAACTGCTACCATGGACAACACAATTGTGAGCCCTTTAAACTAATAATTTCCTATTGTCTTTAAAAAAAAACGGTATTACACATGATCACTAGATCATCAGCTTTATTTACTTTAGCTGTCGGTGGTTTTAATGTTAGGGCCAATAAGTGAATGAAAATCAAAATCAACGGCACAAGAGACACAACAAGGCTCAAACTTTACACTCATTGCTTTGGAAAAAAAGTCTAAAATTTTACACAGAAAAAAAAAGCTTACCTGAGCCAGGAGGCGGTAGACGAACACTTGCTTGAGCTGACCAAAGCGGTAAACTCTGTAAATGCTCTGGATGTCATAGGAGGGATTCCACGAGGCATCAAAGATGATGACTCTGTTAGCAGCTACCAGGTTGATGCCAAGTGAGCCCGCTCTTGTTGAGATGAGAAACAATCGGCCTCTAAATCGAAACAAAATATAGGAAACTTCTTTTATAATAAATTCCCACAATGCTGCTCTAATTTATTCCATAATAAGCTGCATAAAAAAAATCTAAATCGTAAAATATTTCATACCGGACATTGGCAGCATTATTAAACTGATCTGCCCATCTCTCCCTTAACTCAGCAGAAGTTGAACCATCAAGACGATAGTAGTCGATGTTTTTTATCCAGCTTCCCTCTGTAAAAACAAAGATGTGTGATTAATGAAAAAACATAAGGAAGTATCACAGTCACTTCCTTCTGTCTAGAAACAGAATACCTTTGGATGATGAGAGGCCTCTTGCAAGATGGGAGGCCTTCAGGAAATCCTCTATCAGGTCCAGTGAGATCAAGGATTGACTGAACACAAGCCTGGGGATCAATAGGACATACTTACTGTTAGAAATCTTGGGGGACTATTTGATCAGGATCTGTCCTTCAACTCCCATATAAAACAAAAAAATAAATAACATTTCAATAACAGCCTTTTTTCATCTTCATAACGTGACTAAAATCAGACCTATCCTGTCTCAGAGCGATGCTGAAAAGCTAGTCCATGCTTTTGTTACCTCTAGACGGGATTGTTGTAATTCTCTTCTATCAGGCTGTCCCAGCAAGTCGCTTAAGGCGCTCCAGCTGGTTCAAAATGCTGCAGCACGTGTACTGACTAGAACCAGAAGAACAGATCACATCACTCCTGTATTAGCTTCTCTGCATTGGCTTCCCATAAAATATAGAATAGAATTCAAGATTCTTCTTCTCACTTACAAAGCTCTCAGTGGACAGGCACAAATTTATCTTAAAGAGCTTGTAGTGCCGTACAACCCCTCTAGAACATTACGCTCCCAAAATGTTGGCCAGCTCGTGGTACCATCAGTCTCTAGAAGTAGTATGGGAGGTAGAGCCTTCAGTTACCAAGCTCCTCTTCTCTGGAATTATTTACTGACCACGGTTCGGGAGGCAGACACCCTCTCCACCTTTTAGGTTAGACTAAAAACATTCCTCTTTGATAAAGCTTTCAGTTAGGAACCAGCTCACAGAACATAGTTAAGACACATAGTTAAGATGCAATAGGCTTAGACTGCCGGAGGGATCTGGCACACTGAGCTCCTCCCTCTACATCTCTTTAACACTCTCTCTCTGTCCTCTCTCTATATCTGCCTTTGCCCCTTTTTGTTTGTTCTTGTACTCTTTGGTTTGGTTGGTCTTTGGTTCTTGTCTTGTAGGCAGCTAATATCAGGCAATTCCTGATATGAACTTGAGAGAGATCAGTAAATTAAATACATGGTAGTTCCTGCAAACAGCACACATATATTAGTATATTAGTATATATTAGTCATAAATGACCTGCTGCTGTGGACCTGTTCAACTCCATGCTATCCTAAATCAACAGAAATTTACCAAAATTCATATTTTTAGACAGTTAAACAAAATTTAATGGCAGTTCAGCTAGATGCTGCTATATTAATCAACATCATTCCTCTCCAGTTTATAATCATTACAGATGTTACTGTTAATATTAGACTGACCTCTCTATCCATGGTTGTTTTGATTATACATCCATAACAAATATCTTTACTACCATACAGACATGAGGACCCTCTTGATAATGGAATGCCACATCTCAAGGGGCTAACCTCGAATAAATATATATTCAGCAGAGACAAATATGATGAGGACAGATTTATGATCTGGGCGTCTATGGGTTTGCTGCAATCATAAATTCTTATTTTTAGCCCCTTTGTCTCTGCCTGGATGGATACATCTCTGGAAGTGTGTATATACACGTACGCTGCCTGGTCAAAAAAAAAAAGTTGCCACCTGGATTTAACTAAGCAAACAGGTACGAGCCTCCTATTGGTTAATTACTGCATGGGCAATTATCTTTCAGTTGGCAACTAGTTATTTAACCCCAGCTGATGCAATGAGTAGCTTCTCATTTCTTAAACAGGGAGCATGAGACATCATTTTCACACATGGACTGGCCACCACAGAGTCCAGACCTTAACCCACTGAGAATCTTTGGGATGTGCTAGAGAAGGCTTTGTGCAGTGGTCAGACTCTCGCATCATGGAAATAAATCTTGTGAAGCTTACTGAAACAATGCCACAGTGACTGCGTGCTGTAATCAAAGCTAAAGTCTGTCCAACAAAATATTAAGAGTGTGTGACTTTTTTTTTGGTGGCGACTTCTTTTTTGACCAGGCAGTGTATGTGTATTTATATGTGTATTTATATGTGTATATATGCATATATGTGTATCTATAAAATGAGGAGTATGGCTTCAGCCTGCTCTATTGTAAAGTATCTTGAGATAACACTTGTTATGAATTGGCGCTATACAAACAAAGATTGACTGATTAATTTACTTACAAATTTGGTGGACATAATTAGCAGGTAGCATTTTAACAAACAGTAATTCTACAAACTTACACTTTGTCTCCAAGGTCTTCAGCCATTTTGAGGATCTCAAACAAGATCAACATTTTCCCAGAGTGCTCCATGACTTTGGCATCCTCTTCTGACAGCAGACTGCTGAACCAGTTCTGGTTGGGACTTTGTGGGCTTGAGCTGGAGGTTGTTTGGTTTCCTACACAGAAGAAAACTCATGTTAATTGTATATTGTATATGGAAGGATGCAGAGAAATCTGATATCCATTGCTCTATCATATAAATACCAAAAAACTGTAGGTACACAAGGTATACAAGATCTGTTAGAAATCCATGGTCTCATCTTTTAGCCAAATCATAGAAAAGTGTTGATACATTTGTAGAAGATTATCATTTAGGGCAATGCTAACATATTTTTAAGTACCTAAATTAAAATATATTAGTGCCATTAGGGAGTGCTTTATGTGATTGAAGCTCTGTTTTAATATATATCTCCTGTATTGTGCTCTTGCTATACCTGCCTCTGAATTGCCTCTTAGGGACAAAAAAAAACAATGTTTTTTGAACTGAATTGAACTCAAATACAACTATATTAATTTACAGTTTGGCTTCTTAGGTACGTTTAAAGAGAAAAACGTGTAACTATCAGTGATAATTACAATTTATGGACTTTTTATTGACTGAGCTGAACTAATTTTTAAAAAAAATTTCATTGACAAATTTAGACTTTGAGGATAAATGTCTTGGATGTCACTGAAATCAATGCACTTTTGTCAGAAGACCAGACTCCATCCAAAATAACTGTCAATATTAACACTGCAGTGGATTATATAAGGAACGTTTATCTATTTAGGTACAGTATCACAGCATAGTTTGGTAACCTGTCTCTGCATTTAAGTCCAAGCTGATCTTATTGAATCAAAAAGCAAGGGAAATTATTAGAGCTACACATCACACATCTAATGGCAGGCAAATAAAACTGCCCCTCACCCAAACAGACAGTGAGCTCCTGTTGTCTGATGAGAGATTTGCAGGTCCTTATTGAAAAATGAAAGGGTGTAAGAATTGATAAATCTCTGTGCATATTAAACTTTTAAATAATGACAAATACAGCAGGACAGACACTAGGCTATGGTTTCTTGTTCTCTAGTGTTTCTTCGTCACTTTGATACAGAGCTTTTTTCATCTTGATCACTTCTATGATCTATCTATGATGTGGCTATTGTATCCAGACGTGTGATATTGAGCTATTATAATATCGTTATAATATGGACCACCAATCATGCAGTGTGTTACAAAGGCTATGCTGTCATCTATGTGTAAGACCTCTGGTCTTGTAAGTAGCATATCAAAAAACAGATTTAATCTCAAGACATTAGATTTAATGACTTATATGTTTTTTCTTTGTATTAAACAGGATATGTCTATTGTGTATAGTGTTTATTGGATTTTAAATTGTATTTTATACAGTGTATTCTGTGTTACCATTTTAACCTGACACGCCAGAGAGGCTGTTTGATTGTATGTCTTGAGTCACTTTGTCACAGGGACTACAGATGGATGTTTACATTTCGCTTTAATTCAATGCAGCCTTTTCAGATTCAGATTTAAGCTCATAACTTTATTTATCCTAAAGGGTATTTTAGTTTAAACAAGCTTTTTCATTTGTATAAATGATCAATGTTACTGCTCTTTGGCCCTTAATTAATACAAAAAATAATAACTAACACATTATTAATCTTCTTAGAATTGTATAATAGTAATTGCTATAGTTAGTAGTTCATTTTTACCATGACAGATTTCTCATTCTGTGGTAGACTAAACATTATCTTTGTTTTTATAAGTGTGCTGAACAGTGTAGATCATTTTAAATGCATGAATACCTTCCACTGTTGGAGCTCCTTTGGACCCATCAAAGTTGACTGCAGCACTGCTGTCTTCAATATTCCCATCTTTCTCTTTGTTTTGGTTCAGGCAACTGCATCAGTAGAAAAACACAAAGGGAAAAAGATGGCGGTAAAAAGAATTCCCACTTTTATCTATTAAAAATAATTTGGTTGACCTATGTTCAAAGTTGATGTTATGTCCTAAATGTAAATATTTTTTATGATCACACGTATTCATCTTGAGTTCTGTCAGATATTCAGTACAATGAAGTGCTTTGGTGCACTCTGACTCAACAACTTAAAAAATCTCTAAAATGCATATTTAAACAAAAGGTTTTATAAAAATCAAATAAAGTGAGAAGTCTTTGTTCTAATGGGTTAAGATTTTAAACATCTTACCTCTCAGCTGCATTCATTTCTTTGAGTTTCTGCTGAGTTGCAGGTTTAGCTTTATTCTTCTTCTGCAAAACATTCTGTGATCAATGCTCTGTTAAAAAAACTCCACGTGGTAGAAGACAAACTTGCATGTCATAAAAACATGTTCACATTTATATTTTTGATACCTTGTTTACTTTGCTGATGCTGCTGAGATGAAGGCACCATGGATGAGTCCAGATCCTGCCGAGCACCTGAAAGTCTTTAAACAGGTTTGCTCCAAGCCTCATCTTTGCTGTGTTTGTCAGTGAACCAACACCTGAGAAAAAAAAAACAAACAAGCATCTTCATCTTCACCTTCACCTTTCTAAGTGTATCTTCGTTTTCGGGTGAAAGTTATTCACTAGGCTCAACTTCATGGATCACTGACATAACTACAAAACCCAAAACCAGTGAAGTTGGCACATTGTGTAAATCATAAATAAAAACAGAATACAATGATTTGCAAATCCCTTTCAACCTATATTCAATTGAATACACAGCAAAGACAAGATACTTAACGTTCGAACTGGTAAACTGTGTTATTTTTTGCAAATATTAGCTCATTTTGAATTTGATGCCTGCAACATGTTTCAAAAAAGCTGGCACAAGTGGCAAAAAAGACTGAGAAAGTTGATGAATGCTCATCAAACACTTATTTGGAACATCCCACAGGTGAACAGGCTAATTGAGAACAGGTGGGTGCCATGATTGGGTATAAAAGCAGCTTCCCTGAAATGGTCAGTCATTCACAAACAAGGATGGGGCGAGGGTCACCACTTTGTGAACAAATGCGTGAGCAAATCATCGAACAATTTAAGAACAACATTTCTCAACGAGCTATTGCAAGGAATTTAGGGATTTCATCATCTACGGTCCGTAATATCATCAAAAGGTTCAGAGAATCTGGAGAAATTACTGCACGTAAGCGGCAAGGCCGAAAACCAACATTGAATGCCCGTGACCTTCGATCCCTCAGGCGGTACTGCATCAAAAACCGGCATCACTGTGTAAAGGATATCACCACATGGGCTCAGGAACACTTCAGAAAACCACTGTCAGTAACTACAGTTCGTCGCTACATCTGTAAGTGCAAGTTAAAACTCTACTATGCAAAGCGAAAGACATTTATCAACAACACCCAGAAACGCCGCCGGCTTCGCTGGGCCCGAGCTCATCTAAGATGGACTGATGCAAAGTGGAAAAGTGTTCTGTGGTCTGACGAGTCCACATTTCAAATTGTTTTTGGAAAGTGTGGTCGTCGTGTCCTCCGGACCAAAGAGGAAAAGAACCAGCCGGACTGTTATAGGCGCAAAGTTCAAAAGCCAGCATCTGTGATGGTATGGGGGTGTATTAGTGCCCAAGGCATGGGTAACTTACACATCTGTGAAGGCACCATTAATGCTGAAAGGTACATACAGGTTTTGGAGCAACATATGTTGCCATCCAAGCAACGTCTTTTTCATGGATGCCCCTGCTTATTTCAGCAAGACAATGCCAAGCCACATTCTGCACGTGTTACAACAGCGTGGCTTCGTAGTAAAAGAGTGCGGGTACTAGACTGGCCTGCCTGTAGTCCAGACCTGTCCCCCATTGAAAATGTGTGGTACATTATGAAGAGTAAAATACAACAACGGAGACCCCGGACTGTTGAACAGCTTAAGCTGTACATCAAGCAAGAATGGGAAAGAATTCCACCCGAAAAGCTTCAAAAATTGGTCTCCTCAGTTCCCAAACGTTTACTGAGTGTTGTTAAAAGGAAAGGCGATGTAACACAGTGGTAAAAATGCCCCTGTGCCAACTTTTTTGCAATGTGTTGCTGCCATTAAATTCTAAGTTGATGATTATTTGCAAAAGAAAATAAAGTTTCTCAGTTCGAACATTAAACATCTTGTCTTTGCAGTGTATTTAATTGAATATAAGTTGAAAAGGATTTGCAAATCATTGTATTCTGTTTTTATTTACGATTTACACAACGTGCCAACTTCACTGGTTTTGGGTTTTGTACAATGTGGAGCAATGGAGGGGTGGGGTACCTTTGATGAGGGGTGGACAGGGTGCCGAACTATTCTGCTCATGTAAAAATGAAGTAACTTTGATAAATATATACTCAAGTACAAGTACAATGTACTTGACTTAAACTGTACCCCAAATACTGAGTACTATACTTACTTTTGCAAAAAAAAAAAAAAAAAAGGAAAACAGCTGGATTGTGATAAGTCAACAGTTATTAGTTTCTTTATGTAATAGTGGGGGTGGTCATTGGCATGAATCTGGTAATATGGGTCATGTGATATGGGGTGAGATGTGATGTGTCACAATACATCACAATATATCACAATACTAGCAGGGTGAAATATCAGTACTGTTTTTCAAATTACTATTTTTTGGAAATATCTGATGTATTCAGAACCCAAAATATTAAGTGCATAAAAAAACACATATTCTAAACAGTGCTATTTACACAAAGAACGATCCCTGCAACAGGATACTCTTTATTCTCTGTTCCAGTGACAGAAATGATAACAGCAAACGTAACTTAGGTGGCGAGTCAGATAATTGAATGGCTGCTGTCAACAAGCAGCTGGAGGCTGAAATATAATATAAAACAAATGTCCTGAAGTCTAAGAATTATTTATCTTTAAAATACCAACATTACGCTTAAAATATCAATCTGTGAAAAAATATGACCTACCCCTATGGACATCTTGTTTCTAATGCTTTGGTATCAAATATTGAAACAGTATTGATTAAAGTTTGAGTATCATTTCATTTCAAATATATGGTGGTACCTGGTATCAAAAAAAATCTGGTACCAATTTTGATAGAAAAAAAATGTCTTGGTTTAGATTTTATATTTAATTACTTTACTCAGTACTCATAAACCATGTAAAATGTAATTCAGTACAAAACTTCCCACAAAAATTACAAAAGTTGAAGTGCTGGTTTTAGAAACTACTCAAAAAAGTACAAGTACAAAAAAAGGTATTCAGCTTTAGTAACATAAGCAAATGTAAAAAGATACTTTTCACCCTTGGTTACTAGTAACAATAAACATTTAACACTTTGCCGTTTAGATATAAGAATGAACTGACAAAAGAAAATTCTGAAAAAGTATAAATGCAGACTCTTACCAGAGATGCGTTCGAGGTAGAAACGGTACAGCTGATACTGAAGGGGAGAAACTCTCACTGCCAGCACGTACTCATGTTTTGGAGGTAGAAACTGAGTCAGCTCAGAGTAATCTCTTCTCTGAAGAAATAAACATGGATGTAAGACAGAACAAAGCCTTTTCAAGCACATATGCAAAGCACCATCCTCTACCTGCACACATCCAGCCAACATAGCATGAAGAACATGCGCTCGCTTCTTCATGATCCTGACATCTTTTGGTGTGGAATCAGCACACTGGCCGTTTTGTATGGGGTTAATAAAACGATTCCTGAATTCCCTCAAAGAGCCAAGAAGATTCATCTTGATGAAATTGACCATACAGTGGTCTGTGGGAACAAAAACAAATAATTAGTAGAAAAAAGTTATTATTATTATAAGTATAATTAATTTCTTCTTTTTTAAAACTAAAAAGTCAAGTCCACTCTCAGTTTGCTCACATATAAAAATGTCTGCCTGCCATGCTGTAGTTATTGGTCAGAGGTATCCAGTTCATTTTTTATTCTTTCTACTTGGAAATTGTTCGAGGAAAGTTTTGATTGACAGGCTATATAGGGAATTACAATTAGTTTATATGCAGAAGAGGGAGGGTGCTTATCAAAAATATTTACTTTCGCAGCACACACACAATATTCTTCCAGTGTTCTTGTGATCCGCAGTGCAATATATTATATTTGTAATGCCCTACAATATTTGTACCTATACTCAAACAACAAAAACAGTCAACCCCTTTCAAGCTCTTATCATAATTCAAATAAACAGAATGAACCAAAGACTCAAAAATGGTTCAACTCTCTGTTAAGTTCTGTCACATAGCCTGGCATGGTCAGCCAAGAGATTAAAAGAGTTGAGCCGTTTGTCCCAAAGTATTTCAATTCATACACTGTTGATATTTTATCAAACCAAACTGACTCAGATTAAACTCACAGTTTTTGCAATTTAAGGAAATTAACCCCTGGGGTAACAAGCAAAAAGTGTGTCAACATGTGCCTCAAAAGGCACAACACTACAGTTAATGGCCAAGTAAATTAAAAAAGACTTTAAAGTCAAGTTAATTGACCTAGAGATATGTTAAACTATTCATTTGAGACAACAGTGTGTGATATAGACAGACACAACAGAGTAAGATAAAGATTTAAAAGCACAGTTCAGTCTGTGGCAGCCTTTCATGAACTAACACAGATGTGTATTGTTAGCTTTAAACATGAATAAAAAAAACCAAAAAAAAAACCAAAAAAAGACATTTAAAAGTACTGATCGTCACTGAAATGCACAAAACTTGAAGCAAGAAAGTTTCAACTCTGAAATAAATTCCAGCAACACCATTCAGGTAAAAAATGGCTGCTTTTACTGCAAATAGTGCGTTTTGAGTGCATAAAAAGCTTTGAAAAGAAACATAATAATAGGCCCTGGAGAAGAAGTCCCTGACCCCTACTAGGGTCCAAACCATCTACTACAAGTTAAAAGGATGCCCTAAGATTTTTGCACTTTGTCTCATGTCATGTTGTTGGGTATTGATTAAATTCCAGTTCATAATTCAGCTATGTGGTAAATGAAAACAATTATGCTTTCTGGCAAATAAAACTTCTATTTTAAAATTAATGTATAATCTTCTGGCTTTTCTCCAAGGTGATAGTGCGATGCAGAGCTGGTTACAATCTCACCCAAGGTGCAAAAATAGCTGGAGCACCCTCGTTAAAGGTCACTCATGCTTGTCCTATTGACCTGGGCTTCCTGTTACCTTATTCTAAACCCACAGTTACATATCTTGGAATAAAAAACCAACTGTGGTTTTGATTGACTGCCAAACTATGTTGTTAAAACCAGTGTTGATTTAAGAATTAATTCTAGTATTCTACTTTTGGATTTTGAATCCTTAAATGGCTTAGCACCTCAATCCATTCCTGACATCTTAAAAATCTGAACCCTCTCAAGATCTCTAATGTTTGCTGAGCAGCTTCTTCTTGTGCCCCAATGACAGGCTTAAAATCTGAGATGATCAAGCTTTTGTTACAGTGGCTCCTAGCTAGATGGAGGAAGTTACCTCCCTCAAATCAGATTGTCCTCCACATTATCAACCTCTGAATCACGCCTTAAAGCGTATTTTTAATAAGTTGGTTCTTGAAGATTGAGAGTTATGTGGTCCTTGACATTCTTACACTATCTTTTATGTGATTTACTGGCATTTTATGTTTTCTTATTCATTCAGTGCTTGTACTGATTTTAAAGTAGCTTTAGGCGCTGTTATGTTTTCTGCATTTTTAGGTGTTTCTGTGTATGGCTTAATTTTTTAATTGTGCTTAAGTCACTGTGCAGCCCTTTGGAAGACAAATGTTTTCTCTTTAAATCTAGGACATAAATTAGATGGATTACACACAGTACAGTAAGACATGTTTTTGTTCTGTACAAGCAATTACAGCACTACAGTTTTTATAACTGTGTCCTTGGATCTATATAACCACAGAAAACTGTGACCTCATTGTGATTTTTAAATCCACCGTGTTGCAGACTCACACTCGATCAGGTTGTTTTGTAGCGGTGTGCCAGTTAGCACCACTCGTCTTCGAGTCTTAACGGCATTCATGGATTTGGAGACACTGGAAGCATAATTACGTAAGATGTGACCTTCATCACAAACAACAAAATCTGGACCTGAAAATAAATACAAACACACAGAGGTAACATTAGATCACCTCAACAAGCAAAACAAGCTGACAGCAAAATGGGACACTTAGACACAGTTAATGCACCTGGATCCACCAGCATGCTGTTTAAGGTCCTCTTTTCCTCCTCCCCGTAAACTTTCTGCACAAATGACAGATTACGATACATCTCATAGCCCAAAATCATGACTCCTCCATCCCTCTGCCACCTCTGCAGAGCAGGGATACGCTCATGAGGTTTCATTGTAGCCAGCTGTGTTACCTGGAGCAAGATCAACAGGTGTGATTACAGATGTTTGGCAAATATGAAGACACAAAGCACCCAAAACAAACCTGAAGTGACCTCATTTATGATCAATAACATCATCACTGCTTTTCAAACCTTGAGTTTATCCTGCCCCATGTTGCTTTGCCATTTCTTGAACTCGTTGACCCAGTTGAGGACGGTATTGAGAGGACACACGACCAGAGCCGTCCTGAATTTCAGGCTCTTTGACAGCAGCACTGTGTGGAGGAACGTTACCACCTAAAAAATAACACAACTATGAATATGACAGCATAGAAAACTCTGGTCAAACTAGATTTCATTAGTTTAACCTGAAACTGGCAATATCCTGATACTTGAATTTATTTATTTATGTTAAAAAATAGAAATATGACATAAGAATGGGGTGTACCAAGAAGACCAAACAGACTTCATCATGTGCTTGAAAAAATGCAGAAAGTGTACTGTATGAATTGCTTAACACTTACAGGAGTTGGTTTTGTTAGCAAATGATCTAGAAATCAAATGTGATCAGAGTTAGAAACTCCTGGGTATCAGTAGCAAAAGTCTGATGTACAATGCATCCTGAGTGTTTTTGGATGTTGTAACATCTCAGAGAAAGTAAAAAAAGAAAACCTTAAGGATAGGCTAAAATTAGAGCTTGCTGTCTGTTAATATGTGTTTATTAGTTGTGATTCATTATAAAAGGATGAATTGAAACAAACCAGTGGCTGTCCTCACCTGCAGAGTTTTTCCCAGGCCCATGCAGTGTGCCAGTATGCAGCCTGATCCATGAGTGGAGTTGGCCTTCTTCACAGACTCACAGCAGCTGTTCCAGATGAACTGAACACCTGTTTGGGAAAAAAACAAAAGATAAATAGGAATGACTGTGACAACACAAAAGTGTAAAAACATGCAACTAATAAATTAAAATGTCAGACAGTTTGCATGAGGTACAACAGTGGTGACACTATCTTCTGTGGGGAAATGCTTTTTTTGATTAATTGTAAAACCTTCAACCTTTCATTTGATGGTGACATGTTCACACTCTTAATTACCTCAAGTTTTTAAACAACAGTCTTATTGCTTAGTTTTTTGAGAAAAAATCTAATGTAAATAAGAGTGTTAGTAACTATTGTTGCTGCATATATCAAATAAACACAAAAACTTCAGGGTAAAGGGGAGAAGAGAGAAAAGAAAAGGGACAGTGACAACAGTCTCAAAGTATTTACAGACTAAAAATAAGTTACTCAAGAAAAGCTATGAAAATATTTGCCATTGCTGCATGAACTGAATGTCCTTGGCAGAGTGAGAGACATTGCAAACACTTACCATCCACCTGGTGAGGCTTCAGTCTTGTCACCAGGTTTCTGTGCACCTGAACAAGGGGCTCCTTTGTCTCCTCATCCTGATCCAGGACCAGTTTAGTAGTGATGGGGCACACCACTTGAGACAACTCATCCTCTATAACAATTATCTAAGACAAAATGACAAACAGGTTGCATTAGGATACTTCACAGTTATCCTCAAACAAATCCTCTTACTTGCCAAAAAAACATTGATGTGCAATATGTTGGTACCAGACATACATCAGGCAAACATTCTGTTAAAAATGGCAAGGTGTGTTAGCCATGATGCCAATCAGTTCTGAATCAGCAAATTTATAAAGAAAAAAACACCAGGCTGCTGTTTTAGAGTAAATAAAATTACAAACGATAGGGACTCTATGTAGCAGTCCTGATGAAACCGTAAATTCATAATGATAATTTCACAGACACAAGAAAAATCCAAAATGCTAAGTTACAACCTATAAAAAAGGAAAACAGAAACATTACAATGGACCAAAATTTTAAAAAATGACTAATCCCTGGTCTTGGTCTTACTTGCAAAAATTCCCCACAAATAACCCCCAAACTAGAATAGTCCAAAGACGCACATGAGTCAAATTGAACGTAATAAAGAGAACAATAGATAGATAGAACAATACTACCTTTATATGCTACAGGCATCAACACAGTGCAGTTTACAGTTTGTTTGACCTGCTGAGTAAACAGTACCTCTCTCATGTCCTCCAGCTGTTTCTCCCTGTCTGCCAGCCGCTGGCATCTCTCCTCCTCCTCTCTCAGAGCTTCCTGGGTTTCAGTGCGCAGATTCTCATCTTCAATGATTTTGCGGATCTTTTTGCGTCCTTTGGGGGTCCCTTTAATGTCACTCGTTTCTTCATCGGTATCCTGTCGGTCACTCTGCTCACACACACACAGATGGATCATAAGTCACCAGAGTCCTCTGGAGGAAAAACTGAAAACTGATAAAATGAAAAAAGCAGTTTTAACACCAGCTGCTACCTTTTCACTGCCAGAGTCAGATAACAAAATACAGGTCACTTTGTTCTTCTGGTCCTGACTGCTGGATAACTCCTTATTGGTGAGGGGTTCAGAGCTAAAAAAACAACAACAACAAAACAAGAGACTCATCACTAATTAGAATTTAGCCTGATAAATGTGAATGACAGTAAACAAAAAAGCTTTTCTGTAAAACCAAATCAAGAAAGTTTTAACAACAAAAAATAGCAACCAACACAGTTAATAAGATAAGGAATCCCAAGACAAACCAACTACTTCACAAACCAGATGAAATACTGAATGTGTTTGAAGATTACTATAAAGAGTTATATACACAACCTCCCTCAGCAGATGAAGATACTATCAGAAATTTCTTCAACACACTTGATCTGCCATCCATAGGTGAAACTCAGAATAACCCTCTTCCAGCTGAGATTAAAAAGGAAGAAATGCAGGAGGCTTGAGCCTCAAGCACAAGCCATCCAACAGAGTGTTGACCTGGAGGGTTTGGAGATTGGAGAGAGGAAGCACATAGTGGGCCTCTTTGCAGACGATTTGATTGTCTTTCTAGGACGCCCAAAAGAAGGTTTCCTCTTGCTGTTCAATCTTCTTGAGGCTTTCCGTCATTATTCTGGATACAAAATTAACACTGCAAAAACTCAGGTTCTTACATTTAATTTCACCCTTTCTCAACAAATTAAAGATATGTACAGCTTTAATTGGAAGTGTAAAACCAGTCACGATAACCAAGAAACTTGTTAAATTGTATGATGCCTATTATAATGTTACTGACCAAAACATCCTAAAAGATATACAGAGGTGGTCGACTTTACCTTTAGACTTTAGCTCTAGAATAAAGGTCATCAAGATGAATATTGTCCTTGCCTAAGAAGTAATGAACATGTTGGATTGTCTTCTTTGTTCATGTGTAGACTTGAACACTGTCATAACTTAATTTACAAGGCTGCTATTTAGGTCTGCTTCCTTCATACCATCTTACTCTTGTCTGTGTAACAAGTGCATGGCTGCTCATTGTCTGTCTGAAACTCTGGAGACTGTGCTGCTGCCTGTTTTGGCCAGGACACTCTAATATAACAATAAATTATCAATGAGATTTAAAAGTAACTAAACTAACTTTTTAATCATTCATCAGTACTTCCATCTAATAAGCATTTAATAATTATTAATTGATTATTTATTCATACAGCCAGAAATGCTTTATTGCATAAACAAAGAATTTGTTTAGCATTAGTAAATATTAAACATCTGTAAAGCATTTAATATTCTTTTGTTATAACATTAATTAATTATTCCAGGGATTTTCAAACTTTTCATCTCAGGACCCAAATGTGAACTTTATTTTCTTAAAGGGACCCATACTTACAAAAGAAAAACATCATGTTATGTCTCAACATCTATTTTTTTTTTACTTTTCTATGGCCCAAGCACCGTTTCTGTAACACTTCTTTTGTTGCATTAAAATATATGTCTGACCTTCCATAGTTTGGGAAAGGATGATTTAGTCATACAATTAGAAATGTTTTACTGATGTATAAACAAAGCATTTAGGGCAGCTGTGGCTCAGTCTGGTCGTGCGCCCTGTCAGTGATCGGAAGGTCACAGCTTCGTGCCCAGCTCCTGCTGTCATGTGGCAATGTGTCCTTGAGCAAGACACTTACGCCCCAGTTGCTCTCACAGCTGCAACAGTGGCGTGCAAATGGCTATGAAAGGGAGTGAATGTATTCGCTGATACTGATGGACAACTTACATAGAAACTCTATGAAACAATCAGTGAATGAATGTGAGAGTGAATGGGTGTGAATGTGTCGATGTGACCTTCGGTGTAAAAGCAGCTTTGAGTGGTCTAAGAGACTAAAAGAGCGCTATATAAGCTCAAGTCCATTTACCATAACCATTTGCTCAGCATTAGTAAGTACCTAAATTAGCATATATGACAGTGATAATAATAAAAAAGTCAATTTAAGTTATTTATTTTCAGTTAATGCTTCATTGATACATACCAAACCATAAGTTTAGGGTTAGGATCTTACTCATCAAAAACCATGTTTAGCTGTTTGTAAAAGATGATGAAAATAATTGCGGACATTTTACTCCTAATTAACTTATGTTCCATTGTTGCTTTAGGAATTTATCAGTACCTTTATAACTGGTTATAAATGATCTAAATATCTGAATTCTTTAAGTAGTAACTAATGCTTAATGAATGTATAGCAAGCGCTCACCTGATGCCTAATAACTGTAGTGAATAAAGTGTTGCCAACTTATCTCTAGTATATGGCAACAGCTGAATCACAGCAGGGTTGATATTCAAAAAATGTCTTTCTCTCGTGTGATATTGCTTAAATATCTAACACTGTGCATCCTTATTTAAATTTATTTTTATTGTCCATGTCATTTGAAAAGCATACCTCTTTAGCTTTATTCCACCTGCTTCATCTTCAGATTGACTCAGCTCGTCGCTCATCCCAAAATCCTCTGGCTCTGCTTCATCACTGTCACCATCACTGTCACCATCAGCTGGACACAAATCAAAACCAGAATTTAGGGCAAATCAGCTGCTTTATGGTACTGTAAAAATTTCATGAGCTGGACATGTTCTTACAGCTCAGCTTTCTGCCCCGTGCTCTTTTCCTGTTCTGCTGTACGTCGTCTTCTCCCTGTGCTGCCTCCTTTCCACCTGCTGGTTCCTCATCTAAGGTGAGTTTGTGACGGAGGAGATGGTGCCTGGATCTCTCCTCCTCAGATGTTGTGTCAGACAGCTCTGAGGACGAGTCTTCCACTGAAGTACAAACAGAGTCTACAGTAACTTTCTTTCTTTGTACCCCCAAAAGGCATCACATAATTTGAGTTTCAGTCATCACAATTTGCTTTGAAGACATATTTAAGTGTGAATCAGGTTGAGATAAGCTTAAAATATTTGTGCTTGTAGAGAAGATGCACAAGAATAAACCTAAGATGTTCAACTTTTAACTTACCATCTTCATTTGTTTCTTCATTTTCACTCTCCTGTTTGTTGACCTTGTCCACATCTGACTGTGATTCATCATCCTGCGTCTCCTCATCTGAAGATATATCATCACCCGAGGAGTAGTTTGCATTGATTTGGGCCAACAGAATTTTCTTAGCGATTCTTTTGAGAGTAGAAAGAAAGGAAAAGGCACCTGAGGTTGATTTCATCATCAGTTAAATTGTCTCTAGCTTGATATTGTCATTTCTGAGTCAAAGGCAGAATTACTTCTAGAATAACAGATAAATTGATACGAAACATATTGAGGGATATATGACCAGCAGTTGTTGCCTTTAAATACATTATATGTGAATTTCTACTGTCAGTCACTTCAGCTCAAACACAATTTGTCCCATTATAAAGGTCAAAGAGTGACCTAGTCTTTATTTAGCACAGTAAACAGCCAGAGAAAAGAACAACTAACTCAAACAAATACACATCAGAAAAAAGTAAGACAAAAATGAGACAAAGAGATTTTTCAAAAGTAAGAATTTATTACAGCAGGTTTCTTCACAGAAAAAAAACACAGTTCTAAGTTTCTTTCATTTGGGACTTGGGGGAGGGGGTTCTTTCATTTTTTATAGAATTTATCCTGCTTCAGTTTGACACAGGTTTTTGTCTTTTTTCTGGGTAAAGTTGGAACTACAGCAGTCATTGATCCTTCGGTCAGCTATGCACAGTAGCTAACACATAAAGACCAATTACCTATTTGCTACTACCTGCCAACAAATTAAAGTGAAATAAGGAGGAAAATGAGAGGGGAAAACTCACTAGATAAAGGCTGTACATGATCATTTACAAAAAAGAAATCATTTAAGCATCAGTGGGATTTATGATTTTTAAATGAGGACACTGAGCACTTAAAATAAATAGTTTTTAGAGAGGGGAAAATGTTATGGTTTAATGCAGTTTTGCATTGGAACTAACCCTCTACATTTATCATGTACTCAACTCTTTTTTTTTGGGGGGGGGGGGGGGGATTTTTGATGCACAAAAGCTGTGATCACTGAATTTAGTTAGTCTTCTTGCAACTCTGACACATTCTTTCTCTGTAGGGCTTGCACAACTTGTTGTGTGGTTGCAGATTGTGAATGTGTAGTAATAAAACAGCACTTGTGATGTTAGTCAAATTCTTGAGACATGCTACTATTCTGATGCTAAACGGAAACCAAAACCACCTGTTTTTTTATCACTAATGATCAATAAGAGGCTGTTTGACATCAACCTGTTGTTGAAAGAACTGATCACTCTACCTTTAGAGTCTGTTTGACTCCAGCACAATAAAGCAAGTGGCTGTTTCCTCGCCCAGTGGGCTGAGCCTTTTCATTCTCTCTTTCACCACACAGCGGGTCTGTCATTGCCACAAATGTGCTTCTGTGGTTGATAATTTCATAGCCAAAGGTGCACACTGGTGTGTCAGACTCACAGGTAGCTCAATATGTCTACTTGATTTCACTTCAAGTTTAGATCATGTTGATCAAACATTACTTTTAACATTAACAATTATTATTGAGAACGTGTCAGTAACACAATAACTAACAACAATTGCATTTGTAAGTTTAACCAGTGGAGTAACATTGCTTTCCCTTAATCTCTGCACTCTTTCATTTTCTTCTCTGTGCATCTGTCTGTACGTTAGAGAAAGCTGCAGCCAGCAAGTGATGATAAAACTTGAAGAAAGTTTAAATATCAAACTTGTAAATAACTCAAAGACCAAAATGAGAACAAATATACTTGTTTGATGAACAATAATGTATAAAAATGTAACTGCATTTATTTCGACTTTATGTTAAAAACATTTATATGGGAAAAGGAAAAGAATATCACAATAGTTGTTTTTTTTCCCATTATTGTTAAGCCCTTTTATAAAGTTAACATGATGGTAACTCTGGTAATTTAATGCCATCAAAAAATCTGTGAATTTCTGAAGACCACTGAAAAACAGAGAAAATATCACAGGGAACAGAGTAAAATAAGATGCATGCATTCATGTCCTCTCAGGGCTTCCACAATGATGCGCTTAAAAACAAGATCTTATTGTCCAGTCTCTTTCCTTAATATCTCATTTTGTTCCATCTAAAATCCAAAGTGCAGAACTTTTCATTTAATAAATTTAAGGGAATTTCATTTCTGGAAACATGTCACAGTTTCTCATACAAAAGGTGGTGGTGGGTCCTGAGGTGAGACCAGTTGGGAACCACTGACTGAAGGTGACCATGAGACAAAAAGCTTGCACTGATTTGGCTGAACGTCTTTGCTCTCCAGAAAATGTCCTTTTAACTTTATCCCCTTCTTACAACTGTGAAGTTGTGCTTAGGTCCAATTCTGAGCTCATAGCGGTCAGTGGACTTGAGATGAAAGCTTCCATAGACATTTTAACAAATGTTCAATGAGGTTATGTTTTAAAGACACATCACAGCAATTTCAGGCGACAGCAGTGGCTACAGATCAGAGCTTTGAATTTCCTTTGTAACTTTATATAAGGAAAAAAAGATGAACAGAAAAACATTAAAGAAAATCTTTATAATGCCACACATCATTCATCATAACTGCAACTGGTCATCAGAAACTGTGAGGATTTCAACTTTTTATGATTTATCCCACTTATCACATACAAGACAAACTTTACATTTCTGCTGACCATTTCCTACAGATAAAACTGTACTACCCCTACAGCTTTAAAAAGACCTGTAATAAAAGCAAAAACTACTCTTTGCCCACAGGAAACTACAATTCCCAACATGTAAACTTCTGTTGCCTAATAACACTGCAATCACTGCTGTGATGTCAGAAAATCCGACCTGGAAAGACATAAGAAAGAAACATAGTCATCATTAAAAGCACAATGTGAAGTCAGTGCTTTGTGCACAATAATGGATGTTGTTTCATGGCCCACTCTCAATTCTCAGATATACAACCCTCTTTTATGTGTTCAATAAAATGACCTGCAAGACTTTAAGGATGCACTCACTCTGGTCATTTGGACAAGAGGTGTGCACTGGCATAGTGCACTTCTTAACGCATGATCACAAGCGCTGTAACAACATTAAAAGAGGCTAAACTGCACCTAGGAATAACAATTTTGCATACTGGGTGAGTTTTGGAGGGCTGTATATTATATATCAAAACAAATCAACATCAACCCCTGTCAACACAAGATATTTGATTTTTACCTGAGGACATCTAATCATTAGTAATAATTACTCTGGATATTAATGTACTTCTGTTTTTTTGTTTAATCTAACTTCCATGCAAATCGACCATGTCTGTAAATAGTCAAATCCACAGCAGAAATCTACCACATTTCCGTTCGGGGGGGTTGATTCTTTAAATGTTTTTTAACTTTTCTGCCAAGTTTTACTCCAACATTACCAATGTACTTTTGAAACTGTAATAAAATAGATCTTAACACATAAAGGCTGTTCTTATGGAGCTTTTTCACTTTGCGGTATTAGCTCGACTAGACTTTACTCAGTCGTTTTGTTTCCCTCAGGGATCATACCCAGCAAATAGCACAGTTTTTCTTATCACTTTCAGCAGGGTCCTGCATGAGCTGGCCAATACTAACATGTGACGTGGTAACATGTGACCTCTGAATGGTCAGAGTATCGCCACATCAGGATGGGGGTATCCAAACAAAATGAAACATCTTCAGTTGTCAGCTCTGCATGCCCATCCATACTCTCTTCTGCTATGATGACCTGCCTATGTTTAAGAGGTTCTACCAAACTTTATACTACGATGGAAAACGAAGTGGGATAGGTTCAAACTGCACTGAGCAGATCCCGCAAGTGAAGAAGCACCAGTAGAGTTTTTTCTTTTATTGATTTACGCATTTGTTCAAACTTGAATTTATTTGCATCTCCTCTATACGCACAGAATATCTCCCACCCCTCCTCCTGCTGCTGCTCCTCTTTACTGGAGCCTGATTGTACATCAGTTTTCTTTAGCTTTAAATTTTTTATTCACAGAATTGTTACAAATTTAATTTAAAAACAAGTCACTGATTATTCAATTATTCCACCACCTGATCCAAGTGTGGGTGAGGATTACTGTTGATGTGCTATAAACCGTTTTAGTCAGGTGCAGAAAGCTATGAATATGACAACTTAAAGGGGTCATATGTAGTAAAAGACATGACTCCCCTCTCATAATTTAACAGAAACTAAGTGAAAAAGACTTGGAATATGCCACAAAATCAGTAGAGTTCGACTTTTATCTCTGTGCTGCTTTCTGTTGTGCTGACTGTAAAAGAATATCTTGTAAACTGCATGTGTCATGCAAGGATGCAATGAAATATCCGTGCTTATGCGTGGTTGCAGCCGAAGCAGTGTAAGTGCAGGCTACAGGGGGACTGGGTGGGTATTGTGCCCAAGCACTTGAACAGGGTAACTTACCCTTGTGTGAGTGCACCCTAACTCAAATTGTTTTGATCCACTTTATTTTTTCTTAGAAAAAGTGACAGCTGGTTGACTGGTCAAGTTAGTTTTTAAAGTCTATGAGTTTGTATACATGAGATTTTATTGATCAGGTGCAGGCTACAGTTTGCTTAAGTAAATAGTCAGCAGAAATGTATTCTCTGTGTATAGAAAGTGGGGTAAAACAGACAAAAACACTGAGGTGAGGTGGGTGAGAATGGATGCATTACAATCACAGTGATGAGTTGATGGTGCAGATTCTTTACAAAACATTTAAAATACATCTAAAGCATCTCAAAGTCAGCTGCAGACACACTGGAATATCTGCTAAATATGTTAAATCAGCTTTATTTAAAACAAGAGATCAATAACAATATGACTGCATGTGGCAGAAGATTTTCTTTTATGTTTTATTGCTGCATCTTGTGTAATATTTTCTTAAGGGTAGAGTTAGCATATTTTTTCAGATGCTAGAATTCAGCAGCCATTACATTTCAGTCTCTTTAATGACTAAAGTGTCAGAATTATCTCAAAACCACAGCGGAGAAAAAGAGCAAAATTGTATAGGATATCTAGATGCAATACTGCAAAAGGTAATCTGGTGGAGATATTTGTCTACCTCAGTGAAAGCTTACACAATGGTATAAAACTTTTTGGTGCAGGACATAAGTCCTAAAAATATGTCACCCTAAAAAAAACACAAAAAACACCCTACATAATACCAATCTCCAAAGCACTTTGATCAATCATGTCTGTGTTTCAGAGGTTGTAATGCTAAAAAATTTACAGTAGAAAATTTGCTTAGTGTATTTTGTTGTCAGCATTAACAAGATTGGTACAATTTACTCAAAAGATCACAAAAAGGCTTGATAGCATAAATGCATTGAAGTATTCGGTGTCAGGTATTTCAACAAACAAACATTTAATCACAATATGAAAGCTGAACTTGTTCATTCAAAACTGTGACTTTATGAGGTTAACTTAAAAACAAATTGGAAAATAAGATGGTTTGAAAGTGAAGTACAACCACATCACACATGCTGAAATCTTTGCAAGCCTCACCGACCATGAATGAACACAGAAAATAGTGTGTGCTGCAGTATTGGTAACACGAAACATAATTCAAGATGTCACCTTTTCAAATGTGTTTGTGAATTTAATCTAGGAAAACAGTCCTTTGTGCTTTGCCTGATTACAGGACAGTACACTGAAGTTTAAAATATAATACTGTCACTGAAAACAAATCTGTAACATGAAACTTCAGCTGTAAGGCAAAAAAAACAAAAAAATCACACTTGAAATGTTTGCTCAGAACTCTACAAGGGAAAACATTTTCAGCCTCAGGGTTTCCCTTTTCATGTTAGGGTTTGCTTCATATGATAAAAAAATCTTGTTATAAATGTATTTCTTGTATTTACAAGTGTACTGGCTTGAACACAAAATCAAGAACACACAAGCAGTATGTAGCCCAATCTGAGCAAGGTTTTGTAAAATAATACTGGCCCTGTGCTTCACAGCGGGCCTCTAAAATGTGTATTTGATTTGACTGCAGCTACGCTTGGGTCTTGTTTGTATGGACCGTAACTGAGTCTTAATCACACGGGTGTTACTAGATTTGGAGCTGCTGACATTTGTAGCTGCAGATTTTCTCCCACTTTGAGGTTTATTTATAGACTCTACATCCAGGCTTCTTGAACCATACCTATTTTCTGGGTCATCATCATCTTCTGCTGCCCATGAGGGCCCAGACTGCTCCTCGTCTCCTACAAAAGCAAAACATTTTAGAGCATTAGTTGTTTGGTAGATTAAATCATGATGCTTCCATAGGGGTAATTATCAGAAAACAGTAAACAAAGAGATAAAACAGCTTAATAGAGAGGTGTAGTGATAATTTAATTCTGTAAGCCAACCTGAAAATTAGCATCTTACTGGTTCCTTTAACAAAAAAACTTTGTTTTTTTTAATTGTTTCAAAGTATTGGCTTAGAATAAGCTCTAAGGGGTTTAACCCTCATAAGGAAAAGCAGACACTTTTTGCTTTGAAATTTGACTTTTTCATTAAGAAGTAACACATATTATTCACAGACAACCTGTGCATTGTGTGATTGTTTCTTGGCAATCATTACTTGCCAAGAAACAATCACAAGTTTCTTTACCGCATAATTGGGCTTTGTATGGGAAAGAATCTGGCAATGTAATACGTTTCTTGACATAAGTTTGACAAAACGATATATCAGTTGACATGGATTAAGATGCATTGTGAGCACTCAAATATCAAGCTAACTGTGCGTGCGCACAAAATGCATTGACAATGCCTATCCAGTGACAACCTGCAATGAGAATTGACTCTAAAGTACATAACAGCACATGCAGCATTTCTTAGTCTTTTCCCATCAGTGGTTGGCAGGATTGCTCCCCAAGCTTGAGAGTGCCTCAACTGCTGGAACTAGAAGGACACCATCCCACTCTTAAGTGGATAAAAACATTAGATGAAGTAGAATCACCACATTTCTGGCCTTCTCTTCTGTTTCTGTCTCTTATGATATTTCCTTATTTCGTCCTTCAATATGGTTTTTTTGAAATGGAAAAAAACAGCTACCATGACCTGAAAGAAGACTGAGAACGAGAGAAAATTAGACCATGAGGACGGCTTGGCTTTATTGAGAGCTATAATAGCCACTACATCCATAGAGGAGGCTTTGGGTAGGTGACAGGAGTAAGGATTGGACAAAGCTGAGTTGGCCCATTCACTGACAAACTTAAGAGTCTTGGAGGACAGTCTGGCAGACTGCCACAGATAACAACAGCAGACAAGGTGATGTTTAATGCATGTTGGTGCTTGCTGATTTTACAAGAATAATTCAATCCAGATGAAAGCATCCAATGCCACTGTATGTAGTCTGAAGTAAGGTTGCAAATGAATATAGTTGTAATCTTTGAATTCCCGAAATGTGAGAGCTGTTTTAAATCATCTTACTATTTTAAGAAAACTGCCATGAAAGCAAATAAGAACCCCCCAAAAAAACCTTAATCTTAAAAAACCTGCTCCACACCAGTTTCATTCAGTGTTTGGGCAGTGGGATGCGATAACTTTTGTCCTTGATGAAGGTCCCCCTGTTACTTTTAATTTGCAAAACCATTTCACATTCTATTTGCCTTAAAATTATCATTTTAGTTTAGAGTCTGAGTTTGCCATCTTGGTTCAGCACTCAGGACACTTTAATTTATATCACACTGTACTATTTTCTAAAAATTTACTCTAAATGACTAACTTTAATTTATCAATCACCACCTGTTTTCATGTTGCATACCTTACCTTTCATGAGCTAGAGTCATAACAAAAGTGAACAAAATCCATTATTTTAGCAACCCTACAAGAGGCTCACCTGATGACTGGTGAAAAGCTGCTCCTCCCATTGAGGACACATCTTCAGTGATTGGCTTTATCTTCTGATCACTCTCATCACTCTCTGAGCCATCATCGTGATCATCTTCACTGGATGAGGAAGACGACTCCATTGCTTTCTGAGCAGATTTAGACTTCGACTTCCCAGGCGGTAACCTGCCCTGCTTTCTTGCCCCACCTTTATCCTCTATTTTTGCCAGGTGAGGCTTCCCTATCGTCCTCACTGTATTCAAGTGCTTTATCTTCTTCTTTGAGACTTGCTCATCACTGGAGGAATCAGTCCCACTTTCCCTTCGTGATTTCACTCTTCGGTCACATGAGCCAGGCTCAGGGGAGCCCCTGTCCAGCATCTTGCGTTTGCGGCGCATTTTTTCTGGCGAGAGCGGAGTGTTCTTTGTGAGCCAAAAGAGACATTTCTTCGCCACTTTAGTAGATGCTTTTCCCCCAGCCTCATCACTCTGAGCATCGTCAGAACTATGAGATACAGCCGCTCGCTCAAGCAGGGCTGCAGGAACTTCGTCTGAGTCTGAGTCGTCTCTTTCTCTGCTCAGACTTTGTTCCTCGGGGTTTTTGGCTGGTGCTGTGCCTGGGGCTTCCTCAGGGTCAGAGTCACTGTCACTGTCAGCAGCTGACAGAGACGATTTCCCCTTTACATCGCTTTGCCTGCGCAAAGGAGTTGTCTTCACACGGGGTGATCTTCTATTGCCTTGTTCCTCCTCTGGGTGTGGAGATGCACTGGGGTTTTCATTGCTTGTTTTGCTATCTGTCGTAGCACCAGCCACGCTCATCTCATCATCCTCTGATACATCCTGTCCCTCTGATTGTTGATCTTTCATGAGGCTGTCCTCCTCCATCTTTGGGCTGTCAGCGGGGGGCTTCTCTTCTGGAGGAGCAGGTGTTAGTTTCACTCCCATCGCTTTTGGCACACTGGCGTCACTGTCAGATGGCGTCTCACCATTTTCTTGTGCCTCCTGTTGGGCTTCATGCAAGTCTTCCGTGGGACAGGTATCCACATTTCTCCCATCTGCAAAGCCCTTAGAATCAGATTCATCATCTTCCAAATGTTCGGCTGCCAATTTCTGCAAGACATTCAGGCATTTTTCATCAGAGACATCCAGCTCTGCATCTACTGCTGGTGCAGACTGAGTGTCAAAGTCATCACTGAGCAACTTATCCCAACACCCTGTAAGATCCAAGTCACTGAACTCTTCCTTGAGGCTGTCCTCAAGGGCTGTCAGTGTTCTTCGCAAACCTTTAACAACCGACAAAAATGAATTCATATACATCATGCGAACTCCGGGTGTTTGTTTGCTACTTGTTACAGAATGAATGAAACTGACAAATGTTCGGTTCAAGATGTTTGTTGAGTCCACTAAATGTTTGGCTTTTTTGGTAATGTCCTTGGAAATCTGCAGTGTATTATAGTTGAACACCACATTACCATCCATGCCAGTATGGTCCCATTTATCCAGAGGAATGTTTTGAGCCAAGTCTGGCAACATGCCGTAAAGTTCAGACTTCTCCTGCCCTACTCGGTTTCTCTTGCGTTGCTGTTGCCAAATGCTCGCCATGTTGTCGAGGATGTTGTCACAGGCCACCACCAGGTCGAAAAGTGGCTCAGGGCTGCATACATAGCAGTACCATTTACTCTCCAAGATGCCCGACAGCTCCTTTCTTCCTAAATTCCTTAGAATGCACTTTTTGCAAAAGGCATTACTACAGTAGTCACAACAAATCAGGTTGCCTCCTTCAGCACACCATCTAAAAAAGGACAAAAGATGCATGAAGAAATAATTTATGAAGCGATGGTGTAATAAGCCTTTATATCAATAGGTTAAAAAAATAGGGATGGAGATCAAAGCCAGGTGCTTTTGAATGAGAAAATAAATACCATATGATTTTATTAATACACCTAACAAGTCTCAAGGGTCTGGTGACACTGCATCAATTCACCATACCGCTGACACACAGACATTTATCACTTTTTGCGGAAAAGAAAGTGAGCTTGGCACACACCAGCAGTGTGTATTACGAGGACCAAATGGCCAAAGCCTATCTTTTAATTGTCAGCTTGGGAAAAAATACTCTTAACTCCGCCGTTGCGAAAGGCAGCATGTGCACACATAGCAATGGCTGCAGCAGGGGCATCATCCTCCTCACTTGTTTTGAGTGGCCTTTAAAAGTGCTCCCAATCTTTGTAATAAGTACCATTGGTTTAAAACATTAATCCAATTAGCTTACTAACAAGGAAACAAAAGGTTATGTTATGTTTTCAAGATCTGCTTGAAAGAACGACCACATGGTAAATGGAAACCTGATATATGTTCAAATGTTGCATTCAGAAAAATACGGTTCAGTTTTTGGTGAGTGACTTAATAATGTTGTTCTGAGCTGGAACTTGTTTGTTTTCCATCAGTTTAATCATCTTCCTTTTCCATTCTGATGCTTAGTTTAAGCTTCAGCAGGTCATTTTGACCATGTCTTCATGCCTGAATGCACTGAGTTGCTGCCATGTGATTGATTGATTAGCTTTTTTTTTTTTTTTCTTCTTTTTTTGCATTAATGAGCCGTGGAGCAATTGTACCCTTTAAAGTGGCTGATCAGGCAATACATCTGAATATTTTAAATTTGATTTTTTTTTTTATGAATCAAGATAAAAAAAAAAAAACTTTTCAACTTAATAGCACAAGTTTATTCACTAAAACGCCAGTTCTGTTACAAATGTTTCATGGCCTTGGATTTCCAATACATGATAGCAAAGCATGGATAGTGGTATCCATAAGGACTAAGACTGCTGAGAAAAATGAATAACTGTATCAATATCAACCAAAACTGATGATCTCCATCCCTATATACATATTAGCTTGATTTTTGAATGAAACAACTCTTACCTGCACTGTTCGTCCATTCCATCCCCATCTTTACTGATGTCGTCACTTAAGTAATACTTGTAGCAGGACTGAAAAAAAACAAAGTTACAGGCAGCTTAAAAAAAGTCCTATAGAAGCATGTAAGTGATACTAAGCACCACAAATTTATTTTTATGACAAGAAAAGTTTAATAATATATTTCAAACACACTCAAAATATTCAGCACAAAAATAATAGGGGGTTAATAAGGGAAAATGCGAATTTAGAGTAAAATTTCCTTTTCCTATTTAAATAAGTCAAATTATGCTGTAAAGTGGAGGCAAATAACATCAATGTTACCCTAGATTAAACATGTTTTGTTCTTAGGGTTTTACATTATTTGCTTCAGTTTTACAATAGCATGTGCCAGATTCATTTGCACAAAAATTGTCAACACCTCTTTTGTAAGGATCAACTGATACATCGGCCAGCCGATATATCGGGCCGATATTTGCGTTCTTTACTTGAATCGGTACCGGCCGATTTACGCGTGGGTTTGCCGATGTATTTTTCCGTGACATGATTTACAGACAGGCATCCATGGGCAGCTCTGTGTTGCCGGAAGACCCTGCAGCACATGCAAACGCGTTACCCCTCCCCCACTGCAAGAGTGGTGAAAGCAGCATTAGCTTGGATCCTGCTTCACAACAACGGCAAGTTTTAAACTTTCAATTAGCCTCTAACAGTTAAACTTAGTTGAAATATTGCCACCTACTTTGAAATAGGAAACATGAATGCCAATTGCATGTAATATACGTGTTTGAAAATATAGTTAGGTTTGTGGGTCAGAAAAACGGGAATGCTGTTGAATGCTTCATCTTTAAAACTACTTACCATTGTATTTAGGGAGCTGTTGATGTAGTTGTAGGCTAATATGTACAGCTGTTACGAACACCGGTTTAAGGATTAAGTAATGTCAACGTTGTCAGTTTAGTTCCATGGTGTTTGTAGGAGTTTAATTCAGCGAACACCGGGCTGAGGTTAAATGTGTGTCGTGTGTGTGTGTGTGTGTGTGTGTGTGTGCTCTCTCCCTCAGAGCGGAGTGGAGCAGCCGTGTCCGCTATCAGAGAGGTCTTCAGTGTGCACTAGACGAACTTTAATGATGGGAGAAATGTTTTATATGTAGTACTAAATTGTGTCAGTGTTTCGTGAAAACGTGTTTAGAGCTGTTTGCTGCCATTATCAATCCAGCGTTAGCGGAGTTTTTAAGTCAGCGTCTGCTCAGCTGATGTGTGTGGAGGGGGGAGGGGGAGGGGGTGCGCGTCTCACTGCGGAGGAGCAGCCATCACATCGATGGGAGATAAAGCTTAAACTATGAGAGAAATGTTGTGTACATGGTTGAATATTTATTCCTTTTAAGTTGATAATGTCATTTTTTTCATGTAAATTGAGGGAGCAGAAAGCAGTACAAATATCGGCCCAAGAAAATCGGTCATCGGCTAAGGGTGATGGAAAAAAATCAGTAACGGCATCGGCCCTAAAAAATCCATATCGGTCGATCCCTACTCTTTTATGTTATCAATCCACACATAGCTTAGGAACTGAAGATGGACTGATGCTGTCTCGAGCCATTATGAGCTGTTCCACAGGAAATGGAACAGCATTCAGATTTTCAGGTATGTCAGATAGGCCGTACATTGAAGAACTGAGTAAAGGTGATATATAACAGTGCATCTCTTCTACAAAAAGCATTGTATTCAGATAAATAATATATGAATATGGAGGGTTTATTCATGATAAGTAAACTCACCTTACAAATAAGTACTTTCAGAACTGGATGTCTAAAGACACAGTCTTTCTGGAAGTGGTTAACTTGTCTGCCACATGCCGTGCAGCTGACAATTTCCATATGTTCACCTGAAAAAATACCACCATCATTAGCAAAATGGCTATAATTGTGATGTAAGTTACTACTTGAACAGTTTGAGACTACAATTGTCAGCCTCTAATACATTTCAGCAAATTAAACAGGTTAGGTTGTGATTTGTGAGATCATGAATCAGGATACAGAAAGGTTCCAAGGGGCTGGTTGAGTTGGGAGTGAAAAAGCTGTAGATACTACAGCAACAACAAACCTTTAGGCTCAGATATTTCTACATATTTTAACTACAGTGTGTATAAAATATAAATGACTTGTAAAAACTCTTTGGCAAGTGGTCAGCTGGCAGAGATATTCCTAAAAGTCATTACACATCAAGTTTTTTTCTTCTAGACTAATGTTTGGGTCCATCATTTGATAAAAAGCTGTCACAGACACAAACCTCGCAAACGAAAACATTCACACTTGCCAAGAAACCCTGAAATTATCAAAAACAAATGTGTGAACGCAAACAGCCCCGCTTTATCAGACTTTGCACAGGTAATTTCCTCATGCCTCCCTCGTATTTTATCCCTGTAAAGTCCAAGTGAGCTGATGTGTGAATGCATCAGCGAACCAATATGGAAAATCACTGAGGTGAGTGAGGACAGCTGGTGACATCATCCTGTGTGACCAGAGCAAAACTGGAAAAGGGAGACTTGACATGTTGGGTAAAAACACCTGCTGTTGCGGGGGAAGTCTTTCTGATAGCAAGGATAGTAACACAAACTCAAATGTGCATCTGGACATTTCCATTTGTTGTTTCCACTGCACATCATCAAAGTTCTGCAGTACATCTGCTCTGCTGTTAGATGCAGCGCTAAACCACTGTAACTTTCTTTCTCTGGTGTAAATCATCATGAACATAGTGATGTTGCTTCATTTTCACCTCTGCTTGATACAGTGCTCCTCTCCTCTTTTCCGTTGATGCTGTTGAGACACTTTGTAACATGTATAACTGAAGTTAGTATATAAATTGTGATATAAATTGTTTATCAGCTATCATATTATGAACACTGACTTCTGCTGCGCATGTTTGATGTCATCTCCTTCCAAACTGCAACCTCCTCCCCACCCCCCTCCACCACTTCTCCCCCATCTAGAAGGGACTACTCCCTGCTAAGAGGAACAAGTGTAAATAACCATGTCAGGAAATTAACCTGATAGTATCAGGGTTGCATGTGTGAAAAGGGCTCAAGTCTGTGACATTGATTTTTCAATCATTGCAGACCTTTACAGTAAGAAACAAAATATTAGAAAGTTGTCAAGAGGTAATTATGTCTTGTATATCTACTTCTCATTGAGCCATGAAGATATGTCAGGCTCATGCATCACAGTATTGTGCTGAGTGCTAAAAGCTCAGAGAAAGAATGACTCTATTGAGTTCAGTTTGCCTTGGCTTGTGACTGTGCAGCAAAGAAATATGTCTGTCTCCATCATGTTCCAAGGTTGAAATCATCAATCAACCAATCAAACTTTACTTATAAAGCACTTTTCATACAAAAAAATGTAGCACAAAGTGCTGTATATCCAAGAACACAAGCAGGTAAGAGCCAGAATACAAAATAAGATACAAAACCCCACCCACCCGCCCAGCCCACATTTAACACAAACAGCCACTCACGCGCACACACACACACACCCAAGCACACACAGGGACACTAAGTCAGGACTAATCAACAGGCACAGAGGACTGTGGAAACGCTATCTTGAATTAAAAATGAGGAAAGCACAGAATTAGTGCACTTGAACACTGGAGTGGTGTTTTTCTCTGCATGTCCTTTGGCCCTATACCTTAACAAGCGTTTTACTTGTTGTTTAAAGTATAAATCTGACCACTCTTTTAAATCATCAAATATTCAAGCACAGTCACATGACCGCAATCAGCAAAGACTTACCTCCACGTCTTTTAGGAAAATCTTTACGCAGAACACCAGATTTTCGGCTGCGAAACTCTGGACCCCTGAAATCATCTCTTACATTTTCAACAGCTTCAGGTCTCACCAGTACGGTGCCTGTGTGAAACAAGTACAAAGCACAAATCAATCAAGATCATCTATTATTACTATGTATGTTAAGCAAGCAAGTCAAAATAAGTTTGTTAAAATCATAAAGCAGATAACAGCTTTCTAATGACTACATATGTAAAAGACAGAATACAAAAATTGTACAGACTGGTCCTTTAGGTGCACTCACACCAGCCATTTCATGCTGTGCCATTCCTCCCTTAAGTCCGGGTCGTTTGCGTTGTGTTTAAGCATAGTTCACCTCCTTGGCCCTGGCTCGCTTAATGGGGACGGGCTTTCCCAAATTTCCTAAGTGTCTGTCCACAAGCCACATTCTAATTCTTTCTTTTTACGCACTTCATATTCCACTGATCTCCTCTTGTTAATTCATTTAAAGACTTGTTTTCTTTCATTAAATATGACCCTTTACAGCTGTCATGTTCAAAGTTGTCAATGTACTCGACTCTCTCTCTCTCTCTCTTTCTTTCTCTCGCGTTTGGACCACTGTGTTTTTGGGGCATCAAAAACCTTCATCCATACGCAGATCAGCTGAAGCGATAACTGAACATTGAGTGATCTACGTCTCAAAACCAGGGTTGTAATATTTGTAAATTTAAAAAATATAGTTACCAACAGTCAATCAGACTTGTAAAATGCAGCAGCAGGAGGCGGAGTGGAGAATGGTGTGTGTAAAAACAAACAATGGAATGTAATTTGTGGATAACTCCTTAAATAAGTTGCAGTAAAAGAAACTTTAAATTGCCTTTATACAGAGTGAGATCTGTTTTCATCACAAACTCAAATGTACCCATGGTTTTCTTGAGCAAAACTGAGCAAAAAAGTGAACTGACCAGCAATAAAAAAGGAAAAAAAAATCACCATCCCAAATCATCGAGTTGTTTTGGACTGAATCACTTTTATCAGAGAACCTCTGTGTGAGTCAAGGAAAGATTAAGAGGCTACATTTAGTTTCACATGATATATGGTCCAGTCACACAAGATTAAACACACAAACATCCACTGAAACAGATGACCAGAGGTCAACTGATGAGCTGTCACTGTGAGGAGCAGTTTCACCCATGGATGTGCTTGTGCATGTGCAAGCGTGCCATGCCCACTTTCTCCAAGCCCACCGGGCCAGGGAAGTAACTAGGCTTAATTACGGCACGGGGCACTCACATTTGGCATACGATACAGACTTTAGTGGGGAATCGTGCTTTGGCACGGCACAGAATGGCTAGTGTGACTGCGCCCTGACACATAAATCAAGACTGTGACAAAACACAGTGAACACGACACAAATGAAATAAAATCTTAAGGCTGTGAGAAAATCAAGAAAGATACACTTAGGAGCATTGAGACATACCTTTAGGCAGTCGAATAATATCATGATGACCATTCGTATTGACTGGTAATTCCACCTCCACTTCTTCACTTGCCTCAGAGTCTCCGGATTCATCAAGGCCGGAGTGCTTTATGACAACAGCTGGTTTTCTGTTATACAAACAAAAAGGTGAGTCCATGAGCTGATGCCAAAAGACAAAAATTCTGATAAGAAAAGGAGGGCAAGAAATACTATCCTTTTTTCTTTAACATCATGTCCGTTTAAACTAAAAATGCTGCACAACCACCTCTACAAATTCAGCCTGAGTAACAAGACTATGCATTGATTTGGCTTAATCTTATAAAGGGTCCATCAGGTTTATGCAATGAGTTTGGAGGGAACATACACAATCTGTTACAAGAGACCTTTATCTTGTCTTAGGATGATTGAAAGGTAAACTTACCTTCTTGAGAATCTGGTATCCAATCCTGCCTACAAATTAAGGAAATTTATTAATGAATTATTCATTTCCAGTTTTACTATTGATGTTAAAATACTTCACTTATGTATCAAAGTGGAAAACAGACCCAGTAGCTTATATTTTGTAATGCAAACTGCAGACTGCAACTATTTCAAAGCAGCATCTCAGATTGATGACAAACTTCGTAAAATATTGAAACAAGATTTAAGAGAGAATAAAATCCACAGAATTGCTAGTTTTATCCTGCCATGTAACACATGTAAAAAATAAATACATTATATTGAACAAATGTGGTTTTTTTTATTTTGGCCTTTCTCTGCTGTTTTGTTTATCCAAAGGTAATACAAATACATAGCAAATGTGATAATAATGAAAAAAGGCAAAATAAAATTACAAATTCACAATTTCCCATATTGTTGGGTCCTTATCAAAAGGCTGCTGTGTACACTAGTATAAAAATGGTCCAAACATCAGTAATCTTCGCTTACCTCTGTTTCATTGTGATCCACTGAGTCTCCCAAAAAAGAGCCCCTGTTGGACAGACCTATATAGGAAGGGTCAGTTAAAATTATTTGGAGCATGATTATTACAATATTTACGGTTTTTGTAGGGAATTAAAAGCTGTACCCGTACCATCAGCATCCCGTGAGTTAGGAGAGCCATTGCTGTCCTCGACAGTGGACTGTGCCAAGTACTCATGGAGTTTGTTGACCAGGACATTTAGCTTGTTGGTTGGAGCGCTGCAGTAAATTAAAAACAGAGGATGGTTAATGTGAGATTTAGAGGTTAATTGCATAGTTTTAAGGAGATCTAACTTTTTACCAGCCGGAGTTTTAGTTAATTACTTTGTCAGCATTAGTAATCAAAGGTGAATAACTAGGATTAGTAGTTTGCTGTGGGAGTGACCATTTCACTAAAACGACTTCGGCATAAAAGCTGTACTGCTTTTTACATAATCCAGTTTTAATTTGCTTTGGCACATGAAAAAGCACATTATTTTATAAATTCCAGAATAGGGAATGAATTAAACAAAAAAGTGTTAAAGCTCTCAAATGCAGCTAAGAAACCTACAACATAGCAAAGGTCTTATACTCTTTTTCAAAAAGTTAAGACTGGTCCATATGTGCTCTGGTTATCATCATCTGGTTATCAACTATCATTACAGTATCAACTGAAATCACTAACCCATAGAAAAAGGCAGAAAAGACTGAACTAAAGCTGTTGACCCATACTGTTCCCTTAAAAAAATTAGCCTTTCTAAATACAATTGTTGACCTGTACCAGTGACCTAGCACACTTTGCTGGTGGCATGTGCACTGCCTCACTACTGAGCTGAACAGAAATTGATCAGTGGCAATGCTTTAAACACCTTTCTAAAGACGAAATCATATTCAGCAGTTCCCCTTATAAGAATTTAGAAATATCTGATTATGATATTATGACTTTTACGAATAATGCCTCTTAAACTATAAACCTTAATTTTAATGAAGCTGGGACATTGTGTCAGTGTAAATATAACAAAACAATGACTTGCAAATCCTTTACGACCGATATTAAATTGAATACACTACAAAGACAAGACATTTAACGGTCAAACTTATAAACTTTATTTTGTTTTTTGCATATAGCTCATTTTTCATTTGATGTCTGCAATATACTCTATTTAAGCTGGGACAGGGACATGTTTACCACTGTCTTACACTACCTTTTCTTCGAACAACAACACTCATTAAGCATATGGGTATTGAGGACACAAACTGTTGAAGCTTTGAAGGTGGAATTATTCCCCACTCTTGCTTGATGTACAGCTTCAGTTGCTCAACAGACTGGGGTTGGATTTTGTGCCACCACACATTTTCAATAGGAGACAGGTCTGGACCACAGGCATGCCAGTCTAGTGCCAGCACTCTTTTACAATGACTAAGCTACGCTGTTGTAACCCGTTCAGAATGTTGCTTGGCACTGTCCTGATTAAAAGATGTTGCCTAGATGGCTGTATCTGTTGCTGCAAAACTTGTATGTACCTTTCAGCATTAATGGTGTCTTCACAGATGTGCGAGTTACCTATGCCACAGGCATAAACACACACCTTACCATTACAGATGCTGGATTTTGAACTTTGCATGACGACAATCTGGGTGTTGTTAATATATGGCTTTTCCTTTGTATATCTTTAAGGGAGTAATCAAAGGCCATGGGCATACAATTTTGGTTTTTCACCTTGTCAATCAAGTGCAGAGATTCTCTAAATCTTTTGATGAAATTATTGACAGTAGATGATGATATCCATCAATTCCTTGCAACTGTACATTGAGAAACATTGTTCCTAAACTGTTGGACAATTTGCTCATACAGTTAAGGTGAACCTCGCCCCATCCTTGCTTGTGAACAAGTGAACCTTCTGGGATGCTCCTTTTACAACCAATCTACTGTTTCCAATTAACCTGTTCACCTGTGGACTGTTCCAAACAAGTGTATTTTGAACATTCATCAACTTTACCCGTCTTTTGTTGCTCCTGCCCCAGCTTATTTTGTATTCAGACATTAAATTCAAAATGAGTTATTATTTGCAAAAACGAAGTTTATCAGTTTGAACAATAACTTCTTGTATTTGTAGCGTATTCAATTGAATACAGGTCGAAAGTGATCTGCAAATCATTTTATCTTGTTTATACTTCCGTTTTACGCAATGTCCCCCGTTATTGGAATTGGGGTTTACATGTAAGCAATTAAAAAAACAAGTATTTTTGAGGGGCAGTTTCACCTATATCAAGTGATGTAAAGCCAATTCGATTAAAACTTTGTCAACATATTACCTTCGTATTTTTTAATGTTTTTAATCCAGCGAAATTAGTCTTGTTTACATATGGTTGACTACAGAATATGTTGTATATTTAGATCCACGTTGAAAAATAAATTCTTACGTTTTCTACAAAAGAAGGATGGATGGTTTTGGTTGTGCGTGTTTTCGCTTTAGCTTTCAGCTTGCGTAGCTAGCCAGCACAGCTAGCTACATGCTAAGCTAGCTCTCCATTATGGCCCCTAATAAATACCTGAAAATCTGACTGAAGATTTTACCTGAGCATCGCCGCGGACATGCTGTGTAGCAGGCGAACAACCAAAGAAGTTTAAGCCCCTATTCTCTCATATTTCAGATAAATCCAGGTAAAATCGTGGCGCTCAAATTTCGTTTAGCATTCCGTATCTTCTCTGTTTTCCCCCCCCTCCTCCTTCTTCCTCCTCGTGATGTGTTACGGCGGCTGGCAGTGACGTTTGGCGCATTACTGCCACCTACCTTCTACAAACGACATGGCATCAGCGAGAGCATATTGTATTTGTACTTGTTTTAAGTTAAACAGCAACTCAGATTTTTTTCCCCAAGCACAAGTAGCGCCCCACCTAGCTAAGTAAAAGTAAAAAGTACTTCATCTAAAATGTACATTAAGTTTTGAGTACTTTGAGAACACTTTGCTATTCTGGGTTAAAAAGATACATATGGAGAGTGATAGGCAGTAACGTGTCTACAAACAGCATCTCTTGCAGCCTAATTACATTTTACAGTAGCTTAAGTAGCTTAGTCATTGTACTGTTCAGGCAACGCGATAGCGTCTGAACAAGCTACACGTTTTCCTCATCAAAGAGGGAGAGCAGCCACAGTCCAAACACAAGGATGAGTACATGACGCGAGCGGGCATGCGGGTGAGTGGTTGTAGCGGACTGTGTGTTTTCGCATGACGGAGGTACCGCTGTCTCATCCTTTACACCTCCAGCGTCTGTGCTGCCTCCGAAACTATTCTCAAAACAAACTTGTAGTTTACCCTCACCAGTGCACTCTGTAATGATCATATGACAATATGATTTAGTTGTTTAGTTGTTTAATTACCTCCATCATATAGGAAACAGGTTGATTTTTTGTATTTCATTGTTTTTTTTGTTTTTTTTTTTCAAAATGGGTATAAGGTAAGAAATTAAATGAGTGAATAGGGTTTATAAATACATAGCCTTAAGAGAGCAGAGCTGCAAAGTAACATTTGAAAAGGCAAATCACGGAGATGCAACAGAAATAAATGCAGATATAGATAAGCAAAACAGTCAAAATATCCCAGCAATTATGCAGAGATGAATCAGTTGTATGTAATTATAATGGTGCAAAACAAAACCTATAAGTGAATAATTAAACAAATATAGGGTACAAAATATATGACTGAATAAAATAATTTACCATGTATCATAATGTTTGTGTTAATGCATTTTTAAACAAAATCTTTTTTGATAAATGTCCGGATGTTTCTGATCCATCATGTAGTGTATAATACATACAGTATTACAATATATCTGTAGATATGCACTGTTTAATCAGTATACTTTTAGTTTTAAGTATCCTATTTGTGTTGAGGATTGTTATATTAAATTGAGTATGAAAAGAATACTTAAGTTACTTGTTTTGTATTGTGACATTTTTTTGTATAAGTTAACTTTGATCTGTTTAGCTTTTGTCCAACTTTTTAATTAGAACTCAGATGCTTCAGACAATGTAACTAAGTACAATACTTTCCAAAAATGCACCCAAATAAAACCAAAGTGCTTTTATAAGAAAACTACAAGAGCACACGTACACAAAAAGCTGTTCAATTGAAGTGACTTGTATATTTACTTGATTTCAGACCCCAGATTTGTCCTCTGATCAACAGTTATTTAATAATATTTTCACAGAATCAGAAAGCCTCTGAAGTCCCTGGTTAGCAGTGTTACAAAAGGCTGTAAAATTAATTAAAAAATCTCTATTACATATATTCTTTACACAAAAGAGAGACAGTAAATCAGAGTAGAGCAGGTTCACAAGGTAGTGAAATGAAAAAGGGTAGAACAAGTACACCCAAATGGTAGGCCTACCATGCCAACTTAATACTCTCATATACTATTCAACTTAATGCTGTTTTAGTACCCTGGATAGAGTCATATTACCTGTACATTTAAGTGGGCCTCTGTAAACTGCTGACTTTGCTGTTGATAATGACACCACCCTGTGGCTTTGCATGAGACAACACTAGACTGTCTCTATCACACTGGTTTTTCTGTAGGCACCCTGCTGCAAGATGTTGAGTTTATTTACTCTAATACTATCCCTGAATTCATTTTATCTGTAATCAGTTGGACTTAATAAAGATACTGTAGCATTTTCATACAAGAAATATTGCATTAAGTGATTCACATTTAATAAAAATAAAAACAAGCTGTGGATGCCCTATGGATATATATATGCAATTCAGTACATTTATTTTGTTTAAAAGTAAAGTTTATCTAAGTCCTTGACCCACAACGGAGCCCAATTAGGCTCTAGCAGTATATTAGAGTATATGAGTTTAGTTCATGATTTTGATGTGCCAAATAGTATTTTAAAATATTTGTGTCTTTAGAAAGAAAACGTTATTCAGCAAGTCAAATGTACAGTCTGCCATAAAATTCGAATCTTCTACAGGGGTAAAAGATCATAGACTGATTTTAAAATTAATTTAAAAAATACTTTAAACGCTTAATAGGGTCAAATCTTGTATCCAAAACTTCTGGCAGCGTCCCTGCTTTTCTCTGAAATGTTCTGGTAAAGTAGGAATGCTAAAATAGGAAAAATTGGAGAAAAAAAAAAAAGAAGAAAAGAAAGAAAGAGAAGAAAAAAGAAAAAAGAAAAGAAAAAGGAAAAAGAAAAAGTCCCCTGAGGTTTTCTGCCACAGTTTCAGGTTTTTCGGCCGTCATGACGCTCAAGCGTAGCCCGACGTCTGGAGGTGACGTCACGCGCAGGGCGGGGCCAACATTCCAACTGCCGTCTCTACTTTTGTCTGGACGTGGAGGAGGCAGGACTGCGAACTGGACGCTGTCTGGAATATTGGGCGCACCACACAGTGAGTACCAATTTCCTGGCTACTTCTAAACCATGAACTTCTTACAATACAGCTTTGTCTCAATGGCTTCTGCTCAGACAGCATCCCTGTCCGAGTCTGTCCTCCCTGTGGTAGCCGTTATCCTCCCTGTTCAGCGGTTGAGTTTGCTGGAGCTCACAGGGAGAGTTTCCTGCCCATGAAACTTACTCGTCTGTCGTTAGCCGGTTAGCGTTAGCTACATCCTCACTGGAGCCTTTTCATCACCGCGCAGGACGACTGCCGCTGGTACCAACATATGAAAACAGTCTCCTGGTCGTTTAATCTGTAGCAAAGTTACTCCTAGAAAGAATACCAGAGTCAGAAATACATAACAATCTAAAAAAAGATGTCATCGTCAGAGTATAAATGTAACAACTACACACGTTTTTTTTTTTTTTTTTTACCTCTGAGGTTTTGTAAATCATGATATTTGAGAATGTGACAAATGTCATCACTAAAAATGAAGGTTCGCTTATTTCATACATCTCCTCACACCGGAGGCATCCGTAATGCTGGAGTCTTTAAAATTATTCGGAAAAGAGGCGTATAAATGTGACAGGGTGGGAAAAGTTTGAAGATGTTATTAGTCAAGCAAAAAAAAAAAAAAAAAAAAAATATATATATATATATATATATATATATATATGCAATTCCGTACATATATTTTGTTTAAAAGTAAAGTTTATCTAAGTCCTTGACCCACAACGCAGCCCAGTTAGGCTCTAGCAGCAATTTCTGACACAAGAAAATCAAAGAGCTGTTACACATCAAATGAAACAGTACAAACTCAACTACAATTTAATGTAAACCCTTTTACATTTATCAAACACCAGCCAGATTAATCATTCCTAAAAAGAAAATAAAATGGCATTAACCTTAAGTGGATCAGCTACATCTGTATATCTCTGTTCAACCATCTATCTATTACCCCTTTCAGACTGGCCAAAAAACCCGTGTAAATCCTCCAACAAACGGCTCCTGTCCGCAGTTTGAAAGGGTCTAATCGGCATTTCGACCCAGGGTGACTTACCCTGCAAGCGACATGGGTTTTTATTGGCTCATCTCCAACCAGCTTCAGTGAGAACATCATACCCGGGTCAAGCTGCTAATACCCCTTTCAGACTGGCCAAAAAACCCGTGTAAATCCTCCAACAAACGGCTCCTGTCCGCAGTTTGAAAGGGTCTATTTGGCATTTCGACCTGGGTAGACTTACCCTGCAAGCGACATGGGTTTTTATCGGCTCGTCTCCGACCGACTTCAGTATGAAAATCACACCCGGGTCAAGCTGCTAAGTTACGGATGACGTCGGCGTTACGTGCTCACGGCATAACAACGTGCCCGTCCCCTCTGTCTGTAACTTATGTGACTCTTTGCCATCTCAGCAACAAGTTCCATCCACCTTTGTATCATCAGCGCTGAGTTTGTACATTTTTAAAGAGGGACAAAAGTACAAAATACAGAAAACCGTGTCCACGGCGTCCATGCTCCTTTCCATTGTTTACTTGGTCGTGTTTTGTCGCACCGATGACGTCATCAATGTGATGACATCAGCTTGATGCACCAAAGGGAAAAAAAACAGCCACGAAGCTCGTCTGCTGCTGATTAGACCCGGGTCTGCTGACAGTGGTAAAGGAGTCCCTTGCGGGTCAACCAGCGTTGAAAAAACCAGCGTTGACCCGCAGATTTTAGTGTGATAGCGGTATATGTTAATATGTACTTATCTAACCAAACATTTTTGTCAATAGCAACATACTGTTACATGTTACACACAATAAACAAATAATTCAAGACATAGATAAATGATTTAATGGGTATTTAGATGCCATATGCACCCATGGTGACATCTCAGAGGAACTTATTGTGTTAAATAAATTCTTTCACCACTCAATGAAAGCATAAACTTTGGTAAAAGTCAAATTAAGCCAAATTTCCCCTGATGCCTCTGTGCTAAGAACTCTTTCATTTGATACTCAGTTTATTGGCATATCTTGTTTATATTTTATTGCCGTGGTGTCATAAGAATCAAAGCTATATTTGCATAATTTCCAAGAGGAATTCATGCCTTTGTACTAACTTAATTTAAACACAAAAATCACAAGTGTTCCCTTTTTTATATAATTATTTATGATTCATGTTGATCTTCTTATAATAATTATCACAGTCATAATTTTCTAGAAAATTACCCTTAGTAGGGGTCAGGGGTCAAAGAGTGAAAGTACTCAGCATTTACTATGTACATCTGGGTTGGTATTGAAAATTTCAGTATGATATCTTCTTTATGTGCAGCGCAAAAAAAAAAGGACACATTAGAAAGAAAACACTGAACATGTTTTTAAATTGAATTCACAACAGAAAAAAACATATAGAGTGTAATCATTGTCCTTCACTGTGGCTATTCAGATGGGAATTGAGAACCTGTTCCAGTTGAGAACTGTTCACAACTTGCAAATAATTGTTGTACTTTTACATGAGGCAGTCAGCACATACACCAACTAAGGTGTCTCAGAACCTATCATGGTGGACAGGAGACAGAGACGGTCTACATTGTGGTTTAAATTGACAAACTATGACACCAAAAGCACAACACAAAATGCAATGTCTTTGGGAGTGTGATTTCAAGCATTTGTTGATGCAGAACAATGTTCAGTATCAGGAATGCCTTGTGTTTGACACTGCTGTCATAGAGATCTTCTGTAGGCTGACTTCGTTCACACAGAAAATCTATGCATATCGGGACTGATTAAGAATTGTGTGAGTAGGCAGACTCAACATTGGCATTGGTATCAATGAAATCTTATCAGTTCCTATTCTTATCTGTGTCTGTAGAACAACTGGCCATATTCACAGAAGCTTGGACCTGCCATCCGTGTCATTGTTTAACTTTAAAGAAAGACTAGAAACACCAGCAAATTGCAAAAGCATTTGTCTATACAGCACAGCATTATACATTAGGAGTGCCATGTGTTTAACATTGCTGGCGCTGAAAATCTTTGAAGGTGTTTTTTTCCTTACAGAAAATCCTCAGGAAATTATCGAGGAATTTATGAAGAATTAGGTTGATAAGCAGAACTGATAATGTCATTGGTATCATTAAAATCCTATCAGTTTCCTTCCTTACTTGTCAGAACCCACAACATCATATGCCAATAAATACAGCTTATGATCAGTGTGATATCTATAAAGCACACACCCTGCAACATGGATAAAGTTTGTTAGTAATGATATCAGTAAATGTAACAGAGAAACGGAGTTGAATGGCTTCTGCCAATTAGCAGCCACAGGACTACAATACAAAATAGATATCCTGAATCTCAACCTATTATTCGCTAATCAAATGTTGATTTTGTACTGTATGCCTCCAAACATGGTGGTATAATGGTTTATCAATATTTTCTTACTCCCTTACTAAATTAGTGATTTAAAAAATCAAAACAAAATTAAAGCTAAACTAACCAGCAAATCCGCAGTTAAAAATTAGACTGAAACTTCACATTAAAATGAGGTTTCTGAAAAAGTCAAATGAAAAAAAATGACTTTCAAAATCCAAAGAAGGTATAATATTGCTTCCAAACACAGCTGATCCTCAAAAAGACTCTTGATAATGAATTAAGGCAGTCTTATAGTTTATTGTTTAGGGTTTCAGTTTTATAACAATGCAGTCGGACTAGTCATTCTGTGTTTTTGGCGCTCATGTACAACAGTGGTCTATGTGAACTTGTTTTGCTGCTCTGATTGATTCCCCAGGTTTTTCCTGTAGAGACATCTGGGGCTTCAGCACATGTACATCTGGCATCCTGACTGTGAATATTTTAGGGACAGGGTTGAGCAAGAACTGTCTGATCCATTGCACAGTGACCCATATTTTATCTTGTTTAAAAGAAAAAGGAGACATAACCAACCAGAAATAAATCTTTGATTGTAAAAACTTTGACAAAATGTATGTTTACTTTGCTCCACCAGACAAACAGGACTGAGATGTTTGGGATGGGCTGCCCGACATTCAAACTCTATTTTAGTTGTTTTGAGGAGAGAGTGTTTGTTTTAAGAGCAATTTAAAATAGGTAGGGCTATATCATCTCATCACAAACTAGACTAAAACAACCAATTTAGCACTTCTTGTCAACGTGTCTTGTTTTCTGTCCCTGGTTCAGATGTCATTTTGCTTGTAAGGTGGCTTTAAAGGAGACATTTCACAAAACAGCCAAAAACAAAAGACCTAAATCTGTCACCCATATCATGGCTCAGAGGACAAACCATTGTTCTAATGTCGGAGGTGAAAGATGTGCTTTTGCTGTGATTTATATCAACTGTACCTGCTATTACCCTAAATGGTGTGGCCAAATTGCCTCATGAATGTTTGTCTGTGGTATGTGTACTAAACTGCACAATAACTACACAAGCACACGAGTGCCGAGTGTTTTAGGTACAGACATTAACCTGCTGATGGTATCTGTGTAAAGACAAACCAGACAGTCAAGACAGGGTGGGTGGGTGTGTGCGCTTGTATTTTGCTTCCGCACTTAAAGGCACTCACACCTGTGCGAATGAACAGGTTGCCCCACTTTCTGTGCTGTGGAGGTTTCAAACAGGTGCATGTGCTTGTTGAAGGAAGTGAAAGTGATCATGTTGCGCTATATTTTTAAAAACTGTATCATTTTTAAACTGCAGTAAAATTATGTTTAAATAAGTGTGGGACTACCAAATACATCACATTTTAAAGATAATTGATATTTATCTTTAAACACAACATACAGTAGGTTAATATGAATGTGGTTTATGCTGACATTGATTGGAAAAACATTGTCTGACTAGGACTGGGTTAAAATGGCCTAAAAGAAAATCTCCAGAATTTTTACACAAAATTTGATTTCTGATTTTTCCCTGTTTTTAAAAGAAAAAAAAAACAAATTACACTGGAATTACAGAAAACAGGTTTAGCCTTAATTCTGTCAAAACACAGCATTTCACAAAGTACTGGTTAACTTAATTTCTTTTAATTTTTTCAGAATTTATGTGCATGATGAAATTTTGTTATTAAATGTGGACTAGTTTTTATGTTAAGAGGCTCATACATTGCCACTAAAAGCTGCAGGATGTGCAGCAGTGTCCCAACTCTCACCTTCAGTTGGGACACTGTTAGAAAACAAAGTACCAGGTACAAAACCTTGACTTAAACCAAGTCGAGCTGATACTTAAAATGAAAAAGCACTTTTAATGTCAGAGCTAGAGATCCTTAAACTTCCCTACTCATTAAGCAGTCCAGTATTTCCTTCTGACCAGGAAAATGGTTATTACAGGCAACACTAGGTTTTCCACATGGACAACAAGAGTAAATATTGTTAATGGGATTCTTTTGATTACACGAATCAGTCATGTGTGACCCCACCCCCCAGCCCCATCAGTATTTTACTTCTTAAAGCTCTTTAACAGAAGCAGTGCATATGACCCAAATGTATATATTGACTGTAATCTTTCCCTGTTTCTCTACTTAGTCAAGTAGAAGTATTGTGTAATGGCTAATTTATCTGCATAGAGAAATTCTTTACAACTTTGTTCCCTTTGTTGAGAAGTCAAAGGTCAGCCATAAGAGCCGCACTGGAGCGGGGAGGGATGCAGTTTCTTTGCAAAAGGGCATGCGTCATGTTTGCGTGAGGAAAGTGGATTGGCACATTAGTGCTTTATGATTATTCAGTATTTAAAAGGATAATGCTCTCTGTGCTTTTGTTAGGTAATGGCTAACCCTCATAAGGTGTGGCTGCACCAACTGATTCAGCTACACCTTAGCAACCAGTCTAATGACATTCCTGCATGATGGTTTGTATGGATTCCTGTGCTAATGCATGTGTTAGCTGAAGCCTATCTGTGATCTTCTGCGTCAGTTACTACGATGCTTCATTCTGTGTAAGTATTGTACTACAGAAAGTTAGGAGCACTGCCAGGGGACCATTTCATTTGAATATTTCCATGATGATTCGCTGTATGCCAGGCTTCCTGAGCTTTTATAACAGCATCAAACCCAGCCCAGGGTGTGATGCGATTAGCTATAAATGATGTAAGAGGTGTGTAAACTTCATGTTCTGTGTTTGTTTTCGTCACCTCCTCCTTACCTGTCAGTCTGTCCATGCTTATCTTAGCCACGCAAGCTGAAGAGAACATAAAGGGCCTGTGTGTGAAAGACTGCTTGGTGTAAATATGAGTCAGTTTGCCTCACATCTGCAGGCGATTGTGACTGAGTAAAAATGCCCGTGGTCCTCTTACAGACGTTGTTGGGTGTGTTCATATAAACTTGACCACACTTGGGAAGGGTGCCCAATCTATTCGTGAGCCTCATGTTTCCCATGTAACTGAGTGGATGAAAAGCTGGCAGGGCGGGTGTTTCAGCACTACGTATTTAATTCAGACATCTGGGAACAGCCCTCAGCTTTAATTTGATTCAAAGATCCATCAAAGACAATTGTAAATGGTGTAAACAAGCTGTTTTTAGCTCAACAATTAAAGCTGGTGCTTAATGACAAATGCTTGTGTATTGGTGATATCTTGTAAAGGAACATCACGGGAACTGTGCTGTGAGTTTTTGGTGAAGTGAATTGTCTGAAAGGCCACAAAGCTCGTCCTGTTGCTCTTGTTTTGCTACTGCTAAATATCATGTGACCCGAGGGACTGACAGATATGTGTAGAGGCCTTTGTTGTTTATTTTCATTTCATTTTACGGCCTCCCCAAATTTACAAAGCTCAATGACATAGGATATTTTAAGACAGAAACCAGTTTTAATGTGAATAAAGTCACATATTTTTTCATACAGCTTATAAACTTCAACATTTTGCTCAGGTATGATAATGTGGAGACCCCCCTGAGGTTGCTTTTCCATACAATAACTAATAAGAACATATATTTTTTTTTAATGCAGACAAATAACTAGTGATCAATCTACGGATACTGCAGACAGTACTGAGAGTAGCCCATTATCATTACACCTGAATCATCCACAATTATTCCCTAAGAGTGTGACATTTGTGCCAATTCTTCCCTGTACACACAAAGGCATAGACACCAACAGCACTCCTGTCTCCAGCCCCTGTCTCACAAATATTATGCCTCTGATACTACCTTTCGAGATGGAGCAGATGGGCGGGGATCAACTTTTTCACCCATTCTGTCTCTGCGACATTCAGAGTAGAGGGGAAACATCATAGGGATGTAAATATTGATACACAATAGAGTCAGAGAGCAATCTTCTTAACCAACAATATAAACTGTAACAGTATCTTGTAATACAATGAAATTTTAATTTAGTCTAAGTTTAGCCAAAATTAATACTGTACTCTTGTTTTTAATTATTGAGAAATTAATCATGTACAAAGTACAACTACAATAACTTGCCAGCCTGCTGTAATGCTTGTTACTTTCATGACTTCAGCAACTCCCGGGGGGTTACTTATCAGTCATGGTATCAGAATGTCGTATAGACAGAGTTACTCTTCAGTCTATAAACCTCTGCAGTACTCCACCACCTCCCACTAAGACTTCTCTGAAAAGGAACAAACAAAATAATTACCATTCTGATCATTTCAACAAAGTTAAAAATGTCGAGTCTTCAGGTCTGGGCTGTATGGAGCAAAATCATATCTCAATGTTTTTTAGCTGCATGTAAGTGCCCATTTTGTTCTTTAGAGATGTCAAAAAATTGTTACCATTTGAAAAAGGCGAGGGTCATGTTGCTCCTGGTTTGTTAGCTGTGTATTTCTAGCTTTCATATTAAAACATTTGTAAATTTCAGGAAAAATGCTATTATTTCTTTTTTAGGTTATGTACACTGTATCCATGTGATTGAAATTAACTGATGCAAACATTACAGATACACATGTGCAGTATATCTTGAACACATTTATTTGTACCAGCTTTGCACAATGCCAACATGTACAAGACAGATTAGATTTTAAAAGCTGTTGATGGAAAAATACATTTTAAATAAAAATACTCCCGGTGTTATCAGCATTAACATTGACTATGCAGATATAATGTAGATAAAAATGTCTTCCCTTTTTTCTAGTTTGAACATATTTTGTATATTTCAAAAACTCATACTTTCCCTACCTCTCTAAAACATTGCATTGGGCTGCATTAGCTTGCATGACGTTTTGGAACATGGTCTATATTTATTCATATGCGTTTATATAAATATGCTTTTTATTGATTTATCATTATGTCTATGCTTCTCTCCCTCTTTTAGCAGTATTGATATGCTTTTAGAGAAACACAGGCCCAGTCATTTAGGAGCTATCTGCTGTAGCCAGAGTGCATGATCTTTCTCCTCTGTTGAAGTCAGCACAAAGTCCAGCTGTCAAAGACTGCAACTGTCTTTGGAGCCTGACACTCATCCTCTGCTCTTACACAGGATTTATTGCTGCAGTTTGTTTCAGCAACAACAAACCCTCTATTCTTCGGAACCCCGAATGATCCGGCTCACATTTGTCCTTTGCCATCTGTGCCCTTGCTCCGTGTACTTAACCCCTCTTCTGTTTCCACTCTCCCCTTGTCGAGGGTGTGTCGAGGACTGGCAGGGGACACAGCGTTTGTCGGCCCTTGGTGCAGCCAGGCTGACTTCAGCAGCCACATTTCACATCCTTTTAGAGAGAAGTTAAAAATAGCAGCTGAGGCATCATCGTTTTTCCTAATGGTTTAGTCAGGAGTTTGTGCTTGCCCTCATTTAGTGTTTTTCTGTGTTAGAAAACACTGTTCCCTGTGATTCATTGAGTGTCTGGAAGCTTCTGTGTGATGAATCACACTCTGACTTTGTTATTTTAATTGATACTTCTCAGTATCAATTATACTTAGTTTTGAATTACTTTTCTGAATTTGTACAACAATGATATTATAATTTCATCACCTTATTTAATTTAAATGTATTGTTACAGGAAGTGAGTCATGCTTCAAAGACCACATAGCTTTTGTTGAGTCATCTGTCAGGAAAACTATTCATAGGTTCATTCATGACAGGGGATGCACGGATATTGGGCTTTGTTCATTGATGGTGTGCCAGTTGCAGCACTAGAGAGGCTGCTGAGATCACAGAATTTTTTTTAGATAAATCATACAATATAACAATATTAACAAATAGATGGATCATTGGCCATTTGGCAGACAAGACATATGTGTTTATTTTGGCTTATTTTACTGTTTTAATAAAATAATAATAATAATAATGAACTTTATTTAACCAGAAAAACCTCATTGAGATTAAAAATCTAATTTGCAAGAGTGTCCTGGCCAAGACAGGCAGTAGCACATTTACAAAGTTACAGACAAAAAAATTGCAGACACAGGAACAGACCTACCATCCAGTCAAGTCAGAGTCACAGAGCAGAAAATAGATTTTAGATTTTGTTCTTAGACAAAAAAAGGATATTTGATTTTGATTTGAGTCACATTTAGAATTTTTTGTCCTCTGAAGTTGAAATCCAGTTCATGTTTTTTGAAGAGGTTGCTCGAGGCCTGTAGCACTGGTAAATATGATTGCCACTAAGGCACCTGGCTAGCTTTGTCCCTGACGGGATAGCTGGGTACAGACACTAGGCAATACAAAGCAGTCAATGGTGCCACCGAAAGCCACGCAGTTAACCCACATTTAGGTTAAAACTACACTAACAACAATGATGGCTCTACTGCACACTAGGGGTGTAATGATCCATCGATCTGGATCGATACATCGATTGGTTAAGCAGTGATCCAGTCAAATCGATGGAAACTCAAAACATTGATGAACATCATTATCTTTGTTATATGCCTTTATTTTGAAATTCTGACCGGATATGCGTTTAAAAGTTTCCGGCCAATCGTGCCTCGTTCTGAAGTTTCCAGGGCTCTCAAGTCTCAGGCATTCAGCGTATGAGACATGCATTTGAACCTTTTCGCTCTCTCACATGTCACATCTGGTACTTTTCCCGCTTTTAAAATGTATTGTGTAGCGCCCACCAAAGAAACACCGCTATATATGCGCTTTGGAACATGTAGCAACGTGCTCTGAGCGTCACAGAGCTAAACGGGAGCTTGACATATCAGCCAATCAGTAAATAGCACTGCTGTATCCGGGTAAGATACGGTCAATCTGAACGCAGAGGATGCATACTGCACGCACATGACAGGAGTACTAAGTCACACGAGTACAGTAAGTTATCTTGGCTTTTGGTTTTGTAGCCTGCTGATTAATGAAATGACTTATTGTACAAAAGGGAAAACAGTGACAGCTTGTTCTTATTCTTCCGCCACACCTACCATTAAACAGTGAAGTCTAATCACACTGACATACAAACTGTGGTTACCAGGCATCACATTAAAACAAAATCATCAATGTTGAGTTGGTTAAGTTAATAGTTCTACTTAGAACATGAGAAATGTTTGGCTTTAATTAAAATCAAAATTGCACATTTTTAGTTTAAAAATAATAAAAATAAAATAATAATTCAAAAATTTGTATTATTGTTTTGCATCATTACTTGATATAATGTACAAACATCACAATGTAACAATAAGACCCACAAGGTAATTGTGGGGGCAAAAAAAGCACTGGACTACTAATTAACCCAATTTTAATTTTAAAACACAGTTAGATCATACAGATGGTTATAATCCTCTATATACTATCATACCCAAAGGTCAGCACATCGTTTCACATTTCCATAATAAAATTGTCAAAACATCAAAATTGCTTTGTATTGTCTTTCTTGCTATAGGTGAAATGAAGCTGATTGTGTAAAATGTGTACATAATATCGTCTGAAATCGATCGAAGGCCCCTGAATTGTATTGAATCGTGGCAGACTTTGCTGACCTCAGCAAATATTGTATTGTTGTCCAAAGAATCAATATCGTATCGTATCGTCATGAAACTGGTGATTTACACCCCTGCTGCACACTACATTAAGATTCTTTACAGCATTTAACTTTTGCTCAACAAAGCCCCTGTTTATGTTTCCCTCATCAGTGCATTCTTCTCAGCTGTTCCGTTTGTTGGCCTCAAGTAGAAGTACAAACACTAATTTCATAAAAACGACACTAAAATTGAACAATTTAGACTCAAGTGACGACGACCTGCCATTAGTCTTGGGTACAAAAAGATGTCTTCATGAAGCATACAGATGTCACAGGCATAAAAAGGGATGGGAGAACCTATTGTTGAAACTGAGGAGCCACACAGATCACAAATTACCTGGTGGTGCAGGTGCTTGAACTGTGGGTTCATTGTTGTCATGAGTGGGACTTGGTAAAACTACTTCCTCTGGACCTTTCATTAGAGCTCTTTACTTTTGGCAAGCCTTGAGACTGCTGCAATGTGTTCGTAGACTTACAGTCAGTAAACTGGGCACTGCAAACATGATGTGATGTTGTTGCAGAGTAATTTGTCTGAAGGTCCATATTTAAAACAACAAGTCAAAGTTAGCGTCGGCCAATGTCACATGATGGAATGCAGTGAAATAGAAATACAATCAGTTCATTTGCCTGTGGAATAAATACACTAGCGACCCATCTATTTAATATCCAGGGAGTTCGATTTATAAAACAAGCCAAATAATAAAATTAATGTAATTGTATTTCACTTATGTTAATCATTATCAGATTTTTATTAATTTCAGATTAGCTGACAAAGTAAATAAATGCACTGAATGAAGGACTTTTAATGGTAGTGAAGTATTTTCTCAGCAGGTTGCATTTTATTATATCAATATCCTTGTAGACACTTCTTTATGATCAAATCTGTCAAGACCACCATTAATACCCACTCATAGACAATAGTTGGGCTGGCCACCCAAGTACATTTACAGCCACCCTAAAAAATTCGTCAGCCTTTTTTTTTTCTTTTCTTTTCTCATTTTTTTTAAATTTCTGATGTGATCACCAAAAATGTCGGTGTAATGAGTTTGAGAATTTGGGAATATTTGCAAATTGAATATCAGCAAAAAGCCAGTACTGTGCGTCCCTACTTCCATGATGTGTTAGATAAGACTAACCAAATTTTTACAACAGGCTTTTACTCTGATTGTGTTTCTGGTCCAGCTATTTATCAGTAACCTGACACACCAGATGGACAGTTAAATATATTTCATTTGTTCATCTGGACAAGAGCCCATAGACAGTGTTTGGGAATGGGCAGAATCTTTCAATAGCATATCCACTAGGTGATTGGACGATCACTCCAAGTGAGGGTCTCTGCCTTTTTGTGTATGTGGGGCTCCACCATGTTTTACTCATGTAGATTATTTTGATTATTTTCCCTGTGTAAGTCATGTGACCGCGCCCCCTCCATACAGTCTGCGTCCACTTTCGCCAAGAGCGAAAGACGCGCTGCCAACATGGCCTTGTAGCCAAGACAAATGCCGTCTCTGTTGTTTGGGCACATTTTGGATTCTGTGCAGAAGACATCGAGCAGAAAGAAGTTAAGTGTAAATACTGCAGGAAGACGGTTTTGACGACCGTCGGTAACACCACCAATTTGTTCCAGCATAGCATAAGATAATTGTTCATTAATCGTAATCGAGGTAAGAGCTTCAATTAATCGTGATACTGAGATTAGGTAATATCTACCAGCCCTAGGTCATAGTGTACGTTCTAAACTTCAACTCGAAAAAACTGCTTGAAAACTTTGCTGTTATCTAAGGCAGTTTTTATTCAACCTTGTCATACCCCATAGTCATAGCTATGGGCCCCACTTTGGGAGTGGCTGGGTTAGAATATTATTCCAGGGTTGAAATCTGCACAGAAGGTGACTGAATACCATTCAATTTGCTAATTTAAGGTAACAAGTTTAACCTGTTAAATTATGGTGTGGTCAAGGTCTGCTTAGAAAAAAGAAACCAAGGCGAATCTAAGAATTGTTATGATGATATTTTTAAATGTTGCACCTAGGAAAAAAATGTTTTTGGCAGTTAAGTTGAATGAATGGCGTTGTTTGTTTTTTTCTGTTAATTCAAAATGTTTTTAAAAGAGGAGAAAATGTGTATTTGTAAATTTGAAAACTAAAATAGATGTACTTAAAGAAATATATAATGTTAAAACTTTTTAAAATTTGTTTTATTATCAAAAGCCTTACTCCGTCTGTGCACCTATTGATTTATTTGTGGTCTCATCTTTCCACATAAAAATAAAAAAATACAGATAAGAACTTGGATTGTTATTGTGTATAAACAAGTTCCCACTCCTAGCCCTCACACACTCAGCTTATCTGACCATTCAGTATTGAGTAGAGCATTCAGAAACACATGTACTTTTTCTTCTGTATTGGATGTGTTGCTGTTAAAGGGCAGAAACATAACAGCTATTGGGTCCAAGCTGTGTGTAAATTCAAGCCTAGCCTATTGAAACTATAGTTCTTACTTATGACAGTACTGACACTACTGAATTTTGAGATGTTGCTGCACCTGAGACAGTTTTAACTCAGGCTAAAGTTATAACTTCATGTTTACACCTACCTTCTTTTAGGTCCAGCCATCACTCTGTACCAAGATAAGGTGTTAATTTGGAGGCTCCTTTTTTTAATCTCTGAGACAGTATTTTGCTTAGTTTGAACTTTACGTTCTACTAGTTAAAATGAGCCTTGTATCTCCGCGGTGCAGCTAAACTTAGACACAACTTATATCACAACTTAGCTAGTTCCAACAAAGGGTTCACTGTGGACTTTATACCATAACTTAAGGCAGTACTTACACATAGCAGGTGCAACAGGCAACAGTAAAGTATCATTTTTTGGGAAACACTGAGCCACTACCAGTACTTTTCTATAACATAGTGAAAAGATGGCACAGTAGCTTTAGAAAGGACTGGTAAATCTGTTTTATATTGCTGGGAAAACAAATTTATTCCTATTTAAAACTAAATCATCATGAATTTTGAATGTTTTACAACCCAGCCCTAACGTACAGGTAGTTATTATCTCTGTACACTGTGGAAAAATGGTAGTCAAACATTTTTAGTCATTTGTCTCAGAGGCAAAATTATCACAGTCAGATGTTTGACGAATAAGGTTTGTGGAAACTAAAAGTAGCCTTGCCTGGGATTTCTGACTAATACACTGTCAGAAAAATCACCGATCCATGCTTTAAATCAGGAAATGGGACAACTTTTCTGTCTGGAAAAATAAGTGAATCCTGAGCTACCCGCAGCATAAACCTCATCTTTGTTTTTTGAACACTTGTGCTGGACAGGAATGCCATCATACCAGTTTAGCTCTGGAAAAGAAGGCAGAACACCCTGCTCCGCTCTCAGTAAGTGAAGCTCAATCTGCTCAGGCCTCAAGCATTCCTCTGCCACGCTGAACGGGAAGGAGGTAATCTGCGGAATTCCTTTTTTTCAGTCATTTTCAGCTGGTTGCTGCTCGGTGTTTTTTCAGTTGACCAAAATAACTCGAGGAATGATTCTGGCTGGCTGTTTTGTGGTCTGAGTGTTTACATATTAAAATGAGCCTATCTGCTGGCTGATGACACTTTTCTCTGCCAAAGTTGCTAAAAAGGCCAAACTGCTCCAGGATGATCCAGTTTTAGAAGGCACCAGAAGTCGAGTTTTACCTTTTACCTGCAATTTTCATCTCTTTAATTTCAAGTAACCCGGTAAACCTGCAGGATTAAAAAAGGTCTTGCTGTTCCAGTAACCAGAGATGTTACAAAGCTTTGAAAGTACTCATCAAATCACTCAAACACTGAGGGGGCCGTCCACACAGAGATGAATTCAGGCGTATCCGCACAAGCTTTTAATCATATGGGCATTTTCTCGCCACAGATACGTTTCATGTGCCTGAAAAGCAAATTTTTGAAAATGGGCCCCAGAGTGAAAACTGAAATTATGGCACTTTATATCTGATGTTTAATGTTTTATTTTTGGTGGTTCAGTATTTACCTTCCATTGTCTCTTGGGTGTGGTTTAAATAAGCCATTTGCAGGCTTCTACCACTCCCACACGTATGCTTTTTTGAAATATGTTTTATGTGCATTGTCTTTCTTTAACTGTGTAGAATAAATAAAATAAATAACTGTGGCTGAGCATTTCTGTGTGGACAATGGATGGGGATAGGATCAGGAACGATAGTCATAGGCCCATCTCTGCTGAGCGACTGAGCTTGTTATGGCTTTTTTTTTTCTTGTTTAATCATGTTTATATTGCTGTGTTTTATATAATGTTTTTAGCCTCTGTACAGCGTCTTTGAGTGTCTAGAAAAGCATTTTATAAATAAAATTTACTATTATTATTATTTTTTTTATTATTATCATTATTATTATTATTATTATTATTATTCAACAGCAATATCTTCTGCTCCTGTATGACCATCATGAGCAACAAGACGACAGAGAACAGCATACGCAACTGTTTGTTCACATTTCTCATGACGTAAGCATATGCTTCATATCTTCTTCCTTGGTTTTGGTGTCTGTCTGCAGCAGCGTTACAGCGCCACTTACAGGCCTAGCATATGTGCTACAGGGTTTTCAGTGTTTTTGTGGGGACGGACACATTTTTTGAAACAATGCCATATTTACAGAGAACATTTTCAATATGGAAATTTTTCTCTTCATCTCTGTGTGGACAGGGCCTGATGCTGTTTCTGCTTCTTTGGCTGTTTTTAACAGCATGGGGTCATTGCCACACAATAGAGGTAACAGTAAATTACTTTGATTATGAGAGAGAGGGATTGCTTGGAAAAGGAAAAGAGACGCAAGAAGAGAAACTAAAGATATGATCAACGGGTGTGGATCAGCAAGGATAAGGCAGGGAGCATGAAGCCCTATTTTAAGAGTTTAAAGACTCATCAGAAAACTGGCTTTTGTTCTGGCTGAAGAGGAAAGGTCACTGATCCACTGGCAGGGAGGCAGAAAAGTTAAGAGGGTTTGTTATCAAAGGAGCAGAACAGTGAGCAGTGTTAAGAGGCTGGAGATCATGTTAACAGTTGTTTTGAGAGGTTTTGGAAAACAGGGAAGGTTTACAGAGTCAAAGAGAGATTAAGAGAATGCTGATGAAAGGGGTTGCAAGAATAAATCAGTCATTTCATAAGTTAATTGAAAGTACAAAACAGATTCACATTATTCTTATATTTTATGAATTTGAGTGTTTTTCTCTCATTTTCAAGAATCTGTAAAATGACTATTTCCTGCTTCTTCAGTGCAAACATTTTATGCTTTTTTCATGCCTTCTGAGCTGGCAGCAGCTGAGACAGGAGGAATAATGTTCTCAGGTTGTCCATTCATCCACCTGATTCTTGGGGACGATATCTTAAAAACACTCAGAGGGATTTTCTTCAAACTTTGCATAAATGTCCAGTCTGACCCAACTGTGATCTGCTTTGATTTTTTTTAGTTAGCGGTCAAGGTTAAGTGCATCCTTTGCTTATGAGCATTCTTTAATGAAGTGTGTCATTAGTAATAATAATAGTAATGATGATAATAAATATGGATCATATTTAATTCTTAAAGCATCTTGAATTTGAAAATAAATCTCAAAGTTACAATTGAAAAAAGAGCATAAGGAGACAATTGAAGCAAACAAACAAAATAAAAAAAAACATAAGAAATCCATCACTTGAAAACATGCTCATGAATCAATTTGGACATTGTCAAACAAGCTCAGCGTGGCAGGCAGACCTACCAATCAGGTGTGTTCTTTTTTGTATAAAAAGAAATGTTTTTAGATTTTTAAAGTATCCTCAGCCTGAGGTGCCCTAAGGTAGCCAGAGAGGCCCCTGGTTTCATCTTTAGAGCTACTTCAATGCAGGAGGTTACAGTTCATTCTTGTCTTTGTCTCCTTTAGGCAGCAGATAAATGTGAATGATGGTATTTCCTCAGAGGTTGAGTCTGTTTTGAGATACAGTTTTGTGTAGTTGGATTTAAATTCCATATTTGTAGATTACATGGGGAAGGGATATATGTAAGGAGTGAAAAGGATTGAGCTAAGGACATATTCTTGTAGGACCCCAAAGGTGATCAGATGACTTTGTGATAATGTGTCTTTTGGTGCAACAACAAGCACCAGAGTTTGATCTTTTGGAAAGGGAGGATCGCAACCAAGTTAGGGCCAGCAGACTGTAGACTAGGGCTGAACGATTTATCGTTTTCGGATCGAAATCGCAATTTCAGACAATGCAGTCGTGATCGCCAAAGCTTCAATTTTTTGCTGTGCTCCTGACTGACCCAGGATCTGTTGTGTCAACTATTTTACACATACTATTTTACAAATTTGCAGGCAATTTGCATTTACAGAAGTGCCGGTAAGCAGGTCAACAACACAAAGCCTCTGTTTAGGAGTAGAAGTTAGAGTATCCCTTAAATAATAAAAGTTCTAACCTGAACCTTGCAAGTTATTGTGTTTTCCCACAACACCTTCCTGCAGATGATTCACAGTAAATCATTATTAAGTAATGAATGGTGAATGCCCACTGAAACAGTAGGGGGCTCATTTTTTGAAAAGGATGCAGAGTGTGTTAAATTTGTATTATAGAAACTTAAATAAATAAATGACACTTGTGAAACAGATGTAATTAGAGGGAAAAAAGTCCTGGTACCCTCTGGTTTTGATAGATAAAGGTCTCAGTCACATTTGAGTAAAATAATCCTATTTTTGTTAATGTCATAGGATCTTTTTTTAAAATATAGTTTATTTTTAAGGACCCCTTGCAATTACACCATGGATCAATAGGGGCCCGCAAACCCTTGGATGAGAAACACTGCTCTATACTGTAAACATAGTGAATATTGCACTGAAGCCTGATTTGAAGAAAATCATGAATCAAATTGAAATCACAATATCTGCCAAAAAAAAATCGCAATTAGATCTCTTCCTGAAATTGTTCAGCCCTACTGTAAACCAAGGATGGGCAACCTTGATTACCAATGAGGCTACATAAAACCTTATTTTCCCTGCCTGAGGGTCGCATCTTTACAAATTGTTGGATGCTCTTGATGGGAAATAATATGTAAAAATAAACAAGAAATAGTAAATATAAGGTTGTCGTAAAATATTATACACAAATTCATATATTATGATTCAAACAAATAATTATGCATACTTAAATGAGCTTGACAGAGTTAAAGCCATTAAGACAATTACTGAGAATTAACACCATTTAATCCTTTTAAATGCAACAAAACACTGTTTACCATCTGTTTAAGTACATCTATTTTACCTAAACCATTTTCTAAATAAAGTATTAACCAGTTCTTATTATATTCCAGTGAGTTATTAAACAGATTTAGATGAGCAATTATAGTAAGGTAAGTTCTTAATCACATGCAAAAACAGAGCATTTACTAACCATCTATTATACAAAAATATTTCTAGTACATATCCTAAGTGCCTCAATATTTTCTTGCTTCATATTGTCCCTGTGTACATAAAGTACTTGTGCATGCCATCATATCAGTATCTCAAGTTGAATGATATTTTGTGGATCCTGTCATATTTTGTCACAATTTGTTGATTTTTGGAAATGATTGGTGGGCCGCATTTAGTAAGCTGAAGGGCCGCATGTGGCCCCCCGGGCCATCAGTTGCCCGTCCTTGCTTTAGATGAAGTGAGAGGATGTTGTGAACAACTGTGTCAAATGACGAGGGGTTTTGAGCTGTATAAATACCATACAGCTTCATACTTTTATTCTAAGTCCTTCTTATGAAAATGGTTATTGATGATTTGTGTACTGTGTGGTCTAATAGGGTTGTTTTCTAAATACTCATTATTCATTATTATCACCATAGCTTATTCCCTTATTCTGATACGAAAATGTGAAGAGGGATGGATCCTGGTTGGGCTCTGGTTGAAAATGTAACCTCTACTTTGAGACCCTGTTAAAAACTTTCTCTCTCTCTCTCTCTCTGCAGCCTCAAATTTCTCTGACTGACCAGTTCAGGTCAATCATAAAAAATGTCTGGAAAGATAACAGCGGAAGACATGGAGGAGATGAAGGAGATCTTTTGTAAAATTGGTAAGTCAGAGCCATGTTACTGTGATTTTGTTTTTTTAACTTGATTATCTGACAATAAAGTATATTTCCAAGACAAATGAATTTATAAAGCACCATTCCTGTATAGCACAGGATGAAGTACTTCACAGAGTCAAAGACAGAACATTAATAACATTAATTTGGGTACAATGTCAAGAATAAAGGGCAGTAGAGGACAAAATAAATAAAATTTAATATCAGCAAACTGAGGGTAAGCATGTGGGGCCATTGGAGGTGGACGACATCTACTGAGTGATACAAATTGCAAAGGCTGTGGCAACATTACGGCGCCTTTTATAAGCCTGACATATAAAGTAAATTACGTTTTCAGTTTTTTTTTTGTGGACAGACATTTCTTGAAATGATGCCATTTTTACATAACCTGACACACCTGATGGACCATTCACTACATTTCACAAGCCCAACTCAGAAAGAGCCCATAGACGGTGTTTAGGAATGGGGGGAACCTTTCAATAGAATATCCAGCAGGTGATTGGACGATCATTCTGTCATTCATAGGCCATTTAGATAATGTTGTGGGCAGGTGTTACTGCCATAGAGTAAAGGACAGAACGTCAAAACAAATTTGGCAAAACATGTCGGAAGTGGAGTGAAAATATAATTTCTATAGAGAAGTTTGTAGTGTTAATTGTTTTTTATTTGATAAATCTGATTAAACTGCTACTGAAGCTGTTAGCATCTATACTAATCTCTGTACAAACAGTCGCTTCATGCTGTCGTCTCGCTCGTAGCTCCCACCTCTTCCTGCTCTCATGGTCTCTGATTGGGCTGCTTTGGGATGTTCACAGTCGTTGTAGATTGGAGCTTGGCAAGATGGATCTGCCTGATTACAGACATTAAATCAGGCTGATCCACCTGCACTGCAAGGTCAGTGTTTCCAGAAAAATGTTCAGAAATTAGAACGAAAAAGATCCTTTTTTGTCTCTGTGTGGACAGGGACTCAGTTACACAACACGAGTTTTTAAGGATTTTTTCCTGTTGTCAGTAATGTGTCATACTGTTGACTGTCAATGCTTTGACAGAAGATGAAGTCCATTTATTGCAGGATCATGCTGCTGTGATTGTTAATGTCTCAGCTGTGAAGCAGCTCAACAGTGTGAACTCTGTTTCATTTCAACTTGCTTTTAAGTTTACCAAATGCAACGTTTAACATTGTTATGCAATAAGCAACGGGATTATTTGTAAGGATTAACTCACAAAGACACACATCCCTCCCTCTCTTCACCTGCTCTGTGTGCAAGTCCCAAGGTGAGGACTCCACTACACCTCCCTGGCAACGCTGGGACACACTGCTCAGGTCCACCCACCTCAAAGATTATTTGACTTGAAGAGTCTTTTCACAGATCTGCCCTTTACAATGTGTATTTACTGGTGAATAATTCATTGTTGTAATTACATGAATTAAATTTTACATGTTTCTTGTGAAAAGTTCTTTGAAAGTGGCTAGCTTCCCCGCCCCTTGCAGTGAATCACTGCACATTCTGGATGCGCCGGCCGCAAGGTGTTGCAAAGCATGGTCATTTTTAATGCTCTGTCCTTTGTTTACATGTTAAAATTATCAGAGAAATGAAACGGTATAAAAAAATTAGTGGAGTCCTGGAGCATGTTGCCCTTTTAAATTAAGTTAAATAAGGTCGTTACATGCACTGTTTTTTTTTTACCTTTCTAAACACAAAAATAGATTTAAGATGTAAAAATAGAGACAGAAATTGAAAAATGATGTTGCCACAAAAAAGAAATCCTTTTAACCAACAGTAGTTTTTTGTTCTTAAGGTTTTCCTGTCTTCATCAGTGTAAGACTGTAATACAGCAGGTTGAAGATCAGTCATTTTAGTTCTCGCTTCAGACTACTTTTAAAAGAAATAAGATTTGATTTTGAGCGTTTTGCTGCAAAATTGTATTTTGTGTATAGCAGTGATTTCACCTGGTTCAATCAAGGCTGAAGTATTTGGGGATGGGACACGGTTATTATTTTGTTTTTAACAGTAAGGATGTAAAATTCCCTATATCTATTTGCAGAGATCTGTACTGCAGCCTACAAGCTTTTTATTTTATTGTGATTAATGTTATTATGGCCAAAAACATAAGGATACTATTTTGATGTAGTCATAGGCTCATTTGCTAATTCCTAAATGGTTAGCCGGCAGTTTCATACAGGTGACTTTCAATTCTGATTTAATCAGCTTTATTGTTTCTAGCAGTTTACACTGTTGTCTGATACAGTCCACATTTTAAAGAGTGATGTGAAAAGACAAAAATAAGATCAGATCTTAACAGTAAGGTTTGCAGTGTAAAGGCAGCCAGAGATAACTTTACCCAAGTTGGATCACTTCTTATCTGCTTTTACCTCATGATCTACTGTTCAGTTTATATCCACCTGTCATGGCTTGTCATCTGACTGCAGCTGAAGATTCACCTTTCTACCTGCTGACTTTTGGTCCCAATTGTGTTTTGTAGATTTGGACGGCGATAATTACATTGAAGATCATGAGCTCCACAACCTCCTCAAAGAATCCGGTCACCCTCTGCCTGGATACATGGTTCGAGAAATCATTCAGAAACTTGATCGCAACAAGGATCATAAGATCAGCTTTGAAGAGTTTTTGTCGGTGGGTATAGCAGAGGTCTGAGCTGCTTGCACTGTTGAGCTTCACAAGCTTCAAGTTCCTTCCAGAGCATTAGTCAGGCTTTGTTTTGTGATCCGTCCACCTGCCTGTCCTTCAGGGGGCCACCACTCTAAGTAACTCTGAGCAGTTTTATACACATGTGAGCGGAAAGGCCTCTACATACCACACACATGCATACTCAGGAAATGTAGAGGTGAGGCCAACAAAGTAGTGTTTAGTTTCAGAGGCAGTTACTTGAAGAGTGTGAAGGCTCACTAAATCTACTGTAGCTATGTTTTGTCTCTTATATGATCCTGTTATTATCCTGTTTCAGCCTGCATTACTGCGAGTCAATTGAATTCCAGCTGCAATCATGACAGAGTGAAACAAACTGAACAGAAAATGCTTGGATTATTTCATGTCTGTGAATATGTTATATCTGAGTCCAGGTGGAACACATGCCAGGCTTTGGGCGTTAGCTGTAATCAGTATGACATGACTTAAAAAGAAGCTTTTAAATAAAATCAGGTAATAGAAAGTGCAAGATGCCAAAAATAGCCCTTATGCTATCCAAAAAGAACTACTAACTTTCTTTTAGATAGTTTTGTTATTCTTTAATTATTAGACTAGTTTCACTCTTTAGGTTTTTGGTAGGCTTTATAGTTTTTCACATTGTTGATGATTTTTAATTAGCTTTACATAAATGGAAATATGTTGTTAATTAATCATTTCATTGTGTGATTTAATAGTTCTTACTGTAGGATATTTGTTACATTGCTCCTTAAGGGGTTCTTGCACTGCTCTGCACAAATGACTTTGATGATGAATCACAAAACACAATCAGTATTGGCCTGCCAAACTAAAAGGTATCAGCAGCAAAAACCTATTTAGGCATCCCAAGTATATCACTTCCATTATAGAATCATTATATTGTTTTTCATTAAATAATAATAAGGTATAAATAGTGGCATGAATAAGACTTGTTCATGGATGAGAATCAGTAAAGGTTTTGATATGATATATAAAAAAGCTCTCCCACTAAGAAAATACTCCATGACAATTATGGTACAGATATGTCTGTACTTTAATCTGTTTATTTTTTTCATTAGTTAGAGCATTGATGTTGCATAAAATGAAAAACAATCAGTCATTTTACCATCTGGTTGATCAAGTTAGTTTTAAGGGAGAGAACAACATGACCAGAAGCGATGACTGAAATGTTGTAACTTTTTTTTTTACTGACAATGAAACTAAAACATTTTTGAATCTTTGTCAACCAAAACTGTACAAAAATGACTGAAATGCGAATTAAACTAATACACACATACTGGTCTCAAGACTTGGACTTAATCTAAAATATCTGCCAAAATTAACATTGTGACGTGTATTAATTGCCCTTTTTAAGGTGTAGAAATCTACCTGAATCTCCCTCTACATGTGAAAATTACTGTTTAAAATTTAGCTTTTGCATTGTGCTTTCTTGCATTTTTGAATGTCTGTGAGGACTTTGTTGTGGCCATTTCTATTACCTGCTGTGACCAAAAAAAAGTGCCAGCTGGCACTGTGTGGCCTTGTGAGTGAGTGTTTGTGGTGGAGTGTGCTGTGCTGTTTTTAAAATGTCTCCCAGTGCCAGGCTGAATTGCTCATTGTGGTCACAGCAGCGCCTGCAGGGCTGAGGTCACTGATGAAGCAGCGATTACTTCAGGTTCAGGAAGTATTACACATATTACCATAGAATATGTTATTATCTCGGGCTACCCACATGTCATACATTACAGATAAGTGAAAGCAGTCTGGTCACTTCAGAGCTCTCTGTGGTAGCATTTTAACTTTGATTTAATATTCAGAAGTAATCAGACCTATGAAGGGATTAAGTGCCAAAGCCCTGGTGGTTTACTGTTACTGTTTACATGCCGTCTCTTACACTTAGTTCTGTGATGCTTAAAATAGTTCCTCATTGATACAGAAGTTCAGTTCAAATCAGCATAATGTAAACAGTTGCAGTGATGAAACCATCAGCCAGGTGTTTCCTTGAGGTTTCTTATCTCTCTTTCTAAATGTCTTCTGAGATCTGTAGCATGTTTGTGTTTTCATACAAGGGAGGATAAATTCCTGCAGTACTGCTTTGTCTGCAGATTGGCCTTGGCTGTTCTGGCAGCTGACTGGAGCCCAATAACACAACAATGAAAGAAAAGTAATAGAGAAGATATTTTAGGCATTAAATGCACAGCATGCATTTCCAGCGTCAGGGGGCTCTCAATCAAAATTACATTACAAGATCACATGTAGTGATGCACAGTCAGCTTCACCTACCTCCACTGCTTAATAGTTTCTTAAAATTTATGACTCTTTTTAATTAAAACTGCACCCCATAAGGTGTCAACAAACTGTAAACTCTGCTCTCATTTTTGGCCTAAGTCTTTGTAGCATAGATTCAATGAAGTGCTAGAAATGGTCCACAGAGATTTTTTGTCCATAGTGACATGAGAGAATCCCACAGTTGCCTCAGACTTGTTGGCTACATGGCTGCATTTTTGCCCAAAGAACTGATGCTCACTGTTTTTTTTTTCTTTTCAGAACATTCTCTGTAAACTCAAGAGATAGTTTTACATAATACCACTAGATCAGCAGTTTCTGAAAAACTACAGCCTGTCAAGCACCAACAACCATGCCACATTCACTAAAAATCCCTCTCTTCTCTGTTCTAATTCTTGGTTTGAACTTCAACAGATGGTCCTGATAATGTTTACATGCCTTAACTATTGAAATGCTGCAATGTGATTGGCTAATTGGCTGAGCCGTTTAACAGGCATACCTAATGAGGTGAGTGGTGAGTGTAGATCAACCTATTGGACAGAGACCAAGTTAAGGCAGAACTTGAGGCTCTCCTAAATCCTTAATAAAATCTAAACGGTAAAGTTATTTTGAAAAATCCCCAACTGCACAGTTGGAGGATATAAATAAATGATCTATACACATAAGAACGTAGGTTTTTTTGTTTTTATTTTTACAGACTGTAACCATGTTCATTTCTGCTGGAAAAATTGGCTTTCAGTATGGAAAGTGAATGCTAGTTCAGGGGCTTCGGCTCCCTGCTTTTAGGCGGCACTTTAGAAACTGCAGTCTTAAGGCCTTACAGCTCTAAGGGTGATGCAAATGACTGGCATGAAATTGTGAATATTTCAGTGGCAGTTTTTTTCAGGTAGTCATAACTAGGGCTGAACAATATATCGTTATCGTATCGATATCGAGATATGAACATTCAAGATATTGATATCGAAAAGAAACGATATAAACAATATAGATTTCCCCCGCACTAAAACTGCACTTTCCACATTCTTTTGTATTATGATGTTTTTATTTTTCTGAAAAATGCTTGGTTTTCACCGAACCCATAGTCGTATCGTATCGTATCGATATCGAGATATATGGCATGAATATCGTGATATGAAATTTTGTCAATATCATTCAGCCCTAGTCATAACCTGCTGCTCAGTTGAATTAAACTGGAACTAAATTGGTCACTCTGGTCACTGGGGTGACCAAGCCTTTTCCGTTGCTGCTCCCAGGGTCTGGAACAAGCTCCCCGCCGATATGCGTCTTATTTCGGACCTGGGCCTTTTCAAATCTAGACTGAAAATGTATTTATTTAGGATGGCTTTTAATACCCAGCAGCGTGGTGACACTTTTACTTAATTTTATTGTATTTTATTGTTGTGTATTTTTTTCTTTTTTATTGCTTTTATTGTTTTTTTTGCTTTTATTGTGTTTATTTATTCCTTTTTATTTACTATCTATTGTAAAGCACTTTGCTTCACCAAAGGGGTTGTTGTAAAGGGCTGTATGAATAGACTAGAATAGAATAAACCTTTATTCGTCCCACTCGGGAAATTTGCAGGAAAAAAACTCAAAACGAGCAGGAGCTGCTGTATCCGTCTGCCACTCGAGCAGCACCAGAAGTGAATAAAGAACATTTACATTTAAATTTTACTCTGTAAGGTCGAGGATATCTTGATGTGTTTCACCGTTTAATACAGGAGCCGAAAACTTTACCACAGCTGCTTCAGGACCTGTTCGCAACAGTAGAAGCTTGAGTATTCACACTCACCATCATGATACTACAGCTCCAACAGTATCTACCTCCGTATATTGTCTTTATCTTTATCCTTGTCATTTTTATGACATATGTTAAATTAAATGGGGAGTTCTGAAACAAACACACATACAAGGGGGCAGCCACGTTGAATGTTTTGACAGACTGTGATGTGAATGGACTTGAGCTTATAAAGCACTTCTCTAGTTTCTCTGACCACTCAAAGTGCTTTTACACCGCAGGTTACATGCACCCATTCACACCCACTCACTAGCATATTCATTCATTTATGGTTGAAGTTTCTATTTAAGTTTCCATCAGCATTTGCTAACACATCCTCACCCTTTTATGCCCATTTACACACCGCTGACACAGCCACAGGAGCAATTTGGGGTTAAGTGTCTTGCCCAATGATACACTGGCCTGTAATAGCTGGAGCTGGGTGCAGCCTCCTGATTGGTGGTAGAGTGTGCTACCAAACTAAGCCACAGACGCCCCATGTACATGCCAACCACTGGCACTTTTGTCGGTCAGATGTAGGCTTGTCGGACACAAAACTTTAGAATAATCAACAACCAACAGAAATAAAAGCTGCTATTTTCCTCTGCAACATTACAAAGCTTGTGTGAAAGATTGCATTGACTGGTTATGGATTTGAAAAAGCAATTTTGTGCACATTATGTACAAAGGCATTTGGTATGTGTCTCAGCTGTCAGTGCTCTCTGACTGATAAAGAATTTTTAAAAGATTGTTACATTAGTCTGTCATTGTCTTCTTCCAGATCATCCAGGAGCTAAAGGGTAGTGAAGTGGCAAAAACTTTCCGCAAGGCCATCAACAGAAAAGAAGGAATCCTGGCCATAGGAGGCACATCTGAGCAGTCGAGCGCAGGCACACAACACTCATTCTCTGGTAAAAAGACACAGTGACCAAATCTGACCGTAATACATGTAAGATCTTACTGTCATTTGATTTTAACTGACACCCCAGTTTGTGTGTGCTTCTAGAGGAGGAGCGGTTTGCCTTTGTCAACTGGATCAACACGGCTCTGGAAAACGACCCTGACTGCAAACATGTAATACCCATGAATCCCAGTGATGGGTCCCTTTTCAAATCTGTCAAAGATGGCATCGTCATCTGGTAAGACTCCGAGTTCACTTCAAGGCAGTGAAACAATCGTCCCCCCTCTCACCTTTACCAAGTGGTCAATCTGATATGAATGTCAAGTAGCTGCACCTCTCTGCACATACTATATTGAATCCATTCAGGTTAAAAAAATAATCTAGACTTGTATTAGTAACACTCTTGCTGGGGAATAATGGGGCACAGTTTAGTGTGTGTGTCCAAGTACTGCATGCACAGAGGCTGCTCACCTCAACACAAGTGCAGTGGGTTCAAGTCCTGCCTGTGGCCTCTTTGCTTCAAGTCATTTCCCACTTAGAAAATAAAATAAAATCAATTTTGCTTTTCATTACTGTTGTCCTTACTGGAGTGCAGCTCTCAACAACACTTTAGGGAGTCTGTGTTCTGCTTTTTTGAGGTTTACATGGCTTTAGTGTTTTAAACAGGTCTCGTCTGCATGATAGAGCATTTCTGTGAACAAGACAAAAAGTCTGCAGCATCAGGACTTCTCCTTCTCTCTTTGTGCATGGCATGCCACTTTGTTCTCCTGGCCCACCCAAATAGGCCTAACAGTGTGACATCATACCATTGTTTTGTCCTCAGTTTAAGCCCATTGGCTCACAGTAGCAAATCCATTTCAGAGTGTGAACGATAGATTGAAAGCAGAGTTGTTGACAACATGGCCCAGAGCAATGCTGAGCTGACCAATTTCCACAGAGTAGACCAGTACTGCATCTTTCACAGGCAGTCCAAATGGGGTTATGGTTTATTTAATTGTCCTTAAAGTTTACTATGTGTTAATCTGTGCATCCATACTAAACATTAGATGCTTAAGCCACATTAACTTCCTGAGAGGGTTGTGGTCAGACACAGCACATGAGGATTTAAACATAAACAGCCAGAGGGGTTGAAGGGCATGTCAAAATTCAATTTCTGAGAAGGACTTAAAGCAAAAACCTTCAAAATTACAATCTTGGGAAATTTAGACCAGTGTAAACTTGTTGTAAAGGAGTAAAATACGTGAGCTCAAAATTGTTTACAATTTAAGTGATATTTGAATATATTGTGAGGTAACATAAAACCCTTTTCTTTTATAGTGCAGTGCTATACAGTTTAACAGAAAGGGAATCAAAACTGATTATTTTTAGAATAACTAATAACTGACTGCAAAGCCTAAAAACACTGATGGTTTTTTTTTTCATTAAAAAATGTTTTAATGCTCTCTTACAGAGCACGGGCTCTATGTTTAATGTGTTCAAAAATGTCATGTCTGTTTTTGTATGTTTGTACAGCAAGATGATCAACCTGTCAGTCCCAGACACAATTGATGAGAGGACCATAAATAAAAAGCCCAAAAAAGGCAGTGCAGTATTTTTGGAGCAGGTCAGTTAATGTGACCATGATTTGACTGATGTTTCTCTAACGATCAGTTGAGATGTTCCCCCAGCTAATGCTTTCTATCTTGCAGGAGAATCTGGCCCTTGCCCTGAACTCAGCCTCTGCTATTGGCTGCCATGTCGTGAACATCGGCCCTTTAGACCTGAGCGAGGGTAAGCCCCATCTGGTTCTGGGCTTGCTTTGGCAGATCATCAAAATTGGACTGTTTGCTGACATTGAGCTCAGCAGAAATGAAGGTACGAGGCAAAACTGATAGATTCATGACATTTCATGTATTTGGGTCTGTTTTACTTCCTTTAAGGTATCCTTGGCTCTTTTCCAGTAGCTTTTATAATCATTAATATATTCTCAACAGCACTTGCAGCACTGCTAAAAGAAGGGGAAACCCTGGAGGACCTGATGAAGCTGTCCCCAGAAGAACTGCTGTTGCGTTGGGCAAACTTTCACCTGGAAAACGCTGGCTGGCAAAAGATAAACAACTTCAGCTCTGACATCAAGGTGGGCCTAATTCCTGACTCTGAATCAAGAAATTAGACTTCAGTCAGTCAAATGTTTTGATTGTCAAATGTTAATGCAAATAATACAGTGTGCATGGCTTTCCATTTTAGAAAGATGATAAAATGCTTGAGTGTCTTTGGTTATATACTTTTGCCAATTTTAGCTAGCTTCACCTCAGAACTGCACATTTAATTTAGGTTCTGGTTGGATGATGAAGTTTACCTCCCATGATCAAAGAAACATGCTTGACAGCAATTATTCACATTTATAATGCATATATAAACATTTTATGATTGTCTACCAATAACATCTAAATAAATACATAAGCGTATTTTAATTAACCTGGATAATATGTTCACAATTTCTAGTCTCACTAACACTGAGGTCAGATTGCAGGATTCATGCACGAGCCTAGCCTGACGCAACAGTCATAGCTTCAGGACCCATCAGCTACATAAATTGGTCATTTCATCTTGTGTAGCATGTCATAGTGACAGACAACAACAGACCAATCTGGGACGCCTCACAACTCCACGACAGAGAGTCTGGCATTGGCCAATGAGAGCACTGGGAGCTCTGCATATGTAAGAATCACTGTTGTAAATAGACTAATGTTGATGCCTTAAGAGATACAAGAAAGAGAAAAAAATTGTAAAGCTCTGAAAATAATATTTCTGCCTTTCTGATGTGTTGTAGAGTAGCTACCACTAAAGTAAAAAGAGAGAAATTTTGGAGAGAGGTACCTTAGCACCTTGGTGAGTGACTGGTTGCATTTACAGTCAAGCTAACAGATAATTCATTATGATGTTTGGAATGGATATTTACCGAGTATAACAACGGTCTGTTCATTGAAAATAAAATGGATAAAGTATTTATTATGATCTTTTCATTTTAAAGATAAGGCCTTAAGTCTGTACTTGGCTCCATCTACAACTAGAAATGTGTATGCAAGTAGAATGGATTTATTGATTCCAAATTGTAAAAAGCATACACATTTAGGACCGGTGTTAAATGGTATTATGGTCAATATTTAGCCTCAGTAAATGATTCTTTCTAGAGTTTATCTAAATAATGGTTTAGAATTTTATACTGCACTAAACATAGTAATGATTATTAGACTGTTAAATGCACTTGCTTGTAAATGTTCAAGGCTGTGCTAGTTTTGAATTTTTAAAGCTGTAATATAAATAATTAATTTAGAAATATTCTTTGAGGAGGATAAATACTGAACAACAGAGCTATCCCTTGGTAAGCAATCTCTGAATATTTTGTCTGAGTATGATAACAGTGTACTCCCCATCAACTTACTTGTAAGGGAGTCGGCCGACAGTAATGGAGTGAAACAGTTGGTGTTTAAAGTGTTAGCTACAGTTGTTAGGAGCCCATGATAGCAAGAGTAATCTCAGAGCAGATGCATTTTTTTGCCCCAGTCGAGGGCAATAGGCCAGCAGCAGAATAGCTTGTAAAAGTAAACAATTGACAATAAAATTCTGTATTTACAAATGATAAATTATCATGATCAATGATTGTTATCTCATTGAGCAGAATAATCATTATATATCTCAATTTCTCTTGTTCAGAGATGATTGTCTGAGTAAAAAGAGAATTCTTATGTGCATATTTAATTCATATGTGGTTGTATTTTTGGCTTAAATCCTGCAGCTCTGCTTTACATGTAACACTCTCAAATACAATACCACAGAGGACAGAGGTGCTCTCATTTTATCTGGCCTACTTTTTTTGACAGTGTCCCCCTTTTCAATTAAATTAGGCCTCAAGCACAGCATGTCAGAGTTCCAATTCTGTGTGATGCTTAGTATTTGTAGGTATGATACATTTATTTCTAGTGAAGGGTGTTGTTCCTCCACAAATCAACCAAGCAGGTAAAAGGGTTTCTTCTGTAGCTGTCTTCTACACCTGTCAGGTTATTGGTAGTGTTTTGGTTTGGTTTTTTTTTTTTCAAACAGCAGCCTTACATTTTGAGCAGTACGGCTCAGAATGTTGACAACTTGTCATTGTGGTGGTTCCAGCCAACAACCATCAGCTTCAGGATCAGCTTACCAGTTTGGATCAATGAACTATATATAAGAGATTTTTGTGCAGATTTGTATATACTGTTCCCTCAACTGTTAAAAAATGTACAAATAGGCTTACCAACATCCAATATCTGGGTGGATTTTTAGGAAAGAAACGTACATAGCATGTTGGGGGACATCTAGGGACAGTGTTAACTTGCTCAAAAAGATCAAAATAGTTTACCTTAATGTTTTGAAACCTGAGTTTCTTACTGAAGAATATTGCCAAAGCAGATCCATTGTGCAGTGGTACCACAGAAGCGTGAAGGAGTACACACAGAGTCAGACACCCTCACTCCGGGTTGTTCGCCTTTGCCGACCCCACCAATCCTCTCTCATTTGTGCGATGCCCATGCTACTATTGCCAAGGCCAGGGCAGAGGGGATCACTTTAGCCCCCTGTTACAACCCTGTAACATTCATAGACAAGTTCTAAACTTCACAGGGGTGTAAACATCCCATCCTGCAACAGTACTGTTAATAAGCTCGATGTTACTCGTAACAACATCAAGTGCATCTCCACAATATCAAGGCCATAGCTGCCAGAGCAAGAAAATGAACAGTCCAAGATTACTTATTGAAAAATGTAAATATAAGTGTTGTGTCTCATTTTTTCAGGACTCAAAGGCCTATTTTCACCTCCTGAACCAAATCTCCCCAAAAGGCACAGAGGAAGACCAGCCACGCATAGACATCAACATGTCAGGCTTCAACGTAAGCACTGTGACAGTCAGCAGCCACAGATGAGCATCTTCACCATATGGTAACATCCACACGGTGTCTCTGACGGATGCATGTGGTGTGTGTGTTTTATAGGAGAGGGATGAATTGAAGAGGGCAGAGGCCATGCTGCAGCAGGCTGACAGGCTCGGCTGTCGACAGTTTGTCACCCCCTGCGACGTGGTCAGTGGAAATCCAAAACTCAACCTTGCCTTTGTGGCCAATCTATTCAACAAATATCCAGCTCTGACCAAACCTGAAAACGAGGACATTGACTGGCAACTGTTGGAGGGTGAGTATTGGAAAACAGATCAAAAACACTCCCCCTTATTAGGCAGTTGGTGAACTCTAACTGAAGTGAGAGTGAATGGGTAATGACATATGAAAATGGAGCCACGGGCCATATTTGAATCCAGGCCTCCCACTTTGAGAAAAACTGCCTCCATACATGGGCATAGCACTTCTGAACAACAGGAATTCATGAGAGCATTTGATGTGACTAAAAAGCTTTTGAATAATATGCAGAGAAGTGTTTGAAACAATCTCTTCAGGGGTTTCATAATTTTAGCAACAGGTACAGTTATTCGGTTGATGCAGTGGAAGGCATAAGATACTATCTTGGGTTGTGTCTACAGAAAGTCTCAGTTATGCCTTATTTTTGCATACCTATGTTAACAGCAGGGAGTCAGCAAGAGGTCAATTCTACAAGAATCTCCATGGTATATGTTGAGCTGTGAAACTCTCCTGTATCATAATTTTTGCCATAATTTGCTTTAAGTATCTTACAGGGAAATTCAGATTGACCACAATAATGCGCTAGCTTAGATAACAGGCTGTTGCGTTCAATTTAGGTGCAAATGTGGACTTATAAGTGATTCAACATAAATAAAAACCATACATATATACACTCTAAGAGAGAGACCAAACATTTTGAGTAAGCAATTTATTTAAAAAAAATTGAATAGAACAAAAAACTAAACTGAAATAGGCTCTTTATCAGCTGATCAAAAGACCATAGCTCAAAAAACCCTTTAAAATCCCATCAAAAATTGAAAAAATTGTCAAATTAGGACTCAGTAATGAGAAGCGCCACTTTTCTTGTTGATCACCTCAAAAATTCATTTTGGCATGCTTGATGTGAGTGTTTCCAGGAGGCTAGTGGAAACATTGCTCCAAGTGGTAAAGACGGCTTCACAAGGGCATCCACTGTCTGGAACTGATGTCCTTTTTCTGTAAACTTCCCTTGCCCCCCATGCCCAAATGTTCTCAATTGGACTTAGATCAGGGGATCACGCAGGATGGTCCAAAAGAATGATATTATTCCTCTGGGAGAAGTCCTTTGTCAGGCGGGCATTGTGAACTGCAACGCTGTCCTGTTGAAAAACCAAGTCATCACCACACAGACGAGGGCCCTCAGTCGGCCCCTCCACTGTGCAGTGTAGAAAACTTCTCAGGTGGGCTCTCCTCTTCATGCCAGTAATGTTGAAAGCCATCAGGACTGTCAAGGTTCAGTTCAGGGTCAAGGTCAGAGAATAAACTTTCTTCCACCTTTCAATGCCCCATGTTTGCTGCTCTCTTGCAAAGTCCAAACGGGCAGTTTAGTGGCGATAAAGGAGATGTGGACTTTTAAAGACTTCTTTTGGTGTTTAAGCCCTTCTCTCGCAGATGCCGTTTGATGGTTATAGAACTGCCGTCGGCACCAGTAACAACCTTAATTTAGGTGGAGGATCGTCCCGTGTTTTGACAGCCAATCAAATCCTCAAGCATGGCTCCAGTGAATTTTTTTCGGGTCTACCACTTCACTTTTTTGATCCATAACCCTCAGGATCTTTTAAAAAATTCACAATGATTGTCTTACTTTATCCAAGTGATGGTACATTGCAAGAGGCTTTGCCTATGCAGCTTAACAATCCAACCACGTTCAGAGACGGAGAGCTTTACTGCAGGAGGCCATGACAGTGTGAACAGCTGACAGAAAATGACAGGATCCAAACTTTTGCGCAGGTTTTGACATTTAAAGGCTGCGGTCTTAAACTTTTGATCAGCTGACAAAAGCATGTTTGAGTTAAAATGCAATTTTCAATATAGTGCTTACTCAAAATTTTCAACTACTACACTAATTTTTATGTTCAGGAATGCTAGTAAATAACTACATTTTGACTTCTTAATCAAAATAATAATGTGCATTACTATTTATCTGGGGTTTTTTTTGTAAAACAGTAAATGTGCAAATTCACAGATAACATTAATAATTCTATTTTACAATTTGAAGTATTATCAAGGTTAAAGACCTTCTACATATTGGTGTATTAACCTTTACAGAAACATGAAAAAATGATTTTGGTAATTACTAATTACTAATAAATTTTTCACTGTTTTGAAAATCGGCACCGATGCTGATAGTCGAGTTTTGGCATACCAATTTAGACAATACAAATGCAGACAATCGTCCTTAGCTACAAATAATGCAGCAGCAAACCACGAGTTAAAATGTAGAGTTAATCTAATTATGTGTTACTATTATCTTGTTCTGTCTCGCTCTCTCTCTCACAGCGGCTGTGAGAACCACAGAGCTGCAGTATGCAGGGGTGGAAATAGTGGGTTTAAGATTCAATGTATATTAATGCACATAAAAAGACACAGCACTCATCTGCAGTATCATTTGTTTCCCAGTATTGCTCTCCCTTAGTCAGATCTATCTGTCTGATATAAAGTCAGATTTTCTTGTTAGATTGATGTGTATTCATACATTTCAATGAAAAGTTAGACTGCTGTGCGACAAAAAATAAGATTACTCAACGTGCAACATGTGATTTTCAGCTGTTAACATCTTTGATTAAGTATTTTACAAGACACGCTTTGTTACAAGGTAGACAACATCTCCACTTATTCCCTGTCATACAAAGTTAGCCCTGTCTTTGATTATTCTCCGAATGTATACTCAAATACCATCAGTAAAGTATGCATGTCCTTCCATTGTACAGTACTCAGCTAACTTTATGTCTGTCCGTTAGTGGTCTGTCCATGTAGAAGGTCAAGTTAGGATAGCAATCAAAGTGACACCTAAGATCTTAAAGATGTATGATACTCCTTTTACAGACAACGTTTACCTTTAGAGCATCATTGACCACTATTGACCCAGCTTACTTTAAAACTCTTAAATCCCATGATCCTTTGCTCTCTAGGTGAGACAAGAGAAGAAAGAACATTTAGAAACTGGATGAACTCTTTGGGAGTAAACCCACATGTTAACCATCTGTATGGGTAAGTAACGCAAACCAAAGTCTATCTCCCTCTTCTGATCATTTGGGACTTACACTCTTCTGTCATGTCTTATTTAACTTCAAGTATCCAAATCATTTCTTGTTGTAGAGACCTACAGGATGCTCTAGTTATCCTCCAACTCTATGAGAAGATCAAAGTTGATGTTGACTGGAACAATAAAGTCAACTTGCCGCCTTTTCCCAAAATAGGAGCCTACATGAAAAAGGTAAACCAGGTTTCTGTCAATCACTACTGGTAAAAAAAAAAAAAACTTTTACCAATCTTTCAAATCTGTTGTCTTTTGTGTGCCTGTAGTTGGAGAATTGTAACTATGCAGTGGACCTGGGCCGTGAAGCAAAGTTCTCACTTGTTGGCATCGGTGGGGGTGACCTGAGAGAGGGCAACCATACCCTGACTCTAGCACTGGTGTGGCAGCTGATGAGAAGGTGAAACAGGCTTAAATAGAAACAGAAATATAGTTTAAGATGAGTCAATACAGCATCACAATATACTCTATTGAACACACTACAAAGAAAAGATTTTTAATGTTCAATCTGGTAGACTTCATTATTTTTGCAAATATTCTCTCATTTTGAATTTGATGCCTGCAGCAAAAAGCTGGGACATACTTTAAGACTTAATATATATATATATATATATATATATATATTTTTTTTTTTTTTTTTTTTTTTTTTAAGTCCTAAAGTATGTATAGTAGTATTTTTTTTTCTTTTCAAATGACTAGGGGTTTTCCATAGATAAAAGAATTTTTTAACTTGGCAAGTCCAAGTTAATGTAAATTTTCAAAATATGGTCTCAAGAATTTCAAGCTTTATGGCTGAGGAACAGCCAAACTCTGCTACCAAAGGGAGATTGTGCAAGACAGTTCCATGTTAAAGGTCATACACCAAGAAAAGAATGAGCTGAGCAACAAAATACAAAGTAGTGATGCTACATCAGCTAAATCTCTCCCAGGCACATAATTTTTAGGAGACTAGGGCTTCAAGAAATGCTGTTCATGGTCTCTTGAAAAAGCCCACAGATATGGGCAACACTGAGGACATGAGAGCCATAGACGCTGTGGTCAGCAAGGAAACTTATTGTATCAGGTGACACATCACGCTTTCTTTAGTTCAAGATCCAAAGAGGTCCAGCTGTGCCATTGGGTCAGAACTGGCAGGAACTTGGAGCCCAAGTACACCCATGTACTGTCCAGAAAACTCTTGGTAGAAGTGGTCTTTATGAAAGAGTTGTAGCTAAAAAGCCATGCCTCCTATGTGGAAATAGGCCAAGCAACCCAACAACGTAAAAACAGTAACTGGGGTGCTCTGGACTGATAAACTAGAATATAAAATAACCAGTTGCAGCAGAAAGCAGTTTGCTCACTAAAATGCTGGAAATCATTACTATGTGTCTATTGGCAACAGTGAAGCATAGTAGAGGCTGCCTGCAGGTTTGACCAACATTTCCTCACATGGAGGCTGGGATTTGGTCAGGATTCATGGTGTCCTCAGTGCAGGAAAATATAGGCAGATACCCACCTATCATGCAGTACCATCAGAGTGTCTGATTGGCCTTAAATTTCTTTTGCAGCAGAACAATGACCCGAAACATACAGCCGATGCCTTTAAGAACTATTTTCAGTGTAAAGAAGAACAAGGAACCTCTGAAAGTGATGGTGTGGCCCCTCACAGAGCCCTGACCTCAACATCATTGAGTATGTTTCGCATTGCATGAAAAGACAGAAGGATTTAAACCAGTCTTCATCCACACAAGATCTGTGGCAAATTCTCCAAATGCTTGGAACAACCTTCCTGTTAAGTTCCCTCAAAAGCTGTGTGCAAGTGTACTTTGAAGAATCGGCGCTGTTTTGAAGGCAAAGGATGGTCACAGTAAAGATTGATTTGCTTTAGATTTCTCTTTTGTTCATGAGCTTTCTAGGTGTTAACTTATAAAATCACCCCCAGAGATTTAATCACTTCTTCCTTGTGCCAGTCATGACCAACATTCTCTAAATATTTCATCAAAGTCAGTTGAGAACTTTTTAAGTGATCTTGCTCACCAGATGGACAAATGCTGGCAGAAACATGACCTCCTTGGCAGAGGTAATGATCAAACTTGAGTGTAAGGTTCATGTTTTTTAAATGACTGCTTTGCACCTCCCCCACACTTTCAGGTACACGTTAAATGTTTTGGAGAACCTGGGTGACGGACAGAAAGCAAATGATGACCTCATCGTAAAATGGGTGAACAAAACTTTGGCAGAAGCTGGAAAGTCATCCAAAATAAGTAGCTTTAAGGTAAGCCTGTTGTTTTTTTTGCTGCGATTAACACTGTTTTGAATCTTAATCAGATTTTTCTTTTTAAACAAACTTTAAGATTTATAACAAAATGTCTTTTCCGGGATGAAGTATTAGGGCCATTTTACACTGGATTAATTTTACTTGCTGTGCCTGCGTTTATTATGCATGTTATCAGGTCAGAGCTTTCCGACTGCCAGCCAGAGCTGTATGTCTCATGTCCACCTCCCATACCGAAAATCTTGAGAATGGGAGGCTAGCCCATTCTTTCCACACCTTTCTCAGCCAAAACAGTACAAAAAATGGAAAATTAGAGAGCCATATTTACCTTATCTTAGCCAGTCTGCATGTCCAAAGTGATAGAACATGTCACAGAAAAGATGTAACCTGTTCACTTACATGTCCTGACTGTGTCACTCAAAATTAAAGCTCAGTTTGTCCCCTCTGTACAGAAACTCTCCTTCTGGGTTCAGAATGCTGTCATTCTGCAGGTTTTTTAGGTCAGTCATTCAATGAATCAGGCCACTTGTGGAAAGGTTTATTGTGGTTCTTCCCAAACTTTCTGTATTGAAGCTTATTATTAGGGGTGTCCCGATCCGATATTGATATTGGATATTGGTCCGATATCAGCAAAAAAACAAATATCGGATTATATCGGCCTGCATCTAAAATACAAGCAGTACATTCTAATTTATTTTATTTTTTATTTATTCAATTCAGTTGTAGAATATGCTTATGTTTAGGTTCAACAAAGTATTTATTTTGCAATTTAAAAATATATGTTTTTGTTTTTATTGGATTTATTGAGGTTACTTTTCAGGGTCTTCTAATTTATTTTTTATTTATTTTCTTTATTGTAGCATATTCTTATGTTTAAGGTAAAATTTTATTTAACCCATTGGCTAATAACAAATGGGTCAGTTTTTCTCATACCTACTATTGCTGACTACTGTTGTCTGTTTGAGTAATCGCACTTGATCAAGCCTTTTCTTACAGTCCATACTACAAAATAAGTAATAAAAGTATGTATGATTCCTGCTGATATCGTATTGGATCGATATCGGTATCGGCCAATAGTCAAGGCTGCAATATCGGTATCGTTTCGGAGGTGAAAAAGTTGTATCGGGACACCCCTACTTATTATTGAGGTAATATTTATGGAGTAAAAGAACTGTGAGAACTGCAGCCACAACGTAGTACACACACACACCTGGTTTGAAAGCCATAGCTGGCACACACGTCAGCCACAGGCACCCAGTGTGAACCTGGAAAGACCACCAACCTTACTTGAATTTTAATTTACTCGCTTTTTGAAGGATTTTTCACAATGACTGAGCTTTTTAATCAAACATATGACAGTGATCAGCCCAACATGGAGTGGAATTTTGTGTCAGTACAGCACTATCTTAACCAAAACAAATGCACATGTGTGTATGTGACCACAGACCCACACTTTTGGTTCATGTCAGGCTGTTTGGATGTTTGGAAGTTGTCTTATTCCTGTGCAGGGTAACTTGCTTAGCGTTCACAGTTGTGTCCATCCTTCTGGTCAGCTAAAAATATAACTTAAAAGACATAATAACAAATAAAGGTTTACCAGATAGAGAACAAAAGATTACAAAATGAAAAAGATTTTCAAAGGAACATATTAAGAGTTCATGATGTCAATGTAAGAGCAATTTGTGGATAGATGTTTGAGCCTGTTTATCAGTTCATCCACCATCTCCAGTGGTGATGTACTGTGTTAAAGGTATATATTGAATGCCATGTGCAAAATTTAACTTTCCCTTTTCCTGTCCCTGTCCTAAGTATTTTTGAAATGTGTTGCAGGCATCAAAATCAGAATTTGTGTTTGATGTTAATAATCAACATTTTATACCTAAACTCTACACAGATTGTTATTGAAAATAGGTACAGATGATTTAAGTCACTGTATTAAGCTTTTAAATGAACCTTAAGGCATAGCATGTTTCCTCCTGACCTATTTGTGTGTTACATCAAACATGTTGTGTGTGGTGTGATAATCAGGACAAAGAGATCAGCAGCAGTCTGGCAGTCCTGGAATTGATTGATGCCATCCAGCCGAATGCAGTCAACTTTGATCTGGTGAAACTGGGCTGCCTCAGTGAAGAAGACAAGCTAGAAAATGCCAAGTAAACATTTTTAACAGCCAAATTAAGAGTTGTTATTTCAATAAATATGCCGCATTATTTCAACTGCATCAATCTTGTCTGTTATTCACAGATATGCCATCTCCATGGCAAGGAAAATTGGAGCCCGTGTCTACGCCCTCCCAGAGGACCTTGTGGAGGTCAAGAGCAAAATGGTGATGACCGTGTTTGCCTGCCTGATGGGTCGAGGAATGAAGCAGTGCTAAGAGACTGTCTGGGATCATTGTGACACTCACCAAACAACCCACAATCCATTAGCATTTTAAAAGGGCTAAAGCTCTCCCACCTTAAGGAAGCAAGAACATATTTTGTCTTTTTTGTATGAGAAAATCTCGATGATAAGAAGTGAAGTCTGAATTTGCATTTGTACTTGCCTCTTTTGAGGTGTTCATGGAAGAATTATATGCTGTCGTATTTAAATGAGTCCAAAATATTGAAAAACCCCAAAGATATTTCTCGCATGTCAAAGGGCAACTTGTTACGATATACTGACCTCTTGTTTAATGTATAAGAATGCTGTTTTATAAGTGATACTGCATATTTCCTGCTGCAAGGTTGTTTACATATTTTTACTCAGACTGATAAGTAAATTATGGCCTTGAAGAAGATACACACACATTCCTGATAGTGTAATTCTGAAAAAAATGCTTGACAAGGTAAAGCAAAAAGGGTGTTTTTTTTATTAGGTGGAGCACAGGTTGAAAAACCACCTTTGTTAAATAATCAAGTCCAAGCATGTCTTAATAACTGGCACTATGAATTTATACATATCGCTAAACAGAAGCCATACAGTCAGTTTGTCGTAATGACCTGCCTGATGTGCTCTCTGTATTCTTGTACTCGTCTTTTGTTTGTTTCTTGGGATTATTACATGAAGTAAAAGCTGTTTTGAGGGGGCTGTCAGGTCTTTGTTTGAAGGGACTTCTTTTCTATTTGTTTGTTACGCTGGATGAGAAGCAGGCTGACTGGACTCTCCTGCCTCCTACTGTGCCTTCTTCTTTACTCAAAGACGGTTATAAAAAGGCTTTGAGGTTTTCTGTTTAACCATTGTACTCAACATTACCAAATATAAACAGTTGCTTCATTCCAGGTAGTTAAATGTTATTCAGCGACAACGGCCAAATTGTATTTGGTGTCGTATTCAAGTCTACCCTTAAGTGCTTTACAATAAATATGACTTTGAAAGCTTATCTTGTTTGCGGTCTTTCTAATATCTGTCCAAGGTGCCTGCCATAGAAAAGAGTTGACCACAGATAAATACTAAACTTTACTTTCAGGCTCCATTTGCTGCTGGGTTGTAAAAAATTATTTAAAAGCAGGTCTGGGTCGTGTTTAAAATGCAGATGTTGCTTACTGACATTGACCTCCTCATGTCAGAGCAGGTATCAGCCTATATTCTGGAAGAGCTGAAGGTGGGTTAAACTGATGACTTGAATATCTTAAAGAGATAGTTCAGTATCTTTGAAGTGGGATTGTATAAGTCTCATTTTTTATTTTTAAAACATCCCCCACTGCTATTTTGATCACTGGCACTGATAGCTAAGCTATGCATTGCTGCAGATTGGGCCAAGAGCACTGTGTGACTGACTAAATATGACATAAAAACAGTGTTGTGGTGACTACAAGGTCTACTGAACACATAAACAATGCTTTAGTCAAGCCTCTTTGTTTTGGTACTAGCTTAACACATCGCACAGCCTTGTGTATTCTTCCTCCTAGAGAGAAATAGAACCAACATAGAGGGGCTTCGTAGCTGACATACAAAATAAAACACAGTTTATTTGTTTAATACTTAGTAAAAAAAAAAAAAACCCTAATGCTGCTTTTTGTTGTTTGCTCTCGACTAAATACACTATGATTTTGTACTTACATGGGTGTTTGAGAGTCAAAGTTGATTGCATGGCTAGTGTGTTCTAATTATTGGACATCTTTAGTGTTTTATATGGTCTATTACTAATTTTTATTCTTAGTCATGCTGATGTTTATAGTCTTAATAAACTGAATCATCAGAGCCACCTTATCATGTCCAATACATATACACAACAGTCTTGAAACATATCCCATAACATCATAAAGGACAAAATTCATATATGTTTACACTGGTTATGTAATAATGAGACAACTAGTCCAGAAGATAGCTGCTATAACTAACAATTGTAATTGAACATTCATAAATATGAGAGAGGTTTTTAGTAGTTTGGATAAAAAGTGTGATGTGAGGATTTTTTATTGACTTTTTGACAGTTGGTTTGATTGATAGCTAGTTAGCATCTACCCACCTACCTACTTAAATTAATATGGTTGGTTAGTTATTCAGGTAGTTGGTTTCAATCAAATAATTTGCTTCATCTGAACCAAGACTATCTATATTAAACCTTTAGAACATCTAGCAAGGGTAGCAAGGGACACCCAGTTTTCAGCCAATCAGGGCTCAGGTCAGGGACAGCGCTCTTTTTGGATCCTCTACTAAGGTTTTTGTGCTTGTTTTATCAAAATGAGCATCAGTTTTCAGCATTGCTAGGAACACAACCATGGAAGGGAGGGAAGGGTGGAGTGAAATGCTCCCTCTGTCCTAAGTTTCATCCAAGTTACATACCCCAGCTTTAAAGTCAAAGCTAAAACTTTTCAACATAAAAGGGACAGGAAACATGGAAACAGGCGGCCTTGTCTCAGCTAAGATGAATCCTCCTGCTAACTCCTCTGGAACTGGTAAGCAGTCTTTGTTTAACATGCTTTATTTTGGCTTGTTTTGTTTTGTACAAAAAAAAAGATAAAATCTCACATGAATTCAAAATGGACAACAGGGAATAAGCCCTCACTGAAATCAGGGTTTAGGACCATTGGTGGGCACCTAGCAGACCACTGCAGCACACCAGTCCACTTCATATTGGCTACAACAGCCTATCAAGAAGAATTGGCCAATTTGTCACAGAAACATTAAAAGTAGTCACTGCCATCCCAAATTTGCTACCAGTAGACTTTTTACCTTTAATTAAACATTATTTGTTGTATGTCTAGCACCAAATACTTGTTGCAAGCCTATACATTTTGTTAAATTATAATTATTTCACCTTTTAAATTGACCACATTTCATAATTTGTAACAATTTGGTCTTCCGCTGTGAGGATAACATTCAGAGGGACCTCTCTGTAGCAAAGCAGACCAACCTCAGTCGAGTTTAACAGCCTTAAATAACTATAAGTTTATAGACCATTATGGACCACTTTTTTTTTTTTTTTACCTCATTTCCTTTTTTTAACTGCTGCCTTCTTCTGTAGTCTCTGTTGTAAACAGCACCTCATGAACTGTTAACGACATACAGTATATTTTTAATGATGTTTGTGTTTTTGTTGACCCGGCACTAGGCCCAATAAACATTTCCACAATCTCTTACATTAGCATTAACATGATAAGAAACTACTATGATTGTTATTTGTAATGTTTCAATTTCTAAGTAACTAAAAGTGTACCCTGTTAAGGAGCTCAGATTCACTGCATATATATTTTATCATCATTTCTGAGCACACATGATCTGTGAACTCCCTTTTGTCTTGTTAACAGGCTTTCACACGACACTGGCCTTCTTGTAACACAACAGAGGGTATTGTTGGCAGATTGTAGTTTACTGTTCACTGGGCTGAATCTGATGTAAATGAGATGTCCTCAGGGCTTCCCTTCCTGAACATTTCTCTAGTCCTTTAGATCTTTTTTGTCTTATATGAAGCTGATGAAATCTAACTGTCATTCTGTCTGAGAGGAGACGGTCTCCTGTGGCATTCATCTTTAAAACTTTCAAGCTCCCTTTTGCCTCAGAAAGTGTCTGTCTGTTTGGTGCAAATAGAAGTGAAGCACAATATTTGATTTTTTGCCAATATCTGGCATGCAGATATTTTTAAAGTCATGTTAGATGATGCCTCAAGGGCTCCTGCTGATCCTTGAAAGTCTTAAAATATTTTAATTAGCCTTTTTAGGTTTGAGGCCATAAGGTCTGGAAAAGGTCTTTGATTTCAGATGGCACCTTGACTTAGACCATCTCAGCACATCTATTTTGGGCTACTTTGTTCTGCAGTGCCACAATGGTCTCATTTCCTCAGTTTGTAAATACTAATTCAGAGTTTTAACAACATAATTGCATATTGCAACTACATAATGCTATGGTGTTGGAAGGAATCAAAACTCCATCACTCAAAATGTGGAGAGGATTCATTTTCTAGAGACAGACGGCCATTCTTGCTCACACTCATACCTATGGGTAATTTGGAGTCACCAATCAACCTATCAAGCATGTTTTTGGGCACATGCACTACCTGCTGCACCACCATACCGCTCATTTGTTTTATTTGGGTTACTATTTCTTATGTTTTTGTATTTATTGTTTGGTTAAGGTTTTAATGTTTTGAAAACAATAAAAAATTTAGATGAAAAGATATCTCAGTTTGGGTCTTTAAAGGGTCCAAAAGGTCCTTCATTTCATTTCATTGTGTCTTTGACCCATGGGGTATGCACACACCTTTTCAGTGTTCAGAGCACTGAACACTAAGGTGGTCGCCTTAACAAGATCACCTCCTTAACTGGTGTCCCAGAAAAAGTCTATAGTATTCAGAGCTTAGAGCATGCCCACCTCACCAACACTTCCACAGAGTTTTTTCTTTGAAGAAACATTGCTTCAAAGCTGATTCTTTATTTACCCATGTATACAGACTATTGATAACTGAAATGGATTTATGGGCTATAGCACGTGACAAGGGGGAATTATAGTCCTCAGTCCCCCAGCTGCCCACCAGTGTTTTGTGTTGTCACTGTCATCAGCTGTGAGAACACTACAGACATCTTTAACGTTAGAGAAAGGAATCTGTAAAAATCACAAAAGCTATCTTTACAGGACACAGGTTATGAAGATTATATTTAGTGAATGAAGTCCATATCAAACTGTGTGTTTTCTTGGTGCTGTCTCTCAGGTGTGAGGATCATACAGAGGAGCAGCTGTGCAGCTCTTCCCTGTAGACCTCTCGGTATGAAGCTGGCATCTGTGCCTGACCGAGCAAAGAGTTCTCCGCCCTGCCTCCTCCATCCTGTTAGCCAACTGAGCATCAGGTAGACCACGTGTCTGTGCTCTGGAGGGGAGGGCTTCATGAGGAAGATCAGAGAAGAAAGGCTGTGAGAGCAGTTCATGATGTGATTGCTTTCAGAGGAGTTTGAAAGACTTGAAATCTCAGACCGTCAGCTCTGAGGATGGTTCAGAGGAGACTGAGCTGCTGCTGGAGGGTCTGTCTGAGGTCACATTGAGGATTTTGTTGGATAAACAAAGAAACACACTTAAGGTAAGAATAAAGGTGGACACAACCTGATTTAATTTCAGTTTTTTTTTTTCATATTCATTTGTTTTAACAACTAATCCATCATTTGTTATTATATTTTATTTCTTATGTAACAAGAATGTTTTTAAAGAAATCATGTTAAAACTGAAATCGGTCATGAATAACTGGTGTTAACTTTAAAAGCTATTTGAGCTTTAATACAAGTCCTGGATGAAATTCATATCCGATTTAGTCACAAATTACTGACATTTAACCTACTCTTTGGTAACATATGTATATATATATATGTGTGTGTGTGTGTGTGTGTGTGTGTGTGTGTGTAGCCAGAGCCATAAACCTGTGCAGCAACTTAAGGCTGTTAAGCAGGGAAGTGTCACTCTGACAGCTCAATAATGATGGAAAAAGCTGCACTTTCAATTCTGCAACTTGCTCTGCCCTGTGTGAATCTGTTAATCAACAGTGGACTCCTATTGCCTTATTTATTTGTTTTATTTATGGTTTTTATTATATATTGTATATTATATTTTGTTAAAATCCTTTGTCTCTTTGTAGTGTGTATATGTTATTACTCCCTATGAAACAAGCTGCCGTAATTACCACAGTTTCCCAGCTTGGGATCAATAAAGTCTATCTATCTATCTATCTATCCATTTATTTATTTATTCATTTATTTATATAAAATCTTAATTTCTTTTTTTTTGTCAAGAGCACAAAGCCTCCATTTAGCTAAAACTGACATGTTGCTTACATGGTTGAAACAGATCTGAAATATTCTATTCTTTGATTAAAAAGTGGACATTCAGTGATGATGAGGTAAACCATTCTGGTACATTTTTACATTCTGCCAATATTACAGCCAATATATGGGATACATATGGCAAATTTTTATGGCCAAAATATCTGCAAAAAAATCATATCTGCTGATATGCAATTGCCTGAGCAATTGCTAATTTCATTCTATAATTTGGGTCAGATGTTATTCCATTCCCCAGAGTCAAACACATAAACAAATCACCAGTTTACTGATCACACTTCATCTGTTGGTCTTTTTACACACCGCAAGGTTGACTCAAAAATGCTCAGTACATTGGGAACATTTTAAAATTAATTAAATGTTTGCTTTTACTCGAGTAATTAGTCACTTCCTCCCCAGCTGGTAAGAGAAATTATATTTACTCAGTACTCAAATGCTGTGACAATTGTAGTGAAGTGCAGCAGCTCCACAGACATCATTCAAGTAAAATTAAAATGATTGAATTACCATAAAATCTACTCTATTAAAGTAACTTGAGTAAATATCAATAGTTACTTTTCACCCCAGTTGTTAGCATCAGGAACTGGTTGGACTAAATCTTATCATTAATACCAAAAAGCTTTTAGATACTTGAGGTCGGTCAGAAGTTGGAACACAAGGAGTGGAAAGAAAGGAAGGAAACAGAAGTATTTTTTATTTCAAGTTTATTTATAGGCTACAGCACCTTTGTTAATCATGAAGATTAATAAGTGCTTGAAAGTGGAAAAACTGGAGGATCATGACCAATTTTAGATCAAATTATAAAAGACTAACTAATCCACTAACTAACTAAGCACTAAGCAAGACAGAAGACAAGGAGGAGAAAAATTATTTAAAAAATAAAATGTAAAACAAGTGAATTAGGTCAGTGAAGCTGAAAAATCAAAAATAAATTAAACATCAGTTGAAGTGTGATGAAACAAAAAGGATGAGAGAAATTAACCCCTAATGTAAAGGCAACTAAGGCATTGTTGACCAAAGGCTGTGTAATGTAAATAATGTGTTTATTTTTTAAGTGTTTTAAAGAGATGTTAGTTTTTTTTATCCAGCAGTGATTGTGCAGCTTTAGACATAACAGGCTCTGCTCTCCGCTCCCTGGTTTCCAGAGCGATGCAGTTCTTCAGGGAGAGCAGCTGATTGGCTCACTGGGTCTCAGAGCTTCAGGCTCAGTTTGTGTGTGTGTGCGTGTGGGTGTGTAGGTGTGTGTGTTTTCGTTAATGATCCACCAATTAGCCACACAATGGTAACAGACACCTAAACACCTCGTCACCTGTCTGCTCTGCTCAGAGTCAGACAGTCACTCAGTGCTCCATGACTTCAGGGATTTGGGCTTTTGAGTTTCCAAACATATCTCAGATGAGCTCCCAATAACACTTAACTCTGTTTCAAACCCTGCAGCATCTCTAACGTGTTACTGAGTTTATCTGCGGTTACCATCACAATCAGCTGCTGTGTGACAGGCCAGGTGAGGGGCAGACAGTCCCAGTCCTCCTCCCTCCTGAGTCCCCTGACTGTAATCTGTCCTACGCACCATAAACACTCCCAGAGACACCCTGTTAACCACAAACACTTCGCTCTACTGTCGGTGTCACTACTGGAAAACTCCAGTGAAACCCTGTCTTACAGAGAGTAACAGATGACTAATAGTTTATATGTGTTTATCCACATATAAAGACCTGAAGATGACGGGCCAGCCAGCGGAGAGGGAGCGCTCTCCTCACAACCTGTCAGTGAAGACAACACTGGAGGAAGAGATCGAGAGAGCCGAGAGCATCCTCAGCAGGTGATGACAAATATTTGATCTTGTTGAGGGTGATTTGTCTGATGTTAATTTACTTTAGTGTGGTATTTCTCAGTATTTTGAAGTGAGGTTATAGAAGATTAATTTTAATAGCGAAAATATCAGCTACAGTGGTTTTAGTCAGCTCTGCCACTATAAGGAGGAAACAGGCACAGACGTCAGGCTAATTTTATTTTTATTTAACCTTTATTAAATCAGGTTTGTCCCATTGAGATCAACAGATCTCTTCTGCAAGGGAGACCTGAACAAGAATGGCAGCAAGACACTGTTTCATCAAACAGTACACTCAGACTCAAGAGCAGAAGAAGTGAGGAAACAATTTTCAGTAAGTCATCAGTTAAAACGATGACATTCAGAAAGTCTGGCCTCCAAAGTTTTCACCACAGATTTAAAAACATTGAGAGACACCAAGTTTTGCAGCTTAAATTCAGTCTGCAGATTATTCCAAGTAAAATGTGCTGAAACCTTAAGGGCCTTCTTTCCCAGTTCAGTTCGGACTCCGGGAACAACGAACTGCACAAAGCTCAGTGATCTTAGCTTGTGTAATCCATCCTTCAGGACTAATAAAGAGGAGAGACAGTCAGGAATTTTGCCAAGAATGGTTTTGTAAATGAACACATACCATTGTCCAAGACGACATGTACTTAAGTCCAACCAACTGTAGAGTATAAAGTACAGTGATGAGTCAGAAATCCACAGTTTGTGATAAATCTCTGTCTGTGTTGGTTCTCAGTCATCTAGGTCATGGTAATCTGGTGTCTTTCTAAACTGGCAACTGGACTTGTTAGGTTTCTTGAAGATGTTTCACCCCATCTCCAAAAGGCTTCTTCAGTTCTAAAAGGTGACCTGGCCTGGAGTTGGAGTATGAATCCTAGGTTGACCAGAAGCATACATATAATCAAGGTGTTGGATGTGAGTTCTCAGATCGAGGTCTCACATGACAGTCATCAGTTAGTGGCGTGGAACTAGTTCTTTCTGGGTTCTTACTGTCACATGATGTTGAATGGTTGGGATTAAATTTCAGATGGAGAGAGTCCGTAACTACATTGTAGATGGGTGATAAATAATGTCTTAGACCACCTCCTCAGTTCAGAGAAGGTTTTTTAGCTTAAAAGAGATGGCTTGTTGGGAATGGTGGGAGTTCCTCAGGAGAGCACAGGTTATGTGTCATCAGAACTCTGCAAGACAGGGCTCAGGAGGGACCTTCAAGATCAGAGGTAAAGCAGAGGGAACAGCAACATCTAAAGGAAGCACCAAAGTTATGGAGTTTCTCCAAACTGTTCCTTCATCAAGACCTTGAAGAAACGGAACAACAGCAGAAATCAGGAGAGTAACAAGCACAGCAACGTTGTTATTCCTTACCTGTCTGATATCTCTGAAATTCTCAGGAAGATCTTTCATAAACACATCATCCCAGTTTACTTCAAGCCTTCCAACACCCTAAGACAGCAGCACAAACCCAGGCACAAACAGTAAAGTGCTTTATGCCACTGTTGCATTGAAGGATGCAAGGACCTGGGCGCTGTAGAAACCAAACAACCTCTCCATAAGCCCCTCTAAAGGTCAGGACTCAGCCATCCATTTACATTTTAATGATACCAGAAACTCCTTTGAAGGAAGAAAAGTTCAAATACTTGCCAAAGAGGAGGTTTAGTTTGAGTGGGGAGTAAAAGAAACAATCTATGTCAAGCTAAAACATCATTTTTGGGTAGAGGAGGTGGTCTAAGACATTCATCTACCGTTTACAATGCTGGACTCTTTATCTGAAATTTGAACAACCATTCAACACCATGTGACAGCAAGGACACAGGGACTGCCTGACAAACATTTTTCTTGGTGGTCTTCATGTATTTTTGTTTGTTCTTGTCATTATATTATTTATGAGAAATAAATCTGTGGTGTTTCAGTTTTAAAAATGCAAATAATGTTTTTCTAAATACACCAGAATGTATGGCCATGAATTCTTGTCTACTGTTGTGCATTTTGAAAACAATTTGTGATTTTTCTTAAGCTGTTTCAATTCTCAAGTATATCTTGGATCACATTCTCCTGTCCTTTCACTTATGTAACAGGGTACCATCTGTGTGTGATGACACGTCCTCAGAGCTACAGAGAGTCGCTGCTCTCGACCCTCAAGGAAGAAACTCCAGAAACTCTTACCAGAGGACTGGAGCCATCTCAAGGTGAAAACTGTCACAGTCCAGCTGTGGCACTGTGGCCTTCAACACAAAGCCTGACTTATCACAGTTTGGAACTTACAAAACAGCTCATGGTCGTTCATACCCAAAAAGGATAAAAAGCTTTAGAAAGAGTTTGTTTGAGGGTCACAGGTTGAAAAAAAACGTACATGCTCAGGAAACTACTGGCCATACTTAGTGATGGAGCATGGCCAGAGAGGAGCCTAACACGGGTGTAATTAGGGTGAGTGTTAAAGTGAATGATTTTATTCTCATTACATTAATGAGAACTTGAAAACGTTCCCCTGTAAACAGAAAATAACCATTACTTTCAACCTCAAACCTAATTACATGTGTGTTATTCTTCTGACATGAATGACAGCTTGAGCAGACTTCCCTCTTTGGACAGAAAACAACCAATAATGCTCTGATAATAAAAAACTCTTTGTGCTTGGACAGGCTTATGCTGTAAACATCCTGCATGTCAGTACCTCCCAGTCCTGTCCAGTGGTGGTTACTGTCCACTGGACATTCCTGTCTGCTGAAACACTTTGTATTTCAGGAGCATGAACCAACACAAGATACTTTGTAACCGCACGTCATAGTCTAAAACTTCTTGATGTCATTTTGGCCACTCTGAGAGAATTTTATAGCAAGTAGAGACTTAAACCTCTATCCTGTTTCAGCTTTGAGTATACAAAGGTCTATACTCTTCAAAAAAAGTTGGAAACATTGAATGCACAATCCTTAGAAGTTGTTCTTCGTTGTTAAGGTGACAGACTTTCCAGTCATATCAAATACAATACCAATTGGTATTATTAACAAGGAGAAATTATCCCCATAAAACCATCCATTATCTAAACTGCTTATCCCTTTAGGGGCTGCCGGAGGGCTGGAGCTTATCCTTGCTAACATTGAGGAAGAGGCAGAGTACACCCTGGACCGGTCGTCAGCCAGTCACAGGGCACACACTCACACCTCAGGCCATAAGAGAGAGTCCATAATTAACCTAATGAGCATGTTTTTGGTCTGTGGGAAGAAACCAGTGGAAACCCACACAGGCTCAGGGAGCTTTGAGGCACGCACAGTTACCTGCAGCTCCTCTATGCTGTGCCGTTACCTGTTGTATAGACAGTAATTGTGTTTGAAAACACTCACCTAATGCTAAAAACATTCAGGTTGGATTCTTGTCCCTAATTTCCCAATTTTGTGGATTATGCACTCAGATTTGTTCATATTTAAAGATGGCTTTTTGAACTCAAATATTTCAGACTTATTGGGATTTCTGTTGGAAATCATCAAACAGCATAAGACTGCAGCCCAGCTAAGCCTTGCACAACTTCACTCATAGAACTTTATGAGTGAATGGATGAAGGGACCCAAAGTTTTTTTTTAAGTTGTTGCATTAGTAGATTATCATATTTTGGTCAAACTTTCCATGTTTCATGTGATGCTACATGTGTCTTGTGTGTGTTAGACTGGTGAGCCTGGTGGTCCGACTGAGAGAGTGGGCACACAGGAGTCTGTTGGAGGAGGAGGAGCGACCGGACTCTTTCCTTGAGCGATTTCGTGGTCCTGAGCTGAGAACAGCCCCGAGCCGCACCAGCAACACACAACCTGGTAACAACACCGAAGGGATCTTTAGGTATGCCCGTCAGTTGCTTCAGATCACAAGACCATATTTTATATGCCCTCACAGTTCTATATCAATGCTAGGACTAGTTAAAGCAGATCATGTGCAGCATAGCAGCTTACAATAGTAAACAAACCTCTGAGGGTTTCAGGCCTGTTCTAATACTGAATAAAAGCTTACCAATAACTTTAGCTGGATGAAACCTCACTAAAACACACAGTATGTTACATTTCATCTGGACATTGTGTAAAGATGACAAGTAAAAACATGTCATCTCCTCCACCCATGTCCACTGCTCACTTATTGTTTTGAATTGACTGAAGTAAAAAGAGAACAAAAATATTGTACTCAAGTAAAAAAGTGTATGTATATATATATATATATATATAGACATATTGATTTGACTTTACTCTATTACACACAAAAGCTCTCTCTAAATCTATTAAAACTAAAAAAGCGTTTTTCATGAAAATGCACTCAAAGTAATGAATATTAAGAGTAAAGTTTTCTGTGTGCTGTGGGAAAAGGACTACAACAAACTGATCAGTCAACCCTAGATTTGTTTAAGTGTAGAATAGAACAGTCAGTTATGACATTTACTCATTGACCCAAATAATATAATATAATATAATATAATATAATATAATATAATATATAATTTAATATAACATGTCATTTGATAATACAATAAAGTATAATTTGATACTATTATATTATGTTTCATTATATTATATCGTAATATATTACCCAGTATGCTTTAATAATATAATATTATACAATATCCTAAAAATATTATCATATAGCATTAGTATAAAAAAGTTAAGAGTAGTAACTTTGCCTGATTTCCTGTAATTCTGTATTACACTGTAGATATCTTTGAAAATGTACATTTTGTGAGTCATTGTAATGCACATCTTAATATTTGATACACATTTTTGAGATAAACAGGGTGTGCCAATAATATTTATAGATAAACAATTTGTCTTGACGAATGTTTAATTACTAAATCTTAAATAATATTGCTTTTTACACCAAATGTTGCCAGTAAACCGTCAATTCTAACATGTGAGTAACCAGAGTGTACATCTTGTCACTGATCCATAAAGTTTGAGCACTTATCCAGTATATTTTCAGTTGTAAGTATTGTTTCAGTTCCAATAGTTATGTTACTTAAAGTAGAATTGATGTCAAAGTTAAATTAATGGTATGGTCAGATGTGACAGCACTAGCTAATAGGAAACTTCAGTTGACGTTTCATTATAAAAAAAATGTTACTGAGTATCAGATGCTTTGTGAAATGTTGCAAAGTAAAAGACTTCCCACAGAAATTATTTGGTTAAAGTAGAAAGCTATGATTTTAAACCTTCTAGAAAATTACAAGTACACCACAGAGCAACTCAATTTCAGTAACATAAGTAAATTTAGTTAGTTACTTTTTTAAATTGAGGACTTTATTCAATGAAAACCACACTAAATACTGTGAATTTACAAAGTAGCAGTCAACCACTTTTTAGTTTCAAAGATGAATTTCATGCAATGTGGGAGAAAAGCTGTTAAAAGCAGACTCCTGATGCATGACGCAACTGTACTTGTTTAGCATTCTGTAATGGATTGTCAGGAAGTTTACTTTTAAAAACTCTCCAACCTCATGAAAAATATTAATCCATGAAACAAAAATAGTGTTTACTTGTAACAATGAGTGCATTTTTATTGCTTTCTTCTTTAATAGCTCTCAGGAAAAAATGGCCGAAAAATGGATATTAAAATGATAGACATGGTCGGTGCTTTTTTGGAGGCTTGTAAGGAGGAATACTCTCTGGTTCTATTGTTAATTCACTTGTCATTGTGATTGGTGTCTTTCTTAATGTTTGTTTGCTTTTTGTATTTTGTACTTCTGTTTTATTGTTGGTGTTCGTATCTTTTAATTATTGTTGGTAACGTTTTCTGGACACTGAAGATAAAAACAGAAATATTATACATCTGTACACTGCTATAACATTTAATAATAAAATGTATATTACTTTTGAAAGGACCTAGTTTAAAAATGCACACAGAAGTCTTGATTTTTCCCTGTGCTACTTTTAAGTCATTAGGGTAAATGGTACAAAAACATCACTGTATTTCAATGTTAAGTCACCAAAAGTCCAACAATTTGAAACATAAGCAATACATAGTTAAATTTCATGTTATAATATTATAAATGATGGCATTGTTTTCATAGCCATTGTATTGCATTGTTTTTATCTCACAGCAGCTTCCAACTCCCTCTATCCCTTTCTTCAATGTCTTTGTTCACTGTAATACTGAAGCTAATATCTTTAGAAATGGCCACAGTCCTATGTAAGTGTATCAACTATCGTCTCCCCCTTTTCAGGAAAAAGTGGGACCTCTTTGTGGTGTCTCCGGCTGATAATGCATACTATCGCTGGTTATTTGTAATCGCTGCAGCTGTGCTCTATAACTGGTTCCTTGTTGTAGCGAGGTAAATACAACCACAGCCTCATCTTTTGGCTCCTGGTGATGACTGATAGTTGTAGTGAATGTCTCTTCTGTCCCGTTGTAAGTGTGGATCACTAAATCATTTTTCATTTAAATTCACAGGGCATGCTTTGACAAGTTACAGCTGAGCAATTACATCTGCTGGCTGGTGTTGGACTACATCTCTGACCTTGTGTACCTAATGGACACCTGCGTACGATTGCGCACAGGTTTGTCAAGTTATTGTGATAAGCTCTACTTTTGTTCATAATAAGGCAATGTTGTTATAAACTGAAACAGTTTTTTTTAATGTTCTGCCAATTAAACAATGAATGGGCAATCTGATACATTGGCATTATTGGAAAAAATTACGACCTAAACCTCTTCATACAAATGAGTAGATATTATTTATCATTAAAACAGAGTGTTCTGTGGACACTCAAAACAGCATTTAACATTTGATACAGAAACAAACGACAAAAGTTGCTAACCATGTTAGTGTCATGCCAGAAGCATATCTGGTCACTGACCATATTCTAATATGGACAGGGTGTCTCTGTCTCCTTCTGATGTGCAAAAGTAAGACAAGAAACATGAGCTGCAGTCATTTTTTCAGTCACGTACAAACATCTGACCAATTACTCTGTTCAAACTGCAAGACTTCCAGTTTGGTTTTTTCTTTGTATTAATTATCATTTTTATAATAATAGGTATAATTAGTATACCATTATCATTATTGTGAAGCATTGCTTTTATTTAATATTAGTAATAACAGCATACTGTATATAAAATGAGTTGTGCTTTTTAAAATTAAGCGTGTTTCAGAGCAGACAGGCTTTTTGTTTTTTAGGGCCGATAACCCTTTTAATCAGAGACTGCTGTTATTTCATTGATTCCCAGTTATAGTACTGCCCTAGTTCTGGAGAGACAAAACCCATGAAACTGATCAACATCAGTTTTCTTGCCTTCCTCCCCATCTCTCCATTTACCTTCTGATGGTAACTTCAACTTTTGCTAACACTGAGGCTGCAGAAAACAAAGGCCGTGATGAAACTGACAACATTTAGGGATGTAAATGTAAAATTGTTGGTGGTAATTATATAACTGCTTTTACTTTGTGTTTGATGCTGGATGAGTATGTGCATTTGCCTGGTCTACAGATAATATCAAAAACATGGTATGGAATTGCAATGATGAGAGTACTCACACAGGGAAAACAAACAAAATGCGTAATCAGGGAAACAGTAAAATGTATTGTGTAGTTTCACTGAATCATTATTCAAAGCTGTCGCAGCCCAACTCACAGACTGTGACAAAAATGGAGAGACACCAGATAGCAAGATTAGAGGGTGTATTTATTTATAAAACATAAGAGTAATTATGTGTTTGTTTGTTGGGGTCAAGAAGTTAAGAGGAACCAGTCTGTCAGATGTGCAAAATCTTCATGATATAGTCAGAGTGCCCAAGCTACGGCCTGTCAGAGTAGGAGGCCAGAAAATCAGAGTGCGACAGGGCTTAAGAGTCATAGAGTTGCACTGAAGAGTCAGAGTTGCAGGGTCAAAGAGCTAAGAGAGTGAATGAGACTTCTTGAAGGTCTTCTATCAAGTAGAGGACTCCAGGTACAGGTCATCAGCCGATGATCCTCCACCAGGACACACCCCATGCAACAAACAGAAAGACAGCAGCAGCACAAAGACAACTTGTGTGGCCTAGTGGCAGGATCCTTACAAAGTGCTCTGAAAAATGATGTCTCTGGGACTGATTTTAAATTGAAAACAGACATTTATCAATTGAATGCACTAACAAATAAGCAAACAAGCAAGAGAAACCCCAGACAGGAGCAGATAATGAATTAATGTTGTCTGATGCACCACAATTAGTGTATGTTACAAAGACAATTGTGTTGAACAGATTATATAATTTTATGTAAACTTGATCAATATATTGTTAATACCTGAAGTGACATTCTGGCAAAGATAGTGATTTAAAGATGCCCAAGGTGATGTACAAGGGTCCAAAGTACCTCAACCTTTAAGTTTACATTGAAATCTCTTTTCTGTGGTTCTAATAGGATGTAAACATGTGTCATTTTGTAGATTTCAATATGAAAAAGCCTGTGCTGCAGCTCCACATCATGGTCAATATTAGCTGACATTATTCTTGCTCTCCAGCCTTCCACATTGGTCACTTGACTTAAGGCTTTTAATAGTTAGTAGTTTGTTCATCCACAGATTTGCAACAAACAAATCAGAGAAAATAAGCTAAACCTGTGCTTCTTTATTTCTGTCTCAGGTTTTTTGGAACAAGGTTTGCTGGTGAAGGACCATGCTAAACTTAGAGACAGCTACATCCGAACGTTACAGTTCAAGCTGGATGTCTTGTCCATCCTGCCCACGGACCTGGCATACATCTCCACTGGCATCCACACCCCTCAGCTCAGGTTCAACCGTCTGCTGCGCTTCCCTCGCATGTTTGAATTCTTCGACCGCACAGAGACACGCACTAACTACCCCAACATCTTCCGTATCTGTAACCTGGTGCTCTACATCCTGGTCATTATTCATTGGAATGCTTGCATTTATTACGCCATTTCCAAGTCTCTGGGGTTTGGCTCGGACACTTGGGTTTTCCCAAACATCTCCAAACCTGAGTATTCATCCCTGACTCGGAGTTATGTCTACTGTCTGTACTGGTCCACTCTGACTCTGACCACAATTGGAGAGATGCCGGCACCAGTGCGAGATGAGGAGTACCTCTTTGTGGTCTTTGACTTCCTTGTTGGAGTGCTGATCTTTGCCACTATTGTAGGGAATGTTGGCTCCATGATTGCCAACATGAATGCCACACGAGCTGAGTTTCAGGCTCGGATTGACGCCATTAAACACTACATGCATTTCCGCAAAGTCAGCAAAGAACTGGAGACACGTGTGATTAAATGGTTCGACTACCTCTGGACCAATAAGAAAGCTGTAGATGAGCAGGAGGTGCTGAAGAACTTGCCAAACAAACTGCGGGCTGAGATCGCCATTAACGTTCACCTGGAGACCTTGAAGAAAGTCAGGATATTCCAGGACTGTGAGGCAGGACTGCTGGCGGAGCTTGTGCTCAAACTCCGCCCACAGGTCTTCAGTCCAGGAGACTACATCTGCAGGAAAGGCGATATAGGGAAGGAGATGTACATCATTAAAGAGGGGAAGTTGGCTGTGGTGGGCGATGATGGGGTCACACAGTACGCCCTCCTCACAGCGGGCAGCTGCTTCGGGGAGATCAGCATCCTAAACATAAAAGGGAGCAAGATGGGAAACCGGCGGACAGCCAACATCCGCAGCTTGGGCTACTCGGATCTCTTCTGCCTCTCCAAGGATGACTTGATGGAGGCGGTGACTGAGTATCCAGATGCTAAGACCGTACTAGAGGAGAGGGGCCGGGAGATCCTCATGAAGGAGGGTCTGCTGGATGAGAACGCAGAGAGCGGCAGGCTGCAGAAAGAGGACACAGAGGAGAAAGTGGAGAGGCTGGAATCTTCCCTGGACACTCTTCAGACTCGCTTTGCCCGTCTGCTCAGCGAGTACACGCACACTCAGCTGAGGCTGAAGCAGCGCATCACTTTGCTGGAGAGACAGCTCAATCAGACGGACTGTGGCGCAGATGCAAGTGATGACAATGATGCAGATGTGGAGACTGTGATAGAGAATCATTCTGGGCCTGCTGCCACAACAGATGGGTCCCCACATCGAAACAGCGTGCAAAAATAGAACAAAAAGAGCCAACTTTTGAACATTATAGGGATAGCTCAGTATTTTTGAAACTGGGTTGCATGAGGATCATGTCAATAGTAAATACATTTCAATCAGAGGAGACTCAATTTGAATAAACAATGTGTACTTTACAAGTTTGGATAAATGATAAAATTTTGCAATCTCCTTTCTGGTCAGTATATCTTTGGCACTTGGACTCCATCTTGACATGTACTTGGGACCCCCATGGAGTCTAGACACTGCTGTTGGTGGAGAGCGACAAAATTAGATGAGGGGCCGACTTCTGAGGAGCTGGCCATGGACATGGGATGGGATGATTGGAGGTGCCTTAGGTGGAGAGGGGTTGCGCAATGTTGACTGTGGAGGAGAACTGGTGGGATTTAAAATCTGACAGCAGCATAACGATTGTCTAAAAAGGTCAAGGCATAATCTGGCTGGTTCAGTGCTAAAGTGAGTCAACACCTGAAATCAGCTGATGATTTGAATCATCGGTGCAGGTAGACAGAGAGTGAGAAATGAATAAATGAGTGACCGAATAAATGAATGTACAACAGCCTCCCTGCTTGAACATATGCTACTGTATATGCTCTATAACCTACTGTGATGGGGATCAGGTCTGCCCCAGTAAGGAGAGATCTAGAGTGCATATTCCTGCTGTAGGGGCTCAAAGGTCTACTTTAGAGTACTTTTGTGAATTTAAGGTTAAAATAAGCTTAAAGAACAGTGTGGGTGTGATTGGACACTGTAATGCAGTGGTTTCCAAACTGTTTTGACCATAGCACACCAAAGACCAAGTCAAAATCTGAAGGCACATTCTGTTTTGTGGCTCAGTTTGGAGACCTTCTCAACTAGTGATTGGAAATTTCAGGGTTTAAGCCCACAATGGCTGTCACATGCCATTGTGTCTTTGGGCAAGACACTTGCAAAACTGCTCTTACTGCTGTAACAGTGTCATGTGAATGGGTATGACAGAGCATGGATGTGATTAGGTCATACTGGTGGACAACTTACAAAGAAACTACAACCATCAGTGTGTGAATGGTTGTGAATGACTAGGTGTGGCCTGGGGTTTAAAAAAAAATTGAGTTGTCAGATAGACTAGAAAAGTGCTATACAAGCTTAAGTCCACTCATATCCATACGAAAAAGAAAAATCCCACAACATGTCACAGTTTTTTAAAATTAAAAAGAGAAGTGCATCCAGAAACCTGCTGAAACTATTTTAACCCTTAATTCTCATCAAAAAAGGAAAGGTTACACACATTGCATCCAAAAAATGGGTGCAGCTTGTTCAGAAAATTCTACCTCCTATGGCATCAAATATTTATATCAACTTTAAAAGACAATAATAAAATCAAGAATATATTTAAAATACATATTTACTCAATGCATCATGTGTAAACTTGGGTAAGTTACGCATCAACATTTTTAAGAAAACACAGTAAAATGACTTATTCATCTTCACACATAAAATGCAAGAGGGAAAATTCTTATTTTAAATGACAAAGTCTGGGAAATTTCAGTGATTGTTGGCATAGTTATGTCAGTTCTTTTGTACTATTTATGCCCTGGTTCCTCAAAGTAAACGACCTATTTGAGCTCACTTTTGGTCACTTTGAGACTTGCATCTTTTTGCCCTGGAGCACTGTATAAAGAAATAGCATCCTGCTAGAAAATCATCAAAAGTACAAAATTATTTTAAAACCCTACAGGTCTGGGAGGCTGCACACAAGCTAGTCAAAGAGAGGGTGGAACATGGCCGACCTTGATTTTTTCTTTTTTTTTTTCTTATATTTATTTATTTAACTTTTCTATTTATTTGGGGAGAGATCCTGGGTAGGGTGGGGGGATTTATAGGGAGTTGCCAAAGGGAGAGTGGGTGGGATATTGAATTTTCCTCATATCGTTACTTTCTTGCAATGCACGAAGGACTTTGTTTATCTCTTACTTCCTCTTTGTTTTGATATTTTACTCACTGTGTTGGGAGAGGAATAAGATGAAAAATTTTGTACCTGATGTGAAGACATACATTCTGTACATTTTCTTTTTCAATACAAAATTGATCACAAAAAAATTACAAAAATATTTTATCTTTTTTTCCTTTAATTGTGTTATACACCTACCCACTAGACAGGTGTGTAGCATAATGGTGGACCTCTCACACCCAAAAGTGAAAATCATGCCCCTAGAAGAAGTCTACCACGGCTTTCACTACAACTTTGGGGTTTTTTGACAACTTTTGTGAAAAAGAAAAAACCCTGCCCATTCTTGTCTAATTACAGGTCATATGACTTATTGGTGGAAAAAAATAATCTCAAAAATAAAATCACATGTGTCCCTAGAAAGGTTTAAGTGGGACCTGAGAGTTGTTTATAGCACATGGTTGTAAGAGTTTTTGGTTGTCTTCTAAACAGCTTGAGTTTGGTTGCATCAGCAGAGGGATTATCTCTCCTGACATGCTGTGTATTACGCTCTGGACCTGCACACTGCTGCTGCTCCTCGTAGGTGAGAGTCCAAGGGGAGACACCAAACGGTGATTTTCAGAGTTCAAACACACAAACTGTTATTTTCCAGCTCAGATCTGTATCAGACACATAATGATTGTGGTGTTATTTTAGCATTGGTAAAGTGAGACACATGCAACTTGACATTAAAATCACTGTTTTTGTATTTTAGAGAAAAAGTTGGCTACTTAATCTCAAAGTCACTCTCTCGTCTACAATGGAGACTCTCTGAAGTTGGGGATTTTCCACTCATTCAGCCTCCACATTCCAGGATACAGCTCAACCACATGAGTGGCGTCGATAAGCACAGCTGGAACAATGCCTGCGTACTAAAGCTGGCCGTGATAAAGAGGCAGGAGGTAATAAGCACACATGCTGTGCAGCCTAACGGAGAGGGTGGGATCAAGAACCATGGGCAAAACAAACAAGTGACCGTGTTTGCTTAGGGATAGTCATGCAGCAGGGATACACAACATCTGAAGACTTGTGCCTACCAATATCAGGAACAGCAGGACCCATAAAGTTCTATCTAACCTTACCTTAATCAATGTAAAGAGACTATCTGTGATATAAAAAGCTATTGAGCTTTTTGAAGGCCTCAGTGAGCCAGTATGATCCCCATTTCTTTTGCTTATGCAAAAAAAAAGAGTTGTAGAGAGGGATGAGCAAGATGTTATCACAGCTACACACTGAATACAGCCTGCCAGAGGTGATTTTAGAATCAGGCGGTCAAAGGCTCTCTGCTCCTTAAGAGATTATGACATTAAAAGTTTATGGTAAGTGTCCAATCCTCCCAAACTCATTTCACTGAATGAGAAATAACATTTGAATGTTTATGAATGATTAGTTGTTAAGTTTAACACCATGTATTTTTCACCGTGTTTTGGATAATTGCTGATAAGTTCTGTGGAGAACAAAAGATTATGAAACATGTTTGGCTCTTTGTTAGAACTTTAACAGATGGACCCACTTTTCACGATTTTTTTGGCAAGAGTCAGCTGTATTATAAGAATGTGGAAGTGTTTGGGAGACAGCAATTTAGACACAAAGTGGTAGGCCACGTAAACTGATGGAGCGGGGTCAGCGGATGCTGAGGCGCATAGTGAGCAGAGGTCGCCAACTTTCTGCAGAGTCAATCACTACAGACCTCCAAACTTTATGTGGCCTTCAGATTAGCTCAAGAACAGTGCGTAGAGAGCTTCATGGAATGGGTTTCCATCGAGCATAAGCAGCTACATTCAAGCCATACATCACCAAGTGCAACAGCAAAGCCATAGGATAGCAGTGGCTGTAAAAAGCACACGCCACTGACTCTAAGCGTGGAGACATCTTCTTCGTGGAGTGGTGAATCCTGCGTTGCTCAATTTGGCAATCTGAGTGGATGGGTCTGGTTTGGCAGTTGGGCCCCAGGAGAAAAAAGTACTTAGCATGACTGCAGTGTTGCCATAGTGTAAAGTTGGTGGAGGGGGAGCATTGTGTGTGGGGCTGTTTTTTGCAGGAGTTGGACTTGGTCCGATACTTCTAGTGAAAGGAACTCTGAATGCTTTAGGATACTAAAGGACATTTTGGACAATTCATGCTCCCAACCTTGTTGGAACAGTTTGGGAGCTGGGCCCCTTCCTCTTCCGACATGACTGTGCAGCCAGTGCACAAAGCCAAGGTCATAAAGACATGGATGAGAGAGTCTGGTGTGGATGAACTTGACTGGCCTGCACAGAGTCCTTGATCTCAAACCAGATAGAACACCTTCTAGGTGAATTAGAGCAGAGACTGAGAGCCAGGCCTTCTCCAACATCATTGTGTGACCTGATAAATGTGCATCTGGAAGAATGGTCCAAAAATTCCATTACACACTCCTAAACCTTGTGGACAGCCTTCCCAGAAGAGTTGAAGCTGTAATAGCTGCAGAGGGTGGACCGACATCATATTGAACCCTATGGGTTAGGAATGGGATGTCACTCAAGTTCATTTGAGAGTCAAGGCAGGTGGGTGAATACTTTTGGCAGTATAGTGTATCTTAATGGATTGCTTTATATTAAGATTTCGATTTTGGAGTACAAGCATCTTATTTCTAATTTTCATATTTGTCCACCAGATGGGGCTATTTTTTTCCATTCAAAGCAAGAGGCAAAATTTCACACTTTTTACTGAATTCTGACAGGGTACATGCCAAAAATAAATGCATCAAAATCAGTGTTGCTATCATTCCCCCATCTCAGGGTCTAATAATAATCAAATACTCCCTGATATTCATCTTGTGAAAATCATTTTATTTTATTATTTTTTGTTATATCTATCTATCTATCTATCTATGTATATACATTTATATATATATACATAAATATATATATATCTATATCTATATACATACATACATATATATATATATATATATATATATATATATATATATATATATATATATATATATATATATATATATATATATATATATATATATATATATATATATATATATATATATATATATATATATATATGTGTGTGTGTGTGGGGGGGGGTGTACGTGTATATAAACTTCCTCAGGGAAACTGGGATTCAGAAGCAGTTCAATATTACAGATTAAAAGGATATACAGTATAAAAAGATAGATCTAACCAAAAATATAAATAAATATGAATAAAATAAAAATATATGGCTTCCCTGGCATATACGTATATGCAGGCCTTTAAAGGGTTAAATTCCAAAAAATATTATTAAAATTTGGTATGAATGTTTCATGCTGAACAGTTTACAAGTTTGACTTATTTAAAGTGATTTATATATCATGAGGTATGTATATGTATAACCTTGGTCAGACTCATGATGTCTTCTTCAGTTGATAAAGAAGAGAATTGGGGGCCCATGAGTCTTGAGTCAGACCTTTGAAGAGAAACTGGCTTACCTCAACTGTTTGCCTTGTTGCATAGTCTAGCAGTACACCATGACAGCACTTACACTGCTGTTGAATCCAAATGATTTGCTGGACAGGTGCAGTGAACTTGTTTTCATCTGCTTACACGCTCTCACACAGGGCATATATACTCACACACACGCTAACAACATCAGCCACTTGCCCCCATGTGTCATGTGTACAGGACAACTGGTCTGGAGTGTCATAAGACCTCATGGTCGGACACTGCAGTCTGTCAGAGGAGCAACAGAGAGTACCTTGGGCATAATGTCTAAACCATAATGTAAAAAAAAAAACTTTCTGTTAAGGATTCAGTGCTGTGCTTAAGTTTTAGGCTGGTACTGAAAAAAAAATACTATTATGTCAGAATGGTAGCAGAAAAAAAAGTGTTAATGGTATGTTTTATCAATTAATAAGAAAAAGATATCAAAAGAGTTTGAAATCAATACTTGGTGTGGCCACCCTTTGCCTTCAAAACAGCATGTACTCTGGCTCAATCCTTCTTTAAGTTCATGCAATCCCAGCCACACTCCATGGAGGCCATACATCACTTCCAGGACTCCTCGTCCTTCCTCACACTGAAGATAGTTCTTAATGACATTGGCTGTATGTTTTGGGTCATTATCCAGCTGCAGTATAAATTTGGGGCCAATCCACACCTCATTGATTGTAATGGGTAGACACCATCAATTCTGATCAAATCCCTGACTTCATTAGCTGAAATGCTGCCCCAGACTTGCAAGGAACATCCTCCTGCTACAGCCAATTGATTCAGATTTTGACCCATCAGTTCAGAGCACTTGTTGCCACTGTTCTGCACGCCAGTTCTTGTTGTCATGCACACTTGAGTCACTTGACCTTGTGTTCATGGTGGATGTATGGCTTTTTGGTCATACTTCTTCCAATATGACCACTTCTGGCCTTACTTCTCCAGGCAGCAGATGGGTGTACCTGGGTGCACCAAGTGTCCTGAAGTTCTCAACACTGCCTGTTTCTTTGTGCTTCTCTGTACGAGCATAGACAGCACATCTTGCAACCCCAGTCTGCTTTCAAATCTTTGCGTAGGAGAGACCTTGTTGATGTTTTGCTGCTGTGTTCAGTCTTGCCATGGTTTGTTACCTGTGACATGAAACTGTACTCAACATCCTCACCTTTATAGCACTTTGGCTGTTCTTCACTCAGTTTCAGACCTTAAACCGCTGCTTCTTATTCAGTTGATGATTTTCAACCTACATAAGAAAATGATGACCATTAGCATCTGTTTGATATAACGGATTGATCGTCTGACTATAATCTTTCAAAATATCACTTTGAGTGCATCTATAGGACTGATGCTTCTTTTAAGGAAAAGGGTGGTCAGACCAGATATTGATTTGATGTAGACTTATCTTCCCTCACTTTGCATTAGTTAATTGTTAAAAATCAAGTATCAACATGGCTATTTGTAAAAACATTCTTACTTTACATTTTTTTTTAAACCTGCCTATAACTTTTGCGCTATACCATGTATATATTCACCTTCTACTATATTAGGTATTTCTGTGCAGCTGCTTCTAAACACAAATATCTTTCCTCTTTTTACCAATCACATGGCAAAACATAATGCATTGGCAATGCAGACATGGTCAAGACAATCAGATGAAGTTCAAACAGAGCATAGTCAAAATGTCAAAGAAAAATCACAGCACAGACATATTTTTTAATATAACTATATTTTTCATCCATTTAACAGCTTACAAACTGCATTTGAAAATCAAACAGTATCAGCTGCTCATCATTTGGAGATTAACATCCCCGATCACTGGGATTCTCTGCATAGAGCAAATTAACTTATCACACAAGAGCATACAGGTGACAGCAAAGGAGGCCCCCCTTCGGAGTAAACACATCAATTTATTTTTACTTCAATGCATCAGGTTGGAGGCAAATACTTCAACAGAGCATGTTGTTTTTCAAGATGCCTATTATCGCTGTAGAAATTTGACAAAAGAAAAGAGAATATGATTCCTGCCCAGAAGTAACTGTGATTGAATGTGAGGACATGGAGGAAACAGTGCAGGGCTGCTCAGATGCATCAGAGCTGGAAGACCGCCGTCACGTTGTCTGCGGTCTGAGGACTGATTGGCTGAGAGTTTCCAAGGTGACGAATGCACCAACTAGCGCATTCTCATGTGCAGGCTGTGCTTGGGCCCATCCACCCGCTCTAACTTCTCAAAGTGTTTCCTAGCATTACGGATGTTGATGAGTGTGGCTGCAGATGCTGGAGGAACAAAATGTAGAAAGGAAGATCATATTTACAGCCTGTTTTTTTTGTTTTTTGAAAGATTCACTCTTCACATCCTGACACAATAATCAAATTAATAGGCTGAAAAAACAACTACAATTTGTGGCTGTAGTAGATCCAATCAGTTCAATCATTTTTAGTTTTCCGTGTAATCTCTGGCTTACATTTAATTTGTCCTCAAGTAACTACGTAAGTATCACTGTAAGAAAACAGAAGTCCTACGCACCCAAAATTGTGAAATTTCTAGGTCTTTTATATATATTTTAAAACCTTGTGCACACGGTCTACTATTTGGCACTGAAATACTGATGATGTTTTTGTGCGTGGACATCTGTGTCCTAGTTTCACCAATAATGAGATGTATTGATTGATAAGATGTGTATTGTTTCTTAGTGTGATATCAAATGTTTTAAAGCATCCAGACTGATAACTTTACATTATTCACAAGCAGACTGTTCTTGAAGCTAAAGCTCATGAGCTTCAGGTACTAGAACAGCAGAGAAATGTGGTTTGATACTGCTTAGAGGACAAGCATACTAGGGCTGGGCAATATGGAACAACAAATCTGTCTACAAAATTACAAAAACAAAGTTAGTTTTATATTATATCCATTTGTATAAAAAATACCTAAAGTCATACAGAAACCTTGATTAACAGACAGCAACAAAATATTGACATGTACACGAAAAAGACAAAGAAATAAGCTACCTGTAATCACCTACAAGTAAGTCATTAAGTAAGTAAGTAAATGTATGACTAAATGAAGATAAACATATACAGAAATAAGGAGGTAATTAAGTGAGTATGGAGGTAATTAAGTAAGTAAGAAAAAAGAAAAAGTAAGTTAGTAAGGAAGTACGTAAATGATTAAGTAACTAGCAGAGAATGTAAGTGACTAGGTGAGTAAGTAGTTAAATAAGGAGGTAGGTAAGTAAGATGGTACATAAGTAATTAGAGTACTTAAGTAAATAAGGAGGTCAGTAAATAAGAAACACAGCATCGGCATGATTAAGAAATTAAGTAAGTGACTAAGTAACAAATTAAAGAGGTAGGTAAGTAAATATGGAGGGAAATAAGAAAGTAACAAGTAAATTAGGAGGCAAGTAAGACAGTAAGTAGTTAAGTAAGGATGTAAGTAATTAGACAAGTATGAAAATGAGGAGGTAGGTCAGTAAGTAAATAGCTAAGTAAATAAGGAGGTAAATATGAAAGTAGGTAATAATAATCAGGTAATTAAGTGCATAAGTGGGTAAATAAGTACCAAAGAAAGGAAGTAACTAAGTAAGTAAGAAGGTAAGTAAGTAAGTAGGCAAGTAACCAAGTAAAGGGGTAAGCAGGGAAGTCAGTCGGTAAGACAGTAAGTAAGTAACTAAGTAAATGTCTTAGTCAGTGGATGAAATGCTCCTGAAGAAGACATAATGCCATTAAATATAGAATACGCGTTGCACAAGGTCACTGGCAGCCGTCTGTCTGTTTTAAGGAGCGTCCCAAAGGTAAGAGGGGTTTAAACTGTCTTCCTGCTTGAGGATTTATACTGTTAAGATCATTTCAAAACATGCAGTTTCTGTGCAGTCATCTTGCTCTTTTCCCTCTCTGTAAACTGGCTTGCACTTGTGCTGCATATTGTGGTAGATGAGGGCTCGGCCTGCGGGGACTGTTGTGGGGAGCACATCGACAGACTGTGAGAGTCCCATTGCCCACCCTCATTTATGTACTGAGGAGACTTTTAAAACAGATCAGCTCTACATGCAGTTTATTTCACAACATATCAGCATTTCACTTGAATGCAGGATTCTGACATCATGAAGGTTAAGCTATTAAAAATCAGTGCCAACTCCCCACCAGCTCTGTCTGTCTTGATTTGTTTCCCTGAGAAGTAAGTCTGCCTCTTGCATTAAGCCACCATGAAAAGTAGCAAACTTTCAGGAGGGTCAGACAGTGCCTGTCTAAACATATTATACTGGTAATTTGGTCACACCAGTATAAAAGCCACAGACAACTTTCTTGGTTAAAAAAACAAACATGTCAGTTTGAATACAGGAGTTTACTGCACATACAATGAGCATTAACCATTCAGACTCAGCATTTTAAGCAGAATGTCTTAAGGTCTAAAGGAATCTTACTGTATGGACATCTGGCACTGACACGTGTCAAACCCCCCAGAATTAGTCACAACACAGACTGTGGTGCTTCATTTTGTTGCCATTTACTTAATGTCAAAGCCAAAGCTGTTGACACTTCTCTGCTAAATATGCTGCCCAGTACTGCTCTTCTGTTAGAGACAATAGAAGCATTGTCATGCGAGTCTCTTAAAAGTACAGATTCAGGATACTTTAGGGCACCAGCACCATTTTTTAAGTATCTATTGAACAACAGTTAAAAAAAACAAAACAAAACGATCATAACCATTATTAGTGGTTCATACTGTACAATCTTTTAACTGACCATATTCTGACATCTATTTTTTCCAGTCTACATCATTATAAACTATTCTGTTATATTACATATTTTTTTTTATCTATATCTCACTTAAAAATACATTAATTGATCTTACAAACTTGATATACAAGTCCAGCCCTACAGCGTACAATTAACTGTTTCCCAAGCTCCCTCTTTGTCATCTGTCACCAATGTTGCCTTTTCTTGCTTTAACTGCTTGTTCACTGCAGACAGATGCTATATGCATGACTTACGAATGGAGGGGTCCGACATGATGACCATGACATATGTGTTGGAGGTGAAGACATCAATGAAGGCGGCAAAGTTAGAGTTCCTCACTTCCATGCTCTGGAAAGAGGCTGCGAGTTTACTGAAATCAAAAATTCAGGAAAAGATAATTCAGAGACCTTTCAGAAATTGAAAAAAGTATATACACTGCCTGGCCAAAAAAAGTCACCACCAAAAAAAAGGTCACACACTCAAGTATTTTGTTGGACCGTCTTTTGCTTTGATTACAGCACGCATTCACTGTGGCATTGTTTTGATACGCTTCTACAATGTCACAAGATTTATTTCCATCCAGTGTTGCTTTAATTTTTCACAAAGATCTTGTATTGATGATGGGAGAGTCTGACCACTGTGCAAAGCCTTCTGCAGCACGTCGAAAGATTCTCAATGGGGTTAAGGTCTGGACTCTGTGGCGCTCAATCCATGTGTGAAAATGATGTCTCGTGCTCCCTGAACCACTCTTTCACAATTTGAGCCCGATGAATCCTGGCATTGTCATCTTGGAATATGCCCGTGTCATTAGGGAAGAAAAAATCCATTGATGGAATAATCTGGTCATTCAGTACATTCAGGTAGTCAGCTGACCTCATTCTTTGTGCCATAATGTTGCTGAACCTAGACCTGACCAACTGCAGCAACCCCAGATCATAGCACTGCCCCCACAGGCTTGTACAGTAGGCACACGGCATGATGGGTGCATCACTTCACCTGCCTCTCTTCTTACCCTGATGCTCCCATCACTCTGGAACAGGGTAAATCTGGACTCATCAGACCACATGACCTTCTTCCAGTCCTCCAGAGTCCAATCTTCATGCTCCCTAGCAAACTGAAGCCTTTTTTTCCAGTTAGCCTTACTGTTTAGTGGTTTTCTTAAGGCTACACAGCTGTTCAGTCCCAATCTCCTTGGACAGTTCTCAATCCAATTTTAGTAATTTCTGCAATCTCATTAGATGTTTTCTCTGCTTGATGCATGCCAATGATTTGACCCTTCTTAAACAGACTAACATCTTTTCCACGACCACAGGATGTGTCTTTCGACATGGTTATTTAAGAAACGAGAAGCTACTCATTGCATCAGCTGGGGTTAAATAACTTGTTACCAGCTGAAAGATAATCACCCATGCTGTAATTATCCAATAGGAGGTTCGTACCTATTTGCTTAGTTAAATCCAAGTGGCGACTTTTTTTTGGCCAGGCAGTGTATGTGGGAGGTGTGTTTTCTGCAGATGAACTTACCTACAGCTGAGTTTAAACTGTTTGATAATGTTGCTGATCTTCTCAAAGCGATGAGCATCACGCTGCTCTTTGCACTGGTAGTGGGAGATCACCTGCACATTCCAGCACACATGAAGACGACAACAACAAAAAACGTATAGATTTTTCTTCATGATTGGTTGAATGAGACAGAAAAAAACGTTCTCACCAGGAAGGTAGCTCTCTCAAACAGAAGAACTTCATCTGCTTCGATGATCTGTGCAAAATTTCTCAGGTTGGTCTCCAGCTGCTGGACGTTCGGGATGAGTTGGTACACTATGCTTGACCAGGCCTGCAAAGACACTCAGAGTGTTTACTACAGTGTTCACTCTGTTATCAAACATGTTCACCTGCAGACAGTCATATATCTCAACCTTATAGAGAGTTTCATCCCAGATTGATGTCCTGAAGCACGTGCAGGCCAGAGGTCGTGACAGTCTTTTCAGATCTTCTTCTCGTTCCTTGAAAATCTGTAGAAACAGGTCACAATCAGACGGGTCGAGGGTAGCGAAATATTGTCAGATTCTGTTTGACTTTTCTGTTCCCAACAAGTTTGAAATAAAAATCTGAAATCTAAAACATCTCGATTTAACCTATTACATTTTTACCATCATTTTACCATTATGTTTATTTTTAGTTAAAAACCTAATTCCTATTATCTGATTCTTCTTTGCAAATGTACCGTATATATCCTCTAGTCTGTACTAAGGGAGTTAAGTTAACCAGAGTCAAATTCCTTGTATGTCTAATAAGTCCAAGCAATAAAACTGATTCTGATGTCCATGTAAGAGAAATTTCTGACAAAAACATCTCTGCCTTCTTTATTACAAATAAATAAATACATCTTTCTGAAGATGTATTGTTTGAGGGGGGGTTTCAGTATTAAACTGTTTGTGACTTCTTGGATAAAATGAAACATCTAATAACCCTTTATTGAATGCTAGTAAGGTTTGCATGTATAAATGAACGGAAACAAATGTAACTTTTTAACCCCTTTATCAAGGATAACAGTTATAAATCACCTTTATCATGAAATTTCTCTCTTTTGTTGGTATTATTGTTTTGTCTGAAGAAAACCAGAGTGAATTTAAATTGTTTGTTTAAATTGTAATTATCTCACAATAACAAAATATGTTTTTCAGAAAAATATCAGATTCTGCTTTTTTCCTCATTTAATGATACAATTATCTCAGACTTTACATGTTTACCTTCACCAAAGAGGTTATATTTTTGCCCTCTTGTTTTGACAGTTCGTTTGTCAGTCTGTTAGCAAGAAACTCGAAAAGGTTGTTATCCAAATCCAGAAGCAAATCAAGGAGTTTTAAAACAGATGTATTAACATTGTAGAAATGGCAGTTTTCCATATTTTCAATAATGACCTGGCCAAGAATGTCAGAAATGCCTTGGCAGAGGTTTGTGCCTTCTGAGTACAATTCCTCTCTGTTTTTATGATTAAATAACCAACAGAAAACACCATCAGAAGTGCTTGTGTGGGTCATTCAAAGAAGAAATTCAGCCAAGCATGGCCCTGTCAGTTCAGTTAAATTCAGTTTTACTTGTGCTTGGGTTTGAAATACTGATGTCTCCATGTAACATAGACAGTCTTGTTATCAGCTGACCTCTCTAAAAGAACTTTACAGATGTTCAGACACAAAACTCTACACAAAAACTATCACCCAAGTCTGGGATATTTACATTTTCAATTTAGACAGAGAGCATTCATTGTGAAAAATGGTCTTGTAATTCTGAGAAAATAATCTTGTTAATTCAGAGAAAAAGAGCAGGTTTCTATTTTTCGTACAATGGTGTCAGTTAATTAATTAAGCCTTTAAAGTTAGGTATGAGAGTGCTCGCTATTTGTTTTTACTCATGAGCTTTTGGTTAAAAATTTTGAAAGAACATCTTTAGTTTTTAGGAGCCTCAAAAGTCTTAGATATTGTTTATTATCAAAATAAAAGCAGTAGTGTTGTTTCAGTATAATCTGGGTGGAAAGGAATCAAAGTGTCCAAAAACATGACAATCTTACTTAATAGAAAATATAAAATGCTCAAGCAATGTTTTATAATTCTTTTTTAGGATATTGAGAATACAGATTGTTGCTCCATTGCTATGGAAACATGAATGCTTAATAGTTTGTATTTTCTGTGCATCGTGAAAAAAGAGGGGGAGACCACTGTTGCTGATGAAACAAAACCACTAAAGCTTACCAAGTCTCTCTGGTCTTCCTGCACCAGGTCCATTTTGTGAACAAGGCAGAACACTTTGGCATCGGGGGAATTCTGCAGGATAGCCTCCAGGCATGACTGGTAGTAGTGCATGTCTTTCTCCAGCTCTCGGCTCTCCACATCAAAAACATAAATAAGCACCTCAACGTTTCTGAAAATGTTGTCCCTCTGACTGGTGAAGTAGTTCTCCATGAACGTGTCCTGCCTGAAAGTCAGAGGTGGCACAGAGTACATTTTTTAAATGGAAATTCTGATCAGTAGAAAACTTTGAATAGTTAAAAGTTGACACGATATCATAAAGAGGTGTATTTTACCCTCCACAGTCCCACAGGTTAAGGACCAGATTGCCAAGAAATCGAACATGGGAGTGCTCCACATCAACTACACACAACAACAGAACAATAAAAAAAGATTTGTACCACCCAGTATCAAACATTTATTTTATGTACTACCTTTCTTTAAGTCTCTTACTTGTAGCTCCAAGGCGGCGCGTGTCTCGAGCTATGTAGTTGGCAAAGATGATTGATCTCATACTGGTCTTACCAGACCCACTTTTTCCCATCAGTAACACCTGAAAAATAAATGCAACATTTAACAACTTCACTGTGGTTTAAACTGAGCAGCTTGTGGAGAAACATTCAGATTATAATATACCGGTATGTATACTTTTATACTTATAAATGAGTTAAGAGTTTTTTCAACTGTGGGACACATTAGGAACTTGATGAATCTTCCTTAAAGCAGTTATTGTGTTGCAGAATGGTCCTTTTTAGTCAATGCGCAGTCAAGATTGTTTTGTTTATTTGTGCAAAATTAACTATCTGATTCTCTGTTAACAATGAAAATTGTTTCAGTTTGACTCTCAGTATGGGTATCGAATTAAAATTTAAGTACAGTGAAACCCTTTTAATGGTACAATTTAGAATGAATGATTCTAGAAATGATTAAAATTGTTAAAAATCAAATGTTAAGAATGCCTGTTTCAACAGTAAAATGCATTCAAATATATACATTTTAATTTCATCTTCTTGATTTTAAGTAAAATTGCAAGTTAACTTCTATATAGTGGCATAATTTAACCATTTTTTGCCAACCCATCTGTCCAATTTTGACAGTGCATTTTTAACAATATCATTTTTAACATTAAAGGATGGCATCATAGAAATTTATTTGTAAAAATTCCCAATACTTCAAAATCATGCTAATAATAATAATGAAAAATAAATTAAAGTTCAAAATGCCATGTGGCACAGTGATCTTTTAATCTTGATTGCTGATTTTTCATAATTGTGGAAGGCAGTAATTGCAGTTGAGATTAAAATCAATAAATGGCCCAGCTTTAATGTACATATACAGTGCTTAACAAATTTATCAGACCACCAGTCATAAAAACAAGAAAACACAGAGGTTTAAAAAAATCTCTCAAAAATGGGTTTAACACTTAAAATGTTATTGTTATCAGACATACATTTCGAACAGGAGTGAGGCAGTTCTACCTGAACTCATCTTTTTATACCCAACTTCGTGCTGGCTCATTGTGCTTCTCTGAGAAGTCAGAAATTAATCAAGCATAGCATTCAACCACTAAAACTATTTGTTCTGTTCAGGAATGCAAGGAAACCACTATAATTTGACATATTAATCGAGGAATAATAATGTTCTATTCTACTTTATTTTGCTGTAAAACAGTGAATTTTAAAATTGATGGATAACAATAATAAGCATATTTCAACATTAAATATATCATTTCAGTTAAACAGCTTATATAAACTGTACTATTAACCATCACAGAAACATTAAAAAATGATTTTGGTAATTACCAATGCTGTTCATTAAGGGCAGTTGTGGCTAAATCATACATTGGGTGGTGGTCTGATAAATTTGTTAAGCACTCCATTTTTTTTTTTACAATATACAGATATTAAGATAACATATAGCTGCTAACTATATTGAATTTTAAAACTTACTTAATGTTTGTTCATACTGCTATAGCAGCAACAACTGTTACTCAAAAATAAAAGAGCATTCTGAACTTGTCATGTGTTTACAAGCTGTTAAGGTCACAAATGTTCAGTCCTTTACTCTGTTGAGCAAAATAAATGGTGCTCTTGCCTTTCTTTAGCACAGAGTATATACATTTTTTTGTGGTGTTGGTGCCTGAGTGGTATGATACAGACTTACATTATGCATTATACTTGTATTATGATTAAGTACGAATACACTGAAAAAATGATTTATTAGGGATGCATGGTATTATTAATATAATATAAGTATCGGCAGATATTGCATTAAAAAGTTAAATATCAGTATCAGCCAATATTGATATTTTTGATGATATTTACAGCTGATTCTTGTTTTATATCTGTTTCTCACAAAAGTAGTATGTCACATTGAAAGCACCAAGTACATTTTCATAAAGTGAAAACTTTGTGTTCTTGACAAATAATATTGGTGTCAGAGATGATGAGTTCAGAAATATCAGCAAAAATCCAATATTGTGCATCCCTACAATTAATAGGACATCTAAATATCCCCCTCCATTTGCCCAATTCAGGTTAACAACCACCTTAATAACATTAGTGCCATGATGAAGTCTGAGCTGAAAATCAAAGGACAGATTGACACTGCCTAGTGCCCACAATACCCCGAACATTGAACTGTAACCCTTGGCTTCACCTTTTTCTTCATTGCTGTGCTTGACATCCCCCTTTGCAGACACGAAGAGGAGTGTTTCTGTGAGCTGCAGGTCAGAAGACTTCAGTGTGCGTCTGCAGCAGCTCTCCTCTTCCTCTCCTTCAGCTGCAGCACAAAAACAAATATTTTCACCTACATGTTACATCTGAGCTTGGCTCTAACCAGGCAGAAAACCGATAAAACTACCCAGAAATGTTTAATACTCGAGAACCAAACACTTCACACTCATTTCGCCGTTTTTAGACTATCAGAAATGCAATAACACAGCGAAAGCTCAGGAAAAAAACGATTTATAGTATTTTCTCTTTTCCGGGATAAACACCTAGGCTAATGCTAACTTAGCTAGCACGACACACTCCAGCTGGATGAAGGCAGCTAAATCAAGCTAACACGGCTAGCTAGCTGAGTCCGTGCTGAGCGGGTTATCGTCCTCTTACCTCAGTGGAGTAAAAAGGTTTCTTATGTTCACGCTGTTTCAGACAGTGCTCTCTATTTATCAAAAATACAGCTGTATACATTACTTAGAAGAAACAGGCAGTGAAGTCAAGATCAGCTGCTTCCTGTTTACGGCAGAGTCACATGAGGAGACGGGGACCCTGTTTGCCCTAAGTTTAGGCTGACGGTTGGTGTTACGGTTGAGTTTGTTACCGTGTTAACTGGACACCGTGAGGGCGGCGGAGGTTACAGCAGCCGCAGAGAGCAGCAGTCGGCATGAAGGTTTTTGTGGGGCTTTTTTAGCTGTAATGTTGAAACGTACTTGTCAATGTTCTTCTTCTTCCTCCTCCTCCTTTTTCTTCCTCTTCTTCTTTTTATTATTTTTATTATAATTATTATAAATAGTAATTAATCAATCTATTAATTTATTATTATTATTATTATTATTATTATTATAACTATTATTGTTATTATTGTTGTTGTTAATTATTTTTTTTATTTATTATTATTTTTATTATTATTTCATATTTGGTTTAAACTGAAACAAAGAAAGAAGAATCAGGGACTGTCATTAGTTTAACGGCTGTTCACAGAAAAGTGAGGGTCAACTGTGAAAATCAAGAGGGCCATAAAGGGGGGATGATAGAAAGGGGCCCCTAAACACATATTAACAACATTTTTACAGACCAGTTTCACTAACTTTTTGCCATAAGTATTTAAAGGTCCCCTTTCTCTTCACATAAAAAACACCATGTTTTTCTTGTTTTTCATAACAAAAAAGTCATTTACAGGCATCTTTTGCATGAGTTAACTCATGTACACATCAAACTGAGAAGAATTCAAATTTTGATGTTGGTCAAATTGATGTTAGTGCAGAGTTAATTATTCTCTATGTGAAGCCAAATTCCTGAAAATGTACTTTCAATAGAAAAAGAGTTGGAGCTGCACAAAAAAGTAAAAATTAGGTGTATCAAATACGTTGGTGTCACTGCAGCATTTTAAACTCTGAAATGTTCACTCTTAACTCTGAACCTGGAATTGACGCTTGTTGTGCTGATCACCATTCCCTGCACATGTGCAGTACCAACAAAGGCTACAAAGCTCCAGCAGCAAATACTGTAAAGAGGAACAAATGAATAAACTCACTGTGCTATGCATTGACCAGCTTACTGATCTTAGACCCTATGATAAGCAATATTCAAATGCAAATGACAGAGCGTACATTGTTCCATTCTATATTTTAGATATGTTAAATTATTGTGATACAAATTCTTCAAAATAAAATATTTAAATCATTCATCATTTCATATCATTAAATCATATCATTAACTCAGCAACAATTTTCAGTAAATACTAAAATGTATTTTTTTTTAAAAAAAGGCCTTTTTAAACATTTGATTAAGCAGATTTGTTTTGTTTTTGACACACATATATACATACATACATACATATATATGTATATATATATAGAATATATATTGTATATATATATATATATATATATATATATATATATATATATATATATATATATATATATGCATATATACGTGTGTGTGGGGGGGGTGGGGGGTGGGGGGGTGCGGGTTTAAGCTGAATAAACAAAGAAATAAAGTAACATCTTAATCAATACGAGGTATTGTGATTTCACCAGTAGTTCCTCACAATGTCCACTTGGGGACAGTAATCGACCACGATACAAAAAATGTTACTCTTTTCTGTATTTTGTGCACAGCGATAATAATAATATTAAGGGATAAGATGAAATAAATGCAACTACACTGAACTCAACAACCCCAGAATTTACAAAAGAAGCAACTAAATATTGAAATAAGAGCACTGAAAAAATTAAATCCAAGCAGATTTAGATGCAGATTCTGTTATATAACATGCTTTATTTAAATACTACTGTAAGCTCTAAATTATTAGGAGATTTAAGAATTTCATATTTATCTGTATATTTTTTTTAAAGATAAATAGAGAAAAAGACGAATAAATTGAGAAATTTCCAAAAGCTGTTTCAGTGTGTGAAAGCTGTCCAGAACTGTCTGATACCATTAGACTTACCATGTTGATGAACAATGGATCTGTAAGATTGCAGTTAATTTGAGTGACTAAATGATTTAATGACTCCTGCAGTAGCTTCGTTTTTTAACACTAGAGGTCACTGCCTGGTAGTGATGATACTGTCCTATAGTTTGAAAATATTTATGGATCATCAGTTTTAAATATTGGTTTGACATTTTCCTGTTGGGGTGGTACCACACTGTTGAAAGGGAACAACTGAGGATATTACACTAGCCAGTAAGACAGTTGGATAGTACAACACAAGGTCACATATTAAGCAACCCTAACTTTAATGGTTATTATACAAATGTACATGTCCATGGCCTGTCTACAAACCTCTTTAATTGAAGAAAAATACTCTGTCTGTTGCTTGCACCACAAAAGTACAAGTAGAAATATTATATTGTGACAGAGCTTTTAATCATTGATAGACAGAGAAAGCCAAAATAAAAGATTTTACAGACAGCCATTAACCTCAATGTTATTGCTTACTTTTTGCATTTAATTTGTGGTTGGATGGCTTTGAAGAACATCTTTATTTCTGGAAGTGAACATTGTTTAGCTGAAGGAGAAGTAAACTCACAGTGATTGATTTCTGATTTCAGCGACATACCATGAATCATAATGATCAAAGCAAAATGTTAGGAGAGGAGAATTTCTCTTAAAGGGATTAAATGATTACCTAATGAATAATTTCAGCACTCTGTTATGTTCATAAAACTGCCAGCAATAATCAGGTTTAAAACTTAGAAACAAGGAGAGTACAGCCATCTTTTATGTGATAGCACCTCTCTATTGTTATACTTTGTATTGTTTTTTGGTGCTCTGAGGATTGTCAGAAGATACAGGACATAAATATTTCCAGTTATTGGTAACAACATAATGTTGATGAATGAGCTATTTCACTGCCTGCTCACCTCCTGATCACTCTGCCTACCCTTAAACATCAAAATACACTGCAGATTTCAGAGAGCAAAGGATACACACAGTATGCAGTCTGATCCATAACCCATTATTAGAAATGATTCATTAATTACTGAATGACAAAGAGAGAAAAGCGTTATAAAATTTTATTGTTTTCTTACTGAAGAAAGCTTCAATTTGTAACCCCATCCCAAATAATGAGTGACAATGCTGACAAAGAGCAGGCAAACATACAAATTGAGCACCCAGTATTCTCTAAATATTTGTCAGAAACACAACAAATCAACACAAGTCAGCTCAACAGTGAGGAAGAAGAGGGTCTTAAATTCACACTCTGTGGAAATAAAGTATACATTTGTTTTCAGTGATGCACAGATTTACATGATACCAAATTCTTTGAGGGGAAACCTCCAAGGAAATTAAATTACCCTCCATCATTAAAAGTGTGTGGTACCCTCAAGTGCACAAATAAAATGATATTTGAGCTAGCTCATTGGTAAATGTAAAAATCTGGGACAAACAAAACTCTTCCATCAGCATCATATGTGTTAGTTTACAGAGAGGTATTGATTGATTATAATAATCACAAAGATCAAACAGAGGCCACTACCATCTCCTCTTCAGACACACATGAGATGTACAGAGAAGGAGAGGCAAGATGTAAATAAAATAATATTTTGGAGTAAATAGTCATGTAGCGTGAGAGCACTCCAGAGATCTGCATGATGGTGTGAGTCCTCTGCAGTCGACTTTTACATCTGATCTCTGAGTCTGGAGAGTCTTTGTGACAGTTCATCCTGTGGAGGACATGGAGAAAGGACGGGCATCAGTGAGGAATAATTAATGGTGCAGAAAATATTGTGATACAAAGTGTATATATGCTGCCCTAAATGAACATTATTGGTAATTACCAAAATCATTTTTATGTTCCTGTAATGGTAAATACACCAGCATGTAGAAGCTCTTTAACTGAAATTATATTTTAATGTGAATATATAATAATTAATGTTATCCATGAATCTTAAACTTTACTGTTTTACAAAAAAATAGTAAAGCTTATTATTATTTCTTGGTTAAGGTATCAAATGATAGTTATTTGTTTGCATCCCTCAAGAGTCTGCATGAAAGCATTTCATGATGCTGGAAGGTTTACTGTCGTTTTATATGACCGGTGCTATCTGGACAACATCATGTTTTTTGCCCGTGAGTAAAACAAACTGCTTTTCTGAATCGTTCATCATCTCTGCAGTCAGATTACTCAATGATCCTTCAGCTTTACAGGTTTGTACATTTCTTTTTGTTTTGTTTTTTACTGATTTTTATCCTGGCCATTGCACATTTTTGAACGATTATCTTTATTGTGTTTGATTTTTATTTTGGTGGGTTTTGAGGTGGTCAAAAAATTGTTAAGCTCTGAATCTGTCAAAAGGGTGTGCTTGTGGAGAGGTTATGACAATAATTTAACTAATTTAACTAATTGTAGTTCACTTCTTGAAATGGTGCTTAGAAATAAGGTGATTAACATAAATATATTTAGAACAGGCACTGTGACAGTATTTATAAAATAATTTAAATGATAAGTGTTTTTTTCTGATTCCTTGGTTATTATGCAATGCTTTGAAAAACCAATGTCTGTTTTTGTATGAACTTTATGAGTTTTGTTGAGATTGAGAGTAACTTCAATTGAATCGACAGTCTGTGTGGTCTCTCTATAGAAATTTACTTGTTCATCATGATAATCGTTACAAACACAACTTTCAAGATTTTCTGAATTTTAACATAATTGGAATTGACTATATTGAACCTAAAACATGGCAGTTAACCATAAAATCTGTAACCATGCTTTTAACTTACATCTCATGCTGTTACCTTCTGTTTAAGAGAATTTTGGTGTTACTTGTTTAAGTCAGTGCTCTTGGCTGTGGCTATCATGTATGTAACATCATTTATCAAAGATGATCAGAAGTGATTATGTTAAAGATCCCCAGCCATTTTGTATTCTTGGTAGTAGTTTGAAGCAAACTGTCTTCTTGTTGTGCAAAATATCTGTTCAAAAACTGCATAGGCTTAGAAACAAGGCAAAAGCTAAAACGCTGACTTTTATCCATGTTTTAGGAATCATTACTGTACCGCTTTATTCCTTTGTGTATTTCACTGTAAGGTCAAATCACCTTTACCTATATAGCATTACTGACCAAACTGCTTTACAGAGTAAGAGGTATAAAGAGGTAAAACATAACTAAACCACAAGAATACATCATAGTCCTAAAACAATATTTGGTAAATAAATAAACTCCCATAAAATAATATCAAAAATAATATTTCAATAAAACATGTGTCTTTGGCCATTGGATAAAGCAGTGCTACTGCTATTATAGAACCTACTAAACTTTCTAAAACACAATCATTTCTTACAGTTTTAACTGGATGAATATTTATCATCATTTTCAGAGGCTGACATAAACTGTTTTTAAACGACTGCCTGTAGAAAGAATTGTCATGACGTCAGCCGTTTGATTATCAAAAGAAGCTTTGGAACATTGTTGAGGCCATGCCATGAACGACGCTACACTCTTAACTGCCATCTTAACCAAACTTTATATTGACTTACTGAGGAGAGGCTAAGTTGAGGTGAGACATAAGGCTGTTTGACAGATAGGGACCCTGCATGGGCTTCCAGCCATGTCAATCATTTCCCTAACTATCCAAACCCAGAAATCTTCAATAAAATAAAAATGGGCAAAATATAAAAATTCCCCCCAGTGCAGTCAGACTCATTAGATGTATAACATATTTCGACCAAAGCTGCTCGTTGAACCAGCGGTAAAAATGTTTATTTAGACTGAAAATAGCATCCGTATCCTGCACACAGTCAAATAACTTCCTGGTTTCCAGCATCCAGCTGAAGGCTGACGCTCGATGAACTGCAGTTTTTGTCACTTTAGCTTTGACCTCATTTTTCAGCCTCAGAAGATTGTGTGAACTTCTTTATAAAACTCTGGGTCAATTATTGTACCTTAAACCACATTTCTGTCTTTCAACATGTTAACAACTATTTTATCGTAAACCAGAGTTCCTGTCTATTTAAAGATTTTTGTAGTTGATGTTCAAGTTTTTCTGTGCCAGAGGTAAAATGATTCAAGTAAAATGAGTGTGTACCTGCTCTGCAGAGGCCACGCTGTTACCCACTGATCCCTGCTGTCCTTGAGGGAGCTCCATGTTCAGGTCCAATCTAAATATGGTACACAAACACACATAAACACATATACAACCACTCAAACCTTACTGTGTTGGACAAAGTACGAAACTTCATCACTTGAATCAAAGTCAGTGGTTGAAAAAGTAAATTTTCTTAATTGCTGTACTTAAGTAAAAATACCTGATCAAGTTGTTACTTCATCTGGATATTATTTTGGGAGAAACTGTTTACTTTTACCCCACAGCATTTGAGAACCAATTCACTCCTTGACATCCTTTATATGTATTCTAGATATTTGTTACCTTAAATCAGCTGATGAACTTAGTTTTCTAACATCTGACCTGAAAGTTTGTTCACTTTGTGTTGTTTGTTTCTGTGGTGTTGCTGTGCCTGTACTACGTCACATGTCTGCATGGTAGCACAGAGGATAAGATGCTCTCCTAACTCAAGTCTACCACTTAGGCTAAGCAGTTGTAATGATGGATACAGCAGAGAAGGGCAACACTTTGTAAATGATCACCCATGGTTACACCTTAAGACCATGTCTGACATTTTTAAAATAAAAAAATCATTTGTATCGCTTCCAGGTTCATACTATTAACCAGCACTAACATCGTCAAGCCCTACAAAACGCACCTTTAAACCCAAGAAAGCATGTTGAGCCAGATGTGCCAACATGTTAATTCCAGATGGATGCCTTAAACCAAGTTGTATGAGCTTCTCAAAATGCAGTTAAGGATTTTTATTCTGCAGTACATTAGTCAAAACACACTGTATGAATATTTTTTACAAGTGTCACAGTCTTAAGTATAGTAAGTATAGATCCTCCAAATAAATACTTCTCAAATACAAGTAAAAGTTACTAAGTCAGATTATTTCCTGAATTCAAGTACTGAGGTAACTGCTTTAAATACACTTACGTTTTCAAACTACTAAACTAAATCTCTAAATGTTGTACTAATAGACGATTTGATTTATTCCTCATTTCCAAAACCTAAACCATGGGCTTAGAAAATGGCCAAGGGCACTCAGGTGAGAACTGTCATCCCCGTCTGCTGTAATGACCTGTCTGAGCAGAGTAATGTTAGTTCTGCTTTTATATCTGTGCTGAACCACAGAGAAGTGTGACGTACAGGTGGAGCAACATCTCTAAGACTACATAAACTACATGACCAGGTTCTTTTCTTTCAGATAGAGTTTTTGATTTCAAAAACGAATCCAGTGAGTTAGGGTTATGTAGTAGAAGAAAAGAATCTATAATACATTCACATTTTTTGAATTTTTAACAAATTTGAGATTTAAATATGAAAAAGTTACCCTGCTTCATCGGCCATCTCCTGCATCAATGAGTCCACTTGGCCCTGAAACGCACATGAAATTAAAAGTGAATATTTTTTTTATCTTTAAAAACGGCAACGAAACAAGAGGAGAGGAATGTACCTGTGGTGTTGTGAGTGTTGTTGTGCTGCTCATGGTGTCCTCCATGTGGGAGGTCTGAACATCAAGAGTTTCAAACTGACGCTCAAATTTATCCATGAGAGCTGAAATCTGTAAGTTTAAAACAAAGGAGTTGTTACTCAAAGGAATTTGTTAGAAAATGCTTTGACGACTGAAGCCAAAGACATTCACACTAAACATTGCTCTACCTTTTCTAGATTCATTGACTTCATGACAGCATCCATTCCCTTCACAACTCCAGCCATAGATTTTGTGACCTGAGAAATAAAGGGCAATCACTTAAATAAATAAAAAAAACATTTTGTCTTGTTGCAGAGTTCAAGCTTGTGTGGATCACAATAACAAGGAGTTAGCCATTGTTCAGTCTACCTGGTTCATTGTAACTGCAGTTTGGACCCTTGCTGCCACTGCATCGACTCGAGCGCTCATTCTCAGAAAGTTCACAGATTGGTTCTTCTGTCTGATGGCGTTCTCTGCATGAATTCTTGCCACTTCCATATTTCCCTTTTGTATGGCCTTGAAACAACACAGAGGAGCTTCAGTAAACAGAAAGTGCAAACACCAGTTTGTTGGCCTTTATTCATTCCAAGCAAAGAGCTTTAATAATTGTAACTTACCTTCTTAACTTTACACTTCTCTGTTTTTTCCTCTTTGTCACATTTCTTTGCATTTCTTTGAAGCTCTTTGGCAGCAAACTTCAGATTGAAGAGATGTTCTGAAATATGAAGTTAAAGAAGAAAAGGGTCCAGCCAAAAACCAACAACAAATGTTGGATGACCAAAATGTCTTCTGGAAATAACTTTAGTTTTTGTGTTGTGCTTAACATTGTTACCACTGAAAGCCTATGTAGGCAAACTTTTCACACATAAAATGAGCAGGAAACATCAAAGAGCTTGATAAGCACAATCATTAATGGCAATGGAAAAAAACTTATCGATTCCCATCCCTATTGGCAACCAGTCCATGGTGTTCCCTGCCTCTTTTATAATGACAGCACTGGCTCCAGCAACACATTAATGGCGTATTCAAACAAACACGCTTTCCCATTTCAAGACTTAAAAAATAAACCCTTATTTAAATGTAGATACTTACATTTGATCACATCTGTATGATGAAGGTCTGTTTATTTTTAAAGTTCTTTATATACATTAAATTATGTGCATGTGATAACATAGAACTAGAATGCCCAGAGATAAGTCAAGGTGTGCCTTGGAAACCAATAAACGACAAACTATCCTTACAATCATGCAAAAACAAATCGATTAGTTTTAAGTTGTCTTCATCAGTGACTTAGATGCTGTAGTTTACATTTACACCTGAATGTTCTCTCACTTTAAATATCTAATAAAACCTACAAGGGATCACTCCCATCTACTAGTTTATCCAATTTAAAACAGTGACCTGAGTTCAGATGTGTGTTGCTGAATTTATTAAATTTAACAAAGTTTCAAATTAGACTAAAAACATTAAAACTGTTTGTCAAATCCTATCAGGTAGCAGTAGTTACAAATAAACATCTACAGACTGATGTGATACCGAAACATACAGCATGTTGAAGAGGATATTTGGCATAGATATAAATGTGCGGGGTGGCACAGTGGCACAGCAACACAGCAGGTAGTGTGTGTGCCTCACAGCAAGAAGGTTGCTAGTTCAAACCCCATGTTGGTCAGTGCCTTTCTGTGGGGAGTTTGTATGGTCTCTCTGTGTATTTGATTATTTTGTTATCCACAAAATATTCAAAGGGTAACTTAAAACTGTAAAATTTTATCAATACAGCAACCCAAATTTAAACTTGGGTGGCACAGTGGCGCAGAAGGTAGTGCGTGTGCCTCACAGCAAGAAGGTCGTTGATTTGATCCCCTGGTGGGGCAGGGCCTTTCCGTGTGAAGCTTGCATGTTCTTCTCTTGCATGTGTGGGCTCTCTCCGGGCACTCCTGCTCCATCCCAGGGACCAAAACATGCTCAGAAGGTCGACTGGTGATTCCAAATCATCCTTATATACAAGTGTGAGTGTGAATGGTTGTCCGTCTCTCTATGTGACCTGGGATCAGCTGGTAACCGGTCCAGGGTGTACCCGGTCTCTCACCTGGTGTCGGCTGGGCTAGGCTCCAGACCCCTGTGACCTCAGAAGGGATAAGTGGTATATGTAATGAATGGATTGTGTGCCTTGTGGTTTCAGCCTGATTTTTGGTATGAATTGGGTAAAAGTAGTTTGAAAACCACTGGTCTAGTTATATGTGAAATACAAAAAATATCATTACTTCATTTAGCCCTGGTAAAAGCACAATTCCTGGTAATTGAAGATACTTGAAAGGGTAAAAGCACACACAACGCTTGTCAATCACTGCGAAATTAATAAACATAATTGGTAACATTACATCCTCTGAACAACAGAAACAATTGTCGTCATGACTGAGCACTAAAGCCATTAATGTAACAGGTTACATAACACTTTCCTCAATAAGCTGGCAGAAAAATTACTGCGTGTTTCTATGACACCTTTAGGGTACTTTGTTAAACCACTGTGCTCTAAGTTCGTACACTAAATATTTTCGTGATTAAGTCACTCATTTGTAAGTCAAGAGTGTAACATAGCCCACTGACTCCATGTCTAAATCACTAAACGTCACTTGTTGGGTATTTCCAGCTATTAGCAGAGACACTTCCGTGACTTTGCGCTTCAGCTCTGACTACCCCAAGACGGATAAAAAAGACTTGCAGACCTGAATAGTATCTTGAACAACTAAAACTACCGAGATGTCGGTCGAAACCCAATCTCACCACTCCCGTCTTCATGTTTGTTCGGTCTCGCATTACTCGATGTTACACCCGTCTTTTCTCACCACTGTTTTCAAAGGATACTTTCCATCGCCGGCATCTTGACACGACTTTTCGTATATCCAACAACTACAAGATGAAAACTTAAGGAACGTTTGAGAAAATGTTGTTGAAAAAAGCAAAAACTTCCGAGTTAAACTTCAACCTGTAAGGTTTCGGTCTTCTGTCTTCTACACTTCCTGATGTTCTACCAAAATATGAACGACGTCATGGTCACGTGGTGACGGTATTCCACTCTACGTCACTGGGGAGCTCATGCCCCCGCCCCCGCGTGAAATGTGAATGAAACGGAAAAAAACTCACCGTTAACAGGAAAACGTGATTTCAACGGTTTAATTCTGCGTCCCGCTGTGTTCATGTTTGATGGTGAATTAAAACAGGCTCATTAAAGAGTGTGAGGCAGCGCAGCAGAGGATTAGTGGGCGGTGAAGGAGGGTGATTGATGATTAGATTTACGGTGTGGATCACGGCGGGGAGAGAGGATGACTCACTCCGTCTGATGTGATGTTCACCCCGCAACAGCTCGGCAGTGCGGTGGCACGCTGGTACTTCAGCCTGACACATCGATGTTCATGCTCGTCCAATTAAAGTCAAACTTTATCAAAACTGTGAAGATGCGCTTCGCCGGCGCTGAGATGCTGTGTTTGACCTAAACTTAACTGTCTGTCTGTTTGTGTTTAGGGAGAAACGGAGAGTCGTGATTTACCGTAAATTTCGTGACGCCTCATTACCATGGAAACGGTGCTCGTGCGCTGAGAGGAAACGGTCCGTGTGAACTTCAGCATCAGCCTCTCTGAGGGGTCGGAGGAGATAAAACCTGTTGGATATCTCTGGTTTTGTTTTCTGGGCTTTACTCTCAAATTTGATCTTGGAAACAAACCAGGTGAGTTTTTAACGAAATGCAGATTGTGTCACATTCTTGTAAAACGCTTTTAACAGTGTGTACCATTACAAGTTTGCGCCAAATTAGCGGTCTATTCATACACTTTGAATGGTGGTCAACTTGTGACCTATGTATCATCGTGTATGATGTGCCACATAATACTGACGGTGATTTAATAAGTTGGAATGAGGGTACCATTTTGAGTTTAAAGGACAGCATAAGAACAAAAGTGGCGTGTGCAAAATGTTTTGGGACATAGGAGTGCTTCAGCATATCCACAGATATGTTGCCTTTGCCTCCAGATAAGTCCCATCCAAAGGCTGATTTATACAAAATTTCCCAATTCGTCTGCCAGGCTGGTTGATAAAAATATCCATCATAGGTGGTGCATGTTTGTCGTCAGGGAAAGCATCCAGGAGAGGCAACAGTGATGCTTCATTCAGGGGCTGTATGACTCATATAGTCTTATCTATAAAGGAGCCAAGTGGCAGGAGAGCAGTCCTGCTGCAGGACCGAGCTGATGTAACCCCTGAGATTCACTAGAGGCTGCTGTGGGCCATGCTGCCCTGTTCCCTGAGTTACACTGCCTCTAACTGTACTTACACCCATCAAGTTTAAATATGAGAACATGCTGAGGATGAAGAGGACTCCTCAGATCAACAGAGGCTCAGGATTGTGGCCTTTAACATATTACCAATGCAGACAACATTAGAATTTACTTAATCAAAAAAAAAAAAAAGAAGAAGAAAAAATGCTTCAAAAACATGTAACATCAACTCTGGTGTGAAATTATTTTTGTACAAGGCAGGAAATTACATTTCAACTGCCTGCCACTGTGAACTGGCCATTTAAAAAAAATCTAGCAGTCACTTCAGTTCTTTTCAGACCACCCAAATTTAAACAAATCAGTTATATAAAGTTACTACTGCATGGAAAAAAAACCCCACTGTATGATATGGCTGTTTCAAAACATTGGCACAAAACAGAAGCTGTGTACATGTTTTGTGAAGAACTTGGCAAAAATGTATAGTTTAAACTGGGTATGCACTGTACTATACATAAAATATTGTTATCGGCAGATACTTGCCTAAAAAGTTAATTATCTGTATCAGCAGATATAACAATTTTTGCCACTTGATATTTGCCCATATATATTTGGTATATTAACACATGTATTGGCTGTAATAAAGGCAAAATGTACAAATGTACAAATGTACCATTACATTTTACCTCATCGTCATTAAATGTCCATTTTAAATTAAGCATATTATATATAAGATAATAAACTCTTGTTTTTCTTGCTTCACATTTATTTCTAACATAAATAGACTGTCACCATGAAAGGAGTTTTAGGTCTGTTTTAGTAAACTGTAGGCTCTGTGCCCTTGACCATAAATATTGTTTGTGGTATCAGTTTGATCAATACTGAACAGAAATATTGGCATATAGGATATTGGCAAAAATCCAATATCATTCATAAAAAAGTTTAACTTTAATGGAGTTTCCATTATGCTTAAGTGAGATAGAGTTAAACCATGCTTGTTTATAGCCTATTTACTGACATCTGGAGAGTGAGGAGCCCTCTGAACAGAGACTGTGTAGCTGAAAGAGGTCATAGGAAGCTTCTTGAGTTTCATATGCCCTTTAGTGTGTTCCTCATGGAGTACTACTCACAAGACAAGACGGTCTGCAGCAGCTGGATTTCTCCCTCTAATCATGTGAACAGCAACAGTATCTGCCTGAAGTGGCCAATTCACATTCGCAAATAGACCTCCTAGTGTGACATCCTACCACTGTTTCATCGGTAGTTCAAGCCCACTGGCCCAGGGCAGAACATAGACGATAGAGAGAAGGCAGAGTTATTGGTGAACTGACTAATTACCACAAAGTAGACCAGTTAGGCAATCAAAGCAGACTGGGCCCATGTTGAGGGAGCCTTCAACTAACAGGAGCTCCATAAGAGTGTCTCAGATAGAGTGAGCATACAGCTGGATCAGGGGCACTCTGTATGTGGCAGGTTTTCTTGAACATAAGCAGTTGTGAAAATATTCTTGCAGTTTAATACTGAATATGTGAATCTGAGTCATGGCAAAAATTTTCCCACTTTCAAGATGAAGCCAACCAAACAGAAGACTAGAATCTAATAAATATTTTTTGTGTCACAAGTTGCTGCCTCTTGGCAGGTGGGTTGAAAAGTTCTTTGAACACTGAACAAAACACCTTTATTTTGCTGGAGGCTGAAGCTATAATTTGAGGCTGCTAACTAAAGATCCACTGGTCTGACAGTAATCAGCTGATTGTGCTACCTTTACTGCATCATTCGATTGGATAGACCTATATTATTAAGCATGACTCTCCTGGCTGACTTTCTCTTAAGGGCTGAAAGATCTAAAGTTGATCACGTACCCATGTGATGTCTGAGGGTCAAAAAAGGCTTCAAATTTAGTCTGTTTTTATTAACTTCTTTTTATCATTATCTCATATTGTTTACGCAATGAGGGTTGGAGTCGAGGTATACAAATGAAAGAGGACTCTATAGGTGGTTAAATCCCTCATTTGTAAAGAAAATAATATGCAGTATAGTTTCATTCACATTTTTTCATTCTATTAAAATGTAAAAAAAAAAAAAAAGAAAATCTGCACATTTCTATGTCTTTTAGGCAATTGGGCTGCTCAAACAGTAACTTCAGCAATAATACCTACTGTAAATCTAATCTGATGAGAAATAAGAGGTATCCTATGCAGGCTCTGCCCTATGAAGAAGAAAAACAAAAATATTTATTATGTTGCTGATGAATTTTGAAGTTTTTTTCTCAAGAAAACTAGTTTTAGGGTTTAAAAATAAAAAAAAGTTTAAATATTTGGGTGAAGTTGATTCTTTTTGACCCTCAGGATGAGGAAGGCACATAAAGTAGAGATCACACAAGGTTTAAACTGTAACAAGTTATTTTATTGTTGCACTCGTCAGTAATCCTGACAATATTAGTTCTTTCGGCACCTTAAAGATCCTTAATGGGTCCCTCAACTCCAGTGTTGTCGAAAATGTGTCAGAGAGAATGAAGGACCCTCAAAGCTTAAAACTCTCCTTCATATTATTCTTTAAATTTTCTATTTCTATTATAAATCTAAAATTATATCACACATGCTTTTTTAGTGTAACTGGGGATTTTTCTCTTTGTTGTAGTTATGTGTATGCGTTTGTTGAAATAGACAATAATTCAACCCCAAAAGCTCCAATGAAGGCTGCGGGAAACAGACTAAATCTCTGACAGTATGGAGTGAGTCAGCGTACATTAATAATGATGCATACGCTTAAATATTTATAGATGTATTCACACTTAATCAACAAGAATAAACATCTTGTCAGCTGCTTTGCTATCATAAAGCAGGCAGATGTTTAATAAAAGAACTCTTGTTTGTTATGAAAAGCAGAGGTTTGGCTCACCTGCGTCAGAGGTAGAGAGAGACACACATACAGACAGACAGGTTCAGCCTGTCTCTGATAGATCCTTCAAACTGATTCTATCTGCAGCTGACAGTGAATAACACACAGGTGAGTCATCTGTAACCAGCAAAGAAGTACTACATCATGGAGGAACTTCAACATGGCGATTTGTTACAGATTTGTTTACCAGATGATGGAAATTAAGGGACATTTTTTGTCGTAGATAGATATTATCTTCAGTATTTACATTAAACCAGTGCAAAGAGATTTGTGACAAATGGCACAATATTTACATAATTAGATATTTTGTTAACTAAAAAAATCAAGTAATTATACCCACATCTGACTGATGTATTACTTGCATTCTTTTAATTCAAGCAGTATTTGTCAACAGAAAATTAAAGTTTTATAAATGGGAAAAATTTGTGGCACCTAAAAGCATCGTCTGCCCACCCAGAGACCCTTGTTAAAGAACTTAATTCAGCAGGTGATGATTCCAGCCAAAATGCTTTTTCTCAGACTTACTTATGAGTTGCAATCTTAAATACACATTAACACAAATAAGCCGGCTCAGATGAAGTCCATCATTAATGTGTAATCAGGCACTGATACAATATTTAGGTAAAATTATACAGAGATACAGTGTAAATAGAAATATCTTTTGAAGAGCACATATACATGGCATGCATGACAAGGTTTCACAGCACATCATCAGAACTCAAGCTCAAGTGCTTCTCTGCTTTTTAGTTTATTTTTCCTCAGGCTGTGATGCTGACTGTTGCCATCTAGCGGTGACACAGCACTCAGTTAAATTACTAAGGCATGCCTGAGTCCTGTCTGCTCAGTCTTTGGCTGTTTTGAATGCTAAATGTTTAAGGAATCAGAGCACAGAGTGTGTTGAAAATCACACCCTGAAGCAAATCAGAGTTTGATGACTGCACTTGTGCATTTGACAGAGTTTTAAAAACTAAACACTAATTTTGCGAACATTGGGGCAGAATCATTTAGGTTCATCACGACAATGAGTGAGAGCCATTCATCACAGGCGTATCGCACAGAGGACAAAATGGAAAGGCTTGTAGATGGGTTTTTTTTTTTTAATAAAAAGGGGTATTTTTAACTATTTACATTTGAACTTTTACTCCTGACAAATCATTAGACTAATTTTGATAAAACAGTCAGAACTATGTGCAGGTAGCCTGCATATCAATAGGGTCTGCCCCAACTTCACTGGTATTGCACAATGACTGTTGTGTTCACTTGTAGAAATTTAGCTGAAATAGAAAGCCGCCAACATTATCAACACCCCTTGTCATATTTTGGCTTGTGAGTTTACTGTAGTGCTTTCAGACAGTAAATAGTTTTAATATTTCAAAAAATAAGGCCTCACATCCATTACACAAGGAAGGGGCGTAGGATCAACTATGTCTTCGCTAACCCTTTGTCGGCTCCTCCGTGACTTTGGGCCCGAGACAGTGCCTCAGAGAAGTACTGACCACTGCTCAAATCTTTTATTCCTTCAGCTATCAGGCTACTGATCTCAGGCAGCGGACATTTTTATAACAGGCTGTCTGAAGGGTCATGACAAGTATCAAAAGTTCTTAGTCAGTTTAGTGAAAACAAGGCCTCTAAAAAGTGTCAAAAAGCCTACATGGAGAAAAGTAAACTATAAGAATTTAAAACAACCTGTAGCCCCCTTTTATGTTTGGGAACAGTGTAATTTTTTTTTAGTAAGCTGGTCTCAGCTGGAAGCAAAACAGATCTTTAGATATGTGAGCCAGCACATGTTTTTGCTTTGTTTTCAGCAATTGTGAAAGTAATACATGTCTCTTTGAATGTAAGAGCTCACTAACCCTGCGTTCACACCAGAAGCGACCAAATCGCTTGTCAACGCTCTGGTCGCTCACATTGCGCCGCCTGGCAGTTGAAAACACACAGCAGCAGACAGGCAGGGGACGCGATGTGAGCGACCGAAGGGGCGGGGCTTTCAAGCTGCGGTGCAGATGTGCTCTGGATGACCTTATACTGTCATTCTTGTTATCATGCTTATATATGTATATACCGTAAATCTCGGGCTATTGAGCGTACTTGAATATAAGCCGCACCCACTAAATTTAAGAAGAACTTCACACATAGGCCGCACTTCTCTGTATCTTCTCTATAGGCCGCAGGTGTCGGTGAGCGCAGCAGAGCTGGGGCGAGGGGGGCACAAGTGAAAGGACTTTGGCCAGAGCGCGGAGCATTTTTTTCTAAAAAGCTGGAGCGTCATCTTATCTTTTGCTCCTTTCAGCTCCACTTTCACTTCGGTACCGCTCACACCATGCGTCTGAAGCTGGTGGAAGTTTAAAGGATAAGTTCGGTTTTATGACACCTGGACCTTATTTTTAGGATTAAATACTCTCGTAGACTCACCCAGACAATTTTGGCGGAGCTCGGAGCCGTTTTCGAGCAATTTAGATCCATCCGACGGCGTTTTTCTCATGCCGTAGTAGCAGAGGGGGCCAGAAATCGAAGCCCCTAAATTAGACATTATCTGCTGCGAAACTCCCTCATTTCAGCTACATTTTATAAATGAATGGCCAGTGTTATCACCATGTCAGCTCAACTCCGTTGTTATGGTCATCCGGGGCTTTACAAGGATGGGTAACTTTTGGTGACGTCATAGACATGCACCGCAAGAGCGCAGCTGAGTAGAGCTGCTGTTGTTGCTAGGCTACACGGCTACACGGCTATTTTTGTGCAACATGGCGGAATATTTATCCGATGTAGAAGTGTCTGATGACGACTTTGAGTATAATGGATGCCCGTATCGTTTTGAGCCAGAATATACCGACGAGGAGCTATTTGAAAGGAGGATGCAGAGGGAAAGAGCCGAACAGCTGGCCAGAAAACAAGCAACCACTGCACGTCCATGAATGGGGGATAACTGGTGGTGTTGTTGTGGACATTGCACGGCAATGGCAACAAAGGAGGAGTGAGTTTCGCAGCAGATAATGTCTAATTTAGGGGCTTCGATTTCTGGCCCCGTCTGCTACTATGGCATGAGAAAAAAACGCGGTCGGATGGATCTAAATTGCTCGAAAAGGGCTCCGAGCTCCGCCAAAATTGTCTGGGTGAGTCTACGAGCGTATTTAATCCTAAAAATAAGGTCCAGGTGTCAAAAAACCGAACTTATCCTTTAAGTGGAAGGTGGAAGGATATTGAGGGGGGGTGCTCCTCTGAGGACGAGCAGGCACAAGGATCAGTCCTGTGTGTGAGGAGCTGGACATTTCATCTCTCCACTCCGCTCACATGCTCTGGCACTGTCTACGTTGTAACATGAGATATTTACACACATATATGTTACACAGACAGATTTTTTAACCCTAAATCAAATTTGATGTGACGAGGCTAGATGTAGTGTAAAAATAGCCTACTTTAAATTAGCCACATCAAAGCGTGGGAAAAAAGTAGCAGCTTATAGTCCGGAAATTACGGTATATGAAGATTGCACCAAAATACAAAAACAGACATAAGCACAGGCTTGTGACCTTTTAACAGTAGCCTACTTGGTGTTAGGACTTGACCCCCCTCTGTATGGAACGTTCGCACAAAGCGGGAGATCATTTGAGGGGTTAGAAAGTGTACATATGATGCACATGGGACTTCGGTTCCCTCTTTCACCATGGATCACACTTGGGAAGCTGGAGATTGCAATGATAAGATTTTCCTCCATTGTTTTCTCGTCCTCTCTCTCAGATCTTTTAGTTTAGTTCCATCCTTTGGGGTCATTTTAGTACACTTTGTACCCCAACAGATGGGTGCCAAAATGGGATGTTACATACAACTTATTCAGGTACTCTTCCAAACATTTGACCGTGGAAACACAAATGATTGAACACTATACCAATTAAAATTAATCAGACTGCCTGATGGAAACACACCCAGCTTATGCAGTTATCTGCTTAATTTTTGTTATCTTTGTATACTTACAAATTTTTAACTTTTTGCTGTTCTTCACTGACCTCTGTTTGTTATCTGAGTGTCAGTATGTACTTTATTGTTAAAGTTGTATGTTGGTCATGTGATGTTTATGTGGATGAACTGCAAATGAATGAACTTGTTATAATCAATAAAGCTATCTGAATGTTAATCTGAGACTTATCTTTCCTAGGCGAGGATGACAGAGCCTCAAACAGAGAAGAGGTTTCACAACTTGACTCTCGAGCAAGTCCAAGCTCTGGACAAGGTCCTGACTGAAGTGATCCCCATTCATGGAAGAGGAAATTTCCCCACGCTGCAGGTGAGAGCCAAAGATATCATCCGTGTGGTCAAAGATCGTCTGATGGAGAGAGATATCCAAGTCAAAGATATTCGACTCAATGGAGCCACAGCCAGCCATGTCCTGGTGAGGGATAATGGCCTTGACTACAGAGACTTGGACATCATTTTCGGAGTGGAGCTGCCCCGGCAGGAGGACCTCCAGGTGATTAAAGAGGTAGTTCTGAGTAGTCTACGAGACCTTCTTCCTTGTGGAGTCAACAGGCGCAAGATCACATGTCTGACAATGAAGGAGGCCTATGTTCAAAAAATGGTTAAAGTCTTCAACGAGCATGACAGATGGAGCCTGATCTCACTTTCCAACAGCAGGTCTAAAACTGTGGGGCTCAGGTTTGTTAGCTCCCTGCGAAGGCAGTTTGAGTTTAGTGTGGACTCCTTCCAGATAATATTGGACAGAATGCTGGAGTCTTATTGGGAAACTGAAAGGAGGCAGTGCGGAAAGCTGGCGCTGAGTAGTGGAAGTTCATCTAAAAGAGACAACGAGGATCAAAAGAAGGAGCAATCAAGCGTTCAGCTGGATTTGGGTGGTGTGAAAGATTCAGAAATAGCGAGTGGCGAAGAAAATCCGTCCTCTAATGAAGCTGTTTCCATGCGCAACAAAGAGCATCCACATGAAGTGGAGCATGTAGATGAGGTGCATGAGACACAGGAGGTGTTCAAAGCTGAACATTTTGCCCTACAGCTGGAGGGCAAGGAGGTGGAAGGCATAGAGGACATCACACTTGGGTTATGTACAGATGAGAAAGGACAGTTTCAGCAGGATTATTCTTCAGTTTCTTCCCCTAAAACATTACTTGAAGATGTCAGGGACTCACTAATAACACATGATTGTTATAATCTGCAGAGTAACAAAGAGCTTCCTGTGTCAAAAGCTTCCCCTCCAGCTTCTCCAAAGGGGAAAGTTCTTCATGAAGACATCACTCAGTTCAAAGTAGACTCTGTAATCTGCAGGTCTGAAAGTACCTCAAGCATTCAAGACTCACATCTTGAATGTTCCTTTCCTCCTCCAGCAAAGAAAACTTGCAGCACATCCCAGGATGTTATACCAGACCACTGCCCTTCACCCAAACTACAACGGAAAATGTCAAGAAAGTTGATCACAAAGCCTGAAAAATGGTCTTTACTAAATGATTTGTCAGATCTCACGACACAGTTCTTTCCCCCCATAGAAATCCCAAAAACACTTCAGCCAAAACCTCCTTCCCTGGACAGTGATCAAGAAGGGCATAGCTCAAACATTTCGGACTCCAAATCAGAGACCCCTGAGACTTTAACGATTCCTGTGTACAGTCCAGCTAGTACACCTCCAGATGGGACAGGATTGTGTGAAAATATAGAACAAACTGTCAAGCCAAAGCATGCAAAGAAGCCTCCGGATTCAGAAATTCAGAGTCAAACATGTGCAACAAACACACTCTCACAGCCTCCAGTTACTCATGAGATAACAGACACTGTACAGAGAAGCTGTATGGTGAATTCGTGGGCAAGGCCAGCAGAGGATTTTACCTTTACTGTTGAAGCAGAGTGCATGTACGGAGACTTTGAACAAGCTTTGGACCACCTTCGCCATCGCCTCATTGCCACCCACAGCCCAGAGGAGATACGAGGTGGGGGCTTGCTAAAATACAGCGACCTGCTCGTGAAGAACTTCAGACCAGCCAGTGAGACAGAGATCAAGTCCCTGGAGCGTTACATGTGCTCACGCTTCTTTATTGACTTTCCTGACGTGAGTGAACAGCAACGCAAGATCGAGGCTTACCTGCAGTGCCACTTCATCGGCAATGAGGAGGCGAGCAAGTATGACTACCTGATGACTCTGCGGCGAGTGATAGACGAGAGCACTGTGTGCCTGATGGGACACGAGAGGAGGCAGACCCTTAACATGATCACAGTTCTCGCTCTGAGGGTGCTGGGCGAGCAGAATGCAATCCCCAACACAGCTAACGTCACATGTTTCTACCAGCCGGCTCCATACGTGACAGAGCCCATCTACAGCAGCTACTTTATTTCGCAGGCCCAACCCCCGCTGGTCTACCACCCTTACCCCCCTTTACATGTCCACATGCAGACTGGCCTGGTGTAGCGATGGTGATGTGCCCATGGGGAGGCATGTAGGCAACTTTCAGCATGGTGCTCTGCTATCAAGGGCACGAATGGAAGTTTTAGTATCAACAGGCGATCACGGGCGCAGTGTTGTTTAACGCTTTGAAATCCCTCCCGCTTATGATATGATAGACCTGAGTGGTCAGAACTGAAAGAGGTGTGGAAGCAGAGCATGACCCTCTTTCTGGAAGAACACTTTTGAAAAGAAACCGCTCAGAGCCTACTTTTTAAGAGCTCGCGCAGAGGGTTTCATTAAAGCCGCTCAAATTTAGCAGAGCTCTGTTGTGGTCACCCTCCCATGTCGAGGAGAGGATATAGTGTGGTTATTATTCACTGTACTGACACAGTTGTTAGCAGCAAATGTCTTGATCTTGAGGTTTGAATAATGGTAAGTCGTAAATGTTTCTGAGGGTTTAAGTCCCCCATAGCTGTTTTGTGAACCATCAGTCTCTGTGGAGTAAACTTTAGCACGTGACTCTAACTGTGTTCACTTTAGCGATAGGACTCCTGTCAGTGAAGGCATATATTAGACTAAACTTACTGTGGTATTTCCATGATATTGTAAGATCTGTGTTTGTGCATGAAAACACATAACTTTAAAGGTAGAAAATACAGCTTCTCTACCATGAGAGACTGTACAAAAATGATTTGTTCCACATTGTAAATAACAAAAAGGCTCATTTTGGGTCATTGGAGCCCCTGAACAGGAAGCTTAATTATAACCTTGAATTTTTTTAATCTGTGTTTAAAAATTACATAAAAATATTTGATCAACAACTGCAAAAAATAACAAAAAAAGAAATATGTGACATTACTTCAAATGGTGACATCAGAACACAGACTTATTTGTTTAAATTAACCAAAAGTGTTCAAAGTTTGAAAGAACATATTTTCGTCTTACTTATTTACTTTTTTATTTATGATGGAATCCATAAGTCATCATATGGATATTTGTCTACAACACTTCTAAGGGTCTTATAAGAGAATAGAGTAGAGTAAGGGATATCTAGTGTCTACCTTTTCCTGCAAAGGTAAAATTATCCTTTGACTTCCATGAACAAGTAAATATCTACTCAAAACATCAGGGGATAAACCCAAATACAATAGCATATATAAAGTAATCAAAACACTACATTAAGAAAAACTTCAATAAATGATCTCTACCTTTTTGTTGTTTCTCCTGTATTTGACTTCTTTGTTTTTACCATAAGTTACAAATTAATAACTCACCGTAGAGTTTTAATCGGAATTATAAGGGTCATCCAATCAATGACAGATGTTACTTTTAATGTCGTGTTTGGTAAACTTTCTAGTTATGTATATATCTTTTAAATTAGTCAAGAAAATTAACCATACCTTCCTGTATTGACCCCGTAGTTTATCAGACTGACTGACCCTTTGATGCCTCTCTGATTGGTCCTTTGACCCACTAAGCAGAGAGCCCCCTCTCACGCAACCACTGCCAGGCTCTTCAGGTTAGACTAATTTTTGTTTTAGCAAAGTCCTTTTGCATTATTGTGAAACTATTGCTCTCTGTTTGATCGACGATTACAAAGTTAAACTTACATGAACTCAAATTTGAGGGAAGACGTGATAAAACTGACAATATTTGGTGTTATGGTAAAACAAAAAGTAAATGCAGTTTGTTGAGAACAGCTTGTGCAACATGGCATTACCAAGATCATACATATGAAATATTTAAAATAATTTTAATAGGGTTTTAGAAATATTTAACTATCTTTAACTGTGTTTTTGTCTTCATTTTTTCACAGGGGTCATGGTAAATTAAATAATCAAATTAATTAAATATGAATTAAAGTTAGTTGAATAGGGAGGAGCCTTTAGTCAAGCTTCACCTACTTTTTTTTTTTTTACTGTTCATCTCTTGTTACTCTAGGCTCTTTTAAAACTACTATTACAGCTGTAATATACCATAATAACATTTGTTCATAATAACTGATTTATTTTCATATTCCTACCTACTAGAGATAAAGATAAAGTAGATTTTATAAAGACAACTCAAAAGCTCTTGAAGTTGGTGCAACCATTTGAAATACAGATGTCTAATGATGGTAAAGTTAGCTAATGTTAACTGTCCACATGCCACACAAAAGTATTTTGATTTGACAGTTTTAACATTAAAGGGATAGTTCAGGTTTTTTGAAGTGGGGTTGTATGAGCTCCATATGGCCACTAAGTGTCTTGTATGTGTATGCTACCATCAACCTGCCAGGGGGTCTGCAGATGGAAATTAGCCCAAGGCTATAATCTGGCATATTTACATTTGTAAAAATGTTCATAATATGCGCTGTTCCCTCTTTAAAATCAATCAAATAAAAGATAGAAAGTACATTAGATGCAGTAGAAAGTTCTCTCCCCTCCCTCAGTAAGCCACAATTTGTAAAAGGTTGTGACGCAGAACCAGCCTCAAACAGGGAAGTATTGTACCAAATACAAAGGTATTCTCTCTGCCTACAAGAACTCCCATCAAAAAATAATACCACAGTTTAAGAGTACGCTACCTAGAATTTTTTTTGAGTGCATTAACTTTTCGAAAAAATAAAGTTTATCTGTTTGGTACAATACTTCCCTGTTTGCGTCTGGTTCTGCGTCACAAACTTTTACAAATTGTGGCTTACTGAGGGAGAGGAGAGAACTTTCTACTGCATCTAATGTACTTAGTGGCCATATGGAGCTCATACAACCCCACTTCAAAAAAACTGAACTATCCCTTTAAGTTGTAACTTCATGCTAATGCTAGGTAGCTAACACAGTTACTGAAAAACAATATCAATCTCACATTATGCTAACATTACTAACAATGCAATGTTGGTAAGTTTGCTAGAATGTGACACCTTGGCTACTTTATCAGATTATTACATATTGCCAATATTAAAGGTTTTTTCCCTTATATATGCTCATATGCAAGCGTTCTTTGAGATTGATGATGGACTGACTCATTAGTGTTGTCATTCACACAGTTTGTATTTGTCATACTCAACCCTCTGTTGAGGAGACAGATAAAATAATACCCATAGCTTACAATGTTGATTGATGTTGGCACCCAAGGCACACCTTTTAACCATGTCCAAGAGACAAACTGTATTGTGATATGCTAAAGAGACTAAAGTACGTCTAACCAGGAGGGGCTCAGAAACGGTGTCTTTAGCCTTGCTCACAGTGCTGTTTCAAGCTTAAGTATTCAAACCCATGTGACATTTCACCTACACTATGAACATCATGGAGGCTTAATAGAGCAACAAGTAGCCCCTCTCTCTATTCTGACCCTGCAGGTAGCATCAGAGGTATAATAACAGTGAGAGGGGAGAAAAAGGACGTGCAGCACTGTTTTTGTACGTGTCTGCCTGTGTGTATAAAGCCCCATTCATGGTGCTTTTTCAAGCTATAATATTAATGCCCCTTTCCAGCTTCGCCTTAACTCTTGAGGTGGCAGTGACAAAGGGGGTAATTGGTTGACCCCCATTTGCACCATCTCTAGAGGAATTAGGGGCATAATACTGGAGAGAGGGGGACACACGGACTCAGTGGGAGACATGATGCATGAGTGAGTGATTCTGCCTTTGTGTGTATGGGGAGCACGATCCGTGCCGCATGCATCCAGGCCGCATCGCACTGTGAAATGACACAGATATTACATCCTTACAGAACTCATTAGTAAGTCTCAAGATGTAAACTGGCTGTTCTTGGATGGGGCACTGTGGGATGTGCCACCTCTCTTGTGCTCTCCCTAAGCAGTGTAGGACTGTGTATTAACAGCGACACCACATCCTTGAGAAACAGTGTGAACATCTTGAGGCATAATGCAACAGAGCTTTATTATGGCACATTTGAGTTCAAGAGAGGGGCTGTCTCTGATTGCTGGGTCAGAGGATGCTATAGAGAGCCAACTAAGGGTCAGTTCTTCTGCCCTGGGGCTGTGTGTAAACTCAGCACCTTCTTAGTACAGAGTCTACTCTTTAGTTTGCCTTTTTATTCCGCTCTCGTAATTAAAGGGTGAAACTTTTGTACTTTATAAAGCAAATTTGAAGTACTCCACATCCCACAGACAAAAAAGGCCCAGAGAGCATGTTGAATTAAAACTCGAGGTTTCAATCTTTACCGGGCTGAACTGATTTGTGTATGTTTCACAGCTGTTTGTTGTGCTGGATGTAGTGTCAGTTCTGTTGGGTTTTGCCTGCACCTGTATGCAGAAATGTTGGTGGACATTTTAAAAACATGTTGAAGCCAGATCTGTCCCTGTGTGTGTTAGTCCCTGTATTTGTGTGGATATAGAACAAAGAAAAGAAGACTACTGAAGCACAGGTGAGGAGATGTGGGCTGCTCACTCTAAACCAGAGACTGAAGCACAATGTAAATGCTCCTTGCTGCTGTTGATGTGTTTATGGTACGCTATAGAGATCTACAGTACTGTGCACTTGTTTCTGTGTGTAGCTTTAAAGTAATGTATCCATGTTGAGACTATTGTGTAATTTAAGGGGCAATCAGTAGAGAGATTAAAATTTTCCTGTAATGATGTGTAGTTTCTCAGATTGTTGTGTTATTGTGCAATAAAATAAATCACATAGATTTTGTCTGGAGTTGTCCATCTTACACAGCAGCTCTCAAATGGTCAGGCCTCAGGACAGACCACCTCCTGTGAGAAAAATCAGCGCCCAAAATTTTCAACTCAACTTTGTTAAATGAATAATGTTCAAGTTTGAAGCTCATGGCACAAAACATGACTGAGCAATACAAGAGGGCGACTCAAAGACTGTAGGAGACCCGGGGCACCATGCAAGCATATGTTTTATTTTCTGTTTTACATAATAAGATATTTTTATGTTTTCTGGAGGTCTTCATAAGTTAAGACATTTTTATGGGCATACTGTCTTTTTAGAAGAGATAGATAACAAGATGGTCCAAGATAACATGAAGTGAATGTTAAGTGCAAGAGAGAAAAAAACAATTTGCTCATTCTTACAGCAAAATGGGTTAAAATAAAATGCTTGGATTTATGTCTGCTTAGGGCAGGGGTGTCCAAACTTTTATTACCCAGGGTCACATATTAAAAATGTGACTGGGCCACATTGGTAAACGTGACTTAGAGTTATAGGTTAACATGCTTAATACTTGAATATGCTTTGAGACAAAAACACAACCTACATTTCAACCCCTATTCATTGCTTGACAATGCATATAACTGGTCGTAAAGGATATTTGGGGTAGATTTCAGTTCAGGATGAGAAACGACTGCCCCCCGACTTCCTGAGATTTTTATCAACAGAAGATAATCTACATCATATGATTAGGACATCAGAGCAAAAAGCAGAGCAAATGAGCCTGAGCTTGTTACTGTAAACTGATATGATTCATTTGTCTTCAATCAAGAACAAGTATAATGTTATGATGTTGGCCAAAGTTAATTTTATTTTTAGAATATGCAGCATGCCAACTAAAAGAGGACGGTGAGCAGCTGTTTGTCCCCTGGGCTGTAGTTTGGACACCTCTTGTCTTAGGGCTTCTGTAGATCATTAACTTCATAAACTCCCAGATACTCCAGACAACCTTTTGGGACCCATCAAAAACATCTGTGACCAGCTTTTGGGTCCTGACCCACTAACTGAGAACCACTTTTCTAACAACTATGGTGGTGCAGTTGAGTTTACTTTAAAGAACTTCTGAGTAACTTGGTTTGTGTTAAATTTTGGGCCACCTGTGTATCAATCAGCACTTCTTTTTTTTCTTGGCTAATAGTTCCTCTGACATGTTTAGGCAGAGTAATTTTCTTCAGTTTTTTTAGACAGCTGAATGATCTTCTGACCTGATATCTTTGCTGTGGCCTGTAGCTGATGACTTCATGTGACACCTACACTCTGATATGTTTTGACATAAAAACCCATTACATAAAAATGCTCATCTTGCTGTTAATTATTTGTTTTAAGCTCATAAGAGGAAACAGTATTAATTGAACGTTTTATCATGTGGAAAAAAATAACATACTCACTGGAGATTTAAGCTGTGCACTTCTAATCTATACATTCATGCAAATTCAAGTTTTGCCAAAATTCAGGCCAAACCTTACTCAATACACAACAGAGACAGTATCATGTCTACAGTGATTAGCCGACAGTTATTTTTGAATAGATAAACTTCAGGATTATCATAGTTTTCTTGCACTGATCTCCTTTGCTGCAGGGTAGTGTTCTGACAAGGTGACTAAGAGAATGCTACTTGGACTCTTTTTAAGTTTTGATTTCGTGTTACATGTTAAATATATAAAATTATGATACTCACCCATTCACAACCAGTGATGGGCAATAATTGCTTTTCGTAACTGTATCGTAAGGGATTGGAATATCTAAAAAGTAATAGTGTATAAGTTACAAACCTTGAAAAAGGAAACTTAAGGTTACTTTAATTAATAAGTTAAAAGTAAAGTAATTCGTAAATTCCAGGGAAAAAGTGAACTTGACACACCAGTTCAATACATTTCACTCGTCCACCTAAGCAATAGCCCATAGATAATATTTGGGAATGGGCAGAACCTTTCTAAAAGCATATCTGGCAGCTGACTGGATGATTGTTTCGCGGGGGTATTCATCACTGAAAGAGTGATTTTGATAATGTGAATACAGATAATGTAGTAGGCGGGTTGTACTGCCACCATGTAAAGTACAAAAGGTGAGCTTCTTTGTAGAGCAAACTCTCACCAAAACATGTAAAATATTATTACTATCAAGAAATGATTTCTTTACTGTTTGTTTTTCATTTTTATACTTTTTATACTTATTCTTTATCAACGTTGTCTCCTTTGCTGCTGTAACATTGCAAATTTCCCCGTGTGGGACGAATAAAGGTTTATTCTATTCTATTCTATTCTAATAAAGAAATGCAGTCCAGCTTTGATGAAACTACAACTGGAGCGGTCAGCATCTACGCTCATCTCTGCATGAGCAGTCACTTTCTGCTGTCATCTCACTTGTAGCTCCCTCCTCTTCCTGCTCTAAAGGATGCTGGTTAAATCATTGTAGACAGGAGTTTGGAAAGATGGATCTGCCTTATTACAGACATTGAATCAGGCAGATCCAGCTGCACTGTAAGGCTAGGAAAAAGTCTCATTCTACTTTTTGAGTAATTTACCCAACACTGCTCCACCATGATTCAACACTGGTGGTAGTGGCTGCTGTAGAAAGTGTCAGAACCTGGTACTTTTGCTCAAACACAGCACTGATGCAGCAGTTGGAGCAAGATGGGGATAAGTGACTTGCCAAAGGACACAGTGACAGGAGATGTGATCAAACCCCTCACCTTTCACTTGAGGGTCTACCAGCTGTATCGCCGAACCATCCCCCAAAATTGGGCTCATTTACATCAATGAGAATATTTCCTGTCAGCTCTCACAACTGCATTTTTTCAAACCTTGGTCCACCTCTTTGTATGAGACAAACTGTTTCATTATTTAGAGGTCTGTTTATGTGGACTATTGTAAAAGTGTATACGTGTACGTTTATTGAGCTTATTTAGACTTTGTCAGAGACGGCTCTATTTATGCTTTCAATTAAACCTTATGAAAAGCTCCAAAATCTTTTGATACATTGAGACAATACTTTTCAGTCCAAATTCTGTTACGTATTGATTTGACCACATACATAACACATTCTTCACTTGCCAAATTTCTTCCCTTTATTAAGAATCTCAGCCTTCTTAATAATAGACAATATTAAATATTGACAGAAGAAAATGAAAATTGAAGTGCCCCTGACTTCCAGCAAACATTTGAAATTCATCATTTTATTTTTTGATGTAACAAGAGGTTGCTCTTGCCTTTTCCTGCCATCGTTACATCCACTAAATTCTTCTTTACTTCTTTAATTCATGCAATGATGATTTAATTCCCATGATCCTCCAGCTTCTCTGCAGTTTCTAGGTGTGGCAGAGCATGGTGCGTCACTATTAAACCTTGTTTGTCCGTTGTCTGACTCACCCCAGCTCTCAGTGCATTAATGCAGTTTAGCAAAGGGAAATGGTACAGTCAGGTTTACAACGCGTCTCACCACGGTCGATATCCTCCGTCCTTATATCCACTAACTATTGAATCTTCGCCTTCAGTGCATGTTTATGACTCTACCACCATCATAAAAACTGCAGATGATTCAGTGCAGGTGCTGCTGAATGGCTGTTGAGGCTTGTGGTGGCGTAACACACAAAGAAATCACTATGATGAGGCCACAAATGTGTCAAAAAATCTTCAAGAAGTCAGTTTTTTATTAGAAAAAAGGGAAAACACTTACAATCAAACTTTGTGTATAAAAGACAGTCACATAAGCTCATTCCACCTACAGCAGAATGTTATTGTTGTACTCGTCACTGACTAATCTGATGCTTCCTGGTGAGACTAAGACATCTACTGTATGAAAATAAGATCCAAAAAATATGAATCTTCTCACACTCAACCAGTATTATTTCAAGATGCCAGTTTGCTGCAATAGGAGCACCCTTGATGCTGATTTGTGTGTAATCTCTGAGAACCTGACAAAAAACGAACTTTCTATTCCCCCAAAAAATGAGAAAACAAGAAACCTCTGAGGATTATGTCTCATATGAGCGACAACATGGAGGATGATTTATGAGATGGTTTCATATGTTAAAACGCAGTGTTGAAATGGAAGCGGCTCTTCAATGATTCACAGACTGCACAAAAGTAAACATTACTGTTGCAATGAAAGAGATGTATCCATTCTGAAGGACTTCCATGTGATTTTAGAGAAAATCTACCCCGGAATCAATGATAAATGAACACAGTGATTCTCCAAACAAACACCTGGTTGATTTGAGTTTGTCAGGAAAAAAAGAGGAAAAAATGACACATCTTGTTAAATGCTGAGCAAAAAGATGCTGCCTTTTTTTGCCTTGAAGTGAAGATGATTCAAATGTCAAATAAGATTGAAAACTTAATGCTCGTTTGGTGTTGAAGTCCAAAATTCAAACAAAAATCATGAGGTTTCACCTTGTTTCTCTGTCTCCAAAATCTTTATTACTCAGCTGCCACATGGAGGAGATAAATGTGCAAATATATCTGTTTCCTCATCACTATAGTAAAAAAAAAAAGAGAAGAAGCAAACCAATAACAAAACAATGAAAAATAAATATTTCTGCAGAAGAGAGTATACCAGAGACTTGTTTGCTGTTGGTTTGCTGCGTGACAGAGAAGATTTGATGGAAGCAGTTTTTAATGGATGCAGATGAGGGAGAACAAGACAGGATGCAGTGGCTTTTTACTCAGGAATAAAACAGGGAGCCATAAAGGGCAGAAACGTGTCAAATCCATCAGGAGGGAAACAGAAAACACTATGGCCAAGCTAGACTTATCAGCTGGAGTATTACTAGAGCCCGACCGATACTGAACTTTTGAGAAAAAGAATAAAATTTTGCAGCAGTTATTGGAAAATTCATGTCCTTTCACCCCCTAGTTCTATGACAACGGTTATTAAAGTGATGCTTTAGCATTTTTGAAGTAGGGTTGTATCAGTGAAGTGGCTGAAAAGCTCCCAGCAGAAGGTGCACTGCTGCTGACTGGTACAGTTATTTTGCATTATCGTGCTAGTTTTACATAAAAACAAGCCACGAAACTATGTTTGTTTGAATGAACAATTGGACAAAAATCTACAACTACCTTTAATTTTCCTCCAGGAAGTCTCTGTGTTTGACACACTATTTTACGATGCAACAAATGGCTGTGTTCTTCCGCCTGTGCGCATTAATTCAGACTGCTAAATTTTGTTCTGAACGTTGCTCTTCTTCTGGATACTCCAGTTCATAAGGGTAACCCTGTGCATCCATGGTAGTAGGAATGTCATGGACACTAGAGTCAAAATCACTCAGTTCAGTTCTAGTTTCCTCAGCCGCTGTTATGTCTTCCTGAGTTCATAGCAGATCGGCAGAATCAATGTGCACAAGTAGAAGAAAACAGCCATTAGCTTAAAATAGTGCCAAACACAGACACTTCATGGAGGAAAAATAACGCACTCTGAAAAGTTTTGCCCAATTTTACATTCGACCCAGCATTGTTTTGAGACTGGTTTTCATGTAAAACTCGCATAATTACCCCAAATAACTGTGCCCATTAACAACACTGTACCTCACCGGTAGTCTCAGCTCGTTCTTCCTAAAGGGACAGCACTGCTGGAAGCCCTTTCAGCCACTTCAATGTCAGTGGTCAAGTAACTGATGCAACCTAACTTTAAAAGTACTGAAATATCCCTTTGAGTTGAACTTATTAATACTTTGTGCTGCCCAAGCACACAATAACAGCAAAATGCCAGGTCTTAATTGTGGTGCAGTTTGCCAGAAGCTGGGGCTAATGCTACAATAAAAGGCTACTCTTACAATGCTCTACTACCCAGATGCTGACCAGCACAATAGATGGAAGCTAGTATAGAAGAGTGGTTGGCTGCGTTTATGGTCTAATTGGTGGTTCCCACCTTTTCCACTTTTGATGTCCACCTAGTTGAACCTAAAAGGAACGAAGCTAACTAACATTTATGTGAGCTGTTTTCATTGATAAATTTCAGATAAAGTGCTGTAAGTGGCCACATTTTCAAATCTCCAATTAGGTACCTAGAAATCTACACATGTATATGTGCTCATTATGTGTTGTGATTTTTTATGAGAGCGCCCTTCACCACACTGTGGAAAGTGCCCGGCCTTCAAGAGCCCACTGTTTTGTTTACTTTTTTGACATGGTTTTGTAATTTGTCTTTTTCCACAATGGGTGTAAATTAAGACAAACCAGTACTGAAGTATTGTTTTGGTATTTTAAATGGTTTAAATAGGGAAATATTAGTGTTGTGTTTATTTTTATTGGGACTTGGGAGCTGGAAAAAAACAGTCCCCATCAAACTAGGACATAAAGTCATCCTTGTCTACAGATACAAGTTCTTTTCAAAATATGAGTAATCTATTTTTGACAACCTCAAAACCCATAGAGCCTTATTATCCCCTGAGATGTCTGGTGTGTGCCCCTGGGGCTTCTTGTCCCTAGGTTGGAAACCAAGTATTTTTAAAATTGAGAAAAATCTTATTAAGTTGTGTTGGAAAATTCCTGTAGTTCTAATCTCAATCATAATTTTGGCCTCCAACATCAAAACAAGGCAGTTGGATTAAATATCTATCCTGCAGCTATAATGCCCCTTTGTTGTCATTAAAGGTAAAAGACATCCACTCTCCTTTTCATACAGCATGTGCTCTGCCCCTCACACCACAAGAGCTCTCACTTAAATCAAGGTGAGGCATGGGGATGGAAATCAAGAGTCAGGAAGCAAAAGAAGGACAAAAATTATGCTTGATTTTACGGGATATGATGTACATTGTCTGTTTGATTTCAAGAAAAGGTAGAAAAACCAGCCACAAGCTGAAACATTGGTCAACACAGCATCACAGTATATATCACAGAAAACCTGTGAAAGCCAAGTGGCATCCTTTGGGGCTGAGACAGGAGTCCCATGTAGAAGTGCCAAAAGCTGTGGTTCCTCAAGTTTCCGCTTGAGGCTGGCTGCAGGAGCTCTTTGATAAGCTTGTTCTGGCTCAATGAAATCTGAGGTCAAATATATCGATCGGGCTGCAGTAGCGTTTTCTCTTCTAACAATACTGATTTCCTTCAATTGCTCAAATAACACTCTTGCAAAATCTGGCAAAAACTGAAAACTAAGGCTTCTGGCTGTGAGGACACAGTACCAAAACACTTGACATCAGTGCTGAAGTAACACAAGCATGAAGAGTTTGATTAGATTACTTGAGGGAAATGAGAAATAAGCTGGTGAAATAAAATATGAGCACCTTTTTTGGCATCTCTGCATCCTTCTTTGGTGACCAGGAGTAAGAAGAGGAGTAAAAGGAGGAGTAGTGTTTGGTACAGGATGGAGAAGGAAGAGCAGTGAAGGCTCCGCCAGTGCAGTAAGGCTGAGGTGACTGAGTCCAGTTGGGGGAGGGTTCATGTTGAACAGTAGCTACGTCAACCAGGGGGAGGAAACTCCATGGCAACGTGTCAACAAGCACCAGCAATCAGTTTGAGAGTCAAAAGCAGTCTCAGAAGAACATCATATTTATATTTTATATATACACTTGTACAAAAAGAAAGAAGAAAATCCCTGAAATTTTGCTCACGTTTGACAGTTTTTGTTACTGAGGTTAGAGAAGGGGCAATGCATCAGTGACTCCAGCCCATGAGGTGGCTGACGCGAGCTTTCTCTGTCATGCGGCGTACCCGTCCTGAGCGCGACATGCCCAGGTTGAGGGGGTCATCTTTGGACCCCTGGGCGTCGTCCTCAGAGTCGTCCCTGTACGTAACTGTCCTGCGGCCTTGGTTTCGAGTGTTTACACCACGAGACTTGCACTGAGATCCTCTCTCTGGTTGACTCTTCACTGCGGTCGCTCCTCTCTGTGACGAATCAGACTGCTCCTCCTCGTCCTCCTCTTCTTCTTCCTCTGGTTCCTCCTCCTCCTCAGGCTCCTCCTCTTCCTCTTCATCTTCCTCCTCTTCCTCAGCTTGTCCTACATCCTCCTTCTGCTGTTGCACCTGCACCTGCTCTTGCTCCTCATCCTCCTCTTCATCCTCCTCATCTTCTTCTTCCTCCTCCTCTTCCTCCTCTTCTTCTTCGACAGGCAGCTGCACCCGTGCTCTTTTAGGTCTCTGTGCCTCCTCCTCTCCTCCTTTGTGTCTCCTTTTCCCTGAGGCTGCTGCCTTCCCTTTAGCCGCGAGGCGCCTTGAGAGGCAGGGGGCTTTGCTGTAGTCATGGTCTCCCCCCTCCACAAACTTCTCTGCCTCAGAGTCCGAGCTGTTCTCGCTGTCTGACGATGATGAAGAAGAAGAGGATGAAGATGAGGTGGAGGATGACTCAGACGAGGAGCTGTTGGATCCTGACGCCTCCTCATCGTCGTCGTCAGACTGCAGAGCTTCAGGCTTGTGGCGCTGTCTAGAGCCATTGCTCAGATGTGAGTTACGCTGGCGCCCTGATGAACACAAGAGGTTGAAAGTTTATTTCTCCATCAAAACTTTTGGAAAACATCTACATGAAGCAGGTTCAACTGTTTTAGTTTTGACCTGACATTAGTCACTTTTGCCAATGCTGATATCCATTTTTTAACACTTCTTTACATTCTACAGATCACCAAAGCCAAAGCTCTTCTGTACTTCACTTATACTGTCATGGTCTATTTATTTTGAAAAACATAAAAGATATATAACATTTGGCTTACCAGAGTAAAAATGCTCTTTATTAAATAAAGATAGCAAGGAGGAAGGGGAGTCGAAAATCAATTCCAGCTGAGAATCGCTAAAAAATTGCTAAACGAATCAATACCATTTGACCTTTTGCTAAATAAATCCCACATCAATTCCTCCCACTAAGTTCTGGATGCATTTTGGAGATATAAGGAGTCCAGCGTGTATTACCCTAACTACACACCCAGGGTCTGTATGATTTCAAGATAGGGTGGGAACACTAAAAACTTGCTATAGCATTAGTCGAAGCAGAGCAGCATTAAATATCAAGTGTGCCATTTGTTTGAAGAACCTGTGTAGGCCTGTTTGTCCAAACAGAAAATCCACAGGAATCAATACAGAATTGGATCAATGGGCCATATCAATAAAGGCACTGGTATCAATAAATTGGATGATGTCCTACCTGAATTCTTGACTGGAGTTGTGCGGCTGCGTGTTACCCGATGTGGCTCCTTGTCTCTGCTCTCGCTGCTCGTCTCTGAACTTGGGGAAGAAGGCTGGTCATCTTCCTCTTCTGCTACACTACTGCTGCGCTGAGCTGAGGAAACAATGCCCTGAAATTACTGATCACAAGTACAACACTATAACTTTCATAATTTTCAGTGATTGTAAATAAAATATTCACTGATAAATATCATAATTTCTAGTCACAACATGCTGCACGTTAAGCTGTAAATTTTGCAGTCCTCTTGCACATTTGTCCAGGACAATACTGAATCAGTCTAAACTTTTGCTCAGATGGGTACAACTATACTGATATAAAAACTTTCAGTGTTCGAGACTTTCAATGGCTACTTAGTCTAACTGATACAAACACTCTACAATGCACAGAAAAAAAATACAGAAGCCAGATTGATTTGGTCTTACTTTTGTACGCTCTCTGAAAACGACTCTTGGTTGAGGTCTGGGATTTTTTTGGCTTTGACCCCTTCCCTGACTTGTGCTTCCCTTTGGGACTGGAAATATGGAGACAGAGAAGAAGGAAGGATAAACATTAATTCATAAAATAGACCATCACTTTGCCTACACATTAAGGAGAGTTAAAATATAACTTTGTCCTCCGTAACAGTTCTAACATGAGATGTCAAACCACACTGAGGTATTTCTGAAGAAACCTAAAAACATACATGAGGAGTATGTATCAGACACAAGCTTGAGAATAAAAGCATGTGCAGATCACTCACTTAATTCAAAGTTATGGTGGTCCAGAGGGTTAACTGCAAAAACAGCTAATTGAATGCAAAACATCTGATACATGATAACATTTAAGTGAACAAAAAAAATTCAAGAAACACAAAGACATTTCATGAAACATAAAAGTAACGCGTTTCCCAAAATTAGAGATGTTCCGATACCATTTTTTCCCTCTCGATACCGATACTTGTGCTGTGGGTATCGGACGATACTGAGTACCGATCCGATACCAGTATGTTACAAAAAAAATATCATACTACGCCTGCATGACTGTGATATGATTATCATTGTGGTAAGACTTGGCTCAGGTTAAACCCTTTGTAAAACATGAATAAATACAGCAAATTCAAGCCATTTATTTTAAAATTTATTTTTAAATAGAACAGTATAAAAAACAGTAGTGAAAATGCAATTTGCCTAAATAAATCTAGGAGTAATTATCAAAAAAAATTAAAGTGCAGCCACAATATTTTTAAATAAAAAAGGCATTTAAATACAACAGTATAAAAGCAGTAGTGCAACAGCACTTAGATAAATAAATCTAGGAATATATTTTTTTTAAATCAAAGTGCAGCCACAATATTGTAAAATGAAGGCATTTAAATAGAACAGTATAAAAAAAACAGTCCAACAGCGACTTAAATGTCACATGATTAATTCCTCCAGGTCCCTGCAGGTTGCAGCACAGCGCTACTGTTTTAGAAGCGGAGAAGAAGAACTGTGCCAGAGTTTAACGGTGCAGAACAGTAAATATATTACTAATTTAATAAATTACGTGGTATTGGATGGTGCCGGGACTCCAGTAGTCGCTGATACCGATGCCAGCATTTTCTGCAGTATCGGAGCAATTTCCGATACTGGTATCGGAATTGGAACAACTCTACCCAAAATGTTTTGTGTTTCACAACATGTTTTAGCTGTTTTGTTTCACAAAATGTCTTTGTCGTTGACATACTAGACCACCATCCATAATCAATCAGGCATTTCAAGATACAAAACAAAACAGGACAGAAAAATTCACTGGAGGGCAATCCCAATATATGTTTTGAACAGACAAACATATGGACCATTACATTCTATGGGTCAACTTTTACCCCTTTCAGACTGGCCAAAAAACCTGTGTAAATCCGCCAACAATCGACTCCTGTCTGCAGTTTGAAAGGGTCTAATCGGCATTTCGACCCAGGTCGACTTACCCTGCAAGCGACATGGGTTTTTATTGGCTCGTCTGACCGGCTTCAGTGAGAACATCACACCCAGGTCAAGCTGCTAAGTTACGGATGACGTCGGCGTTACATGCTCGCGGCATAACATCGCGCCGCCCCCTCTGTCTGTAACTTACGTGACTCTTTGCCATCTCAGCAACAAATTCCATCTGCCTTTGTATCATCAGCGCCGAGATTGTGCATTTTTAAAGAGGGACAAAAGTACAAAGTACAGAAAACCGTGTCCACGGCGTCCATGCTCTTTTCCATTTTTTACGTGGTCATGTTTTGTCGTGCCGATGACGTCATCAGCGTGATGACATCACAATGACTGATGCGCCAGAGGAAAAAAAAACAGCCACGCAGCTCGTCTGCTGCTGAGTAGACCCGGGTCTGCTGACAGTGGTAAAGGAGTCACTCACGGGTTAACCAGCATTGAAAAAAACAGCTTTGACCCGCGGATTTTAGTGTGAAAGCGGTGTTTCAGTGTTGAAAAAAATCAATGTTCTGGTAGTCATCAACAGTTTTTTCCTTGACATATGCCTAAACATAAACATAAAAGTAGATTGTTTTTTTCCCCAAACTGTGTGTATATCTAAACCTTTAAAAGCGAGATCAGCCCCTATCACTCATACTCATACCACTCACTTCGGGCAATAGCAATACCTCTCTCTGGGGCTGTCATGTTTCCCATCACTGGGTTTTACTCTAATATATTTGTTTTCCTGGTTGAATGTGCACTAATAATGGCAAAAGAGTGGATTTCTGTAAAGCAGATAATAGCTAGTAATGTTCAGATCCATATTACTTCGGGTTTCACTATTAGATGTAGGGGTTTAACAACAAAAATGGATATTTTTTTATCTATGATAATATTATTGGGCCAGATGGGAAGCTGTGGGGGACCTGACCTGGTCCCAGCCCACCAGCTGACAATCACTGTCCTACAGCATCACATTCCTGGTAATGCTTTTTTTGGTAGCAGATAAGCACCATACTTGCGACTTTAATTTTAAAAGACAAAAGATTCAATTAAAAACACAGGGCAACATGCCATATTTTCAGCACTTCCTAAACTTAATAAGACAAATAAAACATGATATTTTTGGAGAAATGCAGTCACCCTGCATAGGCTGTTTAAAGGAATGTAGTCAAATAACTGGTTTGTGAACATATTTCTGTACCTGGGGGATGGACTATTGGGCGGTGAGCTCCCTCCGTTGTGCAGTCTGTTTCTGTAACTGAGCCTCTGACGAGCCCGCCGCTCGTTCTGAATGGCTGATTTGTGATCTGAGATGATGGAGATTATGTTCTTTTCAAAGTAGGCCGACAGGTTGAGGGTCATGGTGTAGATCTGAACAAAAAGCACAAGGACAAAATAAACAACAGTTAAGTATCAGAGCAGTGCTGTGTTGGTGCTTTTTCAATCTCAGAGATGCTTTGTCACCTGTGATTTCTTGTTGGGTGTGTATGCCTTGGAGTTGCTGAAAATGAGGCGCACGTCTTTGGCAAACTCCATTGGGTTTTCATAATTCCCTCCAATCAGCGTCTCTGACACTGTGCCCAGGTCCATGGGAGTGTCGATGATGTCTCTGTAGTCCTGTTTACAGCAAAAATGTCACAGGAGACTTCAAATATTTTGATGACTGCTTGATATTCTGAGCCTAATATAAAGGAGCTACAGCTTCAGTTGAGGTGATGGGAAATAACTGTTTAATTTCCAATTACAATTTCGTCTTTCCATGATTATCAAACTAGTTAATTTAGTTTAAGGGATCTAATGCTGCATGCTGAGTTGGGCCTTGTTTTTTTTAATAGTTTTTGTGTTTGATGATTTATTTTAGGCAAAACACATCACCATACTCTTAAAACATATTTAATTTCTTTTTTCTTTTATTACAGAGAGAGGCACTGGATAAACTTGGAAGAGCCTGGGGAGGCATGTGGCAAAGAGCACATGCCAGATTTGAGCCCATACCAGTTGGGTATTCCTGTACATGGGGCACAATGGCAAACTACCAAGCTATCAATACCTCATTATGTGGTAATATTTTCTTTATCAACAATTTTTCTTTTTCTATTTTTACTTATTGGTTGTTTTCAAAGTGCCAGGAAAGAATAGGTCTAGAATGTTTGTGAGATATAGTCGTTTCAATGAGTTATTGAGTTTAAAAAGTCTGTCTTAATATCATTTAAAATAATTAAAACTAGAAGCGTTCAGAGAGCACAATGTTGGGCGAGTTAATGATTAAAATGTGGAATTCATAACTGTTCTAGTTATCCTGTTCACAAACTAACAAATGCCAACAAAAGCATAACCTTCTACACAGAGTTTACAAAACTAAAAAAATCACATTACATTGCTCTTTTGACTGCCATCGTACTCTTCAATACAACTACCCATCCCTACTGTTTCAAACTGATATTCCTGCTGCTTTTCAGAGAAACAAGCTGTTTTTCCTTTGTATTTATTGCGAATTCAAAACCTGTTTTAAAACACTTTGAAAGGAAGGGGACTGTGGCTTTTTTAGTATTTATGCAAATTTGTGGGTATCGTAGTTAAGATTTCATTTCTGCCATTACTTATCAACTCAGCTCTGAGCATTAAAATTGCAATGGACAGAGAGACATTGACCTGGTGGTATTGTTGGGAGCTCCATGTTCAGAAGTTAGTGGGCTTGATGCAGGAAGACCAGTTCTCAACTGGCCTATGACTCTTTATCCCGCATTTTACTTAATCTGTCCCACATTTTTAGCTCTCAACACTGTTCTATTTATCAGATAAAAACAAAAATGCCCCAAAATGAATGATTTAAAATGGACTGTATGAAATGGTTATTGAAGATTGTCTTACCGGATATTCAAAGAGATCCACAGGCTGTCTGAATGGCTCTGAATCTGGTGAGGCAATCATTCGACGCAACAGCTCTTTGCATTGACTTCGCCACGCTTTCACATCCAAAGACACGCCACGCATCTTTGACTCTGGATTTGATCCCTAACATTGACAGAAAAGATCCATTAAGAACAGATCTGCAGTAAAGTGCTTCATGTCTATGCTGGTTTGGGTTTGTTGTCCTTTGTTTTACCCTGACACTTACCCGTTGTCCTGTAGATGTTCCTGGAGTGTCAGAGTCCACATCCAAGTCAGCCTGCGGAGAAACACACAGATTAACATGACTGGGAACGACAGCAAAGAAACAAAATCAAACCTTAGCACTCTGTCTCACCTCAGCCTCTCCGCCGCTACTGATCTCAGACTTCAGCTTGTGATACAGATCCAGGATGTCGGTGCAGCTCTGATCCCTGCAGAAAACAAATTGTCAACATATTAGTTGGTACCATAAATAATATTTAATTCACATGTGCAGTATTGCTGAGGTTACTCTAACATGACTTCTGTAGAGTCTTACCCAATGTAGTGCAGGAGAACGTCTGTCACCACCTTGGCTGTTGCTACTATGGGGCTCTGGGGTTCGTTGAAAGTGCGGGCGTTGTGCTCAATGTATCTGACCTCCCACATTAATGCAGAGATCCGCCTGAGAAACAAGGAACTTAAAATGTCAACACTTTTGGAATTTATGGCTCCAAAAAACACACAACAAAACGAATGGACGTTATGTAATACATAAATAAAACAGAATGTGATTATTAGCAAAAACATTGAAACTCTGTGTATGATTAGAAGAGGCACAAAGACACCATATCAACTATTTTTAGAAAGACATACCTTTTCTTTTTTAGCCAATTTTGAGTTTTCAAAGTTGCAACAGGTTTCAGAGAAATTGGGACAGGGTCTTATTATCGACTTTGTATCACTGCTCCAAGCTTTTTGGGAACTGAACAGATCTAGTTCTGTAACCTCAAGAGTGAAATGCTGCCCTCTTCTTTATTAATGGATGGTTTACAATATTTATAGTTTCCATGGTTTTTCATTTTAATTCTATTTCTGTTTCAGCATCAAACAACAATCCAGTTAAAGGAATACCATGATAATTCATGGACATAAAATTAAAATACTAAATAAATGACAAGGAAAGAAGAAAGAAAGAGTTCAGGCAAAAATGACTCAAATTCTCCAAGCCTGTTGGGAGGATGAGGATTTTATCAATCTAACATGTTTATTCTTTGTAACCTCAGTCCCTTTTTGTTTAGTATGTCAACCATTTTCTCCAGCCTTTGACTCCCTTTCCCATTTGGCCTTGACAAACAGAGTGAGTCATCTATCCTTTTCATCTCTGAGAAAGCTCCATAACAAAGCTCCACCATCATTACGTCTTTAGATGTTGATACTGATTCTGGGATGGTGATATCTGTATCTATCAACAGTGAATCTGCTCTAATGCTCTCCCCTGCTGGCACTGTGTGCCCATGTCTAAACCCTGTTACTAGTTCGGAGGACAGAACAGGGAGGGGATCAACATGTCCCCTCATTATCCCTCTGCGATGTCCACAATGAAGGCAAAAGTCACACCTTGAAACTTCCCTGTGAACGGGCCTCTCTTTAGAATCCATTAAATAACTGTGAAGCATTGACACAGCCATTTTAGCTACATTGCATTCACAAGCATATATCATTATCATCATGTTGACATACGATGTCAGTGCTTCAGTGCCATTTAACTGAGGTAGGTAGGTACCATACCAATATCTTCTGTGCATGCACTGACTTTGTTTTGTTGGGATATGCAACTGCAACAGCCTGCTCTTGTTTGGAAAATACAAGGTTGAGTTTTTACAACACTGACTTAGATTGTGCTGAAGAAAATCACCTCTTTCTCCTGACCTGGATTCATTATTATTGGTTTATTTTTATTAAAAAGGAATAAGAGGCAGACGATTGGTGAGCAATACATATCGACTTACAATGAGAGAGAGAGGGCAGTGTGTTGTTTTTCAGAGAATCCAGAGAAATCTCTGCAAAGAAGCGGCAAGACCAAAAACCAACACTGAATGCCTGTGACCTTTGATCCCTCAGGCAGCACTGCATTAAAAACTGACATCATTTTGTAAAGGATTTTACCACAAGGGCTCAGTGACCCTTCAGAAAACCATTGTCAGTTATTGCAATTCATGGCTACATCCACAAGTGCAAGTTAAACTCTATCATGCAAAGCCAAAGCCATAAATCTACAACACCCAGAAACACCACCAGCTTCTCTGGGCCCAAGCTCATCTGAGATGGATTGACTTAAAGTATCTGCTGATTCTCTGAATGTTTTGATATTTTGGACTGTAGATGATGAAATCTCTAGATTCCTTATAACACTCATCTGTTTCCCATTAACCTGTTCATTTGTGAAATGTTCCAAACAGGTGTTTTTGAGCATTCCTCAACTTTCCCAGTCTTTTGTTGCCCCAATCCCATTTTTGGACAGGGGCTACAAAAGACTGGGCTACAGGCATCAAATTAAAAATGAGTAGATATTTGCAAAAAAACAAAACAAAACAAAAACAAAAGAAAAAGCAAGTTTATCAGTTAGAACAGTAAACGTGCTGTCTTTGTAGTTTATTCAACTGAATATAGGTTGAATAGGATTTGCAAAAAAATGTATTCTGTTTTTATTTACATTTTACTCAACATCCCAGCTTAATTGGAATTGGGGTTTGTACCTGTATATATTTTCAAATGTGACAATTTCTGAGCTTTGATAAATTGTTTTGTGGTATTTTAGATAAAATACTGGGCTTTTGGCACCAGTTGACCATCGGTTATGTCCATACCTCCTTTATACAGACACTGTTGTCCTAAAAGCAAAGTCAGAGGATTTAAAGGGATAGCTGAAACACATACTACACATAAAATTGATACTGAAGGAAATTCAAATTCAGCCTGTTGCTCCTTTGCTGCATGTTATTCCCTCTCTCTGTTCAGTTTCTTAATTTATCAGTAGTAACCTATGTCTAACAGAAGCTTTAAAGATCAAATATAATTTGTTAGCAACAGATAGATGTTAAAATTGTTGCAAATCAACACATTCTAATCCTTTTGAGTTACACAACGTCCCAACATTTTTTTAATTCAGGGTTGTAAACATGTGAGGATGCTTCACCTGTAGAATCTGTTCTCCAGACGTGTGCGGATGGTGCTGAGGTCAGTGGGGTAAGCCACCACAGTGCAGTAGAGTGGGTAGTCTTGTAGATTCACAGGATATGCAAATGCTTTGGCGACCTCTGCAGAACAAATATGAAAAAAAAAAAATTATCAGGCAACTCCACTCTTTTTCTGCAACAAAGAAGCTATTATCAATAACTCTGGCGGCATACCCAGTGTAAGGAGCTGGTCGATGCCTTGGATGACTCGCTCACAGTCTTCATCTCGGGTGTGAGCCCCCCACTCGCCCTCCTGAGGCATGTAGAGAAGAGCCTTTAACTCATCCTCTGCTATGTCCACACCATCACCAACCTGTTGTGGCAGTGCAGCTGAGAAAAAAATACAAATGATCATAACCTGTTAAAACAAAGGTTATATAGAAATTACAAGAGTTACACATAGTTTCTGTCATTTGAACCCTGATCAAACACTTGTATTCCATCAATTATTCTCTCCTTGTCAGTGTAACTGAAAGTTAGAATTTTAGAGACAATGAGTTTACTTTTAGGCGGCAACATTATTAATTTTCTTCATTTTGCAAAGAAACATATCAGAATTATTCTGCACCATCTAAGTGAAAACAGACTCCAAAGAGAATATTAACACACATTAACAGCCTGCTACATTTAAATATGAATGGACTACTTGGTGGATCAGTTATTTCAAAAAGGAAATCTCAGCACTTGACATTAAATTGCAAGTGGTTTAAAATGATCTGCTCTGAACAAGGACACTTTTGTTATAATGAACGTTTCAAACTGTTAAACGCTTTGTAATTTCAATGTGGGCGTCCTTTTGAACATGTCTGGGGACTATAAATGCTAAAATAATGAGCTCTTTCATCAGGGAAATAAAAGGCTTTCTTTTGTTATAGGAAGTTGATATAAACAAACTGATTTCCACTTTTAGACTACATTTTTATACACAAAAATAAATACACAAAAAATAAACCCTTATGGCTTGTAAAAATCAACATTTCTCAATCAGTATTTTTTCCTCCACAGATATTTGACCGCTCTACATTGTATACAGTCTAGGATAATATTTTTACCCTTGCAGTGTGGTTTCAGATTGTTCTCTTAAAAGGCCCCATCTTGTGCAAATTACACATTTTAATGCTTTTTGCAGAATATGTCACCCATCTAGAAACCCCAACATGTGGAAAAGCCCTCCTCTCCCTCTGTTGCTTGCTCTGCCTTCCAGAAAATGTGGAGTCTGTCTGATTGTAAAATATTCCCTAAAAAATGTCGAACATCCCTTTTCTGAGAGGGACATGGTCAGACAAACCTCATGAGGACCTTAAATAAACAGCCTGTTGTAAGAGGGGATGAAACAGAGGAGTTTATTGGCATGCCTAAATCCTACATATAATTTTAAGGCAAGAAACTTCAAATGCTTTTATTCTGGTGATATTCAGGACCAGTGTAAACTTGCTGAAAGGGAATAAAATGAGACCTTGAGGCACAACCCTTTTTTTTATACTTTGGGCATGTTTACTATTGATTAAAACTTTAAAAAGTCTTAAAAAAAGGAAAGACTTTGGTATACATACAGTCTTGATTGAAAATTGCCATTGCTGAATTATTATTTTTTTAAGTCTAAAAGTTATCTCTAAAGACAATTCATTTACAGCCAAATTTCATTTACAGCCTTTGAGCTTATTTGTCATAACATTTAAAAGGAGTGGGTACTTAATCAAGTCTACTAATATTCCTAAATAAAATAAAATGGTTAGACACTGTTGTTTCCATCCACATAGTTTTGTTGATGTAAATCATAATTAAAAATTAATGCCAAAGTTGATCATCAGTAAAAACCACTATTATAGTTTGCATATTCACCACAAAACAAAATATTTGAAATGATTAGCCTGAATGGGAGTTATTATATTTTGATTATTTAAGGACTACCGTTTCTGTTTATTCAAATATATCCACCGATCAGTGGTCAAGTTTTTGTATTTTTTTTTTTTACACACACATTGGCAGTGTTCAGCTGTTTGAGAATAAAAGTGTCCAGTCCATATGATTTAGACTTAGAACTCTCTTTCTTTTTTGAGATCTATATAATTTGTCCGGATAAAGCTAGAGCATATTGTGAAATGACTTGGATTCCAAAACACCCAGTGGACGGCCAGAACCAGCGTTTCCCAAACTGTGCACCACTACCCCCTGTTGGGCACCAGAGGAGCTGCAACTGAGCCACAAATAGTCATTTAAAACAGATAAAACTCATGAGAATAATTTCAAATCATTTGTTCATAATATGGAATAATGCATAACAGTTTTTGTTTTAATGTCAGTATTAATCTAAACTGCACATCAACCTTTAAAAACCAACAAACAAAAGATTTAACCCACATATTAACATTTTATTATTTTTATTGTCTGATACACAGAGCCCGTCATATTTTAACTAGACCTATAGTTACATTCTTTGAAATAAATTATTGCACTCCTCACTTCCTGAAACGACTTTATGCCTCCTGAAAAACACTGACGTGACAATAAAAGAGTTTGCAATGTCACAAAGTTTGTCTAAATGACATTTTAAAGAAAATATAGGTGCAAAACAAAAAGGAGGTTAGTACTTTAAATTGCATATTATGGTTGTATGAGGGTTTTGGTGAGCTCCAGATATTTTCCAGCTTTTAAAATGGGTCACAGCATACTTAAGTTTAGGGAAAGCAGTACTTTTCTTTTTACGTTAGTGCTGCACCATTTGTTTAAATTTTTGGAATTTTGGCTCTTATGATACATTTTTTAATTTTTAAGTCTGTTTCATTTTCATTGGCACTGACCTTCCTCAGGAATAGGCTCCATATCCCAGGGACTCATTTTCTCCTGTTCACCGTTATCCCATCTGATAAACAGCGGGAAAACACAACAGCTTGAGACCAATTGATTCAACTTAAATAACACAGCAGGTGAGCAAAAACGAAAAGGTTAACAATTATTAAACCAAAGACGACTGCCATAATGACACGTTTTATTGCAGACGTACTTCACAGCATAGCACTGGAAAAGACTATCAGGATACTCCAGCTGCAGAGGCTCCTGATCCTCCACGGTGCCAAACCACCAGGCGTCATCGATGATGCTGCGAAACCTCATACCTGCGAGGTGAAGGCAAGATCAGACATAAGTGAGAGATTATCCCACAAAGAGAGTATGAAGAAAAAAAACCCAGAAATTCACAAACACAGACCTGGCTGCCAGTTGTGCTCTTTAGCCTCATTGTAAAATTGCTGCAGCACCAGAAAGTCTATGACGTCAGGCATGTCATGGTACCTTCAGAGTACGGGAAAGAAAGTTAATTGCATACCGGTGTTTGGATCAACATGATTTATCGAGTACTGCTTACACAAGTGGCTCTCGACTGGTCACACCTCAGGACTCACTACTAGCTCCCAATGATGAATTGCTACCTACATTTCTGGAAAAATGTTATCTGCTCTAAACACTTAAGTGAAAAGTTAAAGATGTGACCAAACAAACAGACAGGCCAAAAAAATGTTTAAAAAAAATGACCCTAAGAAAACATGCATGAATACATTTCATTTTGATCTGTCCTCCTCTGAAAACATAGATGCATTTTTGCTGTGGGGGGTTTTCTCAGATCAAAAATATGTAATTATTTTCATGGAAACAGTGACTCCCAAGAACAGGGAAATAAATAAGTCAGGATCAAAAAACATACTTGCAACCAACTGAAATCTTCTCCTGGACCCAATTTTGTGTCCTGGCCCACCAGTTGAAAACCACTGACGTAGACGACATAAATGCTTACTTTAAGGAGAAAGACTCGTTGGTCATTTTCCCTGAGACTGGGTCCAAGAAAGCCAGTTTGAGGCAGCAGAGGGTGGGAGGGCCCACTTCATATTTGATTCCCACCACCTTCACAGATTCCTGGTCCTAAAGAGAGACAGAATACACACAGGCAAAACTCAGGATGAACAGAACAGTATAAAGAATAGACATTTTATAAAAGAACACAATTTCAGAGATTGGGCTTATCTCAAACAGGTTTAACAAATGGCAGATTCAGATGATTCTTTCACATTTTATGTCCTTCTGAAACAACTATACAAGAGGCAAAAGACAACACCCAACACTGCACCCATCATCACTGGAGATGATACCCACAGCAATAGATCTTGTGCCAACCACTGTGCCATGCTTAAAGTCACACAATCTTGTTAATCTATCTCTGAATTCTGCTGCAGACATACTTGTAGCTCCATGAGGCTATGGTACAAGCTAACATAAAAAAAAAACAATATCGAGCACTAAATACAGTAATCTTTACATTTAAGTTAAGCATGCTTATTTATGACAATCAGTACCAAGCACTCAGGGTGACAGGGTTGTCATTTGTTTTAATATTTGTAACTTCAGAAGCTAATACAACTTTTCTGGCCCCAGTGTTGGCACTGGGTGTACAGTTGTTATAGCTTTTCCTGTGGGACAGACGCCTCACCAAAATTCAAAGTCAGTTGAGACATTTCACAAGCTGCTGTGGTGCCTGACCTAATAAACCCATACTTTGATGTACAGAGAAATATGTTTCTGTTTCATTATTTGTTTAAAATGGTTGTGCAATTACATTAAACGATGCACAAGTCCTAGCTGCTATCTAGATCTGCATGTAAATGCACCAAGTGTTGAAGGAGTAACTCTGAGGACTGTGGAAGAAGGTGAGAAATAGACTTTTGGAACGGACATTACAACGTTGTTATCATTTCTCAAAGAAACAAGAAGTGAGTGCCATGTGCAGACCCTGACAGTCTAATGGAGAATGTAAAGATGCCTTTTTAACAACACTGTGCCTCACCCTGAGGTCGAGTCTGTTCCACGGTTGTTTCTGCGGGTTAATGCTGTACGCCTTGGCCCTGCGGACAGCACGGACGTAGGCCTGGTGGCCCTGTTTGAAGTAGATGAGCTGGAGAAGGACAGAGAACCATGAATAAAAATCCTTTTTAAAAAAATCTTTAGACATTCAATAACTGAGTGACGCTCTATACCTCATCACCCATTTGTGGAACAAAAGGAGAGCGGCGTGGGATCGTCTCCATTATCCATGATGGTGGTATCCACTCTTCAGCATCAAGTCCAGCCAGAGAGGATGTGGGTTTCTAAGTACGTGCAAGTTGCCAGAACAAAAAGTATGCATATTTAATATGTTTAGAGGGTACACTGAGCCCTGGATAAAATGCCTTGAGCTGAATTTGTTTTCCAAAAATGCATGATTTGACTATGAGGACGGTAACTCACCTGTTTGGCCTCCTTGGGCTTCTTCTTTTTTTCATTTTCTTTCTTCTTTGCCTTGTCATCACCCTCCTCCTCCTCTTCAGAGCTGCTGTAACCCTGGGGTCTCACAGGCCTCCTACTGGATCTCTTCGGTGGCTGGAGATTGATCCCGGCATCTGCTGTCCAGTCAGAGTATTCACTGGAGGAGTCACTGAACAGGGAGGTGGAGAGCTTTTAGCTGGCTGATCATAAGACACACTAAAAACACTGCTAAGTCGAAATGTACTTACCTGGAGCTGCTTTCTGTCTGCCACTGAGTTTCACCATCAGAGGAGGCCTCGCTCTGTTCAGCATGCTCTGCTACCTGTCAATAAACACAGCAAACACATTAATACCTTTTAACTTGCAGGTAATACTTGGACTTACACTCATACAAATACAATGCATAGTTTGAAAAATAAGGAGCATAAGAACTTTACATACTTCACCATCACTTTCAGACCCCATCTGATCCGCAGATGTTCGTCGGTTGCGACTTCTGGTGCCAGGACGGCGGACTTGAGCAGAGCGGGTCTGATAGGCGTGGTGCTGCTGCTTTTTCTTGCTTGGCCGCAGTGAGCGAAGACGTGTTGTTAGTGGATCGCTCTATTAAAGAAAGTAAGAGGGTGAAAAATCAGAAAAGGCAAAACAAAAGAGCACAGAGATTGGTTTTGATGTTAAAAGAAAGGATAGCTCACCTTCGGTATGCATGCAGCAGGTTTCTTTTTCCTCTCCACATTATACAGAGAACATTCAACGTCTCCCTTGGCTTGTCTGCACTCCTCCAAAACTCTGAAGCAAAGGTACACATAAAAGCTTAAATCAAGATTAAGGATACCCTGGTTGATTGGAAATCAATCTGTCACCATCAATAAATTCTTACTCAAAATACATGATGAGTACACAAGACTAAATGTTTACATGCAGATGCAGACCAGGATCTGTGATTGGTCTGCTGCAAAGCATTTGATGATAGTCAATCTAAAAGTACTAATGCATGATTTGTGTATCATTATGAGATAGAGTGGCTGCAAATAAATGAACCATTACAATACATTTACTTGCCAATATATGAGAGGTGTATTTCTTCAATCATGTCTCATCCAGAGGCTAAACAGTGGCAAAAAAATCCCCATCCTCTACCTCAACTGATTCAGCAGTTGTAAATGTCAACTCCCCAGATGTCTCCTCTCTTTCTTTGCAGTTATTGCAGTTTAATTAACTGCTTCTCATTATTCAGCTCTTTCCTCCAACATTATACGTTTCTTCTCTGTTGCTTTCTTACATACAAACAAGCAGAGACTGTGTCAGGATCTGAGGACAAATCCCACTGTTGACTAGTGTTTTGGCTGAGTATTTCAATGCCCAAGTAAAAATGTTCAAGACAACACAGAGTACAACAGCCTAGAAACCATATACCGCAGAAATATAAACCAGGCTAAAGCAGGTACATTTTTAGGAACAGTGAGGCATGTGTAAGAAGGGCTTAAGTAAAAGCATGTTAATGATCCAGTAACATTAACTTTTGTGGTCTTTGGATCAGACTACGTATCCACCTGTATGAGCTCCCGGTACACTACAAAGCTCAGTGATCAGACCAAAAGCAATACCAGCTGCCATAACAAAACACCAAGTATAATCTGTACCAGCAGATCTCACTTATTGGTGATTTAGGGCGGCAGTAGCTCAGTCTGGAAGGACTTGGGTTGGGGACCGGAGGGTGGCCGGTTCAAGTGCCGTCTGAACCATGTTTGGAAATTGGTTTGGTAGCTGGACAGGTGCCAGCTGACTTCCTGGGCACTGCTGAAGTGCCACTGAGCAAGGCACTTAACCCTAAAATTGCTTCTTCAGGAGCAGCAAGCCATCACTCTGACTATATTTAGAGCTTTTGTTCCTGATGTCTTAAGCACTGCCTGTGGATAAAGTAGGACTATCACTTTACTGAACTTGTTGTGGACATGTGTTAGTAAGCTTTAAAGATAACACAACACTAGTGAATCTTGTTGCTGATGTTCTTCTTTTATTTTTGTATCATAAAGAAGCATATAAATAACTTGTGTTTTTCCTGACTTGCTTAAGACTCTTACCTAAAAAATACAATTTTGTTCAAGGCCTCACCTGAACACTCCTTGTGGCAGTTCATTGACGATCACTCTGCGGCTCCAAGCCAGAAGGTCTCTCTCTGTGGCCACTTGACTTCGCAATGCATTGTGCTGCATCTGCCACACACCATCCACCTGCCCAGTCCTGCGGGGTTCAACAGCTGGAGAGGAGGGCACCACTTCAGCTTCACCATCAGCAATAGCTAAAATAGGAGTTATATTTGTTATGGTAACTTACTGTCTGAGAAATACTGCATGTCGGCAGGGTTTGAAACCTAAGATCTGCTATTCTAACAAGGTTTGTACCAACATCTTTGTAATAAGTGTACAAATATTACAGGCACATGTTAAAGGTATGCATTAGGCAAACAAACCACATGTCAGTTTACGATCTGTCAAACAAGAATCACAATAAAGTACCCTCTGGCTCTTGTGCCTCTTGTTCTCCATTCTGACGCTGGTCCTGCTCATTCTGCAGCTGTCTGATGAGATTGTCCAGCAGGCTTTCTCTGTTTTCTGCTGTTTGCTGGCCGAGTACCTGCTCAACCAACTCTCCATCACCTAAACAACAAACAGGTGTTTATAGTTCAAAGTTCAAATCATTGAAGAATGTCAATTGATTGTTGATAACTGAAGTGATAATAGAGCAAGTTTTACTGTTAGCCATGTATCCTAGCTGAGGAATCAGCTGGTCCTCTTTGCAGTTCTCTCTTCCGGGCACGAGGCGCTGATAGTGAGGAGGGTGAGGATTTCCATCAACATCTACCAAGAAGGGAGGAGGCATGAGGTGTGGAGCTTGCTGTGTCTGTTCATCCAGCACGTAGTTGTTGGAGTCACGGATGAGGGGTCGGTAGTCCGTGTGGAAGAACATCTGGTCAGGAATCTGGAGGAGATTATGAGAGCAACAGACCTTTTGTCAGTTTGTCTTTTTGACTGATCCTCTTACCAACCAATAAGATGTCCCCCTTTCGCATAGCACTGGCATAGAACTTTTCTGAACAAACTTTTGCCGAGGAAGAGTCTGGGTGCACTGCCAAGAGAAGGTTAACTTTAAGTTTATTACTTCAGCATGGTTAAATGTGTGTTTGGGGAGTCAATAAGAGCAATTTAAGATATCTAAATTGTAATCTGAGAGTATTTTTCATCTCATATTTTAAAGTGAAGGTTAATTATTGATTTACCTTGTATTACATTATTATTTAGACCTGATATTGTGGATGGCCAATCATAGACATTTACAGTAAAGACATATATTCACTTAAAGCTGCGAAAGACTATTTTAAATACTGACAATCTGTAATGTTCTGCTAATGTGACGTAGCTAAACATAACAGCAAACTTATCTAATTTATATAAATAGTAATGTTATCATGTGATGTTGACATTTCTGGTTTAAAACCTCAGCGAACTTGCATAACCATTAGCTAACACTTAATGTTAATAGAAATGTATCAAAATCAAAATTAAAAAGTAGATAATAACGTTTAACAGAATTTATTTATATTATTTTGCAAAACTAGCCACTTGTTTATTTGCCATATAAAAGCTACTTGACAGTTTTTGAACTTTGTTTTTTGTGAAGAAATTGGACTGTTTTTGGGAAAGAAACTGAAATAAATTTACTGGAAAAATAAATAAAAAAATAAAAGCCTGAAAACAGCATTGTTGATTGTATTGTGTGTGTTTGCAGTATAAAAAGCCAATAAAAATAGTTAAATAATAAAAGCCTGAAAAGAGGTTCATATTTTTGGTTTTACCCTAGAGAAATAATCTCATGTTGGTGTTAATTAGTCTTAATTCTTTGGGTTAATATCTGTTTTTTTACTTCATAGATAACTGTATTATCTCCACCAAGAGGTTATCATTTTCCTCCATTTGTCTGTTTGTATGTCTGTCCATGAGCAAGATTACTCTTGCTCATGGACAGACAAACATACAAACAAACAGACAAATGGAGGAAAATAAAAGTTCTTAGGGGATATTCATGACATATGCAGGGACTGCTGGTCATAGCACAAGGAAGAAGTGATTAGATTTTGGTGGTGATCCAAATCCATATGTGGATCCAGGATTTTTTTAAAAGATTTCTTAACATTGCTGTTTTTTACATTTTCAATAATAACTCTCCGAGCACCAACAACACAATTTCTTAACAAAAAAAAGAAAAGAAAAAAAAAAGTGTTAAAAAAATGTGTTGCTGGCTTGTGATGTCAATTTTTGGTTGGTTGATTTGAAATATGCCAACTTACTGACAAAAAAATGACTGGTCAGGCTAGTGTCCCATGAAATACAGAACAGAAAAATAACCATAATAATAAAAAAATAATAATAAGAAAAACAACCAACACAAAAGAAGATTCTCCAACTAAACAATGTCCAACATTGCTGGCATGAAACACCAGTAATATGCTAAACTTTTTAACACACATATATATTTTTTGGATTTAGAGTTATCCTCATATGTGCTATTGTACTTTTGTCTTTATTCTTTCACCTAGGCCAGACTTACAAAAATACTGAATAAGTCAAACATGAATAAAAATAAATTGCAAGGTATATTCAGTTTAAATGGTTAAGAGCCTTGCAACAGGAGATTATGTCCAACCTTGAAACAGTAACCAAGGAGGGCGGGGCTTGAACATTGATTAGGGGTCTTTTCTACAATACTACAAAATCAATGTTAAACTGCAGTTCTACCATAACCATAAAAAGATATCTGCAATAAACTCATCAAGTTTTCTTATTTATTTATCCTGAATCTCAAGGGTTGTTCTAAGAAACAAAGACAGGGGCATCACTAAGTGTAAGTTTGTTTCATTCAACTGTAAGGAGTGTTTACCTTCTCGTATGGTCTGCTGCAGCCGAAACCAGAGATGAGCAAATGGCCGTGTGAGTCAGTGCAGGCAAAATGCTGCCCATCAGCTGAGAACTTGCAGTCAAAAATAGCACCATGGCCTTGTCCTTCAATCTGAACACACACAGTTTCACATGAACTCAATGGTATTGTTAAAGAAAGAACTAATGGTAGATGATTTTCATTGTGGACTATTACCATGTTGAAGAAGTTGCGGACTTTGGCTCCTTTGGTCAGATCCCAAACATTAATGTTTCCATCATGGCCAGCAGAGAGTATGACGCGAGAGTCAAATGGGTGAGCCTCTATCACGTACACCTCATCATCATGACCCTTCAAAGAGGGAGAGGACAAATATTTAGTATAGCTGATTTAACACAAACAACCACGAAATGAAAAGAAACTATGAAACTAACATGAGCTTCAGTCACTTACTGGTAAAACATGCAGCAGCTGTCCCGTGGATGAACTCCAGACTTTCAGCAGGTAGTTTGACACTGCTGTGATGACTGTGCTGTCAGTGCGGTCCCAGGCCACCATGGTCACCACCAGCTTGGTTTTATCATCTCCGTTGGCCGCAGCAGTTCTGGAAGAAAATACACCCAATCAGACATCAGGCACCGAGTAATATAAAGAGAAAGAGCAATCATTATTTGCATAACCTGTTTATTCACTTACCCAGGCAGCTTGGCAGCCATGTCTAAAGTGACGCTCTTCCATTCTTGTTGCTGATAATGCCAGATTCTGGCTGTGCCATCACGACTGCCACTCACAAACCTTAGGCTGTGAACAAAGACAAATGTAAATTGTTTGATGCTAAAAAAATAAATAAATTTGTAGTTAAACAGCTAAAAAGACACTCACCTGTCACTGTTATTGCTAAACTGAACGACTACAACTTTATCCTGACAACAAATAAAGACAGGGATTTACAGTTACGGTTAGTTTATGCTGGTCAAATTAAAGTCTAAGAGAAAAACAGACTGAAGCAGTAGTATGATCAGTTCTTACAGTGTGAGCGTCCATCTCAGAGACCTTCATGGGAGTTTCAGCACCAAGATAGTAAACCCTGATCAAATGATCAGTGCCACCAGTAGCCATGAACATACCACCTGTTCACAGGAACACAGGAGATGTAAATGACATGAGATTAAGACTACTTTGATATCAGAGATCTCTGTTCTGCCCCTGTTTATCTATACTTCTTTACAACATTTATCTTAAGCCCCATTTACGCTGCCATTTAAAGCTGTAATATTATACGCCCCTGTGTTGCTCCGCCTCCACTGTGAACATCTCCAAAACGGGATAGTGCAATGACTTGACCCATCATTTGCGCCACCTCCAGAGGTAGTGTCAAAGAAGAAATATTGGAGAGAGGAAGGTATACAGACTCAGCAGGAGGCAGGAGCACCGCGAGTGGGGGTTTTCTGTTGTATTGCAGTGTGAATTGACACATATACTACAGCCTGGCCGAATTAATGTGAATGTCTTTAACAGTATATATAACACAGCTTTGTTGCGGTGCTTTTGTGTAAAGGCACTGTGAAAAGGCTTTTAGAGTGATATTTGAAAAAGGAAGTACCAGGCAGGAAACTACACTCACCACTACTGAAGGAGGAAGTGGAGACCTGTACTCCTGGTCGTGACCGCTCAACAAACTTGACAGGTTGATCACTGAAAAAAAGAGGAAAAGACAAAAATATAGACATTTCCATAAAGCAAGAGCAAACTTAAACTGTATTACGACATTACATTGACACAGACTACTATCCATTTTAAGCATTCAGGTAGTTCAAGTGGCAGTTTTTGATTCTTGGTATGTACTTCAATGTATACTAAGAACAGTCTGATATCCAACTGCTCAGACTGCAAACAGAGGTAGTCTGGGCCACCTTTGTCTCGAATGGTTTGGTGACAGACATATCACATGCTGACATGCATTAAATAAGTGTCCATGCTTCACTCGCAGTGATAGGTAATGTGGCTCTCTCTAGAGTTTTGGATAATTTTGCTCAGTTAAGTTATAAGATTAGGTCTTTAATCTTGGTTTTTTAAAAAAAACCCTGCAGTGCAGCTGTATCTGCCTGGTTCAATGTTCATAATAGGGCTCGACCGATGTATCGGCCGGCCGATTAAATCAGCCAATTTTAGCCTTTTTCAAAGGATTCAACATCGGCCAGAGTTTTACCGATATAATGCCGATATATTCTTAATTTCCCATAAAACAATAAACACTGTTCAGCGTCCAAGCTGCGCAGAATGATGACGTTGCGAAAGATGGCGGCGCATTGTTAAAGCGGCTCTGAGCTCTGCTGTGTGTATGGATGATGGAGTGTATGGGGCAAAACTCACCTACAGTCACACAGAGTTGCTGAATGTTGTTCTTGCCTGCAAGTCCGACATAATGACTGACTTTCAGCGCTCGCACAGTATACCGCTGGACATAGCGAGAGCACCGGGCTCTCTGCTCAGCTACAGAAGCAGCCGCCAGACCGACAGTGTCCCACAAAATATTCTGATTTCCTCACACATATTACCTCATGTTTACAATAAAAAGTGGTTCTACCTGCACTAAAACCTACTTCTGATACACTAATGAGGACTCTGGGACTGAAAGGCAGATGTAACAGGACAAGAGTTCATAATTCATCTATTTATTTACATTTTAAATAAGGTTATTTATTTCATTTTGCAGGAATTGACTGCAGTTTTTCCCACTATTTTTATTTTGTATTTGAAAGTTCTTTGCTCTTGAAAGTTGCAGAGGAGAAAAATAAAAGAGGCTTATGAAAAGAGTGTTGTTGCTTTCCTCTCACAATGACACGTTTACAACTTTTTAAAAGTTGTTCTACCTGAACTATAACCTACCTTCTTATTATTTTCATCAACAAGAAGTACAAGATAAAGAGTGACTCTTTTTAAGGTTTTATAATTAAAATCCCAGAGGTTTACTGCTTTGCATGTTTTTGTACTTGAAAATTCCCCTCTGTTGTAAAGTTAAACAAATACTTAGTGACAAAGTATTGTAAAATGGTAAAATGTTCTGCCTGTAATTCATATATTCATTGTTGTAAGTGTTTTTGGACCATTTTTTTAAAAAATTCATTTTATATATATATATTTTTTTTAATTAATCGGCCAAATAATCTGTATTTTTTTCTGCCAAATATCGGTATCGGCATCGGCTTTTAAAAATCCATATCGGTCGGGCCCTAGTTCGTAATCTGGCAGATTCAGCTTGCAATACTCAAAACTGTGGCGACTGAGCTCTGTCTGCAGAGGCACTACCCAATGTGCATCCTTTGAGGAGAAAGAGGTGGGAGCTATGAGTGTGACGACAATAAGGAGCATCTGAAAGACTGTTAAAAAATTGCTGCTTGTACACAGTAGGAAGAACTTCACTGAACTGGACAACACTTCCACATTAAATGGGGAACAAAGAACACTGAAAGCATTTCTTGATGGACAAGATGTTTTGCTGCTCTCAGTGGAGCATTTGCTGTATGTATTGGCTTGCGTTTTGCACTCTACTTTGTGGCAGTAGCACTTGCCTAGTCCATCATCTGATTAGCCTGTAATGAATGTGACTGACAGAATGACTGTCCAGCTGCACTTCAGATGTGTATACAGTACACTTACTTGAACTTTGTGCTGATTGAGTGCCATTTCCAAAAGCACACCATGCCATCTGCACCAGTGGAGGCCAGGTACCGTGCCGTCCCTTTAACAGCTGGGCAGAACTAAGGAGGGAGAAAGACTGTGTTAGATACTTATCAAAGAGTACATACATACTTTAGAGTCACTGGCCAGTTAGTTATCATGAAGAAGCCAACAAGAAATATCCATATTCAGAATTTTTGCAGTAAATAGTTTACATGTCTCACCTGTATAGACGTGATGGAGGCAGCGTGGGCCTGCAGGACAGTGGTGGGTGCACAGGTACGAAGGCACCACACCCTGATGGTTTTGTCACAGCTGGCTGAGGCAATGAGAGTATTCTCATGGTTGACAGCCATGTCACAGATCTCTGCTGAGTGGCCACGAAGAGTTGCCAGTAGCCTGCCATCATCCGTGGCCCAGATTTTCACCAGGCAGTCATCAGAACCCTGAAACATTCAAGACATTGGTTAACATCAATAAAGTTGTCTAAAAATTAATTAACTTTTTGAAACAAGCTTTCTAAATAAACTAAAACAAGTAAAAATCCTGCATTTCTCTTTTTGAAATTTGTCCTTTTGTTAGTAAATTATCACTTATTTAACTCCAGACCTCCAGTTCGGGGGACACACTTTCTTCTTACCATGTTTTGCATGACCATGGCATGTTAAAAGAATAACATCAGCAATACAAACCAAATACGTACTGTTGCAACAAATGTGTTGAACTAATCATCACTTACCGTAAATATCCGACGACCAGTGCGGTCAAAGGCTACACAGTACACTGAGGAAAGGTGGCCGAGGATACGTTTGTGTATCTTCATGTGTTGGTAAGAGGAAGACGGCAGAGCCTGGCTAAAACGAGCCGAACCTGTAGCCTGACGTGCTCCCATAATGGATACTTGAATAAAGACAAATGATAAGTGGAGACAGCCATTAACTTTGTACATCTAATTGTCCTGAAGGGGACTAAATGATAAATAACAAAACTTAATCTTACCGACATTGGGAGCATCTCCATTGCTGACAGGAGGTTCTGGTGGTCGTCCTCGATGGAGTGCAGCAACAGCAGACCCACAGCATATTTTGTGGCTACAACCTAAAAAAATCCACAGGCAAGACTTTTAGAAAGTCATAATGAAAAACAGTGATTAAAAGGCCATGATGAGATGGGAAGGACTTGCTCACTTTTGGTGGTGCGAAGCAAGGATTGTTTGCCAAGCCCCAGAAGTGTCTTGACTCCAGGAACACTAGGTGGGATCTCCTTCTCTATGAGCGGGCTGATCCGCTGGCAGACACGGAGTAGATAGTCTGCAGGAATGTGCTGGTTCAAAATCACCTGCATGAGTCACAATAAAACCATTACAATGAAAGAAAAAAAATATTTTTTTATTAATTACATTTAAATTACAAACTTAAAGAAAAGTTTATCCTTAATGTTAAAAGTTGTTCAACTGTTAAGAAAAAGGGAAAACGTGATTAAACCTAAACATGACTGGCTTTGTTTCACAGCTGAAACAGGCATTATTTCAGGAGAAGCTGAAAATAACTGCTGAAAATAACGATAACTTTTTAAGGCAAATGCATTGTTTAAATAACTGCTGTAAAAATGTTTACAATCAGATGTTAAATTTTGACACTAAGCGGGGAATTGAAAGAGATCCCATGAACTTTTAAAATTCATTGCATTTTCAAACACTCCCAATCAAAGATATAATATGTAACTTAGACAATTGATAAAAGCAAATGCTATGTTATGTATGAGCAAGACAGAACAATTTCAATATCTGTTATGCATTGAGCATCTAAACAAGTTCACCTCCATTCTATGTATTCTTCCTGATTCCTATCACTGTACTAAAAGTATGAGACTAGAAAAAAGCATTAAAAATTGCAATTTAGCTTAATTTAAAATCATCACTCTACATGGAATGTAGCTCAATAATAATAATGATAAAAGAATAATAGTAAGGAGAAGATGACGATGAAAAAAGAAGATAAATCATCATGAAATAGAGGACATATTTGTATTCAAAATGATTATAAATATATTTTTCAAAAATGGGTAATACACATTATCTATTGCGGAACACTTTGTTTATCAATTTACTATGGTTCAGTGCTTCAGCATGAACCATTACTTGCTTGGCCTTACAATCATATAGGAAACATTTTTAAACAAAATGTACGACCTCTAAGACCTATCCACTGGAATGTAATTACACTCTGTGCCAAATAGCGTTTGGATATCCAAATCCAATTACCTGTCCCTTGTGCCAACATTCCCTGAAAGAGTCATTCAAAAACGTTAAGAACTTATTGAGTGCATCATTTTTTTCAGCATACCCTTGAACCAAAAAATGTCCATGCAAAAATGCTGCTATAAACTCAACATATATGAATATTCTTGTCTGCTTAAATCTCTTTAGCTCTGCTCAAAACGGTCAAATATTAAATAATTTTCAAGATTTACCTGTTAAATGCCGTTTTTTTTTTTTAACATGTTCCAACTTTTTTTTATATTAAAAAAAAAATCCATATTTTCCATAATACACGGTCTGTGCATTTCTGTGGATGTGTTCATGTGTCTTTGAAATAGACAGATAAATAACCCTGAGTGAAGTAATGACCCCTTGCTGCACTCAAAGACGTTGATGATAACATTAACAATGATAACACATTAGTGTGTTTTGCACCTGGCTGCTTTTACAGCAGTTGTAAACTTGCTTTTTATAACTTGTACATTTAACACATCCAAAACTCTAATCACCAGCAATATCCCATCGCCGGACTACTCCTCCTAAAAACATCTATTTTTGAGTTGTTTTGTCAATAAAACAAGTAAGAACATGAATTTAGACTGGCATTCAAAGAGTTAAAATCTTAAAAATAGCTGAATATTTGGTATTAGTATAATACACAGTTCAAAAGAAAAAAAATGTCTCAGAAATTCTCACCATAAGCTGCAACACAGCCAAAATAATTACCAAATTTAGAAAAAGGAACATTTACAAAAAAAAAATTAAAAATGGCAGTGGAATAATTTAAGACCTGTAATTTTGAATCATCAGATTTAAGACATTTAACGACACATTTAGGTCAAGGATCTGCAGATTCCTATAAACTGACTAATAATGCTTTCATTTTGAAAGGATAAATTATATTTTTTACATAAATTAATTAAAATTATCAAATGAATGAGGGCCCATTTCTGTTCTGGTAATTTACTATCTATATATATATGTTCCTGTAAAACAAGTGATTCAAACATTGTAGTTTCGCAAAGAAAGAAAAATTCACAGGACAGTGGAGCGAGAGGAGGACCAGAGCTACTCTCAGCCAATCAAAAGCGTTCTAAACTGTTTTTCCGGTTCGCTCGCAAATACAGCCGTGATGTCATTGGCTGCAACAGAAGATTGACAGCGACTTGGATCTAATCCAGCCAATCACAGCCTGGCTGCCATTATACTCCTCCCTGACAGCCCACACAATGGCAAAGCCTCTACTTTGTCTATTCTGAAGGGGCCCACTATAATATAAATGTTTATCATGAGTTAAATTAATGTAAACTTATTTTCACCGAGTATCTCCCGAACGATTAATTGAAGCGACAAGATACATACAATTTGCAGTTGTCTTTAAAAAAAAAATCGGCCGTTAATGCGAACACTCAGTAAAAAGTGAAATATGATTTTTCACACTTACCCAATCTTGGAAGGTCCGCTTGTATTTCTTCCCGTCCCAGCTCCATCGTTGAGGGACCAACTAAAGTTAAAAGATAAGCCTTTAGAGATAGCACTGAGCTGCCTGTATCGTCTGAGCTCGGCTTCGGGCTGCTTTATCTCACTGCAGACTGTTACTTAAAAATTCGCTCACAACGAGACGACATGGGAAGTATTACGGAAACTACAGACGAAAATAAAGACAGAAAATCCAGCTGACCTACCTCATACTCCTCCAGCTCCTCCACCAGGATCTAACAACAGACACTTAGCATTAGCCGCTAGCACTAGCATCTTTTATAGACGATTTGAGTCAGAAATACACAACAGTGATGCGTTTGATATTTGTTACCTGGGCTGCTCTTTTACAGGGTCCAGACTGCAGGAATCTGGCAATGAGGTAATAAAGTTCTGAAAAGAAAAAGCGGTATATTAGCCCCGGTGCACCGCCGAGCCAAGCTAACGAGAGCTAGCTTCAGCTATCAGCTTTACTTAGCCCGCTAGTTGAAGCACAACAACAAAGTGTGTGAGTGTTAAATGTTTTGACGTTTAACCAAGGGACCCTCCGCACTCACCAGCCTCGGTTTCTGAACACTGCTCTCTCGCCATCACTTGATAACACAGGCGACATTAAGACAAATTGATGTTTAAGCTTGCTCCTTAGCCGCCGGCTAGCTAACAGTAGCTAGATGTGTATAGCTAATACAGGCTGGTGAATGGCCTCCTCCTCTCTCAAGTTGTCCCCACACCACCAGGTGCTTTGTGTTAGCGCCCTCCTGCGAAACTTTGCAACACTGGACAGTTTCTTTTCCCTGTCACAATAAACCTGGCATTAAAATAACCAAATGTACACATTTTAGTTCCAAGCAGCACGCATTTTTTTAATTGGTTGATGTAAACAACCACTTTGGACCCTACATTTTACATCAGTTTGCTGTAAATACACACACTGTCCACATAAACATAAACAGAGGCAAGGAGTTCAAAATATTCTGCTTGTTAAAATACAGTAAGTTTTGTAATTCCTATATTAAAGGCCAATGTTTAAGAATTTCTTTTTAAAAATGATAGTAATAATAATCTTTATTTGCATTGGATTTTTCAAAATCAGAATTACAAAGTGCTTTACAAAAATAGCAATAATTAAAAACAACATACAACACAACAGGCAAGTTAAAAAATCATGGGCAAGCACACAAAATCAAGAAAATACCACACACTTTAAAATATCATTTAAAGAACACTACTATCAAAAAAAAATCATTTTAAATAAATACAAACCAATAAAAATACAATAACATAAACTGAAATAATATCAGGAAAGCCTTGCTGAAAAGTATTTACTTAGAAGAGGTCACTGACAGCTGACCTGGTCTCCTCGAGCAGATCATTGCCCAGTTTTGGAGCCCTCAGTGAAAATGCCCTCTTCTGTTCTTTGTCTGTTTTATGGATAAACAAGAAGACCTCTGCTAGAGGATTTCAATGTACATTTTGGTTCGTAGGATACTTAAGACATGTTGCTTGGAGAAAGACCACAGATGGCTTTGAAATTAAACTGTTAAATCTTAAAATCTGTTCTAAAACATACTGGGAGCCAATAACCCTGCACTGCAGCTGGACTGGCCTGACTCAATGTCTGTAATTAGACGGATCAGGCTCCCACCTACAACGATTGTGAGCGGCCCAAAGCCGCACAAACAACGTCCTCTGAAGCAGGAAGAGGTGGGAGCAACAAGAGCGATGACAACAGGAAATGACTTCTCATACAGAGATTTGCATATATGCTAACAGCTTCAGTAGCAGTTTTATCAGATCTGAACCACATGTCTTTATTCAATAAAAAACAAAACAAAACAAAAAAAAAACACTACAAACTTCACTATAGTAAGGATATTTTTGCTCCACTTTCAACGTGTTTTGACAAGAATCTGTTTTAGGAAGTGGCACACACAATGATCGTTCAATTATCTGCCGGATCTGCCTCTGAAAGGTTCGGCCTATTCCCAAACACTTTCTATGGGCTCTCTCCCAGATGGACTAGTGAAATATATTGAACGGTCTGGTGTGTCAGGTGCAGGAGCCAGTGTAAGATGCTGAAACAGGAGAGATGTGGTCATATATTCTTGTTCAAAATCAAACCTTTACTCTGTACAAAGCACTGAGTGGTTAATTTTAATACTTCAATGGATGAGGATGAAAATTAAAACACTTAATTCCCTTCATGTGTAGTGGAGATGTGTGATCCCAAGCGTTTTCAAATGGACAAGATACTGACTTTTTGCTGTAATTTTTATACTGGTACCAATCATCTCCTGAAATGGTTACACATTTTTTTAATATGCTGTTTTTGAATTACCTAAAGCACTTAAAGAAAATGTGTAGACAACCATACATCATATTTACAAAGTGACTTTAAATTTAAGTCTCAGTGCAAAGAAAACACATTTTAGAGTAATTCCACCATTAAACATTGATGTTTTTGATAAATTTATTCCATAATATGCAAGCACAGACTAAATCTTAAACTGAAGAAAACAAATCAATCTTAAGGAAATTTTAAGATATTTTTCATTTCTTCTTATGTGTCTGTACATAAGCTTGTGCCTGGAGATTTGTGACATTTGATATGAATGACTGTTCTTCACAAACACACGACAGAGAGAGCAGCTCTGTCTCAGCACAAGAGAAATATTAAAAACAGTCAAGGGAAGAGCACAGACATATTTTGTTAGAGTACTCATTTGGAATTGAAATTTTAGGGGAGTATTTGATGCCAAATGAGTACTTGTAAAAGTATCAATACTTCAATTCTGCAGTATCAGCACTCCCATTCCCAATGTTTAGCATGACAAGAAGAAGATACCATTCATTATTCAGTTTCTGGTTTTATTTTTTGGGGTTTTTGTTGTAGTTTGGGTTTTGATCATTGTTTAATCTTCCCCCTATTGTGTTGTACTGTGATTTGTGTGTCTACATCTCTCTGGCTGGAAATTTTTTTTACCCACAAGTTCAAATAAAGTAACCCGACTCTGAACATGATTCATCAGGGTGTCCAGTTAAAAGTATAGTTTACAGATATGTGCAAAGTAGCGACAGACTGTGGTTGTAATGTGGACTTATTCTCTCAGTTATTGATTCTTACCTTGATGTGGAAGTGAGAGTTTTGTATAGTTCCATTCAGGTTATGGAAAGTTTGGACTTTCTCTTTTAGCCATCCAGCAACAGATGCTATAAAAATGTATCAGCTTCAATACTTTAGACTGAATACACTTAAGAAGAAGTTGAATTATTGTTTTCAAAACAACCAAAAACAGTAGAAGTGCAAGAAAAACTCTTAATATCAATAACATGAAAAATATAAACCCTTTAGTGAAGTATCCTCTACTATTTGTAATGCATTAGCTGCATATTTACATGTTTGACACAATGAGGCTGTATCAAACCCTTAGGACAGCATCTGGGTTCAATTTTGGACAAAGCCATCTTGAACTATTGTAGATTAAGTGAAGGTTACATGAGCAGTGTCTTTTGCACATCATAAAAGTAGAGGTCATTCAGGATTAATGACATCCCATTCACAGACGTATGATAAACACAAATAGTTCCAGTATGTGTAATTCACTCTGAATGTTTCCATGAAGCCTGTAAACTGTGAGGACTCAACGTTACTAAGAAAATTCCAAACCTTCCAAAAGAGTTAACATCAATATCAGGAAAATTTACAGTCATGGAAATCTTGAGAACATGTCTGAGTCTGGAGTAAAAAAATAATGCAATGTCAAAGAAAACTGATTGGCTTAGGCAGAAGTGGTTGTGGTTGAATTCAGCTTACTCAGTTTATGTTTACTCTGACAAATAACTTCAATCTAGCTTTGTATGAATGATCAAATGAAGTCTCAAAAGAGCTTAGAATATTAAGAATCTTTATATTATTTACACTACAAGATGATGTTCCATTGCCTATCTGTTTTTCTGGATATATTAATCGAGCTATGATGTCTACAGTAAACTTAATATCAATAATTATCATAATGTTTAAGGAAAGGGTTTGGAGCTCAGTTACCAGACAGAAGTTGTTAATCATATCAAAGGTTCGGTTGATTTTGGGATGTGTTTGTAGACTTAGCTAGAATTTCTTGATTTTCACACATACATACCATATATGGATGTTAAGCTCAGTAACACATTGCTGAACTCATAAATTTAAGTCACACTTTTAATGATTATTGGCTCTCTTTAAGTGAAGTGTCCCTTAGGGGTTTTTTTTGGATTATTTTCTTATGACTTAAACACTGCATCTCTTTTTATTCCTAAACTGATAATACCAAAATGTGGAGCATGTAGTATAAGACCACAACCTCTGTGTTTTCATCACCTACTACAAATTTAGTATACACTACATTAATTAGTTTAGTTTACAGTAAATTTAAAATACTGAAAGAAACAAATCTTTTTCAAGACATCTAACAAGGAGATAATCAGATATACAACAAACGAAAGAACAATCCTACAGATGTGCAAAAGAAAAAAAAATACATTTTTAAAAGCTGCCAGTCTTATAGGGATTTTTTCTCAGACAACAATCAGGTCTTTTAACTTTACACATCCAAGTTATTTTATTAGTCACTTGATTAAAAAAAATAAGTAACAACATGTGTAAACTCCAAATTTGGTGTTTCATTTTACCAAAATTAAGGGTGTGAAGACACAGACCTGCATCGGAAAGGGTTAACATAATTGTTTTTGTTTCAGGATGTTGGATTTACTTTTTTATTTTCTTAACTGTATTCAAAAACATAGAGCAGGTATGACAGAAAATAATCCTGGCATGAAGTGTTTTTACAAATATTTTTGTAAGATTAGATAGAGATATTTCTTTTTTTATGACTTTTTGAAATTATACTTAACTTCTATTCCTCTTTGAAAGGAGAAACAGGCCTAACAAGTGTTTTATGTGACATTTTAACTTCACTACTTACATAGAGATTTTAACCCTGCTGCTCTGCCACAAAGTGTTTGTGAGGCTGTGGCACAAGCAGCTAAATCTGCCTTAAAATTGAGCCGTATGTATAGCCAATATAAGAGAAAACCCTCATTGTACACTTATAGTAAGAGCAATCAGAGCCCAGCTCATTTATAGCCGTGACTCACAGTGAAAACATTTGAGGCAACATGTGGTGCACCACTAAAATCACAACCTGTTTATAAGCATGCCAGAGTTGTTGTTTTGTTTCCACCTTTCATTAATAATGTGTGTAATGCCAACAAGCTGAGCCAAAGGTATTTCACCTTTAACAGTTGGGAAAGACTAAAATGTGATTTTGCCAATAAAAATGGAGAAATGCAATAATGGAGGTGAGACAGGCCTCTTCATGCATGAGTCAGACCAAAACCTTTATGTTTAATGTGGCCTTTTTCCCTTTTTGATGGTTGACATAGTGTTCACCTTAGAGATGGGTCATTTTTCAAGTACAGCAAGCACATCATTGCTTCAATGAAAAATATAATGAGAATTGTTTAGTGAAGTTCTGCAGTTCTCAGTTCTCTGACATATACATTTCAGGTAAAGGGGTTTTGCTCTCCACATTTTATAAACAACTACTCACAAATTTCTAAAAAGGTATAAACCTTTCAAAAAATATGATTTAAAGTTGAGCATGGAGATTCTTTTTGCTCCACCAAATCTACCCTTTAGATAACGGTTGTAACATTAATCCCTACAATTGAAAAAGCCAACACATACCTGTGCATAGAGTGAACGCAAATCATTGCAGGGGCGTAAATATTATCAGACTATCAGACTCACTTTGTTTGACTGTTTACTTCATGTCTTGGGTGTCTATTAAGCATATTGATTGAGGTTGAATACTAGAAAGCACTCGTAGCACTGTCAATGTACCTCAAATATTGCTGTTACACCTATAAGCAGTAGTTGAATGATAAAGTTACAAACATAATATTATTCCCTGACCCTGAAAACCCCCACCTAGCACTCAGAATCATGTTGATATCATTATTAGTTCGACAGTTATTGAGCAAAAACAATGGTTTGCTAATGCCGGTTATCTGGATCACCACCAAAATCTAATCATTTCTAAGTTGGGCCATTATCAACATCTCCTGTAAATTTCAGCAAAATCTGTCCAGCAGTTTTTGGTAATCTTACTAACAGACAAACAAACAAAGATACACTGGTAAAACATAACTTGGTGGAGGTAAAGATAATGAAACATTTAATCTCTGTAGAGATTCCCTCCCCTTTAGAAGTGCTTGCATCGAAAGGGGGCTGAGGAGGATATGGGAGGCTATGATAACGAGCTCTGCACCCAAATGATCTCTGATGGGGAGAGGAAGGAGGGGTCACAGGTCGCCATGTAGATTTTCAGTCATAGTGTCTGCCTGTGACAAGCAGAAAACACACATGTAGGTGGAGGCTGTGTAGCTCTAACATAATAAACCCCAGGAAGAACAAACAGTGTTTATAAGGGACATTTAATTTAAAGAGGCATAGAGCATTTTTCCAATAACTGAGAGTTTAGTAAAAGGTGTCATGTTCATCTCTCTGCCCCCCAAGCCCCGTCCAACAACATTAAGAGGAAAGAAAACTGATTTTACAGGACATAGGACCTTTAAGACAACCCAATGTTTAAAATTATTGTTAAAAGTGGTGGAAGTAAAATGGTTGTGTATTGGAATTATGTTTACAGCACCTAATTTTCTAATACTTTGTATAACTATTGAAAGTAAACTGTGACAGTAGTCCTAATATACTTGATGTTTGCCAGGAATTAAGCACTTTAATGATGCCTTACTGCAGCTCGAATTATTAGGGACCAGACAATGCACGGTCTCTCCCTGAACTGAAGTACACTGGTTGACCGAAGAGTGGCGCCACAGTGTACCTGAAGGGATGATGCATCTCAACATATGCGCTTGTTCTTATGTTTTGCCAATATATCCGATCATCAGCAGTCTACTTGTAAAAACAGAGGATGATGTGCTCTATAATGACCTTTCAAGGCATGAGTCAGTGAGCAGCAGCAATGACGCACAGAAATCACGGCCGTGCATTGAACATGGATTCAGCCATACCCACTGCTTGTATAACCTGTTGATTCTATGTCCGATCAGGCAATAATAACTGGGGTTCCTTACAGACCGCTGGGGCGCATTCTGATTTTCTTTTTATTTAAAGGGCATTTAAAGGCCCACTCAGCACCTCTACACGCACAGAAACACACACATGGACGGTCACATAACTTTATTTAGTATATAGTTCAGTGGGCGGGACTGTGGCCGTGGACGCTCTCTGGCTGCAGAAACCTTTTCATTCAGCCTCATCTGTGTATGTGGACGGGACGTGATTTGGCAGGATTTTAGTGAAATCTGTTGTAAAATGTGAGGTGTGTATCGATCAGGGTCCTCACCCTTTCATCAGGCTGCATCTCTACCATCCGCTCGGTCGGTGATTTACGGACACAGTCGGCGGCGCAGTTTCATTTCTCAGCAACTTTTTGGAATATAGGACGCCGGGGTTTTTGGTCGGCTTTTTCCACATGTTTCCGCCTGGATCCGTCTGACCTTTCTCCCACCGAATAAGGTAAGTTTCCAGCTCTGTGTTTTTCCGCGCTGACGGCTCGGTGCTCCGAGTCCGGCTCTGTTCTACGCGACGGTTATTATTTAGTTTAACGTTAGCTGACGTTAACGGCTGGATAATGAACTCTCAGGTCAAATGTTAAGCACTGTGACTTAAATCATTGTTTTTCTTGTCCTGCTTTCTTTGTTGTATTTTTGGTCCATTTCTGAGTAAGATTCCAGTCTAGAGAAAGACCTGGTTTTTATTTTACAGGCTCGTGTAATTAAGAGTGCTAGTTTGACATATTTTTTAGGCAACTTCACGATAAAACTCACAAAATATTTAATTTGTCAACCAGCCTAAGGGTTACAAACTCCACCATGCCAAAGACCTCCTTCAGTAGCCCCTTGCATAGACCCGAATTGAATTTTTTAGTAATGAAGACATAGGCCAACATTAATGTGACAAACAGGATGTAAACCACCTAGCTCATATGTTTACTGTTTGTCAATTATATATCTGTCTTGCAAAAACAAAAGTAAAGGTAACCACTGACACTCAACAATTTGTTTGTTTTGTACATTGATTATATTGTAGAGTGAGATTTTAAATGAAGGATAACCATAGGTAATAAAAAAATGATCAAATAAATGGTGATAATTTGTGATTTAGAATAAAAAAAACCCGTCATTGTCACCAAGACTGCACATAAGGGGGAATAAAGGGTAAAGCTTTCAAGGGCCCAGATAGCTGACATGGAGGAGCCCACAAAGAGTGAGCAAAAATGTGGTCCATCCTGGATTTAATACTTCCTTTAAAAAAAAAAATCTAAACACTTAGTAGGCTATTACTTTTTAAAAGAAACAAATATATTTATTGTTATGGCTGCTTGTTTGAATACACAAGCCTCCTTTAAAATTTTATGAACCTTTATTTTTGTAATATTAACGTTTTTAATGAGGGTTGGAAATCATTCTAAGATTTTTTTTTCATACCAGAAGGCAGGTATCTACCTAACCATGTACACATTAAGTTAGTACATTGAAAAAGATGCACACTGGCATTGATACCCTCTTGTGGCCCCCTGAGGTAACTAAAGTGCACGAAAATATGACGCAGCTGGGTGAAATAGAACTTTGGTCATTAAAAACCAAGTGTATCGACATGCAAGAACTGATGCAGGGCCCGTTTAAGGAGCCTTTTGGGGGCCCAGCCATGTCTGTGGGCACAACATTGGATTATTGATGATATTCTCTAATTCATTATCTCCAGCTGTTACATTACTGATACCTACACATTTTTCTTTAAAGAACACCAAATCTCAACTGCAATGGAAATGATCTGGTATTTTCATTATGGCTTTTTGTTTGTGTATGAATCAGATGTAAAAAAAATAAATAAATAAACATTCGATACTTTAACAAATAAAGTATTGTTTCTCAAATGTATAGACCTTAAGTGTTGATACGATGAAACATTATGTGACATGACATTATGATTACTTCAGAGCTGATAAATGGGATATATATGACTGATATGTCCAATTTGTTAGCTGTAAATATCAGCAGAAATGTTCATATACTGATTGGGAAAATAAACTATAACCTGCTAAAAAAAAGTTTTTACCGGCAAATAATAAAGTGCATCCCTAATTGTTACCAATAACTTTATCAGCTGACATTTATTTTTGTTATTTTTTCCCTTCCCTAGTACCCACTGGTGACCCCCATTTTGAAAACTTCTGAACTTGCCAACACATAACTGTGTCAGTTCAAGTTCAAAGCATTACAACAAGTAAATTAGGCTGTTTTATAAATTAATGTCTGTTGAAGCAGAGGTTTACCGATAAATACTGACCTCTCCACTTTAAAAAAAAAACAAAACAAAACATGTAGGCTACACAATATATCAGATTGAGGGTTTTAAGAGGCTACTTAAACTTCTTATAGTTCTGACAGATGCCACGTTTATGGCAGTGGTTAAACTTTTTTAAGAGGACCTTGTTGTTGCATAAAGAGGTGCCCGTGTTGAAGGTGAAAGGAGCCTCTGTTCAATTGTCAAACGATTATTGTGCGTCATAAATCCACGTATGCCCGTGTCGGGACTCGAGCCATTTTGCCGGCGTGCTGCGTCAGTGCGTCAGGCTGGCCCTTGGGCCGGCCCAGCAGACATGAATAGTGATGAGGATGTGTGCTGACAGCTGAGCGGGACAGACTGGTCTGCTCCTTCAGTGACCGAACTCAGCTGCTCAGTCCACCATATGCTCAGTTTTTGACATCATGCTGCTTCACATTTGGGCCAGTCCGACATCACTCAGGGGTTTCTCGTCTGTGTTCAGAGGATTTTTTTCTTTTGAGTGAATACTTTTTATTGTTAGCATTGACTTTGAAAGTTAGAGAATGGGTCCGTGTTTGGTGAAGGTCTTTTGAGTTGGAAAATGAAATTAGGAATTAGGTATGATATTTGTTCCTTTCGTTTTTGTTATTTGCTTCCCATGGCAACTCTTAATATGAAGTTTGTGTGATACGGCCATGAATATTCTGTAATTTAAGAACTGAAGAAAATGAATCCCTCACCAGTTTTGCGAGGTGATGTTCCAGTGTACTAGAGGGCCTGGCATCAGTGGTATATTGATGTATGTAAACAAAATTTAGGGCAAGGCATGGCCATTTTTTATGTTAATATAGAGTAGCAAATTAATCTATTTCAAATGTTCTCAATTAGGTATTATCTTATTTTATTTATTAAGATTACATAATAATTTATTAATCCCTTTGGGAAAACTTCCTCAGGGAAGTTGGGAAATAGAGTACTGTCTTAATTTCAAGTTATTTATCCTGTTAGCATTTTTTATTGAAAATGCAAATAGCCTCAATTATGTTATTTATTTCTATGGCAACAGGCAACTATTCCCTTGTTTGAAATATGGGGGCTCTGTGGAACTGGTTGACACACTGCCCTAAAACCAAGATCAATTCAGCTATCTTGGTACTGTTAAAAATGTTAGAGACTAAGAAAGTATTGGATAATGAGGAACAGCCACTGAGTGAACATGAGTGAGACCAAGCAAAAAGCTGGACAAGGGAAAAGGACTGTTACATCAACAGTGGTACTTCTATTTAAAGACTGTTATTAGATATTGTTTTTTGATTTAACAAGTTGGACCCACATTGTCACTTTTGTCAAGAATATTGAACCTAACGTTGAATCCATAAAAATGGAGTGATTCTCATGTGCTGCTATAGTTCTTACATGAACCAGTGTCACATAATCAGAAAATCGATCAATCAATCAGCTCACAGTTCAGTCCAGGAGTCCAGCATCTCTCTGTGGTCTATTTAGTTTTACCATTAAAGGCTTTGTTGTAGAGTTCAAGTTGAGCACTGATGAAGTGATTTCAACCTATGAAGTTTTTGTGAGTATCCACCAAACAGTCCAGTTCAGTTTGATATGATGGAGAATGCAATTATTTGTGTCCTCTACCAAAAGTTTGGAAAGGTACCGAAGTAACTAGCTCACTTGTTTTTGGCACCCCTCTGTTGAGGTGACTTACATATCTGTCCAATAGGGGCTGTATAGGCTAGTTGACAAGTTGACTTTGCTTCTCTGTGATGACTCTTTCATTTGAAGCTAAACTGTTGCATATCATATGAATAGGCATTAGCAACGTGGACTTCTTAATGAAGACAGCGGATCATGACATAAATGGTCCACCTTCACCCAGAGAGCTAGTCTTCATCCAGCTTATGTTGATACTGTTGTCCTCTAACATGCAAACCAGGACCATAGATCAAAAGCTGTGACTGCTCAAATCAAATCAAATCAAACTTTATTTATAAAGCACAAAGTGCTAATAAGCCTGTGCACACACCTTGGTGGTGAATACTGTACTTGAGTTACATCCTGTTGTTGTTAAATGTCTGCAGCCAACAGCAAGTGCATTGTATTTTGCAAATACTTTTTTTGCTTAAGCCTTGATTTCATTCATGATGTCATCAGCGAAGAGTCAGGTCGACTTGACTCATCACAGAAAAATCAGCTTTAAAAACTCTTAATTCATGCAACCCCACTTTCCAACCACAAAGGTTAGAGCTAAACACACTGTGATAATGTTAAGAGTATAGTTATCTGTGGGAGCACAAGGATGATCAGGGTTTCTGTACCAAATTGTACTAAAACAAACTGGCCAACTTGGTGGATCACACCGTAACAGGGTAGGATGTCTACAAAAGGGAGAGGAGAACCACATGGCATTGTTTTGGTGCCACAAAATATTTTATTACCTCTGCCAAAGATTTTATGTATTTGCTGGGATTTGTTCATTTGTTTGTTAAGGTCAGAAATGAATGAAGGAAGAATCAATTGATTTTGTTGGTGATCTGAATCCAAATGCAGAACCAGGATATTTTTGAAAAATTGTTAGCTTTGCAAGGTAGGACAGTTTTCCACATTTTTGCTAAGAACACAATAAGTTACTCAATAAGCACAAGGGATTTGTGATTAGGTTCTGGTGGTGAGTCGAATCTGGCTGTGGATCAAGGAGTTTTCTCAGTGACTTGTTAGCAGTGCGACATGGAGCAGCTTCCACATTTTTGACAATAACTAAACTCGACAATTTTGGAAATGCTATGGCGGTGGTTTGTGCTCTCGAAGCACTTCTAGTTTTGTATTATTTTATTTTTGCCCCATGTTTATTTTTTATTCTTAGACAAATAACACAAAGATCATGACACACAGGAGACAGAGACCAGATCTAACAGACAAGCTTGGGCTGTGGTTGGTGAGGATAATGGCCACAAAATCTTTGAAGTTCTTCACATTTCTTGTAAATACGGTCAAAATGAAAGAGTATACTGTCTTTAAACATGAACCCCTGTTGTTAGGTTGTTTTATACATAGTGCAGCCATAAGTATGCTTCCTTTGTAAGTTGTAGTACCAAACAAAGATGATTTATCATACAATGTGAAGGTATTTTTATGACATATCATCTCATTGCTTGAATAAATGTTTGCTATGACTAGGCATGTCACAAACATAAAAAACAGCCTTATTTTAAACCTGCACCACACTCAATTTCTTTAACTATTTTAGCATTTTCTCATTTTACTTTTCTTCTTTTTCCATTGTCTCTCATTCTGTTCCCCATTTTTTGTTCTCCTCTCCCTCACTGGATAATACATGACAGACAGAACAGCACTGCCTCCCACCTTAAGAGTAAACAGAGACAGAGGCCTAAATGAGATCCCCCTCCCTGAGATCTGACAGTGATCATTTGTTTTCTGCTTTTGCGTAGGCATTGCTGTGTCTGGGTTTTTGCTTCTATTTGCTGAGGCTATGGGGTGGTGAAGGTTAGCTAACTGATGACACACAGCCTCGTCTCTGATGTTACAGAGCATGTTGTGGGGAAAGTAGGTTACTGGGCCATGTCCTGCAAGCTTAAACTGAATGCTAGTCTGAATATTGCTAGAGCTGCTTAGTGTGACTGGGCATGCACAAATGGTGCAGGGCCTTGCAGCAGCAGAGGGATCATTTCCTCCTGCTGTCTCTTTAAGAAGACAGAGCGCTGCTCCACATAGGATGAATGTTGAATGTACAACCCATGTTGATTCATCTCAAACACACACAAAATGGAGTGAAATCTGACAACAGGTTGGCTAACGTCACAGGTAGCAAATTACCGAGCCCTATTTACCTTTCTTATCCCTTCATGTGTGAGCAGCCCATATTCATTGTTAACATTGCATTAATGTTTCCAATCTTCCAATCCACATTTACGTCAGGTTTTTCATTTACAAGTTACAGTGACAGTGTTAGTGTTGTTAAAGATGATTGATTTAGCTATGTGATACATTATTCAACTTAAAGCTTGTTATATTAACGATTTTAGTTACGTCAAGAGAAGAGGTTGAGTATTATTATATATATATTATTACCTGTTCTTGTTTCCTGAGTGGAACTGATAGCAGATTTAGGCGCATTAATGTCTGTTTACACTTGGCTATGTTGCAGTGGGTCTCTGGGGGAATTGCATGACCTTGTGTCAAATAATATACAAATATTTAACATTGTTTTTAATAACTAAGTTCCACAGGAACTAAGTTTCACACGGAATAATTAATTAATTATTCTGTATTAAAATGATAATTTAAATTTATCAAACACAGAAAACAAAGAAAAAATATGCAGATGAAATGAAAGGGCTGGAAACATCCAGTAGAAACAGGGATATCTACCTGCAGTTTAATTCTTATTTATTATCGATGCATGTGATCAGTCATAATTGATGAACCACAAAGCCTTTAAAAAACAGTATTTTTTCATTTCAATTGACAGTAAGTCTTTTCCACTGCAATTGCAATGTGCTCATGCCCGATAGTCGCATGCCAAGACATGCGATAGAGTTGGGTTTCAGGTTAAAATTATGTGTGAGTATTCCATAGATATTCAGAAATAAATTTACACTAATAAATACTGCTGACTATGTCAAAGAGGTTTAACCCTTCATCATAAATGTTATCACTGTATTGCAGTAACACCCCCCTCCTATATCTTCCTTCATTTATCAACGCAGTGAGCTCTGCAGGGTCTCTGTGCAGTAAACTAGGGCTAATTGGGCACTCTGGACTTGTAAATAAAAATTAAATTTATAATAACTGTCAACATGATTTGTTTACCTCAACAGAATACTTTTTTAGGATAATTCATTGAAACTTTCAGCAACAGCCGTCTGCTATGATTACCCTCTAAAACTTTGTGTGCTCACAGAGTCACTCATGATGTACTGCTATGGCAAGACAACAGGTCCTTAAAGACACTTAAAACTTTTATGGGCGGCAGCTTAGTGGCAAAGTAGAACTGGTTATGGTACCCAAGCCTATTGTGGGATGTAAGTTACTCGTCTTGAAACATATCGTACTGAGATTTCTGGGCAGTTTAAGTGAAAACAAAACTGCCAGTGTTCCAGATTTTATGACCAATAATTAATGAATGTCTGTCTGATATCGACAGTCATAGAGACATCAGCATGTCACACGAGGTAGGTCTTTGGTGAGTGTATCACCACTGTGAAAAGTACCTTGTCCTGCTGCTTGTTAATGCTCTGACTGAATATACAGTCCATTAATGGCACGAGTGTGTTGCTTTGATTGTTAGATTTTCAGCTCTAAGTGCACACTGGTCTGTGTGTGAGTCACTGGAAGCTCAGCATGGTGAGCTTTCGTTTCAATTAACTGCCGTGCAGACTAAACAATATTTTTACTACTATTATTTTTACTACTACTATTACTTTCTGTGTAGGGTTTGCATGTTCTCCGTGGGCATGCATGGACTCTCTCCTCTGGCTTCCTCCCACAGACCAAACATTCATTAGGTTAACCCTTGGAAAATGAGGGTCCCCCAATTGGGGGACATTGAGAGGCAGATAGATTTTTTTTTACATTTTTGCTGTGTGCCATCTTCATTTACTCTTCACCCATATCACATATACTCATATTAACACATCTCAACAAATCTCACAAGTGTCCCCTTAACTGGGACACCAAAAGTATTCCAATAGATCTTGTGGTTGCTGAGATATACCCATTTTATTATGGGTATGCAATTTCCAGGCAGAAACCTAAAAAAATAGGCTCAGGCAACAAAGGGTTAATTGGTGACTCTAAATTACCCCTAGATATGAGTGTGTATTGTTGTCTGTCTCTCTATGTGGCACCTGGCAGGCCAGCTGGGATAGGGTTGATAAGCGATATAGATAATAGATGGATGGATGGGCGTATAATTGTAAATCAAAAATTTAATTAAGTTAAAATGTTGCCTATTTATTTCTACTTGAAAATCACAATATATGTAAAATAGTTCAGTATTAGTTTTCAAATATCACGCAGTCACAATTAATAGTTTAAACATTTATTCATCCCAGCCTGGTTAGAGGCATGAACATGAGGAGCTTTCCCTTATTAGTAATAACAGTGAACAGTCCATTGTTTGTAATAAAATCAAAATAGCAATGAAAGATGAGAAACAGGCACTGTGACTTTATCAGACAGATATTTAAAGTATGTTTTGGATTAAAACCAGACAAGAAATTCATGCTCCCTGACAACCTTTAACAAGTTTAACAGTTCCTGATGTTTTTGAGTGTTTTAAAAGCCGTCTGGCCAGTTCTCTCTGGGCCTGTTCACACTTTTCCATGAAAGACCTTTAGGAGTGCTTTGTCTTGCTCAATTTAGGAGAGTAAGGTTTTGACAGAAGAAATGAACAATGTTTAACTCAAACAGGCACTGGAATTTCAAGAAACAAGGACAACATTTCTGCCTTCTACCTTATGTCATTGATGGGGTTAAATGTGGTGGCCCTGAAGTGTAAAATAATAAGAACAAATCACAAAACAAATCAGCAAACAAGAATACACAAAAAAATAAGAAAACATCATTACGGAACACAGAAATAAACCAGAAAACTAAATGACGAAAAAAACAAAAAAAAACAAAAAAACAATAAATCAGAAAACATGGCAAATACAAAACAATAACTAAGTGGAAAAGACAGCAACATGAGACAACGCACCAAATAAAAAAGGCAAGTAAAAATACAAAAAAAACAATTAAACATCACACAGATTGTGTTTTTTTTAGTTTTCTGTTATGATTTATTATTATTTCTTTTATTATCTGTTTTTGTGTTGTTCATTTGTTTATTTCTTGTGTCTTTGCTATCCTGTTTTGTTTTCTCTTTTTCTTTTGTTTTTTTATTTTGGACGGTTTCAATTTTTTTTGTGTCTGTATATTTGTTGTTGTGTTGATGATTGGCTGTTTCCTGTTTAATTTGTTGTTTTTTATGTAGTGTTTTTATGTGGAATTGTGGTTTTATTTTTGGAATTTTTTGTAGTTTGTTTTTATTGGTTAGTTTTTTAGTTATTGCTTTGTACTCCTATTTGTTGCTGTTGCTATTGTGTTGTTATGTTTTTTCTGCATTTTTTTAGTGTTGTGTTTTTTGTTTTGTTGTGGTGTTTTGAATTTCTGTTGTGACTAAATTTGGAGTTGCCTGTCCTTATAGGTTGTTTGCATTTATTTGCTGCTGTGTTTTCTTATTTGTTTGGGCTCTTTTGTGTCCTTGTGTATTATTTACTATTATGAGTTTGAATTTGTTGCTGTGTTTTAATCACAAAAATCAGTACACATATACTTCTGTTTTATGTATTTATTTTCATTATATTCATCATACATTTAGTGCTTTGAATTTTTCCATCACTTTACATTATCATATGCATATGTACTGTGCTATTCCATTATTACAGTGTTTTGCTAATTACATTTTTGCTTTATTGATTTTTTTTTTTTTTTACATTTGCTGTGTGTTTAAACATACCTGCCAATACATGAATATCCTTTGGGATTGAATATGTTTTTTGTTCATCCATCACACTTAAAAACTTGACTAATTCTAAAATGTATTTGTTTTTTTCCTTCAAATTGATTTTATAGAAAAGAAATTCAACACTTGTACCTAATTGAGCAGTAAGGTAGAGTAGGAGACAACAAAAAATCCTCACATTTGAGAATCAGGACACTACACATAACCTTTTGTTGGAGTGATTGCTTAAATGATGAATTAATTACCAAGAGAAGATGGTGAAAGTGTTGGTCTGTCACAGCTTGATACGCAGTTTGAACAGCCCAGGAACTCAGTGTAAGATTTTAGACACTTTAACCCTGAAGTAGAAGCTGACTGTCAGATTTAAAAAAGGTTAACTCAGTGACTTGCAACAAAAAATATGGTTTTATGTTGAAAGTTATTTAGTGGTGCTTTATTTTTGTTGAAGTCTCTCTCAGCCCTTTTTGTGCTTTATTTGGTCTGTTGAGAAATGTGTGTCTTTACTTTAATAGTCGGCTTATTTCCATAAGATAAATAAAAGGCTGTATTTTTGGTGCCCACACACTCCTAATGAAGACTTGTTCATAAACTCAATTATTTTTCTCTTGGTTGACTGTTTTTCTATTTTTATAATCATTTGTGTATTAGTTTGTGTGGCTGCTGCACTTATGTTCAGCGATAGAGGAAAGCTAATGAGCAAGGTGGTGGGTTTGATGTGGGAGGGAATATAATCATGTATTTTCACACTGATGTGATAATAACAAGAAATAATAAAAGTCATGAAATTGTTTAGCTTAAAGACCTACCTTTTCCCGTATTAATAAATTCCCTTCTTAAAGTGTTTTAAAATAAAATTCTTTTGCTGACTTACACTTTCTTCCTCATTGAATCTTAAATGAAACCTGCTGTCAAGCCCTCCTTAGTTACTGTTTCTAGGTACGACAAACCCTGATTGTACCCCTCCCATTAAAACCTTTAAAATGCAATGCAGCTTGATTAAATTTTATTTCTATATTTTTTTCCAATAATCTTGGCCCTAGCTAAAAAATGAAGACAAGGTACAGCGTGATACCTCAAGCCTCTTGAGGCTATATGACTCATGTTTTGCAAAAGAGATAAACAAGATATATAAACAGCACCAAAATGTCATACAAACCAGCCTTTAAGCTAAATTGTTAGTTGATGTTAAAGAGTCCAAAAATATTCTTTTTCAAGTTTTATATGCCCCTTAGTGGGTTTCACATGTCTCCTCCATGTGATAGAGTACTTCCATTTGCACAAGACAAAAAGTCTGAGGAATCAAGACTTCTCTACGCTTTTTAAAAAAACAAACTGACAAGTACAGGTTTAAAATTGAGTGCAACATTGTAAAATTAACTGAAAACCTTTTACATAAAAAATAAATATGAAGCCCCTATGAAGTGATCAAAATATTCCAGCATTAACAGAGAAAGATGGCACTGCCTTAATTTTGTTTTAGGAGGAAATTAAGTTGTTTTGATGGTGAATTTTACGAAGCAGCAAAAGATGCAAAGCCCCAGAATCTGTGCTGTGAGATTTCAATGACCCATATCAGACCAGGATAGAATAGTATCATTGCTTTATCGTCAATTTGTTGAAAATGTTTTAATTATGCTTTTGTTACAAGAAAAAAAGTAGTATGATATACAAAAATGTATAGAAGGGTTAAATTTTAGATCTATATTGACTTAAGTAAATTACAAGCTTGAGGGGCCTTTGACATTTTTTTATTACTGCATAATGTGCCAAAGTCCACGTGTCTGTGAAGGCTCGTCCAATTTTATGACTTTTTCATATCATCAAGCATTAAAATAATGAACATTTTATCACTTTTGAAACATGGTGTCTTAGAACAAAGAACATCTTTTAAAGCTGAATGCACTTAAATACTTTAGATATTCTTAAACAATAAGACTGTCGGAGTCTGACAGCAAGTTTTAAGAACTGAAATACAAACTATTGCCCCCTAGTGGTGTACAAGACTTCTATTTGTGACCGAACCTGTATTTCCCTTGTTTGAGAACTATGTCAAAAATTAAACAGTTTAGATTGTGAATACTATTTTGTTTTCTTTACAGAAAAAATATTGACATGTAGTTTTTGGTTTGTTGTTTAGCTGAGAAAATACAGAGATATAACTTTGGTTATAACTCCTTATTTCTCAGCCCTACATCATGTACACATTTGTATTATTTCAGGCCAGTTTTCAGATTGTCTTCATGAGCTTCTGCTCTTTTTTTTCTTATAAAGAGAAACTATCACACTATTCACGAGGAAGGTGCCATTAGACCAGTTTATCAGCTTTGTTCAGCCACATCAACTTCATTCTCTACTTTTCAAACTGAACATCAACATTTTAAAAACATCTGTTTTTTTGGCTTGAGTTACCCTGACACACATTTTTTCTAGAGTAAATATTTGGTTAATGTCCAGTGAGGAGATTTGTGCCTTTTTTAGAATCCTCTGAAGCACAGAGGCTAAATGTCAGAAGAGATCGAAATGCTGATTATTAACACAAAACATGGACGTTTCTACTCCCCTATCCTGTGCTGCATGGATGCCATCTTATGTGAACTTGGCTTCACTCAGCCAGTGGAAATATGACAGTATGTTGCACATGACTCTTGAGACTATGACTGGTATTCATGTCACCCTCTTAACCTTGTAACTATGACAGACAAAATGTTCAGCTCTGGTTATATAACTGCAGCTACAGACGTCATCGTCCTTGCTGCCATCGCTGATCTCTTGCTCCAAAGCACACAGTCATTGTGCTCGCTAGCTTCAGGCTCAGACCCACCAGGGCATGATTAAAACATTTAGCTGCTTTTTTTTGACTGGAAAAATAAAAGATCTCTCCGTCTTTTGCCTTTAAGACATGTCTGACTGTGTAAATTTGCTCTCCTTCATTTATTTATTCTATGAACAGAGTGATAAAAATCTGAACATTATGTGTGAAATCCTTTTAAAGACACAGCAGTTCTACACAAAGGTCTTTTTAAGAGAACTGTATTTGGTTCACCTGAGGGTGCTGTCCTCGACTCACAAAGAAGTGGAGATGTCATTTCCATCAATAAGAAGCACTGAGTATGAAGTGAAATTAATTCAACCTCTGTTTGAGTAGCAACCCTCAGTGTTCCCCACAGGAAAATCTCCAGTGAAGGTGGGTGGGGCGGGGGTCATGCTCAGTTCGTCATGATCGACGCAAACGCTCCACACACTACAGAGAAATGTGCCACACTTTGGATTCGCAAACACAGCAGCGTTTACATGTTTTTGACATATATGCCAGTTTAAAGTGCAACTGTCTCTGGTCAAAGTTGAGCCCCAGTTAGAAGTTTTTAACTAAGAATTTGATTTTAGTCATAAAAACACACACAAAAGGTTTTTTTTTCTGCAATACTATTGATGTGGCATCTTGCTTGGGTGTCCTCTATAAAGTGCCAGGTCACACATTGCCGATAAAGAATTACATCAATGCAGAGATGTTAAAAAGAAAAGAAAAAATCAGTACCAGAGGCTGGCTGCAGAGGCACAGAAATCACATTCACTTCATGTTAAAAGACAGTTTTACAGCCAAAAAATGTTCATTTACAGCCTGGCTCAAGATACAGGTTTGTTTTACTTCTTCTTTTCTTTATGTCCTCAAAGTTTTTTGTTATATTTTTTTGTTTCATTTTGTTTTTATTGACTTATGCTCACCACTCTATTGTTTACATTTTATTTATGATGGCTTAGGGTAGGGCAGCTTGATTATGGCAAAAATTGTAATTGCAATTATTTTAATATTGAGTTAGTCTGTTAAACTTGACTTTTAAAATGCAGGTAAAAATGTGAGTTTGACTAAAACTATCCTATTATAGGGTCACCATTATAACTGACCTGCTGACCCAGATGTGTGATTGACAGGCTCTGGTCCAGCTGATTGCACTTTCTTCTGGCCCACTCCAGACGGTTTAAACACTGCCTTGACTAACTTAATAAACATAATTCACGTTTGTATAAAGTGTTCTTATTAAATGCCTTTTATTTGTGACATGCATGTGTCACAGTTTGAAAGCAGCAGCTTCACATCGGTCACTGTAAGCACGCTTATCCTGCCTCTCGTGCTGCGTTGGCATTATTTTAGATTCACCTCACCGTTCCTGTCTTCAAATGTATCAGCTGGTGGGTGTATAGGACAGCAATCAGAAACTTGACGTCAGTGGTGTCACTGCCTGTTCAAGTCCACAGCTGTAAACTGTACCAACCAAACAAACTCTGTTACAGATCATTGTGTTTGACTACAAATTGAGCAGAGCTTGACAGCCATTTTTGTCTGCTTTCAGATTACCGATGAACTTTATGGATAAGTTTAATCTATTTTTTTCCAGTGTGAAGTATAGAATGTGTATAACATGTGCGGAGCTGTAAACACCTTGTCAAAATTAGGGTACACTGGCTGTACATCATTTTTTAATCTACAGCCTGATGCCGCACACGTACTTGTTTGGGAGAAGGGACATGTCACTATCTGATGTCTATAAATCAATTTTCACTGATGCATCTTAGGCTTGTGCTAAAAAAGTGATTTGGTAATTGCCAATATGTGCATTAATACAGATTTTACAGAATTGCCCTATATGCTGGTATGTTGTAAAATATGCCTTGGCTAACATCACCAATGGTTTGGTTTAAAAGGCCAAATTGCATGCTGTAGTGCATGTTGTAAATTTATAAAAACTTTTAAGATCCCTGAAGACCTGAAAATGAATGTCTAATGTTGTAGGGTCCTTTGAACCTTGTCCTTGCTGTTGATGTTTTAACAATAAAGAACCAAGGTTGATATAAATTCTTAAAGGGCATAGTTAATGTCCACAGTTTACTGACATTGTGATACGCATCATATCGTGAGGTTGCTGGAAATACTCAGTGCACTAGTGCATGTATATTAAGACATGGGCAGCACTTCAATAAAATTGTCTTATCAGGGTATGACCATAGCTCAGCTTAACTGTTCATGTGAACACACTTACTGAAGCTTTTATATAAATATGGTTCCTAAAATGGATGAAGTATTTTTTTCTTTTAATTCAACTGAATTGAATTTAAAGTTAAGGATATGAGTTATGCTTTATCAGGTATATGGCTAATATCACTGCAATACAGCTTAGCCTTAGGTCAGGAGGGTAAAGCTTGCCTCAGCTCTACCTCTTTGATTGTTAGCCGTGCTCTGTGCTTGACACAATTACAAGGTCACAGGTATCTGCACAGCCAGTGTGACGTCACACTTTCAGACACTCCCCTTCACGGAGGTCCTGCGCAATGGATTTTTGCTTGACAGTGGAAACAGACGCAGATGTGGACAACAATAATACAGCAAACTCCTACTGCTGTCAGTAGTTGAAAAATAGGCTATTGACATATATATTTTATATATTCTTATACAATATATACTTCTTTATCTGTCTGTCTCTGGCAACATTGTCCTCGCAAGTATATTATTGTCCTCATCCTTTCTTGGATAAACAGGGTAACTACTCTTTGCTATTATCCATGTAATCAACAAATAATCTTTTTCACTATCTTTCATTAACCATGCTATAATCCTGACTATTTTGACACTGCTCCATGGGATTTGGGAGAATATTGGTTTGCGACCAGGAGAAAGCCGCAGTAGTCGAGTATAAAAACACCAAAGACTTCTGTATGATAATTTGTTTCCGTGTCGTTCATCCATGTGGAAGCATAACTGAGCCATTAGGCTGATCCAAAATTACCTTGAGACATTATTTTTAGTTTAGAAGCTGTTGGGGATTGGACCCCCTTTAGTAACTGATCTAAGTCACTCATGCTTTGTACAGTGTTGTCTTCTGTCTGAATGTTACGTTCTGATCTGCTACAAAATGTCTGTCTGCTTTAATCCAGTCAGTACTTCTCAAACCCTGGCTGCTTTCTATAGCTGGTTCACAGGACAGGTTAGGCCTTTATGTCTCTTCCACCACACAAGGTCACTTCCAAGAATTGGGTGTGGCTTCACTTTGTATTTGGGATGAGGAAAATAAACAGTTTCACAATACGTGTGGGCCCGGCCCCTTGTGTGTGACCTATATGTGATTCAGATCTTGAGCTCAGGGTGTTGGCTGCATGTGCATTAGGAGGTGATGGTTTGTTTTGGTGGAGTAAACACACATCACAGCAAACGACCATTAACAAGCATGTCAAGTCGGGGTGCTGAAAAGATGATCGCTCTCCCCAGATGGATTTCATGTTGTCTGATCTTCAGTGGGCCACCTGTAATTTGTGATGTCTTAAAACAAAACCTGATTATGGCTCATGACACTGAACTGGATGATCAGAGCTCAAACAGCTCTGTAAGAATGGGCTGTCTTATCAAGTTGAGAAAGGGCTTGCAAAATGAACACAAAGTTTACAGATGAATGGTGGTACACAAAGTATTTCCTGATATTTTTTCTTTAATGAAATTAAAAAAAAAACCATTCCTGATTTCCCATTTGACACCTCTGTATTCTTCTCATATTGATATATCTCCCGGCCCTGAACCCAGAAAAAATAGCACATCATTTTTTAAATTTATAAACCAGCTCTGATACTTGATAAACTTACCTTGGTAGTTTTTCAGTAATGAACATTTTGTCTGTTTTAAATTTTTTATTTTGCTAAATTTGTTTACTGAGTTTCTTTTGAAAAATAGCAAAAAAAATTGTGATGTCTGGAGAGAAATTATGTTACTCTGTGTCCCCTGACATGATAGGTCAGATCAGGTGGTCTTAGGGCTGTAAAATGTATCAAATGTTTAAGATGTATTTATCTTTTCAAAAAAGATATAGAGCAAGAAATTAAAATCCTGAAACCAAATAATGTTGCTGACATTGCTTAACATACAAAGATTATAGACAAACACAGATCAATCCAAACAGCTGAAGAATGTGCAGGACCCCACCCTCCTGACCTACGATCAATATGCAAGGTGAAAAATTAGTCATCAAGATTTAGAAAAAAGAGAATGACTGAGAAAACCCTGTCTTGAATGCAGAAGGAGCAAAAACAGAAAAAAGTTTAATTTGTCACAGTATATATTTCATGTGAATATCCATTTTTTAAAAAATGGTGCCAGATAGATGCCACACCTAATGCTCAGTAAAAAGATAGTTTGCTGTGATAATCACCAACAGTAATTCACTTATTAATCACAATATAATCTACATGAAAAGTTTGGTCTGAATTGGGCATTACTTGATACATTTTGTTTTATTTAAAGACATTTATCCATCTATTAGCCACACCCCTTTTCCCTTTTGGGGTAACAGGGGGCTGGAGCCTAACTATCCCAACTATCACTGGTCAGAGGCAGGGTATACCAGCCAATCTCAGTGCTGACACAAAGAGACAAACATTCTACTCATTGTTCCACTATGAAGCCCTAAAGGTATTTATATTGTTAGTAAAAGTTCAAACTATACTGATATCTGTTTGATAATATGGAAGTCTAAGAAAGACAAGATATAGTAGGTAATTTTTTATTACAATTTTATTTAAATTTCTTGATTAAAAACGTAACAGAAAATGGTTGGGGTTTTTGTAGTTTTAGATTTTAAGGATCATCATATAGATTTTATCACTTTAAAACACAGAGTATTTAAGGCTATAGTAAATTCTGACAAACTCAAAATACTAAAATGTTGACAGTTTTTTGAGCTATTTAGATAGTGTGTTGGAGTTTGTCTGTAATTTTTGAAAGTTAAAAACAAAACAAAAAACAAAACAAAAACAAATCCAGTAACAGGTGTTGCTTCTGACTTCTGGTCTTATTACATCAAACAGGAATTACTTGAACCAGAATAATAACATGCTTATATTCGAGCATAGGGACAACCATTTGTGATTTATCTCCCAGCCCAGCATGGCACTCTCAGAGCTAAAAGGGACTTGCTCAAGGACCCTTCAGCAGTGTGAGTGAATTGTGAATCATTATCAGTCAAGCCTAATCTGGTTTCAGTTTTATGAGCTGTTATCTTCAATAATGTGCACACATGCTCCCGCTCACAGAGATTGTGAGTGATCTGGCAGCTGAATTAGACATACTTCCCTGAACTTTAGTCAGGTATCTGTGTCAAAACACAGCAAATGTGAAAACTAGTTATTGTGATTGTGTTGTTTTTCCTCCAGAAGACTAACGATCCAGCTCTTTATCATTAAAAATGCAGATGTTATTAACCCACTTTTATCGTCAGGCATCTATTGTGATTAACTGTGAGCTCATTTTTTTCCCATGATGGCCCTCAGGTGAAAAAGAAGCCGTCTACTGCTGCTTTTTTGTCCCGATGAAGTGTTAATTACCTTTAAGATATATTAAAAATTCATGACTGGTTGTCAATAATGTCTGCGTTTTTAATCAGGGAATGAAAAATGTCTTCAGTCTCTTGCTTTTAATATTAAAAACCCAATCATCACATTGATTTGTTTATTCTAATCTGGATTTGATGCACATGTTCGTTTTTCACTTACTTTTATTTCATCTTCTTTTAGCAAATGCAAACATACTCCTGTTCATTTTTTTATTGATCCACTACTTTATCCCATTAACTTATACCTCTTTCATTAATACATCACTGTGGTCTATGCACAGTTAGTTCTGAAGCATGTTGCACCAGCGAAAGTTCAATTTCAAGTTATGGTGTGAAGTCCAAATTTAGCCCTGCAGTGAAACTAGTAATGTCTTTTTGTTGCACCTTGTATGCTAGGGCTGTCACTTGTCCCAAAAATTAAGAACCTCCGTCTGCAACACAGGCACTCTGCATTTTGCTTGGATCATTTTACCATTTACCTCTCTCAGGGCCACCTCAGGATTTCCTTGGTCTTTTTTTGCACCTTTGACAGGGGGGCTGCTGGGGAAGATGGAGTTTCACTGCTGAACACTTGAATGAAAGGCCAACAAATGGGCCTGTGGATTTGTTGTGGAGGAGGAGTAAGCCAGCTGCTTTGCACATTATCAACACAGCCTGAACTTGTGTCTTATTGTGTCATTGGTGGTATGGAGCCCAAAATACTTCCATGAAGTGACTTCTCCTGTTCTCTATTTTCTCGAGGTGTATTCCTGTTGTTGAGGCCGAAAGAGCAAAGGATGATCAGGTTGCACTGGAGATGCCCTCTGTTGGGGTGGTTGGGTGTTCTGTTCCAGGCACCTTTACGTGCTGTAGAACTGTAAATTTTCTGTTTGAATGTTTATTCAAAGTTTGAGTGAGGAATTTTAACACAATGATCTAACAGATATTAGGATGTTGAGTATAATATAACAGCCCTAATGGAGACTAGTAGGGTATAACATTCAGACTAAGCAAAATATAGTTTCTGATATGACCATTTAACTTTATTTGTCCAATCATTTAAAAGCTTTTTTTTTTTTTTAGGAAAAAACAATGGAGCCCCTGGAACAGCAACTAAAATGTACAGACTAACAGCTGAAAATAACTCTGCATAACTGCCTTTAATTGATAAACGGTATGCCACCGAAAATGTGGGTAATTTATGCCAAAATATCGTGATAAGAAGTTCACTAAAGCTGACAGCCGACAGAGAATATATAAACAGTAACAACATGCAGGGAAAATTGGTAACAACATGAGATATATTAACATTTTTTTTTTTTTTATAAAGGACTGAAAATATCTATGCTGACAGAAAACAACAATGAGAGCATGAAAGTCATCATATAATTCTGTTGGATATTATCTATCAAAAAGATCCTGCTGACTCTTAACAGCCCCTTAATGGTGCGTTTCCACCAAGCAGTACGGACCCTCTGCTCCTCCTTATCCATCAAGTGACCCCAGCATTATAAACAGTGCACTATGGCAACCATATTTTACAGAGGACTTTTGATCTTTTGACTACTATTTTTTAGCCAATTTAAGTTATAACTTACAGTATGCTCATGGTGGGTTCTTGTTGGGTTTGGTTTGAGTTTCACACGGCGGAAGTCAATCTACATATATTAAAAAAAAAAATATATATATATATATATATATATGTATACATATAAATATATATATATATATGTATAACAATTTCCTCTATTGTTTTCTCTGTTGTTACAGTGTTTTTCACAATTGCCCACTTGCTTTATTGTTTTAGTTCCTGCCTTTGCTTCATGAGTAAATAAAATAGCTGAAGCTAGAATTTTCCTTGGGATCAATAAAGTATTGATCTGTCTACCCATCAACTTATTTAACTTTTTTTTCCTCAAAGAGATTATTCTTTTCCTTTTTACAAGCAGCTTTTCTCTGTAAAAAGAAACTTTAATCGAACACAAGTGTCCTTTCAGGGTGAAGCTTTGAAAATATGGACTACAGCGTGTCATAAAAGGGAAAATGAAATGGCAATAGATAGGAATGGAGACATAAGGTCATTTTTTCCATGGACTGCTAGCAAAAGACTGAGTTCACCTCAGTGTCTGCTTGAGATTTCAGAGGCTTTTGCTTGTGAATTCACAACAGTGATATTACTCTGGTTATGGCTTTTGTTTCTTTGGGGACATTATAAAATGATTAGGAGTCGTTCCACTGCCAAGAATGTAATCAAAGATGTAACCTCTGATGTGAGCCGGAGACAGCGGCACTAAGAAAGAGCTGTGTTGCCCTTTCCACCCATGCCCTAGAATTGTGACCCACATATTTGCTCACACACTGCCTTGGGTAATTGCATCTTTTTTTTTTTTTCCTGAGCAGCAGCAGACAATAACAGGCCTAGAATAATTCTGTGATTCATTTAGAATTGTGGAAAGAATATAATTATGAGGAAATTTGAGAGTAGATCTACCTGGTGAAATGGTGTTTGCTTTACACGGCTGCTTTGTCATTGAAAAGGATTCGGCCACCCACAATGAGGCTGCGCTGTGTGGTGAATGTGTAATTACAAGGCTCTGTGGGATGAGGTATCACCAAAATCATTGACAAATGTTCATGTTAAAGCGTCAACATCCAACATGGAACAAGTGAAAGAACCCTACGGAAAATGTACAATTGGACTTGAGAGGAGTAATCTGGCCGCCCTTATGAGTAACAGGAGCAATTCATCTTATTTTACTTATTTAACAGTTTATAAGGTTCCCTTAATTGTACTAATTTAATTTGAATCGGAGCCTACATGTAATTATACCATAATAACTGGCTTATAGAGGGGAAAATACTCCCTGTTCTACACATGGATTGTTAAGAGAAAAAGGTAAAACCACCATGATGTAAATCAGTGGCTTGTAGGCAGCAGTCTGAAGCTTAAATTCAGGGTTTAGGTCTTCATGAACATGTTCTTGAAGTGACTTGCAGGACAGAGTGGACATTTGGTGCAGTGCAGGTAGTTTTGAAAGCAACTTGTCAATCAGAAGCAGGGCATGCTTTACAGTACATTCTGTTATATGAACGAAGCCAAATTGGAAGTCACTCATGTGTCCACTGGAAGCTGGCTGCTGAAGAACCATAAGTCAGACACACACTAAATGTTTACACAGTGATTTTTCCAACAGAAACATGTTTGGCCTACAGCCTGGTTAAAAGAACAAATAGTCCTTAGTAGCTCATGTCTTGGTTTGGATATTATGAAGGATAAAAGTTAATAACAACAACAAATGTGGCTGGTCTGGCAGATGGTTGTGTATGTTGTTGCTGTTCGATGGAAGGCTTTAAGTCCTGCCAAGGGATAGAAATCAAAAACAAATTCCAGTTGAGAATCTATAACAAATAGCTCAAGGAATCGATATCATATGTCTTTTTGCTGAATGTTTCCCTTATCAATTCCTCCCGCTAAGGTCTAGATGTGTTGCAGATCAGTGAGGTCTCACTCCCATCTGGGGCAGTCAGCAGAAACAACAACAGAGTCAGAAAGGTAGTAATGGTAGATAGGAGACTGAAGACGGCAATAGAGTGGCTTCAGTTGACACAGTATAATGCTAGTTGCACAATGTCCTGTGTCTGTGTGGTTTCAAGCAAGGGTGGCAACACCAGAAACTTGCTTGTGTGCCATGTGTTTGAGGATGTTCACACAGAAACCTATAGATCTGCTTTTTTCACTCAGAAAATCCAAAGGAACTTATTTGGTAATCGATAAAGAATCTGATTGATAATTCTGTTGTGATATGAGAGAAATCCCCATAAACAAAGTAATGGTAAGGGATAATCAGCTAACATGAGCTTGCAAGCATCATGTTAACATTAGCAGAATCAGGAGCAGTCTATGCTACTGTTTATTTAAGATGGAGCTCTCTAGAGGTACAGTCTTGGCTTGTTCCATTTGCAAGTAGTACATCCAATTCAAAAAACCCTCTTCTGTTCAGGAAAGTAGAAGTTTAACAAATCAAAACATAGTTAAAACACACAAGTGACTATGAAGCAGCCTGAAACTTCTTCACAGTCTAAAACAGAGAAGTCTATCTTGCCCACCAGGGGGCCGGTTGAATCACTGGCTATGTTTATATGCAGTCAATATTCGGGTTAAGATCAATATTCCGGTTTCTGAAACATTCGGAATAACCCAGTATACATGCTTGAGCAAACAGGGTTATTCCTCTATGCATAGTATTCCGAACAAAACAGCGACGCACGGAGAACATCATGACGCAATGTGCGTCATTTCTGCTTCTTCTTCCTGTATCCAATAGCAACGAGAACAACAGCAGCAGCACGGTGGGTAATGAACGGCCCGGAGCAGCTAACAGTCGGCTTTGTTTGCGCTTTGGTGCTGGTACTGACCCACCACCAGTACTTGACACTATATCTTTGTCAGTTTCTTCATTAATTGAAGACGAGAACATGAAGAATTAGGAAATCGAGCCGGAGCTGTGCCATGTTACAACAAGTACTTCCTGTACTCAAAAGACCAAGATTCCTTGTGAGAAGGACATGTGCAGAACACAACTTAATGTTCCTTTCGATGAGGATATCCCGATCGGCGTATACATGACCAGATATTCGGGTTAGAAAAGGAGTAACCCAGGGGTGACTTTCGGGTTTTTAAAAAACGGAAAATGAGCATATTCCGGTTTTTCAAAAGGTTTTTTAGTGATTACATGGCTGCATGCAACCGGGTTATTGCTAATATTCCGGTTATGAAAGGTTTAATGGCTGTATGTAAATGTAGCCACTGTTTCAAGTGACATGAAGGCTATCAGTATAGCCTTTTGGCTTCAAATCACTGTCTAATATTTGTACAAGACAGTCCGTTCTTGAGGCTAGCAATTTAGACCAGAAAGCCACTAAGAAACACTTATTGGAAGGATTGGATCAAATGGATAACATAGTAATTTTATGATTTATAAAGACTTTTATTTGCAATATGATACATCTGGTGATCAGGAAGAATTCAGGTTTAAGGTACTTGGGGCTTAAACTAAGAGCCAGTTCAGTTTTTACAGCCCTATATTCTAGTGAAAGCTAGGAAGTGTAACGAATTGCAAGAAAACTACTTATTCTAAATACACAAATACTTTTTGAACTTGCACTCAAATGTTCCCAATGGATTTGCATAATTTAGATCAGTGGTGGGCAACTGGCAGCCTAGGGGCCACATTCAGCCCCCCTACTCCGTCATTGCAGTCCACCAATCAATTTCAAATATGAAAATATGTCAATTATGCTCTAACCTGACACACCAGATGGACTGTTCAGTTTATTTCACGAGTCCATCTTGGAAAGAAAACATAGAAAGTGATTTGGAAAGGGCAGAACCTTACAAAGCATATCCGGCAGGTGATTGAAGGTCAAACACATTCATTGTGGGCTTTAAAATAATGTAGCAGGCAGGTGCTACTGTGGTGGTGGGAGGGACAGAACATGAGCCACTTTGCAAAACAAACTCTTGGGAAAATACATCCGAAGCATAGTGAAAATACCGCTTCTATTGAGAGGTTCGGAGTGTTGTTCTTGTTTGGAAGAAATGCAGTCAAGATTTGATAAAACTGCTACTGAAGCTGTCAGCATCTATGCTAATCTCCGTTCGAGCATTCACTTCCTGCTGTCACCTCACTAGTAGCTCCAACCTCTTCCTTGTCTAAAGGACGCTGAATGGGCAAGATGGATCTGCCTGATTACAGACATTGAATCAAGCTAATTAATCTGCACGGCAAGGTTAGCTTTGCTCTTGTTAGCATCATCAGCTATCAACGAAGAAATTCAGTTGATGATTTTGTTTTTGTCATTATTTGCTGCCCTGTTTGAATGTTCAGGTCTGATGTTGCAAATGTTCCAATGCTCTTAAAAGAGGAACGATTTCCTTTGGGGCAAGAGAGGTTTTATTCATTCATTCACCCATTAATTCAAAGAATGATCAATTTTACAACCCTGTTCTTATCAGCAGTTTAGTTTTCTAAATGACCTAAATGATTATCTCTTTAATTCTGAGTTATACTTCTAACTTAACTGATCTTTAATTCATAAACAGAAATAGAGAAGGACTCTGTGTGGATGGTTTATATTGGTGCAGTAATGGAGCTCTTGTGGGAAGGCTCGTGTGTTTTTGCCTTTAATTCGCAGCAGGTGAGGATGTGTTGAGCGTCTCGGTGACAGGATCGTCCAGCGGGTAGATCTCTGTGAGTGCAAGGGTTCAGCTGTTACCCAGGAGGGGATTAGTGTGAGGCTGCTGTTTGCTCCAGACCGGCAGCGCTCGTGGGAACTGTCGAGTATAAGGGCGGGACAATGTCGTTTTTCTACCCACTGGTGCCTTTTTTTCCATAGGTTGCTCAATGGAGGAAAATGCTGTAACAGGGGTGAACATCCCTAATGGTGCCCTCTGTGATGTTTTTTTCCAATTTTTCTTTCTTTGCTGTTGGGTAACAGCTGAAGTTGTCCTCCAGCTACGGTGAACTGCGGGGTTCAAAATGTCCTTGACCTGGACGTTGTGTAACTTGCTGACAGTAAGAGTGGGCTGAAGACTAGTTAGTGAAAATGAGAGGCCATTTTTTGTAATCAGGTGATTTTCTGTGATTGCTGCTGGATGAACATCTGCTGCTGGTGTTATACTTCAATCCTCAGAGAAGAACTAACAGAGGCAATGGTTAAAGGCTAAGCATCTGCAGTGTCAGTCTGTTCAGCTTATGTTTAGGTTATACATTAACACTACAAATGGTCTTAAATAAAGGGTTTCTGTGAAGCCTTTAAAATTTTAAAAGTTGATCAATTGATTAAGCAAAATGTAAAGTCTTCTCAGAGACTTGATATGTCTTCAATGTAAAATACATGATGTCAAATTTCATGGCTTGTTTTCATTGTTAATAATCACTCAAAGAAGTTCAGCATTTTTTTTCATCCTCTGCTCTTTGAAAAACATTATAGTTTTTATCTTAATAATTTAATAGCAATTAAAGTAATGCTAGTGATGCTAAAATAATCTAATTATGCATTTTATTGGGTTTTGAACCTCTTAAGTGTTTCGTTTTTTTAGTTTGATTTTGATTTTGCCTTTAAAACATTGCATTAGATTAGATACTTCAATAACTGCCTCTTGCATTGATCCAGTCTGTTTTATGTTATTCCTCGATGATCAGGAATAACATAAACCACAAACCAAGACTTATCAGCTGTGTTATATTAATATATCAGTGTAAGACATAGAGCACAAATGAGTCACCAATGTATGCATGTCTCCTCCTTATGATGGTACTTCTATACACAAGACAAAAAAGTTAGTGGCAATTTCCCTCTTGTGCTATTTACAGTGCTGGTTGCCTCCAGCAACAATTTGGTTCTTGTTTCAATAGCTGTTGAAGGTCATTGGTTCGTGGTAGCAGGCCTCGTGCAGAGCAAAAACTGATGACAGAATTCAGAGATGCTGGGAAACCTGGAGCTAGCTGCACCAAACTTACCAATTACCTGAGAGTAGCTGGTTTACAGCCTATTTCAATTTAATGGTTGTTTGCAATAAATTGCATACTCATTTTTTTGTCTCACTCCCATTTCTTCTTTTTGCATTTTGAAGCTCTACTTAGAATCTTCTTAAGGTCAAACAGTGCAAAATGTAAATTCTTGCAATTTTTCAACTGGTCTTAAAACTTTGATCAGGAGTTGCTTGTGGCCTTTTATACAAATATCTGCCATTATTAGCTGAATGTAGGGTGAGTAGATATGGGTTTCACATATTTATGTGCTCTGTCACATCAATTTAACGCTGACTAAAAGATGTAATTCTAAACGTCAGCATCAGTTTATGCTAAAATCTGATTTTAAACATGTGTGGTAATGGTATTGATATCACGGTTAAAATTTTGATTTCTGATATCACTATTTGATGGAAAGTTTCAATCAGTTCAGTTTTTCATTTTATGTTCTTCCCGAAGATATTATTCAAGTGCTGGCTTTATACGAATTATTCAGAGCAGTAAATGTGCACAAAAAAACACTATAAAGTGTAATCACTCACCAACCCTGCATAAACATCGTTTAAATTGACCTGAAATCAAAAACATTTCTTAATAATTGAAAAACAGAAGCATTTCAACAGTAAATAAGTTCTTAAGCTCCATTATAAATCATATGTCTGTGTGTATATTATTGAAAAGGTTTCAGTTGTTATAATGAAGAATCAGAGCAAACAGCGAGAGCCTTTTCCCTCCACTTCATTAATATTCATCAGTCCAACAAATGGGTTTCTGATGTGCGTATGAAAAATCTCCCAGACCTGAAGGAAAAGGAAACGAGTGGCTTTATGGACGTAACCACCATGGTTTGGGGGGGAGTCGACACCACACATTGTTACCATGGGAACACAGAGCGAACAGCAATGCCACAGTTTAATTAATGACAGTCAGCGCTTCAGCAGAGGACTGCCATGACATCATCAATAGCAGATATCACAGAAGTAGCTAAGGGCAATATGTCTGAGTGATTATGACAATAATCCAGTTTTTCCCACTATGATGTAAATGAAGGCAGCATGAACAAAGGTAGAGGACGTTAAGCATCCAACTCGGAGCATTTATTATGTAGTGAGGCCTGCTTTCCAGCACTAAATGTCATCTCATCATCCAATAGCATGACCTACATAAAAGAGCGGAACTAATCTCTATGTAGGCGGATGGTGAATAATGCAGTAAAATGTGGGAGATCTTTATGAATCTTAGATGTCTCACACTTGTTGGTTGCTGGCAAAGCAACAATTTATTTTAGAATAATCATCCTTCATCACTCTGCCGTTGTTTGCTCTCTATTAAATTGGTTTGTTGATGTGATGTGAGAACTCCTATAATTCCATGCATTAATGACATGATTATTTCATGTTTTTGGATGTTTTCTATGAAAACAGCTGCTCTTTAGTGAACTCGCTGTGATATTTATTATTTGTTGTGTTCTATAAAAGGGAAGAACTTTAAATGGATTTGATACAAGTAAAATAAAACAGTAATAATATCTTTGCTGATACCATAACAACAGACAGTGAAGTCTGAAGCTGGGAGTTCACTGTGATTTTAAGGTGTTTCTGACTGAGTCACACGATGGGCTTTGAAACTGGGACAGATTTCAAATGACCTTGCAACGTTGTTGTGCAGTGTACAGGGATCATATTTCACTTGACATATTCATAGAGTTCCAAAAGGATTTATCTATGTATCAATAGGTCAATCAATCGATCAATCTTTATTTGTAAAGAACCAAATAATAACAAATGCCATCTCACGATGCTTTACAAAAGAGTGAGTTGATACCATACTCTTCTTCAGTCTATATATAAACATATATAGTATGCATTTTTAATCCATTTATTTATGTTTTATGTTTTATACAGTATGTATATGTGTATTTTATGTATATATGCGTATATGTGTGTCCATAAAATGAAGAGTTTGTCTTCAGCTTGCTCTATTGTAAAGTGTCTTGAGATAACACTTGTTATGAATTGGCGCTATACAAATAAAGACTGATTGATTGATTGATTGTAAAGGGTTTTTGTGTTTTCAGAGTGATGGTTGCTAACAAACTGTTTGCAAGGACTACAAAAATGGACGAACCCCAATGTCATAATGTTGATTTTTTTTAAGAAATGATCATTCATACACCATCAAATTGATCATTTGATGAGGAAGAAATGATTAAAAAAGAGGTTACAAGGTGATGTTATACGTATGAAATATAGTGACTGTTCCTTAACAGTTTGATAATAGTTAATACTCTTGCCAATTATGTACACTTCATATAAAATCATCATGATGATCACAGTGTGTTTGTGTCATGAATTGTTCTTTGCCACAGACGTAATTATCAGCAGTGATCCATAACAGTGAAAAATCCCATAGTGTTATGGTCATGGGATTCTAACTTCCTAGTTGGCCCGCAAAAATATATAATTTCTGCACCACTCTATCACAGTGCATGTGCAGTTGTCACATCACAGAACATGTGATGTAAGTCATGTGACTCAGTTTGTGTGTCAGTTGATAGAAACCAAAACCACCAATCTCCTCATACCTTCAAAGTTCATCTGACATCCCTATCAGTAGACTTGGACAAAGACCATACCATGCAGAATCTGTTTGGTTCCTGAACATAAAATTACACGTCACGTCAGATACAGCAGTGTTACAGTTCAAAGGGTGAGCGTGTTAAATTGAGACTTTCAGCTGATTTTTTCTTTCTTTGTTCTTTGTTTGATCATAAATGCTCTTTACATGCATCCCTAATGAATGTCTAAACAAAGAGACATTTTTAGATAAGGTATTCAAAAATGGTCCTGCCAGCACAGGCACACAGCATCTCAACATGATAATCTCTTAAAAGCGAAAAACATGGAGCTGCTTCTGGAAAGTTATCATGTTTATGCATTTGTGTGCATCACAGTTGCCGTAAGAGGGCAGCGGTGTGCAATGGAAATTTAATTTAAAAATGAGTTCAAGATCCAGTCTTAGTTATTGCACATTAAGGACAATTTTATCTGGAAAGTTACATTAAACATCTACATATATAACGCAGGAGGAAATACGTTTTTTTTCCACAATATCATTCAACCCTAATGTAAAACTATGAAGTGGCATTCTCAGGGTTTTGTACTGTCCTTGCCCCTTGTTAAATCCCGATCCTTTCTTTTTTGTTTACTGTTATCCAAAGACAACAATCAGTAAATGTATAGGTTTAAGCTGAAACCATGACATTATGTCACAAGCAGATTATCCATGAATCCTTAAAATGCCTCAGTACACATTATAGGTTCAAGTTCATGACATGTTTGAACAAATATTTTAAAGTTTCAAGGTTTAAGAATCTTGAAATCTTGAAACATAAAAAACATAAAATGTTTGAGATGTCTTAGATTTTAGATGGCACAGTGACTGAGATGTGTCCAATACTTTAAAAAAAGTGAGTTTAATTAGTGTTATAATTTTATTTTCCGTGCAGTTGATTTGCTTTTCAACATGATTTCCACAACTTGTACATCTGCATATCACTCCCACATTTGAAAGGGGAAGATAAGGAAATGCAAGTTCATAAAATTTGCCTTCAAAATATGAAATAATGAATGGCCTCTTGAAAGATGTACCAAAAATCTTTGAAAGTTTAGACAATGGTTATTTAAAAATCCTGAGCCCCACATTGAATAAAATTACAGAACAGTTTTCTTCATTTGGTCATAAAAAGAGCCTAAATTTGATATTATTCAGCATGCAGCAACTCTATAACAAGTTTCTCCTTAACTTATGTCATGTTGGGGCTCAAAAAGCATTGGCATGTAACAAAGGTTTTAAAATGAAGTATCTAGTAAGCCTGTTAAAGTTCCTAAAATAATTTGCCTGTGCATTTTGTTTTACATCGCCTGTGTAAACAGTATGCATGCATGCTCACATGAAGATGAAGAAATGTAGCCTGGAAATAATTTTTACTTCTTACATTAGGGATTCACAATATTAGTGTTAAAATATTGGAATCAGCAGAAAATAACTTATAAAGCTGATTATTGGTATTGGCAGGCGTGACAATTTTTCCCAAAATAACAGCTGATGTATTGGCCATACTTACCACCATACAGATCCCATTTAACAATGTAATACTGGCAGAATGTACAAGAGTGCCACAGTGCTTGATCTTATCATTAATTGATGTCTACAAAAGACAATAAGTTATCATTTATCTATATGCTAAATGTTATTTAACTCATTTAACATTGTTTCTCTTAGAACACTGTCACAATGAGAGGAACAGGTCAATTCTGCCTTAGTACAGACTTGGTATTTTTAAACAACAACAACAAAAATAATGATCTTTATTTATAAATAACTTTTTAAAATCATTGTTACTTTACTCACAGTGATACTTTACAAGGACAGTGATGATCAAAGCAAAACATACAAACAACACACAAAATTTGTATATGTTTGTGTCACTGTTGGATAAAATGTGTTTGTGAATATCGGCATATCTGATATCAGCAAAAATTCAGTATCATGCAGCCCTCACCTACATGCTTGTGGGTTTTCACAGGACTTAATGCCACTGTTGGCTTGCCATCATGTTCACAGAGATGATGCTAACATGCTGATGTGAAAAAGGTTAAGAGAACAAAACACTGTTTTGTTTTCTCTGACAGGACTTCAAACATCAAATGTATATCGATACTCAGAACTCATTTACAAAAATCCAAACAGCTTTTCATGAACTGTTTCCCTTAAGCTGACCCCCAGTTTTGGTTATCATTCTGTGGATTTGCATTGTTTTAGGAGTCCTTCCCTCTGTTGCCATTTATCTTTGGGATGTAGAGGGGTTACCATTTACTCACAGCTCAGACCAGAGAAAAAATTCCAACCTCTGCCTGATGCTCACTGGTTCAGTCATTGTAAACCACAGAGTGTGACAGTGACCGAGCAAAGTTTTCTTGATGAATTATCCTAATTAGACTTCCTCTTTTGGCTCAAAGGGAGGTGGATTCGGTGCCAGAGCGGGAAGTGTTTGATTTGTAAAAATGTTTGATGTGAGACCTTCAGAAGTTAACAGGGCATTGAAGAGCTAGAACATTTATTTTCTCTGTAGAAGCCAAGCACCATATAATCAAAACTGGAACTCAATTATTGTCAGAGAACACACACACTGTTGTGTGTACTGTAGATAGTGCTAACATGTTATAGCTGCTTTGCAAAAAGTGTTTGGACACTCAAAGGAAAGTCATCCTTTGATGACCAAGAGGGCCACATCAAAATTGCTGTCATTGCTGGCCAAAATTTCACTATTTGAAGGTACTTTAAGGAACAAATGTGCAAAGTAATCATAAAAAGTTACTACATCAACATTAATAATAAACTCAAACATAAGGAGCTATACTCCGTCTACTCTGTTACTCTGATGTCACTCTGTTATTTACCACCCTCTCATTTTTATTGCTTATGCTGAGTAGCCCGATGTTGCTTTGTAAAAGATGTATAGATGTAAAGTACATCCAGAGCCTGTAGTCAAATGGATAGTAACACCATTTCATGTTTTTGAATGAAATCATTTTTCTGTTTTTGTTCACCTGAGCTCACAGCCTGTTGAGGAAAGTGTCTTTGTCAGGGTTGATTGAGCACTTCCATTTCACTGATGATAGCCTTTTGTCCTTGTTTCAGGGGGTACAATACAAAGTCCTTACTCCTGTTGTGTCATGATCTACCCACTGTTTCTAAAACCACTTGGAGGTCATCCTGTGTTTATGGTGATTGGTTGCCCAATGAACTTCCACCTGATTTCATGCTCTGCATGTGCTGTAGGTTCAGCTGTAATGCACATTTAAAAGCTCACCTTCAAATTAAAATATAGTCACTGGAAAAAACATCATGATGATTTGGCTGTGTCCAAACCGCTCAGTTTCATCCACCCACCTGACTCTCAGGTCTCATGGAGCTGAGAGAAACTGGAACAGTCAGTGTGATCACACAGTGGGAGCTCCACAAAGAAAGGACCAGTGCGGCTCCTGAATGTGGACAATACAGTGGGGGGTCCTCTGTGTCTAGAGGTCCCGCTGTGTTCAGTCTGTCCAAAATATGATACAATACACATTTTCAACCTATATACAGTCAAATGCACCATTTATTATAGTGTGTGATTTAAAGTTATATTTCACATTAACTTCAGTATTTTCCTAATTTAAAAAAAACATCTTACCTTGACATGATTTAGGTGAAAATAGGATTATATTGCTATCTGTCAGATATGGTGGTTAAAACCAGTAAAACACAAAGTTTTTTTTTTAGATTTACATTTTTTTCAAGTATGTGAAAAATTCAGAATTCTGAAAAAACAAGTGGAATTGTGAGATAAAAGTCAGAATTGTGAGGAAAGAATTCAGTATCTTGAGACTGAAGTCGGAGTTCTGAGAAAAAAGTTATATTTCTGAGATTAAAATCAGAATTGTGTGAAAAATGTAAAAATTCTGAGATTGAAGTCAGAATGCTGCCTAATTTTGAGGAAAAAGTCACAGTCAAAAAGACAGAATAGAAAAGAAGCCAGAATTCTGTCTTTTTTCAAATAAAAAAGCTCATTCATTATTTTTAATTTTCTTTGGCCCTATCTTCCAAAGTACAAAAACATGGAAACAACAGCAGAAGTCCTTGAGACCAAATACTGATAAATACTTGTTTTTTAATCATCAAAACTTTCAGACAGACTCAAACACAATTTCTCAATTGTACCAAGCAGTGAGCATAAGGCATGGCTTTCTTTATTAACATTAACTACATTAATGTAAACAATATCATCTCACCTAGCAATAAGAGTTGCAAAGGTTTTTTCAGTATCAAAGATATTATCAATTCTAATTATTGATCCCTTTATTTATCAGGCTCCTGATCAGTTCCTGTTGGTTTTCTGTGTGGATAAAGTATGCCTACACAGGTTTTCTGTGTCAATGGCACATAACAGCCCTGATGTAAGATGTTGTGCTACTTTGACAAACATTTCAGCATGTTGCGATTGTTTCTACTCTGGCTTGAAATCACACTCATACAGGCCACCCGAGGTGCCAATCCAGAATCTTGCACCGTGATTGGCCTGTACATAACCTGGTCAGATGCACTGATGAATTTAGCCTCTACGGGCCCTGTAACTTTTAAAAATGTAACCAAAATAAAAATGAAATTCTTATTAAAGGCCCCAAAAACAGAAATAAGTCTTCATTTTCATTTTATTCTCATTTCGGCTGAAATGTTACTTCATTGTGTATTTTTGATCTTTCCCTTTACTGCATTGAAGGGTTGAATATTGTATTTGGCCTGGATATAGTTAAGAATTATTGATGATCATTGAATTTAGGCAGGTATGTGTCAGGTTAGATATATCTAAAAGCAAACTTAACCTGTTGGTTTGTCCTCTGCAGCCATTTTGTCACATCATAGGACACAAAATAGTGTCTGACAGAAACTCAAATGCCCAATCCCAATGTCCACCCTAAAGCCTCAGCACTGTGCCTTAACGGACTTAACTGGCAGCGTGTGAGTGTGTGAGTCCATGAAAAACTTGAGTAATGGGGCACAATTAAATGACATCACACATTCCCTGGAAAAAGATTAAATATTAAGGGAAAAAGCTCACTGAGTGTTGTTTGTATTTTTTCAGTTATTAAAATATTTATGTATTATAGCACAGACTCAAAAGTAAAAAAATATAAATATGAATACTTAGTGAATATTTGACAGAAAATCACAGCCAACTCTGTTCAAATGTGTTGAAAACGACAAAATGTATAAACTAGCAACTGCCATTTTCACTGCTTTCCCATCAAGTCCATGCTTTTTTAAAATTTCAACAAGAATACTGCCTTGATGGATGACTGTGTGTGTGTAAACTTAGCAAGGTGCTGAACAATCATGTCCTCCACATCATCAAATTTGGCAGTGAACTCTGGTTAAGGAAAGTCTATAGGTATGCAGACCTAAGCAAAGTGCGTAATCTGTAGCCAAAGACCCCACATCGGAGCCCTCAAAGACTTCATGATTTCATTACGGAACAACACTACACATTCACACTTACCATGAGCGCCTTAAGTCTGGGAGTCTATAAGTGTGCTCTTTAGGATTGATCCAGCCTGCTGCTGTGCTGTGGACTTTTCTTAGGGCCTATGCTCTGCATTCTTTTGAAGCATAGTTGGATTATTTGGAAAGAAAAAACGTCAGGCCACTTGTTTACTTCTGTGTTATGGCTATGGGGGCAGATGGCATAGACTTTGGTGCAGTTAAGTGCAGAGGTGTTGACCAGGCTTTACCCTAAATCTCTTATATCATATCACTATATCTTGAATTTTAGATATATTGTCCAGACCTAGTTTAGCATACACCCTGCTAATTCAACCATCACTTTCTTATCAGCAGACAGACAAAATGCTGTTAAGATGTTCCCTGAAAAAGTTCTTTAGCCCTGACAGTGTGGTTACACAATCCTCTAGTCGACGAAGGTGGTATAAGTCACAGGCAGAGCAGACAAACGTGCTGTGCTGCTTTGGCTCTGTGCCTCACAGGCTGGTTAAAATGGCATCATCCTGGTACCACATCATAAGCAGGATCACTCATCAAAATCCGGCCTCGTACAACAGCTGCAGACGGAATAAGCAGTGGGAAAGTGTGACTCATTACATGGAGATGGCCATTGAGACAAGTGGTCTGGAAACGCAGCAGCTCCCCAACTCAGTCTCAAGTCAAACGTCTGGAGAGACATCCTGATCATAAACGCTGAATGATGCTGTTTGGCAGAGCTGAAGTCTGACATTTGGTTGGCCTCAACTTTTCCTCTTTGTTAAAACTTGGAAAAATCTGTTAAAGTCATCCAAGAGGAACCCTCAGATTTGGAACATGAGATAATTGTAAGTCTGCAGCTGTAGAATTGGTTGCTATATAACTACATACATATTTCTATTGATATTTAATTGCTTTAGATTGTTGTCTACATAGTTATCTGGTGAAAGCTTGTATGTGCAGGCTCACACTTGCCCTCTCCATTATGAGAAACTTCTTTTGCCTAATTGGGAACATGCACAACAGGTTTTCTGATGTCATATGCTGACTTGTCAATGCAGCAATTTCTCTTGTGCTCTTTATATTTCTTTCACATGACAGCTGGCATTCATCACAAGACTGGGGAACATTTTATGTAACCTAAAAATCCAAACTGAATGTGAGAAAAGAAAAGTTCAGCATGAGAAAAATGTACATCAGCGCAGCACAGAAGAGGCAATACATGATAGTGATAAAAGGGTTTGAGCTGTGGCTGGAATTTAAACAACAGGCTGAATTGAGGAATTCCTTAGCTTAAACATTGTAGATATGAAAAGTTTAAGAGCAGGTAATTTGGTGTATCATTGCCATTTTAGTCATGAGACTCTGTTGTTCATTGTTGCATATCACCTCCTACACTTGGGCCTTGTTTACACAACAATCCACTGATAACAGGATCGTTTTTCATTTCCTTCTCCCAAAAAATTCTCACATTTCAATGAGAATGTTTTTATAACAACAGGCGCACTGATCCACTGAAAATGAACAAAAACAATTACAATTATACATGCCAGGACAGAAGTTGGTGTTGTGATCTTGTCACAATACATACAAACTAACACACTCATCATAATCAGGGCTTGTCAAAAGCGCTGGCTGTTGGACAAATTGCTTTTTTATATTGTGGTTTTATTTGACCGTTTGTCCTAATCGTATAATTAGAAACACTTCCCTTCATGTGATCATGACACCCGTGAGAAAATACCCCCATACGCAGATGTTTTGAAACTCTAACAATTTTGCCCCTGTGACGTTTTGCCTCTACTGTAAAAGTCATAAAGACATAATTGTGGTGTTGAGATACTTTCCTGCTCCAGTGCCCCGACCATAGTCAGAACCACAGGGGAGCTTTATTGTCTGCTCCAGGGCCAACGTTGTAGCCAACTTCGGGTCAACTCTGTTCACTTGGTAGACAACAGAATGTGTCAAACAAAACACTAAGAGTCTGGCTGGAGTCTTGAAGAGCTGGAGCATTTATTATCTGCACACACAGAACTTAACTGTAGATACTGTGCTCTTACAGCTATTAATGTGCTCTATTCCTGCTCTGGTCCTCAACAAAACCGACGCAACTCGCTTACTCTGTGCCTAGGTACACACTCACTTTGGAAACTCTCGGCCCCTGCTCATACACTTCTGGAAACTCTCTCTCATGCTTTCACTCTACAACACACACAGTCATTCACAGACATACAGACAGACATACACTAACTGTATAACAGTGGTGAATGAGTTGACCCTCCATTTGCTTTGTCTCCAGGTAGTATAAGGGGCATAATATTGGTGAGAGGGAGGCACGCTGACTCAGTGGAGGATGGTAGCTCTGTATGTTTGTCTTTCTGCCTTTGTGTCTATCTATATAACATGTACCATGTAATGGTGTCTCATGCTCTTCTAAAGCTGTATCACACTGTCTATTTGACTCTGTTATAATGTCTTCACAGAATGAATGTGAATGTCTTAGGGGGCTATGATGATTGAGCTTTGTTGCGTCACATTTGCAAAGATACATTGTGAATAAGGCTTTAGACTACGTGATCTCTTCTCTCACAGTTTGATTATGTGTGTGGAGAAGATTACAGTGATTGATCCATAGTATGATAAAAGAAAGAAAATGACATCTCACCCCTTGTACCTGTTACCACTGGCTGACAACTCCTAATTTCTGTGGAAAGCCTTCTTATACAGAACACTGAATTGTAAACTTACAAATCTAATAACACAACAATGTGCGGACAGACGGTGAAGATAGACTCCTGATTGAAGTGAGGGTGCAGTAAATCTAAATTCTGGTGAATATAAGTTGGTAAATTCAACAGAATAGGCACTTAGATCAGAAATCCAGTCCGCCATTATTGTTGTGGTCTGACTAACATGAAGCATAATTTTCATGTGCCATAGCCTTACGCATGCATGGCTACTGACTGACACCATAATGTGCATGTACTCTGTTTTCAGAGGTACTTTGTATTGTCACTATACATGTAGACAGTGCTATTTTTAAGTCTGAACTCTGGAACTTGTTTTTGGATCTGTCTGTTTTTAGGCCCCCAAAATACTGTTGTTGTATGATTAACAGCCAAAATGCAACAAAATGGTACAGCTTTGTCCTGAAATGTACCATAAACATGGCCTAAATGCTGTGTCATTTGCTTGGTCTCTGTTTTTTTTTAATTATTTTAATTTAACCTGACACACCAAATGGAGCATTCAATATATTTCACTAGTCCATCTGGGAAAGAGCCCATAGAAAGTGTTTGGGGACCCCTTTCAGACCCCTTTCAAAGCATATCCAGCAGGTGATTGGATGAACCTTCTGTCAATCATGGGTAAATCAGATAATGTAGTAGACAGGTGCTACTGCACTACAGAACATCTGCCACTTCGTAAACAAAATCCTCGTCAAAAGATGTTGAAAGTGGAGTTACAATATCCTTACCATATATTTGTGTGATAAATTTGTGGCGTTGTTATTTGTTTTTCATTTAATAAAGACATGCAGTCCAGATCTGATAAACTGTTCATAAAGCTGTTAATATCTATGCTCATCTCGGTATGTGAAGTCACTTCCTGTTGTTGTCTCACTTGTAGCTCTCACCTCTTCTTGCTCTAAAGACATTAATTGGGCCATCCCACTTCGGGCTGCTTACAATCGTAGGTGAGAACTCAGCAAGATGAATCGGCCCGATTACAGACACTGAATCAGACCAATCCAGCTGCTGGTTCGGTCTGTCTGGACTTCAAATTTTTGCAGATATTCATTGTACTAAGAGAATAAAAACTGACAAACAGCTTTCACACAATGCATACGATGCACAGATCTGTTTTAAGGTTTGTTTACATCACTAGAAATAGGGGCCTGTAGACTCCAGTGTGATGTGATCACAGTCCTGAATGACCAACTCGAAACACTGACCTACCTCAGATCAGGTGTTTGAGATTAGAGATCAACCTGTGCGAAACTCCGCCCACTGACCAATCAGGCTTCCTTATCACAGGGCTCTGTGGGCAGACTGTTAGAGGAGAGAGAGAGCTAGCCTTGGGTTTTTCATCATTCTTTATTCATTTTACATGTAAATTAGTAATATGTAGAGTCAAAGCTTCTCAAGAATCATTCAAGACCAGAAACTGAACAAAGCAAAGAGTCCTGAAGACTTCTCTAAATTCTAGAGTTAAAATGAGCGCGCTCACAACTGGCACATACCATTCAAGCTATATGAAATATTAAGTCTTAAATTTTCAGACATACTAAATATGACAAAATGATTTGATGCTTAATTTCTTTTTATAAACAGAAAGACTGAGCACTAAAAGAAGCAATAAAATCGTATCTGAATTACTGTTTTGATTTTTTTTGTTATATACATATATATATATATATATATATATATATATATATATATATATACCCACACACACACATATACATACATATATGTGTGTGTATGTATGTATGTTTTAATGATATGTAGCATGTATAAAGGTTTAAAACTCAACATTTTATGTAGCTTCAATAGAATGTGTAGCAGTACATGGTCTATAAAACTTAAGCTTGATGATTTTGTTAAAATGTAACTGAAAGCAATATACACTTTTTAAAGAATTTTATACATTTATATGTCATCAGAGTTGTGGACTTTGATAAATCTCTGTTGTAGAATGATTTCTGTAAAGATTTGATTGTATATCTAACAATAATATATTTTAAGAGAGAAATGATATCTTATTACACAAAAGTTATTTTTTGTTTCTCTTTCTCCCTCTAACTTGACTCCTCAGATGGACACTTCATTTTTATAGGATATAATTTACTAGTCCATCTGGGTTGGTAACAGACAATGAATCAGACAAATCAATCACACACTGCAAAGTTATTCCCTCCCTGCTCACACAAAATCAGTGCACAGAGCTCCATGATCAGAGGTCTGTTTGGTCAGTGAGCTGTGTGTCACACAAGCTGATGTCAAATCTCAAAAACCTGCTCCAGAACAGGTCAGCTGTTCAGCATTTAGGTTGTTAAAGACTGTGACCAGTCCACACTGGAGTTCAATGCATGACAAAAACAGATTTGAGAGAAAAAAATCAGATGAGTGTTGATGAGTTGTAGCGTGAATGCAGCTAAAGTAAACCAAATCTGATTTGAAAGACCAGATTCCTCACTGTTGCTGTTCTACTGGCTTGGAGAAAATTCAATCTGAGTGCAAAAAAAATCAAACGTTGGATTGATTGCCATGATTGTTTTTCTACCATCTTGTTCCCCTTAACCTAAAAACATCCTTAATTAAGTGGATGGGTGCTCGATTTCTGGTTTATTAGCTCTTTTATACAATTGATATGACAAAAAAAGCTATAATAATGACATTTGAATCAGCCTTTGTTTTATTGTTTATCTCTTACCATTATTGTTGGTATGTGGCATCAGTGTTTAGCTTTAGTATGCTTTGCTTAAGCCCAACCTCACAGTGTTGCTTCCACATATGCAGATCACAGACTTCTAAGAGTATTTCACTAAAGACTAATTGTTAAAGTTGATTAATCAATCTTTGTTCGTATAACAATAACCAGTGCCTTCACAAGACACTTCACAGAAGATCTGGTCTAACCCTTACTCCTTGCTCCACTCTGTCCATAAATCTCATTTTCCTCGACATGGCTGCAATAGTAATATGTGTCATATTACGGCAATAACCACATGATAATACAGAGTGAAGACTTCATATATTAGAGGTTTAAAAAGCAACCTGGTGAAACAAATATAAGGTACCTGATTCTCTTAATAAAACTTGATCAGAGTTTGTCTGTCATTATTGACATACTTGGTTGACTCAGTGGAGACTGTTGAATTAACTGTGCACCGATTCACATATTGGTGATAATGACAATCAAATGCTGATAAGGATGTTGTAGAGTCTAAAGTTTCACCTCCTTATTATCTCTAAATAGCTCCTCAGAGTAAACAGATTCATTAAAAGCTCACTTCCAGTCAGCTCAATGCATTGAGGGTTCTCAACACATGGTTTGAGTCTGCATCTGTAGCAGTTTATTATTTGACTGAGGCAAAACATTTTGAGCCAGTCCTTTATGAGCCCTTGAAGTTAGTCATGCAGACTGCTGACCCACATTTTGGACTTCAGCTGAGGGAAAAGGCAACCAGGAAGTTGTAAAAAAAACAATATAGGAAGTGGGGAAGTAGCTCACTTGAAGGGAAAACAAAAGCCCTAGGCATCTTGTTTCTCCTGTAGATTTTTGTGTCAGGTTAACTCTACTCTGTACCTCAAATAAATGTTTCATTAACTGACTTATATCAAGGTCAGACAGAATAATCTACTGTGTCTTTCACAGAGGGAGGAGGCACCCTTTACCCTCATCTCCTCCTCCTCATGTGATTTGCTTTTTGACAGCACCTTATGGTAAACCCTGGTCACTTTAAAGTGTGTTTTCTATCAGGCAATCTCCCTGCTTTTCCTCTCTGGATAAGTGTAGAGCTAGCTTAATAGATTAGAGGCTACTTGTCATGCTACCACAACCAGCTTGTATTCAAACAGCTCCACAGCCTGCGTTCATCTCTCTAATTGCAACACAAATATATTGTTTTCTTCAGTAGAATGTGCATTTTGGCATTAATTTCAGATTAAGATTTTTAAAACTAGTTTGCAAGATTCCAGGTGGCAAGATTCATATAATGATAAAACACTTATAATGCACAATATTTCCATTAAATGAATGTATGATAAGAAATACAGGGAAGCATTGGATAAAACCCTTTTCACACATGTAGAAAAACTCCTATTTTTTTCTAAATTGATCCAGATGAGCTACCTTTGTGAACAAACAAGGTTTTTTCATCTGGACTACCTGGAATTACCCTGTTGGCCCCTAAGCATTCACGCTGGAAAAGTAAAGCTTTGTAAGTTGGTCCAGTCCAGTGTAGTGTACTTTACCCCAATGACAGATCGTATAAAAACACCCCTCTTGGCCCCATCAGCAGCAATGTATGTACAACCTGGTTTGTGCCAGTTTTCTCTTAACAGGGGCAGTACTGGCAAGTATGACTTTGGCCAAAGTATTAATTATTGAACTGTATACACTGGTCCAAAAATACTGCACTATCCCTTTAAGAGAAATGTTTTATGCAAAAAGCTGTAGCCATTTTCGTGCATCCATGAGGTTTTCTTAAAGGGTTCCCTCACATTTTGTTAGTCGAGGGAAGTTCTGAAACAGTGGGTGTTCCCACTTCTGGTTCTGTTTATTGGGACATACTACTTGAACACAGCATTTAAACGCTGTATCAGGACAGAACATGCAAGCTATGATTGCATATAATAGGTGGTCTGAGCTTGATGTCCCAGTGACATATCTAATTTGCAATGCACCATATATCCAGCCTGTTGAGGCAGGGGCTTTATTATTTTCATGACTTAAACATTAATTTCTACAAAGCTGCTCTCTGCTTCGAAATAAAAAAAACATGAAATTATCCCAAATTTACCTTGATGAGTGACATTTATGTAGTCACTCTACCCACCCTGCTGGCCTCAAGTATTATTCCCTCCCCCAACCCCTCCTTGCCTGAATGAAGAACTTTTGCTATGAGGATCAAGTGTGAACCATAACCAACAAGGCAGAGTGTTAAAAAAAACATCACCTTTACAAACTGTGACCGTTGAGACCTGAACTTTTCTGACCTAAATTGTTTTCAGTACCTGGCTAAAAAAATGATTATCTCTGCTTAAAAAAAAACAACCCCCCCCCCCCCCCCAAAAAAAAAACAAAACAAAACATATATACTATATATATATATATATATATATATATATATATATATATATATATATATATATATATATATATCAGTGTTTTTTTCTGCCAGACTTAACCCTAAAACTACCCTGAGAAGGCATACTGTTATTTTTCTCTATCCCATCCCTTGATTGTCTGACAGGAAAATACCAGGAAAACTCCCTGCTGTGAGGGACAAGTTGAAACAAGCAAGTCATTAATTTTTCAGGTTAGGTTACTGAGTAATTTTCAGTTTGCATGCGTGACAGACATCTGGTCCATCTGCAGGCAGCCTCAGGTGGACACTCAAGGAACTGCAGTTTCTTGCACTTCTGCACTGGCTTCTTAGTAACACTGGGGGTTGTTACATGGATTGAACAAGCAAGTCTGAACATTTCTAGGGTGAATTACCCTGATTTCTGTCCATAAGAGCGTGTGTGAAAAGATCAATGCTCCTGCTCTCCCCTTCTTGTATGCTGTCATGCAGGTACAGGGGCGCTGACAGAAATTTTGGGCCCCGTAAAAAGATATCTCATTGGGCCCTAATCAAACCAGAGCTGCATAGTTTTTGAAATGAAGAATCTGTGAAATGAATTAACTAATATGACAATAGTGTTTTTAATGGCCCACTTGTGGATGTTGCAGTAATGTTTTTTTTCTGTGTGCTTCAAGTGGAGAAACCACACTTTAGCTAAATATTTAGTTTAAATGTATTAAACAGACCTTCCTAGCATTTGGACAATTTTCAGGAAAAATCTTAGGCAGACTGATGCAGTTAAAAATCCTTTATTTTAGCAGGGATAAGTCAACGCGTTCCGACTCATCTAAGTCCCCAAGTCCTAATGAAGAAAGACTTGGGTGAGTTGGAACATGTTGACATATCTCTGCTGAAATAAAATATTTTTAACTGCATTGGACTGCCTTGGATTATTTTTATGTATGAATGCCTTTTTTCTTACAAATAACTTTTGTCTTACTGAATCTGGACAGTCTTCTGCTTGTATTATGGTTTATTTTGTACTTCAGAGGAAAAGAGGTCTTTACAGACCTATCGCAAAGAAGTTAATAAAATGAAAATTACTGATGATAATAATTTTAGGGGCCAGACAGATATGCACCATAGAAAAGGATCATGTTTTCTGAGTGTCTGACGGACCACCCCGACATTTTAGTCTCTAGTGCCTGGTTGTCACTGAGTAAGTTTATACATTTCATCATATTTTAGCTCCATAGTTAAAGAGGAACAATTAGGCTACTTTCAGTCGTATTTTTTCGACGTAGGCGACACAGGCTGAAAATGACATTAAGGTGGGGTGCTGTTATGCTTAAGCACGTGTTAAAGATTACAATGAGCCCCCTCCTCTTGGTCACTACAGGTTTCTCTCGGTTGTATTGCACAGCCGACTGCTTTTGCTGCTGCCGTCGTTAGCCGAGTATTGAGCTACCAGCTGACCTACTTTCTCTCTGCTCTCAGCCACACGGTGCTGTTTACAAGCCACTGCCAGCGGAGGATGTGGAGTTCAGTGCCTGGAAAATACACGGACACAGCCTGCTGCTAGCATAAACCACTGACAGGGGGATATTATTATCGCCCATTGATTGAAAACGAGTGCACGACAACGGTTATTAACGGCTCGTTATTAACTTCGGCGTTGTTATGCAATTGAAGGCTTTCAGAGCTCTGGAGCGGCCACACTCACGCTGCTAGTTGCGCCAACTTGATATGAATTAGTTTTTTAAAATGTCGACGACGCTAAAAGTTAAACGTGGACCTGTATTCCTGCTGGAGACCCGGTGTCAAGGTACGTGAGATTAATTTAAGCTTTCAGTTTTGCGTCACTCTGACATAGGAGCGCAAAAATGTTACCACCCGTTTGTACTGTTTATAACATCAAAGTTCACGAGTAGCCTCTTTCCACTTTCAAGCTGAGGTGGTCAATCGTGTTTTTTGCACCCCTCAAGTCCTAGTTTATCATATTCTGCGAAACCAAGGCTGTGTAGGCTGAAGGTGTTTATATTCCGTCTGTAGGAGCAGTGTTACACACAGTCACATACACAGCCGCTCTTGAATGCTGCTTACATGTTCTCAGCTCTCAGTTATCTACTGCTCTGGTTACAAGGTTGGAATAACCTATTTTTTGTCTTCCGCTGAACTTCTGCCGATGACATTCACGGCTGAACGTCGAAGGGATTTTCGTCATTCTGTCCTCAAAGAGGCGACATAAGGAAATGTTAGATGTCACAGAGGAAAGGGAATCCTTAAATAATTTCTTAGTGGGCTCAGGTCAGGCTGATGTTACCCAACCTGGCTGCTATAGGTCTGCTGGAGTTCACGTTTCTCTGACTGACCTGCTGTTTTTATGTGCTCATGGTATTTTGTTTTTCTTATTTGCAGTCACTTGTGAAGAGAGAGGCTTCTTCTGTTTGTCCCTCCATGATGAAGTGTGGCTGGATTACTTGCATACTATATATATATGGGAACTTAAAGGGGTCACTGAGGGCACTCATGGGCCTTCCCACTTCCTTTTATTTGTAGGTGTAGGACCAATAGGAATGCATTCTGGTTGCTTATCACTCTGAGGGAAGCTTTTTATATACTAGGACATCACTTTAAATTTAGAAAAAAGATCAATTTGTGCCCATCTTATCAGGAATATGATAGGTTTGTAAGGCATTTTCAGTGTGTAGTCACTGGTTAAAGGTGCAGCAGATACATTTGTGATTATGTACATTATAGGATAATAACGAGATTGTGAGTTTCATATATAAACATAATCATCCATAAAAGGCTTAAAGCAAATCAGTGGGGCTTGTACCATTATTATTTTAGATTTCATACACTTCAAGCTAATGCAGTCAGACCTAGATACATGTTAATACAAACCTCTCCTGACATTGACTGAAACTATGCTTGTCCAGGCCTCGGTTAATGTTTACCGGACAGCTTTGGCTGGCAGCTCAAAACCAGATGCAGATGGATTTGGTTAGACAATGTAAACTTTTACACATAAAGACAGTAGCAGTCCCAACCCCAGACTATGTGATTTGATCAGCAGGAAGTTTTAGTTATTAGGTTAGGGAAATATACCCAGTTCTTCAGATGTATTGATATATTTTTTTACTAGGATACATACAGGTTAAGACAATCTAGTTTCTGTTTATATTGCTTATTTAAAAAATACAGTAGATGTTTCTTCTGGCCTCACTGGCCATTGGTTAGGGCATTGATAAATGGATTTTATATATTATAAATTTTGTATTCAGTTTAAATTATGGAGCATTCCTCTTGTTAATGGTGAAAATGCAAATGACTGTTCAATGAAAACATTTATGACAAATGTTTTCACTTTTATTGTCTTACACCGGTCCAAGAGATTCACCTTTAGTGGCACACACTTGCCAGTTACACCCTCTTTTCATAGTGTTGTAAACATATTTGTGGTGTTTGACCTGCTAACTTTTCTTTTCCGCATAAATGATCACTTGAGATCATATTTTTTTGATACCAGCAATCATTAAAATTATGCAGATTTTAGCTGTTTGATGCATAATATTTAAGACAAATTCTTGACCATAGTAACAGCCATTCCAGACTGTGTGTTGGCTGCACAACAGTGTAATGTAGATTTTTATTTCAGCGAGCATGTATACAAGTAAGGCATTTCAGGCATATATGTGCACCAAGTTTCACATGTGTGATGCATGCAGAGAATCTAGAGAATTAAAAAGTCCCCTTATTTTATGGCAAGTGTCTCTTAAGTAGACAGGAAAATGATTAACTGCTAGAATTACCTTGTTGAATTAGTTGAATTTCCCATGTTAGTAGAATATGTCATAGATAAGATAAAAACAGTACAGTTACACTCTAGTATGTATTTTCTTAACAAAAAGCCTGTTTTGGAATTTCGGTTGCATAAGCAAGCTGCAACCTCTGGACTTGAACAGTGCAGTCAATGCTGAAGTGCTAAGTGGTTGGAATAGATAATGTATTTACAGTCCCGAAATACATGTGATTATTTTTATTGAAGTGCCATTTTTATTTTATGAAGGATTTAAGGCTATGCAAGATTAGCAGTAGGGCTGAAAGATTTATCATTTTCAGATCCAAATCGCAATTTCAGACAACGCAAACATGTGATTGCCAAAGCTGCAATTTTTTGCAGCGCTCCTGACTGACCTAGGATCTGTTGTGTCAACTATTTCGCACATGCTATTTTACAAATTTGCAAGCAGTTTGCTTTTAGAAATGGCTTACAAATGAATGGCTTACTCACAACTACGAATTGATTGTCATTGTTCACTTAAAAGAGCAGTTTGAGTCAACTCGTTCGCGAACGTCACATTTCCACTGCGAAAGTGCTGATAAGCAGGTCAACAACACAAAGCCTCAGAAGTTGGAGTATCCCTTAAATGATAATAACAGATTATCATCAATATTAGATGATGAATAATGTGTTATGTGCTTTTGATAATTGATTTCCTTACTGTTGTCTATACTGTAAAGTTAGTCTGAGAAAGCATCAGCACTGCCTTGGATTGGTTCCTAAAGCCCCCTTCAGTAACCAAATAACTGACATCCTGGTATTTGATACAGTTTATAAAATACAGAAACTCTTCTAGTTTATACAGACCGATATTACTCCACTAGGCAGTTTTACAATGAATGAATTCCCTTTTAAGGAGATTTTTGTGATTCTTCATGAAGAGAAATAATATTAAGAGACACAGGGCTGTGACGTGGGGGGAAGGGAAGCCTATAAGCAGCACACACACACACTTGGTATGGGAGCTTTGGTGTAGCGAGTTGAAGCTGGACATGCTGCAGCCAACACACATCCAGTCTTAAAAAGCTGTAAGATGTGGAAAGTTGCTCATATTGTCGTCAAGTTTTGACAAAGTATAGGTGTTTGTCTATTTAAAAATAATGAACTAGCCAATATTTGGTGTCTAGGGCTTTTATCTTTTACTGTGGTATCAAACAGATAGTAATATTGTTGGATTTTACTATACTCATCAAAGTTTATAATTCTGGTATTTTTAACTTTGTTGAGTTGAGTTAAATTATTTTTTGTGTCTGTTCCCTGAAAGCTATTTATGTCTTGACAGGAAAAATGTTTAAAAAAAAACATATTGAGTCTCACTATTCAGCTAATCTGTAGAGGCATTATTTCTGTCTATATTTCACAAACTGATCTTAAATTTGATGACTCATACAAGAGTAGCACAGATATTGTCAGACCTCTGGTTAGAAATATCATTGTGTTTTTGAAGCTGTCTGGGTTTTTAAATAACTAATTAGAAAAAGTAATCTCTTGTGGCTGTGTGAGTTGTTGCCCTTGGTTTCATTACATAGGATCACGGATAAAAACAAACTCAGCAGTGATAAGTGTGATGGTGATTATAACCATTAGTTTCATTTTAAGCTGTAGTCCAAAGATTTGATTTTCCACATGTTTGGTCCAGCACTATTTATCAGGAGGATCTGCACGGCTTGTTCTTTTGTGTTTAAATATTTGTTTGCTGAATATTTTATCAACTATGAATGAACTCTTTTTTTTTTTTTTTTTTTTTAACAAGTAGCCCTAACTGCAGTGGGCCTCTTTTAAAATCAGTGTTTGCTCAAGGATGCAAGTGGTTCTGTGTATTTTTGTGGTTTTAATCATCAGACGTGGCCTTTAGATTAAATTTAGAGTTTGGAAAGTGCTGCGTATGTCTAAGCTGTTGACTTTGGATGGGTTTAAACTAATTTAGTGATGGTATGTCGACTCAGTGGTATGAGTCACTTTCACTGACCATTTCCTGTGCAATGTTTAAATATGGAAATGGGAGCACTCGCTGCGTGTATGGGTATTTTATATCAATTAAACTTTTGTTCAATTTTCTTTTTAAATAGATTGACTATTTTAAAGAAAGCCGCTTTATGCTCCATTAGACAAAGCAGCAGATAGATTTGGCATTTTATGACATGGATCGAAGACTCTGGTTTTGAATGGAGCAGTCAAGCTTCTTGATTTCAATCACCTTTTATGGTTCAGTATGTTCTCAGATATTAAAGAGAAAGCAGCCTTCAAAGTTTGATTAAACATCCAAGACCCCAAAACTCTGTCATGCCGATTGGATTTAGACTTAAGACAATGTTAATTTTAGTCACAGCAGTCATTTATTCTTGCTTAAGTTTAACTCTAATTTTAATCATTAAAATCTGAGCAAAATCCTTCAGATGCTGTATGTGAAGTCAGAACCTGTCAAAAATATAAAGGATGTGTTTGAATTAATGTCCTGTCTGTGACAGTCATCTCAGGCCAGTCAGAGTTACTTCCTCTTGCTTTCAGCACAACTAAACCCCGCCTGGAACTACTGCTCAAAAGTTGCTGAGTGGTCTGGTCATTTTCTTACTATGAACAAATGTATCAGTTTGAACCTTTGCAAGATGAATCCTTCTGATGACAGACATAGAATCTGGTGAATCTAGCCACTTTCCAAGGTTATTATTGAGACACATTTATGAACAGGTCTTCATAGACACCAGTGGTAATGCTGTTTGTTTAAAAGTCAAATAGCCCACCCATAATATTTGGTTGTATCTTGTCAGCCAATGGAAGGTAAACAAACATTGCATCAAAGATTTTATTTAAAAAGACTTAGTTTTAGAAATCATATTATTTTTGTCATGTAAATAAGGTTGTCCACTAGAGCCAGTTTTACAGCCCAGTTCAACAAACAGCTTAGGTCCAAATAATATTAATAGATCTAATGCCCTCACTGTACACCAAGTGATTTTTTTTTCATATTATTGCAGCAAATTTGATTTCCTGAAGGATTTCTGTTTTTTTAATTGTTAGGGATATGACTGATATGAATGCAAGCCCAGGTGGTGTCACTATTGGTTAGACAGCCTACGTCTCAATGAACTAGGCCTCTGTGTTCGTGGGCTTCTCTAAAGTTTGGTTGGGACGGCATGTGTGGTGTGTCTGTGTTCTTAACTTCATTTGAAAGCCTCCTCTGATGTCACATGGCTTTGACTAATTCTTCCCACAGTCAACTGCCACAGTTGTTTTTGTTGGCTCATTAAAATAATTATTTGATGTACATGATGTGATCATATGTAACTAAAAGAATATAAAAATAAGGATTTTTCTTGGAAGTTAATTAAATACATTTTTTTGAATGTTAAAGAGAAACATCTTCTTGGCAGCATAAAGTTATTGCAACAGTTTTATATTTTGACAGTGTCAATACTCTGAGACTTATTGCCTTATATTCTTGAGACTGCTGTTTAGTCTGTTGGAAGTGGTGCACTGTGGCTCAGCAGGTTAGTGCTTTTCCCTTATAGCAAGAAGGTTGCTATAGTTCGTTTCCCAGAGTCCATCTGGGCCTTTCTGTGTGGAGTTCTCACCCTGCATATTGGATGTTGCGTGGATGGATGTCTGTCTCCAAATGTCAACCTTGCTATTGGCTTGCAACCAGTCAAGGGAGTGTCCTGCCATGCAGTGTCACTTGGGATGGGCTCTAGTCTCTGTGACCCTGTGAGGGATAAATGGTATAGATAATTTATGGATGAATGGAGTGCCAGTTGGAAAAGCTTTATGTTTTCAGCCTGTAACTGTGATCACCATAAATGAACACGTGTAATTGATGAATCATCATATTGAGTACTGGAGTTGTCTTCACTGTAGGAAACATGTCACATTGCTCCTTAAGAGGGCGGTGTCCTGCTCTGTTTAGCAAACACTCAACCAGCTGTTAAACAAAAAACATGATAGGGTGTGTATTGAAAAGAATCTGAAGATATGATATGTATCTTGATACTTCAGTGTTCACATGATATATCACAATATATTACAATACTATAAAAAGGTTTAGAGCATAACAATTTAATTATATGCATAAAAATACAGTGTCTAATCAGTGTTTTTCATGTAAAACATGGTCCCTGCAACATTTATGAACTCTGTATTCCGTCCAAGGGACAGAAATAATTGCAATAAATGTAACGGAGAGTCAAATGGTTGAATGTCTGCTTCCATCTTGATTCACTTACACCCGCACAAAACATGATCAAGAGCAGTTAAAGCCAGTCTTATTCATAGGTTAACTGTAATCCGTATTGGCAGCAAAAGCCCTGATTAGGGCATTGTTTGGACAAACACTTAAAACCATTTTCTCTGTTGGTTGATTGTAATAAGAACCAAACCGTTCGATAAGTTTCCCTTGTTGTGCTTTTGGCTTGCTAATGGGAGAGACTAGAATTACTGGTGGAGGGGCCATTAGGGGTCCATAGTGATGGAGTCTGCCTTTTCTGATAAATGGTTTGGTAAAGGTCTGACAGATGACAAATCTATTTAATCTGTATCCAGTAAAAACTCAGAAGAGCCAGAGAATTCCAGCTGAATAATTTATAACCTACTCTTTCTGGATGCAAGGTAATTGTGCTTAATTTATAACCTACTCTTTCTGGATGCAAGGTAATTGTGCTAGACGTAACTCTAATTAGTGACTTGTAGAATAAATTGTTGGCAGGATAATTACACAGCACTCTCCAGTATGATCCAAATCAACAAACCAGGTTTAGTTAAGTCTTGCATTAGATTAAAGATAAACTGCTGGCTTGATGACGTTAGCGCCACAAACAAATCTTAGTATCACAAGAAAAAATGCTATGTATGGTTTTTATCTACTGTCATATTTTAAAACGACAAAAAAAAAAGGAGGCAGAAAACTATGTCTGAAAATGTCTTTTTGATGACGTTCCATATCACAGCATAATGCAATGTTCAGTATGTGTGTCAAATAAAACTTGTTCCAAAAGATGTGTTGCATAAATCTGCAATAAATCACAGGATGGAAAATGATGGCAGCTTCGATCTTGACATGAGCTGGCATTTTTACAGGCCACACCTGCAACACTAAAGCAAAGCAGGTATTTTTTCTTGAACCAGCAGTGAGTTATCAGCTGACAGCATCTCTCGTATGTGGTCAGACCCTCAACAAGCCATGACAGTGATGCAGTTTCAGATGCTATCAATAACAACCTGTTTGTTTTAGAGATTCAATCCATCATAATTAACAAGCTGATGTCTGTATACTTAGCGGGGATTAGCCAGATAACATGACACTGTCGTAGATATTTTGTGATTTTGTTGCACAATTTTCAAAATCAAAATTAAAAAAACAGTTCATTATTACAACCTCACTACTATTTTCATTAAATAAAATGTTCTGCAGAGATTATGTAATTTTTAGGCAACCCAGAAGTTAGTATCCACAAAAAGCCTGTGTTTTTTAATGTGTTTTTTGGATTATTGTTGAAAATAAACTCTGTTTATTCTTTCTAGCTGATTAAACTTCCATACAGGTGCTTATATCTGGTGTCCTTTCGTTAAGTTTTCTGCTGTAAAAAATGTACCTCATCTCTGAGTATTTAAGTCTACTGTCACTGTCTGTTTACCTACCGTTGGTCATGGACTTGAACTTGAACTTAAACTAGAGTACATGACTCCTTTAAATACCTCAGGGCACAAGTGTAACTGGACTCTGGTGTTTTTTAGGTGTTAACCGTGCAAGGTGTGGTTTAACCTCAATACATTCAAAGAATGCAGGCTGAAATTTTCAGTCTCACTTTACACTGCTCCTCGCAGTAAAGACACTGCCTGTAACATATATGTTGAGACAGTTTAAACAGCAAAAAGTAACTTATGAGGCCTCCTATTCAGTTTTTATTTCTTTAAAACAAAATGTTTTGCAGTAGATGCAATCAAAGGATCGTTATTGATATTTTGTGACCTTTGAATATTTTATATTTGTTGTATTGCACATTCAGCTCTTTTGCTTTCACTTATCATCTTGTCAGTGAAAAATACAACCAAAAAGGTTTGTCAACTACCTCTTACTCATGTAGAAAAAGAGACAATAGCTAGTTAAATATTATCAGCCTGTAACCTGTTCAGATTTTCAAAAATAATTAAAGTGGATGAGAGTGAAATACAATTAACTTAATGGGTAATTAACTTAATTTAATGGCATAAAACATAATAAAAAGCCATGGCTAAAATGTAAGAACCTTTTATTGATTGTAACTGACTTATAGTGGTTTTGAGTTTTATACATCAAAGTTAGACTCAAATTTAAGATCTCAGAAATCCAGCTGAAGAAACACATCACATTCTTATCAGAGAAGAGGTTTCTTTTTCACACATCTTATCTGAACAGTATTTTGGCTGTAAGGGTAGAAGACTGCATCAGCTGTGGAGTTTTGTTTGTGATTTGGCATCAGTGTCTTCCTCAGTGATGGCAAACATTTGATTTTACTAAATATGAAGAGAATCCAAAGCTGCATTTATTGAACATGAAAAATATAATGGTCCAAAAAGGAACTGACATCATAAAATTTCATGAAGTATTTTTTATCATTGGTGTCCTCAGCTGTGGTTGCACAGTTTCTTCCAGCTGCATTTGTTCATTTTCTTCCCTTGAATGTGAAAGAAGAGAGACCAGATTGTTTACTTTAATTAAATGTGAGAGATGTATTTAAAATGAATATGTCTGTGCAGTGAGCTGTCATATCAAGTCAGACTGCCACATCCCTCAGGTCCTTGAACCTGTGTGAAAGTAGGTTAAAGCTTGTGTATCATAAACAATGGCGCCATCAAGGGGGGCCATGCACAGCCCTAAAGGTTGTTGCCTACTCCAGTGCCCCCCTGCCACATACACAAACCCTATTACATGTCTCAATGTTGGGTCTATCAGTCAATTCAGGCAGCTAACAGTGCTGTTCACAGGTGGAGAGGGAGTAGTCCCAGTGTTGGAAACTTTATTGTCTCATACTTTGAGATACTCCATCTTGTGAAAGAGAAATGTAAAACACAGTGAAGGGCATAAAACTCCCAAACTGGACAATAATGTAACCTCTTTAAAAATGTTAATTTGTCAAAGTAACAAATGTTTCTTGATTTCTTGAGCCTCAGGTACTGATTAAATTGAAATCCTTGCAACATTTCTGCCAAATGAAGAATACACCTCTATTTTTTCATTTTCAGTCTACTTTATTCAAAATGCTTTGAAATGACAAACTCTGCCACATAAGGAGATTTTCCCCATTCAGTAGGTTAGCCTTTTTGTGGAGTCATTCATGACAGAGAAGGTGCTACTCCAAGTGGGACAGTTCCTTTTATTGTAAATATGGTTTCCTCTACCATTCGAATTCCAGAAATGGTGTTGTTTTATTTCATCAGAGCACGGACTTTCTCTCTGCCAAACAATGCTGAGGACAAGTTTTCTTCTTTGGCACAATCATGCAAGCAGACACATTTCTCTATGGTTTTTCCTAAACATTGTGTCAGGATGGGAATTTTGGAGGAGCCTCTTATCTGACAAACATATAAATGTTTCCTTTCATCAAACACATTTTCTTAGAAATGAGGTGAAGCAGCAGGTTAATGTCCATGCCTCACAGCATGAAGGTTGCTGGTTTGACTCCCTGTGTAGGTCACGACCTTTTTGTCTCCCACAGACCAAAAACATGCTTGTTAGGGTATTTGGTGACTCAAATTGCCTGTAGGTTTGAGTTTGCTTGTAAATGGTTTGTCTCTCTATGTTGGCCTTGCGATCATCTGGTAACTGGTCCAGGGTTTACCTCGCCCTTTGCCCCTAAGTTAAGTTGGACAGGCTCCAGCCCCTGCGACCCTGAAAGGGATAAGCGGTATAGATCATGTATGGATGGAAATCTTTTTTCCATGCGATTCCCTGGTGGTGGCCTGGTTTTGTCCCAACTGGGGGGAAAACTGGTATAGGCCGAAATAATTTTCAGCATATAACATAAAATATGAAAACACAACAGGTTTCATTGGTTTGGGTGTGGCCCCATCTGTCCACCCTTTAGAAAAAAATGATGGGGGCACTACTGATCATAAAGGTGCTGTGATTGAGAAAACATATATTGCTTAAAAGTAGTTCCAAAATCTTCACATTTTAAATCTATAATAATAACAATCATGAACAAAAACTGTCAACCTGTAAAAATGTGAACTTCCAACCTAAATTTGCATCAAGGCTTCTGAAATAAAAATGGGAAAATATGGTTTAATAGACCACCCTGAGTTAAGTCATTGTCAAAGTATTTGTGTTCAAAACTCAGGGAATGCTGTGTCTTTGATCAAATTATGGACAGGGAGAAGGCAATGGAATAATTTGACAATGGGTCTTTAAGGTTTGAGTCAGGCAGTTTGTATACTTTGTTTTGTCACTGTCTACATTAACACCAATCATTGTAATTAATAAGTAAATCACTGAAGCAGAGTTGTTGATGAACATGGGCGTATTCTGTTGATGACATGGTTGAGGAATGTGTTGCTCCCTGCTGATTAAAGTATTAGCTGTTCCACATTATGAGTCTGCCAATAATGTCTTTGTAACTTTATGCTCTGTGTTTGATTTCTTCTTTAAAGCTCAGATGTCAGTGACCCATGTGAATAAAGCCCGACCAAGCAGTAACCTCTGATGTTGAAGCAGTCCCTCAAGTGTCTACTTGAGGCTGGACACAGAATATTAGAAGTCACCTACGGAAATGCCCATTTTTACAGCTGAAAAGCATATGTTGACAGCCTAGTTCCAATAACATGTTTTCTTGGGAAATGTTAATGTCTATACTGGGACACTGGATGGGTGGGGCATTTTTTCTATAACCTTTCTTTTTTTATTTTATTAAAAGGTTCGGGTTTTGCATGATAAAAGGGCCAGCATGATTTTGTTGTTTGTCAGGAGGCTTAAGGCTCCAGCTCCACCTTTCTGTCTGCTTCTTGGTCGACTATAAGTTAGTTTAAGATAAGATAAGATAAGATAATCCTTTATTGATCCCCAAAGGGGAAATTAAGACAACCTTATCAAAATGGCTGCTTCAGTGGGATGGCTTCCAATGTCAGGAAGCAAACTGCTGACCTCACCAGACTTAGTCCAATATTTCCTATCATTTCTTGGTGTTTAACAGAGACATTGTGATTTAAAATGTTATGCCAGAATTAAAGTATGATGATGCTATTAGTAGGGGAAAACAGTAGACCAACCTCACTAAACAGGATTTTGGATTTTCTGAAAGGGTTTCACTGTGAAGCAGTTATGTGAGGTGTTAAGAGTGTAGAGTTTATGACTGAGGGAAGAAAATCAGGAAGCAGCAATGCTACCATCTGGTGAATCTAGTGCTGACAGGAGAGCATATGAGAAAGACAAGACAGTGAACTACAGTGCTCGGTTTTACTATAAAAGCATTTAGCATAGATTAAAGATTTAGAAAAACAGGGGGTAAGTGGAATGCATATAGCCTTGGATGGTCCCTTTCAACCTATAAATTGGTGTCTATTGGATCATTCTTTTTACCTTTCAAAGTATATAATAATATCTGTAAAGCCATAGATCACTTAGATTAGTGATTGCTTGCCTTTTGACCTTGGAGCCTTCCCAACTGTATTTAAAAAAAATGTCAAGCCCCTCCAGGGCCTGTCTATACATCAATTTAACATAAATTTAATTTATTTTCATCAATACTCTTATCATGAGACCTTTAACATCACATACTTGACTTATTGTCATTGCATTTCTAGTTTTGTGGCTGTAACTGAATGTTAGGTTCGTTTTTCTCTGTAGTTATGCTGAGCTGCCACTGAAAGCATGAATTTTCCCAATTTGGTTGATCAAAACAAAGCACTCTGCATTATCAACAGGTCAGGATTCTTATGGTGAAAAACTTGTCAGAAGTCAATGATGTACCTTTACACGCAACAGTAACTTGTTTTCAGCTGCTTCTATGAGCTGCTCACAGCCTCAGCCTGCTTCTTTGGATCATCTAAGACTGAGAACAAGTGAGCCATGAACTGAAACACACTTTTAAACACTGTTTTAGCTGCTGTAAAGGAGGCTAACAGTGCTGTAGTGTTATGTCAAACCCTGTAGGTCCATTTCAGGTCTGCGATGAAGCCTCAGACAGACAGAAACTCTGCAAAGCATCCACACTCATTTAAAGTTTACTGATTTAACAGACATCAAGTGAGAGGAGTTAACACACATTTACCACATTGCTGTGCAGTAGCTTAAGCTCACTGTAAACACAAACAGAGCTATACAGGCTTGATGTGGTGGCATTAGGTCAGCGTGTGCATGTGTGTGTGTGTGTGTGTGTGTGTGTGTCCACTTTGCTCTGCTAATCAGAGTTAAACATGCAAATGAGAATTGTCAAACTATTACTTGTCACTCTGTTAAGCTACTTTATAACTTTCTTAGTATTGTGGCTGGTAATTTGAGGCTGCAGGTCAGCAGTGTAGTGTTGGTTTAGCTTTCCGTCAGCATAGTGAATAACGTGTGTGTTTGAACCACCCGTGATGGTGTCTCAAAACTAAATACTGTGGCGTAAAAAAAACCCCCACTAGTGATGTTAATGACACTGGTATACTTTCCATCTCTCATAATTTATTCCTTTTTCTTTTATGTATGTATTTATAACAATTGTATATTATTACTTTCATATAAAGTATTATTTTTACTTAAATAATTTCATTCATTGCTTGTTTTTCTTAGTGTCCTAAACATTTAAGTGTTAGAGTCTTTAAGTTGGATCATTTCACACAGCTTATGGTGAAGATGTTTTAAAATCAGAATGTAATCATGTTTAAAAATCATAACCTATATACAAATTAGAATAATCATTGTTATGCTTTTTGCCATTATTGAGCACCATAAGGCTGGGTGTTATGGAAAAAAATCATATCATTATATTATTCAGCTGAATTGAGGTATTCGCAATATATCTTGATGCATTTTCCTTCTAAATAATGTGAAAAAAACAATAAGAAAGCTCAAAGCAAGGATTGCTTCATTTTGATGCCGAGGACTGTAAAGGCTTGAGGTTTAAGGCTGCAGATCACCATTTTAAATAGTCACTATATTGTACTTTGTGTTGTTAATGTAAAAGGTGGAAAAGATTCATCATGCTCAGACTTTTTCAGCACCTGTTTGGCTATTCACAGCAAAAAGCTGCTTGCCCGAGATTGTTTTTTTTTTTTTCAAGATTATTTGTTTGGGCATTTTGTGCCTTTATTGATTGGAGAGAGAGACAGTGGATAGGCTTGTGAAAGGGAGCGAGAGAGAGTTATGGGGGGGACATTTTGCAAACTAGCCACAGGCTGGATTCAAACCAAGAACAACTATCTCGATATAATTTTTTTTTAATACAATATAATGCAATGTGCGATACTGATGATATGTAATATAGTGTTTTAAAGGCTCTATCCTGTTCCGATTGGACTCAAACTGTATCTTAGGTCTGTGTTATTCAAGGTAGTGATAATGACAAATGAAAAAAATATTTTTCAAAGTTTTTCATGAAGTCTCCACATTCTTCACAATGAAGAGGGAATTTTATAGGTCATACAGCATTATAAACACTGGCTAGATTAAATAATGTTTTTTAATGAAACAGAAATGTTTAATAGTGTGATTGAATAATAATCATTCAGGGACACACCTCATCACTCTTTAATTTCCATGAAAGTATTCCCTCTCTGATAACTGTTCTCATCTTAATTGAAAATGATTAAAAATGCAATAACCGGTTGTTTCCCTTGAGGCCTTGTCCTGTAGTAAATCACTGAGAGTGAAATAAAGACGGACCCGTGAAAGTATTTGAGACTAATGAAATTACCTTCAAAGAGAAAAACGTTGTATATATTTAGATAATTTGATGTACAAGTACATGTATGCAGGTCAAAGCTTCATCCTGTGAGTTCTTTAGTTACAGAGCTGTTGAAGCTTTCCTCACACAGAGGATGTGAAGGAGGTGGCTGTGCTGCACACTCTTTTATTCTGGGTTATCAAAAGAGCTTACTGCTTCAGACACTTTTCTAGGTCAGGGGAGCTCCTCCTGTTCAAAAACACTTCTTGAATGATGGAGCAGTGTATCCAGGTGGCAGCTGGAGATTGTACATGCACTTAACATTCTGTTATTGATGTTTATTCATAAAAATCAAAGGTATATTTTTATTGATGAAAGTAGGATTTCCTTTCACATTTTTCAGTGTAGGGTTGAAAGGAATATCTGCTGTACAAGTTATGCTGTAATATTTTTTATTTCACAGGTTTTGACATTTCTTTGGTGGACTCAAGGAGACGGTGGGCAGCTGGTCCCCGGTAGGTTTTCTAAAAGAGTGTTCAGAAGAGGCCAGCGCTGATGGGACTTATAAGACTTCAGAAAGGGCCTGGTTGGGAAAGGGAGTGAGTATGGACAACCTTTCTGACTTCGGTGGCTCCTGTCCATCCACCCGCAGGGAATGGGAGTAAGTACTCAACTTAATGTGGCTTTAAACAGCTTTATTTTTAACTCCAAATTACATAGCCTACTGAGATATACTAATATACAAAATAGCTTTTAGCTTATTTATTTGTATGAATAATGTTACACCTATATTTACCAAAAAGGTATAAACCAGAGCTGAGATCTTTTGATCTTGTAGTCTTGTCAAACATGGATAAAATAATAATTATAATAATAATAATCATAATAATAATAATAATATATATTTTTTTAATAGGTATCATATTCTACACAATTCCAGTTGTTGTATGGCATGGGTAGTTAAGTCAATGACCTAGATAGGCATTGGGCAACTGGTGGCTCAGGGCTCACATGTGACCTCTCTCTTCACTTGTTGCAGCTCCCAAGTCGATTTCAAAAATCACAGAGTTGTAAAAATGAAGAAACTATGGCAAATGCCACGATTGAATCCAGCTTTTGTAGAAACAAACAAAGAATGTATACTAATGTAACAAAACATGTTGCTGTCTTTGACGTAACATTAAGCGTTTCCAATGTAATGATAAATAAGCCGAATTTGTATGGCATGGCATCTGAGACACTGCAGACATCACAGCAAGACGTGTCGCATAATTACTGAAATGAAGGACTTTTCTGGATTTGAACACCATTTGATATTTTTAAGATACTACTGTGAGTTTTGTAATTTATTATTAAAAAAAGTCAGTTTTCATTTTCTTCTAAATTGAACATATTGAATCTTTAGGCTTTAAATCAAAAACATTTTAAGGCACTATAATAAAAGCTAATATTTTTTGTTTCTTAACCAATTCTCCACCTTCTCGATGTAAGGGTCGTCTGTCATACTGAAAGAGTTGGTAGCTTTTTGACTTGGAGACCTGAAAACTTAAAAGTTAAAGAAAACAGAAACCATTTGCTCAGAGTTTCTCCATTGTACAGTACCTCAGTTCCATTTAACACTGTTAAATGTTTCTGCGAGGGGAAAGACCTCCACGTTTACTTTTCTTTTCATATTCACTGAATATAGCTCTATGTACTACACTGATGTATTATTATTTCTGTGAAATCAATGCTTTTGTCAAAAAGGAAGCTATACCAGCCATCAGAAAGTTTGAAAGATGTCAAAGTATTAAAAAGTCATAGTTCCAGTTATGAATTAACCATGTATGACAGAGAAAATTGCAGAGGACTAGTCTTTAGATAGAAGTGACTTCTTGGAAGGATCCAGTCATCTCCTGATTTTGTTTAATCTGATTTCATTTAATCATATTCCAAGAACTCATTCAGTTAATGTAGGATTTTAACAACTGATGAAGTCGGTCTCATGCACTTCAATAACCTCACATTTTGGCAGCAGTGCTTCCATCTCTGGCTGTTTAGGCATGTCATCTTTAAAAGGTGCACACTTCTCACAGATGTCAGGAAAGCAGTTACATCTATGAGGGGTAATGAAGCATTTAAATGAAACACAAAGCAGCTTTCATTACATGAATCGTACACAAGAAGTTTCACTTGCATACAGAACAAGAAAACAAGGCCACCTATGAAAGGAGAAAAAGACCCCCCCCCCTTCTCAGTTTTACCCCAAAAGAGTCAAGCCCCCATAATGCCATGCAAAATAAAAATTAAATATTTTTTTGAGTGAAAGTATCCCCTTCCTGTTTTATTATTGCTTAAGTCAAATTATGTTGACCAAATTTTGACCACCTCAAGGCTGATAATGGCATAACAAAAATTATGTTTATTGATTATATTTTTGCATATTGTCTTTGATGTTAATTATTCGTCAGTTGTTTCTGATAAAACATGATGTTGACATAAAAATAGGATTCAGGTTAAATACACAGATGTTACTATAACGATCCAGGATTAAATAATGATTAAATAAAGTGTTTCGCATACTTTAACACTTCTTAAAGTGGCAGTGAAGTTTGACCCCCTAATTACAAGTCTCAAGTCACCACATGGTTAAATCCCTCTTTCTCCCTTTGTCATCATTCATCACATTAGTGAACAGAGTTCCTGCTCTTCACTTTTCCTCTTTCACAGTAAAGGGGAATGAATGGGGTGCTTTTTGAACTTGAGTTTTAAAAGAATATTTAAAATGTATTTCAATGTGATATGTTTACCTCAACAGAAATACAGAAGCGTAGCTCAGCTGTGCTTTTCCCTGTGTTTGATAAACTGTTGTCACAGCTGCCTTAAATACAATGTGGCTGGGAACATAAGGGCTTAATGTGGATGGTAGACTGTAACACCCCAAATACACTGCAGCTCAAATTTACACATTTTTTAAAAATATATTTTCAGATGTCACCTGTAGTTGAAAAATTGCTTAATACAGGGTTAACTGTAACGGAGGACAACTGGCTTGTATTGAAGACATAAAGTATCGGGTAGAGCATAATCTGTTTTAGGCTGTCTTCTGTATAAAAATAGCCACCAAAAAGTCAAATCTGTTGAACAGGAGGATTCAAATTAAATCAGTATTTTTTGAGAGTATAAACATAATTTGAAATCAATAAGAGCATATTTGGGTGCCCCTCAGTAACTTTGTTTATAAATAAAAAAGCATTGAGTCAGACATTTTTCCCGCTTTAACCATTGCCTATTTGACAATCTCAGCTGCCACAGAGCCAAAGAATCAGCATCACAACCAAACTGAAACTAGACAAAATGTTATGGTCGAAAACTCTGACGACACTGCTTTAAATATTTCCCCCATGCCTGTAACTTCAGAGAGTGACTTTCTACTGACCATAACCAGGGCAAAGTCTTATTTGGGTGAGGCTGTTTACATATATCTCAGAGCCGTATGACCTATTATCTCTGAGCCTGTGATAGTATATCCTCACGTGTATGTAAGGCAGTGGATAGTAAATATTGACCAGCAGTAATGTGTTTAAATGAACACTCTAGTTGCTGTTAGGACCTTATTTTGATATTTCATAGACAGTTAAGTGAGAATATCTGGTCAATTTACTGCCCTGTGTCTTATTATTGAACTGTTTGAACAGAGTGTGCAAAGACAACATTATCTAAAAATATTCAAATAGTGTTGTGTACTTGAGGCCACAGTGACCTGTTAAATGCTGTGGAAAAACAAAGTACTTTAGCCGAGTAGACGGGTTTCTCTCACAACATCACACCACCAAACAGTGAACTTGTTTGACTTGCTGCTCCTCAGCACTGAATCAGGTCATTTCCCACCAAATCCTGAAGTGCAGGAAGATGGTTGTTGTTGTTGAGAAGAGGTTTTTTAACTTGTCTGAGTGAAAAAGGCACAGGTGTGGATCAACACTAATTGATGGCTGAATGTCATTTTGCTTCTTCTGTGTCATGTAGCAGATACTGTACAGTAGGACTGTCACTTTTTCCCAAAAATTCAACCTCGATTGGTTTTCAAGCGTACATGCTATCAAAGAAACTCATTTTTTAAATGTACGCTCATACTCCCTGGTCCACTGCACTGGGTGCCCTAATGTGCAGCTGACTTGTATAATTTTCTATTTGAAAGTGTATTTGCATTTTGAGTACAGGTTTTTACCCCACGTTGAACGGCGATTTGAGTATAGAATATAAGATGACAGCCTTACTGTACATCCTGCTTTATTCAGTACATTTACATGCACAGTTAATTTAAATGACTTTTATCATAAAGGATACTTAAAGATAAGATATGTGGAATTTTTGCTCTGAAATGTCTAAATCTATTTGAAAATGTCTGAACTTATTAGTTGAGTACTTGCATTACCTAAAATATTTTTTTTTAAAAGTCAAATATTTAGAGAACACCTAACTTTTATTGATACTGTGGGACATGTCCTGTCATGGTGGCCAGCATGATGGACTTTTACAGAACAGTCTTATTAGTGTTGAAAATGTCCTCTTGACATATACTGATGCTCAGACAACAGCATCCAGAGAAATAAAGTCAGAGAGCAAGTTAACAATCACAAGTAAAAGGAAACTTGAGTTAGGGCCTCACAGCTTTCCAAGCAACAACAATAAGTAAATAACTGCTTTGGTAACAAATTCAGGTTAGGGGCAACATGTTAGAACATGGGTAATTTCTGTGTCGAAAAAAAAAAGGTTTGGACTTTTACTTTGAAAAGCATGTCAAAAGTATTACCATACTTTATATTCAGGTGGGATGTTTTGACAGGCATGGTGCACAACAGAAAGATATGCCTTTGCACAAAGCAACAAAGGCTAAGTCCTTTTCATTTTAGAGCATATAAACGCAAGGAAAAGATCTTTTAAACTTCTTCTTTAATGTTTTTGTATTTACTAAAATGAACAAAGATTTTCATGTAAAAGGTGTAATCAGTGTCTACAATTTATGCATTTTGTTACACACGCATGGTGTGGGGGCCTCCGTACCAGAATGAGTATTGTGTTTTAAAGTTGCTGGAATACCCAGCCTCAGTTCTATGCAATACGTGTGCTAAATAAATGCTTGCTAAACAGTGCCCATGTCAGAATGTTTCCTAAATCATGCTCATATAATAATGCTCTGGTATATGTTTTTTTTTTTCTTTTTTGCCATAATATCAGACAACTTATTTGGCGGAGAGGGTTTAGCATCTTTGGCTCTTAAATTGAATAAATGGTACCTAAATAACACATCGTAATCTGTGTTGTGATTTGGTTCAGTAAGTATTTGATGTGTTGGTGCTTGTACCACATCTGTAAAGGATCTGAGCACCTATTTCTATGAAAATGTATTAACCATCTAGTTTCCATCACTCTTACACAATAATAAGACTCTTTCAATCTGAATACTGTATAAGCATGCTGACTGCCTTGGGGACACTTGTATAGACAAACTTGTCATCCTACTGCAGCAAAATGAAGTGGAGATGGGTGAAATTTTAGAAGTTTTGTGCTGTCATCTGTTCTCAGACACATTTTATGAAACATTTTCACTTCTTAATAAGCTACATTTACCTTGTGTCTTTCTGTTTTTTCAGCACCAACAGCTGCGTGGAAGATTTAATGGACGAAGATGAGAAAGACAGGGCAAAAAGGTATTCACTTTGTGATTTTGTTTGCCAGTTTGCATGTTAAAAGCCTTAGTTTACATTAACATTTACAGATGAATGCCTGTGTCCACTCATGGTGTTTTTGCTCAGGCTAAGCTCAAGACCTTACTCTTTGAGCGCTCCTCAGCAGTCTGTATTGCTCCATTGTCTCATAGGTTGACCCCAGTACTTTGACTTAATTTATTAGGTGGTGGTTAAGTTTGTTGTAAGTTACGATGAATATTTAATATCTGATTTAGGTAAAGACTGAAAACAATTGACAGGAATTTCCTTTCGTCATTAGCAGTGTATTTAGACCTGGAAATTATAACCACAAAAATGAGTCCAGAGCAGTGTCCTATTTAAGGTGCCTCAACCCTTGGAGTTGATTATGAAGGTCAAGTACAACACGGTGGCACATGAGAGGCTGTCTTTTTTTCTAAAGATCCTTCAGCTAACTGAGGTGTCCCATCATCCTTGTCTGGTAAAGGATCCATGTGGCGCATTCTGTGTTTGCTGATTATGATTAAAAAATGCAAACCTGTACCTATTATGAAAGTCTGATATTACAACACACAAATCTAGACCAGCCATTTGATCATTAAAGAAATGAAACACTATGAAGTGGACTAATGATAAGAGATCAATAAAAAGCAAAAAGGAAAGTCAGAAGTTTAATCAGGAAGCAAAATATACAAGGATATGTAGGTCACAAAGACTGATATTTTATTAAAGTTTGTGAGCTGATTTATAAAGATTAAGAAGAGTTGTATGATGTCTATGATTCTATATTAGTGGACTAGTTGTATGCGAACAATCCTCAAGGACTCTGGGTTTTGTTCATAACCAGTTCCGGTGCAGCTGTTAAGCTAAGATTTATGGTGCTTCAAAAGAAAAGACTGCTGCTGAAAACAGGGAATCCTCTGTAGACTGGACAGCGATATATATCAGTTCAGCCTGAGCGCTTTGCACGGGCAACAAAGGCCAAGTCCTTTCATCTGAGAGCGTGTAAACACAAGGACAAATACAGAAGCCATCTAGGGCAATTTTATGGCCAGAAGAGCTGAAAATGCAGAACTCATAGGCTTATTTCAGATATTAGGCATTTTTAGCACAAGAAAGGGAAAAAAGCAATTGTTGGAACAGGCTCTCTTTCACTTTGAACATAACCACTGTTACACTAATCATGTAAAAAAGGGAGTTCGTTTTCATTGTTTTTTGAAGAAGAGTTGTATGAGGTTCATGCCAATATTTAGCACATTTGCTATAGTTACTGTGGCCATCTCTGACCCTAGAAGTAAAGAACAGGTGAACAAGTCAGGCATTGCTGCAGAGGGTGCCAAGACCTCCTTGCAGTTTGATGAATTTAGAGTATTTAGCTACAAAATTTGGTGAATTTTGTAGCCAAATACTCAACTACAAATCTGTAGTTATTTTCACATCCTTTTTTTGGTAAGTAAGGGCACATGTGACACAGCACTTGAAAGACAAAACAGGGGGGCTGAGATGCACAGAAGAGGTGGACTCCAATCAAACCATGAGCCTTTTTTCCCCAGCAAGAATACGATGAACCTATAAGTGAGGTCTAACCCCACGCTCTGCGGTAGTGGTATAAGCACTTAAGTTGTTACACTGTGTAAGTACTAAGTCAGACCTACTTTTGGCCTCAGAACTTCCTAGACTCAGCAAGGTTCTGGAAACATTACTCAAAGATTTTGGTCCATTGATATGATGCATAAAAAATTGTCAGAGGTCAGACACACACATCCCTTAGTTGGTGCTGGGTCAGACTTAGTAAGTCTGAGGAAAAGCTGTGGGGCTGGAAATGTCACTTTTTGATCAATACAGTACTTCTAGGGGAGCCTTTGGTGTGTTGATCTCTCTCTTTTTCCTCATATCAACGTGATAGCATCACACAGTTGCTGTAGATTTGTTGGCTGCACAATCATGATGTGAATCTCCAGGTCCATCACATCCAGTAGGTGCTCAACTGGATTGAAACCTGGTAATTGTGGAGGTCACTGGAGTACAGTGAACTTAGCATTGTGTTAAGAAACCAGTTTGAGATGATCTAAAATATGTGTAGTGGCATGTTATAAAGGTGGAAGCAGCCATTCGAGGATGTGTACACTATGGTCAAAATAAGATTGACATGGTCAGCAACAATACTGAAGTCAGCTATTGTATTTAAACAATGTTCAGTTGGCTCTAAGGGGCTCAAGGTGTGCCAAAATAATAACCCCCACACCATTACACCCCCATTACACCCCCATTACACCTCCATTACCAACCTGAACTTTTGATACAAAGCTAGATGGATCCATGCTTTCATGCTGTTTACATCAACACTTTTACAATTTTCTCCGTGGCCTGTCTGAGTCGAGGTCAGCAGCCTCTATACATGGAGTGCAAGCACATAACTACAAAGCTGTCAGTGCCCTAACTTGGAGGTTATAATGATTTGACAAATAAGATTTGTTATAAAGACACATTATGGATAAAGATAAAAGAAAAATAATCATTGAATAAAAGTCTTTATAATGGAACTCATTTAATGAACTGTAGCTCTGTGCTTGAGCCTTACATATTTCCATCTTTGTTGTGCAGAGTTAATCAATCTATAATGTCTGTATGAACTATTTTTAGTTCCTTATCACATTATTTCTTATAGAAATCGCCTGCACTCTTTTATTTTTTCTCCTCTGTTGTCTGTTTCTCTCCCACTGTAATGTTTTCTTCTGTGAACTGTTTTAATAATCCATCTGTTTTTGTCCTCATATCTGCTAGTTTTGTTTAAATGAATAGTCTGAACAGGCCATAGGAAAGCTAAATGATAGTTGCCAGTGAATCAGAGCTCCAACCTGTACTATTACTGACAGAAATGTTCTCATGTATTAAAGGGCATCTCGTAACAAATCAGAAAAGAAAAGAAGAGACCAATTCAATGTGCTCATCAAGGAGCTGTGCACCATGCTGCAGGGTCAGGGCCATCCGCGCAAGATGGACAAATCAACCATACTGCAGAGAACCATTGACTTCTTGCAGAAACAGAAAGGTAGGCATATTAATTTCTTTTCATACACTGCAGGGTAGAGTTTGAAGAAGAATAACTTCATTTGAATTATTTCCACTTTCGATACAAATTTGTACACTTCAGCAGATTCTCAAGTTTTTACCACCTCTTCATCTTTTGTGTTTTTCAGACATAACTGCGCAGAATGAAACTTGTGATGTGAGACAGGACTGGAAGCCTTCATTCCTCAGCAATGAGGAGTTCACTCAGCTCATGCTGGAGGTAAAGCTCAGGAGGATATGTTTGTGGAGCAGCCAAAGTCCATTAAGCTCTGACACTGACTGATATTGATAATAAAAGGAAGGAAAAACTGTCTTGGAACTAGAGAGTGCTGATTAGATGACAAGGTTAAAAGTTTAAAAATAATCTCAGTTTTATATATCAGAATTATTATTTAAACTCTAAGTTAGCTATGTGTGAAGCAGATTAACAATTTTGGGTTGATGAGGTTTAAATGTTTGTTATCACACAGAGGTATAATTTCATTTAACTACAGATCATTTTGATGTTAAACCACTTAAAACAAAGCCTTTCTCCTTTTTCTTGCAGGCCTTAGATGGTTTCTTAGTAGCGTTAACAACAGATGGCAACATCATCTATGTGTCTGACAGTGTGTCTTCACTTATTGGCCATTTACCGGTAAGCATCCACAGTTCTTCTTCTATTGCTGTAATGGATTGTTGTTGGTTTTTGTTTTGTGTTTATTATGATTTTATCTTTGTCTTATTGTTGAGGACTACTTATAAGCTTTAAGAGACTGGAGGAACAGTGTGTTTTCTTTTTGTTTGTTTGGAACTAAACTCGGTCAGTATCTTGGCAGCAACCAACATTCAATGTTGTCCACCTTAATTATCCTTCAATTGGAGAAAATCCCAGCCAAAAGATGTGAGCTACATCCTGGACTGGTTACTGGTCAATCACAGTGCCATAATAAATTTCACAAAACAGCCAATAAATTACCAAATAAATAAATAGTTAGTATTTGGCTGTATGATGACTTTCTCCTTAGCAGGGTTTAAACTGAGTGGTCTCGTTTGGTTCAGCACAAATCGGTTTGATTTGGAGCGGTAAGCCCTGATCTCGCTCACATTTTTTTTCACAACTGGGGGCTGGGATGTAAGCCGAAAAATGAGGTTTATTCTAGCTACATCCAACTCCCTCTTCAGGTTTACCTCTCCAACAGCCTTTGAAGTACTCCATGCAGTGCTGTTCAGTGTGGATATTCTTTTTAGCAATAATAATGGACAATAGCAACCCCAAAAGGCTTGTAAAAGGACCCACTTTACATTTAAAAAACATTTAAAAAAAACAACAGCCTTATTATGATGTATTATATGAAGTCTAAAGGCAAAAAGATAGAGCACCATACTGATATATGCTGTTAAAAGCTCTTGTTTGAGACCTTCTTATTTCTGTCTTTAAATAAATGTCTCTGTACATTTATTTGAAGAAAGAAAGAAATGAAAGAGACAAACAAACAAATTGAAAAGAAACATTCATGGCTGCCCAGGCCATAACTTTGACCTTATCTTGCTTCCCTCGATACAGTTACCAAGCAAGTAATGCTAGAATTATTTTCAGTGTTTGCAAAAACAACCATAAATACTAATGTAGAGATGATTTTTGAAATAAAGAGGGCTGATATTGGTGATTCATCAAGTAGAGATAAGAGGCTCTAAAGTGAACTTTAACAGCTATAGTAATAGAGGTTTGATGGTGCTTATATTTGTTGTAGCAGTTATACTCCAGACAACTAACAAAAGCATTGTCAGTGTTTTTCCATCACGTCTTCGTAATGTCTCTGGTTTTCAAATGAGCTGTTTGGTTTGCTGTATTCAAAATGTCATGAGCAGTCCCTCCTCTTGCACTGGGATGTGTCCAACAAACTTAATGTTGTTAAACTTGAGTTTCCTGTTTTACTTGTGTTGTTGTATGATATTATGTATTATTTGTTGTTTTGCCTTTCCATTCTTGGGCTTGTTTGGTACTGCCACTTGTGTATTTGTTGTCAAGGCTTTGTATCTTAATAATCTGGAGCCTTTAAAAAAAGTTACTCATTGGGTCCTAAAAGTGAACACACTAGAAAAGTGCCATAAAATGATTAGATTTTAGATTGATATTTATTTCAAACCAAACAAATTATTTCTCATATAAAACATAACATGAAAACATAACATGAAAACAATCCACAGGACACCATACAACCATAAAGCCAACAGACAGAAACTACAACAAACACAACAACAATTGCATACCAATATTATTTCTGCCTTTCACCGCATCAAACACTTTCACCAGTTTCGGTCCTTGTCTTAAATAATATTAAAAAATGTGTGTTTTTCCAATTCTAAAAGGGTGTCTTTCTTTGGATTGCCATCTGTGCTCTTTTCCTGTGTAAACTGCCTATTGACCCCTATTGAAGAATTGTTTGTTTTAGCCTTGGGCTACCTAAAGATGAGAGTGGAGCCATCTGTAGGAAAATAGTCAAAACTAGACATTTAAAGCCTGGCCTAAAAAACTAAAAGTGCACTATTAGACTTAAAATATTTTAATGCTGGAGGAGCCTGATGACCAAAAATCACAGTTAAACTGTATTAATTGTGTTTTGTTTTTGGCCTCAATTGGCTTATTGCAATTAATTTGATAACAAAAACCTCTATAGGCCTATTTTAACCAATAAGGAATGTGAATCGAAAACCATTTCTAATTGAAAATCAATAGCAAATAGCTAAAGGGATCAATATAATTTATCTTTTTGCTGAACAATTCTCTTATCAATGCCTTCCACTTGATTCTGATTGCAGCACAAATCAAAGAGGTCATGCTCTCATCACAGGCAGTCAGCACAACAAAGAAGTCAAAAAGTAATCATGGCAGACAAGAGACAGAAGCAGTTAAAATTGTGGCTCAGTTTTACTCAGTTTGACACTAACTTCATAACATCCTGTGTCTGTGGGATTTCAAGCAAGGGTGGAAATTTGCTGAAGCATTTGTGTTTGCAAAAGAGCATTAGATATCTGGAGTGCTATGTGTTTGAAGTTGTAAAACAGAAAACCTGTGCAGGCCTGCCTTTTTCTAAGGAATAAGGAATTTGATTGATCAGGAGAATCAATTATGGCAGTGGTACCAGTAAAATCATATAGATTCCCATCCCCCGTAATGATGGAGTCCAAATTTCACAGTTTGCTAAAATTGATGGATTATCAGTGGAAAGATATCCTTGCAAAACGTGCAAGTCTCAATTAGGGAATAATGGGATCTGAGGGTTGAAGGTCCATATAGGCCTTGTTAATTGGCTCAGGCTATAACTGCTGTAGTGTATGCAAACCATTACTTGCTTATTACTTGTCCCTTCATAAATAAACATTAATCGTATGCATAACTAAAGTCTTTCCTGCAGTTGGTGTGAGAGCCTCACATTTCCAAAATCTTCTTTCATGTTTGACAATCACAGCACATCAGATTTTGTCCAACAGGTGACTTCATTGCCCGATAGTAAAGCTCATTTTTCAATCAGCAGTCAGGTTTATCCACAGTAAAGAGGACACAGCACAGCAGATAAACACTGACTGCTGACATTGGTTCAAGCCACATTATTTGCTGGTGGGTTAGATGTCAGTCATCCAGGCTAACATTGGCTCATACCCTTAACCTAAAACATCCCAACAAAAAAAGACGGCTGCATCATCTGTACATGTTCGCTCACAGCTGTCAAAGGCTATGAGAAATATCCGCCTGTGAGTGATGCTGCTTTGACACTAACAATGCTTCAAATGACAAAACTGACTGTCACATATCTCTTTTTTCTTTACCAGTCAGATATGGTGGACCAAAATATCTTGAATTTCCTGCCGGAGCGTGAGCACGGCGAGGTGTATAAGCTGCTATCATCCCACATGCTGATGACTGACCCCATTGCTGCTGACTTCCTGGACAGTGAGTATCCTACTGGGTGACCTCTCAGTGCTCGTCTGGCCTCTGTCTGTTTCTGTTTGTGTCTCCCGATTTAGGAAGTCAAAAGTTCAATTCTATGGGAGAAATACAATATATACTGTATATTATTGTCAGTGTGCGTGTGTATGTGTGTGTGTGCAGCACTTCTGACATAAATAACTTCACCTTACTCTCTTTATTTAGAACAGGCTCCTCAATTGGGACCAAAGTATATAGGATTGCTGATTAGTGTGTTTCTATGATTAGCCTTTTAGCTATAATTAGGAGCTAGCTTAGTATCATGGTTAAGACCCTAAATCACTGTTATGTTAGCACAGTAATCCAGCGCAATGTAGTATCTGGGGCTCAAGACTCTGACCTTAATCCTGTGTTACTATTGGGCTTTTCTGAGGAAGAGAGATGGTGAGGCCTGCTCTATTCTTAGAAGCCTAAATAGCAAACTGTCACAGAGTATTGTCTGCAGTGTTCATCATGTCCTCCTGAGCACATTTAACAGACAAATACTGCGTTTATCTTCACTGCATTTAAAGGATGGTGTAGCTTTTTAGAAAAATAACTCTGAAACATGTTACACAAGCAGGGATTTTTAACACTCACCAGCTTTTTTTTATGGATTTGCTAAATCATTGTGAAAGACTGCTTCAAGCAGTACCAGAACAATCTTGACCTGTCGACTTGAAACTTTTGGATGCTTTAGATTCTGAGGGATAATTGACTGTCTTTAACCGCGACAGAAATTATGCACTTTCCTGAAGTTGTTGTAAAAGTTAAGGTCAGAGGGCTCCATTAGAAAGTTTTTTACTTCAGAGATTTGACATGAGCACACAGTGAAGCTGAAAGTGCATCCTTTATGCTGTCAAACTATGAATCTACTCTCCCAACGGATGTAAGAATGTATTAATGAGTGTATTTAAATATTACATAACCAAAGTTCTGTAATCCTTTCTTCCCCTCTGGCTGTTTGAATACTTCATAACAAACATCTTTTGCCAAATCTGTTCAGTGTGATGATTCATTTGATTTAAGTTCTCCTCTGTTCTGTAGCAGCAAAATCCAACTTTAATTGTATTTTCTTTAATTGAGATTTGTAAATACTCAACTGATGATGTGAAAGAAAACAAACCCTGTGTTAAGAAGCTCTTTTTTAAAAATGCAGACAGTTTGTTATGAATATACAAATATACTACAAATTAAAATTAAATCTGTTGTTTTTCCAGGTGAGGCACATATTGAATTTTGCTGTCATCTAGCCAGAGGTAACATTGACCCAAAAGAGCCGCCTGTGTATGAGTATGTCAAGTTTGTTGGAGATTTCAAGTTTCATAACAGTGGTAAGCATTTCTCTTCTTTCTCTGCAATTAGAGCTCTGCAAGTTTTTCAGCACAAACAGATTTACTTACTTAACATAACTCATTACTGTTTAATGGAATTGAAAAAAAATCATAAAAGTAATATTGTGTATTTATTGTATCTTAAAAAATCTTTTACCTGGGTTTGATTTAACTGTTGTTGTTGTTCTTGTGTATGCTGCCCTCTGTGTGCTACTGCTGCAAAACTGATATTCCCCCTTGGGGACAGCAAACATGACCTGAATGTGAATTATCTAAATTAACAGCCACTGATTGCTCCCCTCTCACACAGTGCCTACATCTTCTTGTAACGGACTTGAACTGACGTTACCAAGAAGCCTGCAGTCGTCGCTGGAGGAGCAGGTCTGCCTCATTGCTACTGTACGATTAGTCACTCCACAGTTTCTAAAGGTAAGAGCGGCTCAGATTGATGCTCCTTTTTTGACAATTGGCAGTAATTATGGTTCAACTTTATACCTTTTAAAGGTGCACCAGGTCAGCCCTAAATTGTATTTTAATACAGAGGAAGTATTAATGACAGAGGCATTTGTCCCACTATTTAAAAAAACTTTGCATATGTCTTATTTTTATTTTTTCATCCATTATGTTTAGTAAAGTAGTTACAATTGATAAAATATTCAGTTGAAGAAATTTCATCTACTGTCAGTGATTACTAATACAGAGGCAGTTAGATATTACAGATTTTAGTAAGAACTTTTATTATTTACACTCTTTTGTAAGGTTTTAAGTAAACTGTAATTGACCAAATGAATGACGAATACCTAATAAATAAATATAGACCAACAATTTTCGGAGGGATTTCAAACTACTAAAACTGTGTCATAAATGTATTTATTACACATGAATGGTTTAACGAACTTTAATTGCCAAAATATGACCAACCTATATATACACCCATTTCTGATTGATTAGGTATTGTGGTTTTGGCACTACTTATGCATGTTTTATGCTTGAGTGCGATGTCACACATTCAGACATGCCCCTTTGCAGAGGTTTTGTGCAGCAGATTTTTGCCTGGCTGCATACATCACAAATTTTAACAGATGTGGATGACAAGAAAACAGCAAACTTCCAGGAGCTTCTGCTGTCTGTAGTTTAAAATAGGATATAGATATGTACTCCCCCTCCACTCTTGATTTAGTGGATGTCCGGACCATCTCTTCCTTTTGTCTCAATAACATAAGTAAACACAGCAACTTCTCCTCAGATTTTTCCATACTGACAACAAGTAATCTGCATAATAACTTTGGTTAAATCATGCGATAATGGAGACTTTTTTGAAGACACTGCCCTGTTATATCTGGGAAAATATTGGTCTGCGGCAAAGAAAGAACCATACGGAGAATAAAAACACCATGAGTCCGCAGCAGTATGTGTTGGCAGGTCCATCTATGTGAGCGTAACCAGGCCTTCACGCTCACTGCAGTTTATGTATCAATCTGCCAGTGAAGTAGTACCAGAACAAGGGGGCTCACTGGCATAATCAAATCACACCAATACTGTTTTTTAATTTGTTGTTTCCCAAAATTCAGTAACACCAAGCTCTTCCCCTCATCTGCAGCAATGTGTCCCCAAACCTCTGTGCTTCCTCTTTCATTACGGGGGCAGAGCTGATCAAAATCCCTGTGTCTAATGTTTTTACTATTGAAATGAACCTCATACAACCCCACTAAAAAATACTGAACTATCCCTTTAAGGTACATTTTAAACATCCTTTTTTTTTTAATTCAGCTTGAGTAGATTTATAGGACAATAATTTTACTTCTACTTTAGTAAAATTAAATTTAAATAAATATGCTTTTTATCTAGCAAAATATTTATAAAATCAAAATCAAGTGATACTTGAATCCCAGCATTTCTGGACTGGTGTTTGCTAGTGTGAGGTGTATTTTTTTATTTTTTTTGCACAATTACACATTTTATTTGGTAGAAATCCAGCTTATCAAACACTCTCTGTAGATTAATTGTGATATGGTGTACTCTCCAGCTGATTACATCATTAGGATACTGTTCCCAAAGGTTCTCTGGGGGTTGAAATCTGGACACTTGGCAAATTATCAAGGTGAATTAAAGTCATGGTCATAGACCTGAACTCTTGTCTTAAAACAAGTCAGACCCCAGCAATAGTGGTACACGCCCCAAACATTACAGCAAAATTCTAAAACAGCACACATCTGAAGGCAAAGACCAGATTAAATAGACTATAAGTAGCATGTTATGTGTGGTGGAAAGTGTTACTAGACTTGTTTATCCTGTGTTACAAGATAGTCATTGAGAAAAGACATACATTTCACCACACAAAAAACCCACAAATAAATAAATGAAATCCAATAATAAGGGGTTCTTTAAGCAATTTGACAGAGTAGCCTTAATGTAAATATTTAATCTTTAATGACATATAAATTGATTGAATAAATAAAACCAAAAATAAAGAGCGATTTGGGGAAGGAACAGGTCATCTCATTGTGGTTTTCAGTCTCTGTTTTCTTTTTCTGTCCTAAAAACCTGCTGAAGAACAGTGTGAGCAAAGGTGCCAGAGGAAGCAGATCTATTGGACAGGCTTCAGCCCTCCCCCACTACATATCCCAAAATGTAAAAGGCACTGATTACACTGATTTACCAGATGGAATGACACTGTGAATGAAATCTGAACCATATGGCATGAAACAGTTTTTCCTCAGAGACTCAAACACAAGAAGAATCCATTCATTAGTCCATAAAACTACATTTTTTAAAGCAAAGCTCTGGATAGCATTAAGCAGTCAAACACTTTTTACACAGTAATTGTAATTGTGCAGCTCTTAGAGAATGATCAAAACATGCAAAAAGCTTAGTTAATTTTAGATGGTGATCAATTAAAACAAAATGAGGCACAACATTGACATGCTACATGTTTGGCAATTTAATTTGCACACTTAAATGCAAATCCTCTTAAACTAAAATGTAATTGTTTATATTTAGATATTTTATATTTAGACTGATAATTACTTTGCTGTGCCTTATGATCAAACAAGTGTTTTTGTTTTGTTCAGGATTTGTGTAATGTGGAAGATCCCTGTGATGAATTCACATCCAGACACAGTCTTGAATGGAAGTTCCTGTTTTTGGATCACAGGTAACAGATTTTTCAGATTTGTATTCTAACACACACAAATGTCGATTCGCAACTTTTTTCTCACATGTCCCTTGTCCTCTAATTCTTTTTCAGAGCTTCACCTATCATTGGCTATCTACCCTTTGAGGTTCTTGGGACTTCAGGCTATGATTACTATCATGTGGATGACTTGGAGCTGATAGCTCAGTGTCATAAGCAGTGTAAGTGACAGATCTCCATCTGTTGCTTTTTTGCATCATCAACCTGCATTATCATTTAAAGGTCCAGCAATCCATCTGTGTAACAGGAGTCAGATATACATGAATTATTTTTCTGCTCTGGTGCATTGAAACAGCCTTGACCTGTGACACCCAATCAAAGCACTGATGTTTACTCTTTTCTCTGTCTTTTTTCTCTCCCCAGTAATGCAGTTTGGAAAGGGTAAATCCTGCTACTATCGCTTCCTGACCAAAGGTCAGCAGTGGATTTGGTTGCAGACTCACTACTACATCACCTACCATCAATGGAACTCCAAACCTGAGTTCATTGTCTGTACGCACACCGTTGTCAGGTAGGCTGTCTGATTGTGCCTTAAACATAGATTATGTAGAAATAAGCTGCCAGGGGGGTCTCTGCCAGAGCAATAACAAGATGATAAGTATACACCAAAGATATGGCTCTTTTCCACTGTGTGATATCTCAGCTTGGCTTGGCTTAACGTTGTTTTGGTTTTCCATTAGAGATTGTACCTAGTACCTGGCACAGTTTTTGTATGATCTCTATCAGGGTCCAAGCAAGCTGAGGGAGACTAAATATGACATGGAAACACTAGTGACCTCATAATGGTCAGAGTATCACCACGAGTCGGAGTATTAACAAGGCAATGAAATGCTCCCTGTTGTCATCTTTGGGATACTGTTTGACTCAACCTCAAGCCTTTGACTGGGTTTACAAACTGTTAGCTGTCCTGCTGAATTACTGCATTTTAAAAAATGTCCATTATTCAATTTTAATTTCAATTTATTTATTTCAGAGGGTACAGTGCAAGTTCACGTACATCACCATACAGCAAAAGTAAACGAGCCAGATTGTAGCCATTGGCTAATCTCCATCTATTATCCCAAAATAGATGTTCCCTGAGGTGCAAGACACATTTATCAAAATTACATTCAAAGGAAGAGCAAAACTAACATAACTTAAACATAACATAACCTACCTGACTAAAGACATAACGTACACATTATTGCACATTCTCCAAGTCTATTGCACATAGAAAGTGTTTCGGAATGGACAGACCCTTTCAAAGCATATCCATCAATCTTAGGCCAATCAGATAATGTAGTAGGTGGGTGCTACTGCGCTACAGAAAGTGTGCCACCTTGTTAAACATACTCTCGTCAAACCATGTCAAAAGTGGAGCAAAAATATCCCTACTATAGAGAGTTTTTTAGTGTTGTTTTTTGATTTTCATTTAATAAAGAAATGTGGTCCAGATCTGATGAAACTGCTATTGAAGCTGTTAATATCTAAACTAATCTCTGTTCGTGGGGTCACTTTTTGTTGTTTTCTCGCTCGTAACTCCAACCTCTTCCTGATCTAAAGAACTCTGATTGGGCTGTCCAGCTTTTGGCCTCTTACAGTCGTTGTAAATGGAAGCTTGATCTGCCTGATTGCAGACATTGAATCAGGCCAATCCAGCTGCTGCACAGGGTTGCTTGGTATCAAACCAAACGGCCAGAGCTGAACAGGTTCAGTATGACTACATGTACTGTAATACTTCTACTTTTCAGTAACTACTTCCTGTTGACTGCTCTTTTTAATTCATATAGTCCTCAAATTAGCTACAGTAATTATGGTCCATCACACGTAAGCAGCACGAAACGTAAATTACAACAGCAATTGAGTTCCAGGTCCCTCTTGCTGGTCTTGCTTGCAACAATCTTTAAAGCAACATCACAAGTTTTCATGGTAATAATGGTGCGTTCAATTTACTGCAGGACTTGGATTTTAGAGCTGGAAATTAAGTCTCACCCAAAAAAAACATGTTCCAGGTTTAAGCTAGTAAACTTATAATAACTGAATATAATCCAAGCTGCCAAGTAGGTTCTCTGAGTTAAGGGGGCTTTCCCAATAATGTGCATAATTTGCAACATTTGATTTTCAGGACATGTCCCGTTTAGAAAATAAAGATTAAGAAAACCTTGCTCTTTGAAAACTGTAGGAAACACTTGAGGGGATATAATTTCTTAAATAAAATACGTATAATGTACAATTACAGTTTTGTAAGTATGTTAAAACTTCAGTTTCCAATTTTGTGAAAATTTAACATTCTCCATCTAAAATTTAGAGACAGACTCAATTCACCTCATTTTTTTGTGTGTTGTTTTGCAGTTACGCAGAGGTGCGAGCAGAGAGGAGGAGAGCATTTGGCTTTGAGGAGCTGTCACCACCTGAGATAGCTCCATCTTCAGTGAAGGTACGTTTTCCTGCACATGCGGAGCACATGGTTTACAAGGTCAGTCTTTATGTCAACCAACAAACCAGCCCTCAATGCTGAACGTCTGTGTGTTTCAGGCCCAGGAGCTGTACTTGGACATCTGCTCTACGCTGGACCCTCCACGGGACAGAAACAGCGGTGCACGTTCAGTATCCTCCCACAGCTCTCGGAAGTCCTCCCACACAGCGCTGTCAGACTCTGCATGTGAGTCATCCTCTGCTCCCTAAAGTGCTAACTCACCCGGGTCAATACGTGCTCTGGTATGGGCTGCAGGAACTTTAGATTTGTGGGAAAATTGTTCTCTGCTTTGTAGAAATTATAGATAATAACAAGGTATTCACTCTGACAACAGGTTAGTAATCCTTTTTTTACATCATGATAGGAATCGTTCAGAAAGAATAGAATAAAAAAAATGGCTGTTATCAAACCTCCACACTGAGCAGAAGTCGATGAAATATCCCTTTTGATCGATGTGGTTGGATGTGCATCAATGATGACATGTTGCCCAAGCTTTCTTCTGATGGTGTTGTTAGTTTGAACCTCTGGTCCCTTTGACTTCAGCTGCTCCTCCTCCCACCGTCTAATGCACTAACACACTTTACTTCCATCTGCATGTTTATGAACAATTCACGGTGTCAGATTGATTACAGCAGCTTTTCATAAACATGGCTGCCGTCTCCCTTTCACCCACACACACATATTCTCGCTCATTATATTCAGAGGCACATTTATAAAAGTCCATCTGTCAGAAATATATTTAGTCTATTATTCTTTCTGTGCTTTTTTATTCTGCGTTGGCTACAATGAAATAATATCCGCCGAATGCATCACAGTTTGTGGGTTTAAGTCAGAGGCAGAGTGAGGTGGCAATCAAGGGCCAGTGAATCAGCAGGAACTTTACATAACTGGAAAAGACATTTCATAACGCTTTTCACCTCCAAACACCCCAGAGATACTTTACTCAGGACAAAAAAAACCACAACAGTACTAATGACAAGCAAAGGGGATTCTTTACTTTTTTTTTAAATTTAATTTTTGATTCTTTTTTGAAAAAAATGAACTCTGGAGGAAAGGTGCGCTTCAGCTCTTTTACAAGGAAAATCTGCTTTATTGCAAGTGGTATCAATTTATTTTGCATTACTTTGGGTTAAAGAGTTCAAGTTTGGAAGCAGAAAAAGGAGGCTTGGAGGAAGAGAAATAAGGCCTTTAGTTTGATGCTATATTTGCATCTGAGACAAAATCTTCAATAAACTCTACTGTATTTCAAGGCCCTGACCTCATGAAAGAGACAAATGCTTTTGAATTTAAAGTGGTTATATCCTTTTCTGAGTTGGCTTCCCTCAGTAGTCAAAACAAGGTCATCCAGATTAGAGGATTACTTAAAACAGGTTTTTATATTCCTTTAACCAATTTTATGTATGATTAATCTCATATATTTATATTTCTCACTTTATTGTCAATATTTTTTGACACTTTTTCTGTGGAGAAAAAAACTGTATGATGTATGAAAATGACATAAAAAGAATTAAGCATGAATGCTTTTTGTCCTCTTTATCTCTGTCATACAGCCAATTTTTACCAGCAAGAACACTGAACACGCTTTTAATACTTGGTAGTATTATATGTAAGGACAGAAACATTATGTTCATTGGAGGTGATTCCCACATGAGTGCCAGTTAAAACTGTCCATGATTATTTGGTTTGTCTAAAGTGATATTTTTGATACATATGTGATAAACACTGAACATGCATCCTCACAACAAAGAACAAAAGTTCAGAACCGTCCCCCTCATCTTTGAAAGAAGGAGAATATTGATTTTGAACTGGGAAGTGAGGGGGACATGCATGCCTTTGTAACAGTGTCTTTAAAAAAAGATTCATGGTGGGAGGGTTTGAAGCAAGATTTTTAAACTTTTTGATTTGTAGCCAAAAAAGATCTTATGAAGATCTCAGAGGAGCTGCTGATGCTGGCAGCACAGCACTGAACAGAGAATGACGGACAGATTAAGGGATGTGAATCAAACTGTATCCCACTCATAAAATCAGTACATCAGGATTTTATTATGTTGTTTCTATTACCATTATTGGATATAATTTTGTTGAGGGCTGCCAGCATTGACATGTGGGACTAAAGTCTGTTTACAGCACTGTTATATTTTTTAATCACAGTGTGCTGTTGTGACATTTCAAGTGCCCCATTGTTCACCTATCATAGCAGGACAACAGTGTATGCTGCCCACATTAGTGTCTCCTTGCAGCCTTGGTGAGGAAGAGGACAACACTGTTTCTTTCATTTTAACAACATGTAGATGGCTCAGTATACTAATCAAGAGTACTTGTCAATATGGATTTGAAGAAAATGTTTTGGTAATGAAGGAAAAACAACACAAACTGTGCTTTGTTGGGTAAAACTGTTAAAATGAAAGGATCAGTTGCAATTTAATGAGTGTAGTCATCTGACAGCCCTTATTTTGACCTACCACAGCTTCAGTATTCTGTACTCAGAGTGTGTTTAGAGGTGACCTGTTGTCTTTCCTGCAGCAGCTAACTCCTACACAGAGGCCTGCACACCGTCATGGCAGTCTGCCTCCATGGGGACGGAGAAGACATCAACCAGACTCCAGCCCAGTAGTTCAAAGGTCAGTGTATACAATATGCACAACATATCTCTGTCTCTGATGACTGAAAAAGAAAAATCTCCAGAGGGAAGGGGAAAAAAGCATTGCAGATTGTGCTAAATCATAAAACTGTTGTTGTTTTCCACCCCGTAGAATTTGGCACAAAGACAAAATTTCTTTGACATCGTCCCCCAAATGAGCCTCCCCCTCTCTCCCACCTGCAGCAAGCACTCCGCAATGGTTAGTGTTTAGTCTTCTTCTCCTGCCTGTTGCCTTCCCCTCCTCTGTTTGTGTACAATATCTCACTGTTAAGACTGTCTCTGCTTTATGAGTTTATTCATCTGTTGCTTGTGCCTACAGAACCTCAGCCCTAGTTGTAAGATGGTGTTATAAAACTTAGCTGCACTCTGAGAACAGAGAATACTTTTGGAGATTGCTTCTTCTCGGTGGTTTTGTTGCTCTCTTCAGTTTCTTTTTTGACCTATATCAGAAAAGTGGGATGCTTATTGTGTTTACTTACACAAGACTGAACCATTACATGACTCAGCTGATTGTTTCCTAAAGCACTAAAGGATGATTTTTTTTTTACTTGTATCTTACCAGCAACAGCAAACGCAGCAGCAGCAGCAGCCATCGTCGTCGTCGTCGTCCATGTATCAGCTGCCACAGCCTCAGCTCTGTGTAATGAACCGGCTGAAGGAGCAGCTGAAGGAGCAGCTGGAGGAGCGGACGCGCATTCTGCAAGCTGACATTAAGACGCAGCAGCAGGAGCTCCACGACATTAAGGAGAAGCTTCACCTGGCTAATCTCCAGGTAACACTCTCACACAGAAATAGAGAAACCCTCATGGTGGTTACTGAGAGTGGGTGAGAAAAGGTTAAACAAATGTCTACAACATGTAAAAAGTTTAAATTTAGCACATGAATAAAAAAAAAAAAATATATATATATATATATATATATATATATATATATTTGGCATCTCTTTGTAGCTCATAAAGTTCATACCCTCTTTTAAGCTTCTTGCCCTTCAGAGTAAAGGGTGAATAGCACCACCAAGAGGTCCTCTAACTACTGTAACAACACTTCCCAATCACCAGTGCCGCTTCTGATTAGTCAAGATTTGCTGAGTAGCACCTTCTTCAATGATGTGAAAAATAGATGAAATGACAAAAGACTTTTACGAAATTGGCTATAAAACTTGAGCAAGCTTCAAGGAAAGAATCAAGTTTCCTCTGGGTCTTTAAAAAGGCCATAACAAGTCTAAAGTCTTATTTTTACCTACAGGAGGTCTTGAATTTAAGATGTCACTTTGACTAATGCTGAGGTCAGACTGCACATTTTTTCCTTCTGTTATGATGAACTCTGCGTCAGTTAAGATGATCGTAGAGCCATAAAATCATGCACTGACTTGACTGACAGGCGTGCCAGGTGACATGGTTGTAAGCATCTGCATATTACGACAGACTTGGTGACTTTAAAAGAAGAAGGGGCCACACCAAAGACTAACTAATTAACTAACAAACTGTGTTTACATTACTATTCTCTTGTTTTTCTTCTTAGAAGTTATGATTTGGGATGGGACAAAAGTCAATATTATGTTGTTGCCCTTGCACATGCAATCCATTTATTGAAATGTTGGCTCCAAATATCGGTATGTGATTTAAAAAGTAAATATATATGTCCCTATTTGAACAGATCTACACACACGCTTATACCTGTCAAATGCTCCTATGGGTATTTATTTAATGTCTTTATTGTAAAATATGTGTTTTAGCACCAGTTTGTTTTTAGAGTTTTATGCTAACTTGATTAAAAAATGAAAACACAAACTTTGATACATCTTAGACTTTGACTTAATTGTTGCGTAATTATTTTATTCCTAAAATTAACCTTACTAGAGACATTCAACGTTTTCGGTTTATTCGATATTGTGATTTATCATTGTCTTATATTCTTGCATATATAATTCATGGCAGAATCAGCTCCCTGTGATTCCCAGCACTAGCTGTGATGAATGATATAATATCTTGATTCTGATATCAATACTAGTCAATTCATTAAGGTATGAAGTCCAACATTTTTCAAATATTTAATCATGTCTAGAAGTTTAGAGTTCTTTTTGTAAATTATCTTTAAAATGTAAATTTTTTATTGTTACTTTTCTAGTACTTCATATCAGTGCTGTTGGTCACCTTACACATCTGTGGGTGGGTTTTGTAAATATTAAACCACTTAAAAATTTTGAGACCATTTGCCAGTTTTGACAAAACATTATTTATTTATTTGTTTAAAAATGCTGTGGTACATTTATTTCCCAGAAAGTTTGGAGATGAAAGGTCTTTTCCCAACAGCAACGATTTATTACTTTACTAATTAAATCTTAGGATGTTGAAATGTGTTAGGTTTACATTGGATTTATTTTATTGTGCTAGGAAGGTATCACAACTTTTAACACACTCTGCCTTCAACTCAAGACCATGCATGTGACCTGTTCTCCTGAAATCAATTGCTTACTGGCATTTCAACTTTGTTAAACAGCATCATGTTACATATTCGTTCAATTATTTGGAAGAGCTATAGCCTCCATCGACCACTAGAGGGCACTCTCAGGGTCATTCGTGGACCAGAGCCAAGCGGTTGTGTTTATGTGGGTCATTTAGTGCCTTCATTCCAGGAGGATGGACTCTGGGAATTTGTAGTGTCTCCTTTAGTAAAGATGAGATGCTGGACATCAGAGCCCTGGACACACTGTAAGACAGGATTTAAACAAACTGATTCAACTGTATCGCAGACTATGGCTCTCTATTTATTGTCTGCAAATCTGACAAAATACAGACAAAACCATGTGATTTTAAAATGGAGTCAGCACTGAAAAGAACTGATTTAATCTCTCTTCATCAGTGGTCATCAACCTTTTCCAATTCAATCTGATTAATGGTTTACCTGCTTGATGATGAATTCACTCTTGTGTTTTCGCTGGTGTGTTTGTGTTTTAGATGTTGTTACAGCAGCCTGTCCACAATGACTTTGGCCCAGCCCAGCAGCAGCCTCAGCATCAGCAGGGCTCAGGCAGGCCGTCCCAACAGAGCCAGTCCGGTGTGATCAGGCAGCACGCGGGTCACCCCAAACAGGCACCCTGTGGTCCTCACAGTTCATCCCCACACCCACTCCTGAGAGAGAGCAGCTCGCCTTCCACACAGGTACACAGCCACATCAGTGAAACGCCATCCAAACAAACACACAAACACGTAATCACAGCTGTTGCAAAGGTGTAAATGAGGATAGTGTTCAGTCTAATTAGCTTCAGTCATTAGCAGCTAACGACTCGTAGCCTACTTCAGGGCTCTCAACACAGCAGGATACATGTTATTGATTCAGCGTTTAATATCAGTCTCAGCAGGTGGTGGAGTCATTTGTTTAGCCATTAGCTGCAGCAGTCTGGGTTCATTAGCACTGTAGAGCAAAGACATTGAGACCTAAAACCACATTATTAAGACGATGGATGATTTGTTCTGTAATTAGACACAAAATATATATTATTAACATTTCAGTGCTAAAAAAAATGTCAAAATATTTGTACATGATAAACTTGAGTCTCCCTGTCTTTCACCCTTAGCAGCTTTTGGTTATATCATGACTGAAAAGCTGAAGCTTTTTCAAAACTTTTAAAGGTTTTTTACTCTCAGACTTTAAAATAACAGATATCATCATTTTAGAGCATGTGGTACTAAAAAGTACTGAAAAGTGTCATATTGACAAACTTATACAGCATGAAAAAGCTTTAAACTTTTGTTTACACTTGATAAATTAAAGAAATTAAAGGGGCATACATTTAGATATCTTTGTGTAATCAATAATAATAGTTCACAAAAAAGCATGTGTGGTTAATTCAACAACATCAGGCTCTTAACCATCAAGTATTCCTGATTTTTAAGTATGTATTTTGTAGGGATGCACAGTATTTTTGCCAATATCCGATATCCAGATACAGTATTTCAAAACTCATAGCAATATTTTGTGTCAAGAGCACAAATCCTGTACTTGACTAAAACTGACCCGTTCTTTTCACGGTGACAGTCTATTAGAAAAGAAGAAGTAAAAGAAAGAGAACATTTGATTCATGAAAGTGGACATTCAGTGATGATGAGGCAATACATCATGGTATACTTGTATAGTTTGCTTATATAACAGACAATATTTGCAACATTCATGGCCTGTATGTATGGCCAAGATGCTGTGTGTGAATATAATATTGCACATCCCTAGTATTTTGATGCAGATTGAAGTTTAGACTAAAAGGCACACATTGACACACTGAAGTAAGACTCAAGTGTTTTCTAAACCTACCACGGTCAAGTAATCTTGCTTATTTTCAGTAAGCACAGAGAGAATCTCAATGAGCAGGTGCAGCTGCAGTGACTGTACTCCAGCTTTCTCCAGTGGAACAAACCTGAAAATCTGCGCCCAGATGGAACAAACTGTACCCTCCCATCTAAATACCAGCTAAAAATAAAAACTGAATGAGAAAAATCTGGCAATATGCATTAAGACCTCTGTCCACTGCACTTCACTGCATTGTATTATTGTACTATAACTCATCCTGTTGCATTGTGTTCTATAACCAATAGCTTCCACCGAGTGTTCTGAAGATTCATTTTGTGAGTGACAGTTTAAGAGGCCATCACTGCAACTTTTTGCAAGAACTATCAATAATCTCAGCCAGGAGTCCTGAATACCTACAGTACAACAGCACTTAAAACTCAATATGTTTTCCTTCCTTATCTTCCAAATAAACCCCTCAAAGCAAACTTGAACTTCACTAGTTTCTGGATAAAATGAACTTCTTTAAACAAACCAGTAAATATCTGGACTGCAGAGAAGCTGTTCTGTGGTTCACACTATAACAGAGTTGAATGAGAGCAGTTGAATTGTTGGGCTGTTTGGCAGCAGTCTGGTCACTTTGTTGAACTAGTTAAATTGATGTAGTTCAAAAATATACTGATTTTGATTTTGACCTCTTTATCACTATTATCTGGTTATATAACTGCTTTAGGAAAGGTACATCACATGAGCGAGTAACATGATCAGTGCTGTGATTATCTTTGGCAGATCATTCTGAGGCCTTGTGCATACAGTGTAATCGTGGCAGTGATGATATTCAGGATAACATCACTACCTCTCATGTGATGTTACTTGATAATATCACTTTGTGTCATAGAGTAAAGTATCCTTACATAATGGCTGATTAAATTATGTGTCATTTTGTATTGCTTTGCTGTTTCTTTGATATCCTGTATGCTCATGTCCTATCAGTGTTGTGTACTTTATTGCTGCATTGTATTGTATCATGTGGTATTATGGTGCATAGCATGAACTCCTGAAGAAAGGCCGTAAAAACACTATATGTAGGTGTTGTGCAGTTAAAACAGCTGCAAAAATAAGAAGATAAGCCTTTTAATAGCATTTTAATCAAAGTCTGTAAATGTTTCTTTTTTTCTGAAGTTGGAATACCTTAACATTCACAGGTAAAACTTGAGCTTGTCTGTTTCTCGTGTGTGGGTGGAGGACATAGATTTTCTTGTTTGGGTCATAGGGGTCACCGTCCAATCAGCACTTGCCTGCCTGCTTATCTGATCATGCAGTGCTGAGCAGGATGGGGTGAACACACAACACTGTTACTCGTAATGATCCCCTCACAGCTGTTTCTGCCTCATTATGCTGTATTTCTGTGTGGGAAGAAAGGTTAAGCATGGTACATGTTTATATCAAGGAATTATAAATTTTTTATTCCTAACTACAGTGTTTTCTGTTGCAGGTCCCACAGAGGATTCCTCGGAGCGGGCAGCCACAGTCTGTAAGTGTGCCCGTGCAGACGAACACAAGCGTAACAATGCCCTTCTACAGCAACCCCATGATGTTCTCCCAGACCAACACCAGGTCTCTGCAGGATGCAAACCAAAGACACACGGACAACGAGTTCAGCCAAGATGGACAACTACGGTGAGAGCATTGGAGGATAAAACAGATCCTGTTTCTCATCCCGCTCTGTTTTTTTTCTCTTTTTCACAGCACAGACTGAGTTCATTCAGTAACACATGTTCTCTCCTGCAGCATGCTCCTCAACCAGCCGATGCAGACGCTGGTTCCCACAAGCAGTGTCACCTCGCAGCCTTCACAGTGCAATATGGGCCTCTCCCAAACCATGTGAGCACAGATTACGCACAAACGCACACACCAGTCTGTTAGGCACTGTTTAAACATTATGCATAAACATGGATTAACATTCATTTTGGGCATTCTGGTGCCAAGTTCACTGCCTGCAATCAGGAAAAGCATTACCAAGACATATTCAGTGACAGCCTGCAATCTGACCTCACTTGTCTCGCCTGCCTTTAAACAACCCGATACATCATTTCTGCTGCTCTCAGGTTAATCGTGGTGTATTTGTCGGCCCAGCCTTTTTTAAAAATCAATTTGCAGGTTAAATTAAGTTTGACATGAATACAAAACCATGTCTGTTATATAAGGCAATTCTTGATTTTAAACATTTTCCAAAAGATAAAGGCACAAACTTTGATGAAAAAGTTTGTGTTTTCATTGAAAAAACACTCTTTTTCTAAACCCTGTCATATTACGTCCCTAAAGGAGATTATGTTCTCTGACGCTAGTTATAACTTATGTGCAGTTACAGGTTTTGGAGGGTCTAAGCATTTTAATACTCTTAAGATAATTTCACAATAGGCACAATTTTTGTTTCCACTTATTTATTTTTTTTCAAATCCTTAGCCAGTCAATGCAAGCTTACACACCACACACAATGTTGCCAAGGTAATAGCGGCTTTTTTTTTTTTTTTTTTTTAAGACCATGATCAATTTTTCCTAAGCCCATGTCTGACCAATGAGAACACTCAGTCTGTGTTGGGTCTTACTTTACTGTCAGTCAAACATTCAATATGGCATCCCGCTCTCAAGTCTCAGTGTGTGACACGCATTTGAACCTTTTCACACTCTCACAAGCCACACCTGGTATTTCTCACGCATGAAAATTTATTATGTAGCACCCACCGAGTTACACCACTATATATGCATTGGAACGTGTAGCAAGACGCTCTGAGCATTATGGAGCTCAACGGGAACTTGACACACCCCAGTCAGTAAGATCAACTACCCATCAGCCAATCAAAAAATAACATATAGCCATATATCAGCCAATCAGAAAATAGCATTGCTGTATCCGGGTAAGATATGGTTGACGTGACCGCAGAGGATGCATACTGCATGCACACGTTGGAGTCCTTATCACATGAGTACAGTAAGTTATCTCATCATTTGATTTTGTAGTGCACTGATTAATGAAATTACTTATTGTACAAAAGGAAAACAACGACAGCTTATTCTTATTCCTCCTCCACACCTACTATTAAACAGTAAAGCAAAGTTTAATCACATTGACATACAAACTGTGGTTACCAGGCATCACATTAAAACAAAATCATCAATGTTAAGTTAGTTAATAGTTATACTTAGAACATGAGAAATGTTTGGCTATAATTAAAATCAAAATTTCACATTTTTAGTTTGGAAGAGCATGGTCAAATGTTGGAGCCAACATAATAAAAAGAACAGTATTTGTATTATTATGGTGCATCATTACTTGATATAATATACTAACATCACAAAGTAACAGTAAGACCCATTAGGTAATTGTGGGGGAAAAAAAGCACCAGACTACTAATTAACCAGATGTTAATTTTAAAATACAAGTGCATAAGGATGGTTAATGACCGACCCCCCACGCAGAAGTCTCACTCTGACCTGAGATCTAAACTTGAGAGGCCTGCTGTTTTATTTGACCAAAGTCATACCATTGAACAAGACGATGAATTTAAAAATAATGTATGGCTGAAGAAAGTGTTGGAGCTGCACTTTGGTAATGGTGAGTGTATACTCAAGCTTCTGCCGTTGTGAACAGTTGGTCTTAAAGCCGCTGCTGAACAGTTTCAGCTCCTGAATTACACGCTGGAACTCACAAAGTTCTCTTGTCCTCAGATGTGCCCATTTAGTTTTTGTTTTATTAAAATGAGCACCAAATCATGGCCACATGATGTCGAGTATATAAAGGCTCTTGTGGCGTGATGGTACACACAACAAAACAGCGCTTTTAGTGTGTACAGAAAAGTGCATCAAAAATCACCTCAGACATATTCGCAGTTCTTTCTGCAGAGACGAGCAGCATTTATGTCGTTGATGACTCCTTGTAAAAACATTTACATGATTTTTAAACATTTAAGTGAAAAAACAACTATCTTCTGCATGAACACATTAACAGATATCTGTAGCTTATGCTGCTCACTCACCTCCACACCTGCTCTGCTCCCTGCTGTATCACAAAACTTTGTTTCTCCTCTTCAGTTGTTATTTCTCCTCATTCTGATTTTTTTCTGCTCACCTCACAGGATCATAATTAAAAGTGTTTTGACAACTGTGTATGTATTTTGATTAAAAAAGTGTCCTCTCCATTAATATTATTGTTATTAGATTAGATAAAACTTAATTCATCCCTTCAGGAAACTCCCTCAGGGAAATTAGGAAATTCTAATAGCAGTTGAAAAATAAATAGAAAGACATATAAAAATAATGGATATAAACAAAAATTTAAATAAATAAATATAAAATAAAGTACATAGAAATAAAAATAATAATATCCAAATTATATTAATATCCATATTTATTAATGCAAATATTGTCAAACTCAGCAATGCACCATCTTGTCACATCACAGCTTGTTGGCTGTTGTTAATGTGGAAGTAAAATAAAAAAACGACTCCAAATTTATACATTTCTTAAAAAATGTGTTTGCTAAATTATTTTCCCACCAAGTGATTCACTAGTGTCTCTTACTTGCAAATTGCTCTGTGCTATGTGCAGTGAAGTGAATGGGGGTATAAGTCCTGGGGCAAGAAGCTAGCAGTGCTCTCTAACAGCCTTTCTCCTTCATTTTGTCACAGAACATGCATCAAAACAGACGCAATATATTATGTAGCAAATCCATCATGTGAGGATTATCACTAAGTATGCAAATGTCCAAAACTGATGTTAAGGCAGTGAAGAAACATAGCCAAAGGTTGCTGTTTTGTATCTAAGTCTCTCACTGTTTCCTCTACACAGATACACTCTGGAGCAGCAGATTATTGCCCCATCGTTCTCCATGCAACAGGTCAACTGTAATGCTGTCCTAGTGCCCTCCCCGGTCTTCTCGTCACCCATAATGATCCCTCACAACAGCTTCATCTCAAACCAGTCCCAGTCAGCCTACCACGCCCAGCCTCAGGCCTCCCAGCACTCCCTGCAGCTGCAGCAGCCACAGCAGTTCTTTCAGGTACAGTGTGTGGCGACAAGGGGCTCTGACAGGACGTGTGGGCCCATGAAAAGAAATCAACATCAGTCCCACCACAACAGCTCAAAACAACACCACTGTATAGCTTAAGCCACAGCTCTATTATGAAAGAAAATGAAAATATGTTTAGTCACTTTTGACCAGTTACATAACTTTGTTACATACTGAAAAGATTATGGTAATGCACTTTTGCAATACCAGAAATGAACCCCCTTAAGTTCTCTTCCCATGTTATACAAATGGCTGACTGCACAGTATAGCTGCCTGTCAGTGTGTGAATGTCATTCTATGATTACAGCCTATAAACTGTACCTCAGTAAAGAAAAACAAACATTTACACTGACATATATACAGTATTTTTCACAAGCTTCTGAACTTAGATTTTATGTCACATTTCTTTTTGTCTGTCCATCCAAAAATCTAAATAACGGATGTTTCTACACTCTGTCATCCCGTGAGCTGTGTCTGCTAGCTTTAAAAATACTCAACAAAATACTCATCACTCACTCATGTTTTGTTTGCTTTACGCCGAGTGCCAACATGCTGACAGTAAGGAGAAACAGAAACTGTGCAGATGCTTTTTTCTTTTCATCCAGCTCTTTTTATGACCAAAGGAAGAGTTAAAAGTGCATTTTTTTTGTTTGAAGTAAGCTGGTCTTATTAAAACAGTAAAGCCAACAGATTACATAACTTGCAAAGCAAAAGCGTTACATTACGAAAGTGACAGGAACTCCAACAGACATATCAGACGGGGTGTAGAGGTTGATCAGCGGTACTCTGTGTGTGGAAAATGGCAGTTTTTTGAATATTATTGATTTTGAACTCAAGTATGATTAGAAACATTTTTTTTGCATACAATATAATGAGATAAAGTAAAAATGGAAAGAAAAAATACATGCCCGTACATATTGTGCGATAATAGCTCAGGGGGTTTGCAAGTGTGCCCCATGCGCTGAGGCAGTTGTCCTCATCTTAGATTTCGCCCAACCAAGTCGCGTCGCCTGTCCATGAAAAGCTCAATTGGTCACCGTCGCTGTCACTTAGTGACGTAACGCCCACTTTAGTTTCATCGCGATCATATTATATCATATAATAGGAAGTATAACTAATGTTTCCACACGGACATGGATTGTCACTCTGTGTTCTGGAATAAAAACAGTCTGTCACGGGTGTCGTCACGCACCCACACAACGCTGATTGGCTGTCACGGCACAGCCACATGTGACATCGCCTGAAAAGTTCAATTTATTCAACCTTGGCAACTGAGCGACGCGACCTAGTCCTGTGCCCAGGTCGCCCAGGTGCACTGTGGGAAGGTTAACCCCGCCCCATCGCGGCTGTACATTGACTTTGCATGGAGAGTGGTCGCCCAGGTCGCCAAGTCGTGTTCGGTGTGAACGCAGCTTAGAATCCAACATATGGCCTCTTTCCTGCATTTCATTGCCCATTCTCTCTCCTATAACTTTGACTCTATCCATGTTCCTCTCTATCAAAGCCCACTTAAAAATGCAAAGACTCTTAGTTAATACCATTGCGTTAGAATGAAGTCTCCCTTTAGGAAGATAAGTTAATGATCTAATGTGAATTCGCACAGTCTTTCAACCTTTATGTAAATTCTAGAGACCATTAAGAGCAGACCTCATTTGCAATGACATTTAGTCATCAGAGTGATTTAAAAGGCGGGCAGCAAATCATTATAAAGAACCAGAGGACAGATGGATATATGGCCACTGAAATCAACAAACTAGATCATTTCTAAAAAGCTTAAGGCCATTTAAAGGAGTTTGCAAGCAAATAATCAGTGAGCTCAATGAATGCATCACAATGTTTACAGTGTAAAACAGATATATACAGACACTGGGAGGTCTAAGATTATGTTTTAAACATGTCCAAAAGGTGAAGTGCATTGCTCTCAAGATTCTGAATCTCATTTCAAGAGGTGAGAAGAATAAGAAACAGCAGACGGACCTGTATTTGAGTGTTTTAGGGCGCCTGTCAGTCATGGGCCTCAGAATTGTGTTTACTTTTCTCTCTTGTGGGATCTCCTGGCTGTGATGCAGCACACATTATGTGTAGGTTTGAAGAATTATATCTGTTGTTTTAATTTCAGAAATATGATGTTGCATGAGGCTGTTCAGTTCAATTACCCTCAGCCCTATATTTGTGGATTTATGACTAAGGTGTTGCAGTGAATTTGAATCTGAAGTTACCACAGCAACGAGCTGCAATACTCTCCCACAGGCTGTTAACCGATCTGTGTGCATTATTTCAGACCCAGATTTAGTCTGATGTTAAATTCATGAGGTCATATGCTTTATTACGTTTTGGGCAAAAAAGAAATAGCAGGGCACCAGCTGTTAAAAAGTGGTCCACAGATTAAGAGAGCACGTCTGATGTTAAACCTGAATTGAAAAGCAGCTTTTTTATATTCACTCTGCAGCAAAGAGAATAATGTATCAACGTTATTAGAGACTCACACGATGGAGTCGCTTCAGACTTCAAAGACATTTTAATTAATGAATTCATTTTTGTTTCTTATGAAGCCTCTGAAGTGAAAAAATTATTGTTTAAGTCATGAAAGCACATGGGACATAGTTTTTGGGACATGGTGCAACTTTTCCTGGTACTGATAGACTTTGGGGTTACATTCTAAAAAAACTTAACCTCAGTTTTCTTTATACAGTTTTTTATGCTTTAAATACAAAAACTAAATGAATGGACTTGCTCAACTAGAAACATATTTCCACATGCCACAGATATTCTCTGTGTGTTGCTGAGGACTGCGATCAGGTCTCATATTGTCGTAATTATATGTTCAAGGAGCTCGTCAGCCATTGATCACTGAAACCTCTGACAATAACAGTCATGAAATGGTTAATCGTCTGATATTTTATAACAGATACTCTTCATTTGTTGTTTTAGTGAATCAGGTCTATTATGTTTAGAAAGGTTCTTAATAACAAATAGAAAAGTTATTTTTATCTTGAGGGGAAAAAACACCTCACAGGTTTACAATCGGTGTCTGGTGATGTGCCTCAGGGGTCAGTCCTGGGTCCTTCTTTTCTTTTCCAAATCCATAAAATTTAGAGGAGAGCAACTGGCAGGCTTAGGTGCAGACAACCACCTCCACCCTGAAACAAAGAAGTCAAAGATTTTCTTCAGTGAAGCAAGGGTTGACAAAGGTGACAGATCAGGCTCTGCAACAGTATAAAATACAACAACAAACTTTTAAGGAGTATATTTCAATCTTAAATGAAGAGCTTTGTGAAGGGGCTTCTCTCAGCTCATGAAATAACATTTATCTTCTCTTTTGGTCCACAGATGCCTCAAGGACTCCTTCACGGTGGATCTACTCCAGCATTTTTACACACCACAAATGTCCAGCATCAAAACACTGTGGGATACATCCAACAGCAGCCACAAACGCAGCAAGTGCCGCAAGCACAGCAAGCACAGCAAGCACAGCAGCAACAGGCGCAGCAGCAGCAAAGGCAATACCAACATTCCCAAAACCAGACTAGCAGTGTTTCAGACTTCAGGAATATGCTGACTCGGTAGCACTGAGGACAATGTGACAGCGCCGAGATCTCCCTCAGTTCCGCTGTCGCCATGTTGTCGGCGGCACGTTGAGGCACTTTGGAATCAAACTTGATGTCAAGTTCAGCAGCAGGGATGCTCGTGAGAGGGAATAGCTTCTAGTGACCTTACTTTAAATGTGAAGCTGCCCGTTCAGAGGAGGCTGAAGCCGGGAATACCTCGAGCAGAGGCTGCACAGGCCTGAGGTTAACCTGCGGGGGCCCGAGGAGAGCCTGAGGCGACAGGCCCTCGCCCACCCGCCCGGCCCGGCGCCGTTCTCAGACAGGAGCTGCTGGAACAAGTTGATTATCAAAGCTCTCAAGAAGACGCCACTTTTCACCCAACAGAGGGTTTCTAAGTGTCTGTTTGCACTTTGATACCGCCCTACCTAAAAGTACAATATTTATTTTTGCCCATAAATTAATTTTCTATTTTCTTCACAGAGATACAGTGAGATTATTTTACTAACACCTAGCCTGGCTAAGCCTCCCCAGTGACATCTGACCATCTGAATCTGAGCTCCAGTGGAAATGGTTCATCTCATGAAGGATCTTTGTACCTGGGAACCTACATCAGCTTATTAAAACCACAATCCAAAAGAGTTGGGACATTACGTCAGTGTTAATCAAGACAGATTACTGTGATCTGCAAATCATATTACCTACATTTTATTATTTACACCAACGTGAAATATTTTATGGTTGTACAGACAGTCTGAATTTGATGCCTGCTTCAAGTTCCAAAAACAGTTGGGACAGTCGAGAAATGTTGGATAAACACCTCTAACTTTCAAAGGAAAGAAGGTGAACTGGTAACAGAACTGAAAGGCTCAGTTGTTTCAGAATGCATCATGATGAGAGGTTCTTTATTTTGTGGGTGTTGTTGATGTAATGTTGTCCGTTTACATGGTAGAGTCTTATCTTACATTTGTAGATGCAGCAACGTGCTGTGTTAGCTGTTTTATCGCAGGCTGCTTTAGGGGTCTGATTCTCACTGAGAGAGCCCCTCATCATGTTAAAGCTGGCTCAAGATCTGAACTCAATAATAGACAGAAAGAGCACAAAGAGATAAAGTTTTGATGTTTTATTTACTACAAAACTTACACATTATGCAGATGCAGGGATTGAGAGTGAGCTGATCAGCATGCTGACAAAAAACAGACTGTAACTGAGTAAACGTGCGTGCAGCCTGGTGAAATTAGCAGAGTTAGCCCAGAGGTCCCCCAACCATCGGGCTGCAGACCGTTACCAGGCGTTCGATTATTTGGTACTGGGTCGCAGAGAATTGAAAGTAATTCATTTTATTACCCTTTTTGAATAACTGAGACCAAACACAGTTTTATTATATTATTATTATTATTTTGATAGACTGATGGATCCTCTGCATCCGCATGCGTAGCTTGACTGCGCAGGCTTTGCACTCAGGCATTTTCTGAACCTTTGGATGTTTTTATGGCCTGTGGATGGTGAAATATCTAAATTTCATGCATTGCTAAAATGCTGTGAGACCTTTTATGGAGTTCTCCTTTTATACCCTACCATGGTGCGATCAAAGCTTTCTGCTGTCACAACTATTTATGGACCTTGTTACAGGCATTGAATCCAGAAAGTCTGTCTGTCTGACTGTCCAACAAACAAAGATAATCAGTGAGATTAATTAACTGAAAAAGGCTTAAATGATTACCAGATCCCTTTATTCTGTCTTTATTTACTTTTACACAACGTCCCAACTCTTTTGAGTCTGGGGCTGTGTTTGGGTCTGCAGACACTCAGGCTCCCATGATTTATTTCCCTCATGAAAGTCACAAAAGAAGGGCTTTATTGTGAATAAATACATCAGTGAGATGACTGTAATTTCTAAATTCAGGTGTGGTAAAGTTTCAAACGTCATGTACGCTGTGTGGAGGAGGTTTGATTCTCCAGGTTTCAGAAAGGTCTATCTCGATTTTTAAAGCCTCAATCTGAGTCTGGAGTGGAGCCTGAAGTCCTGACTTTAGGTTCTCGAGCTTGGAGTCATTAACTGATAAACAGGTGAACAGAGGGGGAAACATTTGTGCCTTTAACCACACTGTGGTTTGATGGTTTGTCTGATTATGGCTTTAAAAATCCAGCTCAGGTCCATTTGGAATACAAAGGTCTATTTTCATAGGTCATAATTTAATATTCATCAGATTAAATTTAAAGACATCTAGATTTATAATGGATGAATAATTATTTATTGGATGCCTCATGCACCCTTAACAACAGTAATTCTATAACGACAAGACTTAAATACAATATATCTGATAAAACCATTAAGGAATCATTTCACCTTTATTTGTTACATAAAAACAAATATGGGACTAAGAGACTAGATTTATATATAAAAGCTATTTTATATAGTCTCCCCCCACCATGATTAAAGGTTTTCATACCACTAAATACTAAACTGCTTCTTTAGTGGAGGCTGGGTGAGGAACGTTTCGTTGAAACAGTACAGAAAGATTCTGCTGCCTGATTTTTTTTTCTTTTTACAATGTCATTCTTTAATATTAATATGCTCATCCATGTAGTTTCTGTATTAGAAGCTTCCAGAAGTCATGAAAGAAGTCAAGTGAAAAATTCACTCCACACATAAAGAATGTTATTACTGCAAAACAGAATAATTCTTACAGATACCTCTTACCTTCTTCACTGCTTTATGAAAAATGTACAACAGTATATCAGGGCCACTCTTCAAATAAAAAAAATGAAATTAGCTCCAGATACTTCAAGAAAGAAAAATTCAGATGATAACATGTAAATTTAAAGGTAAATTAAACTGGTGGAGTATGAAGAAGTAAAGCAAGAGCAGAAAGTCATTCCAGATGAAGCTGTTTGTGTCATCATCTCAGACTGAGAGCCTGATCAAATTCTGCTTTTTACTTGCAATGAGTAATCAGGAAATGCTTTTGGTTACATTAGCAACAGTTAGAAATCAGAGACTGTACCTGAGCGTACAACTCTTAATTATCAATGATTTATCTTTTCAAGGTTTGAAAAGTGCTTGTATTTCAGGGCAAGGGCATGAAATTGTGCATCACACAGCACTTTTCCCTGATCACCCAAAAGATTAACCTTACAAAGCATCTGCAGTCTCCGTGTCTGTCATCAGGCAGATCCACCCTCAGAGCTTCAGTCTGAAGACAGAGACAGTAGCTTCCTGTGTGGGGTAGTGCAGATGTTAAGCCTCGGACTGAATTATCTGAATGTGACAGACAAAGCGTTTGTTCAGTCACCTTTTGGTTTTTCTTGAAAGGTTCTGCCCTCCCCGCTCGCTCTCTGTGGGATGATGCCCAGACAAATCCCAACAGTGCCGACTTCACTCAGACACTTCAGTGCAGCCACTGGAGGTTCAGCAGGTGGTTAGTGGTTCAACAGCAAGTGCACACTTCTTGGTGGACGTGAAACAAAATAAAATGTCTGGAGTCAATGGTCTAATGCAAGGATTATGTTGGGGAGAGAAAAAAAACTTAAATGCCAGAATTTACCCAATGAGCCAACATTTGAAATAATTTACAAACACAATCCCAAAAAAACTCCTATCTGTTTGGATGAAGACAAAAACTGAAAACAAGCAACAACATTCAAGCTTCATCCTGTAGTTTTTGAAAACTTTTTGTTATATATTTTAAAGGTATTAATCTTTGCCAAATTAGTTGAGCAACCGCTAATACTTAAAACTGTAAGCATTCAAACTCTGATTCTGACAGAGGTTTATGAAGAAGAAATTTAAGACTTAAAAAACTATTTTCTCTGCAATTTACTTTTGAGACTTGAAAATACTGAGCAAGGTTTTTGTCAAATCAAGACTTTATACTTACAAAATGTTGTAAGAGTGGCTCTAATGCAGCCATAGGAAGAAAGTCATTCAACTGTAATTCTAATAATAAATACATCAATTTAAAACTAAACAAGAAATGCACAATATTTCTGGTATGATATCTATATCGACATCTATATGCTTCAAAAGCCAGTAAAAGGAATCATAGATGTGAACATTTCTGCTGACATTTACTGCCCAAAGTATCATCCTTTATATCAGCACTGTGTTTTTGGAATTAACTGTTCAAAGTGCAACTCGCATATATATAAGACATTTCAGGTATCAGAATATAAATCCAGTATTGTGCATCCCTGTAAAACTAGACCAGACAATCTTAGAGTTTAAATGAACAATCAAACATCAAATCATCCCCCGTTCAAGAAATTACAAACTATTTATTTTTGAAGTGAAGCGGTTGAGATATCTGCAGCCTTTTTGTATTTTTGGAGAGGCTGATTTATGACAGTGATCGTCAGCACTGTACTGATAGTGACGTGATGGTTGCAGTGCATCATGGGAGCTTGGTTGGCAGTGCAACAATATTGAAAAGAAAAGTCACACAGAGTCTAAAGATCACAAACTATAGTGTCTGTTTTGTTAACGACAATCAGTCCCATAAACTGTGCCAGAGTCTGACTTGAATATTTCAACTTTTAAACGTGTTAATTTAACTGAACCCTGAAAGCTCAGCAGGAAAACTGTCTCCTGAAACTCTCACTGTGGAACTCGTGCTTCACTTTATAAAAAAGCCACGTCAGCTCCATCACAGCCCCCCCTTCACGAGGCCGGGAGGAGCGGGCTGTCAGAAAACTTTCACCACGAACGTTCAGTGCCGTTTTACACTTTCCTATGTGCAATGTTGATTTGAAAAAGAAGAATGTTAATTTATACAGATGTACGATGTATATAGAGGTGTATAATAAGCCATTGTACCATGTAAATTTTATGGAAGTATTTTTTTAATGAAAATATCCAAACATTCCTTTAGAGGGTGATATCAGCAGTATCTTTTTAAGGTACAAGCACTTCAACAGTGATGACACAGTTTCATTAAAAAAAAAAGAAAACTAACCACAGGAACTCAGTAGAAACACCCATACATGCACCATTATCATAAAAAAAAGAGATTAAATGAAGAATTTTGACCGTCAGTCCTTGTCGAGGAGAATTTCAGACAGATTCAGAGTTCACGGGAGGGTGTTCTCGCTGCTAGAAAGTCGAATATTTTCTCTTATTTCAGTTTTAGCTTTTAACAAAAAGTGCAATTGTACATAATCATCAGAATCTATTTTTAGACATCAGAGCGAAGTATCAGTCTGCATTTATGTTTCATCCACACATAAGAGTAAAGTCCCAACAGTTCAGCCAGCAACTCCAAGGTGCCATAGAGAATACATGATTATGTAGAGGTGATTCAGTTTGACTGCAGTAAACGAACGGTTTCATCACGTCAAAATGATCCAGATCTCAGACTTTTATCACTCTGCTATTTTGCCTTGAAAAGGAGGTTGAGGGATCTTCTGCCCGTGAAACCCATGTTGAGATAGTTCATGCATCGTGCTCTAGTTGTATGTGAAGTCCTAAATTATGTTGTTTTTGGACAAATCCCCTCGTCCTCTGCCAGATGTTTGGATGTGACATTGTTTCTTTCATGTGTGTTCTTGTAAATAATCCACCTGCTCAGTTGGTACTGTTTTTCTTTGTAGCCGCTGCACCGCCCTCCTCTGATCATCTTCACGAAGCTTTTCTTCTGCTCGGTCACTGGGTTTTTCATGGAGTGTCACTGTTTTTGAAGGCATGTGATTTGATTCACATTTGACTTTGACTTGTTTGGTTTGTAAAATAAATATATTGACTGACACGTTGACTGTGAGCGTGGGCAGTCGATGGATGCTCTCTGTGTGAGACGTGAACCAGGACATGAACACAGACAAACCTGGCTCACCGCCATCTCTGCAGTTTCAGTGCAGAGACAAAGGTTGAATATATTGTAAAATAGAATGTACAAATAAAGTTTAGACTATATAGTTGTTTATTTTATATGTCTAATAGATTACATATGTATGTTACATGATTTTAAAATTAAAGTAATTTTGTAACAGATAATGAAGTGTCTTATTAGAGGAGCTGAGGATCTTGTTTTTGTTTGTTTTGGCGTTGGTGTTGCACAGTCACTTGTATGGTTTGTTTTTTCTTTCTGTATTTACCATCAAAATAAGCTTTAAAGATATCGTTAATATTGTTTTAAAAAAAGACATTAACAAATTGAGTTTACATTCTAAAATATCTTGATATTAATTATGTTATATTGAATTATTTATAAATCAGCCTGGATATTGTGAAATATTTGAAAATAAATATTTTTAAACATATGTATTGTTATTCTTAGAGAACTGTTTACACGGGAGCTTATTCATGTCCTTAGACGTTCCTCTTAACTGTGTTTTAGGTGCAGAAGAAAATCACAGCAGAAAGAGGATTTAATGCTCCTGAAGACAATACTCTGAAAGGAGCTGGAGACAGAACCTGTGACTTTGATTATCTTTCATCCTCGTTGCTGCTGCCTCACACTAAAGTCACTCATTAGTCTGCAAACTTCCGTCTGCTGGCCTCACTCATGGACATTTATGCCGCCACCTGGTGGACACAAAAGCAAATTACACCGATTATTACAAATTCAAGATGGCCGCCATCTTCACTGTTGCTAAGCAGCTGGTCACCACCCCCACACTCAGGTCAGGAATGTACGAAAGCTCTGCCGAATTAATTAATCAAAACTTGCACATTTAAAACGGTTCTGATTTTATTATTCATATAAATATGGACTGAAAGTTGACTAACTTGTCAACAAGAAAAAATTACAAACGTCATTGATGATCCCTGTTAAGAACATATTTTTAAGTCTCTCAAAAGTCACATTTCTCATGATTGTAAACAGCTGACTGTGTGTCACAGTTGTTGGTGGGTTGTAAACAGGTTTAGTGTGTGACAATTTTTTTTTATCACCCAGCAGACACTAGAGGGAGCCAAAATCAGGCCTCTGATATCTGGTGCTCACTCTTGACTTTGAAAATCACTAAATTATTACAGGAAACAACCTAACAATCATAAATGCTAAAGCAGTGATCCATTTTTTCATAAGTCTGAAGCTGGGGGTGTGTACTGAAGTGACATTTATGAACTGAGTAACAGTCCTGATAAACACTCCGGAGGTTTCCTAACAAAACAAGCAGTTCCATGTTTTACAGTATTTACAGTAACGAGTAAGAGATCCTCTTTTTTTAAAGTCGTGTTTCTAAACCTGGAGTCAGGACTCAAAAATGAGATGCAGAATCATTTGCAAAAATCTGTGTGTGTGGGTGCCTGTTGTAGATATACATCCATACACTCACTGGCCACTTCATTAGAAACTCTATGCTAGTTTTGGGTTGGGACCTTTTTGCCCTCACATGTGACACAACTCTTCGTGGTACAGATTCAACAAGATGCTGGAAACATTTCTCAGAATATTTGGTCCTTATTGACACAGTTGAAGCAGATTTACCAACGGCACATCCATGATCGGAATCTCCAAATCCATCAAATCCCAAAAGTGCTCTATTGGATTGAAATCTGGTGACTATGGAGGTCAATGGTTACAGTGAACTTATTGTCATGTTCAAGAAACCAGTTTCAGATGATCTGAGCTTTGTGATGTGGCACATTCTCCTTCTAGAAGTATCCATCAGAAGATGGATACACTGGTCATGAAGAGGTGAACATGGTCAAAAAATATAGTCAGGTAGGCTGTGGTATTTAAGTGATGCTCAGCTGATAATAAGGGACCTTAAAGTATGCCAAGAAAATATCCTTAACAGGATTACACTAGTAGCAGGACCCTCTGATAATACAAGACAGCATGAATCCATGCTCTGATGATTTGCAGCTCAGTTATCAGTTCTTAGCCGACAGAAGTGGCACCCAGTCTCAGCTGCTCTAGCCCATCTGCTTCAAGGTTGGACGGGTTGTGTGCACTTTTTGTCTTCGGTTGTAACAAATGATCATTTGTTGTCTCTCATGTTGAAACACTCTGGCCATTTTCCTCTAACTTCTTGCATCATCAAGGCTTTTCACCTGGATAACAGTCGCTCACAAGGTATTTTCCTTTTTTCATACCTTTCTCTGTAAACTCTAGGCGGTTGTGCTTAAAAATCTGAGATCAGCAGTTTCTGAAATTCTTAGATTTGCCCGTCTGGCACCAACAACCATGCCAGGCAGAAAAATCTTTCTACCCCAATCTGATGCTCAGTTTGAACTCCTGCTGCTGTTTAATTAGCTGATAAGTTATTTGCAGTATGACCAGTTGAACAGGTGTACCTAATAAGATGGCCAGTAGGTGCATTCTGTTTTTGCTCTGTTTTGCAGGGGTAGCAATAAAACTGTTTTCTTAAAATTTTGTTTTATTTGAGATAATAAAGCTATTTTTCTTATCACAATGTGTAAATTAGAGAGAGAGTATAATTTTCAAAGATCTCAAGACTGCAAAATCAAAGAAGACACACATCCCTTGGAGAGTGCAGGATACCCAAGAAGTACATGAAGAAAAGCAAAGAGGTTTGCTTATCAAAAGAGATCCCATTGAACGTCACTTGTTATATAAAAATCCTTCACTGAACTCTTTTTCTTCAGTACCTTGAGAGATCAACCAAAATGTTCTATCACAGGACACAGCGTAGTAGGAAATGTCTGCCTGCAGGCTCTCACTGTAACTCTTTAAACATGTTGGTTTGTTTCTTGCAAACTTAAGTCTGGATAAACTGCAGTGGTTTCAATTTTCAGGTGTCAGTTTCTCATTGAAGAGATGGTGGTGGGTCCTGAGGATGGACCAGCTGATAGCCACAGATATAAACATCATGCTACACTTATTTTACATGTTCAAAAAAAGACGGTCAAGCATCCACAGTGATGAGAGTTTGGTCTTAATCTAGTTAAAAAGATTTATTTGCTCTTTCTAAATTACATGATTACATGATGATTAAACAGTTATTTACAGCACACTCTCTCAGAGCTGAACTCCTGCTCCTCTGTTTGCTCTAATGGAGACAAACCTGGGTAACTCTGTACACCTTACTGATCAGGACCTCCACCTGCTCCCCACCCAGATGACAGATGTCCAGAACACAGACAACATGCGTGTCCTCCAGCTCTGCAGCTGTCCCCAACACCTCCTCTGTAACACAACAGCGTTCATGTTATTCTATCATCTGTCACTCTGAGGACATCTGCTTCAGATATCAGAACTAAATATAAGGCCTGAGCTGCTTGACATAAGTAAAATTATCTGCCAATGAGATGAGCCAGACTTACCTTGAAGGGTGTCTTAAAATGAAATGTTCTATCCAGAGTAGTTATTAGAGCTGAATTTAAGACTGTCACTCAAGAAAACTTGTTTCATTGGCAGATATTTTCTTATCATTACAAGTAATTCAATACCTTATGTTTTGCCTTTTAGTCCTTGTCAAGTGAATATAAATTAAATTAAGTGCTTTAGATATTTTTGACCTGAAATTAGACAAACACACTTGCCAAGATCTGAGTTTTTGCAGTGAACTAACTTCCTTCCAATAATGCAAAGTGTGACTCATAGTCATGGTAACGCTGACTGTGACGTAATGATTAAAGGCCAGACTGCCTTCTTCTGTGATTTGGCCCACTTGAAAGCACTGCCATGTCAACATGAAATCATCCAAAGGAATGATGCCAATTTTTAGCTTTTTTTCCCAACTGAATCAGAACAAAGCAGCTGAGCTGCAGATGTAAGTGCGAAAACCCTCCAAGCAACTCACAGGTACAATAAAACAAGACTTCAAGACTTTTTACAGCCATATGTTTAAAAAAAATTCAAGTTCAAAACATTGTTGAAGACTTTTTAAGGATCTGCAAGAAGCCTGATAAATATATGGTACTACATGTTGGTAATAGAAGACATGGTGTGAGGTTTTTACCCGGCTCAGGATGTGTCACCTCGCTGTGGTTTGCAGAGTCACTGAGAGGACAGAGGAAGCTTGATGTAAGGCACGACAGCATCGTGTTTCCATGGGGATCCTGCGGTAAACCAACAGCCCGGGGATCATCGGAGCTGACAACAGGAAAATATGCCGCATCTACAGCTATCTGCTTGTTAATACCTGTCAGGATTTGACAAAGGTTTTAGACACTGCATTAGAGTTCAGTCATCAAAATATTTGCCAACAATCCAACAACTCTTCAGTGCTTTTCTATCAACAGCTGTTCTTTTAGCCCCAAACAGGGCAGAGGAGGTGGTCCAAGCGAAATGTGCGTCAGCCTTGAAGAGGTGACATTTCGCCTTAAATCAGGTTCATATATTCATTTTGATGACTACTACAATATGTTCACAATTGTTCATGTTCAAAAACCCTCTGCTGTTCACAGACAGTATCCTATATAGTGCTGTGTTCTCTCTCTGTCTGAGATGCCCTGTTTAAGACCACCTTCCTCTCATGGCAAAGCAATCAGGACAATTTGTGCTGCTCTTCAGTTTGTCTTTATGCATCACTTTAGGCACGAGATTCAGGTTCTAATATGGGCCAAATTTTCTTAACCTTCTGGAACTTGCTGCAAGTCAAATAAAAGCAGAGTGCAGGCCTGCTGGCTAGTTTGAACACCCTTATCATACCTGTTGACATAGTGCAGCTAACTGTCAGTAAAAATGCCTGAGTGACATATGACCCATAGCTAACTGACTATTTGTAATTTCTTTACACAAAAAGTATCAAGACATTAACAGTGTATACTGTGTGTGCATTTCACCTGAAAAAGATTTAGATATGACTAAACAGAGAAACCCATGAACTCTTCCATTGTAATACAAGTCAAAAACAACTCTTCAGCTGGCACTGGCTCACATTTTTAGAAGAGTGTTTTGTCTCTTGATAAGACATGCTCCCTAAAAAACAAAAGACTGTTTACAAATGCATCAATACAATGAAAAATAGAGGGTTAGTCTGCAAAGGTCTTAACTTATTCAGGACTAACCCAGATTCATGCGGTCCTCACCCTCTGAATCAAAACTTTGTCAGGATGAGTTCAAAAAGCAGACCAGATCTGCCCCTCAAACATTACCCAATATCGTAACTTGGTAGTATCCTGGACAATCAGCAGGTGGGATAGTGTCAGTGTTGTTCTCTGGTGTCCATCGTGTGGGCTGGAGGTTACTCTGCTGCAGGAGGGCGTCCTTATCATCAAATGTGAACCTCCGAGAGATGCTGTCCTGGTACAGCCCGCCCTGACACAGGTGTTCAGACACTTCTTTCTTCTGCTTCAGCCAGCTGCTGCTCTCCCAGGAAAACACACCAGGGTCTGGTGGTGGACAAAACACATGAGTCTGTCAGAACACGAGCGAGGTCAGCATATTTCAGGTAACCTTTGCTTATTGGTTTAATCAACCCTTACTGTGGACAGTAGGCTGAACAGTCACACCAAGACTGTTTGCAATTCAATATTTCTATTAAATTCAATTTAAAGAACTTAATTTGTGCTTGAAAAGGCAATCCAGAGGCTCAAAGAGCAAACAAAAACAAAAACACAGGCATCTTACAACAAAACAGACAAAAATATTCATAAATATTTCATAACCCCAACATCTGGCTTTTTGGTACAGGCCACTGGAGCACTATAACAAAGCTGAAGATCCAGGTATGTTCGAATATTAGCCATTTACCTTGATCTATATTTTGAAGTTGAAGATCCAGGAACTGCTCAGTATCGGCATCTCCGCCCTCTCCTTCCTGCTCTTCTCCCTCCTCTGTGGGTTTAGCACCGGGCCTCCTGCAGGAACAGAGAAAGATGAGCTTGGAGAGTATTGAATGTGTTAGTGACGATTTGAACAAGCAGAATCTTAAGTACCTTTTAGTTTGCAGGCTGACACGATTCAGGGAGGACTGCTTGGCTTCCCTGTAAAACATGTTGAGGTGTTTTATTTCTTCATGAGTTACATAAAGCTTTGTGTGCTAATGCGCTCGCAACAGCCACAAAAGTGTAATTAATGATCCAATATCAAACCCATTAATCCCATACAGACTGTAGTGAGATCATACCTCATTTTATTTGTTCTTTTCCTTCTGCTCGCTGAGACTTTCTCAGCAGGAGAAGTTAAACTGGTCTGCTCAGCTGTAGAGGGATTTCTGTGAGTGTCTGGGTCAAACACATCAGGAGCAGTAACATCAGATACCTGCAGGAAAACAGATGACTGATATAAGTTATTTGATTTATCATCAGGGAAAGACGCTATTGCCTTCACCAACATAAAAGGCCCACAGACATAAGAAGCATTGAACATATAACAGATCTGCAGCTTTAACTTTGTATGTCCACAATGTGATGCACTTCTAAAAAAACACTGCACTTGCAAAGGTTATTGCTCAAGATGATCTTACATCAGAAGCTGCTGATCTGTTTTACATTCGTGCTTTATCACATATGTGGGCTGTTATCATGTTGGCAGGTGTTACAGATGCTTGTACGCGATCTTCAGTACCTCATTCTCTGATATTCTTTTCGAGTCTGTGGTCTTCAGATGTTTCATGTATCGCACTGCTGTGATCTGTCCTTGAATTGCAAGTTTCTTGTGCTCCCTGTATTGAAGGGTTTCCAACTCCTTTTTCAAGTCAGCTGCTGCAACCAGAGGAGCCTGAGCTGAAAACAGAGCAAGAGTTAAAACAATATCCCTCCACACATATATCAAGCCATTTCTAAGGTTTGTCCTTTTTCAATCTAAACAGGTTCTACTGGGTTATGCAGAAAATCCCAGATGTTGCCTTTCCAGGGTCCCCAATGTAGAAATAGATAAAAGTTTTATCTGGGGGTGGGAGTAGGGCAGGGGTGCTGCTCATGATGCTGACAGCAGAGGAGAGGAAACTGTTCAGGTGCCAAGAGGTCTTAGTCTGGATGAACCGCAGCCTCGTGCCAGAGGGGAGGACTGCTAAGAGTCCATGTCGAGGGTGAGACGGATCAGCCATGATTTACCTGCAAGTCCCATGTGGTGGCTGTGGCGTACAGGATGGTGATGGAGGAGGTGAGAATGGACAGTGATGATGGCTGTGTAGAAGTGCACCATCATTGTCTTGGGCAGGTTGAATTTCTTCAGCTGCCTCAAAAAGTGCACCCTCTGCTATGCTTTTTTGATGAGGGAGCTGATGTTCAGCTCCCACTTGAGGTCCTGGGTGATGATGGCTGAAGGAAAGAAGGGAGGGAGTCCACTGTAGAAACAACAGAGTCAGAGGGAGTGATGGTGCGGGGCTGGCAGTGTCCTTCCTGAAGTCCACAACCATCTCCACTGTTTCTAGAGTATTCAGCTCTAAGGTGTTCTCACTGCACCAGGCCACCAGGTGGTCAACCTCTAAGCTGTAGGCAGATTCGTTCCCCCACACAGATGAGTCTGATGAGGGTGGTGTCATCTGCAAACTTGAGGAACCTGGTTGACTGATGAGAAGGGGTGCAGTTGTTGATGTACAGGGGCACATTCAAGCTTAAGAGAGCTTGACCTGTAGCAGATTCAGGATTTCTGTGTTGAAAGCAGAGCACTGTCTGGAAACCCCCAGGGTGTTAGGGCCTTGACTTTAAAAACAATAGTCTTCTCCACTCTGTTTTGGTTTAGGTTTTTTTCTAAGTCGTCCTTCATTTGGGTGATGTGACAGAAAAGCATTTACATCCACAGTCAGATAGAGAGGGATTTATTCTGACTGCATGCTACACTGCTCTGTATCTTGTTGCAGTTCTGCAGAAGAAAACTGACCCAGATTTAAATTGAGTCCAGCCACCCACAAGAGAGCTGTGCAAATTTCATTAAGCTTCAGTCCTAAACAAGAGGGCACTATCACATGCCCAGTAAAAACAGCTGGGTATAAACAGAAACTTTGACCAGAAATTTGAAACGTTTTAAAGATCTGTTTCAGGACCCTCTTCATAGATGTCAAGACCTGATTGCATCTTCAATTTATAACTGAAGTCAAAAGCAACACAGACATTATCTGCTTAGCACTGAGAGCTACAAAACCTACAGAATGACAAAACCAAAGGCTACTGAGGTCTTTCTTTAATCAAAATTTTATGGCAAAATATTTGTTCAAAACAAAAAAATGACAGATTTTCTCTCACCTGAGGTGTCTGCCATTGACTGGGTGTACACCTGTGGGAGGTGAGGGTAGCTGTAATTACCACCAACAGCTGTCCTCTGGAGGACAACGTTGTCCTTCAGCGTTTTAGTCCACTGAATGAAGCTTTTCACTTTAGGGTCACTCACATATGGCTGACCTTTGTGGTGGCCTGTTGGTGAAACACATTATTTACAGTCCATTGGTATCTGCAGTGAGCATAGCCCTCACCTCATACCAGTGTTCGTTTTGTCAATGAAGAATGCGTTAAAAAGAAGCTTGACAATAATATTTTCACAAGGACGACAAGATAATACATATTTGTTGAAAAAAAGAACTCTGATGTAACGATTACGTTTTTGTTAAGTATTGAAAAAACTTCAGCTGGTGCTGCATGAACCATTCAGACTCATAACATCAGCTGCTCCTGCAGCAGGATGGTTATCGTCCTCAGTTCAAAGCAGCCATTTGTCGCTGTCGGGCTAAAACCTCTTATATCAATTTTTTTAAACTCGTTTTCTTTTCTTTTTTTTCATAAAACCACAGAATTGTTCGCCTTCCATGCTGGTGAGCGGGTTTGATAAATTCCTAACCAATTTAAAGAACAAAAAAAAAGTTATCAAAACAATTAAATTATTATTAAATCAGTAGTGGAGCCTTTTGGTCTTTTTCTTATCAGTACAAATTTAGAGATATGAGGTTTGTTTCACAGTGACATATGGTAAGATCACCCAAATTTTGCTTTAATTACTGTAATTTTAAAATAATAATTCATCATTAAAATCCATGTTGACGTTGGCTGGGTAAAAGCTAGTTAGCTCACAAAACAAGGTGGCCTTCAGTTACATTATTGTGTGCTCTAGGTTGACTGTAAAATGACAATCAAGTTAAGACAAATGAAATGTCCTCATGGTGTGTGGTGAACAAATCTGGGTTTTGATGAGACACCTAAGCTTATACAATTATTTGGAGGAGAAAAATACATGTTCTTTTCAGCACCCAGATGTTCTATTAAAATGTTTTGTTGTCTCATCTTTCAATTAACTGAATAAAAACTATTGATACTGGCATTGATGAAGAATTGGATAGTTAAGGGATATGGACAAAGAGATCAGAATCATTACAGTGATCAAGTTCAACCTAATATTGTCTAAAAATGTCTAAATGCAGGAAGTTGTTTTGAATGTGTGCTCAGGTAGAAGAAAAACAACATGACCACTGTTCCTCCTTTTTGGACAGCTTGATCAGTTTATTTACATTATTTATAAAAAAAAAAACATATCTATAAACAACAATTATCCAGTGAATCCACGTGCAAAACAATAAAGAGTGGCACTGTTGAAATCTGTATGATGAAACTTTCATTTTAACTCAGGAGGGTCATCCTTGACTATGAGCTCAGCTTGAGTCAAAGCTCCCCTGTGCCCATATCGAAAAAAACACACAGAAGTAAAATACAGAATGTTGGTGATAATAAAGCCCACATTTTGGCTCCAGAGCAATGAGATAAATGAAAATACGGACACTGAATTAATGAGAGTATTAATTCCAAGTTATTGCTTTTTAAATTTGTGGTCAGAGAGAAAATGTTTTGACAAGAAGTAATGACTTCAGGCGATGATTGTTTCTACTCTAAAACTGCACTAAAATGTTGTCAAGCATTCTTTGACCAGAGAAAGATAACTACAATTTGACTAAAAATAATTAACATTTTCCTCTGAGGACAAAGACTAGAGGCAAACAACTGTTAAAATGAACACCACCTTGTACTTGTTGATTAATTTTTTTATGGATTTTTTGTTGATTACCTCACCTGTAATGAACGTTTCAGTCTCACAGCTGCTCGTGAGGTAAGGCAAGGAGCCCTCAACATGACAAACTCTCATCTGAGTACACACCAGGTACGTCACTGAGGAAGAGGGGATAAATTAACGGTGGGTGAGAAAAAATACTCTTGTTTTGTTATCTATCAAATAAAAGTCAACACGGATGACTTACTGGGGCAAATTCTGCTGAAGATTTCTGGCTGAGAGGAGGAAAAAACCTCCAGGATAAATGGTTTCTCAGAGGATCCATCCACGGCATGGATCCAGCGATATGTCCAGTATTTTTCTGGACCTTGAAGCAGAGCATAGTGAGTCTCCAAAAATAACATTTTTAAGCTAAATTTTGAAGGAATTTCAAGTACAAACATAAAATCATATGGACATTTCTTACCCTTGTTGCCTTTACTCTTGACTCTTTCAACACGACCAACAAATGTCACCAAACAAATTACGTCACATGCTGCATTGTTGGACAAGTTTTCCAACTCTGACCTGTAAGATGAATGAAAATAACAACAAATTCACTTAAATTGGTGATTTGTAAGCTTGCGGCAAATGAGATAAGTAAAAAAATGCAAAAAAAGCAAAAAGGCAACAGTAATAAAGCATTTGTTATCTGTTAAGAGTGAGTCCAACCAAAGCAACCTAAAAAGAAAGATGCATATGTTGCAGTAAGTTCAATCTCAGAGTTTATGAGAGATGCTTTGAATTCTTCATGCCCATTACAGGGACATGAGAGCATTAGTATGAAATAATATTAGATGAAAAAATGTGTGCACATCGTCGGTGATAAATAACAAGAGATAGGAAATTCAGGATTCCATGTTTCTTGTTGATCTGCATAAATAGACAAATGTTGTCCTGCAGCAGAGAAACAGAAACCAAAAAAGGACAAAGCCCAACTTTGAAATTCAATTTCTTAAAGCACTCTAACAAATGAAAACAAAAAAAAACTTTGATAAAAGCCATTTAATAATCAGCAAACTGTTTTACTACAATAATTCAAGGATTTAATGTGTCATGTGCTGAACTGTGTTAATGTTCATACCTGGTTGTGAACTGGTAGGAAGCCTCAGGTAATCCCCACTGAGGCAGTACACTCTTTGGGGAAATCACAGTGATGACTGAAGGAGGGTTTCGAGGGTTCAGGCAGATTTCTTGAAGAAAAAAATAATTTAAGACATATGAATACAAAGTACAAAGTAAACCTTCTCACCAAAGACTTTTGTTATAAATATGAAATCGATGTGTTATCACGGTTTAAGTACATAATGTGCATCTAGTTTTTGTAACCTCCGAGCAGACAGAGTCTTTAATCCTCAAATACAACACTGTACTTGTTGTTATACATACCCACAGCACTAAAGGTCTTCATTCTGTGGTGGTCCATTTGTGGATGCGATCGCTTTGAGTAGCTCTGCTTTAAGGAGTAACTCTGCAGGTATAGAACTGTGCCAACGTTCAGTCTGTGGTAAAACTCTGGACAGAGTTCATTCCAAAGCACAAGAGACATCGTCCCACTCTGGTCAGCAACTTCAAAGTACGCCTGAAAATAACAAAGTCTCAGATGAAAAATAAATGTACTACACTACAGAGTGATGCAAATGTAGTCAGAGGTATCCTTCAAAATGTTTTTACAAGTGATCAAAACTATGGCGATGGATGGCCTCACCTGGTAGGGGTAATCAATCTTTATCCCAAACTTCCCATAATATCGTAATCTGGATTTGTGAATTATCTTCACCAGAAGAGGAAGGGGTTTCCAGTTGTTCCTGAAGGATGACTCCAGGCTACCAAGAAGAGTGATCTTGGACACTGTTGACAAAAGAAGAGAGAAAGACAGAAAGCGTGCATGGAGAAATTCCATTTTTTACACTCCGTTGTCAGACATGCCAGATGCGCATAGGCTATTGCAAATATGTGAGTGATGGTCTGCTGCTCTGAAAGAAGCTCTCCTTAAAGCTGGGCATTCAATGCCTTGCTCAAGTACACCTCTAGAGTACTCAGGAAGTGAAATGGTATCTCTCCAAACCTCAAATCCACATTAGGATATGGTCCATCCAGGGCTTAAACTAAAGACCTCCCAGCTCCTAACTGACTGAGCGACTGCAAACTAGGGCTGAACAATATATCGTTATCGTATCAATATCGAGATATGAACATTCAAGATATTAATATCGAAAAGCAACGATATAAACGATATAGATTTCCCCCACGCGAAAAATGCACTTTCCACATTCTTTTGTATTATGATGTTTTTATTTTTCTGAAAAAATGCTTGGTTTTCACCGAACCCGTAGTCATATCGTATCGTATCGATATCGAGATATCTGGCATGACTATTGAGATATGAAATTTTGTCCATATCATTCAGCCCTACTGCAAACAAAACAGTTTTTAATCCATCAAATTTGAAAAACACAATTTACAAGAAAAAAAAAAAAGATTCTTTTCAATATCATATGATAAAGATGATTTTTTCCCCCTTTTATTATAATTGATAGAGCCATAAAATAAAACCTTCAAGATTAAAATCAATAATATTAAATAAAAAACTAAATTATCTATAATTGAACTGTGATTAAAGACAAGCAATGACGTCATATTGGGTTCTTGGGAGACCACCACTACTTGCCTAATATTGTATATTTAGGACTAGTATTTGCAAATGAAATGATATTAAATGGGAATCAAAGTGGTTTGATTTTCAGAATTATAAATTGCTCCTGGTGAGATACATCAAGAAAATGATAATCGTTCAATTTGACAATTTTTTTAAATATAGTATTTTGCGGTCAATAGGCATATAACTGTCGTTAATAGTAAACACTGTATAGCTACTAATTAACAATGTGGTTCTTGTTGTAAATGGTCTTATTACTGAGCATTAGGCCAAGCACCTATCTTTTTCTATTTTCTTTTCATACTGGACTCACTAATGATTAGATAAAATAAGAAAAAGTATATCATAAACATAAGTATATAATCAAAATTACAGCTGATTCAAAGTGCTGCAGGGCATCTCACAGCCAGGTCCAGCTGGAGAGAAAACATCATATCGGCTTTAAAGTTGCTTCATTGGCTCCCAAGTTGTATTAGAATTGATATTAGAAACTTTGTTGTAATTTTTAAGGCTTGCAGAGGATTAGCTCCTAAATACACTGCAGACCATGTAGCCTGAGGTTTTCTGGAAGGCTATTGCTAAAAATGCCCCGATCAAACCTGCAAACAGTCAAAAACTCATTATTTTAGACTTGCTTGTTACAGACTCTAAATCTTCTTGCTTTATTTTGTTGTTTGTTTTTTATTGCCTCCTGTGTTTTAGAATATTGTTATTATGTCTCAACTGTTGCCTGTTTGGTGTAATTGCCTGTTAAGTGTTTTGTAACTTGTTTTTTAAATGCACTATACAAATAAACATTATCATAATTAAACACTATCTTGATTTAGACAACACTGTCTTGCTTTGTACCTCATTTGAAGGTACTGGTGCATTAACATAATGGTTTGTATACTGCCCAGCTCTACATACAAACATACAAAATAAACATTTAATACCTCTGTGAGCTGGAGGAGTTAGACGTAATGGATGCAGTGCATGTACTTTCATGGATATACTCCTGCTCTGTGTACAGCTAACAGCGTGTGTGAGGGGTGGGTCATCTGAAAGTCTCACCATCCAGCACTGTGTCGGATGAGGGGGATGCTGCGGTCCAAACATCTCCCTCTGGATCATCGTTGTTCCACAGAGACAGGTAATGCTTGCGGCTCACCTGGAGGGGGACATCACTCTGCAGCTCCATGCTCCTCTCCATGCCATGTTTGACCAGTGTGGGCAGTGAAGTGGCATCCTTAACATGAGACAGGACAGCAGACCTCCCCTCAACACAGCTGAGCCCCTCAATGCAGATGTACCCATGGCCCAGCCTCCTCTCGTTGTAAACAAAGGAGCACTGAGTGATGAGGACGTCTGCTCCTGTCCTCAGTGTGTTAGTGTGCACCAGGTGATGTAAACTCTGGTGGAGGAAGCATTTAGCTCTCCAAACTCCGTCAGTGAGTGTAACATCGTAACTGTAGCTGTCAGGCTGCTGCGCATCAGTCTGTTCTGATAAATACCTCTGGATGGAGATGACGGCAACAGGAGCAGCGTCCTCTCTCTGCAGTTTAACACATTTAGAGGTAGACAATCGCTCTAATGTTCTCTGAAGAAAAGATATATTTAACAGACCTGTCACCACCAAAGACGAAGAAGAAGAGTTATCCCCCATTATGGATCAGAAACACTGGACAGTTTCCGCAGTAACTCATGCTAGCTTGTTTGCTATTTGACAGCAACCATTCCTGGCGATAGTTACGTGATTTTCCAGGCAATAAATAAGCCTCACAGACAATTTTCAAAAGACCCGACTACCTGCTGGATACCTATAAAGACTTTGCAGCGAGAAACTCAGTCGACCACGGTGACATTAACAGCTAACGCGGGCTAACGTTTCAAACTGCACGGCGCAGTTTGATTACGTCATTTGTATCCAATGCTGCGTTCCAGGCAACCCGTAACTCGTGTTTTTCCCACCTGTAACTGAAAGTGCACTGGAAGGTCAGTCGAACTCGTAACTTCCCACCCGTGAACTCGTACCAGGTCGATGTACTCCGAGTTACGACTTGTGACGTCACATCACTGCCTAAACAATATGGCAGCCTCTAAGTAACGACAAATACCGTAAAATTTAAAGTATAAGTTTCTGTTACCTTCTGCACCGTTTCCCCTCCTCCGTTTCACTCAAATGATCAAGTTGCAGGCTTCTTTGGTGATTGAAATGATTAAGCATAAATCTTATAATGTCTGCCATGTTGTTTTGTTTACATACCAGAATTCCTTGTGCTCAAACTGAAGTTTTGATTTAATTTAGTTTATTAATTAGTTTAATTTATAATTAATTTAGTTTAATTTGCCTGGAACGCTTTCAGGTCGGAACTCAAAGATTTCAACTGGGATTTCAGCTGGGTTGCCTGGAACGCAGCACAACTCTTCTCAAAAGTTTGCAAATAGGAAATAATAAAATGTCATTAAAGTATCGAAATGTTAAAGTTTAGAGACCCTGGTTAAAAGTGTGAGTTATAACTTTAACTTACAAAAAGATGCAGTAAACATTTATGGAAAGAACTCCAAAATATAACAGAATATCACCAAAAGGAAAGCTGTTTATAATTCACAGTTATTTGAAATATGTTGGCAAAAATATCCCCCTTTCAATTTTGCATTTCTGATAAAATTGGAGAAATTTACTTTGAAAACATACACAATTTTTATCAATGTATTGTGATGTTTTTCAAGTTTGCAGAAGGAGACATGTATATTTTGCAGTACAAAGTCCGAAACAATACATGTATTAAGTCACTTCTTCGCATCACAGTTTTTGAATGACAGTGAGAATTTTGTCCATAAGAGTAAGCACACTATAAATATTAAACCTAATGACATCATCACTTGTTATGAATCTAAAATCTTTTAAATTTAATTGGAAGATTTCACATTAAATGTCTGTACTTTCATTGTTGACTTCTGTGTGGAGAAATAAACTTTAAAACTAATAAGAAAAGTGAAAAGTGGTACTATCTTATGATTATTTCCCACAGTTGCTGTCTATCACAATGATGCAGTTATCACCCTAAGTTTTTATTTCAACTGTTATTTCTATAGATTATTTTCTTTCTATATTTGTGTTAAATTTTTAGGTACATGTTTTACTAATCTGTTTCTTAAAATGTGTAACCCCAGACTGTCTTCAATGTTTGATGAAGACGTTTAAAAAATTGCAATTAGAAAAAGATTGTAAAAGAGTTATCTGCTCATTAGATATTTTTCTGAAAAGCCGTGTGTGGTTAAATAGTTGTTTTTATTACATTAAATTGTTCTTTGTTTTTTTTTAAGCTTTGGCTGCAGACACAGGTGACGTCATAAACGCGACTCTAGTCGTTGGTTTGGTCTGGTCTCTGCAGAGAGCTCTGCTGTCCCTAACTTCACGTTGTTTAGTCTTTAATTTCTAACACCAACTTTTAGCTTTCAATCCTACGCAAGCAGCAGGTGAAAGGGGTAAGGTTTTTATTCACTCTTCCACATTCAATAGTTCAAACTATTGGACTCGACCGGCTCAAACACGACATCTACTGTTGACATGTAGTAATGGCATGTCACCCTAATCCCCATAAACAAAATGTGACAAAGTTTGTCATTTAGTTTTCTATAGTCAGCGTGTGTTTCATTTTTTTTCTTTCAACTCCAGGAAAATGTTAGTATTACAGCACTGCTATATTAATATTTATATCACATTTAACTTAGGAAACCTTGCACGTCAGGAAATCGGGGTGGGAAGAGCTCACAAATATGGCATACAAAAGAAAGCACTGTTGCTTTTATTTTTTCCTAAGTACAAGTAAAACAGGCACTTTATGAAGTATAGTTTAACATCTATATAATGTAATCATTTGCTCTGATATACAATGAATGATACTCAAAATATCAGCCAAAAGAGGCCTACACTTTAAAATAATTCTGTGTCAAAGTTTTGCATAAGCACACGGGTTAGACAAAACAGATACTGAATACCAAACACGAATATAGTTTAACAATTTCCCCTGATAAAGCCCTAAAATCTCATTGCTAATGCATTTAGCCCCATAGGACCCAAATTTGGGTCTGCTGGGGCTCAGGAAAAAAAGCTCCTTGACACGACAGCACAAAGCAGTGAACTGTGCCTTTAAGACTATAGTCATGTTGGCTTTTATTTGACAAAACATATATATTTTTGACCTTTGGCTCAATATGCTCTGTTTCAAAATCCTCGCCTGACCATATTGTTATAAAACCTCTTTAATTTTGCTCTGCATCACTTTATAACAATAATCCTTTGCAGAGATGATGTGAAAATATTTTATTATTCATTTTTAGAGCTTTACAACCAATCCAGCATCATTTCTAAGAGATATTCACAATAAAAAAATGTTTATGTTTTAGGTTAAGATGAAATTTTCAAATTATTCTGACTTCTATCTTCATTTACTCTGTTCCAATAACACGTATACTGATAATTACACATCTGGACAAATCTCTCAAGTGTTACTTTTTATTATGACACCAAAATTATTCAAAGAGACCTTGTGGGTCTTGAGCAGAGGGCTTAAAAAAAGGGGTGGGGCTGAACAGGTCAAACGCCCCCCAAAATACTTAGAATTGTCAAAATCAATGCCAAGCTTATATAATTATCACTTATTATTTGTGTTTGAGTTATAATATATAAATATTGGTATAACCAATGGTATGACAGCTTTGTATTTGCTGTTTTTGTTTACAGTTGTGTTCAAAATAATAGCAGTCCCACATCACTAGCAAGATAAATCACTGTTATTGTTAGAATGTCAACTTCTACACTGGCTGTGCATTTGTCCTTGAAAAACAGAGTAAAATGGGTCGTTCAAGACATTGTTCAGAAGAAGAGCGTTCTTTGACTAAGAAGTTAATAAAAGAGGGGAAAACCTATAAAGAAGTTCAGAAAATGACAGGATGTTCAGCTGAAAAGATATCAAATGCTTTAAAGTGGCAGCCAAAACCAGAAAGGCGAGGAAGACAAAGAAAAACGACTATTCGAATGGATCGGAGAACAACCAAAATGGCAAAGGCTCAGCCAATGATCAGCTCCAGGAGGATCAGAGAAGATCTAAGGTTGCCTGTGAGTACTGTAACAATCAGACAATGTCTATGTGAAGCCAAGCTACCAGCAAGAAGTCCCATTGTTAAAAAAAAGATGTGCTGAAGCGGTAACAATTTGCCAAAGAACACACTGACTGGCCTAAAAAGAAATGGCGCAATATTTTGTGGACTGATGAGAGTAAGATTGTTCTTTTTGGGTCTAAGGGCCACAGACAGTTTGTCAGACGACCTGAAAACACTGAATTCAAGCCACAGTACACAGTGAAGACAGTGAAGCATGGTGGTGCAAGCATCATGATATGGGGATGTTACTCGTACTATGGTGTTGGTCCTATTTATCGCATACCAGGGATCATGGATCATTTTGAGTACATCAGAATACTGGAAGAAGTCATGTTGCCGTATGCCGAAGAGGAAATGCCCTTGAAATGAGTGTTTCAACAAGACAATGACCCCAAACACACCAGCAATCGAGCAAAATCATAGTTCCAGACAAACAAAATTCAAGTAATGGAGTGGCCAGCGCAATCCCCGGACCTTAATCACATAGAAAACTTGTGGGCTGACATAAAAAATGCTGTTCATGAGGCAAAACCAAGAAATGCAGAGCAATTGTGGAACGTAGTACAAATATCCTGGGCTTCAATACCTGTTGACCGGTGCCAGAAGTTGGTAGGCTCCATGCACCACAGATGTGAAGCAGTTATCAGAAACTGTGGTTATGCAACTAAATATTAGTTTATGATTCTCAGGAAAGTTGAATCATCAAGCAATTCTTAGTTTATACACTACATTTTTGGGTTTGTAAATAAAGATGTCAACACTGCTATTTCATATATTACTTGACTTTCTGTAAAATATTATCAAATTCAATAACTTTTTCCAATTTTCTTGCTTTGAAATAGAATGTGCAGTGTCCCCAATGCATTTGTGTGCATTAAAATAAAATTTATTTGAAGAATTTTGAGGTTTACTCACCTTTTTAAACACACTGCTATTATTATGAACATAACTGTATTTGTGACAAGAGAGAATCTGACAGTTTGTAACAATGCAGCCCTCAGGCAGGAAAAAAGGTTCCACGTGGCCCCCTTGGTAATCAAAGTTGCCTATCCCTGCTCTAAGCAATTAAGATAAAATTTAATGTTTTTTTTTTATTGACATTTAAGCTTTAGGCTTATTATCACAGTGAAACATTGTGTTACAATAATGATGTTTTTCAGTTAATTATTTCAGCTCTGATAGATTAAAATAACTCTCATCCTTAAATGTTTATATGTTCTTTTTTTTGTAAGTTGATGCACATAATTGAAGTTCTGTACTGTATATTGTAACCAAAATAAAATATTCATTCATTCACTCATGTGACTTTTTCTATTTTCTCCAAAATTAAAGTAAAAATTATCCATTTATCGGTTTTGTCATTTCATTCATGTAACAGCAGCCAACCGAGAGACCGCCTCCTCCTGAAACTACAATCCCAGCATGCCTTGCAGCGCTGGCAGTTTTTCTTGTCGACGTGGGAAGGGAGGGATTCGGACACTAAACAAACGTCCACGGGGTTGTTGTCGGGCTACGTAACGGATACAATTTTGACATGTCAGCGAGCTTTTACAGGTAACTGCGTACAATTTTGAACCATGTGGCTCAAACCTGAGGAAATTCTGCTGAAAAATGCCTTCAAGTTGTGGGTCACCGAGAAGGATAACGAGTACTTCGTGCTGCAGAGAAGACGGGGGTACGGCGAAGGTGGAGGCGGTTTGACAGGTAACGTCAACGGTCACGTTTTCACCCCTGTGTGGGAGACCTCTTCATTAAAGCCTCATCTGAACAGTTTAGCACATAACGGGTTAACTCGCCATACCTTTGCTTAGCTGATGTGCTGACTGCCATGTAGGCTGCTGTACTAGGGCGGTACCGCCGAATAAAATAGTCTACACAGAAAATATATCCCCCAGCAACAGGTACAGGTGTCTAAATGATCCGAGTCAGGTTATGTTAAACAGCTGCTTTCTCTTGTGTACACAACAGGCTTCAAGAGTGACGCTTACTGTGACTGTACGTGTCAATATATCAGCTCCATTGGCTCGTCCAGCGTCAGGCTCAGCACAGAGCTGACAAGGAGTCAACATGAGAGAAACTGTGATCCTGAAAATGGGCCTAAGAGTGAAAACTTCCAGCTATTGTTTCAGCGCAGTGGTTCTCATCTGGACCACCCTCAGGAACCACCACCTCCTCCTCCGTGATAAACAGTGACCTGAGTTTCAGTCAGATTTCAACAACTCAATGTTATTTGATGAAAAACATGCAATGTGGACTTTTAACAGAACAAAACAATGGTACAAAAGCAAAAGAAATAAATTGAATCATGGAGGAAAACTTTAAACAAACAAAAACGATTGTATAGATAATCTAAGTCCACACTCTCAGAATGACTTAAAAACATATATAAGACTCTTTACTCATTGGGCTGGAAGCGTTAAAAGTTGCATCAATGCATACTTGCTGGTGCCTTTTATAGAGCCCTTAGTTATCTTTTAGTAATTTTTTTATGTCTCTGCTCTAATGAAATTAAAGCCTTTTTAGTATTTCAAACGTTAAGGCGCCATGAGCAGGGCTTTCCAAAAGCAACAGCTGCCGGCCAAGCAGGCTCGAAATACTCAGTTACAACCCACTACTTTTTCTATAAGTGACTTAACCCTTAAGTGGACATACATGCATAAGTGTTTTGGACAGTTTACTTAATTTCTATTTTCCAAGGCATTCATGCTGAGTAAACACAATTTGATGATTTTTCTTTTAAAGTATGACATTTATTTTCTATATGGAATCTCTGTAAGTGGTGTGAGGAAGTCCTGTTAAACCAGTGCTGCATATCCCAATGTCTTGTTGTGTAATACTGTGTCTATATTTTATTCCATATTATCAGTATTTAATTATTTAAAGACATTTGGGACATGTGTTTTGTGTTGTAGTTCTGCCTTCAGCTACCAGTTGGCAGCAGGCGTTCAGACCCTCCATCTCTGTTACATTTATTATTATTTCAGTCTCTGTAACAGGCAATATTATCGATGTTGTAGGGACCATGTTTATATAAAAAACACTGATTATAAATCTTATGCAAATGATATTGTGGTTCCTTAATACTTTAAAAATTGACTAGTTAAACAAATTGTCATATATCACTCAGCTTACAGTACCACTCTATATCATAGCATCATATTGCCAACTCTGTATTGCAACGCAAACCAAATTGCCAGATTCTTGCCAGTACACACCTCTTGTCTGCATCTCATAGGATATGTTGCCCGCAGTTAAAAATATCTGCATTTTATTAGTCTTTATAATTATGCATAAACTTTAAAAACATTTTTCTATTATAAATTGTCTGAAGAAACTCAAGTAAAGTTCAAATAATCTGAATAAGAAACAATTTATCCAATATTGAAAACCAAAAATGTAGTAATATTTTGAATGCTTTCATTCCTGTTGTGACTCTTTGCTTGCATTTTTTTTTTTCAAGAAATGCATCACAGAAGCCTTGAGAGGACATGCATACACATATTTTATTTTACTGTTTAATGAGATAACATGTACATTGTGGTTGTTTTGTAGAGGTTGAAATAAATCAACATCTTAATTACTGGAAAACTTTGACACTCCAAGATAATTAGATCAACAAGTCAAGAAGAAAGAAAAAAAACAAATGTAGGTTTTACCAACTTCAGCTTTGACTTTATTATCTCCTCAAAGGAAAGTAGAGATTTGCAGCAGGCATCAACACATAATTACTTGATTGAACATAAAGACATAAGAAAAATCCTAAGCACAAGTGAAAAGCATAGGTACTTAAACCAGGAAAAGCCAGAGGCTAAAGGACCAGACAGCTCTATAAAGTGCATTCAGTCATTAAAGTTCTGTGCAGTAGATAAAAAATAAATAGTAATGATGAATAATTGAGTTAAAGCAGATAAAATGGAATAAGTACCAAATAGTGAGGGATGCCTTATCCACAATTTGTATAAAAAACACACAAGGAGACAGGTCAGGTCAATGAATTAAGATTTCAGTGGCAACCTTGATAGAAAGTTCTGGCACACCACATATGGCAAAACAGAGTAAAATAAAACGTGTAAGACTGTCCAAGCTGAGCCTCTGTGCATTGTTGACTTTCTGCACAAGTTTTCTGTAAGCACATGTCTGGGACCCACAGAAAACTGGAACCACCGGCTGAGCACCGCTGTTCTGGCAGATTAAAATTCCAGTATCAATGCCAGCTTACAAAAGCAGACTAAATATTAATGCTGCTATTTTGGAGTACCTACATGTTAGTCCCTGCCTCTCCCTGGGCCAGTTTGCGAATATTTGCACCACCATCATCTTCCTGAGGCTAGACAGAAAATAATGTCAGAAAAGTCCTGAATTTCTAATGTCACTGCAATATCAGGGACTAATGCTGCCTGGACAGTAAATGTGTCAGCTGCTTTATGGTGACTCTGATGCTCAGGAGAGATGTCATCCACAGTTTTATTTATGTTTGCCAGAGCTTTTCTGAGATGAGATGTTGATTTAAAGCAAGGAGAAACTCGCTGACCTTTTGTTTTGATAAAGCTGTTGTATCAATGAGCAGTGTTAAAAGTACCAACAGACTCACACACAAACACATTTTCAGTGATTTAAAGACACACAGGGCAGCATCTCATACAACTTTAGAAAAGAGCAAAAGTATTTATGGGAAGTACAGCCTGATGTGTTTTTATACTATATAAATATTTTAAATGTATGGATCAACACCCTATGTATTCTGTTATTATATGTGTAATGGATTGACAACCATGCTGTATTTTTTTAAAATTATTTTTAGAGGCTATCATCATTAGATAATATTTGTAAGTCCAGGTAATTTCCTTTAATATAATCACTTGATAACGTTTTTTCTGCCACAAAAACAAATGTATAATGATGATAACTTTAAGCAGAAAAGATTTGGTATAGCATAGGCATAAGTCATTACCAGTCCTTTTTACAAACATTGGCAAATCTGCAAATAATGTAGGATGAACAGTTATCAGCGGCAGATATTTGTCTGTTGTTTCATATTAATAATGCAGGCATCAAGCTGACCACACTGCTGATCCAGAGAAGGCTGATGCACTGTTTTAGGTGGAAAAATAATTCTTGCATTTCCTCAAAAAAGTAATGAAAAAAATTATGCCTGTTATCTTATAACTGTTATTTTTTTAAACTTGAGTACTGCTGCATTATAATCGTTTATTTTTTCACCCTCCTCAAAACACAGGTTTACAAATGACAGAGCATAAGACCTCAAACACAAAGAAGTAAACCCCGCAGCAAGGTGCCCATCAACTTCGAAAATGGATGATTTTTTCAAACAAATGTCTATTTGACATTTAATGCAAAGTATTAACGTTGTTTTAATGAAAGATAATCTTTGCCTAGCTGTTTGTTTAAGTTGACATTATCTTGAGCAGGCAGCAACCTCTAGGGCTGCAAATGGAGGCCCACACCGGGGTGCCAAAAGCTGCAGTTCCTTGAGTGTCTGCTTGAAGCTGGCTGCAGAAACCCTGGAGGTGTTATGATTCTGTGCAGGAAACAAATGTATTTCACAGCCTAAATACACATCTTTACAGTCTGGTCCAAACAAACGATTTGGTCTAAAGCTGATTCATCATTCTTTGGGAAATACTCTAAGTTTTTGATTAGTCACCCTTATTCAATCAATAATTATCAATAATCACTAATTACTATCTATTTGTATTGTGCCAGTTTATAACAAATTATTGTTCAAGACTTTTCACAAAAGAGCAGAGATGGACAAGGTTTATGAATTGATAAGATTTTATTAAAAAATATGCCACGACTGATTCTGCTTATTCTGATTCAGTGGTTCCCTTTTCATTTCCAGATGATTTTCTGTGAGTGAACATAGATTGTCATTGGCAACAATGTCAAACACTTGACACTCCTGATGTTCAGAGCTGTTCTGCGTAGATAAATGCTTGATGTTTCCGCTTACTGAAAGCTGTGCAGTAAGCGTCTTTTTGTAGAAAATTAAGGTACAATTTCTGCCCCTCGTCTTCCATGATTTTTGACTTTTTTATTGTCATTTCCGCTGACTGCCTTTATTGAGGGCAAGGCATCTTTGATTTCCTCAACAAAGTGGAGGAAACTGATGAGCAAAAAGACTAATGATTTTGATTCCTTGAGGCAGTTGTTATCGATTCTCATCTGGAGTTGGTTCTTGATTCCCATCCCTAGTCCAGACCTTGCTGTTGTATTATTTACAAAGACCCAAATTTAATCCATCATAAGCACAGCACTAAGCAACATTTAGGCCAAGTTACAGAGGCATGAAAAAAGCTTCTGTTAAGCAATAAAACCTCCTGTATTCTTTTCTCTCTGTAAGTCAAACAACCCATGAGGGACAGTAGCTTAAACAAAGGATTGCCTCCAGTTTTATGGTAAGGACTGTTCCATGTTCAAACACAGAGCTGAACGTAGTTAATAACAAAGCACTAATGTATGAGCTCTTCATAACAGACGCCCTGCTAATGATGCAAATGCTTTGTCCAGCTCTCAAATCTAACTAATCCTTAAGTGAGTTTATGATTCAGACACAGCCTGTTGTATAAAACTCACTGCATCACACTTTTTTGCTACTGTGAATCTTAAAAAACACGCCGCTGTGTGACTGTAATGTCCGAAATACTGCTGATGATTATGACCTAAAGGCAGCTTTTCTCAAACTGAAGTATGTCACATCACAATATGAAGCCTTAAAATCTTTGGGGGCCCAGCAGAACCCACATGCAACCCTAATATGAGCCTCAGAGTATTTTCCTCCATATTTTGATTTTATAAACTGAATTCCAGTTTAAACACATAGTTTTGCCCATGCAATGCAAATGAATTATACAGTGCAAATATTGCACTAGCATGCTTACATCCAGGCTGAATAACGTGACAGTAACGTGACAGTAAGATGTAACAGGAGCGTGAAGGTCCTTCTTTGATGAGTGAAAGAAGCAACTTATTAATAAAAAGAATCCAACAGAAGCTACAGGGAAAAAGCAAGTATAATTTTAATATGGAGCCAAAATCTTGTTTATCACATGATGATGCAAAAATACTGTTTATTATAACAGTAATTAAGCAAAATGTGCTCACTCTTGTGTCCTGAAGTTCACAGTAATCAAAAATCTACTTTGTTCTCTGGAGGACCACACCAGCTGCCAATAGAGGGGTACAGGGATGATGTATTTTTGTTGGCCAACCGAGAAGGTAGCACTGGGCTGGTTCCCTTGACAAAAGCCTCTGGGATTGTTCAGTGGGTTTTTGGATTATTGCTGTTAATAAACTCTGCAGTGAAAAAATCTTGTAACTAGCATGTTTTGTTAATCATGATCATCTTAAATATAAAATCTCCTTTGAGATCTTTGAAGCATAAACACGATCAGACAGAGAAGAAGGGCTAATGAAACTACAACTTTTGGGTTCCACTTAAAAGCTGCTACCACACTTTAAAAAGATGTCTCCTGCTGATGTGTTTAAACAGGTTTGCTCTGACTATGACCTGGTGCATGTGGTTTTAGCAACTGTGTTTGTAACAAAGTATTTTGAAAACGATCAAAAAAAGATTGTGTTTAAGGTCCCTGGCCATTTTTGTAGTTGTTTTAGAAAGGGGCTTTTAATGTTTTTAGAAGGGCTTTTGAGGAGCAGAGGAACATGAAACCTTTTATTTAACTTTCACTTCATGGGTAAATGTGCTATGCCCCTGTACAGAAGATTCCCCTTAAAACGCTCTTTTTTACTTCTTGGGTTTTATTATGTAATAGCTATACAGCCTCCACCTACATGCATGTTGTCTGCTTGTCACAGGCGGACTCCACGCCTGCTTTGAAAGTCGACTCTGCAGCCAGTAACCCCCCCCCCATTACCAGTTGGGCAGACCACATAATCATGGCCTATCATAGCCTCCCTGCCCCCCTCAGATCTGCATCTCCAAAGGGGAGGGAAATGAGCGGCATCTGATCCTTTTTGGAGAGGACAACTGTTTTTATTCAGTTTACGTTGTCTTGGCCTCATACACCAGGGAAATGATGTAAAAGGTCAAATACACCAAGACTTGGGACCTTTGATAAACAGTTCAAAAATCCCCTAGACTAAAACCTTGTCTTTTATAACCATTTGAAAAGTGATTTAAAATTTATGATTATATTTGTGTCTTTAAGTAATTATGAATAAAGTAATTATGAATAAAGTACTTATGTTTTTTTGCAGCCCTCCTGCTGTAACTCATGAACCCACCAGGGGGCCATTGTCTACACTTTGGGAGACACAGTTTGTAATCAAAATGTTACAGCTGCAAGTAGGGCTGGGCAATTAATCGAATAGTAATTGAAACCGACATTTAGACCCTCTAATCAAAGTAATTTTACTCATGTCGATTATTTTGATTATTTTCCCTGTGTAAGTCACGTGACCACACCCCCTCCATACAGTCTGCGTTCACTTTCGCCAAGAGCGAAGGACGTGCTGCCAACATGGAGGAGACAAGCGCCAATCTATTAGAGGACCTTATAGCCGTCTCCGTTGTTTGGGCATATTTTGGATTCTGTGCCGAGGACATCAAGCAGAAAGAGGTTAAGTGTAAATACTGTAAGAAGACCATTTCGATGACCGTCGGTAACACCACCAATTTATTCCAGCATAACTTAAAATAATAATTCATTAATCGTAACAGAGGTAAGAGCTTCAAGTAATTGTGATACTGAGATTAGCTAATATCGCCCAGTCCTAGCTGTATGTGGTTAACAAGGGGTTCCCACATGTCCCCAAAAAAACATTGTGTATTAGATTTTAGAGATATAAGGTCATTGAATGTCTTTGCAGGTCTTATTTTTACTTGTGAGATTACATAAATTTGAAATTACTCTGTATTTAAGACATGCATGGATACTTAATCAAATCTACTCTGTTTTGTGAGTGATTTTAGTAATTTCATTATTATTATTGTAGGTTTGTTTGTCCAAATGTCAGTCTAAAGCAGTCACAGCAGAATTTACTTCAGCATGTTACTTCTGCTTTGTGAAAGCTGTGAAAGTGTAAGAAAAGGGGAAATGCAAGTTCAAGGAAGTTTGGATTTAAAATGTGAAAATGAAAAGGTGTCTTGTTGGTATACACTAGTCCTAGAAGTCGTCAGAGCAAATTTGTGAAGTTTCTTGCCTGACACTTGCCTGAAACTCCTCTACCATATAGGATTTTGGTATGTCCATGTACATAAACAGTTCCAGACCTCCTCAGTACAGGCTTTTTTAGTGTTAAGCCGTATTAGTGGTTACTGACCACTCACTTCTCAAGAAGTAGATGTGGCTTTGAGTTTCGAGCGCTGTACTCTAATGTTAACTGTGGCTGCACAGATATGCCTGGGTGTATTCCTCCTCTCTGGAAGTGTTTCCCAGTGAGGTGGCTTAATGCCTAATGACATCATAAGGGCAATTTTAGAGATTGGCCTCTTTAAGGACGCATTTTCTCAAAAGTTGTTGAAATCAACAGTGGAAGGGAAGGTGTTTTTCTAAACTTGGGGAGGGGGGTAGACAAGCCATAGACATGCATAGAAACCATAAAATTTTTTATTTTGCATAATGTGTCCTCAAAAACTTTCAGCAGTGGGAATCAAAGACATTGAATTCAACATATAACAAAACTTATTGCCCAAAATGAGTATTTATTAATCTTAGTTGGGCCTTGAAAAGGTTTTACAAAGTCTTACGTTTGGTTTTAAAGGCATGCAGCTGCCCGAGATATATATAATTGATTGTGTTCTCGCTGGAGACAAAAGGCCTGGAGTCCTACGTAGCTGGTCTAATGATAGTGGAGCTTTAATATGACCTAATTGTGCACCCAGCATTGTGCACTTGAAGCTCTCTCCAGTTGAAAAGCCCATGATGTCTGCTATCCTTTTGTGTTTAAGTCCATCCTCTCCTGTGGGCTGTTGTTCTGCTCTGATGAGAGCATAATTTATCTGAACTGTGTTTGATCCTCTGAATCCTACACTACTTGGCAGCTTGGTGTTACAACATGTGGGAGCAGATCCACAGTCAGCAGGCAGGGAGAGAGGCTGCTGTAATGCTGATGATGCAGTGCACGAATGTGGTTTCACTGCGACCTTGTTAATTATTCATGGAGGGCTTGTCACAGAGAAGTGGTAAAGGTAACAGATTTGGCTAATTTTAGACGAGAAGCTCTGATGTGGACCGGTGGGAGATCTCATTTCTTCACTGTCAGGATGAATATAAGGCACAATAATGATGTATGTATGAGAGCTGAAAACAGGGAACAAAAATCATAACGAAATATTTTGTTTTTGGTGAAAGGTGTTCTCAAATAATATTATATCTTCAAACTCATTTTTTGCCCTGCCCTTATGAAATATTGTTGATTGGAATTTTTGATGTATTCAAATGTCTAAGGTAAATAGTTTGAGGTCGATAAAAAGCTCAGTTATGAGACTTAAAAATTAAGAGTTATGTGTTTTCTTAGTTTCTTGGTTATAAAAGCTGCACAGTTAATGTATATGAATGTAACAGAGACAAAGAGCAAATAAACCTGCCCACACACAGAAGGAGAAAACAATTCATGGCTCCCCGTTGACTTTGGATGGTGTGTAGGTGCCTGCTGTCCCTTTTGTCTTGAAAATGACTGAAAAATAGAAAGCTATTCTTCCATGGATAAAACAGCCCACATTTAAGCTTCATAATTATCTGAAGCAAAAACCAGCCTTTAAGAAGTTACAAAAGGTTTACAAAAGACAAAAGGTTTCAAGACAATGACAGGAAGAAGAGAAGAACTGTGGGATCCTGTCACTTTGAAATTCAGCTTTACAAACTATTGATGAAGGTTGAGGCTACACTCTGTTGTAGTAGGTTTGATCTTTTATTTGTTTGGATCTAACACTTTAAAAGATACTGTGCACTTAAGCTTTTGTTGGGATTATTTGTGAGAAAAGCAAGGTTTGACATCTGCTGACTTTCATGCTGTGTACACATGGTAGCTCCTTTTGCAGGCATGACGCAGTTTCCTCTTCAGTTGCTGAGAAGTTGACAGTCCTGGTTGCCAGCTACACATTTTAACCAGGTTAATTTTCATTCTTTTGATCAATGACTGTTGCTTTTCCATTGGATGCACTAACTGAGGACACATGCCCAAATTATGCATCTACAGAGTCCCATCTCGGAGAGAAAACCCTGAGAGAAGAGAAAAGTGGATTCATGCACTCCAATGTGTGTAAACTACAAAAACAGTAGTGCCAGACAGACCTCTAATCCTGGTAGTCATTTTTGCATTAATTGATTAGAATATTACTTCCTTAAATGAAATTACTACCTCAAAACCAAAGAGACAGTTAACTGAGATCTCAGTACTTTCAATAAATAACATTAACAAGCACTGAAGTTTTGATTATGAGAATATTTTATTCCTTTCTTTCCAAAAAGTAGAATTACTGATCCAAAAACATCAAAATCCAAATACCTAGGAAAGGTTTGCCAATATAATGGTATGTCCACATACTAGCGATGTTCTGCCAAAAACTTAACTGTTTTAAGACTCCATATTGTGCTTTTTTTGAGTTTTACATCCCATTTATTGTATTTTACATGTCCTCTGTGTGATAAAGTACATCTGTACAAAAGATAAGTCTGCAGCATCAGGACTGCTCCCCACCCCTCTTTACAGTGACAGTAGCTGCCAGAAATAGCTTGTCCCTGCCCCAGAATAGACCCACCAGTGTGATGTCCTACTTTTTTCTCATCTACAGTTTAAGTCCATTGGACAGGGGTGACAAACCCAGTGTCCAAGCATTCACTGAAAAATGAATTCATTAGTTTCTGAGTTTGATAGCTTGCTCTGCCAGTAATCAGAAGGTTGTGGGTTCGAGCTCTGCTCTGGCTGTCATATATCAATGTGTTCATGGGCAAAACACTTAACCCCAAGCTGCTCCAGCTGCTGTGCAAGTGGGTATGAACCTGGGTATGCTTGCAAATGCTGATGGACAACATACACAGAAACCCAGAACTGTCAGTGAATGAATGTGAGATTGAATGGGTAGACATGACCTGTGGTTTTAAAGTGCTTTGAGAAGTCAAAAAGACTAGAAAAGTGCCTGACATTAACAAAAGATGCTTGCTGCAAAATGTATAGTGTGCAAAACACCAGTAACTTTCAGAGGTATTCATCTGTGCAGCACGGCATTGAATATCACGAGTGCAAAGTATTTAAACCCATGTAGGCCAACTTTTACCCATGCAGAAATGCAGAAAATCTGCCAGAAACGATAAGGGAATCGTCAAAGAACATGTCTAAAAGCAGAATTGATTATGTCATTGGTATCAATTCAATCTTTTCAGTTCCCCTCCCTTGTTAGCATGTTGTACTTATTTTAAACAGGGAACAGAATCATCAAACCTTAACGTAATCATCCTAATTGTCAAAGGATTGTTTGGCAATTGATGTTCTGTATGGACAGCGGAAATTGTTCAAGACTGGAAGTTGTGGCCAAACCTACAGGTTTGATGGGATGATCCCACTGTGCCACCTGGCACACAACCTCCCAAAGGTAGTCGTATATTTCTGTAGGAAAAACTAATGTGGCACAATAAGTTGTTATTTGTATGGTGCCGATTTATAAGAAGTGTTATCTTAAGAAATAATAGCAAAAGAGGAGGTTGTGACTGCACTCTTACTTTATCTAATTATTTATATTTTTGTTATTTTTGTTTCATCCTTTTTTCTGAGTTACAAGGATCCAACATTACTCCACCACAGGCACAGCTCTTAAGCAAAGTTACAGTGGCAAGAGAAAAACTTCTGTGAGGCAAAAAGGAAAGCTCCAATGTCAAGAGAAAATGTTTATCTGTTGTGTCAGATCAATTTAATGATAGCAGGCTAGTAACCCTCACTGCTGAATCAGAGAACAGATCTGTTATTGGGTAGAAAAGGTCACCTGTTGGACAAAATCTGATTTGTTTTTATGGTCAAACATGAGAAAAAATGTTAGCATGTTGGGAATCTTATTCCAAGAGAAGCAGTGAGAAAAACATTGGTTTTCTGCTGATTTGTGATTTATTTATTTATTTATTTTTGTCACGATCAGCCTTAATCCTGCCCCACTAATAGTCACAATACCAGAATGGTTTTCAAATGGATTGGCTCATGGATTTGTTTTATTGTTGTAGGACTCCTCGTGGGGACTCTGGATACTGTGTTGGACTCCACGTCCAAAGTTGCCCCTTACAGGATTCTACACCACACACCTGACTCACAGGTGTACTGGTCCATAGCATGTGGTAAGGTCATACCTTTTGATTTTTCAATGTAATGAATACAATATTTTGCATATTTAGTCATTTGTTTAAGTAAAATAAACAATCCCTTAGTGTACTAATGTCTACCAAAATCATTTTTGTTATCAATTTTTCCTAATCCCAAAATAATCCTAATATCATACGATGAAAGGGATTGAAATGACAGTTGATTTCAGACAAGAGTTTATATATGCCTTCTGGTAATGTTTTTTCACCCTTGATGTTAAAGGTGTCACAAAAGATGAGATATACCAGCACTGGGATTGGCTGCAGCAGAACATCATGCGGACACTCTCTGTTTTTGACTCCAGTGAAGACATCACCAGCTTTGTTCAGGGAAAGATCAGGGTGAGACTGCACATGGCCTCAGAGCATCCCACAAAGTTAATATGCTAACAAGTTAATCTCTCAGCAGGGATGTAACTGTAACACTGAATGTGATAAAGGCCTTTTAATTCTTGCTAATCTTCACATTCTGTCTGGATTAAACATGATGATTTGCAGTAAGTGATTTTAGATCTAGAACAGAACCTCTTCAGTTTAACCCTGTCTTTGCCCACCTTTGGTATATAGGTATCAAACTGGCTTAGGATGGTGATCTGTCATAACTCTTGATATTTGATGTATTAGGGTCTCATTGCGGAGGAAGGAAAGTCATCGCTCGTCCTGGAGGACGATCCTGAGAAGTTCAGAGAGGCCCTCCTGCGGTTTGAGAAGTGGTTCGAGCTGCCGTCAGAGGAGAAGCTGGTCACGTATTACTCATGCAGTTATTGGAAAGGCAAAGTGCCATGCCAGGGCTGGCTCTACCTCAGCACTAACTTCCTGTGCTTTTATTCATACCTGCTCGGAGCTGAGGGTAAGACATTACTGTGCCGTTTATTGACATGAGCTGACATTTGGATTATTTTGTGGATTGTTGATGACAAAAAGCAGTGGCAGCCACTGAAGTGAGCTTTAATGGCCTGACTGGAACAGTTTTTGAATACATGTTCATTATGAAACAGTCCTGAGTAATGACAGCTTTGATAATAGTTTAAAACCCATTAGAGTGAAACCCATTGTGCAGGCAAACTGACAATGATAATGGACAGTTTTGTAGCAGATCGACATTTTAGGATTTTTCTGTAGTACAGTTAACATTTACATCTAGAAAAATCATTATAAGGTACATTGAAACATGTCAGATACTGAATTGATTTTAAAGATTGTGATTGTAAGACGTTCAACTTGTGTGTGTTTTTTTTTATTTTTTTAATTTGACCAGAAATATTAAATTTCATTATTTCCATGACAGAATGAGACAGTTATTTGCAAAAAAAAAGGGACAAAAACTTTGACTAAGTGAATGTTAACTTTCTTTTGTCAACCAGAAATGACTAAACTAATTCGTTAGGGGTTGGTGGTCAAACAGTCAAAATCTCTGATACGTAGTTGTTTTTGGGAGAAATGTGTTTGTTTTCTCAGCAGTATTTAACAGATACAAAAGTCTGGTTAGAAGTGCATTGTCCCTTGAGTGTCTGAATCCACTTTTCTCTTCTCTCAGGGTTTTCTCTTTGAGATGGGACTCTGTAGATGCATAATTTGGGCATGTGTCCTCAGCAGTTATTGCACCCCATGGAAAAGCAACGGTCATTGATCAAAAGAATGAAAATTAACCTGGTTAAAATGTGTAGTTGGCAACCAGGACTGTCAACTTCTCTTATTACAAAATAACAGAAAACCACTGTTGGCTGTTTGATGAAGACTCATTTCTAAGGTGTTGTGAATAAGGGCATTAATACAGATATAAACTAAGCAGTTCAGATAACACTCCACTTCAACCAAAAGTCATTTAACCAAGGTTTGTAACATTTTCTCCAGGAGTGCAGTAACATGATTGAAATAGAATTTTAGTCACGTTTGCAAGTTTACGAGGCCACCTCTACCATTTGGTCAAGGGTAGCTGTAGCCTGGTTATGCAACTGCTGAGCCCCTGTTCAGCTCCTCTGCAGGAGGACTAAGTTAAAAGTTTGAAAGAATGGGGAAAAATAAACAGAGCTTTGCTGCTGATTCATCGTACAAGTAGTTCATGATAACTTTTTGCATATGCATGCTTTATGTCTGTATCTTACAACTGAACAACTCATTCACCCAGTTATATACACATAACCATCTTATTTAAAAAGCTGAATACAGATGAAAGAATTGAGCTTGCAAATGCTTCCAGCTGATAGTCTTTAATCTTCACTTATCAAACATTTTGTTCTGCCCTGAAGTTAGTTGGATTAGACTTGCAGGTATTTTAAGAATATTCTTTTCCCAAACATAATAAAAAATTTACTCATTTAGAATTTACTTTGTATTAGTGCTTTGTATTATTCAAAGCACGTCTTCTGTGTGTTGCTTGATGGAATCAAAATGTCCAGTTTTCTTGTTACCTTGACTATCAACAACCTTTAACCTACCTCTATTAGGCTTATTGAGAAAATTGACCACAGTGCATGCAGATTTTTTTTGCTACCTGCAGGTTAAATGTGTAAGTCACAGGCGATGCTTGTCACAGATACAGGTGTGTTGCTGTGAAGTGTTTCCTTTTTATTAGCGATTTTCAGATGATGGTTTTCCTCATTGAGCTCTCCTTATGTCAAAGTTTGGGAATACTCTTTATATGTGTCTTTAGTAAGCATCCTAACAAAGAGACGTTTGTTAAGACATTCTGTTTTCCAAAACAGTCTTAACTGTGACAAACACAGACACTCCACTGTGCAACATGGTAAGCTTTTAGGAGGGCTCCTCATGAGGAATTAAATCAAGGCTTCTTCATAAATGACTGATAGTGTAGACTACAAGTAATATGCAAGCCTCATATTTATTCACTAATGTTCAGCCCTATGGTTATGGCCAAAGTTTTCCTGTTGGAAAAAAAAATTGCTGTTAACTATCTTTGGTGTTAGAGAAGCAACTGTTTTCTTAGCACAACCTAAAGCCATGCCTGTAAGTTGGCTAATGTTTTAGGTTTAAGAGAGAACACTCTTTGAATAAAAGTTATGTCAAAAATGTAAGGACTATTTGTTGACTAAAAATGAACAAAAATATTTTGACACTTTTGTTCGCTAAAACTGGACTCAAACTTTGGTGGGCATAAATGACTAAAATGTGGCTGAGATTATAACTCATATTCATCTGAAGACTAAATCTAAAATGGTTGCTGAAATGAACACTGCATTGAACAAATAGAAGCCTAACCGACCTCTTGTTATCATTCATACAGGAAACTTATTCGTAAGCCTCAATCACTGAAATCCTTTTCATGTGTTCTTGTCACTCTGTAGTGAAACTTGTCATCTCCTGGGATGAAATGTGGAGGCTGGAGAAAACCTCTAATGTTATCCTGACAGAGAGCATCCATGTCTTGGCTCATGGGGAGGATCACTATTTCTCTATGCTACTGCACATGAATGAAACGTTTGTCATCATGGAACAGCTGGCCAACTACTCCATAAAGCGCCTTTTCGATAAAGAGGACTTCAAGAGAGAGCCTGCGCTCTCTGACCCTCTGCAGATTACCAAAAGGTACTGACTGTCTGATGCTGTTAGTGCAGGCTGACAGCTTGAAGAGCAAGAGTAAACATCTAGTGTGACTGGAGTCGCCATTCATTTGTGTTTGTTTTAATTTGTTTGGAGAGGCAGGGTGGGTCAGACATTAAAAGAGACAGTGGCTGGTACTTTTAAGTCAACTTATTGTAGTATACTTTGAAGACTTTGACAACATATTACATTTTTGTTTTTATTTTTTGAGTTTTTAAAATAACAGGTTATCTCAACTTCTAAGTTAAGGAGGTCAAACACCAACATTTTACTACTATAGTTACTGCTACAAGCTTTGTTTGTGTATTTATCATATTTCAGTTTATTTTCCTTTGTATCTAAGTATGGAATCATTGAGGTTTCCCAAATCTGCAATGATACAAAGGAACACAATTCATGCAAATATCAAAATTAAGAGTGCTGCAGTAAAGTATTTGTCTTAACTGGTCCAGAAGAGATAAGAGCAACAATCTTGAATTTGAATTTGAATTTGAATTTTATTTCGAACATGTATGCAAAGAAATTTGCATGCAAAGAAAAAAAAGAAATGAAGTTATTATACACATTCAAAAAGGAGTAGGAAGAAGTAAATACTTTTTGAGTTCCTACCCCTTATTACTGTTCCTCATGGGTCTTCTAAAAATAATTTCTGCTGTTGATGCAAATATATTATACATATGTACATTACAAAACATTTAATCGATATAAATATGTTTATCTACATATGCACAACAAACATATTTAATATATAATTAATACACATATATACATATACATACATAAATACATATATACACACACATATATATACATATATACATATGTATATGCATACATACATACACACATACATACATACACATACACATATGTATCTAACACATAAGAATCAATATAGACATAATATACATATACTACATAAACATCTATGGAAATATAATTTGCACCTATGCACACACACACATACATACTTACATGTATATACGTAATAAGTAACTGTTCGTATAAATAGTTTATCTATATCCAATATCCATACACTTTATAGCAAAATACTAATCAACATAATTTTTTATGGTTTATTTATTTATTTACCCCATTGTTCTCATTGATCACACACTTCCTCTTCCCTATACTTGTTTAGAAACAGTTTTTTGTCCCTCTTTTTAACCAGATTTATGTTTGTACTTTGTTTTATCTCCATATCCAAATTGTTCCATAAAGTCACCCCACAGCTCGATATACAGAAAATTTTCATTGTTGTTCGAACCCTCTTGAGTCATCTTGAGTCTGTGTTGTACTTTTTTCCACACTTTGGTGCATAAAAGCTAAAAGCAGATTTTCCAAGTTTTTAGTGGACCTGTGGGACACGAGGCAGGCTGTTGGTTGAGAAAGTTTAGTAAAGTCCATGGTTCCACTTCAGCATAGATGTTATGTAACGTTAATGGACTCTGCTGACAAAAGTTGTCTGACTTGAGTAGCCTGACAATGGCTGCTTTAAGAACCGGCTCACTGATTCTGACTGGTTTGGACCAATGAGAGAGCCAACAAAAGGTCAATTGAATGACCACTGTAAAATTAAAATATAAGTATAAGAAAATAGCATTTTACTGACACCACATCCTGGATTTAGTTCTCCTTCAACTTGTCAAACAAAAACTTTAAAACACTTAAGACACAAAATTCCCATTGCTATAATTTTAAAGTCATTGCAGCAGGACAATTTAGAGATTGATATTCAATCATACAATGTATTGGTAAACCAATGATTCACAGCAGTGGTTCTCAACTGGTGGTTTTCATACAGCTGTTTTAAATAGGCTGTGAATGTGTTCCTGAATAAAAAAGTACACAAACAAAACCCTACATGGACATTCTGTTCATCCTGATGTTTTGTTACCTCTGCCAAGGATGTTATATTTTTGCCAGCATTTGTTAGTTATTTTATTTCTTAGCTTGTGAACAGGATAACTCACAAAGATGTGAACAAATTAAAGTTTTTGGTTAATGCTAGTCATGACAAATGGAAGAACTGATGAGTATTTGGTGTTGATCTGAATCCAAATAGAGATCCAGGAATTTTTTTGAAGGATTTGTTAATGTTGCAAGATAGGGCAGTTTCCAAATTTTCGCTAATAATTTAACAAGTTCTCAACAGATTTTGATCACATTTTTAGACAACTTGTTAATCACACAAGGAAGAAGTGATATGATTTTGGTTGTGCTCCAAACTTGGATCCAGGATTTTGTAAAATAATTTTTTTGACTGTGCAATGAGGCAGTTTTTCACATTTTTGACAATAATTCTGCTGACAGTGTGGGAAATGCCTTGGCAGAGGTTTGTGCTCAAGGACCGCTTCTAGTTTTAGGTGTTTTTTCCATGACAGGAAATAAATTTAATTGTTTATTTGATGGCTTGAGAAGACAAAAAGAAAATTATCCCAGGAAATGGAGTAAACTTAAATGAATGCCTGCATGTCCTCCCTGGGGCTTTCATCATTAGGCAATTTCTTTTTTTTTTAAGATTGTTTTTTGGGCATTTTGTGCTTTTATTGATAGGAGAGAGTGGATAGTGGATAGGCCTGTGAAAGGAGGTGAGAGAGAGCGGGGAGGACACTCTGCAAACTGGCCACAGGCTGGACCCGAACCCGGGCCAGCAGAAGCATGCACATGGGTCGTGCCTGGTCGCCTACCACTCCGTCAAACCAGCACCCTTCATTATGCACTTTCAATCATGCTGGTGTCCTGCCCTGTCTTGAGTTTTGTCCCATCTTACACTGCATCATTTTTCATTGAAAGTTGTACTTTTTTTGAGAGAAGAAACATTCAGAAATTTGGGCTGCCATCTCTCATTATGGTGGTTGTGATGGGTCCTGAGGCTGAATGATGGTATGAAATACTGGAGGAAAAGATGCGTATGAGAAGTGACATATCCATCTGCTGGCTGTTGTGTATGTGAGACTGGAGGCTGCTTGTAGGATGTTCTTGGAAAGTTTCAACATGATCACTTATTCCTTCTCTTTTACTTCCTCACAGAGGCCTAGAAGCTCATGCAAAGAGTGAGCAGTTTCGGACATATTTCAGGCTTCCCAAAGAGGAGAATCTTTTGGAGGTGCACGAGAGCTTCCTCTGGGTTCCCTTCAGTCATTTCAACACGCTTGGCAAAATCTGTCTGTCTGAGAACTACCTGTGTTTCGCCAGCCAAGATGGAAGCCAGTGCCATATTATCATTCCAATGCGAGAGGTAAGAGGGAACAAATGTGGTGTAAAAATATTTTCTACTGAATACTGATTCAAACATCAAACAAACAAAAGTGCATTAAAGAGAACTTCAGAAGTATCTGCTCTGCCTATGTTGCTGTATACCAGGTAGTAAATGTTGAGAAGCCGGACGCTAGCAGCAAGGCTTTAACAGTGTGTGTGCGAGGAAAAAGGGCACTGCGTTTCTCTGAGGTGCGGGACTATCAGCGGCTCGCCAACACTATCCGCAGCAGGTGTGGCATCAGTCCAAGTCCTCAGCACTCTGCTTCATCAGAGGTAATGTGTCCTCCATGGTGTTTTATTTGAGATATGTGCTGTTTTTTATGTCTTTGCTCATTGAATTTTTTCCACTCTCCCTGCAGGCCATAAGGGGCGAGTGCCAGTCACTAATTAACCACTTTGAGGACAACCCAGAGGATGTCACACTGATGGTGGGACAGAAAGACAGCAGTAAGGCAGTGAGCACAGAGGCTCTCATGACTGTTTTTCATCCCCAAGATGTTGAAAACCTCGACCCGAAAATGGTAGATAAAATCTGTTATTTTCACTTTTTGTGGGAAAACATGACACAGACTATGTTTATATTTGCACCTCAATCCAGGGGTCTTTTTATTAAAAAATAAATGCATTAGCCTCTGTCACTCATCATACTCCTGATAAACATGTCCAGCAAAGTGTTGTTAGTATACTTCTTCATCTCCACAGTGCCTGCAATGGGAAATTTAGTGCTATCGAATAACTGATCATAAATGTTACTGTCACTGATGTGCTGCACACTGTGTTTGCAGATAGAGATAATTTGAACAATTTTTACATAACCTGAGTGCCACAGGTTCCATATATCGCACAATGAAATGACGCAGAGGTTTTCTTCATAAAGAAATTAATCAAAAAACTCTGATCTTCCTATATGAGGGTGAATATATTTTCCTTTTAGTAACTATTAAATCATTTTGATAATGGTTGAATAAATGGAGAGCCCCTTTATTAACTTGGAACTGGTGTATATTATTGTATGAATTTTATTGAAATCATCATCAGCTGCTGCTACTCACACCTACTCTCAAAAAAAAAGAGGTTGATGAGCAAGCCCCGGCTTGTCAAGTTTTCAGTAGGAAAACCATAATACTTAGGTTATGTCCACACATTGTTGACAGGTATTTTTAAAACAGGTTTTCCTCCTCCAGTTTGAAAGATAACTCCATCCACACGTCCAAAGTGTTAAAAAAAAAAATTTCTTCCACAAGAAAATGCATAAATGCACTTATTAATGCTGTTCACTACCTCCATAACAATCTCGATAATATACAACTTTTGTATGCAATTTCTTTGTTAAAGCATTTTTATCTTCATATCTGTTCCAACCACAAGTCTGTCAGGTGTTATTGTTTAACTATTAATTAGTGTTAGCAGGCATGTTGACAAATATTCCTTTGTTTGTTTTTTTGTTGGAGACTTACCCGATGATCCTGATCAAACCCTCTTATTAAAAAGTTCCAGGGGTACCCTCGATAGTTTCAACATCTGTTGAAACCATGGCATCTACTGATGCAAGCTGCCACGGGTCACCAGTCAACACGGTCCCTCAGGGAGGAAGGGAAGTTGCACCCTGATAATGTCAGATGCCACTTTTTTTGCTCTTTTATATTGTTTTGAGAGTGCATTTTCTTGTAATTCTGACGTATTTGAGTCTCTTAACATTTATCCTGTGCTGACTCAGAAACAGACGTTCTACCTGTGCCAGGATCACAAGATATCGGACTCTGTACACAGAGCAGACCTCCTGCTCGACAGCTAGTGTTGACACTAGCAACCAGCATTTATGATTAACAATCTTCAAGTTATGCCTCTACTTACCTCTCCGCTAGACTGTGCTGGATGTTGTTGTCTCACCCCAAAAATAGCCAAACTAAAGGGTCTGATATCTAGGCTGTATCAAATCCAAGATGCTGAACATCTCCTGGACTCCCTCGCCGCAGAGGGGACAAAACCATTCTACTCTGGCTTGGGCCCTCTGCCGTCTCTGAGTCAGTGCAACCAATAGTGTGATCTCGTATAACACAGAAATCAAAGTGTCCAGACAACAATGATACAAATAATGCACGGTACCTGTTCTCCACAGTTAATAAACTGATTAAGCCCACCTGATCAGTCCCAGATGACTTCCTTTCATCAAATAAATGTAATGAACGTGCCTTTCACATTAAAAGAAAAATCTCCAATATCAAATCCAACATTTTACAATCATGTGATAGTTTCTCTGACCTTTCAGTCTTTTTGTAGTTTGCAAACATCCAAGTTAAAATGCCCTCCTTTGCAAATGTCAGTGTAAGAGATCTTGAGGAGGTGACACCCAAAAATATCTTCATCTTGGCAGGAATTTTTCCAAAACATGCGTTTTCAGCAAGCTAAAATGGTGTGAATGTGTGGACAGAAGGCCAGGACGCACAGAAAATGCTGTGTTTTAAAAGCATGTGGATATAGCCTCAACCTCTGTAAAACTCTGCAGACCAGGAGTTTTAGACCACTGTCATGGTTAAACAACAGAGAATTGTCGGGTATTGCTAATAATGTGATTTAACTTGTTTACATGCACCACAGTTACCAGTTTATGCTTTAACCTGTTAACATGATTTTGCCAGTTAATCATTATTTAATCATTAATCATTATCTGATGCCTTGAGGTATACAGAACATGATAACTAAAGTAGTCATATAAACACCATAATCCGATATTCTTTATCAGATAAAGGGCATAATTGGAAATTACAAATTGGATCAACACACCTAGATTTATGCCCTTTAATCTGTTTTATTCAGCCTATGTTAATTTAATCCATCTCAACATACTAAGAGGGTACAAAAGTTGACACAGGAGAACGCACAGCAAACTATGCAAGCACCAGCAAAAGTGTCATCATGTAGCATTTTATGAGCCAAGCTGAAACAAACTGTATGCTCAATGAAAAGAAAAATATGAATTAACTTAATTTCCTAGTTGAAAGGAAATGTAGAAAATAGCCTAAAAAAATAATGCACCAGAAACATACAATGCTCTGCAGGACGGAGGTGCATGAGTGGGTGTTTTGGCAGGTCAGGGTTTAGACATGAATAGAATATATCATGCATCCGTTAAGAAATAGAAACAGTTTTAATATCTTTGCAAAACTTGTACTAAATACCTGTCTATGTGTTTGACAGCTGAAGGAAAAGATGAAGGAACAGTCCTGGAACATACATTTCTCTGAATACGGACGTGGCACGAGTATGTTCTTCACCAGAAAGACTCGAGACTTGATCGTCCGTGGCGTTCCTGAATCCTTGAGAGGAGAGCTGTGGATGCTGTTCTCAGGTATTTATACAGCCGACGTTACCCTGCAGTCAGCGATCTGCAGTATTTGTAATTTGTCTGCTTAGCCCTGCGTGATTGACAGCTTTAAGTACTCGAGCTCTCGCCTCAGATGAATAATTAAGCACAACATGGTCTATGTGGGATCTCAGCAGCATGTGTTTTTGGACTGCCTGTGGTTCTGCCTCTGTAGGAGCTGTGAACGACATGGCCACTCACCCCGGCTATTACAGTGAGCTTGTTGAACAGTCCCTGGGCACCAGCACTTTGGCGACAGATGAGATTGAGAGAGACTTACACCGCTCACTGCCAGATCACCCCGCCTTTCAGAGCGACACAGGAATCTCAGCTCTACGAAGAGTCCTTACTGCTTATGCGTACAGGAACCCAAAAATTGGATACTGCCAGGTACTTTTTTTCAAGAAAATATTTTTCTTTTTGCTTTTGAATAACAGAAAATATCAGAGTGCAATGACAGAAAGTGTGGATTTTTCTCTGCAATCCTCATTCTTTTTTACTTATTAGTAACCAAATATGGCAAAGGAGGCATAAAAAGTGCAAATAGGATAAATGAAAAATATTTTTGTGAAAGACTTGAGAAGAAAGGAAGTACAACAAAAATTAACCAAGTCTGCCAAGATAAAACAGTCAAGTATCAGCCATCAGCAAATGAATGTGCAGTGAACAGATATCAGCTTCTGATGTTAATCTGTTATGTCATATCAATTTAATGCTGACATCTGGCACACCTGACAGATGATTCAGCAATTTTTTTTTTTTGTATTGTGGAGTAACATGACTTTTTGGACGAACTCTGATCTTTTTTTTTTTTGTTTGTTTTGGGGGGTTTTTTGGTCAAAAATAAGAGAAAATTACTTGTTGACTTGTTTACTTATTTATTCTACTCTACTGAGTTTGTTTTTGTTATTTCACTTGTTTATATATTACATTATATTTTCAAAGCACTTTTGCTTTTGAACCCCTATCTGTCTTTTCCTTTTTGTTTCTGTATTGATGGGACCAAAGCCATGTACTGATCAAGAATTGTCTGCCAAGTTGTTTTTATTTTGTTTATCATTTGTTTTCTTCAACATATATTTCAGAATTTGTTATGTGCACAAATGTAATTTAAAAAAATGTCCCAAAAAAGTAAGAGAGAGAAAATACTAAGATAGTGGAAGAATTATACCAAAAGAAGTAATAAGAATAACATTTGTATCGTCACTGATGTTAGCTGAATTGATGTTCTGAATATCCATACCAGCATTTGCCCTGATTTTCACAATTATTCCATCACTAATAACAATCTTTATCAATATTAATCCACTCCAGCATCAAAGGGGCTTCAGGAAGTAACTGGCATTGTGTGCCAGATTTATGCAAGCAGTTTATGCCAAAAGATAAATGTGTTTTTTGTTGGTTTTGGTGGTCATTATGTCAGATTTGGTGACCACCTAAACAGATCTTGCAGTGAATTGACCCAAAGGCTTGACAAACTACATGGTTGTATCCAACTTCATATTTTGACTGACATGATGATGTTTGAAGAAGGGGGTGTGACATAGATTACAGTAAACAAACATACTCTATTTACACCAGTGGTTCCCAAGGTGGGGTCCTTGTCCCCAAGGTGGTCCCTCAGCATTGTCATGGGAGACGCAGCAAGGCAGGATAAAAACAATGCAGTATGTCAATAACTGCCAGCAAAGCAGTGGCAAATTTAGTTAAAAAGGGCTTTCATGTTAACCAATGGCCATTATGTGACTATCAGGCTTTGCCACTATTATAAAAAGACTTAACAAAATAATAGAAAATACTATACTATTACTTTTGTAATATGACTGTCACATTGCCTGTTCATCTACATTAAAATCTTGAAAGTGAAAGGGTGGGGGGCTTGAATATGATTTCATCTGCCAAAAGGGATCCTGTTCCAAAAAGTTTTGGAACCCCTGATCTACACTACTATGCTTTTGTTTGTCTTTGCTAATATTACAATAAATGATAAGTTAGCTTGATGCTAACAGTTACTCAGGTGCTTAGATGATACCGTTTCTTTCTAATGTTCCCCCTACTTCAGTCTGTTATGGTATTCTCTCTTTAATACACCATAAAGACAGAGAGATATTGTTATCAGAGCTCGACAGTTTTTTCAAGGAAACTGTCAATTTTACATTCTTATTTACTAAACACTGTGAGTGAATAGATTATTTCTTGAAAATGAGCACAATTAAATCTTGAATCTGCTTCTGATAGCACTTTCCATCTTCATTTCCTTCATTCCCTTGACATTGGTTCTCTGTCAAGCTAATTTACATGATTGCGCTCTGCGTCGCTTCACAGTTATCATTTTGTGTTTTTTAAGGTTAATGATGGTGAATGACTTTTATATTTATTAAGATGAGAAATGGAAAGCAAGATATTTGAGGAGGGATTCCAGCCTGTTTTTGAAGTATTGCAAGTGACTTTTACATCATGACTTTTCTTGAAATTACCATCTCCAGGTTTTCTTTTCCATATTAAGATAAAATGATTGACAGCAAATATTGATTTAAAAAAATGCTCGGGCGGTGAAAAATTCTGCTGCATTTTAAATCAAGTGCCTCCACTGCATCTTAAGCAAGCCCCAGCAATCTAGTTACTCTTTAGCTGATTTTGATAAATAATTTTGGCTAATAAATTGCTTCTTGCATTTCCTTTTTACATTAAGCAAGCACATTTCATACAGTCTTGACAAATATGCCATGTCATCCAGGTCCCTGAATGCTGAGATTGATGGATGGATAGCACACAGTGTTTGATAAATATTTGCAAATAACTTAAGTCAGGCATAGGAAACATATTTCACTACAATACATACATTTTAGTAATAGACCAAGCAGACATCTATGTAAAAAGTAATGAAACTGGCAGCTTCACTGTTGGCTTATTTAAATATAAATTGCACCTTTTTGGTGTAATTCTTGTCCTTGGAGCTGTTAAAAAGAAACAGGACATAATACTCTACATGCAGAAATACTGCTGTGAGAGAGCAAGAGAAATGATCACCCACTATAAAAAAAACAGTAATATGAGCAAAGCAGAAAGACAAGGTCATTGAATTCACTGAGTCACAGCGATTCACATTACCCATGACTGCACACAGCTGAAGCATTGACACACACGTACAAATGGAAGATGATTAGAAGCTAAATTTAATCCTGATTGAAGACAGATTTTGATAAATATTGAGAAAACGAAATATAAAAATGTGAAAAGATGCATGCACACTTCGACATGCCTGTCATTAGTGTATTAGAATTAGAAAATCAATTAAATAAAGGTCATATCTGTAATCATTGAAATTCTCAAAGGAAAAAAAGCCCAAATCAAGGCAAACAGGCACTCATTGTTAATTTTGGCACTAGAGCAAAACAAGAGCAAACTGCACAAACTTACTAACTTTATAGGAGCTTGGTAGGTGCTTGAAGATGACCGACATTGTTCACCAATTTGACCTTCAGCACAAGAAAATTGCATTTTTTGCATCTTTTGAATGTTGTCATCATTTCTTCATGATTCATCAGTCAAGCACAAACTTTCTACTCTATCTACTCTATCTAATCAATTAATTACATTAATTTTTTGGACTTGCTGTGGGCCATTTAAAGGTAAACCGCAGTTGGCCCTCAGCCCATAGCTTGGACACCCCTGGTTTAGGGAATCGAGATCAGCTTCGTTTTTTTTCTCTTTTTACCGTCACAAAGCAGGATTTAAGAGTAAAGATAAATGGAGATAAGTGGAAAGACCAGGTCCAGGGCTCAAAAAATAAGGCTCTGCAGTTCACTCAAGGCCACAGAGGATTTAATTATTGTGAAACATTTTTACAAAGGCAGCTAGGCTTTTAAAATACGTACCCTGTTATTACTCACACACCTTTATACAGCCTTCCTCTCTGCAGTTAACCTTTTGCTTAGAGCTGAAGTGCTCTGTTTTTAAAAGCAAGGTCCTTTTTTTCTTGTTCAGGCCATGAACATCCTCACCTCAGTGCTCCTGCTTTACGCTAAAGAAGAGGAGGCTTTCTGGCTCCTAGTGGCCGTCTGTGAGAGGATGCTGCCAGATTACTTTAACAGGAGAATAATTGGTGAGAGGAGAGACAGAGTATGCATGTTTTTAGATTCTTGAAGTCATTTTGATACCAAAACCCAGGACAATTTCATGGAGAAATTGGATTCAAAATGTCACTGTTCTTTTTAAAGGTGCTTTGGTGGATCAGGCGGTCTTTGAGGATCTGATTCGTGAAAACCTCCCTCAGCTAGTGGAGCACATGACAGACCTGAGCTTCTTTTCATCCGTGTCCCTGTCGTGGTTCCTTACTCTCTTCATCAGTGTCCTGCCCATAGAGAGCGCTGTGAACGTGGTCGACTGTTTCTTCTATGACGGCATTAAAGCCATTCTCCAGCTCGGTCTGGCTGTGCTGGACTACAACATGGAGGCTCTGATCAGCTGCCACGATGACGCAGAGGCCGTCACCATCCTCAACAAGTCTGTGTCAATGCAAACCCCCCCAAAAAAACTGAATTGCTTAAAGTCCGTATATATAGCTGAATCGTTTGGTGTTTGTTTTCAGATTCTTTGACAGTGTGACAAACAAAGACAGTCCACTGCCCCCAACAGTGCAGCAAGCTCCAGTGAGCAACAATGACAGAGGATCACACTTAAATGTGGACATCAGTGAACTGATTCGAGAGGCTTATGAGGTACCACAGTATACCGTTGTGTTGTTTTTATGCTGATTAAGCTGATTATTTAACCAATTATTGTGCTGTTTTAGAAATATGGAAACATCCGGACAGAGGAAGTCGAAAGTTCACGTAAAAGAAACAAACTGTATGTGATCCAGACGCTGGAGGATACAACCAAACAAAATGTTGTAAGTATTCAATGAGGTTCCTGTTGTGGTGTAATGGGCTTTGTGCATGAGCATGGTAACAAACTTTTGGTTGTACCAAGAAGAATCGGCTCCTTACTCTTAGAATATGAAAATAAATGTAAAATGATTCTTTTATGTTTTTTACTTTTGTTTGTAAGATTTTTTTCTTTTTATTTCTTTGTTAAATGGACAGACCTGATGGATTTCAGGCTGCCCTTTTTGATGTCAACAGCCTTTTGACATTGGGCATGAGTGTATAACCACTTGACTCTTGAGGCCTTGGAGATGTTTAGTTATGTGAGATAAATCCAAGATTTGTCAAAAATAAATGTGACAGGTTTTCACTCTACTGTTAATGCCTGTTCCCAGGTGTAAGAAGAAAAGGGGACTCAACATTAGAAATTTTGCTTAACTGGAAATCCAAATAGCAGTTACTTCGCCTCAAAAGCAATGTACTAACACTGCAGCTTTACAGTTATACTGTATACAGTGTTAGCTCCTTTCCTTTTTATATTCAAACTGTCCACTGATGCACTTACTGCACTCAAATCCCTGCTCCTTGCAAAGGTGAAGTATTCTTTGGTGTTAAGCTACAGAACTTTGAGGAGATCTTCAGTGTTGGATAGTGCTAGGACTGGTGAGCCAAAAGTTTGTAGCTTATTACTGGTGGTCCTAAATCTGTGTGAGGAACAGGGAGTAACATCAACTGGACAACTGTTTCATCAAATCAAGAAAAAGGGGTCGGCATTGAAAACCAGCACAAAAATGCAGAATTAGTGCATTGTTTACCAACATTAGTCAACTAATTGTTATCTGCCCTGGTAGATATACATAACACTTCATATGTCACACTTGATATGCATCTTCCTTCCAGTTTGCTGGAGAAGAGGAACAGGAATCAACATTTCAGCTATCATTAATGTGTTGCTGCGTTCACAAATTAGCTCAGCACAACTTCACACAGAGATTTTACTAGGAGGGTTGGCAGGAAAAAATTCTGAATAGTTGGGTGAAGAATTCAGCTATTTGCTTTCACAAATGAAATTTTCAGGAAGTCTTGTGTTGGTGTGAGAACACCAAACAATATATCTGATATTGTTTTTCAGGTTCGAGTGGTATCCCAGGAAGTCAGACTCAGTTCATCACAGCTTGATGAACTCTATAACTTGTTTAAAGTAAGTAAAAGACAATCCAGAAAATTGACAGTCATTATACTAAAGGTGGAAAATTTTAGTATTATGGAAAATTAATTTGATGTATCATGCTGCCCATTGTTATCTGTTTTCAGAGGCAGCATTTCCTCAGCTGCTACTGGACAATAAAGAGTCCAGCTCTGCTCCATCATGACCCCAGCCTGGCCTATCTGGAGCAGTATCAGCTGGGTTTCCAACAGTTCAGCTCACTCTTCTCCCTACTGGAGCCTTGGGCCTTCTGCACCACCAAGAGCACCCTCTCCTTGTGGAGCTTCCGTCTGATAGACGAGAATCAGGACGGCCTTATAAACTTTAAAGAGTTCTGCTGTGCTCTAGGTACATTCTCTTATTCTTTGCTTTCCACTCATGAAGCTGTAAAGCTCAGTATCTTCACTCATAAAATGTCAATCTGCCTCTTCTACAGATACTCTGTACAGTGGGTCTTTCACAAACAAGTTGAAATTCCTTTTTAAGCTGCACCTGCCTCCAGGTGAGTCATAAATAACCCTTAAAGTTAAAAAATCTAATCCTGTAGATGTATTTTCTGTCTTTAAATCATTTAAACATGACCTCTATAACCCTTAACCCATTGTTTTGTCTTAAACACATCAGACTGTCTCTTTTAAAGCTAAAACAATGTGTTTGTCTGTCATCACCTTTGACTCCCTGACCCATTTCTCTCACAACAAGTCTACAGTAATGATATAGTCCAGCATGTTCAAAGTTCAAATGCAGCAAATGTTTTCAGGCTGCATTCTGAGCGGTTTCTAAATTCTACCTCATATCCTCACATGACTCCAGTGATGATACAACAGCAGCAAACGTATTGAGGCAGGCAGAGGTAGAACGCAAGGTCAGGGGCAGATACAAGGGAGCCTGTAAATGTTTGAGTTGTCATTTCTATAATCCAGTCCCCAACGCAGCATTTCTTGACTGAGCACTTTGCCTCAGGGACTTAGCTGTCCTTGGGTATGTGTCTCTTGCCTGCATGACTTGGCAGTGCATGCTGAGGGGCTGGCGTAAGAACAGTTCACAAAGTCTGTGTCGGGTGAATGAACTTTATCATGGCAATGAGTGGTGTGAGGAGCTGTCAGGGCATTTTTCAGCAAGATAGTTTTCTCTGCCAACAGGATCTGTAATGGGGAAGAGGAATTCAGATTATTACCTTTAAAAGAGTCAAAGTCACGTTTTATGATGGGCTCTGCTTAAAGCAGCCAAGATTTTTCAAGTATTAATGAACAAGCAGCAACCTCTATTGTCTGACAATAAAGTAAATACTGTAGTTTGAAGAACAGGACTTCCTCTCGTGTCTACTTGAGGCTGGCTGCAGAAGCACTGGAGGTAGCAGACACATTTTTACAGCCTTATTCAAATAAATGTGTAGTTTGTGTCTGTATGTCCTCACAGTGTTTGATGGTGACTTTTTAAGAATTAAGGAAACACAGCTTTAAAAATTCAAGTTAAAAAAATCAGTCAGAAAAAGGATAACGAATAATTTATCACACCAACAAATTAGAGAGCACAACAACAAAGAAGAAACACATTTTTAAAAAAGTGACATAAAATAAACCGTACAGATCAAAGAATGACAAATATAAAACCACAACCTTTCCTCATTTCGCTTGTTTTTTTGGTGATGTGATGTTGTCTTGTTTATGATTATGTTTTAAATTTTTGCTTCAATGTTTTTTTGGTTCAGAGCGGCACAGTGCTGCAGCAGGTAGTTTCTGGTTCGAACCTTTGATCAGATTTTAGTTTTAGACACTGCTGCTGTGGACCCAACTGGTAACTGTACCAGTATCCAAATGACTGAAGTTGCTCAGGCTTCACAGTGTTTTCTAAAGTGTATGATCATGAAAAGTGTCCTCATAGATTATGTCTCATCTTCTTCCACAGTCTGGACAAGACAGCAGAAAACTGGTTTAGGTTGTGGTCCAATGGTTTTTATTGCCTAGAAAGGTTTCCAACAGAGTCAAATCATCCAGAAAGATTCATGTAACAGCTGTTGTTTGAGCTGGTTAAATTCCCTAAATGCTAAAGTAAAGAACATTAAAGCTTCTTTTCTATAACCCTTGGCTCAGAGCATAATGGGCCACCCTTTACAAAAGGAGAGGGGAGATAAGGCATCTAGTTTCTTTCAGTTTTGTCAATAAGAATTTAATGTAATTCCAAGATGTCTTCAAGAACTGCCATCATTTGACAAAAAAGCTACAACTCAAAAGCATCTTGCTTGTGTTCCCTTTATACTGATTCCCTGTTGTCACTGTCAGAGTGCAACCATGATGAGTTTCACCCTTAAGCACAACTGTGTACTTTGGAAAGTGTTCTGAGGAGGAGGAAATTAAACCCACGAGACCTCAAACTTGAAGATTTCACAGTGGGACAGCCCTGAGCCCTTGTAGATTTAGAGAGAGCCCACATCAAAGTGTGAGCATGAAAATGGGCCAAACGCTCGATTGATTTAGGCACTGAAATCATGAGCTATCTAGAGCTGAGAGGCTGCAGGTTTTTAGGACAAGCTCACAGTGCAGCAGCTGTACTTACTTATCAGCAGAATGGGGATGTCACACATGGGCATCATCTGCATAGAGATTAATTCTTGGAAACATAAAATGCTTAATTTAGCTTTAACTTAAATCTTCCGCTCCACTGAGGCTGGCATTGTACTGTGTGACACACTATAACACTGGGTAGGTGGTGTTTTTTTCCAGCAGTTGTTTGTTTGCTTGTCTGCCTGTTTATCTGTCCGTCCTAAAGTTCTCAGCGGATTTTGTTGAACTTCTCAGGGAATGTTGGTCATGCCACAAGGGAGAAGTGTGAAGATTTTGGTGGCAATCCAGATCTGGATGCAGATCCAGGATTTTTTAAAGGATTTTTCTGCATTGCACAAGGGGCAGTTTTCCACATTTTGGATAATGACTCAGCTAACTTTGTCAGAAAGGCCTTGGCAGAGGTATTGCTGTTGCAGCACCTCTAGTTTTTATGCTGAGAAAATTACAGGCAGAGGGAGTAAAAAGTAAGACTCAACGAAGACAAAGTTTTTTCCAACATGGGTCACCTATTTATGAAAACTGTGGCTCAAAATATCAATAATATAATTCAAAAAAGGTATCTACATTTTCAAGACTCTCAAAGTATCTTGCAATGAGTCACAGGTTGCAAAACTCTGGGCTATAAAAATACAGATCAGTATCATGTTTTTATATGATGACTTTATTTTTCTAACATTATATTGTTATGCCAAAACTTAATATCTTTACAGTTACAACATGCAACTTACTATACCATAAACTTATGATTTGTAATTTACTAATCATTTTTTGATTTGGGATAGAGAGGTACAGTAATGAGTCCTAAAACTTGAAAGTGAGTCAGCTTTTAATACTTTCAGTTTCCTTGTCTCAAAGTTTATGGAATTTTGAATGGGGAAAATGTCTTAAATAAGGTGAGTGATGAACACAACGAAAAGAGAGTTTGAAAGTTTTTTTTTTCTACACCATAAAATACATCTAGACTCTCCAGCCTTTGATTTATGAAGTGTTATGCATTTTAAGTGGTAATGACACTTGCAAAGGTCTGATCTTGAATATGTGCAACACATAGAGTTTATGTCACAGACTAACTAAACATGGCAAGCCTCATGTTAAGCTGTAAAAGAAAGCAAAGTGCTATTGTGCAGATATGACAAGATAACACTAACGACTTGTGAGAGTAATTGTTTAATCTTGCAGCACTAACTAACATGCATGCACACAGTCACATTTATTGGTATGGGATGGAGCATATTATTTTTGTACTCCAAACATGAACAGAACATACAGACAAGGGGACCTAAGTGGAATGCATAATTTTAAGCTGGGAACCGGGATGCGAGCTGTCCTTGATGATGTTCTGAGCTCTGCTGAGGCACCAGGTGGAGTCGATGTCCATCAGGGAGGGGAGAGGACAGCCAACGATCCTCTGTGCTGCTTTTACTGTCCTCTGAAGCCTCACTCTGTCTGCCTCAGTGCAGGCTCTCGATGGACAAGTGGTAGAAGGCCAGCAGCAGCTTCCTGTCCCGGTTTTTCTTCCTGAGGACTCTCAGGAAGTGTAGACGCTGCTGGGCCTTCTTTATGACAGCTGAGATATTGTCCAGGAGAGGTCATCGAAGATCTGGACTCCCAGGAACCTGAATGTGTAGACCCTCTCCACACACTCGCTGTTGATGTAGAGGGTGGTTGGTCAGTTCTGTCCCTCCTGAAGTCCATGATGATCTCCTGGTCTTTCAGGTGTTGTCTGGGCACCAGGTTGTTAGCTTCTGGACCTACTCTCTGTAGGCTGCCTTGTCTCGTCTCATGTTGTTTCGGTGGGCCGGACTGCAGTCGTAGGTGTAGAGATAGTACAGGAGGGGGCTCAGCACCTAGCCTGTGGTGAACCGGTGCTCAGTGTACGGGTGGAGGAAAGGTGGGGGCCAAATCTCACAGTCTGGGGTCTGTTGGTCAAAAAGTCCTTGATCCAGGTACACGTGAGAGGGGGGAGGCCCAGGGTGGCCAGTTTTTTGGCTAGAATGTCCGGGATGATTGTGTTGAATGCTGAGCTGTGATCCACAAGGAGCATCCTGTGGCTCAGCACAGCATGCAGAGCTGTGGCGATGGCGTCCCCTGTGGATCTGTTCGCCCGGTATGCAAACTGGTGGCGGTCGAGTGTAGGTGGGGAGACAGTCCTTGTGCTGGAGAACCAGCCTCTTGAAGCACTTCATAATAACAGGTGTGAGGGCAACAGGGTGATAGTTGTTAAGGCTGGTTGTGGGTGACTTTTTTGGTATGGTATGTATTTCAGTCAGGTGGGGCATCTTACCAGGTACTCTGTCTGGGCCAAGAGCCTTCCTGGCTTCACTGTGGCAATCTGTTTATGTCGGGAATCGATGTTGAACAAGAAAAACAACATTTTCGCTTGAAAGAAGGAAAATTATTGGTCTTTAAATGTACCCATGCAGTGGTGATAATGTGTAGCGTTAAGGTTCATTTGTGTATTTTGCCATGTATATCTCATATACATGCCAGACATGCATGGTCAATATCTTGGCTGTAAATATTGTTAAAAATTTCAATATCTGCCTATACTGATATTAAACTTTTGTAGGCCAGTATCTGCAGATACCGACATAGTACCAATAACATCGTGCATCCCTAGTTATCATTTTATTACTCATCTTAAATATGAGGTGTGGAAGAAATACAGTCTACTAAAACATGGCCCATTGCATCGACATCCTCCACTACATAATTGAATGTCTTACAAAATGCCCAAACCCTAATGTTTTACATATTTGTTTCCTTTAACCAAACTCTCTAACATTTTCCACTCCTCCACTCATGTAGACAGTCAGTTCTTTCATCTTTCCTGTGAGTTGACTCACAGTCTCTTTTAGCTTTCACAGGGAGTCCTTTGCACCTAAAGGAGCAAAGAGTCCAGCCCTTTCTTCCAGTGACAGAAGACTCTTCTCACTTAAGTCGACTTGCTGGTTAGCCTCTTTACTCTTTCTTCTCCTTAAAAACCTTAGATTTTACTTTTTCCTTACTTTCTCTTGTAATTCTTATTTTTTCCTGATTTCCTTGAAGGCATTGGCTTTTAATGAATCTCCTCTTTGTGTAGTTTTTTAAAACTACTGTTTTTTTTGTTCCAGCATTTGATCTTCCTGAAGATGGCGTGATAAGGAAAAGCCCTGAAAGAGGTGCCCTTTTACTAGAATTTGAAACAAACAGAACATGTGTTTGTGTTATGTAAATGTTAAAATCTTTGTAAGATCATAAGGAGTTTGTGATTTTAAATCGACAGGTCGAGGAAAAGTGGACCTGCAGGCCTACCTGAAACAATGGCAAAATGAAATCCTTAAGAAAGAGGAATCAATAAAAGACTTACCCAGAATAAATCAGGTAATCCAGCCCATGTTGTGTTGCTGGACCTTTTCTTTCACATAAGGGAAAGTTAAATGTCAACCTGTTGTTCTCATTATTCCATTGCAGACCCAGTTCATCCAGTTCTCCAAGACTCTGTACAACATATTTCATGGAGATCCAGAGGAGGAGTCTTTGTACCGAGCTGTAGCCCATGTAACCAGCCTCCTTCTCAGGATGGAGGAGGTCGGACGAAGGCTTCAGGAACCAAGCAGCCCACCCGGATCCTGCAAGTCTGCCAGCACTACAGCATCCTCTGCAGAGGAGGAGTCTCCAACTGAAGAAGCTTCCACCACCCCCGAGGGCTCAAACACCTCCCACAACAGCCAGGACACCGCACCAGACCTCACAGAGATGGAGTGGTCATTTTCATTTGAGCAGGTCTTGGCTTCTCTGCTGAACGAGCCGGCTATTGTCAGCTTCTTTGAAAGGCCAGTGAACATTCAGACTAAACTGGCACAAGCAAAGGTTGCCCAGCTGAAGCTGAGGGCAAACAAATGAAATTATACTGGGGAGAGTTCATTTTATGATTTATAATTATCCTTTCTCCACCTAGAGGGGGCAGTGAGCTCTTGATGTGGGAGACAGTGAGAGTACTGTCTAAGTGGATTAGACTTCAGATTTAAAGTCTGTGGTGCAACATGCTTTTGTGTGAGAGTATGAAGGGCTTCTAGGGTCAAACTGATGACGACCAGCAGTGATGGCTGATGAAACAAACTCAGTCTCGAGTGCTTAAGTCTTAAGATAAGCACTAACCATAACACACCATGAACCAAAACCTTGAGTGTGTTTGAACTTTGAGCCACACTGGAGACCATTCATAGTTATTCTCAAAATCTGCTTGTGCACCTTTAAACATTTACATTCTTCATCTAGTGGTTTCCAGCTTCCAGAAAAGCTGACAAGAATTAATATCATGTTTTGAATATTATCACTGATAAATCCAAGATACTCCCCAATACACTAATTTTACCCAAAGACCTGTTTATAAGGTACTCAGTGAGTGTGTCAGCATTTTAATTTATTCCTCATGCATTCAAAATGTGGTGGTGGCCACTTCTGTTTTGTTTGGAGCCACTCCTTTCCCCAGTTATGGTTGAACATGTAAACTTCTGTGTTTAATGGCATCATCAGACCACAGACTTGAATTATGACTGCATAAATCTATTTGAATGTGATTTTTTTTACCTTTGTGTAAAAAGTATAAGATATTTTTATTTAGATTATTAGGTCTCCCTCCACCAAAATAAAGACTTTTTGTTACTTGGCGAGGGCCTTCTAACCCCTTCAAACTTAATTGAATTGAAGACAAATTCCCTTGACTGTGTTGATCAGGGGTGGGCAACTGGTGGCCCTGCTACTCTCTCGGTGCAGCCTGCCAGCCAGTTCAAAATATCAAGTAAATGTAGACAGTACAAATGAAGAAATCCTGACAGCATCTGCCATTACATCATTCAAAAATTGCAATATTTCTACAAAGTAGAGCTGTAGCAGGCTGTTATGTTTCTGTGAAACTCCCTTCGAACATTAGTTAATATAACCAATGTTGTCTTCAGCTTTTTGGTTCCAACCCTGATCAGGTTTTTTAAAATGATGATTATTTGCTGATTCCAAGCCCTGATCCGCACTGTACATATACGTAGATGAAAGAGCTGTACTGTTTTTTTGTTTGTTAACCAAAGTAAGTAAACAAAGTCACAAGAAGTCCTTATTTAGTTCCTTTTAATTAAGTCCAACTACAATTATTGTATAACTCCCAACACTTCCCAAAAATTATTCTCAGAATGGTACATATATTTTCATAATATCCTCACTGGACTCTTATTGCTGTCTAAATTTAAGTATTTCCACACAGCTGACATGTTAGCCACGGCTGCTGCTACGTCACTCTGTCATTTACGGCCTGCCATAAAGTGTGCTCAACTTTCGGCAACTGATGTAAACAGTTAGGGTGAAATGATCAGTATTAATTCTGATCTTCGATCAATTAAAAAAATGGGCACATCGGCCTTGATGGGATTCCTTTACTGTTACTGATACAGTATTGGGACATCCCGAGTTAATTTAGAAATAAGAAACGTCTGTAAAGTGTGCTTCACTAACTAGTTTAATACTTCATGACTTTGATCAAAAAGTTGCTGAAACTGTTTAGCTCTTTAGATTACAACTTGTGTTTGAGTTTGAATACACATGTATATAAATGTTGATAAATCGTTTCTTATCACAGCTGCAGTATAAATGTTGTAATTTTTGTTAAATTATGAGTAATTTTGATTGTTCAATTGCAACAATTTTTCCCACTGACAATGAGGAGTCATTTGATGTGGCCCCCTTAGTAACCAAAGTTGCCCATCCCTGGTGTAGATGCACACTTGAGCTTTTATTTTGTATTATATTTAGTTTTGAAGAGGAAAACTCATTTACATAATATTAGTCCTTAATGCAAAAACTTTCCTATCTGTTTTTACACATGGATTTGAATATCTAGCAGTGATTGTCAAATCATTTGGCTGAGCCAGTCTGCACACAAAACATCCACAAAGGAAGAAAGTTACCACCACCCCCTCCTTTTGAGCCAGGCCAAAACCTGAGCTGTATGTGCAAATCTAATTCTGACAAGCCTCATTTCCTCTGAGATCTTAAAACTCCATCTTGAGGCAACAACTGTATCATACTTTTGCTTTGCTGTTTCTTTACATCTGTGACTGTTGCACATGTAGAGCCTTCTGTGCTCTCATTTGTCAACGTCTGGGATGTGACAACAAATCATAGGAGGCAGGTCAAAAATGAAACATGCTAGAGTTTCTGTCAAGAAATTGTGAGGCGTCCCAGATCAGGTTTTGATCATTATTTACAGTGACACACTACACAGGATGAAACAACAGATTTTGAGGGCTAATTTGTTTAGAATGTGCAGTCTGAACTTGTCATACGAGACAAGCCTGTTGTGTTTAGAAATAGAGTTTATTCTTTTTGTCTTCTGATGTCATTCTAAGATAAAAAATCATGACCTGATAACCTTAAACCAGGTGACCACGAGTCCACCGACTTCATCGTGGATATTTTGATGTACTTTCTGTCAGAAAATGAGTACCTGCTGTAAAGAAACAAAACTGGAAGTGCTTCTGTGTCTTGTAATCTCAGTGTCTCCTGCTTTTGGTCAACATCATGTTATTCTGTGAAGCTCTTGTGAATAACACCAGCTTCAGAAGTGAGAGAGACAGAATCATCAGCACTACAGCAGCATTGTCCCTGGAGCCATGATTCGATTACAGAGATTACACAAGAATCAAGCCGTCTAATTCATTTCATTCAGAGCTAGAAGATTTCATTATGGACTTAAAGCATCTGCAATAACACACAAAAGGAAGCCGCACTGCCACAGCATATTCATCTGTCCCTGTCTGACAAGTAACAATATCATAGCACGACTTTATGAATAGTTTAAACTTCATATTGCTGCTGTAGGAGAAGCTCCAGTGTCCGTCTCTGACAATGTTGTGTTTGTTCAGGTGATGCTCTATTCGCTTATGTCCGTTCTAATGTATTTGTGGGATGTTATGCTCTAGTACACTTAATTGAAGAATCTTGTACATATAGGTAAGTTCAATAGTCATTTGATTATTGTATTTATGAGGCTTATGTTGAAAACGTAGATATGAGCTTGTGGACACATCGTTCTGAAGGACTATTTGTTTCATTCAAACTCAGGGTGCAATCTGTGTAAATACAAGGAAAAAAAGGGATATTTTTTGACATTGGACATATAAAGTATATGACTAAGGTATATAAAGCTTACAAATGTCTGTAATGTCTAAATATTGAGCATGTGTAGCATTGTTGAGGTTTTGTCACATTATGCTAGCCTTTAAAGAAATGCCAATGCTCGGAAAGCCACATTTGACTTATTTTCTTTTTCTCTCTGCTTTTACTGCTGCTCTTTCTTTGTTGCTTGTACCTGCAGTGAATCATTTGCACAAAGTGTCACATGTTCTAGGTATGCCTGTATCTAGATCAGGTCTCGAAAGGCTTCAGGAAAACTAAAGGTTATGACTGCTTCAGCTGCAGCTTATTGTCTCCCGGGGCCAAATTCACAGATTTACAGAGCTGTATCCTCTCCTGTGTCTGGAACAGGTATTGAAGAAGCTCTTAAAGTGCAAGTGCAATTGTCTGTTTATTTTTTCTTTAACATTTAAATTGTTATATTTTCTCTTATTTTGTGTTGTACTTTTATAAAAGGCCTGAAATTAATTTCATATTGGGATGCACCAATACCAATATCAGTATAAATAACTGTACTGATACCAACTTTAATTGTGTGTACTCAAACAGTATTGCTGATTCTGTACTAGCTATTATTTGACAGCATGTTAGCCTCTCATTATGTAGAAGATAAGCAAGATGGATCCACATCAGCAGTTTGTTGATATTTTTGTCGTGAATGAAGTTGATGGATCCATATCAATGATGGTCTTTTGTCTTATTGGAAGGCCATTTTAGTCAGATTTGTATGAAGTTTGGAGGGGACAAGCCCAAATTTTACTACTACTGAGCCCCGTGTCAGAAGGAAATGAGGACCAAATAGTAAATTAATGCTGTCAGATGCTCTATTCTGCCTGCAAGTTACAAAGAAAAAACAAATCAAACAGTTGTCATCTATGCTGGTACAATTTGTTAAATAATCTTGATCAGAATATTCCTTTTGATTAAACAGCTGCAGATCACAGACTTAAATTGACAGCTGACAGAGATCCTGATACTATTAATAAATAACACTAACAACATAATATTAGCTTATTACTCACTAATGTTACAGTGATGCTAAGTTTCTTTTACTCCACTTCCTAAATAGTAGAGGCATGTGTATGTCCCTATATCTTTACATTTTCACCCTGGCATTGGTGTTGAGTGAAGGATTCTTTGATATTGGGGAGGGAAACATACCTGAAATTATGTCCTGCGTAAGACTTGCTGTTTTAAGTGTTGTTAATAACATCCAGGCAGATGTGTAAGGGTCCATAGTGCCTTCATTTACAGTTTACATCATCTCCATTTTCCTGGGGTTTCCAGGGGACTTTTTTTTTTTTTTGGTAGAGATGAAAATTTTAAAAAGCCTGTGCTGTAGCTCCATATCATGGTCTGTTCATGCAGACACTATATTTTCAGGTTGTTTGGCTGAAAGTAGTCAATATCCACAATTTCTTGAAAAGAACAAAACATATACCTATTATCATATTATTATGGGATTGTTTATATTTGATATGTTTTAGATCATGTTTTGACATATTTAGAGATAATTTGAACAGAGTTATAGACCACATTGAGTATGAAAAGTACAGCTACACGTGGCCCCTAGGGCACTGGTTGTCCACCCCTGAGCCTTGTAAACCCAAATATCACAGAACTGACTGTAAAACATGCATGGCTAAATTTTCTTGAGTAGGGTGCAGGTGACACCTTTGGGTACTCACTATCGGTGAGTACCCAAATGTGTCACCTGCACTTGGTCTAGAGAAAGTGGTATTGGTGCATTCCTAATTTTATTATGTAATTTTTGGGTTAATTGGTATGGTTTGTTAATTTTAGAGGGACATTCCTTACTGAAATAAGTAATTTACATACATCTGTGTTGTCCACTCTAAATTTAAAAGTGTTGGGTTTTTCATTCAGTTTCATAATGTTCCTGTTTTGTTAGATCTTCCCCCTGATCACGGTCGAACTATTTCTTTACGACTGTTACCACCAGTTACGCGCTGCTTTGATATCACCAGTGAACCTCTGACAGTTCTCACAGTTCACACATATTCTTATGGGTTGTCTTTTGGTTTTCATACCTGCTTATGTGCATGCTCTGTCATAAATGTCTCAAGGATAAGAAACTGTTTTCAAAAGAAGAAAAGTTTGTATTTAGAAATTAAATCTTGATGGAAAAAATGTAAAACCCAAAACAGTTTTTCCGCACCTTTGCGCTTTGGGATTTTTTTTTTTTTTTTTTACAGCCCATATTACATTGTGGTCTCCTCTTGGTTGAAAACTAAATTAAACATGGTGGTTTTGCAAATGTAAGAGAAAGGAAGTCAGTGGATCTAAATACTTCATGGTTTAATTTTTTTCCACATACCAGAGTTCACACAATAGACATGGATAATGTTCAAGCCACTGCATCAATGTTTGGTCAAAATAAATTTTTCATTTGTAAATGTCTACAGCCTTACAAGTCTGAATTAAATTGAAGCTTGTTTTGCAGATTATATGGAACTCATATTTTTATGTTCATTTGCTTGTTTTTGTAATCATTAATTTGATTCCATGATACCCAAAATAAAAAGTGATAATTCTATCAAAAATAAGGTTTGGCTTATTTTTTTAAACATACATACATGTATTCTCAAATCAAAGCAAGACACATGAAGAAATTAGTTTCTCAAGTCTTTTTCTTCTGACAGAATTGGAGGCTTTAGCTTTACTATCTGACAGTGAGATATTCATCTTTCACCACATATCAGAAATCCCTGGAGGGAGTTTTATTTCATTTAATTGTCCCTCTGAGATAACTCTGCTCTCAGTCTCCACTCCTTATTACCATGCATGAAAGGACTTCACTGATGTTTTAAATGCAGCATTCGAAGCATGATGCACATTATAAAGAGGCTTTTGAATAAAGGCTTCCTTATCCATATAATCTTTTTATTTTCCTTTTTTTTATTGCCATCTTATAAGAAAGTTATTTTTCTCTTCTCCAGCTTTGACAACAATCATGACAACAAATATTTCATCTCAATGAAAGGTAACAGATTGTTACTTCAAAAGTTTCATTATGGTAGTTTACACATTAATTTGTAAACTGACCCAGGGACAGATTTAATCGTTAGGGAGAGGTAAGAAAGTGTCTTTGGCCCCGAACTACAAGGGTCCCTATAAACACCTGTTTCTCCCACCAGTTTGGTGGGAAGGGGTAAACCAGATCAAAATCAATTCAGGGGGGAAGAAAAATTGACTGACTTTTATTGTGTAAAAGTTGAGTCCCTGTCCTTCTCTTACAGCTCCTCTAATAAATAATTTAAAATCTGCATACTACCAGCAGAGTCTTCTGTCCTGCAGGTCAAAGTAACATAAGGCCTGTAGATATTTTACAAGCAGCGGTAAATCCTGACTTCTTGTTTTCTGTCATATGCAGTAGTGGCGTCAAGGTTTGTGTGGACACACAAAAATTATCATGTGCAATAATATTATTTTTAAGGATGTAGAAACAGTTCTGTAAAGCAACAAAAAACAAAACAAGTGCAAAAAAACAAACAAACAGAAAAGAAAACACAGAAAATGTAGTCATGTTGAAGCCACTGCCTCAACAGAAATACCCATAGGAAAACTGCATTTAATAAACTTACAGCTTACTTTACCCTTCCTGACTCCTGTTTAGTAAGCAATGTTATTAAAAAATCATAAATCCTGTGCTTAAAAACAATCAGAAAGTAACTGATGCCTGTTTGCCTTAGGCCCCACAATTTTTAAATCTGCTTCTGTGCTGACCCATCATTTAGAGAGCATGTGTGCTTGGGGTGTTTGCAACAGCTCAAGCAAAACAAAACAAAACAAAAAAAGATTAAATGACACAACCATCCAAGAAATGAAAGAAGAGTAATGGACCAAAAACTTTAGCAAGGAGACAAAGCCTGCACTCAGGTAGTGACTCCAAATCCTGTTTAATAAGGATTATTGCCATGAATGTTGTGTTTAGAGTCCAGCCTATCATTACAAATTCACCCTTAAGTGTTCCTTTAATGAACTAACTCATTTGTCCCTAGTAACAAAAGATGTCACCTTCCCAAAAACTACTTTTAAAAAATTATATATATCAATATTTTCCACTTCAAATAAGCCTGCCTTTTGATATTTATTCAGCCTGAAATATACTTACCAAATATTGATTACAATTTTGAGGGTTTTAATCTTTGAAAGGCCAGTAAGTTTACATAACTCCACCATTTTTACAGAACCCCCTTTCCCCCCCAAAAAAAGAAAAAAAAAAACTAAATTAATTTCAATAAAATACATCTCAATACGTATTTGATTATTATTATAAGGCCCTGAGGTGGGTCAGTGACTGGTATCAACACTGATTTCAATACATTGTAATCTTTATTGCAAGTATCTGATTAAAAATCAAACCTCGCTCTTGTGGTCTTAAGGACAAAAAAATGCCAGTCAGCTGTAATAATAATATCTATAATTTTTTTCCACTTTAAACATATCAATCTTTCAAAACTACTTCAGCTTGAAAATACAAACCAAATATTTACAACATTTTGGGGATATTAAACCCTTTGAAGGCCAGTACGTTCTTACAACTCCACAGTTTTTAGTGAAAAATGCACCAAAAAACTAAAATAATTTCCATAAAATGCTTGTCAATGAGTATTATTTTTGGGCCTTGAGGTGGGTGAATGATTGACAGCAACACTGATTTAAATGCATTGTTATTTTTTGGCAGGCACCCTTGCATAAAACATTAAAACGTGTTATATTCTACATTATGATTTAAATAGGAAAAAAATTGTGTCATCTGGTGCACAAATAAAGAAAATGAAAACTCATAGTCCAAAATTAAGTCTTTACATAAAGAGATGCATTAGTTTATGTTAAGATAGAAGTGGGATCATAAATGACAGTTTCACCGGTTTTGTTAAGACATTTTTTGTTGTTAGGACCAAATAAACATGTTTTGTGTAGCTAAACCATTTTAGTCTTCCTTAAGAAACTGAGGCGACAATTCTAAGAACATCATCTGGGAAATTTAAGCTATATTCATTCAATCCAGCCAAAATACAGTAGGGACAGGACTTGGAACAAGCCTTGAATCAAATTACTTAAACATCTTAGGAGGACCAGCCAAAGTAACATTAAGTATGATATGATAATAATAACTAATTTCCTTTTTTGTTTGATTTTCATATGTTTAAACTACATCTAAATCAAGTCAGGTGCAAGAGGAAGAACGGGCCTACGTTTGATATGAAAGCACTTCTATCAGAGGAAAAAGCTGATGAAGTGAAGAAAAAGAAATGTAAAATAAAAGGTATCACAGTTGTGTGTTACTGTAGTCTAGTGGCATGTAAGCCTTTGAATCCCTTCACACAGATGGAAAACAAACCATAAACTATAACTATAACATAGTCAACACAATACAAACCTTACCCATGACCTGAAGAGGTTTCTAATTAATTTCTTTATCATTTTGGAGACTAACTGGGCAGAGTGTCCAGTTAGTCCAAAATGCTTTCCTTCTGTAATCAAGAGAGACTGTCTGAAAGACAAAATATCATGACAGAAATCAGGTTTTCAAACTGGAAATGCTGTCTTTGGGCTTTGTGGATGACCACTCTGCTCATCACCAGTCTCTGGGAGCAATTGTTTGCATAAAGGTAAAAGGAAACATTTAAATTACAACAGTAAGGCTATATGACTTGTAAATAAACTAATAAACTCCGATGTTGATGAATAGCGGGCCTGCCAATATTCAAATGACAATAATGTTAGCATAATGTAACTTTAATGTTGTTTTTCTGTGAGGCTAGCTCACTAGCATTAGCATCATTTTACATCTTGAAGGTGGTGCCCGCATTAAGTCTATAAGGTGCCCTCAGGGATCAAACAAGTAGCCCTCTGAAATACTCCTCATATTTTTGTTAGCTCTCAGGCTTCAATGATCCTGTCTAATGTTAGCCGACTTCACAAGCAATAGATGTTGGCAAGTAATCTTCATGCATGCCCCCATAGCCTATCTTCTTTCTTTTTGATTAAGAATCAAATAAAATAAGTTATTCAAGTTATGACATGTTTTTAATTGTTTCTGATGAGAAGGGGCTTGGTGATGAAAGATTTCAAATTTGCAGGGGTGGAAAGAGTACAGAACCATAACTCAATATGATAAAGGTTTTGACTAAGTACAAGTAAAAATACACCCTGTAAAACTGCTCTGTAGAATTAAAAAACACCTAATTAAAATTAACATTGCTGAACAGTAAAAAGGTTTGATTTCAGTTATAAGTGCAGCTTTAGTTTTAAGAATTATAATACTAAACTTGATATTTATTTATTTATTTATTGTCCTCTGTAATTAAATGTGATGTGAAATGTTGCAAAGTGCACCAATTCCCACAAAATGTACTCAATTAAATGAATGAAAAGTAGTCATCTTTTAAATTATCCCAAAAATGCAACTGCATTAAAAGCTAGTATAATTTGAGTAAATGTAGTTAGTTACTTTACTCCCCTGCAGTTTAGTAACGGTAACAAAGGAGGGCAGGACTTGAAAGATCAGTATCACACTGAAGTTGATGTAAAAAGAAATGCTTGGTGGATTCTGGTTACTGTTACTTTGTGGGAAACTGACAATAAAACTCCAGTGTTGCATTAAGATAACAACTGCATCTTTGCTCTGACTTTTGTCCTTGACCCTCTGAAGAAACTGTCTGACCTTTTCTTCACTGAACGTTTCCATGTCCTGCAGCTGTCTTTGAGTTTAATGTTAGCAATGCTAAATTGGGAACCTAAATTAGACTGGGAAGCTAAATAATTGGTTATTAATTAATGGTAAGGGGATGGAGTTGGATACATTTTAAATGCTTCTCACCTCTTTTCAGACATGTAAAATTTATCCAAGTGCTAATTTTCTTTTTTTTTCTGTCTGTACTTTTGCTTTTTGTGATATTTTTGAAATAAACGTATCAATCAATCAATGCTGTTAGAAGAAGCTTTGGGGGCAGAAGAACATGACAGCTTTATTAAACTCTCAGTTCAAAGAGAAAGCCTGTCACCAGTGTGAACACGAAGATGAAAACAGCAAACACAGAGGAAGTTTTGCTTTACTCTTATTTGTTCATTTATTTTAATTGATGTAAATAAGTTAAAACTAAAAAATACAGTCTAATGAGGATACTTTTGATGTCTGCTGTATTAAATGATGCATTTTGTACATCTTAGTTATTTGGGGGCAAAGCTAATGAGTCTCACCATAAACAGAGTCAGGGCAAAGCTGCACATTAGATCATCTTTGTTTGTTAAGTAACACATTTTACATAGCTGCATTACTGTCACCTTGTTGATTGGAGCATTATTATGTTAAAAACATCAATTATAGCAATTACAAGGCTAGTAAATATCAGCAGTATAAGAGGCAGTTATGACTCAATAAATGCTGTATTAGAATCTGAGGCTCTTGTCAGAGAGGCTCCAGACTTTGTCCACTGGGCTTGAAATTCTTATCCCCTCAGAACAGCTGACTTCACCTCCAACAACAAACAGTAAATATCTACAGTCAGTGTCATGAAAAACTGTAAAGTATTGCACCTGACATGAGCGCTCCAACTACAGCAGGAATACTGAATGAGGGGAAAACTGTGATTGATAAACCCTGAGGGTAAAAAGTGGCAGACTGCACAGGCTTCACAAATCCCCTTTTAATTATGATAAATCCTTTGTTAAATGTCAATTATGTGCTGTCAGGAAATTATGCATAATGGACCTACTTTTTATTGTTGGCTAAGTGTTAAAGTTTTGATGGAAGAAAACTACAAATCTATTTGTCCTACTTCTCTCCTCTTTATCTGGGTCAAATTTGACCTGAGAAGCAGGTTATATGATGCACAGTTACAGTCTCACCACACACTGGCTGCACAGCAGCCTTAAAAATAGAGCCACACATATAGGGGGCATACGTGTCGGCTCACACTAAATCATCATTATCAGTCAAATATCTCCTCGTTGACTCATCCGAAAGTGTGTCCGTCTGATTGATGAGAAGCAGCATGACTTAGAGACGGATGGCCTCTGCATGTCACTCATACTATTCTGGTTCACAGATTTGGTTGCATATGGTTGTAACCCAGAGTTCACAACCTTAACCCCCCGTCACCTGTTCATTTTTCAGCCTTGTCCCGTGTCAGGAGAGACGGGCCTGCACTAGGAGTTAGAGAGCTCATGCCCTGGTTCGTAACATTTATGGATACCACGTGGTGCCTTCTAGGGTTCAAGTGACAAACGCAGGTAAATTTTCTGTTTGGCGGGTAAATCTCAGAGGGCGCTTCACCATATTGTACCTGAACAATCACGTGTAAAGTAAAACAGCATATAGGTCCATGTCTTAAAAAATGAAAAAGTACTATTGATCTTTATGAGTAAAACAAACAATATTTCATCATAAGGTTGTAAGTCTCCCCACCCCCCCAAAAAAATCTGAATTTTCTTGTTTAAAAAAATCATAAATTTAAAGGGAAACTAATCTGTCCTTTAAAATTGTTACATTTACTAGAAACCAAACCTTTGATTGTTGAAGTTGTTAATCTGTTAAGTGGGAGAAAGTCACACCACGAAGCTACTGCTGTTGAGAGGATGAACAAATCATACTTTTTACTTAGTTTGAGTTATGAGGAAATACTTGTGGTTTCGGCCCAAATCATCACTCATTAGCATCCAGACTTTAAAGAGACCTCCTGGAAGTTGTCTGGCTAAATTTGGGATATTTAGAACAAACCAATACACTTGATTAGAGAAGAAGATGACTTAAGTTTTCCCATCAAGAACAACAGCACACTAAGCAGATGCAAGATGGAATTTTTAAATTTAAATTTAAGACCTACAAACTTAAAAACTAGAACTTTTGTGATGACATCATAACTTTGAAACTCAAGAGTTCTAAGTTTCATTTCTCATAAACACAAAACTTTATATTTTTGTAATTTTTTCTTCTTAAAAAAAAATCTGATCCTTCTCTAAAAAAATGTCTTATAGTAGCCCTAGTACAAAATCTTACTGCATACATGCTGAACAAATGTGTTGTTTTTTAATCAAATCTTTATTTTCTGAATTGATCTAATCTAAAATTTGGAACATGGTACAGAGGTAATTATGGTTATTATTCACATGATATTGGCTTCAGCAGATAATAAACTTCAGTTGATACATGATCCATACACTTCAGATTTGGGGCATCGGGGGCGCCGTTGGAAAGTGTGCTTGTTCAGTAATCGGAAGGTTGCAGGTTCGAGCCCAGCTCCGGGCAACACATGGCGATGTGTCCTTGGGCAAGACACTTAACCCCAAGTTGTTCCCACTGCTGCGTCAGTGAATGCGCGTGAATGTGTTAGTTGATACTGATGTATAACTAACACAGAAACTCATGACCATCAGTGAGAGTGACTGTGAGAGCAAATGGGTGTAAATGGGTAAATGTGACCTGCGGTGTAAAGGTGCTTTGAGTAGTCAAAAGACTGAAAAAGTGCCATATAAACTCACCATTTATCATAAGTTACACCTTGGTAGAACCGGCTTGGACCATTTTGCCTTCAGAACTGCCTGAATTCTTCATGGTATACATTCAACAAGATGTTGGAGATTTTTGGCCCATATTTACATTTGTGGACTGCACATCCATAATGTGAAGGGGCTCAAGTCAGAATGTACCAATAGACTATCCCTCACCAGCCTTAATGTGATACAAGGCAGAAGGCCATGCCATCCGTTCATGTTGTTTACACCACATTCTGACCCTACTATCTGAACATCAAAGCAGAAATCCAGACCCTTCAGACCATGCAACATTTTTCCCAATCATCGTTTGAGAAAAATGTCCTGTGAATAGTAGTCTCAGTTTCATGTTCTTCACTGATAGGAGTGGTATCAGGTGTGGTCCTCTGCTGCTGTAGCTTATCTGCTCTAAGATTCAACGTGTTCATTCAGGAATGGTCTTCTGCAGTCCGTGGTTGTAACAAGTGGTTCTTAGAGTTACTGTTACCTTGCTACCACCTCAAACCACTCTGGTCATTGTTCTCAGACCTCCAGCATCAACAAGGCATGGTTGCCCAGAAAACTGCTGCTCACTGGATATGTTCTCATTTTGAGACCGTTCTCTGTAAATCCTAGAGATTGTTGTGTGTGAAACTCCCTGTAGATTAGCAGTATTTTTGCTGGTAAATAAAATACTTGGCCAGTGATTTTTTTTATCAGTCCATCACCTTCACTGATAAGTCAATGGTTAATTCCATTTGTCACAAAATGCACCCGCTGACCCATTCAGCCTCATGCTGATTTTTATCCTGCATGGTGCTGGCCTTGGTTAACCTAACATGAGAGTAAGAAAATAACAACTTAAAAATGCTCTGGGTGCTTTTTAATTTGAAATGTTTCAGCCAGACAAAGCTCCATCATTCACAGCCAATAACATAGAATGAATAAACAATTGCAGTTGTTAGAGCTGATACAGGACTGAAGACAGTGTGCTTTTGTTTACGTTATCTTGTTTAATGTGTCAGAACCCTCTTAAAGCTATTTTAAGAGGTCATCATCTCAAATATTAGTGCTGCTTCATTATTTGATACACAGCATGCCCCTTTGTCCTTATTAGAGCTGAGCTCTAAGCTCAAAAGTTTTGTTGCAAGTGCAGGAGAGGAATTTTCTGGTGCCCCTGCCCCCCTCTTTTCAGCAACAATACTTTTCTGAGTGTGCATGGGTGCTATTTATAGCAGCAGTGAGGAAGTCTTTAAGGCATAGCTCTCTCCAGTGTGTGATGGTATGTGTTGTGGACATGGGTCCATCCATATACTGCACTTCAGCTTCAGGCCAAGTGCACCATGACATTAATGCACTTATTACACTGATGTTGGCTGCATATATAAAGCCTCTATTCATCACAGTATAACGTCATCTTGTTTAGATGTTGTTTGAGTAACTTGTTTGTACACCATGAATCCAAACTTCATCTGTTTCACAGGTATAGGGAGAAACAAACTGATCCTTTCAGCACATTGTCAGCTGATATTTTACACCCTCTCATGTGATGGCCCTCAAGGTCATAACGCACAACTTTTCAGGTAACACATACCAATTACGTACCTGGGTCCTGGATAAGAAAGTATTTAGAGAATGAGATTATTTATATTCAAGCTCAGTTTAAAAACCTAGTGTGTTTTTTTAAATAGAGATAACATTATAATGATATTTAGATTGAAATTGATTTGCATGATTTTAACCATTTTTTTCCATATTCTTGCCCTACTGAAGAATAGGGCAGATAATGACAAAAAATTATGCAGATGAGATGCACAAAAAAGAGCAAAATTCCAAAAATAATTCATCCTCAAGCCTTTTTTTAATCAACTCATTTTCCATCCATCCATTATCGATACCATTAAACCCCTATGGGGGCTGGAGCCTTTCCCAGCTGACATCTTGCTAGAAGCTGAGTAGGCCCTGAACCAGTCGCCAGCCAATCACAGGGCCATATAGAAAGACTGACAACTACTCATACTCACACTCATACCAAAGGGAAATTTAGAGTCACCAATCAACCTAATGAGCATGTTTTTGGTCTGTGGGAGGAAGCTGGAGTGCCTGAAGAGAACCAAAGCATCCACGGGGAGAAGATGCAAGTTCCACATCAAAATTGCCCCACTGTGCTGCCCTTCAATTCAATTTCATTCTTAAAGTGGTACGACAAATTTTTCATACGATTCATTTCCAACATTTCAACTGAATGCACAAAATTTGGGGTATATTTCAACCTAACTTTTTTATATTTCTACTTTTTTCTTAAAGTTGTATTTTGACATTTTCTAACACCTCTGTTTTTGTTATTCAGACTTTATTCTTGATAATTTGGCCTTTGGCACTAATTGCATAACAAAGAAAAATCCTTCTCTCCTTTGTTCTGTCTTTTCATTGATAAAATTCTATATGCTATTACATAGCCAAATGACTGAATTAAATCTGTTTTACTTGATCATAATTCAATAGCCATGAAACATTTGTTGTTGTATGCTTCCTCCAGAGATAACCCTCTGTCAACAAATCTTCTTCTGAGGCATTAGTCAGACTGTTTATCCAAACTGAAAATAAGTAATCAAACATTTACTTTTAATATTTGATTGTTTAAAGCAATTCTTTATTGAAAAATTATCCAAGTCACCATTATCTGGGAAATGTATAAGTTATATTCTGCAAGAGAGCATGCGTCACATTTACAACAAAAACAACAACAGGACAATAAAAACTGGACCGCAGAAATACGTCCAACCAAAGCTTGTTTGATTTGACATCTTTACTTACATCTCACAGTTCAAGTAAATTGTTGTAAACAAAAACAATTCTCAAGTTTTCTGCTTTCTTATCACTCACAGATGTAAAAGTCTGTTATTTCAAGACTTTTTCAGTAGTAAATCACCACTATACTAAAACATGCCTTCTAGAGTTGTGTAAATTGATGACTGCTAAGCCATCTACGAAAATGCTCTTATTTAATGGACACTCATACAAAAAGTCCCATTAGCCAAAACAGTTTTTCAAACACTGTTCTCCATGTGCCGTTCTTTAACAAGTCTATCTCAAATCTGTACCAAAAGGTGCATTTGAACTAAAAGTACCAGAAACATTTGTGGTCAGTTTCTTTAACTCAAGAGCTTTGTGGTTCCTGAATGTAAGCTAGGTGTGGTGTGAAATCGCTGACAATGCTAACCAATGGGGCCAAATTAAACATGAGCTAAAGCTACACGTGGCACCCAGTCAGTTATCTTTTGTTTTTAGGATGAGTTGGCATTTCAATCAAACCAGCACCTCACAAGTTTCATTTGCTAAATTAGATCACTGTTTTATTTAAAATCATGTTGATGGTATAATAAGTGAAAAATACAGTTAGCCTGTGGCTCATTCAGACCCATTCATTTTTATATTGAAGGGCTTCAGTGCACATAGCTGGGATGAGAGCCACAAGCAAAGAGGCCAGCTGTGACTCCTTTATGGGCTTCTCTTTCTTATTTTACCAATAAAATGCATCTTCAAAATTTGTGAAATACTATTTACTACTTACTATTTAGTGGAAAAAAAAAGCTGTCTGGTTAAAAGTCGGTTTCAACTGTATGTCCTTAAAAAACACATGTTGTTAATGCAAAGTGCAAATAGTACTAAAACATGGGGGAGAATTAGCATTTAGCACTTATGGTTTCCTCTCCTAGTAGTCAATTTTGACAATTTTGAAAGGGTTTTTGGTTATACTTATAAGAAACGGTCTGTGGCAAACACAACCTTAAGAGAGTTTAACACATCCTCAAAATTTTTAAATTTCTTTCCTCAAACACAAAACTAGAATTGCCGAACTTGTTAATTTTGAAGCTGTCTTATATCTTGCAAAAGACAGATGCTAATAAATAGATTACTAGCACTGAAAAGTTTTTCCAATACATCACCATTTTTGGTCAACTTTGAAAAAGAGTAATAGACTCATAATTGATTGTCTTTATCACTAGCTTGATCACATCACACTTAGAGGATTTTTTTTCTAAAAGAGGTAAGAGGAAAAAGCTTAAGTTGGTGATGACATTAAAAGTGGTTGAGTTTTTGTCAGTATTTCAAAAATTATGATAGTAATGTTGAGTGAAAAAACTTGTGATTGCCATAAACCTCTATTCGACCCAAAAATCATGATCATTATCCAAAACCCAATTAAAAAACAATATTTAAGCCAGAAATGTTCAGTCTTGCACGTTCCTAAGAAATGAGCGCCACTCGATTCGATATGTCATCACCCAGAGCCACTCACTGGTTGTGTCGTAGGCAGATACGACAATAGCTGTAGCTACAGCTGTCAAAGCTAGCTTGTTATAATGAGAAATTTTAAAATACGACCAACAATTCAAAACATGATTAATATTTACTTGATGATTAAATAATTACTTATAATGAAGCGCTTCCTTCAGTCTCCACTCTGCCGTCTTGTCAGCATGCGCGGTGTATTATGAGAAATTCTCATACCCTTCCCTTTCAAGTGAGGTCCCGGTCTGTCTTCAAGGGTTGTGTAGCCCTTCGTCTTACCCCTTCCCCTTAGCCTTACGAAGAATTGGGACACCCCTTCACTAGACGTGAATAAGCAAAACCAAGGGCTAAGAGGTAAGACAAGGGCTAAGGAGTACAATTGGGATTCACTCTAAATTTAGACTGTGGTTCCTGCTGTTGAAATGTACCTTTAAGGTTCAGATTATCCAAACTGAAATCTGTTTGGCATTTTCTCTGCAATTTTGTCCCAAATAGCTTTCCATACTTCATGCAGGTATGTTCACAGGCTTATGGCTCTAGTTCATCACATTAAAGGTCCTAGATCTTCAGGTCATCCAGCCTGCTCTTGTTATTGCTGTGCTTGCTTGACTGACTGTTCCTGCGCTGATTTTCCACAGTCGTCTCAAAGGTTGGGCATGATGTTTTCCTCTCCTTCACATCATCTCCCTCTGCCTTACCTTTTCTCTCCACAGCCATGTTGTCTCTGTTCTGCTTGTAAACTACTTTGCTGTTGTACGGGCTGTAAGTGGAGTTGGGTTCGCCCATGCTGTACTTTGAGTCTGTGGGAAAAGAATCAGGCACTGCAGAGTGACCAGTGAAGTAGTTGTAGCTTGGGACGAAGGGCATCACAGACTCAGGCAGGGCCTTTGGGGCCTCAATTGTAGCTCGTGCACGTCTGTATCGAAGACCCTGGTGACACTTTGTGAAGCCAAGATGATACATTTCCACCAGGTTGAGCAGCAGGGAGATGCAGGCTACAGCGAGCATGAAGAGGATGAAGACTGTCTTCTCGGTGGGTCGGGAGATGTAGCAGTTCACCACATTGGGACAAGGCCAGCGATCACAGGTGTACATCGGCTTAAGCTCAAAACCATACAGGAAGTACTGAGCTACAATAAAGGCCACTTCAAAAAGAGTCTTGAAAACTATGTTGAAGACATATGTTCGTAGGAGTGCACCTTGCAAACGCACATGGCCCTGGTTGTCTTTGACAGGTGCCTTTTTGGCCTTGTTTCCCATCAATTGCTGCTGCTTTTCACTCAGCAAGGCCAAGTCCTTCTCTTTCTGTTTCTCCTTCTCCTCCATGCGAACCAAATGAAGGATGTGGCCCAGGTAAATGAGAGTTGGTGTTGACACAAAGATGATCTGCATCACCCAGAAGCGGATATGAGAAATTGGGAAGGTTTTGTCATAGCAGACATTTTGACAACCAGGTTGCTTAGTGTCACATGTGAAGCCAGACTGCTCATCACCCCATACTTTTTCTGCAGCTGCTCCGAGCACCAGAATTCGGAAGATAAACAGCACTGTGAGCCAGACTTTGCCCACAACAGTGGAGTGTTCCTGGGCACTTTCCAGGAGCTTCCCCAACAAGTTCCAATCCCCCATTCTGGCTTTAAAATGTAGACTTGGTTTATCGACAAATCCAGGATAGATGCCTGTGAGAAGACAGAAAATAGAATTTGAAAGATTTGTTATGAGTCTGGTTGCCTTTTGTTTGATAGGACCGATAGGTAGGACACTGACTGACATGCAGGAAAGCAGTCACAGGTCAGATTTACACCTGGGCCATCCCGCAGACAACTAAAGTCTTGAAATGTAGGCCTCAATACAGCCACTAGGCCATTCTCTACAAATCATCTTCCCTTGTGGAGCCCTCCCTAGTTGTCTTAAAGAAGAGTTGAGCCACCCAAGGGGCAGGTGGGGGTCCAGATGACTTGTCAAGGGCGACAAGGGCCCTTGAATTTAACTGGCTATTGTATTTGCCACCCTGAAATATAAGTTAATGATCGGTAATTGACTGTGTCATTGGTGAAACTAGGGTAACTCTTTGTTCTTTGCACTGAAAATTGTAGTTAAAAATGTGACACATCTATATCATAGAAAGGTGCGAAGGCAGAAACAATTATAATAGTTAAAATGCTAATCAAGTGATAACTTTAAATTTGTAACCTATAATGTAATCTTGCTCCTTTTTCTTTTACTTGGTGATGGTTTGGTATAAAAAAAAAATCTCAAAATGTATTATTTTAAAAAATGTATTTTCAAGTGGAAAGGAGTTTGCTTGCATTCTTCAAGTTTTAGATTGTGACCTTGGACATTTATATTTATATATTAAAAAAGTTATTTAAAAAAAAAAAAAAAAAAAAGAAAGAAAAAGAAAATAAGCTCCTAACAGTGATTAAGGGTTGGGGCTGTCCTGTCTAGGGAGCTGACAAAACAAGATGAAAAGAAAGCACACCAGAAAGAAAATACCAACATACCAATATTTTTCAATACAACAGGGAACCTGTAGAAAAAGTTACACATTTATATACAGTGCCATGAAAAAGTATTTGCCCCCTTCCTGATTTATTATCTTTTTTGCATATTTGTCACTCTTAAATGTTTCAGATCATCACACAAATTTTAATATTGGGCAAAGCCTGAGTAAATACAAAATGCAGTTTTTAAATGGTGATTTTATTTATTAAGGGAAAAAAGCTCTCCAAACCTACATGACCCTAGGTGAAAAAGTAATTGCCCCTGAACCTAATAACTGGTTGTCCCACCCTTGGCAGCAAAAACTTGCAACTGTGATAACTGGTGATGAGTCTTTCACATCGCTGTGGAGGAATTTTGGCCCACTCTTCTGCGCAGAATTGTTTTAACTCAGCCACATTGGAGGGTGTTCGAGCATGAGCTGCCCATTTAAGGTCACACCACAGTATCTCAGTTGGATTTAAGTCCGGACTTTGACTCGGCCACTCTCAAACCTCAATTTTATTTTTTTAAGCCATTCAGAGGTGGACTTGCTAGTGTGCTTCGGGTCGTTGTCCTGTTGCATAACCCAAGTGAGCTTAAGCCTGAGGTTATGAACTGATGGCCGAATGTTCTCCTTCAGGATTTTCTGGTAGACAGCAGAATTCATGGTTTCATCAATCACAGCAAGTCATCCAGGTCCTGAAGCAGCAAAGCAGCCCCAGACCATCACACTACCTCCACCATGTTTGACTGTTGCTGTGATGTTCTTTTTATCAAAAACTTTGTTGTTTCTACACCAGATGTAACGGGACGCACACCTCCAAAAAATTTCAACTTTTGTCTCGCCAGTCCTCAGAATATTTTTCCAAAAGTCTTGGGGATCATCAAGATGTTTTTTGGCAAATGTGAGACGAGCCTTTTTGGTCAGCAGTAGTTTTCGCCTTGGAGCTCTCCCATGGATGCCATTTTTGCTCAGTCTCTTTCTTATTGTTGAGTCATTAACACTGACCTTAACTAAGGCCAGTGAGGCCTGCAGTTCTTTAAATGTTATGATGGGTTCTTTTGTGACCTCCTGGATGAGTCGTTGTTGTGCTCTTGGTGTAATTTTGGTAGGCTGACCACTCCTGGGAAGGTTTGCCACTGTTCCCAGATTTCTTCATTTGTGGATAATGGCTCTGACCGTGGTTCACTGGAGTTCTAAAGCCTTAGAAATGACTTTGTAATAGACTGAAAGATTTCATCCACTTTGTTTCTCATTTGTTCTTGAATTTCTTTTGTTCGTGGCATGATGTGTTTCTTTTCAAGATCTTGTAGCCACCCTACTTCACTTTGTCAGACAGGTTCCGTTTAAGTGATTTCTTAATTCAACAGATCTGGCAGTAATCAGGTCTGGGTGTGGTCTGTGAAACTGAACTCAGCTTTCAAAAAAATGTAGTTAATAACAGTTAACTCATGATTTAACAAGGGGGGGTGGGGCAATTACTTTTTCACATAGGGTCATGTAGGTTTGGAGAGCTTTTTTCCCTCAATAAATAAAATCATCATTTAAAAACTGCATTTTGTATTTACTTAGGTTATTTTTGCATGATATTAAAAGTTTTGTGATGATCTGAAACATTTAAGTGTGACAAATACGCAGAAAAGGTAATAAATCAGGAAGGGGGCGAATACTTTTTCATGGCAGTGCCATTCTTTTTTATTAAGATGTGTTATCATTATTTTGATTAATATACAGTATTTAGAATAACCCTAGCTTTGAAAACCTTTAAGCTGACAGAGGCCTCTCCCTTGCTCAGTATCCAAGGTCCTAGACCACTGGTACCTCAAGAAGAGGCAGTTTCAAGGTTGAAGACAGAAAGTTTATTGACGGACTGTAACAGTCTTAAAACAAGCATGGTGGACGATGTCCTGAGGCTTTTGATGGCATTTAGTTATGAAAGTGTACTTGTAAAAAGCTATTTCCATCTTTTTATTATTTTATTATCATCAGTTTTAAATGTTAGCTCCAGCCTCTTTGTCACTTGTTTGAATTAAAGGGGACATATTATGCAAAAAACACTTTTTTAAGGCTTTTGAACACATTTTTGGGTATTTGGCCTTCCTCCCAGCCCACAAAATGTGATAGTAGACAACAAAACCTGTATTTAGCAGGCTGCATAAATGTAAATTTATGGTATTTGACAAGCTGTTGAGTCTGTGGATATAGTCACGTAAGAAGCATTGACGTTTGCATAAGCCTACCTCTGAGTAACCCCACCGCCCGACTTGAGAAGTTTCTTTGCGAAGTGCCGCCATTGTTGTTTTCACTGTTAGCGAGAGATCGGCGTATACCATGTCTAGACTCAAAACCTATCACTGCTTGGTAGTTGGCTGTAAACAGCCATATCTTCACCTATAGGCTACCTACCTCAGAGGACCAAAGAGCCCAGTGGATTAGATTTATTTTTGAGGGGAATGTGCTAGTTACAGTCGGCTAAAACCTGTACGTGTGTGCAAATAACTTCAAGTCCAACTGCTTCTCCAACTTCAGTCAGTTCAACACAGGACTGGCAGCTAGACTTTTCCTGAATCCGGGCTCAGTACCAACAACTCGTTGCCAAACCTGATGATGGAAATGTGATTATTCTAACGCTGTGTAGTATTTATTTTGCTCATTGCTACGAGCTAATGCTAACAGCAGGGAGATGTGAACCAGAGGTAACTCCACAACATGCTCGTCAAAGTTAACGTTACTTGTTGAAAGTCTGAAGGGTAAACTTCAATGTATGAACATTCTTACATAAGTCAAGAGAAGTTTAACAGTTAGCTGATAATAATCAGTCCTTTACCCACTTCATTACCCCTCTGTTTTTGCTAATGTTAGCCCGGAAGGTAGGCTGAGTTGCGGCTGTGTCCCACTGCAGTGACTAAGCCAAGGTTAGCATGTTGTGTTTTAGCCTGTGATGTTTGGGGAAACGAGTTTTGCTGTTATCTGGTAACGGCATGAATTTGCGGTTTATGTGTTCAGGATTGTAACACTAAGTCCCCGTTATATGTTTTTGTTGTTGAAACTTTGTTTTACTGCTCTGATGACCAATTCTACATAAAAAAGATGTATGATTTAAATTGACTAAATTGGAAAAAAAAGGTTACATTTATTGATATGTAAACAAAACTCTCCAGGTGCATCAATAGAAAATATTTCCTCAACATAATTTAAGTATATGTAACATAATTTAAAGTAAAAAATTCAAAGTAATTTAGATTTTTTTTTGTCATAAATACCGTGACTTTGTCATAGTTTTAAGATTAACCCTAGAATTTCAACTTCTCACTCAAAATTTTGACCAATAATGACATTATTCTGACCTTTGGTTTTATCATTTTGATTTGATAATTTCAACTTAACATTAAATATTCAATGTTGTTGACTTCTTATCCTCAACTGTGAATCATTATCCCATAGAGCTGTTTCTTCCATTTCTGAGTCTGACATTTTATTTTCTGATTATGAATAAAGGTCTTATTTTAATTTGTGAAGGTTCTTAAATTGTATATTGCTTCTTGGATAGGACTGACTTTATATGATTTGGTCGTTTTTTAAGGACTGCTCCAGAAAAACACAAGAAATTAAAAGTGAAGCTCAGTAAACATTTTAAAAAAGTCTTCAGTCCATGGTGTCTCTCATATCTGCATCTCATTCTCAATCTTGAGAGAGAAATACAATGTCATACCCTATTATTAGACTATATTTAGTGCCCAGACCCTTTACATTGTAGTGAGTATAACAATCCTACTGTAATAAGTCAACATGAAGTTACAAATTCACACTCCTTTTGTTGATGTGTAGTTAAAATTTCATTAATTTACATTTCTTTTTTTACTTAAAATTTATGACCTACCAGTTTATAATTTTGACAATCATTAAGATTTCCTCTTGTGTAACAATGATTAACTTGTATTTTAGATTTTGTTTACCTCATTACTTTGTCTTTAAATACTAATTACTTATATTACCATTTAAATAATTTTGACTCTTTATCTTTTTAGTTTGACTTTCAGGTTGGCTTTAATATTAAAATCTGAGTTTTTAGTCTTTCAAATTTTATTTATTTCTTATTTGTTATTTCATTCTTATTCATTTTTATTTTATAAATATGACAGACTGTATCCCAATTTGATTTTACTGTTAATCTAAAAAATAGTTTTTTTTTTCAAAATGTGTAGTTATTATTTGATCATTATGACATTTTAATTCTTAACCTGACTTGACTTTGTCATCATAAGGGATTATTATGTCATGAGTTTGACTTGTCATTGTCTTCTATTTTATCTAGTAATTTTGACTTTTAGTTGCATTAACTTCATTACCATGATTTTTTGTTTCCTATATATGGCTGGCTGTCCCATGATTTTGAGTTTAAATCTCAAAACTTAAACTTTTGTTTTATAAACTCTGCTTTTTATTGACTTTTTTTTTTAAATTAATTTTTACTTTGTAGTTATGACATTTTGCTCCTAATTTTAACTTTTATTCCAAAATTATGTCTTTTATTCCATAATAATTAAGGCACAATGATGGACTTACACAGTATTTGTACAATAGTTTGTGTTTTTAGTGAATCTGAAATGCTGCATGTCATATGAATAAGACTCATTAGTAAGTTTAGTCAAATAAAGAGCTCATTTTAATTCTAACTGAAAAAAAAATCATTTCCAGTATGATCATTTCAGGATGAGGTGAGCATCACATTACTTTTAGACATTAATTATCTGCTGGCACACTTTCCACAGACCTATAAACCGAAGACCACTGTACTTTGAAAAAAATCCCAGAGGAGAGTCAGCAAAGAGACACTGATGGATCATGAATTCAGTGTTTGTTTTGCAGTGGCTCGTGCCCTATTCAGTGTCTGCTGGTAAAACAGCGGGACACAGCTGACAGTGTGTGAGGGAAAGCCCCCAAGCGGGCTGGGGAGACTCTGAGTGCCGGCATTAGATCTTGTGACACAGGACCCACCAGGGTCAAGAATTAGGTTTCTAGTTTAACTTTGAGGATCTATAATGTTTCAACATTGGAAATTTTAATTTTTAAAATAGCTGAAGTTGTCCTTTAGTGATCAGGGCTCGGGATAGATAAGAGGCATCTGTCAGAAATACATGAAAGATGTAAATGGACTTGAGCTTGAATCGCATGTTTCTTGTTTTGCCTATTCAAGCAGATTTCACACCGCAGGTCACATTTATGCATCACACACTAATCTTTTAGGTCCTCATATAGACTGTTCATTAGTATTAGCCAATCAAATTTGTGCACTTTTACACAAAATTACATGCTAGTGACGCAGGAGAAACTGACATGACCACAGAAGCTGGGAATCAATCCACCAGCCTCCCAGTTGAATGGTGATTGACTAAATAACTGATCCACCGTCACAAAACCAAGAATGCCATCATATTTTTTGGTAAAGGAGAAGCTTTAGTTTGCATACACAGGACGGACCCTCATTTCATTTTAGATAAGCATTTAAAAGAAACTGCGGGCACCATTAAGCTTTTATCTGCAGTGCCTCTTTCCCATGATAAAGTCAGATATTAAATCCAGAAAGATGTACCTGATTATGCTCATCTCCCTCAGCAGTGCAGCTCCACAGTCACTTGATGCTGGAGCCTCTTCAGTTCACACAGAGGCCATGTTCTCCTCACTCACTGAGGAAAGTGCAGAGCCAAGATAAAAGTTTTCTTCCCTCAGTGATCCCGCCCGCTGCCCTCCCACTCTGACCCGATCAATGCCCAGTGTTCAACAAGACACCACAGCTAAAAAATCTTCATCTGATTCTAACACATTCCTGCATGGTGAAAAAGTATGGAAGCACCCTCTCAAGAGGTGTTTCTGCTCGGCGTGAGTGGCAGCTCAAGAGTCCAGTGAGGATGCAGGTTGGTCTTACATGTCAGTTGGCTCTAAATATAATTCACAGGGCAGGGAGGGGCCTTGTTGTCACTCTCAGGGTGATCTGACCCTTGACTGTGAGCTGGAGCTTCAGACTCCAGAGAGTCTTCCTTCAGTGCCAAAGTGAGTGCTGGTGCTAATTCAGCAACTGGCGATTTGATTAAAGGTTATGGTGGTAATACAGAGATCTATAAACTTGATCTTGTTCTTCTGTGTTCTGAAAAGATATTTATTCATCATTTCTCCATGACATCTTGTTACTCCAGGAACAACTAACCATTTTAATAAATCTTTATTTTATATACTTTAAGGACCTCTGTTTTGAACTTTACTTGATTTCCCCAGTTTCCCTCTACTGATGAGAAATAATGACCAGCATTTCTGGACTCTGTCCATCATTTTGATTCATTCAATCATATTTGAGTTACAGCTGGATTCTTAGACAAAGTAGAAAATACAATAATGGAAAGCATTCAGTTCTGCAGCACATTAGGAGGACTGAAGCAGTGAACTGCTCCATCCAACGGAGCCGAAACTTAGCGCAGCCTGACTGTCTATTCTGTCTTTACTTCAACAACAGGATGTACACCTTGAGGAAATGGAGGACAGGTAAAGCCACTCTGAGTGGACAATAATAGTGCCAAACATATGAGGAGAGCCTTGTGGGTGCACTTTGGGCTCCACTGCATGTCTATTATGTGCACAGCAGCTGGCTCACTCCTCATCCACAACAACTTATCCGTTCGTTGTTTCTGTCCTCTCTTTTCATTAAAAACTTAACTAGAATGTACAAACGAATACTCTTAGATTTAACTGTGAAAAGGTGTGCTGTTGTGCATCCTGTATGTTAAGGTCAAGCTGAGTTCAGTTTGCGTTTTGATCTTGTGTCCATCTACATAATGCATCCTTGTAGTAGCGGAATCACTCTGCCCCAGTAGACTTCAGACTTTTGACCTTGATGTAGGGACTTTAAGGCGCAATTGTTTTCTGCATCCCTCTGATAGGAACACTTTGCAATTGACCACTCCTCCTTTAGGATAAACACACCACTGTGCACAAACAGAAGTACAACGTCATTTTTTTGTCAGACTTGTGTGTAAAAATGTTAATTGTGTCAGGTGGAAAATAGAAAAAATAGTCTTGGAGATCCTAAAAAGTATTCAAAGTGGATGAATGGATGTAGCAACAATTATGGCCTTAAAAGCTTTGTAAAAGTCTTGAATAGGACTTTTTTAAGTATCAGATGTTATGTACCTTTTGCAAACACATAACAATGATGATGTCACTTTGATGAAGGGCCGATTACCGTTGTTGTCAAAGGCTACAATGCAGAGAAGCCGATAGTTTTGTTTAAGGTGTATTTGGAGGCAAAAGTAACATGACAAAATCCGTCCACCTAATGCTAACCTAACGTTGCTCTGTCAAAATACTGTCAATAAACTGGTGAAGAAAGCCCACTCTGTGGTGGGCCCACTCTGTGGTGGACCTCCAGTTGGACAATCTGGAGATCACCCTTTCCACGATGAGCTGTGGGACATGGGCAGCTCATTCAGCTAACGCATCGTCCTACCCAGGAGCAGAACTGAGCGCTTTCAGGTGCTCCTTTGTGCCCATTGTCATCATCCTTTACAACAGAGGCGGAGGTCACAGTCTGACACCCCCCCCCCCCCCCAAAAAAAACAAAAACAAAAAAACAATTCCCTTCTGAACTGTACTTAATTAATATTACACTGTACAACACTTTAATATTTATATTCTTTATATCCACTAAATCAGTCTCTATCCATATTGTTAATATGTTATTTAAATATATTGCACCATATCCAACATATCTCTTATCCCTGTCTACTACTGCACAGTACTTCAATTTAAAAATAATCTGCACTGTTACAATGTACTGTCAACATAACTGCTGTTTCCTGTCACACTGTCACTTTACCTTGCACATACTGCATAGAATGCCTTAGTTGTCCTGAATGACACTTACTCTGTTAATTTTTAATTATTGATTTTAATAATTGTAAATACCTCCACTTGTTCTATTTTGTTTGTTTGCTATTTGTACAGTTTATTGATCTATATCTTTTATATTATTCGTCATTTTATTGAACTTAATGCATGCTACTTACCCTTGTACTTACCCCTGTACTGCTCCAACATCTGAATTTCCCCTCTAGGGATCAATAAAGGATTATCTTATCTTATCTGAACTGAAAGAGGTGTGTTTTTTTAAAAGTAGTCATCTTAATGCATACAAAAGTCAAGCTGTTCTTACCAATACTTTTTTGTATAGTACGTTATTAAAATGTTTTGATAGGTTTATTGGGCATTTATTTGATGAAAATCTACATAAAGAGGCCTTTAGAATTCACTCTGTTTTAATAAGCTCATGGGTTAAACAACGCCATTGAAACCCATCTTTTGCCTTCTGTCTTGATGACTGCAACAGTATGTTCATGCTAATGTTCTGAAAACGCTCATGTTTTCTCATACAAAGTACCCCTGATGCAGCAGTATTCTGTCGTTGTCTAAGATGGCAGAGCTCCTGCCACTTGAAAGCCCCCTTCCCCACATGGGTCTTTTCTGATTGGTTGACAGGTCTACTTTGCGGTAATCAGTGCAGCTAAGCACCAAATTGTCAACAACTCTCCATTCATTCTATCATCTCTGCACTGGGCTCACCAGCCCGAGCCAATGGGTTTAAACTGCTGATGAAGCAATGGTAGGACGTCACACTGGTAGGTCTGTGGGGGGCCCAGGGGAATGAGACATTTAAGGCAGCTTCTGACACTCTAAACAGGGGTAAAGGGATAAGTCCTGATGCCACAGATTTTCTGTCTTGTGTATGCAATGGTACGCTGCCACGTGGAGGAGACATGATATACACACTAAGGGACACATATACTCTGAAAAAGCATATTCTGGACTCTTTAATGAGTAATCTACTAGTCCTAGTGAGACGGTGTATTCTATTTCAGTAGATTCAGAAAAAGACCTCTATCAGGCATTGGTACAGACAAACATTTGAGGTTTTTCAGTGGTACACCTCAGTACTAAATTAAATGTTTTTGAAACATCTATGATACTTGTCAGCCTGTTTTACCCTCCTAATGGTCTGACTGGCTATTGCAAATGTCTTCACAAATATATTATAGCTGTTTTTCCATTTGACATGTGATAACTGTTAATCAGATTGTATCCGATTCCATCCATGTATGTTATTGTGACGCAATAGACACTTTATTTTTTTCAATTTCTTTCCCACTGTAAGAGGACATAATCTGTGCTGTTTTTTCTGTGATTATCAAAGTAAAACTTATAGAAACTGCTATAAAAAAGCAATGAAACTATGAAAGACAATAACTTAAAAAAAACAATAGATGGGTTATATTGTAGGAGCAGAAAAAGATAAGGGGGGAAAGAGGACATAAGTGCATAGAAATGACTTGGTTCCACAGTAGCAGTAGATCCCATTTATTATTAATATTTAACCCCTATGACTTGTAATACCTCTGTTTCCCTTGCTTTATGTATCAGCTCACAACAGATAGAAAGAACATGAAGTTGTGAGGGTCTTGCTGATTCTTCATATCACCTTTAAACTACAAACATTATGTCAACTGGCCAAGACATGAGTAAGTCAAACAGCTACCTCTTTCAAAACAAACAGGCCCTCAAAGATCTTAGGGAAAACTGAGAAGAAAATGGTGTATTTATTTAGTTTGTGAAAAAGATCTTTCATGATTAATATATGCATCACGTGTAATAACTCACTTGAATGAGTCAAAGTTTTTATAACATTCTATTTACTTGACCTCATGTCTACTCTTCCTTCTTTAATGGGTCTCTTTAATAATTGTTGTCTTTGTACTTTAGGTTAAAAGTTCATGAATAACAAGTAAAAACTTGTGACTAAACTCACAAACAGCACTCTCTGACTATAATGACAGCGCAGGGAATGTGTTTTTGGTCTGGACCAATAAGCTTCATGTCAATCTGAACTCTATAGATGGTGTATGTTGACGCCGTCCATAAAAAGATAAATCCCCTCAAGCTCGGTCACAGGTTCAGCTGTCCTCAGGGTTGACCATTGTCACCCGCACACTGACCCTGGAGGTAGGGAGGCTATTGATAACCCAAAACTCTGCACTGTGGCCTTCAAGAAGGAGAACTTAATCACACTGAGACGTTTCCTCACAGGTGGCATGGCGGCTCCAACATGCTATTGGCTAAACATGGTGACACTAAATGTGTGATCAGGCCACATTCATGTTATTTTGTTTTTCTCCCATTCACACTGCTGACAGCTGAGGAGGATCGCTCAAAGGCACGGCTTAATTTCTCTGAGTAGTAAAGTGTCCTTATCTGGTTTTTGAACCCTTCGATGCATAAATAAAAAAAATGTATCTTGACTTTTAAAAGATCCTTTCATTAGTCAAAATGATGATAAAATTGAAATCCATTCAAATAAAACACAGTTTTACCAGCTGTCTACACATGGATAACAGACACTGAAGAAATAAGTATACTTATTCCTTCAGAGTATGTTAAATTACCAGTTTCAAATTGACACAGAGAGTTTCATTTAACACAATAAATTGTCAATCAACACTAATGAGGCAGTGTATGATACTGTGGATGCCCCCCCCCCCCCCCCCCCCCAAAAAAAAAGGAAAAAAAAAAAATTACTCCCCCACATTCCTATTAATAAGAAATACAAGACATTAAAGCTTGCACAAAAACAATATTTTGAAAAACAGATACACCACTAAAAACTTCAACTGACCACAGTTCAGCATAAACTCACACAAGATGTACATTTGGTCATCAGTGTTTGTATACTGCCTATCTATAAACTATGAAATATCTACTCTCAGAGACTGACTTTTTACCTTTCCCTGTAGGTCATTGGAAGTTCAAGGTCACGGAGCCCTACCTCAAAAATGCTTTGAGGGATATTCTTCAAACCTATCTATCTATCTATCTATCTATCTATCTATCTATCTATCTATCTATCTATCTATCTATCTATCTATCTGTCTTGTTATAATTTGATAAATAATGTAATTTAACCTATAACATGTGCAACATTCATTTTTGCTTAGTATAGCTTTTTTTTTTACCTATATGGAACAGTGCATGTGAATTAAGTTTAACAAACTAACTGCTGATAATGTATTGGGTAATTAATTCTGTTTTGGCACTTCCTTTGTGCATGTTAAATCAGACAGTTATGTGGTGTCTACACCTAAAATGAGAGTATGTAACCAGGACAAGCTGATTCTCTCTTGGTGCACCAAAGTATGTAAGTATTAATGACCTAAAACCAGTCTGACCCGAGGGCGACCTGACACCTGACACAGATGGATGCAGTTCTTTTCTGGCACATTTAAAGCCTAATAGTCTTTGTGTATGTGTTGGGTTATTGTTTAATGGCATAGTACGCCATTTGTATTGTTAAATACAGTATGTTTATATATGCATTAACACGTTTGTGTATAAAAAAAAACATTTTACTTTAAATTTTGGTTCACAGAACATGAACACCAAGCTGTGTGTATACTCTTTTTTTCCTACTTCAGTTGATTTTCTTGAGTAAAAGATTTTTTGAAAAATGCCACAGGAGTTATGAATTTAGCTATCCCTGACACCATCATGGATCAGTGATGTCATCAAGCAGTGTATAGTTGCATGTGCACTTGAAACCACTTCCACACTGTTATTGTCAATCTAGTGACAACACTCTCTGATCTTAAAAAATGACCATAATTAAAAAACCCACATTGAGGTCAGGGATGGGCAACTTTGGTGACCAAAAGGGCCACAAAAAAGCTTTTCTTACTGTCCCTGGACACCATTATGTTACAAATTATCTGTAGAATAATGTATAACTGTGACATACCTACATGACATATAACATTTATATATAGTTTATGTTGGTATTGCAGAAATGTCATACCAGAATTTGTATACTTCGACTCAGATATAAATAGTGTATGATGGACATGAATTATTAAATTATTACGTTTCTTAATGCATGAAAACAATGCATTTTAACCTGTTTTTTTTTTAGTAAATGTTTTACCTACATGTTTTTCCAAATATATTTAGTAATGCTTCATATTACAGTCTGATGTTTTATATGAGAATCTTAAAGAGCAGAGTGAAAAACAAAGCATTAAAAATAACCAAAATTCAATTTAATGCTAGCATTTGTGTGTGACCTTAGCATTCCAAACTGAATTATATTTGGCTAAGTTTGTGATGTTTTCTTCATGTTTACAATTTGTCGATATCTATGACTGATCCGAATTGAAAAAGGAGGAGGGACTGATGTGGCAGCGCAATGCCAGTTGCCCACCCCTGAAGAAGCTGCATTAACCAAACACATATGTTTACACCAAGCAGAGGAGGCTTAAGGTTGTACACTCTCATTGGATTAACGTAACCATTTAAACAAGAGTCAGAAAATTCTCATATGCCGATCAAACTATATTTATGATATCACATATATGCTGTGATCATATATGTGATAAATCATTGTATATCACTGCACAAAAAAACACATCCTGGTTAATTTTATTCTGCTGTGTACATACAATATATTAACATCCAGCAAAATCAAATAATTTAAATAACATGCATGGCATCAGGAACAGCACAAGGAAAAAAATCAAGTACATTATTGAAAGTTACTCTGAAGGCACCATTTAACCAGCAACTCAATAAAATGTATTAAACAAACACTGCTCAGTCCAACATTTACCAGGTTACATGTTAATATGAAATCTAATTGTAGCAGCTTACAAAACATCCCCCCTCAGTCTATTTCAAGTCTGTAATTTACATTAACTTTGAATAATCTAACACTGCATATTCAAATGCCCATAAGATTGCAGCACTAAACAAGCTTAAATCTGCAGATGAAACAATGGAATGACATCACACTGATAGGTCTGTTTGGGGGGCCTAGGGGATCGAGCCATTTACAGCACCTACTGGCGACAGAGGGACAAGTCCTGGTGTTGCAAACTTTTTGTCTTGTGCATAGCAGTAGTAGACTATTGGCCCTTTTCCACCAGCCCGCCTTGGCCCTACTCTACTCTACTCTACCTGGCTCTACCCGGTTTGCGTTGCGTTTCCACCGGCACAGTACCTCCTAAAACAAACCAGTTTTTAGTACCTACTCTGCTTTGGTTCTAAGCGAGCTGAGTCAATACCAAAAGGTGACGTCGACCGACTGCCGGCTACTGATGGGTCAGAGAATGTCGTCACCGATGGGTCATGAGCGTGACGTCCAAAACAGGACTGCAGTATACACGCTTTGTTACTTTATCGCAATAACTTGTTGCCATCACAATGTTAAACATGGGACTTTATCATTACGAGCTAGCTAACAAGCTAGTGGTAGCTTTCATTAGCTTACCCTCATACGTCTTTTCTTTGCAGCCCGATTGCTCTTGTCCTTGGCTTCAAACTGCTGTATAACTTCCAAAACTCTCCTGTACTTCTCAAGGGTATTTCTTCTCGCCGCCTGCAGCCTTCTTCTGCTTTCCTCTTTCATTCGGTTTGTAACAAAAAGCCACAGACCGAACATCAAGTATACTATTGCCTCCAAGTTCTCCATCGTTTTGATTGTTGCGCTCAAAATGACATGAACGCAGTGTCGCCCAGCTGTTTCACAGCGACCCCGCCCGCGCTGGGTAGGGAACCGGGCTGGTGGGAAAGCAGCACAATGCGAGTAGAGTAGATCCGGGTAGAGTCGGGGAAAGCCGAGCCCAGTAGAGTAGGGCTAATGGAAAGGGCCATATTGTTGTATAAATCTCGGGATAGCATAATATGGGCTCTTAAAGTCTTTCTCATGCATACTGTACATTTATGCAGATTTTTAGCTTGTTCACATATTCAGCTCAGAGCGGGAGACTTTCTCTTAGAAGATACAAGGTAAGGTAAATTTTACTGGCATATTTCCGAGAGAGGGCAGTTCAAAGTGCTCTAAATAAGGTATCAAAAACTTGAAGACAAGGATAGTACAAGGGAGGTAATATCATGGGAATGACATGCCGTTAAAGAATGAATTCAAAATGAAGAGATAAAAATCCAATGCTCTGAAGATAGTTCTTGCGTTTATATTAGGGCTACATGTTATTGGATGTATCCACAAATAAACAAATGACTGAATTAACACTTTAAAGCAGAGTGCGTAACCACTTGACACAAACTTTACTGGCTCATCTGTTCATAAGTGTTGAGTTTTCTTGAATATTTCTTGCTGCAAATATACTTATCCCACCATGTTTTTGTACAGAAACAAGCTTGCCGGTAAACTTTTAGGTGAAGTTGGATAAAAATTCTTGCTGATACATGCAGCTCACTTTGTACATTTTTGGACCACTTTCATTGTAGCATGTTTTAAAACACCACAGGACTCACCTGGTCGTGTATTGAGACTTTTTGTAATAATAAGCAAGTCCTTTGTTTTTCTTGTAAAAGGAGATGTTGTGTTTTTTTTTTTTTTTCCAGAACACTTAGGTTACTAAAATTAGGTTTCAGGTTTGAGAAAAATAACTGCAAGCTTTGGAAAGCAACAAGCAAAATTCAGTACTAGATTCTTAGTATATGGCAGTTTACCAGGTAGTATTTGTGATTTTGTACAGTCTTGATGAAGAAACATCATGGAAACCCCACTTTTCAGCCTGTTTAGAGCCTGAGTTTATTATGACATCAAAATAAGTGAGTATGTCTAGACCAGACCTTCTTCTGGCATCTTTACCGGATGTCCAAGCATAGCCATGGAAGCACTCAGCTGTACTCATCAAGCACACTGTCAGAGACTGATAGGGTTAAACAGAGCTCACATCCTTCAACTGAGATGCACTAAAATGTAGCCCTCAGTGTAAGGCTGTTTAAAGCTGGTAAAGCTGTGCTCTAACGTTTACTGTGTCTGCACAGACACATCTAGTCATATCCCTTCCTCTGAAGCCAGGCGTGGGTCTAAGGAACACCAGTCTCAGGTCTCACAGGCTCACAGGCAAAGGTTACTTATCCCCTAATGACATCATAAGGGGGATTTTTTTTTTCCGTAACAGACTGTTTTAGCAAACATTTTTGAAAAATGAAGCAAGCAACAGATACTGTAAAGGGGAGGAACTTTCCTGATGATGCTTGGGGGTAGTTGTAGACAGGCTGTAGACACATATTTTTGTAAAATGACCATTAACTTAAAATGTAACACTTTAAAGGAGAGGAAATGAATATTTGTACATACAGTTTACATAAAGTATTATTTTCTGCGAAATCAATGAGTTTCTGGTTATGATTTGAAGATAAAAACACCAGCTTTCCTGTATGTATGAGCTGATTTTTCAAAATGACAGAAATGACTCTGTCATTGCATGGAAACCAGTGTTTAAACAATATCAAAATGAGATAAATACGTCAAAATCTAGTCATTATTCAAGTATAGCTGTATGGCCACTTGGAGATCCCACCTGGTTAAACACCTTTATGTGTTACAAGTGTACTGTATTCAAAACTTGTTTCCTGACTATTAAACCCAGTCTTATTTACTTTTATGCACAATGAATAAATTAGACCGCCAACCATTGAAGCATTATAACAATGAACTGCACTGTACATCTTTATGTCTGCACCTTAATGTTGGTTAAATTAATTGATGTTACCTGAACACAAGGTCACTTTGTTGTCCCTTAATGCAGCCATTCAGACTTTGCTTTTAGTTATTAAAGGCCGAGTTTTTGTTGGATCCAGGCCCCAGTAGTGGAGTCTCCAGCATTGTTCAGATGTTTACTGCAGGCCTTCCCCACCAAGAAGACCACCTCTGCGACGTTAAGCAGAATACAGACCCCTGACACGGCCAGCATGAACACAGTGAAAACCGTTTTCTCAGTGGGCCTCGATACAAAGCAGTCCACCGTGTTTGGACAGGGGTATGAGTCACACTTCACCAGCCGGATCATCTTGTAGCCTGGATAGATCATATAAAACAAATACATAAAAGTGACCTCAAAGACCAGGCGGAACAGCAGGCTGATGACGTACGTCCACCACAAAGCACCTGTGATTTTCATCTTCTGGGTCTTTATTTGCTCCAGGTCTTTAGGGTTGGTCCGTCCTGACAGTTTGTAAAGCCTTTTGTCGATGTGGCGTCGGTGGGCCACATGCATGGCAACCAGCAGGGCCGGAGTGGAGACCAGGATGAGCTGCAGGGCCCACAGGCGGATGTGGGAGATGGGGAAGAAGTGGTCATAACACACACTGTTGCATCCCGGCTGCTGGGTGTTGCAGGTAAAGCCGGACTTCTCGTCGCCCCACACACTCTCTGCTGCCACCACCAGAACTAGGATTCTGAAAATGAAGAGGACGGAGAGCCAGATGCGACCAATGCCTGTGGAGTGTCTGTTCACACCACTAATGACAGCGTAAAATGATGCCCAGTTCATCTTTGGTTCCGGGTCTGATGGAGAAGATATAAAAAAAACACATCAGAAGCTGAGATCTAGCTATGAAAATACAGTGTATTTTAAATTACTTGGACTTTTCAAAAAGCTCAAGGACTTTGAAAGATAAAAAGTACAACTACAAAAAGATAAAACCATTAAAAATGTACAGGGATCAAAATACTGAGAGGCATGTGCTCTCTTGTTCCCCAAAAAGTCGGCATACCTCATGTTGATTATAGGCTGAGGAAACACCATAATGATTATCTTTTTTTTTTCTTCAATCCACCAGTAGACACACATTTGTGCATAAAATGTCATATAACAGCATGTAACCAGGTAAAATTATTACCCACAGACTGACTTGCATCTACTCATCAGGGTAATTTTCTAAGATTTTATATACATCATTAATGATAATAACTTTATTTAAATAGCACCTTTTAAAACAGAACTTTACTTTAACAGACAAAACAAAGGCAGAACTCATGAAACAATAAAATTATCATCAACAATCAGGTCAAGCAAAAAATTTTCAACAGAGACAAACAAGAAAGCTGGCACAAAATGCAAACACAGAGAGTAATATTGAATAAAGTAACAAAAGGAGTGAAACTGGTAAACTGGAAACCTTTGAAGTACTGTATAAATGTGGTACATTAGTACAGGTTAAATGTCTTAATGATAGGAAAACAATAAGAAATCAATTAGATGGTAAGTAGATGATAAATAATTGGATTATGGGATGACGGCATCACATCATGAAGATGGAAAATTTAGAGTAAATACGGGACGGATTAAAAAAGGAGAAGATCAAAACAAGAATATGACAGGACTAAAACAATTAGAAACTGGTGAAGGGAGTAAGATTAGCAGACTTTGAAAATAATGATAAATAATTTCAAAATAAAATGAAATAAACAACGAAAAAAAGCAACAAGTAAACAGATTAAGCTAGCATCATGTGAAAGCAAGTCTATAAAGATGAGTTTTAAGAAGTGATTTTAAAGATATTACTGATTCAGCATGCCTTATCTCCTTTGGCAGGTTTTTCCAAAGTTGAGGAGCTCCGACAAAAAAGGCTTGATCACCTTTAGTCTTAAGGTCTCAAGTTTGGAACTGCCAGGAGGCCCCTGGCTAAATGTGTGCTCTGTTACTTCTTCATTTCATCCTCCCTGTAAAAACTGCAGTACACACTGTAAAAAGTGTGTAATATAAAGTCAAGTAGAGTAAGCTATTATAAAACAAAAAAAGACCCATAAATAGGATTATAATTGGACATAATCACTACATTAATACAGCATTTTGAAGTATCAAAGGTCTATTTTCCCCTCTCTTTTATATACAAAATCAAAAATTGTGAAAAATTAAAAAAGACAATTTTTCTATTCATTTGAAACTTGCAGCATTGTTTGTTTTTACTCTCCCGCTATTCCAGAAGTATCCAGAAAGTCCCTTTAACACCTATCAGTCCAAGTCCATCCATTGTAGTGATTTAGGGAATCGCTCCTTGGTATTTTGTCAATTGTCAGCAGAAATAAGATACAAAAAAAAGAGATTTTATACTGTATTCATTTGTCGGGTTATTTAACATACTAAATTCACATGTGTAGGCCAGGGTTATCCACAGAGATGTACAAGCAGGATCCTGTGGTCATGCACTATTGAAAAGATGTCAGGGTGAGGGGGCTCCACATTAAAAAGCTCCTCAGCTGTTGTAGGTTCAGTGCCTTGCTTAGGGGCACCTTAGTGTTGCTTAAGAAGGGATCTAGCTGTTTTCCAGTGACCAGACCTAATCGCAAACTCAGTCTGACTACGACATGATCTGGCAACTTTACCGTTCGCAGCCCAAGTCCCTACAGACTGCCCAAAAATTTTATGCACAGAAAAAAGTCCAGATTTCGAGAGTGTAATTCAGCTGACAAGCCACTGCACTCTCCCAAATGTCAGTAAAAATCTGTGTGACGAATAGTGACAACTCCAAAGAAGTCATGACTTGTTGGAAACAAACTGTAGTTTAACCAACAAAGTCTACATTGAGCTCTGTAATTGGAGATACCACCAAAATCTGTCACTAAAGAAGTACAATTCATAGGCAAGTGTTGCATTCTTATTCACTAAGTGTACAAGGTAACACCTGATAACCTGTTATTGAGATGATTTTTAGTTTTGAAAAAAAATGTGATCATACATAAATATCTCAACCCAACCTACTTAAATTAACCGTCAGATCTCTTATCATTGCACCAGTCATGCACAAAGCAATGCAAAGCACTTTACAGGGCTATACCAGGGATGCACACTATTTGATATGTGATGGTAATATGTCAGTATTTACAAACTCAATCTAGCCGATACCAAATCCTATTTGTAAACATTTTCAGTACAAAAACAGGGACTTCTATGTTCCAGAATTGGCGCGTTCCTTTCATTATGACTCTTTTTGTGTTACAAGCAGATGTGATACAAGAAGAAGAATGTTTGACTCAACAACAAATTATACTGGATTGTTTTTTAAATGTAGATATTCAGTGAAATAAGGTAAATCATTATGGTACATTTGTACTTTCTGCTATTATAACGGTTGATTTATTGGATGTATAATCTAGCTGGTAAGTATGGTCAGTTCAGTAAATTTGCTGTAAATATGGACAGAAATATGAATATATGCTAATACTGATCATTTGTAAGCTATCATTGACTAATATTGTTCGTCCCAGCTATAAACAGAGCATTTACAATATAAAATGCATTAAAAGGCAAAGGAAAATGATATTAAAATATGTACACATTGAAATATTTATATATATATGTATATGAAGATATAAACATATATAACACTAAGCAATGCAAGGTATTAAGATACTGAATATATCATAATGGTTTCAACTAAAGTCAGTAGAAAAATTGATTAAAAAAAAAAAATCTCCTTACTGACAGAGTTTGATGCTCTATTTATGTCAATTGCCCATTGGTGGGGGATTGATGAGGTTTGTGCTATCTAATCCAATCTTAAACACATGTTTTAAGCAAAGTTAGAGCTTGTTCGGGATTCAGGATGTTGGTAAAGAGGAGCCCATTTGGAAATTAGGTGCTGCATCTTTAGAGGGCAACAGTAAATAAAGTCAGAAGAATAATTTCCCTCCTCATTTTTTCTGCATCTGTATTATTTTGCAAATCATAGATTAAGGCTTAGATTTAACTTCTTGCCTTTGTGGAATTTAAATTTTCCCTTAATGTGCTGATTTATCATTTGCCTGTTTAAATTTCCAGTCCTGTGTTAATGTCAGAGTTGTTACCCGGCTCAGCTGGAGGTGTCAGAGGCATAGGAGGCAGTGTGGAGGACAATGTTGACCCGCTGGTTTGGCATGGATGTGAATCCAGAGAAGAAGAGAGCCTCTCTGCCCTCCTCTGCAGCTGGCAGGCCTCTTAAGAGTGAAACACTGAAGTCTGGCACCATGCGTCATCTGACAGGCTTTCACCAGTCGCCATGGTGGAAAATGCAAAGTGGGCAACAGCACACGACCTAACTGTGCTGAGTATACTCTAAAATTTGACAGTGAAGGGAACGCATGGTCCAAAAATAGACTTTAGGTGCATTAAAAGAAGAAAACATCCAGCCCTGAACCCAACAAAATATGAGCTTTAACTCTATTGTGTGCCAAGTGTGTATCTACAGATGGACACAGCTAAGCAACTTCATCATTGTTACCAATGGAGAAGAGAATTTAACAGGAAAGTTTCTGGAAAAGCTTTCTTCAGTCTGACTGGGTGACATTTAAAGTTCAGGCAAAAAAGGGACTCTGTTGCAGTTTAAACAATCAAAAAGACACACAAAAACTCTTGAACTCCCCATCATTTAAGTTATCTCAAAAACATGGTTTGAAATAAATGAGACTTACCTTCAGATATTCTTTGGAATAAATCTTATCCAGAAACATTTAGGGGGCCAGATTTTTTTTCCCTCAATCCGGACGTCAATGTGAACAAGAGTATCAGAGCACCATGACTTTGCATTGCTAATGATTTCTCTCACACTAGCCACTGCCCTGCACTGGAGAGGTCATATGCTTCTGGATGGGACATTTGCATACAATAGGTCCATTTAGAGGGGCCAAACAAACAGCTTCAGATTTCAGATCAAACGTTTTAATTCGTTCCCGGCTGAGGAATCTGTGTGGGGGATGTCCGTCTGTCCCCTCGTCCTCTTTGTGCTGCAATCTGCAGAGGAAGTGGAGGGTGTTTTTGACGCAATGTGGAGTAAAAGCATGAAGGCATAAGACAACGACAGACCAATGAAATCTAAAGATAAGAAGACAAGAGGTTGTTGTTATAATAATCAGTCAGACATCTAACTTTCCCCCTCAGCCTTTACGTCCACATTGTTGTCCCGCCTAATATTTGACCACATAAGTAGACTGAATTTTTGGTCAAACACAATTTGACGTATTTCTGTGGGATTAAGGTTTTGGTTTGTGGGTTAGGACTCAAACCCAGGAGGTCTCTAACATGTTCAAGGGGGATATTTCATTTTCTTGGGCCACTTTGGGCCCCTGAGTACCAATTTAATATGTATTTAAGGTCCCATGTCCCATGTCCTGGTGTGTTTACATCATGTCTTGGGAGTCTATTAAACAATGATTTGAGTTACGTTGGATTAAAAAAAAAGAAAAATTTAATCTCTGCAGAGGATCAGATGCAGCTCTTTTCCCCTCCCCTTTGGAAATGCTCAGATCTGAGGGTAGGGAGGCTACAGGAGGCTATGATGATGTGCCCTATTAGCTGCCCTAACAATGGCCATGGTTACTTGATGTTTTTTAATTTGGAATTAAGTATTCAGAATTAATTAATGCAGAATTAAAGTATTCGCCTTTGCGTTTACATGGAAATACTAATTTCGAATTGAGGTTTACATGGAAAACACGTTTATTCGCCCTTATTCAATTCCGCTTAAGGTCTGGGGGACGGGGACGGTTCTGATGTGACGTATTTACGTCTACCAGAAGAAAACAAACTCCAGTTCCCTTTTCTTTTAGCTATAACATGAAAGATCACATAATAAGTAAAATTTTCGTTAAGTCCATCCACTCTTTTCATTATTTCCAAATCTTCTAAAGCTCTAATTAAATAAATTGTCTCAGCTTGAGTCCAACACTTGCTTCAGTCTGCCATCCTGGAATATGTTCCCATCATCATATCGACAGGACAAGGGAACGAGCATGTGCAAAATGACCAGAGTTAATTTAAAGTGGAATGAACATATACATGATCGAGGAATTATTTAATTCAGATTTAAAATCAGAATAAACCAGCCACCTACTTCCGAATTAAGTTTAATTCGGAATGGTCATTTTCATTTGGAATTAGGTGTTTACATGATCATTTTAAATCTTTAAAAGAGGATTTTAGTTTTATTCTGAATTAAAGGGGAATTAAAAGCTCTCATGTAAACGCAGCCAACGTCTGATTGGAGGTGGAGGAGGGTTTACAGGCACCTGAGTGGACTTCCAAAACAGTCATGGCGTCTGCCTGTGATGAGCAGAAAACACTCATGAAGGCTGTACAGCTTTTCATAATGAAGCACAGGGAATTAAAAAAAACATAGTGTTTTAAGGGGCAATTTCTTTAAAGAGTCATAGTGAGATTCTCTGTCAGCTGAGAGTTTGGTAAAAGGTTTCATGTTCTTCTGCTCTCCAAGCCCATTTTAACAACATTAAAAGCAAAAGTTGATTTTGCAGGACATGTGACCTTTAAACATCACAGCACACCTGATTATTGTTACTGAGCTTGTCCATCCCTCTATGACCACGTTGTATCCATCATCTAATGGCTACTTCCTGAAGGATAAAGAGTCACCTCACAAAGCTCAGATCATTACTGGTTTCTTTAACACGACAATGAGTTCACTGTACTCGAGTGGCTTTCACAGTCACCTGGGGCCTCCTTTATAAAAAAAAAAAAATGCGTAGGATCAATACTAAAAGTGAACGTGCGCCAGAAAGCTGAAAATGGCGTGCGCCAAAAAAAAAAATCTGATTTATAAAACCGTGCGTGCACACAGTTGCAAGCACTTTTCCCTTTATGAATCACAGTCCACTTGGAAAGTTGCGCAGGTGGATTTACCTCACATCCCGCCCTCTAAACACCAACATGTTACCATGAATGGTCAATGCAAAGTACCTCATGAATGTTTTTGCATCGCCTGCCTGCAGTCTTTTCCCGACAGTGTTGTGCGTCCTAGGGGGCAGTGAATCGCCTCGGTTGCGTGTAGTCTACCGAAACCGAAGAAGACGAAGAAGCTGTATGTCAGGATGAATGAATCATGTGTTGACCCAGGCCATCGTGCCACTAAATTTGTCAAAACCATGTTTGAAGAACAAATAATTTCTACATTGATTGTAGGCACAATTTTTTCATTCTCACTAGGAGCTCTAATAGCGACGTGAGTGCAGACTGTCATTTTCGCCGATTACATTTGGGAAACCGGACATTACTGCAGAGCCCCTTAACGTTGCCTGTTCACCCACAGTGTAAGGAACCCTGATGTATCGACTGGCCATGTTTATAATGCCATCCAAAACGGCTGTAATGTATTATGTCATACCCCAAAGGGGCTTTAGACAGAAAATGTAGCATTATATTATTTCCAGAAACCCCTGAGTTTGTCAGCACCTGTATACACACCGGGATGGCGCGGCGCGGTTCCGGCGGGTGGATTTGTTTAACTCTGGGACCGGTACAGCGCATAGATCCAAGAGCACTGCTCAGGGGAATCTACATTAGCTTATTAGCCCGTCATCATTAAGGGCCAGGAAATCTTCGTGCTCTCTAAAAAAAAAAAAAATATCTCTCCATCCTGATTCACAGTCTGTGTGATCTTCAGCAGTGCCAGCGCATCCATTGTACAACATTACGCACAAATGTCACTGCACTATTTATGCTTACTCAGCAATTAGACTGTTTGTTACACACCTTGTCACAGCTAATACTAATCAATCAGTGCTATCCTATCCACCGCTCTGTGTCATCTGAAGTTGAAGTATGATACATGAACATTGCACACAGTAGTAAGTGAACACATCTTTAACACTGCAGACTCGGGTGTTTATGATTACGGGGGTGTATAATCTGATATGTGATGACATTTAATGTATGATATGAATCTGGCTTCACTTCACCCCCTCACCATCCGTGCCGCCAGTTTCCCACATCTCCAAAGTGTTCGTACGCCAGCATCAAAGCTGACGTACCGGTGCGCACATTCTCCTGCCAAGTTTATTTTTATAAATCACAACCTTTGCGTGGGAAGTGACTTACGCCACTTCCAATCCCTGTTTTGTGCGTAAGCAAGCTTTATAAATGAGGCCCCAGATCTTAAACCAATAGAGCACTTTTGGGATGTGGTGGAAAAGGAGATTTGCATCATAGAAGTGCAGCAACTGTGTGATGCTCTCAGGTCAGTATAGACCAAATATAAGAAATGTTTCCAATGCCTTGTTGAATCTATACCTCAAAAAGCAGGTCTAAGGGCAAAAGGTGCCAAAACTAGCAAAGTGTACATAATAAATTGAATGTGTTAAAAGAAAAGAGAAAATGCTAAGCTTATACCCCAATATAACAATGTATCCTTGGGACACAAACTGTGAAAGGGGTCAGAAAATGTTATTTTAGCTCAGATGACAAATAATAGTAGAAAAATAGCAGTGACTCAAGTTCCCAGTCTTTCATCACATGCCTGCTTAAGGGTTGATAAGGCAGCCGTGGTGATAAAAGACGTAGAAATGATTTTGGGTGTATTTTGCAGCAGGCCAGGGCTTCTTTACAGATACGACAGATTTGTTACCAATACATCCATGGCCTTCATTAACATTTTCACATCAGTGCAACACTCAGCCTGACAGTTTAAGCTGCTCTGACAAAAACAATCCCTGTGACAGCGCCAAACAAAGCTCTGTCACTCCAAAACTCAAGTCACACCTACAGCCTGTTTTAATCAGCCTCAGCAGAAGCAGAGGAGGATGATGTGTTGACAATCTTTCCTTACTATTTCTGCTGTTGTCATCTAGCTGCAATAGTGTCCCAGATTCAGTATAATGTAAAACATAGTGCAAGGGAATTAAGACTACCGTATTCCACCATGACCTTCTGCAGGGTGGAAAGAAAACATTATTGTACCAAAGTCATGTGCTGAACAATTATTAGAAGTAAAGGGCAGAGCTAAAAAAGGGTTTATCGAGTAAACAAGTTTAAAAACCCAAATTGGTCGATATTTATGTGTTCAACTTATTGTTAAGATCCTCTGTTACCAATCCAAAGCCCAAACCAAACGGTGAGTCAGGGAGTATGGGTATGGGTATTAATATTTACAGTAGTTATCAATGTGGAGTGAGTCTTTTAGTTTACACAATGCTATCAACACAAGTATGAATACAACATCTATTTCTGACTTTAAAAAAAATAAAATGAATGACCTTTTCTTGAATAAAACAAGGGGGCAAATAATGATCCTTGTTGGACACTTCTAATTCACTCACAAGGATTTTTTTTTTTTAGCCAAACAATGATCTGTACTGTTTTATCGCCGAAGATATGATTTAACAGTAATAAGCAGAAAGATTTTCAGAAAAATTTTTTTAAAGGCTACATGTCCTGTTGTGTTCAACTGTTTCCATCATGTCTTGGGTTTCTTTTGAATAAGGATATTATTTTAGTTGATTAAAAAAAAAAAGAAAAAAATAATAATCTCTGTAGTGGATCAGATGCAGCTCCTTTCCCTCTCCTTTGGAAACACTCAGATCTGAGGGGGCAGGGAGGCTATGGGAGACTATGATAACGAGCTCTGCACTGACGCCCTAACAATGTCTGATTGGAGGAGGGAGGACAGGGGTACAGGCCAAGGAGTGGACTTTCAAAACAGTCATGGCGTCTGGCTTTTGTGACTGCCGTAGGCGAAGGCTGTATAGCTATTACATAACAAACTCCAGTAAGTCATAAAACAGAGCATTTTAAGGGACATTTTCTTTTAAGGGGTGCAGAGCATTTCCCCAAGCACTGACAGTTAAGGAATAGCTTTCATGTTCTTCTGCTCTCCAAGCCCCTTCTAACAGCATTAAAAGCAATTTACCAGTAGTCTCAGCTTGTTCTCCTTAAAGACACAGTGCTGCTGGGAGCCCTTTCAACCACTTCATTGACTATTGTTAAGTACCTGACCCAACCCATCTTCAAGAACATTGAAATATTCCTTTAAACAAACTACCATACTATCATCAGCTGTATCTACATAATGTGAAAAAGAGATATGCAAATATTTATGAGGAGGGGGGATTACAAATCTCGAACATCATTACAGATTGTGTCATATGACAAAGAATAACATATTACACCGAGGAAGAATTTGTGTTCAGACACTTGTCTTACAGAATGATTTGAACTGTTTATCTTTAGAGAGGGTCACTTTATCATTTATTTGTGGGAAAAGTCTCTGTCTGCTTACTTTGTATTCAGAAAAAAAATGATATAGAAGTGAATTCCTGTTTTTACTTGTCCTGTCTTACAAATGGTTCATTAAGCTTGTCTGACCATTGTTTATTATGGTGAGATGTTTTAATATTTATGATCACTGAGTCTGTATTTAGTCATTGTTCATCTTTAAACAATGTTTCAACTGTGCTTGACAACTGAAGTTCTCTTTCTAGTGAATTTTATGATCTTCTAATTTGTCCATCAATTTGATTTCTAATTTCTACTTGAAAGATGGTTTGTCATCCTCAATTACTGTGTGTTGATCTGCACACACTGAGCTCTTCTTCCCTACGTAAGCTTTGTGCTGGTGTGAATTTAAATAAGACATTTTAAGGTGATTCATGAATTTAATCCCGCCCTCTCTCTCGCTCTCTCTCTCGCTCTCTGTTTCTAACTCTCCAGCCTCTGTGAAGTCTAAATGGTGACATCTACAGGTCATTTATAGTCATTACAATATGTCAGCATTAGCTGTCCCAAAACATTTCTCATCAAGCAATGATAAATATGACATGAAATCTACACTCAATTGTATAATTAGAATTGTGTTATTACTGGGAGAACTTCGCTTTATGAACAGAATGTGCTTTAGTTTTTACACTTTTACCATGTTGTCTAAACAAAAAACAGTACACTCTGTTTCATTACAAATACTTGTGTAGTTTAATAGATGTATGATGTAAAGTATGCTGTTAGAAACACTGCAGTGCTCCTGTAAGATCATTCTGAGCAACAGGGCAGACAGTAAAATTACAGTGTTTAATCTTCAGCTTGAACACACCCAGTCACATGCAGGTGTGACTTGTATCTCTCTCAGGGGTATGATTACATGGTCCATGAGATATGCTGCTCACTGAGTCATGAGTCATGTTCAATTCAAGATATAAAAAAATAAACAACAGTTTATTTTGAGGAAAAGTAATCAAACATGAGCAAACTGAGCTTAATCTGGTAAGGTTTCATCCTGAAGCTGCTCAGTCCTGGGAGTCACAAAGGTAACTAAAAGTTAGGGGCATTTCATAAGAGCAAATTGTTAGGAAATATATTGTAGCCATCCTAAATCCACCCAGTATAAAGGTCATGGTAAATGTACTGTTCTTGGGTGTTGCTGTGAGGGGAAAGGTTGGACTGACTCCACAGGATCACGTTGGAGGAGGCATCTCCTTTGAGCCTAAGATATAAGTAGCCTACTGAGTTAGTGTTCTCTAAATTACACAAGGGCTGGTAAAGGTAAAACAAATATAATAAAGCTTAGATTCTTACCTCTTTTGTAACTTGGAAGATAAAACAATTTGTTTTAGAGCCCTTGCAATGATTTACATTCAATAATTGTGCACACATAATAAAGCTTAAGTTAATGTTACTGTTTAAAGTGGGTCGGTAATTTTGGAAAACTAGCATGAATCTGAATGTAGCATCTCCTCAGGACTCCTCCATAGGCATCACTCACACCCCCCTTCACTGGTTTCATCCAACTCAAATCCTTCACCTCACAGCCCGCCTCTGTCACTTCAGGTGTGCCCCAGGGCTCTGTCCTGGGGCCCCTCCTCTTCATTATCTATCTCCTCCCACTAGGCAACATTTTCCGTAGATTTGGCATCCATTTTCACTGCTTTGTGGATGACACCCAGCTCTATCTGTCCAGTAAACCCGACGCCTCTCTCCCACCCTCCTCCCTCACCCACTGCCTCTCAGAAATTAAATCCTGGTTCATCTCCAATTTCCTTTAACTTAACAGTGATAAAACAGAACACCTCCTCATTGGTACCAAATCCACCTTATCAAAAGCTGACAGTTTCTCCCTCACCATAGACAGCTCCACAGTGTCCCCCTCCCCTCAGGTCAGGAGTCTGGGTGTCATCCTCGACAGCTCACTTTCTTTCCACTCTAACATCAATAACATCCCTGGTCGGCATATTTCCACCTACGAAACATCAATCGTCTCCGCCCCTCCCTCACCCCTCACACCACTGCCTTTCTGGTCCACAGCCTTGTCACCTCACGAATCAACTACTGCAATTCACTCGTCTTGGGTGCCCCTCACAAATCCCTCCATAGGCTCCAACTGGTCCAAAATTCTGCAGCCTGCATCATCACCAGAGCCCCCTCCTTTCGCACATCACCCCCGTCCTCCAGCAGCTTCACTGGCTCTCGGTCAAATTCAGAATCCACTTCAAAATCCTCCTATATGCATTTAAGGCCATTCACAACCTCGCCCCTCCCTACCTGTCTGATCTCCTCCGTATTGTCGCCCCCTCTTGCTCCCTCAGGTCTTCCTCCTCCTCCACCTCTCCGTGCACTCCACCCGTCTCAGCACCATGCTCTGCTCCCAACCTCTGGAACTCACTCCCACTGGACCTCAGAAACCTGGACTCTCTACCTCACTTTAAATCTCAACTCAAAACCCATCTGTTGAAAATGGCATATTCTCCATAACTTCTTTGTTCTATTTTAACTTTATGTCACTCTTTTCTGTTGTTTTGTTTATTTTAATTGTGTTTTTAATTACTCTGTAAAGTGTCCTTGAGTGTTCAGAAAAGTGCTTTTAAATAAAATGTATTATTATTATTATTATTATTATTATTATTATTAGCAAGAGGAGCAGTAATTGGGATATAGGTAGTTTCTCTGCCATTCTCCACATAGCTGTCAAGTCTCCCGTTTTGACCGGGACAACATTCCTCTGCCTCTCCAAACTGAGCTCTATCACTAGCTGAATGGGGCGGTGATGCACCAAAATGATGGATGCCAACTGCCGTAAAACCAAAGAAGAAGAAAAAGCCTTGCGAGTACTGCCACCTGCAGTAGCCTGGGAGGCAGTTGTCATGAGATTAGAGCCAACAGCAGCAACAAACCAAGGAAAACAAAGTGTTTCTTTTAAATTTCTCTTACACCTGTCTTAAAATGTAAGGGATACTGGAGCTTGGTTGGGGTTGTGGGATGACTCTCAGCGGGCTTCCCTTATTTCAAAGCCAAAACTTGACAGGTAAGCATTCTCCAGCGTACTTGGATCCCTCTCAGCTTGGCTACACGCATTGAATCAGAGTCAGTACACGCCGGCAAAATGTATGCGTGGAAGGTGGGCAGAACGGCAGTTCGGGATTTGGTTGGTTTAATAAATTCTGTCCGAATCGCTGTGATTGGTTGGTGTTTTCTCTGTTTTACCCCTGCTGTAGACAGTGGCTATTTTTCGCTTTCTTTTAAGAACACATCATGCATTGATTGCCATCGGGACATAACGATCATTTTACCCAGTAGAACAAAAAGTGTATTTAAATCAAATTACCAACCCTAGCCTTAATATACACTGTCTGGCCAGAAAAAAAGTCGCCACCTGGATTTAACTAAGCAAATAGGTATGAGCTAACCTTGCAGAGCAGATGGACCTGCCTGATTCATTGTATGAAGTCCTGCAGGACCAATATTTCTGTGGTGGATTTATGGAACTGTCCGTCTGCCATGTCAGATTAGGTACGAGCCTCCTATTGGATAATTACTGCATGGGCGATTATCTTTCAACTGGCAACAAGTTATTTAACCCAAGCTGTTGCAATGAGTAGGTTCTCATTTCTTAAACAACCATGTCAAAAGACACATCCTGTGGTTGTGGAAAAGATGTAAGTCAGTTTAACCCTCCTATTATCTTTGGGGTCAATTTGACCACATTCAATGTTTATCATTCAAAAAATAATAGTTGACTTTTTTGTTTTTGCTTCATATTTCGTGACTTTTCCTAATTTGATGGGGACAACTGATTAAGCATAAAATTATCATAATGATATTTTTCAATGTGCTGAATACATACTTGCACACATTGGTGCTCCGCTGGGGTCAATTTGACCCCAAGCTGTTCTAACTGTGTAAAATTAGTCTTTCCAGCTATCAAGTCATCATTAGAGCTCTTCATAACATCATGGACTGAAAATATTGTACTTGGATGACAAATTTAGAAGGGAAGTGTGTGTATGCAGACAGTGGGAAAGACCTGGATGTAGCTGACTTGAAGCTTATATTGGCTTGCTTATTTTGGCAGGAGTTAACAAATCAGAAGGTGAAGCAACAGCAAGCCTTTGGAACACTGAGACTGATAGGGCATAACCAGCCGCCATGCCTCTGAAGACATTTCAAGTTTTGGAATAATAAAAGGGTGGGTGGGGGTAAGTGGTGAGTGAGACTTTATAGTGATGAAACACAAATGCTTCACAAAAAAAGGAGAAAAAAAATAAGTACATAAATATGTTTATGAGAAGAAAGAGGGCACCAGTATCAATGAATATCATTCTTTCAAGATTTGGATGAAAGATATTCAGGATACACTTACTCTAAAACTGAAAGTTTGACCCGATGGTGGTGCTACAGGAAAGGTTATACACTGCCCGGCCAAAAAAATAGTCGCCACCAAAAAACAGGGTCACACACTCTAATATTTTATTGAATTGCCTTTAGCTTTGATTACAGCACAAATTTGCTGTGGCATTGTTTCAATAAGCTAATGCAATGTCACAAGATTTGTCACAGATCACAGCACTGCCCCCACAGGCTTGTACAGTAGGCACTAGGCATGATGGGTGCATCACTTCACCTGCCTCTCTTCTTACCCTGATGCTCCCATCACTCTGGAACAGGGTAAATCTGGACTCATCAGACCACATGACCTTCCTCCAGTCCTCCAGAGTCCAATCTTTATGCTCCCTAGCAAACTGAAGCCTTTTTTTCCAGTAAGCCATACTGTTTAGTGGTTTTCTTGAGGCTACACAGCTGTTCAGTCCCAATCCCTTGAGTTCCCTTCACATTGTGTGTGTGGAAATGCTCTTACTTTCACTATTAAACATACCCCTGAGTTCTACTGCTGTTTTTCTTCTATTTGATTTGGTCAAACGTTTAAGTGATCACCGATCACGATCATGCAGGATTTTTTTCAACCACATTTCTTTCTTGAAGACGATGCTTCCCCACTATCCTTCCAGTTTCTAATAATGCATTGGACAGTTCTTAACCCAAGTTTAGTAGTTTCTGCAATCTCCTTAGATGTTTTTTTTCTGCTTGATGCATGCCAATGATTTGACCCTTCTTAAACAGACTAACATCTTTTCCTCGACCACAGGATGTGTCTTTCCACATGGTTGTTTTAGAAATGAGAAGCTACTCATTGCATCAGCTGGGGTTAAATAAGTTGTTGCCTGCTGAAATATAATCACACGTGCAATAATTATCCAATAGGAGGCTCGTACCTATTTGCTTAGTTAAATCCAGGTGGCAACTTTTTTTTGGGGCCAGGCAGTGTATTATCATCAAAACCAATAGGGTTCATACTTTTGCAGTCATTAATGTTGTCAGTAAATTTGAGAAGATTTGTACGAAAAGTTTTCAAGATACATAAATTCTTATCTAAAAGTTTGGCCTGGTGATGGCGCTAGAAGACCGTTCAACTCACTGACAGGTTTCATTATTAAGGGGTTATTTATGTATTCAACAAATAAACAACGTGCCTGACACAAAAAATTGGTCAGCAATTTTATGTATGTTTATGTATTCTGGAGGCAAATATTCCTGGGGTCCGATTGACCCCGAGGATAAAATGTGTGAGTAATATTTAAGGATAATAGAGGGGTCAAATCATTGGCATGCATCATGCACAGAAAATATGCTGAATAACAGGACTATTCCATCAAAGGATTTTTTCTTCCCTAATGGCATGGGCATATTCCAAGATGACAATGCCAGGATTCATGGGGCTCAAATTGTGAAAGAGTGGTTCAGGGAGCGTGAGACACCCTTTTCTCACATGGATTGGCCACCACAGAGTCCAGACCTTAACCCCATTATAATAGACTCTAATAGATATATTAGAGTGTGTGACCTTTTTTTTGGTGGTGACTTTTTTTCTTGCCAGGCAGTGTATATGCAAACTTTACTGTTTCTTGCAGTATCATAGGGTTGACTTAGGCCACGATGGAAGAACCCCACAAGAGGCACCTTCTCACAGAAATCTTATGTTCCTGCTGATCCAAACTTTACAATAATGTGATTAATTGTAATAAAATTGTAATAAAGTCATACCAACATTAAACACTGGCTTTATGATTGGTTTTGTTTGCCAGCTGATAATTCCAGGACAATTTTTTTCTCCTTTTATGTTTGATTTTGTTTCTCTCTTAAACAGTAATTGTAAATGTAATTTCTAAGTTTTCTGTTGGTAATAAACTTTTGGTTCCAAAATGTGACTGACGTTTATGGATCATTTTCCCATCCATAATATCAAGTATCAAATCAGTGTCACCAGTATCATGTTAAACTTGGTATTTGTATTTCAGTAAACATTTTGATATTGTAACACTGGTGAATGGAGAACTTTGATTGGTTTAGATTTGACCCTGCTCTTTAAGCTCTGAGGGTCTATAACAAATATTACAATGTAAATATATCACAAAAAACATACTTGAATAAAACAACTACTCAAAACGTTATAAGTACTCAAAAATACCTATGATCTATCGGACAAAATGTTCGTTTTTACTATTGTTTCGTGTTTATTTTCTGCTTATGTGCCTGGTTGGATCACTGTGGAGGTAGAATGAGAAATATACATTGTAGAGAAAGAAAAAAAAGATCTGACAGAAATAACTGAACAACCCCAAAGCATACCCAAGTTAAAGTAAAACTACTGATTTGGCAAAAAGTCTATGTACACAAAGGTTAGTATAGTAACTTGGCTTGAGTAAATGTAGTTAGTTACTTTCCAGCTCTGGATGTTTGTTTGTATAAAAATAAATACACCTTTATTTTAAATTAGTCACTCCTATAAAAGTTGGAGCTCTCTCCCCCTCGGTCTCTTAAATCCCACTCTCTCGGTGTTAAATCCTCTTTGTTTGAGTCCATTAATGTGTAAAGTAGATTTCCGGACGGTCCATGAAAACACCATCTGCAAATACAGTTTCTCTGGCTGCGCTGCGGTCCCTTTAAGAACCTCCTGGGTGTGGAAAGGGGGCAGTTTTCACCGAGCCAGTCGGTTACGTTCAAATCGTGTTTGCGGTCACCTCGGTGTTCTTACTTTGGATTTTTAGATTGTTTGATGTATATTTTAGAAAAAGGATATACTTATCAACACAAATTCCGTAACCCCAAGAATTGTCCTTGACTCTACATACTGATTTTTCCCTCTGATGTAGGGTAAAGGAACCGAGTAAGACTCGGCCAAGTGTGAAATATTTTGGAATGGGACGCTTCCGCAAGGACTCAAGCCGCTGTTCTAATCACGACGCCGCAACGAGGAAAAAGTGTCAAAGAGGAGAAGGCTGCAATTAAGCAACTGTTTATACAGCCCGGCAGACGAGGGGAGAAGAGGAAGTGAATGTAAACTCAAGTTTTCTCGTTCTTCGGTTCTCTTTATTCGTGAGCAGGAGCTGTGCAGGCTCCCACGGACACCACGGTTTGTGCTCCTCCAGCCGGACAGATGAGAGGGCAGCGGCGGTAGAAACGAGCGTAGGCTGCGTGGCTCTCTAAAACAAACTCATTGTCTCACCAAAACAGACGTCCAGAAAATGGGGCATCCTCCTCTGGAGTTTAGTGACTGCTATCTGGACAGCCCAGGCTTCAGGGAGACTCTGAAGTGTTATGAAGTGGAGCTGGAGAGGACCAGCAAATTTCTCAAAGAGTTGATAAAAGATGGCAACAACGTGATTACTGCCATCAAGGGTAAGCACTCTTCATTCAGCATGACCCTCTTTTTTGAGGTCACTAACAGCTTTTTATGCAAATTGCGTGCAGCATGAGGCTTGACATGGGGTCAGTATCCGTGGGGCCTTTCAAAGGGCCTTTAGGATCACCGTGGGTGGCTGGGAAAGCATAATCAGGGAGGTGCAAGCGCTCCCAAAGGAGACAACCAAACAAGCGTCTTTTACAGGACAGATATGTGATGCAGATGTTCAGTATGACCAGCTCCCAAACAGCAACACAGCTGTCTACTCCTGCAGGATATTTATTTACCCATGCCTCTCTCCTCCTCCTCCTCTTCTCTCTGTGTGATGTTGGTCAGACTCCCTCTGCTGCTGGTTGTAGTTTGGGATCAGTCCATCAGATAGTATGGACCAGAGCCAGTGACAGTCTGGGACACAGGAGGAGTGGGTTGACCGTGGGAGCTGCAGTGTTAACTAAAATCAGATAAAATTAGAGCCAACAGTGCTTAAACACTTAACGTTATATCAATACTATTGTATGGAGTAGTTAGATGAAGTAGAAAAGTCTATGTGGGGTTACTTTTTGTTGTGTTTATAATAGTGTGTCTGTATTTTAATAAAGCTTTCTACTGAGTGCAAGTCAGAGCTTCTCATCTTTGGAGAGGTCCTCAACAAGTTACCTGATCATCCTGCCAAACAGTAACCTTGCAATACAGCTGGATTTCCCAGATTCCATGTCTGCCATCAGGCAGATCCATCTGGCAAAGTTTCAAGCTGGACTGTCCCTGTCAGAAAATTATCTGGCTTTTCACTGGTCTTTTGAGGACTAAGAGGCAGTATAGCTAAGGTGTGATAGCTGTTCTGACAAAAAGAAGTGTCTACAAAGCATCTAGTTGGCCTATATTAAATGCTTAGGGATGAGGCTCCATTGTATTTACATCCTCAGACATTCACATTAATTCTATGAGCCTGTGATATGTGTCAATTCATGCTGCAGCTCAGTGCGTGACCCCATATACCTAAAGGCAGAGACACTTGCCCCCCTCTCTCCAATATTACAAATCTGATACCTCTGGAGACAGAGCAAAGAGGGGAGTCAACTAACAATGGAGGCAAAGTGTTACAGGGCTGTAAATATTATGGCTTGAAAAAGCAGCATGAATGGGGCTTCTGTTAACAGACTGATGCTCTTTAAACAGCTCGTGTGTTGCGTGTTTATGATATCTGTGTGTCAGTAAAGACAATAAACTCCTCATATAGGTCAAGGCTATGTGTGTTTAAGTTTTACTCACTGATGTATTTTAGATTGTTGTTTAGGTCTGTACAGTAATGCAGTGAGTAGCACTATCTAACAGCTAGAAAGTTTCAAACCCAAAGTTGTCTGTAGGTGTGTGTGTTAGTGGGCCTGGTTGTCTTTCTCTATATGTCAGATCTGTGATTCACTGGTGATAAGTCCAGGGTGTACCCTACATCTCCTCAAGTAACAGCTAGGACATGGCTCCAGCCCTCCTCTATCCTTAAAGTGATAAGTGGTATAGATAATGGATAGTTGGATGGATGTGTATTGTTTTGTCATTAGTCTGAGCTGTTGTTAATAAACAGATCAGTTTTTCCAAACATTAAAATGAATAAGTAAATATGTTTGTGTTTTTGTGTTGCACTTCCTATCACCTCATTATACAACAAGGCTTCTCTCAGCACCACCAGTGAAAACTATCTTCCAGTGTCCCTGACTGCACACATTTTGGTCACTGTAATTTGTATGTTTGGTTTGATGGAACAAGATTTACTTCTGCAGTCCCTATCAGCAGTGGCAGGCTTTGACCTCAGAAACAGACCCAGCCATTGAAGGTGCTGCAGAGTGGTCTCTGTATATTCAGCTCAGATAATAGCATGAAGTCACGAGTCAGAGCTGCACCAACACATATCAGGGCTGGGAAATATACAGAGTTTTCAAGATATAGTAATATGTATTCTTCAGTATCAAATGCATATAAGTCTAATTCTCCATAAAGATTGTTTACTGGAAGAACTACTGAGAGTAATGAGCCTATTCACCACAAGAAAATCTGTTAAATCTGAATGAATGGGAATTATCATTTTATGTTGTTCTGATATACTTTATTTTGCTTTATTGATCAGTATTCCTATTGTAAGTAATAATAATATGATGTGGGTACTGTTTAATACAGTGGCTGCAAAAATAGAGGTACTGGAAACCCAGTATTGGATCATTTCTTGTTTTTAATCATCAGGAACTTACAGCAGATCGCACAAATCTGTTGGCCGTTGCTCCTCACCAGCCCTGTCATTTTTTTCCAGATATTGCCAGCCTGTTTGTGCATTCTTTATGGTAAAAGTGTGACTTAAGACCATGCAGATTATGCATTTTGTTAAACATAAATAATTAAAATAATGAAACACATGGTACTGACAAAATATTTCAAGATGCTACATTTTTATTAGTGGATTTTCACAGTTCTAACGATCTATAGGAATTTATGTTCCATTTCAGATAATTACAGACTTTCAAAACAAGCTTAATATTTGTTTTGTAGGACTTGTATTTATCACTATTCCTATTGCTGTGGAATAAAACAGGTGTCATTATAATTTAATTTTGTAATTTCTATCTCAGTTCTTACGCACATTCATAAAAAAATGAACTTCAATCCATAACCAGTGGTCGAGACTCACTGTAAGACCTACCTTTTTACCTATCTTAAGCATTAAAATTGCATTTTTTTGCAGTAAAAGGCCATACAAATGCTCTTGCACTGCAGGAACACAAAATAACTGTGTCAAATGCAAAGGGGATTTAAAGAGGAATGTGCAGTGTGCTGGTATTAAAGATGTCAGCCAAGTCCCTCAGGCTAAATAGTCTATGGTATTGTTTAGATTATAAAACATAGACTACAAAGTTGCTGTATACCGCCCAACAGTTGATCTTTTGTCTTCTGTCCTTACCATAAATAAAAAAAAAAAGGGTAAAAAAATCAAGTCATTAGAGCAGGAGTAGCCAACAGGGTGCCCGCGAGCATCTGGTAGCCCGCAGGTACCCTTTGAGGTGCCGTTAACACCATAGAGCTTGAAATAGACAGTCATTTTTTAAATTCAACATGTTTTGCAAACAAATCATGCTTACATCAGTACAAAAAACAACAAAAGTAATGTGTGTCACATTTTAAAACTGTCTATATTCTATTCAACTTTTACCTGCAAGGGGTCAAAGTTTTTTTTTCGTGCTGTGCTGACCCCACGTCTCTTGCACCACTGGTGGAAGCTAGAGCCCTTCAGACTGTTGTACATATCAGTTAAGTTTAGCAGATAAATTATTAAAGATGTATTTAAGTAAAATATTCTCATATCAATTATTAATCAATTATAAGAATTATTGAGAAAAATCATTCAAAGTAAAAGGTAAACATACAGCTCATATGTAGCCTGTTATATGCATAGTAAATATTTTAAGGTAAACTATGAAATGTAAACTATTTAGAAACATTAAATTAGATAAGTAGCCCCCATAATACTCATCACCTCTTTGTTTGCTCTCTGGTTCAGAGGTTGGTGACCCCTGCATTATAGTAATGTTGAATGTAAGAACTACTGCGTAAAAAATAGTTGTATACGTAGGGCAGTCAGCTTAAATGCACCACTGTCTCTTTTCACACAGGTTATTCCCTGGCTGTACAGAAGTTTTCCCAGACTCTTGGAGATTTCCAGTTTGACGTCATTGGTGACTCCCTGACTGATGATGAGATTAACATCGGTAAGAAAACACATAGAAGTGTAATTCTTGATGAATATTTGAGTCAAGATAATGTGCTGACAACCCTGCAGAACATTTAATGCCCTATTTCAGATTATTTGGCTGTTTACTCCATAGATAAATAACATGATTTATGTTAGACTAAGACTTCTTTAACTTGATCCCAGTGGAAAGAAATGTTTTGGCAGCTACTCTACAATTCCTCTGAACCTTGAATGCTTGAAATCTGGAAATAAAGATGTTAGGAAAAGCACATACTTGTGGTGCATTTTTAATCACTCACCATCAGGTGACAGAACAGCTTGAATATAACCTAACATTAAGCTGAGTCTTGAGGAGAGTAAATAGAGACAAAAATGTCCCCCAGAAAGAGGCCAAAGATATTTATCAGACAAAGTTTTCCAGAGGCTAAGATGAGGATGTGTAATTTTGCTGTCCTATAATCCGAAATAGGTCTTTTTTTCTGGTTCGAAGTCATTTTTGTTCCAAAGTCACCTATTAGCCACTTCAGCAGAATTTAATATGTGGTTTCTTATTGTCATAAATTTCTATGAAGATGGAGAATGTTTTGTTGTTGACAACTGTCAAGAGGAGTTGGCTTTGAGCTCATCATTGTTGTCAGTAAAAGAAAAGTATTGGTAACGAAAACAGGGACAGACACCAATAGTTAAAATAACAATTCAGCTGAGTGCTAGTTCTGATGCCACCATTTTTCTTTTACACAAGTTGGTGGTAACCGGCAGCATTTTCTCTCATTTGACCACAAAAATAGACCAGAGTTTGTCCAACTGATGACTAATAATGTGTTTGCACCAAATGCCTCCAGCAAGAAGGTTGTGTTTTTGCTGGCATTTGTTAGTTTTTTTGGTTGTTAGCAGGATAACACAAGACGTTATGAGTGTAATTTAATGAAGATATGGATCAAGGAATTTTTCGAAAGACTTTAACATGGCGCAATACGGCAGTTTTTCACATTTTTGCTAATAACTCTATAACTTGTGGATTTTGGTGGCATTTTCAGGGAATGTTGGTCATGGCAGGAGGGAGAAGTCATTATAATCTGGTAATGATATTAACCGATGTGGATCCAGAAATTCCTTAAAGGATATAGTAACATTGTGAAATAGTGCAGTATTCCGCATTTTCCGCATTAACTCAAACTTTTTTAAGGATTTGGATGACATTTACAGGGACTGTTGGGCATGGCACAAAGAAGAAGCGATTCCATGGTGGGGATGATCCGAGTATGGATGTGGATCTAGGAATAAAGGACAGTTTTCCACATTTTTGACATTATCTGAGCTCTGTGCACTTGGGGCACTTGTAGTTGATACTGTTTAAGTAAGGGTAGTGTTGCCTCTGGAAAGCAAGATAGACTTGAGTTGACTATATCAAACTGTAACTGTACAGAGCCAAACTAGACTGCTCAGTGGAAACACATCATTACTCTGCCTTTATTAAATCTAATTTTTGAATGAGTAGTAAGGTGAAATAGAGGCCAGAATTAATCTCATGCAATGCAGCAGATTTACGTTACAATTCAACGTTAATGCAGCATCATGTAAGAGTTTGGTTTTGTGACTCTCTAGTGCCCACTGAAGGCCTCTCGTGTGTAACTGCACTGTGCTGCTTATCTTCATAATGAAAGCTCTATATTTAATACAAATTGTGCTTTTTTTCCTGTATTAAATTCAATTCAATAAGGTAGTTGGTATGAAAGAACAATGCAGTCAAAGCATCATAAAGTGATATACATAAAATACATATATGCATAGCAATTGAAGTTATTCATCGAATCAAAATTAATAATGATAACAGAAATTATTTAAAATTTCATAACTTTCAGTTATCAAAATGGTGTGAAACAAAACTAACTAAATAATAGAACTGAAAAAGCTTATCAGAGAGGAACATATGAGTGTATGTGGTTGTGTGTTAATGTTTAGGGCCTTTAGTGTGCAAGAGCATATCACCACCCAAATCGAAACACTTCCTCATTGTGCTGTGACCAACATCTCCTGAAAATGTAATGAAAATCCAAAACCCGTCGTTATCTCATTGGGCTATTAGTGAAAAATTTAGAAAATTGCCCAACTTGTACCAGTGAGGAACCCTTTGTGAAGTTTCTGGATCTGCCTCCAAATCAATCCATCCAATTCCCTTAAATCCCCACCAAATCTAACAAGTTCTTCCTTCTACCATGACCAACATTTTCTAAAAATCTCATCAAAATCCAGTCATAACTTTTTGAGTTATCCTGTAAACCATTTAACAGACAAACAATGGGCAGCAAGAAACATAACGTCCTTGGTGCAGGTATTAATAATCTCAATTTGTGCAGCACCGGTGAAATCTAGTAAAACAAAGTACTGGGCAAAACATTAAATTCTATAAATAAAAACACAAAAAAGAAAAAAACATTGTTTATGAAGACATTCCCAATAAAATAATCCCAAATGCATAACTACTTCAATAGAAAAGGAGCTGCATCAAACAACGATTAGATTAGTGGTTAAATAAATCCAACAAATTTAATTCAATAAGGCATCATGAAAAAATCATATAGTACATGTCCAAATGTAAGCTGCTAGTACTGTCTGCATCATGAACTCTATTCTGGAGATGTATTTCTGTTATTCACAATTCCCTATTGTGTTTCTTCCATCAGACCATCAAGATAAAAAAGTGCAAAGTCTTTATTAACTCTATCCATCATCTTTGTGTTTCCTCCCTCAGCTCAGTCTTTTCAGGAGTTTGCCGGACTCCTGCAGGAAGTGGAGCATGACAGGATGATGCTTGTGAGTTATCAACATCCTCCACGCTGATTCTGCATCCTATTCCCTCACTTAGCTTCTGTCAGAAAACAAATTAACACATCCTGCTCTGCAGATAAGACTCATTTAGGAGGAAACTATTGGCACACTCAGTTGCAGATAGAATTACTCCTAGTTTTTGTCTTGGCATTAACGCCTTGTTTTTGTGTGATGGATATTCAATCTGGACCTGGTAATTGAGATCCAAAGATAATCAAACACCCCTCATGTTGTGTGTGTATGCTTTTGTATGTCAAAGGGACTTTTGGGTTTGTCTTTACTTTCAGTTCCCCTTTTGATTCTCTTGTTCCTTATTTGTTAGTTGTTCTAAATTTCCTGCGTGTCACTTCATTTTCCGGCCATATAAATCACTTCTGCTTGTGACAATATGCTCCGTACAAGTCTGAATAGAAGTTGATTTTCTTTTTGTTGTTATTATTTTTATCAACTTCCTCATTTCACATTTATAAGTAACAATGTTGAGTTGGGGTACCATTTCCTTTAGAGTACCATTGCACATTACAAGATAACTGCCAAAAGACATGCAATATCTGCATTACAAAATGAAGCCACCTATTCTTCATGTGAGTTATGAGGACAGCACATAGCTTCCTGCCTTTGAATGTGCCAACTTAGTCTGTTATTGTATCACCCAGTGTGTGGCCCTTCACTTTAACTCTGCAGTCTAATTACTGGAACAAGAGACGTGTAACCTTTACCACTCGTTAAAACACTCACCGTCTGATTGAGAACTGGTGAAAACATACAGTGAAACACACAGCAGTGTCAATAAAAACAGAATAACTCAGGCTTCTGCACTGACATTAAGTGATGATGTTGTTCTTGCCCTTCTTGTCAAAAATTCAACTTAATGGGGATATTTTAACAGTGTGTTTACCTTCCTTTCTGACACTTTGCTAGCTAAATTAGCTTGTCAGCAGAACATTTACACATCTTTGATTATTTTCCACTGGAATTTAACAACAATAGGCAGAGAGAAATATAAAAAGTAGCAAGTGGCAGGGAAATTTTATGTTTTTATGCTAAAAAAGCAAGAGGGGAATGGAAATTTTCTTCCTGTAAAGCATTACTTCTATGAGGGAAAAAAACCCAAACAAAACATTTATAACTTAATTACTAACAAATAATAAATATTGTAAGACCAAAAAAAAAAAAAAAAAGCTTAGATTAAATGACTTTATGAAAAAGTAAGTAATAACTAATGAAAAGAACTCTCAGCATATTATTAGAAAAAAAATTAAAATGTTTGACTTTTCTCCAAAATATCTAATTACATTATGAATAATTACAAATGATAAATGGGGTGGCAGAATGGCGGGGTCGTCTTTCATCATGGTCCGGCTGGGGGTCCATTTACAGTGTGTCTTCCTGTGCTCTCTGCCATCCTTTCCATGTTAATCCACTGTCTCTCCACTAAGAGAGACAGACAAAGCCAAAAATATCATAAATTAATAAATAAGTAAATGATTAATGGCTCTTATTCAAAATAAGTAAAAACTGTACTGCCATGAAAAATAGCATATGAATAAAAACATGTATCCCTTGAATGTTAAAATGGTTTGTCTGTTTTTTTTTAAATAACAATTTAGGATTTATTAAAGATTATAGATAACATGTACCTAGTCTGAAAAAGTCACAACTATAATGCAACTTAAAATGTAAAACTAATGAGGTATGGCTTTTATGAAAAAAAAAAAAGTTTTATGAAAAATTAATAACATAACTTTAATTATTAAGTAACTGATGTGTGACTTTTTGAAAGAAATAACTGCTAACATAAGACTGTTATGAAAATAACAAATTACTCATATATATTTTTTTGAATCAAAAAACAAAACAAATTAAAACAACAGCCAAACAAATAGTGCACTTCTTATGTGAAAATAATTGACTGACAAAGTATGGATCCAATGAAGAAATAACTAATATTAAATTATATATAAAATAAAGCCTGGTTTAAATCAAAGTGTCCTCGAAATAAATATTCATGCCTTATAACCTCCAAGCTTGATTACTGCGACTTGTTGTACACTGGTCCTGATAAATTCTCTAAATCCTGTCTGCAGCTTAGGCACATTGCTGCTGCACGCCTCCTCACAAGGACAAGAAATCTTGACCATACAACACCAGTTTAAGCATTTCTCCATTGACTTCCTATACATTTTAGGATTCATTTTAACATTTTTAAAGTTTAAAAAAAAAGATCAGGGCTGTCCTACCAAGTTGATCTGTTTCACCACTTACACACCAGCTTGATCTGTGAGGTCATACAACCAACCACTTTTGGCAGTGCCGAGATCTAATGGAGACTCTGCGGTGGCTGCTCCCTGGAGCTCATCCCCTCTCAGTATAAGATCTGCGCAGTCCCTCATTACACTAAAGCCACTGCTAAAGACCTATTCCTTCTTAAGTGCCTTCAATTCTAACAAACCCAAGCCTTCTGTTTTATTGTATTCAACATCTTTTAGATTGTTATTATTATCATGTTGGATTTTGTAGTTTTAGTTTTATGTTGTTTGCCCCCAGCTTTTGTGCTTTCTTTTCCCATTTGGCCATTTTAGTTTGTTTGTTTTATGGTTGTTCTCATTGCTGTTTCCTATCTTGTCTGTCTCTTTGTGGTTATACAGCACTTCGGTCAACATATGTTCTTTTTTAATGTGCTATATAAATACATTTTGATTTGATCTGACTATGTGACTACCATGAAAAAAATCATGAATTTTTGAGATATTTGCTGAAATAACTCATCATGTCATAAATTTATGGGAAAACCAATGATAAAAAGATTTACATTAAAAAAACAACAACTTTGAATCATTTCAGTAGAAAAATCACTCAAAATGCTTGCTTTTCATGAAAAAGTAATCAATTATTGTTTACTTTCGTGAAGAAAAACACTAAAAACATTTAAAAACTGTTTAAATAATAATGTATCAACTGAATTGGAAACCAATGTATTAGGTCCCTTTAACACTAAAAGTAATCAGAGTGCTCTCAATAGATTGTCTAACGTCCCTTTACACAGGGGAATAATACAAGGGAACTAACAAGGAACATTTAGGGTAAAGTCCTGTTAAAAAACAACTGTTAGTGTTCACGTATGCAGCACACTCAGGACATTTTAGAAAGTTTATTTTGTTGTTTTTTTTTGTGAATGTGCTTTTGTTTCTGTTGTTGTTTTATTACTTTCAACACTGATAAGTATGGGCTCCTCTTCATATTTGGTATTTTACAGTGGCGGATAAAGTGGGACACAATCTAATCTTCTTTGTTTTATCGTCTCAGCTTACACTTGAACAATCCAGTCATGTCATTAAGAGTAGCTTTTCTTGTTCGACTGGGTTTACTGGATACTGATCTAATTTTAAAACTTGAGGTCATCTCCTGAGCCGTGGTTGTCGTGGTGCATAGGAACAGTATTTATGATGTTAAAGATGCCTGATTTTCAGATTTTGGACAGATGATTTAATTTGCCAACTAACTTTGTGTGAAAGCATTTAACACTTATGTGCAGCTCAATTTTTATGTTTGTTCTCTCATGAGTGCCCTTTTGTTGCTCCTGCTTCATGTTTGTGTGTGCAGGTTCAGAACGCCTCCGATCTGCTCATCAAGCCTTTGGAGAAGTTCAGAAAAGAGCAACTAGGAGTTACAAAAGTGAGTTTTTAAACTACTCTTCATATTTTGATTTTATTTTTACAGGTTGCCTTGCAGTGGAGTTTTATTCCTGATGGAGCAACACAAGCAGAACACAGCCACACGCAAACAGGATACACAGTGCACCTCCTGAGTTCAACATAAGTTTACATAAGTACTAAAAACAATGAAGGTTAAATACGACCCTTTCCTGCAAAGAGAAGTGGTCACATCTTGCTTTAGCGCCTGTTAATTGTGTACCGTGTGCTTTTTCATATGGAGAATGACCATGTTAGGTGTTTGACACCACTTCCCCAAATCTATTATTACTGTATATCACCTCAGTCATTCAGTGCATCTGTGTTCTCCTGTGGACATGCTTTGCTAATCAAGGTTTATTTTCATCAGCGTGTTTATGAACTGGCTGCTTCTGTAAATCCCACTCCTCTGAAATGACATCGTATCTGCAAAATAGTTGAAATACTCTGCTGTACAGATTCTAAAAACCAGGGAAACAATTTGTATTTGAGGAATGCTCTGAAGTTGACCTTTAGCCAGTGTCAGAGCTTCTGTGGTAGTTTTTTTACTGGTTATTAAACAAGATAAGAATAATATTTGTGCCTCCTATGATCAACCAAAGCAAAGAAAACTTATCAGCTGCTACATTTACTGTGGGTGTGTTCATTTGTTGTTATTAACACCTGAAACAGTTCCTGGGGGGCATGTGTCAGTCTGCAGCAGAAACAAAATCTGTCTGCGGGTAGAGCAATCAAGTTTTCTTATTAATTTTACATTTTGTTATTGAAAGAGAACAAGAGAATAATCTTTGTTAAAAAATAAACTCTGTGCTCATCGAAACCAGAAGAAATCAGAAAAGAGAAAATTTGATCTTTTTGCAAAGCGAGGTGCCAAAATCTACACAGGCTAAACGTTTTTCTCCATAGAACTTTAAAAACTGTATGAATTAACCTCATCCTGGTTAAGAGATGCTGTTCTTATAAACCTTTCCCTTAAAGGTTACATGTCCTGTAAAATCAATGTTCTTGGCCTTTAGTGCTGTCAGAAGGGACTTAAGGGTCAAGAACATGACACTCTTCACTAAACTCAGTTAACAGAGAAATGCGCTTTGCCTCTTTAAAAAAGAAAAAAGCCCTGTAAAATGCCCAGTTTTTTACTTCCTGGGGTTTATGATGTGATAGCTTCACAGTCCCCACTTACATGTGTGTTTTCTGCTTGTTGCAGACAGACGCCGTGATGGTGTTGTATGTCGACTCTGTGGCCTGTAATCCCCCCCCACCAGAAATCTTTTGAGCAGCCAACCAGTGCAGATCGCATTTTCATAGCCTCCCGTAGTCTCCCTGCCCCTCAGATCCAGGTGTTTCCAAAGGAGAGGAAAACAGAGCTGCATCTGATCCTCTACGGAAGCAATTTTTTCCCCCATTTTTTAATTAACCTAAATCAAATCCTTGTTTAATAGACACCCAAGACATAATGTAAAGGGTCAAACACACCAGGACATGTGACTTTTAAGAAAGTAAAGTAATTGTAAAAACAAGGCCTCATAAAAGTCTCCAAAAACTAGCAACAATAGTAACAACTATGGAAGTGTTACGACAAGGTCACATTTGCTTTTTTTTTTACCAATACATGTGCCCATGACATGTCTGCAAACTTCCCCCAGCACCAGGAAAATCCTTCCTCTCCCTGTGTTGTTTGTTCCCCCTTTCCAGCAGATTGTTTGAAAATGTTCCCCTAATGATGCCATCGGGAGACATGTAACCTAACCAAGATGGGAGACACTCCCTGAGCCAGGTGTTTGTTCAGCAGAACAACTGCTCCAGTGAGAGAAACATGTTTAGCACGTTTGTGTGGCCATAGGAAACATCCTGAAGATTTTTTTCTTTTTCAAGAAGAGTGGGTTGGCTGGATTTCAGTGGTTCAGCAGCTTCTTAATAACTTAGTGTCACTTATAGTCACCACTCAGTTCTGACAGACTCAAGTGGAAGTGTGTACTATTTTTCTAAATACAAAACAAAAAATAATGTTAATACTCTATTTGCTCTTCTTTTTCTACTCCCTTCAAGTATCTGTGACTCCCTAGCTCCCCCTGGTGAACCATTTGAGGAGTTGGAACCCCACTTTGAAAAACAGGGATCACATAATACCAAAATAACAGCCGTCTATGCTGACCGTTGCCACTTCAACCCCCCATCATAAAAATCACCATTAGGAAAGAAGTGCTTCCTGGACTCTACATTTTGTTTTTTAATGTGTTTTTTCCAAGGAATGCGAGTAATCATAAAAATTAAGTCGGATAAAAACAAACAAAAACAATGCACTCTCTTTTGAAAATGAAAATATGAAAATGAAATGCCTTTATTTTCACAGTTTTTTGACACATTTCTGCATCAACACTTTAAGAGGGAGTCAAACCTCTTGACTTCCTTTGACAACAAAATGCATTGATGTATTTTTAAGGTCCACAACTCACAACAGTACCATTGAGTTTATCCTTTTTAATGCAAAAATAACATGCTTATATGATTTCTGAGTAACTTGAACTATTTACATCAACCTGGATGTCAGTTTGAGCAAGTTCACATTCTTAATAGATTTACTTCAAGGTCATATCATGATTTTATGTGTCTTACAAGGTCGGGATACTTAAACAAACTTCATGTAATTCTTGCATGATCGTGCCTCTGGTGTTTCTGTTCTGCAGGAAAAGAAAAAGAAGTTTGAGAAAGACAGTGAGAAATATTACTCGCAGGTGGACAAACACCTGAACCTGTCGTCTAAGAAAAAAGAGAGTCAGCTACAAGAGGTGAAGTACAACACATTTTCCTCAGCAGGTTGATGAAATATCAACAAAGACAAACAGAATTTGATTTATTGTGAGTAGTATTTATTTTCAGGCTGATGAAGTCCTGGACAGAGAGCGGTTTAACTTCTATGAGTCGTCAGTGGAGTATGTGTATCAGATCCATCAAGTGCAGGACAGAAAGAAATTTGATGTGGTGGAGCCGGTGAGTTCTGTCTGAGGTCATTCTTTCTTCCTGTGTGCAACTACAAACCTGCAACATCACACATCAAACCGAAAGCTTGCAGTTGTCCTTCTGTTCATTTTTGCTCTGTGACCTTCTTTATTTTAGCTTTGATATAATTATGTTTCCCTCTTTGGTTGGACAGGTGCTGGCTTTTCTTCACAGCATTTTAACACTCAACAACCTGACTGTGGAGATGACTCAGGACTTCATGCCCTACAAGCAAGAGCTGCAGCTCAGCCTGCAAAATGTAAGATATGTAACCTCAATGTATTTGTTTGATTTTTTGTCAAAAATGTCCTGTCCCATAATAAAACACAGCTGACCCCTTTCCATCCTGTAAAATCCTTGTATAGCTAGTCTAGACCGGCTGTCCAAAAAGGCAACTAGGAGTATTCAGAGAAGATAAACCTCTGCCAAGGCAGCATTTTCAGGCGAGTTTTTGTCAAAGTTAGAATTCATATTGTGTCATCAGTGAAAATGTGGAAAATGTCCTATCTCACAATATTTTAATATTTTCAAAAGTTTCTGGATCTGAATTTTGATCACCACCAAAATCAAATAATTTCTCCCATGTGCTGTGACCAACGTTTCTGGAAAAAAATGATCAAAATCTGTTCGTAACTTTTTAATTTTACTGTTAAAAAATAACAAATGCCTGCGAAAACATTTCCTCCTGATTAATGCTGTTCTGAAGCATTTGGAGTTCAAGCACATGTAGGTCCTCTTTTTAAACGTAACTCTTTAATGCTTTTTCACAAACTGCAGGACTCTTTGTTGGTACTTCTGGTATTGAGTAAAATAAGCATCAATAACCCCAAAAATAAGAAATGTATCTTGTGCCTTTGTAATTCTTTAAGATCAAGACTAAAGTAAATGCCTACTGCTGCAAGGTATTAGATGAAAAACTCAGTTGGACCATAGCATGAAGGCTTAATCTGTCCAGGTTCAAACTGAAAAGCTTAAGTATGGCACATGCATATTTTGAACCTATTTTTCCAATGATGTGTTTAGGGTTTTCAGACTGTGCTATATGGAGACTCCACAGGACACTTTTTTAACCATGTTCACTTGTTCACAGTATAAAGATCTGCAACACATGAACACTTCACACATCACACTAGGCTCTATGGAAAGATGACAAGCAGAGGAGGAGTATGGGCTTCACTGTCAGGGTGAAGCCTTGCTGTACTTCTTCTGACCATGTTGCAACATGCCTTCAGTTCCACCCACCTCTGTTTCTTACCTTCTCTTTTGATTTGACGGTCTTTTCAAACAAAACCTGTACTATATAAAATATATTTACCTGTTTGTTAACCAACATTATAGTCATGTTGATGACCTTCCTTATGAAGCAAAAATGCTGTTTGAAAGTGTCGACTCCTTCCAGGTTCTTACTGCGAGCCATTCACAAAGTCCTCTGGGAGCGCTCGCAGGGAGGTGCTGAGAGACGACACCTTTCAAACAGCTTTTCTCTCATAATATGTAAAATCATCTGTGAAAGAACAGTAGTTTACTGATTGGTAGATACATTATAATGTTTTTGACTAAAAAGCACTCCTCATTTCAAATAAGCAGCAAGCAACAACTGCACGGCATGACATGGCTTGCAAATTCAATGATAAAACAGCAATCCATGGTCCGTGGATGTAGTCATGTTTGAACTGGTTTAACTGGTTAAATATTGTGATGACTGTTATAAATGCAGGTTATATGTCTTTGTTGGAGTATTATGATTAAGGGGAGACAGCAGAGCCTCAAATGTTGAGTTGCTTCAGTTTTAAAGTCGTTGTTTGCTTACTTTTGGTGTGACAAACCTGTGAATTCTGTCTGCTGTGGTGGTTAGATCTTAAAATAGTTAATATGGTTAGAAAACTGAGGGTTTCAGCTTTCTGCAAATGACGTACTCCAGTTCAGTCATTGCTTTTACATGACTGGGCAGACAAAGTGTAAGGACATCTGACTGATAAAGCGTTAATTATCTGACATCCTCACTCTGTCATTTTTATTTATTTTTTTTAATTTAAATATTTTTTTTATTTTTGTCACATTCACACTATATAACTGTGTATAGAAATATCTTTTCTTATTTAGTTCATGGTTCATGCAGATCCTTAAAAAGTCATATATGTGATTTACAAATTTCATGGTCATCAAAAGTTTTAAAAAGTCTCATTTTATCAGTAAGATGGCATTCTTACTAAGGCGGTCCTTATACAGTTTAGTTTAAGTTTCCAAAAGTATATTTAAACTCCAGCTAAATTTTTTTATTTCTTTATGTAACATTTAACAAATTTAAGCCCAAAATTGATTATAAGTTAAAATGCATACTAACTAAATTTAGATAAAACACCTGATATCATGATCCTTAATACAACTGTTCTTTTCACTTTATGTCAGATCTTTGCACAATATACGTGTTTAAGAAATCCATTCAGTTCCATTTCAGTTATAATGATTTTTATCCTTTTGTACATGTATATATTTGGAATTTATCATTGTTTATATTTGTAAAGTATTTTTCTTGCTGCTTTTCTGTGCTCAATTTAAATCTTTCTTTATTTTTTATACCTCTTACCTGGCATTAGTTCATTTTGCTTCTCTAATTGGCAGATTTGTTAAACTTATAATTGAAGCAGGTCTGAATTTTTGTTTTATGCCTTTAAATAGGATTTTAGTCTGGATTTCACTCTCATATGTGCTTACAATCAAGGAAAATTATTTGTTTTATCTACTTATATTAGACAGATTCTTTTGTTCAGATTAGATTTTTTGCAGGGCATTACTGACAATTGAATGTTTATAGACCAGTGGTTGTTAACTAGAGAGTTGCACCCCAAAAGTGAGCCTTGGAGTAGTTTTCATTAGGTCATAAATGTGTTGTTGTCAAGAGTCTGTGACATATGAATGCACGAACAGGATATACCTCCATGTATCAAATTCTATTTCCTGTTGCCATGAAAACATGTCTCGACTTATTAATCTCTCTTACTGGGGATAATAAAGCAGGTTTTCCCGTGATAATCTGTACTTTTATTGAGCTTTCAAGAAATCAACCAAAATCAATGTTATGTCAACCAAACGGAGTAAAAAAAGCAGAACTACTGCTCCATTCAAGGCCCCAAACTGCAACATTAAAAGAATTTGAGAGAGTAAAAATTTCACTCAATTCTTGATAATAATTTCTCATTAAGTGAGTCCTGAGGTCAGACCAGCTCTGACCCACTGCTTTACAGTAAAAATAATTCTGCCCTCCTTAATTAAAAGTGTTCTTTGTTTTTTTCTGCAGACGAGAAACAACTATGAGAGCACACGGGAGGAGATGGAAGAACTGATGAAGAGGATGAAACACCCGTCCCAGATCTGTAAAATGCACAGTTTCCTGCCCATGGAGGGTTATCTGTACTGTCAGGAGAAGTGTAAGTTTACAGAGTGCTCATACAGAAACTTGATACTTAAACAAATTCAGCTCTTGCCCAGTAGTTCTGCTTAAGTTTCCTTCTTTAAGCCATGTTTTACAGTTTTGCTCTTAGGATTTCTTGTACTTTTTTGTGTACATTTTCTTTACCTGAGAAGTGTTTTGTTACATGTTTTGCTCATTGCCATTTTGCATTATTGCTCTATTTTTGTTTTTGTTAAGATAGTAAATGTAACAGTGGAAACATGACATTCCTTTCTTATGTGTCTGTCTCTCTTCTGAAATGCCCATCATGTTTTTTCTTGTCTCTACAGGGGCTTTGGGCGTGACATGGGTTAAATATTATTGCAAGTTTTACAAGGAGGGAAGGCGGCTGTTCATGATGCCCTGTGAGCAGAAACCAACAACTAAACAGGTGCTTAAAAAGAAGAGAAACATGTCACTTTAATTTTTATAGATGTGAAAATCAGGTTCAAATAATAACAATAATGCAAGAGGGTTTTCTTAGCAATACAACAGAAAAGGAGAGGGAGACGGCTGCACAGTGGTGAAGGGGTTACCTCTGTTTTATTCAGCTAAAAAATGTCTGATTCAAACCATTGTGAAGTCCTTTCTGTGCAGAATTTGCATCTCCTCCTTGTGCAAGTGCGTAGGCACTATGGCTTGCACCAGTCTCTATATATCAGCCCTGTGACTGACTGGTGACCAGTCCAGAGTGTACCCAGCCTCTGGCTCATAGACACCTAGGATAGGTCCTTCAGTTCTGATTGTGATATTGGAGTTGACCCCTTATTTGCTCTGTCTCTAGAGGTACTCTCAGAGGTATAATCTTAGTGAGGGGGGGAGCGCACACAGTCTTAGCGGTGGACAGGAGCACTGTGTTTCTGCCTTTGTGTAAATGGAGAGCATATGCTGTTCCTACTTTCTGTGCTCAATCTGAAGCCATATCACATGATTAATTGAAACGGATATTACATCCTCATAGAATCAGTGTGAATGTCTCAAGGTGTAATGATGATGAAGCTTCCATGTGGTGCTTTTGAATGTAAGTACGGTGTGCTGAACTACAAAACTGAATAGCTCTCTGAGATAAAGAAAATTGTCTAAATCTAATTATCGCACATAAAACTGACACAAATATAACATTCTTGCAGAACTGATTTAAATATCTTGAGGTGAAAAGATGACAAAATCTGTTGCACTGCTGTTTGCATAAATGCTTCTTGAAATAGGTTTTTGATGCACTTTGATATGCACCAGTCAGGCGTTATATTGCGATCACCTGCCACCCTGGCTGCTCTGCAGCTATACAATAGATACTGTGAGGCACTGTGTATTTAGCGTAGCTCAGTCTGTAAAAGCAGCCTGGGCTGGGGACCAGAGAGTGGCTGGATCAAGTACCGATCAAAACATACTTTAAAAACTGGTTTGGTCGCTGACTTCCTGGGGCACTGCTGCCAGTTATGGCAAGTGGCAGCACAGCTGAAAGAGGTTGGTGTCCCTTACCTTTGGAGCCTTGGGGTGTAGGGTTTGCACCCTTGTGCCCTTAAACTTTATCCCATGTATGTAAACACCAACGAATGGTGTAGGGTTAATGTTGCTGGTGGTGCAGACCAGTTATCAGGAATAATGAATGGTGAAGTGCTGACTCAGCATGTTCTCCCAAACCTGACCTGACTGTGTATTCCGACCCTTTTCTATCAGAACCAGCATTAACTTCTTCAGTAACTTGAGCAACAGTAGCTTATCTGCTGTATTGGACCACACCGGCCAGCCTTCGCTCCCCATGTGCACCAGTGAGACTTGGCCGCTCATGACCCTGTCGCCAGTTCACCACATTTCCTTCCTTAGATCACTTTAGATAGATACTGACCACTGCAGAACAGACACACCGTACAAGAGCTGCAGTTTTGGAGATGTGTGACCCAGTCATCGTGCCATCACACTGTGGCCCTTGTGAAACTCACTCAAATCCTTATGCTTGCACACTTTTACTTCTCCTAACACATCAACTTTTAGGACAAAATCTCACTTGCTGACAAAAATATCCCACCTACTAACAGGTGCCATGATGGTGAGATAATCAATATAATCCATAATATTATACCTGAGTGGTGTACATTGACAAGCCAGTAATGCAGCAGTGGGAGCAACTTTGGGTTAAGTGTCTTAAGCTGGGATCAAACTCACAACCTTCTAGATGAAAGCCGTCTCCACCACTGACCCACCGTTTTCCTTACCTAAGTATGAGTTATTCACAAAGTTAGGGAGATGATATAAAAGAAAAAATAAAACAGCATTATGCAGCATTATTCTGTATTTTCACCCTTTAACCCTGTAATCAAGTAAACTCTGGCTTTATAGGTTTTACATACTCAGTCCATAAACTCTAAATTCTGTATCGTTTTTATTTGCAATGTCTATCAATTCATCAACAATAGGTGGGTTATATTTGAGCCATCTTCATGTGGTGCTCTTTTTTTCTGATTGCTGTCTAATGAACTTGTGCCTGTTTTTGTATCATTTACAAGCCATCCATCAAATAAAAACAGCCCACATGATTACATCACAAATATGTTGTGCAGTATAATTATTTTTTTTGAATTTCTTTAAATTTTTTAAACTTTTTTTTTCCCTGAAAGCATTCAGGAAATTTTTGTATTGATAATTTAATTCATTTAATGAATATTGTAGAGGTTGCATGTTTGAAAAAACAAACTATTATTTAATACAAAACTTGTGTGCACAATTAAAACAGCTCTAACCTCATTTCTCCATGGGGCTGATATACTGTATCAGTTATCAGAGCAAGTGCACCACCTCTAGCTTCAGAAGAACATCCATGTTGCTCTCTTGTTTATGTTTTTCTGACCCCTTCTCATGTCTTCCTGTCTCTGCAGGGCCCCACTCAGCTGACATTGAAATCCTGCATCCGCCGGAAAACAGACTCCATCGACAAGCGCTTCTGCTTTGACGTGGAAACTATTGAGAGGTTAGCACAAACTAAGTCTGAGAGATCGCGAGATGAGGAGAAAAAAAACAAAAAACAAAAGCCTTGAAGGATAAACAGGTTCAGGCGTTGGGCTTGAACAGGTGGCTCACAAGGACAAAGAGCGAGGGCTAAATGGACTGTAGCCCAAACAATCCCAGAGCAACAAGGAAAAACAGATGGCAGACTCTGAGATTTGACAAGAAGGAAAACAACAAGCTCATAATTAAACAAGCAGGTCATTTAGAACAAAGTAAATTTTAATTGACACTTGAGCTTAGGCTTTCTTGAAATCTGTGGCAATACTTTCTAGGCTGGCAGGGTGTTTTTAAAGGAATGAAGGATTTGAAATATGCACGAAAGAGCCTCTGTATGTTGAGCAATTAGTGTGAACTGAACAACATAATAATGAAGAGCTGGCTGCACAATAAACTGAAGGTGGCAGTGCTGTCTAGTGAAGAAGATAACTCTGAAGGATTAAGATGTTTAAAGAGGAGCCATCTGCCCGCTACTTTGTCCTTGAAATCCCCCAAATACAAGATCATGACCCTGATCTCTGACGTCTGCAGAAGGCCAGACAGATGAGTGAAAACTCAAACAAAACAGAGACAGGAACGGTGTGTATGTGTTAGACTGTCTCTTAGAGGTGTCTTATTCAGAAATACAGATGATTGAGGGATAAGAATAAATCAGGAAAAGGGGTATCATTTATTCAATGTATCGGGGTGGAAAGAAAAATACATTTTATTTAAGTGAAAGTACAATAACTTAACATGAATTTTGCTCAAGTAGGAGATAAAAGTACTGAAGTTTAAATGTACTCAAAGTGCTGTTGAGTTCACTTTTCTATCATAAGTGAAGTACAACCACTGGAGTGTGATGAATCAATCTGTTATTTGTTTTAGACATAACTGGTATTTTATTTGATAGCATTTTCCCTGAATAAAGAAATATAACTATATAGTTGAAGTATTTTCGCATACATTTGAATAACAAACATCGGTGAAAATGTGGCATACACCCTGTGAGCTAAAGTTTTGCAAAACTAGACTTTATATGACCCAAAAGATGTTGAGAATCTTATCCATAAATACATATCAGCAGTTTGCCCTGATAAATATTAAATCCGACAGAACCTTAATTTTTTTATTGTTTTTTTTTTTACATTTAATTTTGTAAGTAAACTGTTTATTGAACATCTGGCCAATCCTTTTGAACATGCTATTTCTGATTCATTAGGTGTCAAATATTGGTCTAGTACCATTTAATTTGTCAAGTATTGTACAGTGTGCAGTAACAGACTCTAGCTTTATAGTACGTAATTATTTATCAGTGCAAATTGTTAATCCAAATTCATTTATTCTACATTTTATAGTTTGGTCTAATAAAGATTTAGTGAACATTGATATGACAGAGTGTATACCATACATGTTTACTCATACCTTCATGATTTAATATTCTATATCCGAGTAAACTGATACTCTGTTGTCATATTATTTGGGTCCAGTCTTGTCATACTGTTGAAAACTGTTGTTTGACACACCGCACTCCAGCTATTGTCCTTTAACAGGACACAGAAAAGCGTATTAAAAACGTTGTGCTTTAAGACCATTTCAGTTGAAATTCTTTTTCATGTTACTTGAGTAGACTCGTAGAGTGCCACTCTGACTTGTTCCTGAGTAAAGTTTTATCTGCATTTGTCTGTATCTTTAACTGTATTTTTTTTAGAGGACAATTTTTACTCTCTTTTAACTTCTTGTAAGTTGGTATCAAAGTTAAGATTTTGAAAATGGAACCAATAGTTGAAAAAAGTATTAAGCAAATTTACAATTACAGGACATCTCTTAGGACTGTCAATAAGACGGCACACAAAAAAATCTCAGTTTTACAAGCAAAATGGAGAGTATTCTTTTACAATTCCTTTCTCACTTATGTGAGGGCATCAAAAGAGGAGTTTGTGGAGTCTCTCCTATCACAGACTGAAGGCTGCATGGTGCCACAGCAGGTAGTGCACGTGCCTCACAGTAAGAAAGTTGCTGGTTTGATCCCCTTGTCGGTCAGTTGTGTGGAGTTTGCATGTTTCCCCCATGCATGAGTGGGTTCTGTCTGGGCAATCCAGCTTCCTCCCACAGACCAAAGACATGCTCATTAGGCTGATTGGTGACTCCAAATTGCCCTTAGGTATGAGTGTGAGCGTGAATGGTTGTCTGTCTCTCTATGTGTCGCTGTGATCAACTGGCCACCGGTTCAGGGTGTACCCTGCCTCTCGACCAGTGTCAGGTGAGATAGGCTCCAGCCCCCTGTGACCCCGAAAAGTGATACGTGGTTTTGATAATGGATGGATTTGTTATTCTGGAATTGCAAGTGAAATTAGTAGCACATCTGTTTCTGTGTTGTTCTGATATGTTGGATATCATCATGTCATCATTCTGTTACCAAGCAGATGTGTAATGTGTTCAGGACTCCACGGTTGCCCATGGTTACACATAAGTCTTGATTGTCATCAGTAAATACCATCTGATGAGGTCCAATTCAAAATACTAATTTTTAAAATTTGCCCTGAATCTGATTTTATGTTCCACTGCAGGTAGACCCATAATCAGTTGACTTTATGCAAAATGTCCTCTGCAGACAAAAGAGATGTCTTAACTGTAAGACACTGCAGACACAGGAGGTCAAACAGTCATGACCTTGTACCTCATGAACTGAGGATGTTAAACTCCCTGTGGCCAGTCTGGGTTTCAATCCTGCCTGAGGCTTCCTTTCCACGTCGTCATCCAGTCTCTATCTCTGTTTTCAGAGTCTATCCACTGCCCTGTTCTTTATTGTAAAGGCAGTAAAAAAGTCAAAAATTGATCTTAAACAGATTAGTTATCAAGATTTATGAAAGTGGTTTAAATTCTTGTTTGTTTCTTTACCACACATGGCACATATGTTTCGCGGATATTCCTCTTTAAAAGTGCATACAAGAGTTAAACATGTGAAGAAACTGTTTTTGTGAGTTGATTGTTAAAGTTTACAGAAGGAGCTCTAAACTTATAGCACAGTTGATTTGGTTAACATTTGATTTGATGGCCTACAAGCTCCAAGATTTGGCACAGGACGTTGTTGTCTTTGTGCAGAACACAGACTGCAACAACCAAGTTTCATCATCTCGTTGTGCTTGTTTCGGCCATTTTTGTACCTCCTTCATAACACAAGGGATTCAATCACTCATAACACTCTCAAAGTCCTTCTTTTTTTTGCCATGTGTTATTTTTGAGCTCAATTTTGCATAAAACATTTTGTAAGATTTGTAAGAGTTGAGACACAATAGTTGGATACAATTGCACTGAATTCTGTGAGTGAATAATTTATCAGCAACCTTTGCCTTTTTAATGGCATTTGTTTCTGTTTCCATAGAAACGCACCAGTCACTTTCCAGGCTCTTTCTGACAGAGACAGGAAGTTGTGGATGGAGGCCATGGATGGAAAAGAGCCTGTGAGTTTATTTCGCATCTCATCTTTTCTGGTGGGTTATTTTGTCTCTGTGATATAAAGTCTGTGAAAGCAACTTCTCTGCCAAAATGATCTGCAGAGCGGTGCAGAGTAAGCTACTGTGTCGACACATGAAACTCCCAGAACCAGTTTCCACTTCAGATCTACGGACTTTCTCCAAGTCTGCCCTTTTTCTCTCTCTCTCTTCTCTCTGAAATACAGTCTCTCAAATTTGGCAGGAAGTTGAATTTGTAATCAGAAGAGTCTTTGGAAACAAGTAACAGCAAGTAAGACAAACAAGGAAACTAAATGAGGATTTAACCTTTTTTTTTGTTTGACTTCTCCAAATTCAAATCAGCTTGATGAACCGCACAAGATGAAACAACAGGAGCAAATGATTAAATGAAAGAACCTAGATTATTTAGAGATGTCTTCAGTACTCATGATTCTAAACAAGAAACAATACAATCACTGTCATGCTTTAAAAAAATAGAGCAATCATTGTAAGGCACACAAAAGGTGAACAAGTTTATTTATAAAGCACTGTTGATACACAAAAAAATCCAGGGTACTTCACAGAGTAAAAAACAATATGTTATTGTTGCAAACATTAAAAAACAGATCTTTAAAGAAATTCAAAATGGCTTTCTTACTGCATCCAACCTCAGCAGTGCTGGCATGTTGCGAGAGACCTTGCTTATTCAGCTCAACAATCCTACCATGTTCAAAGACAGAAAGCTTTTTTGCCTTTTGAGGTCATGACAGTGTGAATACCTGACAGAAAATGACATGGAATCCACATTTTTCAGATTTTGGCTTTTAAAGGCTGTGGACTTAAACTTTTGATCAGCTGGCAAAAGCACGTTTGAATTCAGATGCAGTTTTCAATAAATTGCCTGCTTTTTTGGTCCCTCACTTCTTAAGATCCAACAGTGCAAAATGCAGATTCTTGCAATTTTTCAACTGGTCTCAACATTTTCATTGGGAGTGTATATCTGTACGTAGAATGAATCACAACACTTAGATGGTCGAGAACCAGCTGATAAGCCACAGCACAGTTTTTAAAAAAAATATTTTTCTCATTATTGTGTAATAAGTTTAAGGTAAATGAAGAAACACTGAAACGTAGGCTGGAACCACAGCTAGCTTAATTTTTGCACTGGATAAGAATGAGGTTTTTGCATTATGTTGAGCATTTGTCAGGACTCTCTCAGGTAACCAACCTGCAAAACTTAGTCAAAAGGATTTATTTTAATATGAAACTATAAGGTAAAAAAATGTGTCCTATTTTTCATGATGTGTCAGCAGGTTGTTACAGTGTTGTTTGTAGCCTCAAACAGTAAGATAACGCTTGGTTTTGCAGTTAAGATTCTGGACATTTTGGACTTGTAATCATGTACCTCTGTAATTAATAGACACGGGCCTCAAGAGGGGTGTGGCAACATTAAAGGAGGGTGCAAGTTGCCTGGACAAGGGTGTGGCCAACTTTAAACCTCAGGTGCCAAATCAAAGGTCCTTTCAGCCTTTCTTTGTTTAGTTGTTAAAAAATCTTTAAAAAATACATAGAGGTCATATACTTGAATCCCTTTTAAAGCTTTACACTGGACTTAGCTGTCCCTGTATATTATTTTAAGCTTTTATTCTAAAAATCCACAAATATAAGATTTTGCCATGTCTGTCAACCCATCTGCTTCAGCCCTGTCCAGAACAGGCTGTTAAAGTGTGAATCCCATTGACTGTCCAAAGAAATGGACAAAGCCATGTGACATTAGCTGTTTGATTATCAATAGAGCCTTTGGACTGTTGCAGAGGCTGATCTGTGGATGAAGCCATACTGTACATGCTGTTTGAACTGAACTTGAGATCAACCTATCAACATGGAGGTTGAACTGAGGCAGGACTGTGGTTGTCTGACCAATAGCAAAACTGCACAGGCTTGTAGAACTTTCTGTCTTTTCCCTAACTATCCAAAACCTGAAATCCTTAAGATAGTAAAACCAGTGGTGGTAAATAAACAATATTTCCTCGTACAGTAAGAGCCTTAAGATGTATTACATATTCATACTGAAGCCATTTATTGAACCAGGCTGTAAACATGTTTATTTCGGCTGTAAACTTCTGCCAATCCATGCATACAGTCATACAACTTCTGGGTTTCCTGCAGCCAGCCTGAAGCGGACCCTTGAGGTCATGCAGTTTTTGGCACTTTTGCACTGGCTTCATTTTTACAGGAGTTGCTGCTTGTTTAATCCTGATGAGCTGTGTCCGACCATGCATAGACTGGCTGCACAGACGTGCCTCGACTTGTTCTTTTTACTGGAGCTGGCTGTGGGACGAACAAACACCTGGCTCAGGGAGTGTGTCTCATCTGGGGGTGGTGGCATATCCCCTAATGCCATTATTTTTCCAAACATGTGACCTTTAAATGTTGTCACACTGTTGTGTTACTCTTTCCATAAGTTTAGTTTTGTGTAATAGGTAATAACTCCTGTTTGTAATTGAAATACAGAAGGGTAAAGAAATAATCATTTGTATATTTCCTATATGATACTTAATGGAGTGATTTATCCTTACTTCCTTGTAACTTTTTGGGGGGTGAGGAAGGATGGAGATGTTAACTCAAACCCTTATTTCATGACATATGTCCTCATTGATACTGGTACAGAGTCTCATGGACCCTGTGATGAAGCATCGTTTTATTATAGCCTACCACTTAAATGAGTTTTTGAAGAGGGGGATATAAGCTCATATTGTTCAGACTAAGCCTATGTTAAAAAAAAAGACATGCAACACAATTTGCAGCAGAGCAGACACCCTCCTGAAATCCTATATCAGCCCTAAAGAGTGCTCTCAGAATTTTTATTTAGTCCTGTTTAAAAATATTAACCCATGTTGAAATCCAGATGGAAATGGGAAGGATAACAGCTACTTTATTAACCCAATGAGCCAACATATTTTCCTTTATGATCTATTCAAGGAGTATCAATAAGACTACAAATATCAATAAAATTTTATAATCCCAATTCCAAGTGGGAAATACAAAGTAAAGTCTCCCAAAGGGGGGCATGCTAGATAAATATGAGACCCACTGATGTAGTCCAAAGATAACAGATTCAGTTTTCTATCACTGAATGTCCATGCATGACAATATTTGAAAAGACTACATTTATTATTTATGCTCAAACGAAATGTAGTTCAATGTCTGTTCCAAAAACAAACTAGCTGTCACATTCATTCATTTTCTCATTTTATCCATTTATTTAGATCCTGGGGAAACACATTAAAGGGGAATTTGGAAAATTAATTAATTTAATAAAAGAATAAAAGCAAGAACAACTAAATTAAGTGAGGTTAGCAATGAACATTGGAGTTTTCAAAGGAGTATTAATGTGGTCAACTTAAACTGTTTTACAACAGATTCTAAGTGTGCAGAGCACAGAGACTAATAGCAAACCAGGGGACCTGTAATGTCAGCCAGGACTGTGAGCATGTGTGGTAGCTTCAGGTAATAATGGAGAACATATTTGAGAGATGGAGGGGCTTTGTTTAAAATTGCTTTATAAGTATGCAGCATTCAGCAGACTACTACCAACTCCAGGGTGTGGAAAGAATTCATGTGGAAAAACATAGCTAGATTTTTTATAAATCCAAAAAGTCAAAATAATTAATGATGCAACAGACATGTTGGAGATTGTGTGGAGTGACAAATTCTGGTCATACTCATATTTTCTGAGAATGTTTTATATTTGTATTGTAAATTATTGTACATTGTATTGTATTGTCAAGTATTTGGATTGTGTATGTAGGTTGATGAAAGATATATTCCGCTATGAGTTACTAACTTTTACAATACCTGTTTGAGTAATCTGACGGTGGACAATGTACACAGTTATGACAGATATTTGGTCAAAATTCTTTTGGTAGCATCCAAAAAAAACAATCACTAGACAATGGCACAAAGAGGATCCTCTTTCCCTGCGACTCTGGCAGGAAATCATGGATGAGATCTATGATATGGAAAAGCTTAGACATATCTTGAGAATACAATTACATCAATTTGAAAAGTAATGTGGTAAATGGACTGCCTACCAAGCCCTTTACAGAGACACCAACAAAACTATTTGCAACAGACAAAGACTTGAATACCCCTTCTCATTACAAATGTATCCCACTGACTTTTGTGGCTGTTTATGTCTGAGTATGTCAAATGTTTGAAAATAAAGTAATATTCAAGAAAAAAAGCTTTATAAATAAATAAAAAAAATGCTGGCCCCTTGTTCCCGACAGAGCGGGAAGACGCTGTTTTGGTATGAAACAGCATCTCCAGTGATAAATCTCAGTGCAGAGTGATACACTACATCCATCCATAAATAACATCACCATAATCCAGCACGGAGAGGGATACAGCTTCAATGATTATCATCATGCAAGTAAAGGAAAGCACTGTTTATTTCTAAAAAGAAAACCTGATTGTATTTTGAGTTATGATAAAAGCATGCCTATATGTGTTTTAAAAGAAAACTCTTCATCAATCCATATTCAAAGATATTTACAACACCATACCCTCTCTATAACTGTGCTGTCAGCCAACTAAATGATAATACTCTCTTGGTGAGCGTGTCTAGCATTGGTGAGCACTATCCATTTGGTTTTTGTGAAATTCAGGACCGGTTTTAATTTTTGCAGATAGATTTGTAGGTGTGTCACAGAAAGAGTTACAGCACATTTCTAGTACAGGATGGAGAAGGCGGTCTTTCTAATAAAAAAGGTCTGCATATATTTGTATTGGTTCTGCTAAAATCAGTCTGGAAAAAGAGGCACATCTGGAATTCACAATCCATCATCATACATCTCTGTCAGTGATCTCATGTAAAGGTTTGAAATTGGTTGGGTACAGTACACTACTACTGTATGGCTAAATTATGCCACATAGATTCCCTGACAGCAGTAACAGCAGCAACCTATACTATGACTGATTTCTTTTCCCCCTTTGTTCAATCAAATTTGAGTCAAAACTTAGGAAATTACAGTACGTTCATGGGGAAATGGTCTGTTTTTGTATTCAAGGCATTTCTTTGCAGGTCAACTTCAGGACACTTGATTCCCCCTCTGGTCAAAGCTCTACATATACTATCAATTTTAATTTAGATTTCTCTGCAGATGCTTGTCAGATTGTATTTACAATGTGCTTTACTGGCAGAAAATCAAACAGACAACAAAACATAATGACCATTAATGCCAGAAAGAATGTAATAACCAATAACTGTAATAACTACTCTCTTCCTGTTTGACTTCCCTGAAAGCTTCTGTATAGCAATAACGCTCCACAAGAACTTTCCAAACACTTTGCCCAAATATTGTTAAAGATCTCCGGTGTGGAATCAGTGCCATGTGTGCAGAGTCTGAGCCTCCAGCCAGGATAAATCTGTAGTCTTTTTGAGTAAACTGTCCTACCACACAGACTGTTACTCTCTAAATGCCCTTTGGCACCTTGTGTATAAGGTGTTACAGCCATATGGAAACTTCAGATATGCTCTTCAAGGCCTCATGCTGCAGTATGTCAGTGCATGCTGTTACTTGTTTGAACAGAGGGGTGTCTCTGTGGATTCTGCATCTGCTCAAACTCCCTCACACTGCTGCTGTGTTGTTTTTTCTCTCATGAGTGAAGAACTTCATTTTGGAAGTGTTTTCCTGTTTTGACGTGCTGCAGATCAGCAGGGAGGATGACAGATAAGCCAACAAACTGTCGGGTCTTATGAAAAACGGTAAAAGTATTAAAGATGTGAGAGATTATCTGGAGCCGCTGTTAAGTTAGTTGAAGTGACTCTGGAAAAGATGAGCAGCAGCAGAAAAAGGGAACGAAACCCTTATTTTCTTGAAAAGACGTAGCCCAATAAACAAAACAAACCTTCCAATTGATAATTTGAAAAACATTGACTAAATATAACATCTCGAGTCCTCAACCAATTAAAGATTGTCAACAACTAAAATACAACCCCTCAAATTCCTGTCCTCCTGGAAAGTACCACCCCCCAAGCAGGGACTTTTTGGACATGATTTATGACGGTTGAACCAAATCATCACCCTGATCTCTAAAGAGCCTTTGTCTGTGTAGAAAGTTTGAGCATTGTCATGCAATAAAGAATAGTATTCAGCACAGGTTTTTAATTATCAAATTATATATCCACTAAAAATAATAAATATTTACAGGTTCTGGGTGTCTTCACATGCACTGACCATAATCCCAGAGCTTTGTGTGAGTAATGAACCCTTCCCCCTGCAGCTGTAAAAGCTAAACCAGGCTGCCCTTCTCCACACAGCGCTAAGGCTGCCCTGAATAAAGTTTTAAACCACATTCATCCGAGCAGTGAAGCATCAACATCACAAATTAGGTTCTACTGGATGTAAGAGCTGCAGAAAAATGGCAACAACTGTGTGATAGTCTGCTGGATCAGCCCGAACTACACTCACAGTGAAGGTCCGGCTTTGTGGTCAAGAGGCTATTATGAAACTTGTTGAACAAAAATCATTTGTTGAGTACCTCAGAGGGTTCATTTTTGTCTCCTTCTATAGAACATGCCTGCATTTGCTCAGAAATAGAATATTATTGAACCTGCTCCTTCAGGGTGATGACCCACAGGTCTTTATTACAGTCTCAACCCTTAGTTTAACAGGTTTTAACAAGTTTTTGATACTTCTTTTCACATTCATGTGTTAAAAACGACACAGTGTTCTATGAATGATTTAGAGTGTTGAAAATGATCACAGCATTAGAACACATTGTGAAAAGGCTGTGTTTGATATGATCCAGGACATTTTCATCAAGAGTGCAGTCCTCTGAATTACCCCCACAGTCAGACTTCTTGCTCTTAAGATGGTTTTTACATCTACAGCGGGTTTGCTTTACTCCAATTCACATGCAAAGAAACTCACTACAAGTTTGCATGTTTCGTTTGGATAATTTCATGTTCACGTTTCAGTAATTTGAAGCAGGCCAGATCACACATAAGGTAGGGCCTACCTCACATCTTATGTCACAGCCACTGTTGCTATGAGCTAACAATAGCTACCAGGCTAAGCTATCCACAAAATGAGTTGTTGTCTGATAAAGGAGGTCAGATATCTTATTAGAAAGCAGATGAACAAATTCATAAATGTTTGACTTACCTTGGAATGTAAATCCAAACAAACTCAGTGCATGAAAAGAAGGAATTTTAATGCCTGCTGGTGTTTATGGCCCATCACAGAAGACCCCAGATAGCATGGTAATCTATTACATTGTAATACAGTGATAATGTCGACAGAGAGGCTGTCAGTAATGGATAAAAGTAGAGAGCAGCTTTAAAGAGGATAAATTCTCCTGCTTGAACAGGCTGGACTTAATTCTGGGAATCTGAACAGGTTTTTGCATCAGTCCATGTTGTAAAAGATGGTGCGTTAACCTGTTGCTATTTTCATAGTATGTTGTTCCTGGTCATAGAAACTGACTCTAGGGGATCAAAAACATTATTATTAAGAGTACTTTGTTGTCAGCCTGGTTGCTACTTGTTAGCTATGATGCAATTATTGTTGTTTCACCTGCTGTTTTTACTACTAAAGCAGTGTGAGTTTGAGTTAACTTGTCTACCTGTATGTTCCGGCTGCCTGTGTCCTCACTGCATCCACACACTTCCAAACGTGTGATTGGAAGGAAGCTGAGACCACCTCTTTCAGGTGACCTCGACGTGGTTGTTTCCACCTAAAGTTTGACGCTCACTTGTATCAGAACTCTCCCAAATGATCTAGATATGAAAACTCCCTAAGAAAGAATACTATGAAATAATAACAACAAATACAACTTACCATAACACTTGATCAGTAGGAGACATACATTTTTACCAGAGGAACAACAATTGGAATAAGTTTGGTGTATCAGTTCAACCAGTTACTGTGTTAAGTGGTGATGTTGAGCTGCGTGTGTGAGTGGAGGTGTCAGTACAAGTTAGTGTTTCATTAAATACATTTCTGCTGAGGTTATTCTGATATTAAAGAGGTTGTGTCCTTCCTAAATATTGGTTGATATAAGGGATGTATGATAGTGGATTATTGTAGATTTCCGATTTGCTGATGTTTCCAAACTCATTATTGCCAATATCGATGCAGATGCAAATACTTGTATTTTGTGTCAAGAGAGCAAAAAAACAAATATGAGGCAAGAAAAGCAACATTTAATTCTTTTGTAAATGACACCTGATTCATAAAAGTGGGCATTGCGTGATGATGAGCTAAACCATCATGATACATTGTATATTTTGCCAATATATTGGCTGTAACAATCAGCAAAAATGGATTTAGAGTGATTTGTTCACTGCTGTTGCTGTAAAGAGTATCCGCACGAAACAATGCTCCTGAGTACTAGAGTGCTGAAGTCTGCTTATTGTTGCCCTTTGTTTATAATCTTCTTCAGACTGCCTCACTGTGTCACGCTGCTGTGACATCCGGCATTAACGTAGCCATCATGACCCTCACTTCCTGACTATCATCTGCCCTTAAGTGAAAGTAGAGCTGACAGTGGAAAAGCAAACAAGATCAGGGTTAACTGTACTGAATCGTATTGAACCAAACCAGAGCACTCAGTGGAAACGAGACTTTTGTCTTTTGCATAGAAGTACTCTGTCATGAGGGGGAGACATAAACATAAAACACACTGAAGGACGCATCAAACTTGAAGAAGCATAATATGATATTTTTAGAGTGAACTGAATAAATAAACATTCACAGGGACTCTTACTATTTTCAGAAACTGTTGCATGAATGATGGCTATACACGGTGCTGACTCAAAGTTAGTTACCACAGTCATTAATTATACTGTGACACCAATGCTTGTGTTGAATATTCACTGACATAATGTGAGTCCTTATTTCTAAATGGTCTCAAACTTTCTAGTTTACACATGCCTCTGGTATTTTCTAACCGGCCTAAACTCTCCTGTGGGCCTTAGATATCCTCTGGTAAAACATATTACATAGTCAACTACTCTTATGACCCAGCTAGATGAATACAAGAACACAAGGTGAAGCAGCGAGTTAATCTCACATGTTACTTTTTCAGTCCTGCCAGCTGTGATTGAGGCAGGGAGCTGAAGTGTCAAGGCTCTACAGTCAAAAAACACAGACAGCTGTTTGGCTATAATACAGAATAAAACATCATGCAGTTTGTGAAAAAGGATCATCAAATGAATCATTTATATGTCTCTAGGCTCAAAGCCAAATGATCCACAGCCCAGTGCCAGTCTACAGCTATGTGGTTTAGATTTACACTGCCAGTGTTTTGCCAGTTGTATAACTGTGCTCACCAATAGCTTGGCAACTGTTTTTGGCCCCAGAGAAGTAAAAGGGGGTCTGTGCCCTCTTGAACTTAATGTCATCATGATCTACAAATTAAGCCAAAAGTCTTGATTTCATGCTAGAACCAGAACTCAGAATTTAAAGCCACATAAATACTGCTATAAAATCAGTCAGCTATTCGTATGAAAACATGCAGTTCACAACAGAGCAATAATACCAGGATTCCTGTTCTAAAAAAATCAACAAAAACAATGTTATCATATGTTTTTAGTTGACCAATTATTGTCATAATGTTTTAAATCATTTCAAAGTTTTAAAGAAAAATGTTAGACTGCAGAGAGTGCTTTTAGGCCTCATTAAAAGTATCCACGCATTACATCAGCCCTTATGCCACTGTGCTTGCTTCTTGGAGATTTTTATTTTATATTCCTGTCTCTTTCTAGTAAAGCACTCAGTGGTCTTAAGGTCTTTCACACACTGAGCTTTTTAAGCAATAAAGCATCATTATTAAAGGTCAGATTTTCATTTTTTCTTTTTTCTTTTCTTTTCTTTTTTGCATATTCCCAAATTGTTTAGAACAATGTAAGATGATCCATAGCAGCAGCCGCAGATCATTTCGCTGTCTCTTTCCAGACAAAACATCACATTCAACGCCGTGCCTTGCTCATTCCGTGGATTTCGTGGAACAAAATAGAGAAGCGCTGACTTTTTACTCACAACCACAAAGACAAGTTTATTATCAGACGTCTTTGTCAGGAGTGGATGGACCTCAAGTTTATTTTATGGAGTGAAAGAAAAATGAAATCAAAATAACTCCATAATATTTGTCTCATTCTGCAAATTTATGTAATGAGTTATAGGAAACAAGAATCAAACTGTGTGACTTTAACCACATTCACACATGCAAAAAAAACTAAAATTATCCAGACATTATCCAGGCCAGCTGTTTGTGTTTTTCACTGGGACTTTGCCTGGATAATTCAGATTTATACGCTTTTTAATTGTTTGTCTGCTATCATATTATGAACACTGACTTTTGCCACCTATATTTGACGTTGTGTGCTGCCTGTCAGTGACCCCTCTGCCCCCCTGCACCACTTCTCCTCCACCCAGGGAGCAGGGACTACTCCCTGCTGAGAGGAGCAAGTGTGAATAACCATGCCAGTGAATTACCCAGACAAGCTGCCTGGATATTATGACTCATGATATCAGGGTTACATGTGCGAAAAGGGCTTTAGTGTGCAAGACTTGTGCCTTACTAATTTTTCTAAGTTGAATTTTGGGTCCAAAAACAGTGGTCAACTGTGGTAATGCCGTCCATTCTAATACCATTGAGCAGAGCTTCTGAGCCACTGGCCTGCGGATGAATGACCTGATCCTTGCATATTTGTCTGTGTGGCTTGGCTTTGCAGACCTTACACACAGATTCTGTCATTGCTGTAATGAATGATAAGCAAAACCTGGGATAAACTCCCTGTTTAACCTTGTGCTCAAGCACTTTTACAAATGTGCTCTGAATGTGATTGTATGTATATTTGACTCGGCGCTACGTGCAGCTAGAGGACACACGAGGCACACAAGAGCGCTCAACTTCCTGATGTGGAGGGAGACAGTTGAGAGGACAAAACTTAGAAAATACCCATTAATAATCAATGTAAAAATAAGGGTCAGCTCTGACTTATGACAGATGGATGAAACTCACATCGCCAGCGCCAAATGAATGCTGTCATTAAGGCACATTCCTTCACGCTCAGGCAGTAAACCTACTAGTTACTATGTCAACAGATGACTTTCAGCCAAGTGCATTCTTAAAGGACATTGTTAAGCAGCTGATGAAAACACTGTGAGTCCTTGTAAATATCTCTTTGTTTTGGTTTAGAAACAAGCCAGTGTCTCCCTCTAATCCTATATCATGATGAGTGATCAACCCAACGTGTGTTTGTTTTAGCCCCCCCTCCTCACAGATGGTCCCTGATCATATTATCTTACAATAAACTGGACCGTGGTACACAAAAGGTTGGGGACCAATGCCATAGAGCACCCTTGTTGCCTGCTTTCAGTGCGATGTATGTATGTATGTATATACATACATACATACAGTGTATGTATGTATATATATATGTATGTATCCTTGATGGATTTCTCTCATGAGAAATGTGTACAGCGTGGTCATCTACCATTAAAGTTTCCTGACTTGCTCGTTCACGTTTGTCACTCACAGCGGAAGGATTTTCTGTGATTTGCGTAACCCCACATACAGAAAATCCTGCAGAGTGTTCAGAATTCCCCTGGGTGGGATGCACGTGTGGGTACAACAAGCAGAGTTTTGACATAGAGTCCTGAAATTACCCCCCGGCCCCAGTATTTTACCCCCACCAATCTATTGCAAACTGCAGGAAAACTTCCTTGCTGTGAGGGACAAGTGTAAACAAGAAGTCAGAAATTTACTGTTATATTTTGGGTTGCATGTGTGAAAAGGGCTTCATGTCAGTGGGGGTGTGACAGAGGGGTAAAAAGGGGCCAGCAGGTAAATTTCAGGATAAAGTCCTGGTGCAGAACCTTGCTGATTTCAGTCACACATGCTGCTCATTTAGGGTGCAAGAATATATTGATACACCAGTTTATCACAATATTTTAAGGCCTCAGGCTGCTAGTTTGAATCCTGCCTTTGACTCTTCATCCTTCTGTTTCATTTGTAGCTGCTATTTTGTCACTGGGATAAACAACAGGGTTTATCCATGTTAGCCCATTTAAATATTGCCATATATTATTATACATCATATCACCACCCATGTTTTGCAATATAGATTTTATTACCATATTTTTGCCAATACACACCCTCCAATCAATCAACCAATCTTCATTTGTATAGCGCCAACTCATAACAAATGTTAAAGCAAGACACTTTTTGAAACCATACTCTTCATTTTATAAATAAAGCAGGGTAGCACACTTTTATGATTTTGTACCTTGCAAGTAAAGGTATTGTACCTTAACAAAATCGTCTCATGCTTCTTTGAGTACTTAATGCAACATTAATGAAGAACTGGCGTGTTGCTGATAGTTTGCACCTCCTATGTCTGCAATATCAGACATCAAGACTTACCAATAAAAGGAAGTGATTGTTGTTGAATATGTTCTTCTCTGCTTTTGTAGGTCAAAAACAGTTAGAAATCTTAATGGTAGTCTGGTTCATAAAAGGGTAAAAATTCCTTGCAGGTGCTTTAAACTTAATTCAGAGCTCTTTCTAATTTTATATTCTTCTGTCTTCATCTGCAAACTTTTTGGGTGGTTTGTTTTTCTTGTCTTTATGTGCAGGTTGATGTCAGTTTTAATTGTTGCTCTTGTTATGTTTTGTTCTTAGCCTGGGTAGCATTTATTACAGTTTCAAATTTGAAATAAAAACAGTGTACAACAGTAAAACAGAGGACCAGTTCAGGTCTCTAATTAATTGTTTTGTTGACTTTGGTCTTTGTGCCGAGCTAAGAAGGTGCTGAGATGTTTAGACGTTTGTACCAAAATGACAAAGAAAACACTTCTCCATCAGGCAATCTTTTTGTGCTCTTTCAACTGCAGCTTGAATAAGTTAGAAGTTCTGGCATCAAAGCAAAGAAAAACATGAGCAATGCTTACTTACTGCCAAAGCTATCTAAGTAATACCACATTTTGTCTTTTTTCTTCACAAAAATTAAAACAGTCTTTCAAATACTGTAGGAAAATTTTTCGTTTTTACTCTTTTGACCTGCTTTGTAAAATTTGCGTTCATAGAAGATATGTCTCAGTTCTGATACAGAACTTTCAGTTGATTTTGTTTTGTTAAAGATTTTGGAAATTTTATGTAATTTACACACCGTTCACACAGGAATAAAAATCACTTACCTTTAGTGAAGACTGGAAATAGCTGCAGCTATATATATATATATATATATATATATATATATATATATATATATATATATATATATATATATATATATATATATATATATATATACATATATTTATAAAATCTGACAAAATGTTCTCACAATATCAAAATGAACGTTTCCCATGCACCTGGTTGGGCCTACCAGATGTATTTACAGTCACTCATTTTTTTGGGCCATTTATTGAAAAATTGAGAAATATGAGAGACACTCACTTTTTTAACACACCGATTTAGGTGCGCCATTTCATATTGAGAACAAAATTTCATGTGCTGTTGTTTTAACATCTTTCTGCAGCTATTTGCTGTTGATATTCTCCTGCATGTCAGAGGGACACAATGACACAATACTTCATCACAATAAGCTTTCACTCATGCAATTGTGTGGCTGTGTGAATGTAGTATTTAGTACAGCTTTTTAGTGTTGTCCAAAGAGTGTGAACACACACACACAAAACCTGCAGGACAAAGTCAGGCTGATGACCTCCACAAATCAAGTACAGTATAATTTAATAGTGAGCACCGCCAGGATCAAAAATTTTTGTATGAGAATTTAAAAGAGAAACAACTTAAAGGTGCAGTGTGTAGAATTTGGCAGCATTTCGCCAAACAGAAACGGTGAATATAGGATATAATGTTTCTATTTGTATGTAAAGTCCGTCAAAATAGCAGCACAATCATCCCCATAAAACGTTTGTTTGATTTTTATTTAGTTAGAAAAAGCTTCAAAAAATTTACATTACCGTGGGCCGCGTTCATGTAGGCCGACATAACGATCCGCCATGTTGTCTAAGGGCGGATTTTAGGGACGAAAAGAACGAAACGTGAATCTGTCCGCTGGCTCTGATCTGATTAGCATTAATGCGCTAATGTTTGTTTGTGTTACTACAAGTTTACAAAACCTGCAATTGGCAGCTAACAACTGACCTATAATCTATAAAAATAATGGTTACAAACCTTGTCACTTTAGTAAATGATGCCGTGTTCACGATCCCTTTTGGTCTTCACAGGCTTCCGTTGCTCAGCGATGTGACGTTTTGGTTATAGTTGGGCTCATTCTAGAATCTGAACGATAGATGTCGCTCAAATGCCAAATTCTACACTCTGCACCTTTAACTCATACATGTCTAATACCATAGCAAGGAAAATAGGATTCAAACTCAATAGTGGGCTGTTTTGTTTTTTAAATATTAAAACATGCAGACATCATAAAAACTCATATTCTGTATTTTACCTCTTTCTCAGTCTTCCTTGAGCTCGATGTGTCTGGCATTGTCCATGATGAAAATAAGAAACATCATGAGCAACACGTGATAACCAAAGATGCTCAGTCCAAAATGTTTTGTTTTTTTCCTCTTCTTCTATTGTTTGTATCAAACTTAACATAACAGTGGTGTGTTTTTCACTGCCACCTGCTGGGGGAAAATGAGTCATTAATGAAGAATCTGACACTATTTAAGCAAGAGGTGTGCAAGCGAATTTTGAGTGCAGGTCAGTACTGGGTACTCTTTTTTCTTAGTAAGAGCTCATATCGTACCTGTTTGAATTTTATATTCTCTTTAGTGTGTTGAACATGTGTCCTCTGATGACAATTCGACAGAACACCTCTTGAACAAGACAAAATAACTATGGCATCAGGACTTCTCCCTCTCACCCCCCTTTGTGCCACCCGTTGCTGCCTAAAATTGCTTGAACCCCTGGTTCGCTCATTGGCAGCATTGAGAGAAGTTACTGGAACCAGCAAGCCAAAGTGTCTTTGAAATCTCAACAACGTGCAGAAGGTTGCCCGTGTTTCTTTAAAAGACAAGAAATGACCCAGTATTGGGTGCTTTCATAGATGAAGTTACAGAAATCCTGTACCAGTCTGCCACTGATGCCAAATGGTCTGATACTTATCCAACAGAAACATGATTTTAGTGGTTCATTTTATTAAAGGTCATAAAGGCTGTCTCTTTTCCTAAAAATAAATTTGAACTGATTTCAACCTAAGCACATATCAGTCTTTTAAAGAATCAACTTTTCTTAGTGTACTTAAATCTTAATTTATTGACATCAAGAGAGCATCATGGGTGCATGCATGGTTAAGTTATGCTGAGAGCGCCCTCTGTTGGATCAAACAGTTCTCTGTTCCAGGCGCCCTGTTGTGTTGCTTTACGGTATTTTTTTTTATTTAAACAGCTCCCTACAGTACAAGTATGAGCCCCCCCCCCCCCCAAGATCAAATTAATCTTCAAATGTGGAATATAAAATTAAATCCCTGCCACTCATAAAATGTCAGAGCCAAAGATGCAGAACCTAGTTGTCTAGTATTGCCTGCTGGATTAGGCTCAGGCAATACAGGCAACAGAGGTATGCAATGGGAGTTAGTGTTTTTAGCACTGTTTTTTCTTTAAAGTTTATACTCAGAAAACATTTAGGCTCTGGTATGTTTTAAAACTACTGGTTTTGTACTGTTTGCAAAACAAGAAAAGAAAAGAAATGATACTCAACCCCAGAGTCTGGGACTTCTGTTTTGCCTTGGCATCAAACAGATATCCTAATGGTTTGATTAATACTCACGATAAGATGACGATTTTCCATTAAGATTTCAAAATTATTATCTTGTCATTAATAATAGTATCACTGCTGTTTGTATTATTTACTGTAAACATTCTTTTTCTGAGAATTATACCCAGCATAGGTATATGTGGATTTTTTTCCAAATCAGTTAATTCAATATTGCACTCACCTATGGCAAGATGATGTCAGAAAAAACATATGACATTATCTTATCACTGTATTAGTACTAACGATATTGATTTAAAACTTTGATACAGTTTGTGTGGATTTCTGTTGTTTCTCCTGTTTTCTTGTCCTGATGCTGATAAACCAAACCACTCCAAACACTCCAAACACAACCAGCTAACAAGAAAAGCATGTCACTGTATCTGTTTTAATATTTGTTTTACTTTAATTTACTTTGTTTTTGCCTTTAAAAACACCAAAAACCCTCCTGGAGGCCATAACTCCATCAAGGCAGGTTGATTCAGAAGCAGCATTGTGCCATCCTCATGCCATCTTCTCTCATTTTCAGTTTTAAGAAGCACATTGTGTTCATTAATCGTGCTGAGATACACTGTACCTGGACAGGGTTTTTTTCTCATGTTTCACAGTCTTCAATTTCCTTTCAAATTTTTTCATTTCAGATCTATCATTCCCCAATCCACAAGCAAGCCGAAAGTAAGTCTGTCACCATTACCCGAGTCGTATTGTTGATTTTATGAGATGTAGACGGACTGTGTGACGTCTTACTCTCCATCTCATGCCACTGAATGCAGCTGTTTCTTATGTTTAGAATGAGATCTGCTGTCCTAAAATAATTGATTTCTGCTCCTTTCTTAACCCTGCAGTGGAGCTGAATGAAGTTGGATTCAAGTTTGTGCGAAAGTGCATCAACTACATTGAAACAAAAGGTAAAGAAACCAATCAGTGGTTAGTTCAAGCTGTGTTTGGTACTGTTGGTGCCCTGAGGGGGACATGGGTGAGCCAAGGTTACGTGTTGATGCTCAGAGAAATATTTTTCCGTGCCAAAGTAGATGACACAAATAATAAGCCTATTTCAGGTAGCGCAGAGGTTTAATTATCTCATCTTCATCTCTCAATATTAAAGTCTGCCTCTCTGATATTTTTAATTATTTTCAGAAAACTTGAAAAGCCTTTGTAATTGTGTATTTGAGTGTCACAAGCTGTGATGATTAATCTTAAAGGAATGAAACTCTCCATCCGTAAACATATAATTTGACTGGTGATTCAGGGCTCACAATCAGGAAGGAACATCTGTATTCTGATTCAGGCTCATGTAGGTTCAGAAGAGGGGCGTGTGGTTTATGTCCAAAGCTCTCTATTTCTTCAGATTAAATTCCCCCTTTTTTGCCTCCCCCTCTTGCCTCTCCAGGAGTCACACAAGAAGGAGTTTACAGAACTGTGGGCAGCAACATCCAAGTGCAGAAGCTTTTAAACGCCTTCTTTGGTAAGGACATATGCCTGAGAACATCCCCTTCATCTGACCATTCACTTTGTTTACTCTTCAGGGTCCATCAAAATAGCTCTAGCGGACTTTATTTGAAAACCTCCATGTGTGAACATCAACAAATATACTGACCCATAGTGCCACGTCTCTGGAGGGCTTGCATTTAATTATTCCTATCAAGTTTTGTTAGACAAACAATCAAATGAATATGAGTCATGTAAATGGTTCTGCTTGTAGTAGCAAAGCCACAGAGAAATCAGTATTCTGTTCAGCTTTACTGAGCACTGTGGGTCAGATCGATTTGATTTTCTTTCCCACAACTTTATTGTTGAGGTTCACCGCTGTCATTACATTTTCAATATTGGCTGCTACGGGCAGCTGTTTTCACTTAAAAGAGAAAAATGACCTTACTTATCCATACCAATCAGATAAAACTGTTTGTCAGTTATAAACAGAGAAGAATATCTTTGTAGCTAATAGGACATATTATTTCTTGTGGAGGTTTTGACTATTAAATTGGAGGCAAAGGAGGTAACAGATTATGAAAGATTATCCTCTGATTATCATTAATCTGTTTCTAATTATGGAAATGTCAGTGCCTGTGAATCTGTTGTGTTTAAAGCTAATAAAAGTTAACATTAAAGTTAATGCTTAAGACTGTTGATAGTCTGACAGTCTGCCTTGGCTGTCAGTATGCCTCATGGAAAATATCACAGAATTTACAGGTCCCATATTTTACCCCTTTCTATCAGTTCACATTGGTCCCAGATGTCCCCAGGACATTTTTATGAAGTGTTGCACGATATTGCTTTGGCTTTCCAGTGCTGTTCTGTGATTTCAACAGCACAGACATGTCAATGCATGTTTCTCCACAGGTGCTGGCCAGTTAAATGGTAAATTTTCTTCAGCCTCTATAGAGCTTTTTCTAGTCTTTCTCTAGTTTATGACAACTCAAAGTGCTTTTACATCGCAGGTCACACCTACCCATTCGCTCTCACATTCACTCACTGGTGGTACCATTGTACACACCACTGACGCCGCGGGCACAGCTTGGGATGAAGTGTTTAGCCCAAGGGCACATCGACATGTCACAGCTGCGATAGGGCCTGAACACATAGGTGGAGCAAACAGAGAAGGATAATAAGGGTTTTTTTCCAATGTTGGGAGGTTTGTAAACTGACCATGGACTTTTATTTTTGTCTAAAAAATTACTTTAAAGTGTGCTCTGCATAATATGGGACCGTCGGCCCACACAAATTCAAGTTTGCACAGCAAAAAATCCTGCTCAAGCCTTTTTAGTGGAGTAACAGTTTAAAACATAGCTTGATGAGGAAATTAAATTGGGTGCTGCCTGCTGGTGCAGCTGGTAGTGCTACTGCTTGCCTTGCAGTCAGGTTGCTGGTTCAACTCGCCCTGTTGGACTGGGGCCTTTCTATGTGGACTTTGCATGTTCTTCCTGTACATGCATGGGTTTTCCACTGGTACTCTGGTTTCCTCCCATAGACAAAACCCATTAATTTTAGATTAATTGGTGACTCTAAATCAGGCATAACCAGACCGAGTGATGGTTCTGTCTGGACCCGTGACCAATCTCTGATAAATTCACGAGAATGAATTTTAATGGAGCATTTTTTCTGCCAGTCACGGCTATAGACAGCAGGTGCTGCTACTCCAGTTAACACTAGACTCGCTACGGTGGTCTGGCAGTCTTATCACAAGCCTTTCATGCCATGAATGTTCCTAAATATATGCTCTGTATGTTTTCTGAAGCTTATTAGGTTGTCTAATGAAGCACTAAAGATTTCTGAGCGTTTATTCCTCCAACGGCTGCTGCCGTCACACAGATGGCTGTGGAATGGGACATAATGGTACATTTAGCAGAGGTGATTTTACTGCCGCTATCATGCTTGCAGCATGAGCTGCAGCTGCCCAAAAGCACCAGCAAACAGGAGGCAGTGCCGAATGAACAGCCAGTGCAAAATATAAGACCCCTGTCGCCTGCAAGGGTTGTGACCTGCACTGAGATCTTAGAGCTTTTGCCCTGAGTGTGCGCTGACGGCGGTGCTGATACTGTTCATTTGTCAAGTTCATTTTCTATTTGTTTACAAATCGAGTTGATCATTTGTTCCTGTTATTTTCATTGTTGCAGTTCTACAGTTTTTCATGCTACTTTGTTTTTGAATGTTTCACGTTTTGAGAGAGAGAGAGAGAGAGAGAGAGAGAGAGAGAGCAAGTGAGTGAAATCCAGAGCCTGTGCATATAAAACTTTCATCTTCCTATCACTTTGTTGTATGTCTTCTTCTGTTATATTACACTGCCTGGCCAAAAAAAAAGTCGCCACCTGGATTTAACTAAGCAAATAGGTACGAGCCTCCTGTTGAATAATTACTGCATGGGCGATTATATTTCAGCTGGCAACAAGTTATTTAACCCCAGCTGTTGACATGAGTAGCTTCTCATTTCTTCAACAACCATGTCTAAAGACACACCCTGCGGTCGTGGAAAAGATGTTAGTCTGTTTAAGAAGGGTCAAATCATTGGCATGCATCAAGCAGAGAAAACATCTAAGAAGACTGCAGGAACTACTAAAATTGGGTTAAGAACTGTCCAACGCATTATTAAAAACTGGAAGGATAGTGGGGAAGCATCGTGTTTAAGGAAGAAATGTGGTCGGAAAAAAATCCTGAATGACCGTGATCGATGATCACTTAAACCTTTGGCCAAATCAAATCAAAGAAAAACAACAGCGTTTAATAGTGAAAGTAAGAGCATTTCCACATGCACAATGTGAAGGGAACTCAAGGGATTGGGGCTGAACAGCTGTGTAGCCTTAAGAAAACCACTAATCAGTAAAGCTAACCGGAAAAAAGGCTTCAGTTTGCTACGGAGCATAAAGATTGGACTCTGGAGGACTGGAGGAAGGTCATGTGGTCTTATGAGTCCAGATTTACCCTGTTCCAGAGTGATGGGAGCATCAGGGTAAGAAGAGAGGCAGGTGAAGTGATGCACCCATCATGCCTAGTGCCTACTGTCCAAGCCTGTGGGGGCAGTGCTGTGATCTGGGGTTGCTGCAGTTGGTCAGGTCTAGGTTCAGCAACATTATGTGCACAAAGAATGAGGTCAGCTGACTACCTGAATGTACTGAATGACCAGGTTATTCCATCAATGGATTTTTTCTTCCCTAATGGCACGGGCATATTCCAAGATGACAATGCCAGGATTCATCAGGCTCAAATTGTGAAAGAGTGGTTCAGGGACCATGAGACATCATTTTCACACATGGATTGGCCACCACAGAGTCCAGACCTTAACCTCATAGAGAATCTTTGGATGTGCTGGAGAAGGCTTTGCGCAGTGGTCAGACTCTCCCATCATCAATACAAGATCTTGGTGAAAAATTAATGCAACACTGGATGGAAATAAATCTTGTGACATTGCAGAAGCTTATCGAAACAGTGCCACAGCGAATATGGCTGTGATCAAAGCTAAAGACGGTCCAACAAAATATTAGAGAGTGTGACCTTTTTTTTGGCCAGGCAGTGTATATTGCAACAATATAGTGGAACAGCAGTTACAGATGACAGATGCTTGTACTTTTAAGTGAATTTCTTGTATTCTGAAGATGTTGGCTTTTTTACTTGAAGTGTCGGCCTTCATTTTTTAGGCTGGAACCTCTTTATTTTAAGAAAAAAGAAGAGAGACATTTTTGTCAATGCTCTGTATGCACTTGTTTTTTTCCTAAAAAGAACCACCTATTATTCATTGTTTTCTGAAGATGTTGACTTTTTTGAAGTGTAGGCTTTCAGTTCTTTAGGCTGGAACCTCTTTAATCTAAGAGAAGAAAGGGTTATTCAGCTCTGTATGCAGTTTTTTAACTAAATTTTAATCTGAGTTTGTTGTTTTCTTCAATCCGAAATAAAGGCCATTAATTTATTTGGCTGTGACTACATTTATTTATGGTAAAAGAACTGGCAGTTCACTCAGTAAAATATATCCTGCATTGAAAATTGACAATAAATGTGGTTGAAACCAGGAAAATGTGGACATAGGGGAAGGCTATAAGACACAAACTGGACTTTGGTTTGGACCTTAATTTGACATTTGGTCAATAGTATGCCTTTCTCTGTCAACTCTCTGGTTCCTAACCAAAATCTCCACAGACGGAACATATTTCTTGAACATGATATTTGAAAAGGTGTCTCAAAATATTTCCTATTTAAATCTTATTTGCTTCTCTTCAGACCCTACAAATCCAGGAGATGTGGATCTTCACAGCAGCGACTGGGACATTAAAACCATCACAAGTGCTCTTAAGTTTTATTTGAGGTATGTTTGTTTGTTTGTGACCCAAACAATTTGTGTAGTTTCACAAATCTGGCTGCACTCTGGTGGCAACACTTTCTATAGACTTTTTCACAAGATACTTCAGCTCTTATTGATTAATTACATGACATATCAGTGCATTTAATAAAATATTTTACATGGAGACTTCTGCACACTTCTTCATATGCTAATTCTGTCTAAAAATCCAGTTTGACAGAGGTTTTGCTCTTTCTAAGTACTTTTTAGTGATGTTGTATAACTGGAAAAGATTGCATTTTGCATCTCCTGTGTTTGACATGGTGGATTATGCTGCACTGTCGCTGAACTCTGTCATGAATGTCTGTATCTGCAGGAGTTTGTCTGAACCTTTGATGACCTACAGTCTACACAGAGACCTCATGTGCGCTGCAAGTGAGTCATTTGAAAGGGTTTACGTAGTCAAGGAATTACACTGTTTGTGTTGTCACAACTTTTTTGTCCCCCTTTTTAAACTCAACTTTGGGTATAAATGTACAGTGAAAGCTTTTAGGGTAAATTTGTGTCTTAAATATTTAAAAGGACCGTATGGACCTAAAATAACCTAATGTTTGAGTTTCATTTAATTGGTGAAGTTATCTGAGCAACCCTCATTAAGTGATACTCGATATTTCTCTTGTTACTGGAAACATTGGAGCAAATGTCTCTTTGTATTTTAATTATCTTATTCTATTACCAATATTTATACTTTTATACTGTAATGATATGGAGTTTGAGTCTGGAATAAAGTGTCTATCTATCTATCTATCTATCTATCTATCTATCTATCTATCTATCTATCTATCTATCTATCTATCTATCTATCTGTCTATCGATCTATGAGCCTAATACATTGTCAGCAAAGACTCTAATAATTTGTATTCTGGATCCAAAAGAGGCATTTATGCATGAATACTGTGCAGGCTGCAGGGTTCAGCAGTTTTATAAGCAGCTCTGGGCTAATCTGGAAGGCCATGTTAGAAACCCAAGCCTCCTGTTTGTTTTTACCTGTCACACAACATGGCTTTAAAACAGAAATGACCTTTAGTTTAAAAGCATCAGCCTAACTTTGTCTGGAGGTTACAGTATGACTGTTTTTGAAGTTAGTTTCCTGGAAATGTTTTTTATTGAATTTTATGGAGTGCTTTTTATTAAGTGCACAAATCAATATAATGATTCCTTTTCATGTGCAGTTGAAGAAGGTCTTGTACTCCTACACCATTATAAATGAAGGATGAGTTTGGGTTTATGAGGTGTTTATGGTTCAAGTCCATAGATTTAGATGTGTCCTAACTCCAAAAAACCTCTGTGTTGTCTTTTTAACACAGAATCAGATAATCTAGACTTTCGGCTAAGTGAAATTCATTCATTAACCTACAAACTACCGGAGAAAAATCGGGAGATGTTGGAGACGCTTATCAAACACTTGGTCAAGTAAGTACCAGAATGCTTTATTGTGATTTTATGCTTTTCACTGATCATTCAAGACTGTGAGCACATTGACTGTGTCAAACATGGATACTCTCTCAGTGATTGGTGTCCGATGAGCAGGCCTGCCTACTGAAAAGGCTGGCCCCCTGAAAGGACTAGTAAATGGGCCCTCCACAGATGTCATTTAATATCAATGTGTAAGACATGCTGGTGGCCTTGTAGTTAATTTGTCGTTTAAATGTGACCTGTGGGTCCTTTGTAACATGTCTGTTAACACTCTCTCCCCCAATCTTTCAACTCTGTCCACTGTTCTTCTCAAATGAAGGCCTAAAAATCCAAAAATAAATGGATAAGGATAAGTAGGGTCAGTGTTGGGGACATTCACCCTCCAGGCCAAAAACAAGAAGGAAAAGAAACTTGCTACAGCTTTTTCTGTGGCAGAACATACCAAACATTTTGCTTATTTTAAATTCAATGGTAACATCCACAACATTGTTAGCATCACCAAAACTCATTAGTGCTAAGAATTATTAGAACAGGTTTTAAAAATCCCATGAGCTCTAGATGTAATTTCAATGTTAAAATTTGGTTAAAGCTCAAATCAGGTCTTTTTACACCTAGGATCTAATTTCAGCCATTTTCTAACTAGCTAAATGACAACCATAATGTCAGCGTGTCAAAGAAAAAAGTTTTATCTTTTCATTTTGATATGTTATTCATGTGAGTGTTGAAAGGGTGATGAAAATCAAATGTCAAACAGCCTTTCTCTAAAAGTCATGTTGAAGTGGTGGGTTGCATCTGGTTTATGCAAAAATTTTATTTTAATCTGTCTTCCATTTTTTTTTATTAAAAGATCAATAACACTGTGTGCTATCATTTGAAAGGTCTTAGTTCATAAAATTGAAGCAGTCAGTGGTTGAAATAGAGACCAACAATCACCATGGTCAGTGCTCAGAAGATGTGTTACACTGACTGAAAGGTACAAGTTACTGAAAAGTGTTTTAATGGATGATGATTAAGCATCTGTACTCAGACCATATTTAGGTGTGATGTCACCATGACAGAAAAATTGTTTTATAATTTTGTCAAGTCCAGTTTAAGTGTTGCAAGAGCAACAAAAATGATTTCAAAATGAAATCATTGTCACTGTTTGTTTTTTATTAGCTATGTGATGCTAAGAAGAGAGTTTAGGGACACTCAAATGGATTTGTTTTAAACACTCACCAGAGGAAGAGAGAGGAGACTGGGCATGTGCAGACACTTAGGCTGTGCCGCTCTAAATGATGCTTATTTCATTAGATGATAGAGACTGTGCTGCACTGCTCATTTTAAAACAATTTAGTCATAACAAGCACAAGAAAGGACTTAAAAAATGGTAAATTATAATGTGATTAATCTTTTGATTGAAGCAGATTTCTTGGCTAAATATGGTCCAAACATAGATGCTGTTTCAAGAGTACAAATAGATATAACAAAAATGTTCACTTTAAAATAGATTAAAAGTCTTATCAGCTTTAGCCACAGTGTCAATCAGGCACCTTTTGAACAGAAAATGCTCGTATGTAATGTGAAGACCAAGCCTGTAACAAACTGTTCAAATTTCTGCCGCAAAGTTTAGTGTTTTTAACAGAGTGGTGACCTTGGATGTTCACTGTTGAAGCCAATGCAGAATTTTTACAAAATCTGCTGATTCTCCTCAATTAGTACCTTTATGATAACTCCAAAAGTGTAGGAATCCTCATCAGGACCATGGTCAAAATGCTAATTTTTACAGAAGAAATAAATGCTCACCGCCCAGTCTAAATAACCTGTGGACATTTTCTTTTTGGCAGCTTCTTTTTCATTAAGAGAATCAGAACTGGGTTTGAGTTTTGTAGATATTTCTGTTTTGATTTTATAAAGTTATTGGTGAATTTGTATGATCAAGGGTGTGACAGGTGGACAGGTTGTTGATTTTTACCAGAAGACGTAAGGCTCACCGCTGCTGCACCTTTATGCCTATTTCAATACTCCACAAAAGTTTGGTACCGCATGTTATACCACTGGAATGCCTGATTAGTCACCTTTTAAAAGCAAAGTACCCCTTGTAATAGTTGGTGCACTGAATGAGCAACACAACTTAAGGTGTGAGTAGTGTCCAGAAACAATGTGCCAAAATCCCTTCTTGCCCCAGAAGAAAGCCAACAGTTCCTCAGTGAAACGAGGGTGAGGAACCAGTCCTCTTTGGGTGTTGCCTTTCTGGGGCACTCACTTTAATTGTCTTGGGCTGACACCAAATAATGCCTCCACTCTGCATACCAGAACACCAGCTCCAGTTACAGGGGATTTTGGCACCTGTTTTTGGTGCTGCTCACATGTTCAGCTGTGTTGTTCATTTTATGAATGCACAATCCGTACAAGTTGTACCCTGTTGTAAAGGTTACAAATCAGGCTTTCAGTGATATAAAATACAATACCAACTGGTGTTATTAAGAGGATAAGAAATTGACAGAATTAACATTTCCAGTGGGACAGCCTTCATGTCTGATGCAGTCCAAGATTTACTTTTAGGACCCTATGAGGGTTTTTTTGTTTTAAGGCAGTCTCTTATTGCCAAATGAGGGACTGCAAATTTTTGCACTGTTAAGGTTTTGACCTTACTTTTTAATGCTGCTAGTGGCAGAGTCACTGTGACATGAACTAAATTCATCTGCCATTAGTATTAAAAATAGATAAACGCATTCAAACTGACTTGTTGCTTTTTTGACAGTGTGTGCAGTCACAGTGAAGACAACCTCATGACCCCCTCAAACATGGCGGTCATCTTTGGACCCACACTGATGAGAGCCAAGGAGGAGACAGTGGCAGCCATGTTGGATATTAAGTTCCAAAATATTGTGGTTGAGATCCTTATTGAAGAATACAAAAAGGTAGGTTTTCATTTTGGGGGCATTATGCGGACAGCTGTTTTTGTTTTTTAGTGGAAGACTGGATTTAGGCAGCCATTCCAGGACATTAGACTTTGCATGCATGACTATATGGGATGTTTCATGAAAGTTTTAACCTGTGTAAAACCACTGTATCATCAGAAGTAACTGCAGTAATTAGGTAAACCATTGACAAACAGGGAAGATAAGGTATTTAAGGATAGACCCCTGTGGGACACCAGCTGGTGCTGAATTTATTTTTTACTAAAATCTTGATTACTTTACTAACTGTTGTTGCAGATAAAGAAATGAAATAAAAAAAAACTCAGGAAACTGAAACCCTTGTCTTTGTTGTAAATTCTTGCCTTTGCACCAAGAATTATCAGTATTTTTTTATAATATCAATCAGTTTTGGTTGTCTGAATGCAGCTGTTGTTGGCCTTTATGCTGCTCCTCTCTTAAAAATCTTCATTGTCTGTTCATTGTTCAAAATGTCAGAAACTTTTTCATCCATTAGTTTTTTTTTGCTCAGAGGTTCAGAAGACTAAAACCAAAACATTTAGTTTATCCCATCACCCCTCCATGGCTGTAATTTTAGGGAAATCACATCACATTTTGTGGTACCTGTACCTTAAGAAATAGTGAAACTGGCCACTGCAGAGCTGATGGTTCATTTGAAAGTACAATTGCAAATACTTGCCCATGTCCTGTCTACAACCTTATCCTGCATGGCTTGTGAATTAATACTGATGGGTTCTCATCGGAGTCAAAAAAGTGATTGTGGCCGACAGGACTTAGAAGTGGTCTTTCACACAAGGGTGAAAACACCAGACACTTGCAGCACTATGCAGCACAGCATTAAAAATCAGAAAAGCCAGGTGTTATACCTTGTTGCCACACTAAACAGCTGTAGGCTGATTTTTTTCCATGGAAAATCCATAGAAATCAATAAAGAATTGGTTTGATTAGCAGAATTGATTATGGTGATGATAATAAATCTTATCAATTCCAACACCTTCTAATATCACATTTAGACCACTTAAAACTTACTGAGGGAAAGTAAAATATGAGACCTTTAAGGGTAAGAGCACACAAACTTTAACTTTTTTAAAATTTGTCCATTTTTTTTCTGTACAAAAAGAAAAGCTTGTAGTCTGTTGCAGGTGTTTTTGACCTGGACCAGCTGTCTGGCAACACGGGGAGATTCCTTAAATTTTTCCAGCCTGGCCAGTAATAATCAAGTGCATATGCTCCTTAAGAGAAAATGAAACTTTTCTAAGAGATGAGCTATATTTTTGATATGAGCTGGTGTAGCTTGTCCCTGCTTTCAGTCTCTATGCCACACTTGCCAGCTGTTAGTAGCTATACATGGCATGAATGGTGTCAAAGTTATTTTAATCTCTGCAAGACAAAGAATACATGTTCAACCATCTGAATTAAACTTGTGTCTTCAGTGTAATTTTATCATGGGGAGGAGGGAAGGGAATCAAAAAAACAGTTCGAGTGAAGAATTACTAACAACTAGCTTCAGGAATCAATATCGGTTATCTTTATACTTAACAATTTACTCATCCTTTCACTATGTTCTGAATGCCTTTTACATTAAGGGTGTCATGCTCCTATGAGAGGCAGTTGTCTAAAACAATGAAACAGAAATCAAAGACGTAATCATGGCAGACTGAAAATAGAAGCTGTCAAAACTGTGGCTTAAGTTTCCCCTCAGTGTGATGCTAACTGCACAATGTCCAGTTTCTGCTTCTGTGTGATTTTAAGCATGGAAAACACCAGAAACTTGCTGAAGCATTGATCTATGCAGCACAACATTAAATATCAAGAATGACATTTTTTGTCACTGAATGCTGTTGAAGGTCTTCAAGAAAAATCCACAGGAATCAATAAGGGAATTGATAAAGAATCGGATTGTGAGTGGTATCAATAATGGATTTGGTATTAATAAAATCTTATCAATTCCCATCCCTACAGGGGAGGCTTTTTCTTTCCAGAGTAGTAACTAAGTGACTGAATTAGTACAGATTTATCATCTCATTCACTGAACTACTGTATAGTCTTTATGGAAATGAAATGGCGGCTACTGAACTGAAGTGCTCCTCTCCTCTGATTCTCATCACAGATCTTCAGTAATGTGCCAGAGGACAGCACCGCTCCGCCTATCCCACCCCCGCGGATCACCCCGAGAAAGCGACAGCCCATCACAATCTCCAAGCGGCCGCCTCGTGTTTATCAAGCGCTTAGTCACCACCTCTTTCAGCACACAGAGAGTAATTATTAGCTTCCTTTGGTCCGACTGTCACCATCATCATCATCATCATCATTAACCCACCCTGTCTGTCCTAAATGTACAGTAGTCTTTTAATGTGTTTTTGTAATATCTCAGAAAGATTTGTAACTCAACACAGCTACTTCTGTCAGTTTTTTTCCAACAAGCACAATTCCCAGAAATAATTTGTCGTCAAAGAATAACAAATTTAAACTTTCTTGTTTTTAGTCATTTTTGATGAGCTTTTTTACTGTTAAAAGGGAATTGCTCTTTTTCTTTTCATTTCAAAGACAATAAAGTTTTCTGCTCTACATTTTTTGATCTCCAATTAGTCGTTTTTTGTTAATGCCTCTGCTAAATCATATAATTTTCTCTCATTTGTCTGCTAAACCCTGTCATTATGTGGGTTTGTCTCATCCCCTCACACACCGACAGAGAAGTTTTTCAGCCCCTACTGCTTATCCTCACAGCATTTTGTGATATTAAATTGTTCTTAATTTAATACTGAATGTAGCTTTACAACGATCTCTGTATGATCCAACTAAGCTTTGTGATGTGCTGTGAATTCGTAATCAATCCCTGTTTGTGTTGTTCTATTAGCTCTAGATTCAGTTTAAGTCACCTGTACATGTCATTTTTTTTAAGGTAATCCACTTTATACCTGTCAATGTCAACCCATTTCCACTCACAAAACATCCAATTATTAACATAAATGTTTGGGTATAGATTTTTCTCAGCGTAATCAGCACCTCTCATGAATTATTTTATTACTTCTCTGTAACAGATGGACAGAACGACAGCCCTGTCCAGGACGGGGAAGTCTCAGCAAGCCCAGTTCCCCTACAGCGGTTGAAACCTGTAAGCGCTCCTCTTGTTCCTCCTCCAAGACAAGCATTATTGCCCAGAACACCGAGCCGTAAAGACAAACAAACAGACTCTGACCTTGGCAAAACTGACAATATGAGGCAGAAGCCAGATTCTTCTACAGCTGCAAATGGAGAGTCAGGGGTCTATGTGACCAGAGTGCCATCCTTCCAGAGCAGGAAACCTCTGCCTAAAACTACAGCAGCCAACAGAGAAGGTTTGATATTCTCTGTTTTTTGGTTTATTTTATCTTTAAAGGTTTTCCAAGTCAGTGTTTCTCAACTGGTCCAGACTAGGATCCACTACCTCCTCCTAAAAGAGTAACAAACCCCAGAACCACAATTTTCAGATGTAAAGCTATGTGTGTGTTAAGTGTTGATCAATTAAGGTATCACTCTTCACATTTGAGTACTGAGTCCATTAATTCTTCCTATTATATGAACAATTTGCATCGTAACTGCAAATTGTTCATATAATAGTGGTCTCCAACCACTTGGCCAAAAACTAGTATTGGCCATACGGAGATGTAAATGATTGATTTCTTTTCTCTTTTTAGACTTATGGTGTCTGAAGGGTGTTTCATTTTGCAAAGAAAAGAAGACAAGATTATTTCACCAGTCTGTGAATCTTTTGACTAAGACTTGACTCATCGGGTATTTCTGTCATAGCTGTGATGCCTGAAAAAGTAAGGCCTGAGATAAGCTCACTGTTAAACCTTGTGTTGTCCGTCAGCATAGTTATAAGTTAACTGGCTTTGCGTCTGTCACTGAAGAATACCCAAGGAACATGAGCTAGCTCTGGCTATATACTACCACCTGATGCACTGGATATCATCTACAAACATGGCTGCAATCCAGAAAGAGAACAAACACAGAAACTTAAGTAATCAACAGCAACACCCGCTTTCCTAAGACCGTTTTTTTTTTTTTTTTTTTTTTTCATTAAACCTTTATTTAAGCAGGAGCACACCCATTAAGATACAAAAAATCCCTTTTTTGGCAAATAATTTTAAAAAATAATGACAAAAAAAGGATTTGACAATGAACAAATCATCAGCATTCAGAGGTACAACCTGTGAATACACTGATCAGATGATCCTAATGAATGATGTACAAAACAAACATTGCCTGCATCATGCATGCCAATTTTACAATGTTTTCCTCTGTGCTCAGATATAACGTCTGGGTGTTTGGGTTTAGTAAGTGCCCATGATAATTGGTAAATCTCAGATGAGTGCATTTATAGATAAAAATGAGCTCTTAAAAACAGATATATATGATATATATATATGAATGTATGAGTATTTGTTTGAAAACAGAACAAATGCAAGTACAGTCATGGACAAGCTCAACTGAAAGTCACAAGTTTCCTTTCAAAACCAGTTTACAATTGCTTTAAAGAGTTTTTATGAAAAATTTAACATATGATCAAACAAAGGGAAAGGACAAAAACACATGTTTGAAGAGCACAGCTTTACGATGATGTGTCCGTCCCACTGGGTTGTTACCAAAGACCTAAAGAAATGATCCTAAACTCAGAAATATAGTTAGCACTTGCATGAAGGCCGCAGCTAGTTTTTAAAGAGTCTTCTAGAGCAGTGATCATCAATTGGAGGCCCCAGGGCCTCATCAGGCTTATCATGTGGCCACCAGAACATTATGTGGTTCTACAGGGAACTGTTTTTGCTTTTTAAATCCCTTAAGTTATTCAAGCATATTCTCGATGTCAGGAACAAACAAACCTCCTATCTTCATTTTGTATGATTTTCATTTCTTCCATTAAACAGTACTACTGGTCACCTTCCATGTTAATGACTGGGTTTTATTAACATTTAACCAAATTAAAGAACAAGAAAGCAAACTCAAAAAACTATTTATAATAAGGCCAAACCTTGAACAAATGTCCCCTTTGACAAAAATAAAATGAAGCTGTAGTCTCACATTCTCAGTCTCATGATCAGCCCTTTCTTGTGAATGTTAAATCTTAAGAACATGAAAATGGATTTTTTTCTACACTTTGATGACATTGTCCACTTTAAATTGAGTATAAGCTGATTAGATTTTGAAGGTTAAAGGTCAATGTTTCTGGACCTCATGTTCAACCCTATCTTATAAGATCTCTACGTATCATACCACCATAAAATCCACCAGAGCCCCTTACCTTGACCACCACTGAACATCGCTTGTGAACCTAGCTGAGCAATAAAATTGCCTTGCAGGAGCTCTTGCTTTTCTTGCCACATGTCTGGCCACTTCACTCACTGTTGTTAGTTTTTCTTCATCTGTTGCAGGTTTTTTTTTCCTGTTTAATTTCTAGTTAAATAAAGGCTTGTTTTAGCCTTTTTGTTGAACTAAATAGTGTTACTAGGAAATTGAATTCAGTGAAAAATCACAGGAAGCATCTGTGCTTGATGATGAAGGACTGGTTACTGGTGGCAAGGATTAAGTTTTTAAATGGTAATATATTTGCTGCTGGAGTTTGAGACTGACTTTAATCTTTAGTTTTGCTACCTTCATTTTAATCCCTCAATTACACACTCCCTGCACAACATGATCCTTTTATGCTGTTTTGTTTTGTAGGAGATTCTGATGGCTTGACTAGAACAAGGTCCACAGAGAAACCGGCAATTTGCAGACCCCCAGTGAGGCCCCCAGAGCCCCCCTCCAGATATCCTGTTCCACAAAAGACCCCCGGTGCAGCCAGCAGTGAGGCCTCAAACACATCCTAGTAAGTGCTCTGTGGTATCTTTACAGATAATTTAAAGCATGCAAATGTAGACCCGATAACCATTGAACAACCATCTCTGTTGTTTTTACGTGAGCAAACAAACCACAAGCTATTTAATGAAGCCTAACTTGAGCTCACGCCAAACCCAAAAATTACACTGTGTCAGAAACACAAACTCTGAAGGCATGAGTAATAGATGCTCAGATAAAAAAATAGACATTTTGCCAGGTATGATGAAACACATCTTATGTTGCAACACAGTGATATCAGTGTCAAAGTTTGATGTGAATATAGTGAAACCTCGTCTGCTCTCTCGTGTTGGTGTTATCAGGATGTTGTATTTACAGTATGATAGATGTTTGTGGTTCTGTTACCTCAAGATAATTTAACAACACTGGTTAGGGGATTTCATGTGCCACAGAGATTTTTTATGCAGGTTGCCTTAACTTTTATTAAAATGGGAGACAATTTATTTTGTAAAGCTCTCTTCATTTATCGAACGAATCATTTGCAGAATTACCAACATTAAAAGACATAAAAGTGGAGTTATACAGCTGTATAGTTTTTATATATAGCTGTACTGTCAGTCTGTGTGTGATGCTCTGTTCGATCTTGTGCCTCTTTCAGGCTTCTTTACCCGGATGGGTCTAATTTACTCTGATAGGTTTACAGGTCATCTCTGTTGTACTTGGTCAGTTCAACACTGCTCTGCACTATGTTGTCAACAGCTCTGCATTCATTCTAACGTTTGTGCTCTGTAATTGCCTTCTATGGCAAGCCAACTGGCTAAAAGTGACAAAGACACAATTACAGGACATCACACAGGTAGGTTTATTTTGGGGGGGCAGGGAAAAAAAACATTTTAGGTAGCTGCTTGGGGGTCAGAGACGTCTTTATGATGAAGACTTTTTGTCTTGCTCAAAAAGGTGATCAATCACACGGAGGAGACATGCTAAACACACTAAAGTGCATATAAAACAAAAAAACATGATATGGCCTATTTGAGATGCAGCAGGTTGAAAATTACAACATGTCCTAACTGAGCATGATTGTCGGACATTGCATCGTGCAGCAGCGCACGCCTGCTGTCCACACTGCGTCTGTAAAAATGTAATTCTATGATCTTTGTTTCCCCTTCTAAACATTACATCAATTACTTTAACTGCACAGCTCGAGAAACAGATGTGAAGTGCTCTGAAGTCGCAAGGCATCACGCTGTGTTGCTTGAGGCAGTAAGGACACTCGTTTATGATTTCATTTCATTAGCCATTTTTTATCACCAGTGCTCACTGCATTCAGTTAGGACAGGGTGCTACAGTGCAAAGTGAAGGGGAGGCACATCAAATGTTTCTACAGGCAATCAGAGTCTTGGGGCCCAGAGAGGACATGTGTCAAATATGATGTCTCGTTGTCTACAGTATACGTTTATCAACCATTACGGCTCACCTGTTGTCAAGAAGCTCATCAGGTCTTTCCAGGTGAAATGTACTCTCTTCAGTGAGGGTTCGATGTTCTTAAAGGAGGTGTTACCAGCTACTCTGAGCGACCAAACTGCTCCAGGTGTTAATGAGAGAAATAAACAAAAGACAGGATATCTCAAGCTCACAGCATTAAGTGGTGATAGCTTGCATGATCAAAAGAAGTCTGACTTAAAAATAAAACAGAAAAAGACATCATCTTAAATCAGGCAGAAACAATAAGAGAGCTTTTGGCAAAATTACAAAATATGAAGAACAGGATAAATGTAATGCTGTTTTTTGTTTTGCTCGTAGTTGCAAAAACTGAATTTATTTTAACAGTTATTAATCAGTAAAACTTAAATCTCAGTACAATATGGGATCTCTAACAAGAGAATTAGAACAAAACCCTCTATTTTTACATTATTTTCTTATTTTATCTTGGGATATCAATTATTTTGGTTTACATTTTGAGTTGCTCTGTTTTGTAATGAGTGCTTCTAGTAACAATGAAGAGGGCTTATGTCTATTAAGTAATCCCACTGGTGTCCCTGTGAGCAAATTAACACTGTATCTGTGAAGTGTTCCCCTCTGCCATTTTTGTACATCTTTGTCTTTTTTCTTTTTTTAAATTGGGTGATCATTATGGCTGGTGTTACAGCTCATGGCATGCATTTCTGCAAGAATGTTTCTTAAATTTAATGTAATTTACTCTACAGGTCTGTTAGACACTACTGACACTTTTTGCATCCTCTTGGAACCCTCAAGCCAAAAATGTACATGCAAAAAAAATAAAAATAAAAAATACCGCTAAAAAATCATCATACATCAATGCTTTTTCTGCATAAATCTATTAAACTTCTTCAGCTGTCCTCAGATCAATAAAATAACTGCAGTATTTTAACCCTTTAAATGCCAGTTTGAATACATGTTGCAACTTTTCTTATTATCAAAACAACACAAAACATGAGAGTTTTTAAAAAATACAATGAAAAGTCAGTGTTGGGGCATTGCTGGTGATAAGAGTCTTGGATATGTTAAATGCACAAGTTATAAAATAAAGTTTATTACTGCTGTGAAAGCAGCCAGGTTCAGAATCACATTTACAGCTTGTTGCTGTTTTCTCTGAATGCTGCAAGGCCCGGGGGTCATGACTATGTTCAGGTTCATTCATCAGTCTACTTTAAGACACGTGAAACACATCCCTAAAAATGCACATGCTATGTATTAAATGGATAACATTTCAACATGCATTGAACATGCATTTAAACTGGTGTGTAAAGGGCAGAAAATAATGATTTATGATACGTTTTTTTCTAGTTATTCTGGCATTTATAATTTTGGCCAGAGGATCCCACAGGGTAGTAAGTTTGGGATGCACAAGGGTTAAGACGTGAAAATCTGCCAACTTTAAAGGTTAAAAAAAGAGAGGAAAAACTCCAGCATCCCTTTGCTTCGAAAGATTAATTTTCTACACAAATGCAACAGTACAGTTGTCTGGGACCATCTGTTGTATTGAGGTTTGGAACAGCTCAGTCTATTAAACATGTTGTCACTGGTCAAAAAGGATTTAAAAACACTGACATAGTGGCTGAGTCACGGGTTAATCTGCTATACAAAAAAGTCTGATCTCTTTTTTTTTTTCTTTGCAGCGTTGCCTCCAAGACAAAGTTTTTTGAGGATGCTTCCAGGCATGTTGGCAGGTATGTTGATGTTTTTTTTCCCTTTTACTAACTCATTGGTTTTTAACTTAGTAAAACATCAGCAGAAGGACATGAAACAGTATTACTGTATTGACACTGACAAAGTCTAGGACTGGGCAAGTTAGGTTCCTTGAGCTAAGTGCTCTTGTCTAGGCAGACAAGAAAACTCAGCTCTACAGTGTGGAGAAATTTACTGTTGGTGGCCAACAATGTGTTTTTAATTAGGTAAATCTTAACTATTATAATGAAAACAGTTACTTTTCAACTAGAGTCTACAAGTCTGACTGTGACTTGTACAGAGCCCCATCTAAGAGATATCCAAACAGAGGCAAGTAGTGGATTATAAATGTCAGATGCACCACTATGTCTGTAAGTAACAAAGACAAGCCCTGGGGACTCATTTATAAAACATTGCGTAAGGATCCTTACTAAAAGTGAACGTGCGCCTGAAAGCTGAAAATGGCGTGCGCCAAAAAAAATTTCTGAATTATAAAACTGTGCGTGCGCACACTTGCAAGCACTTTTCCCTTTATAAATCACAGTCCACTTGGAAAGTTGCGCAGGTGGATTTACCTCACATCCCGCCCTCTACACGCCCACATGTTACCATGGGTGGTCAATGCAAAGTACCTCATGAATGTTTTTGCATCGCCAGCCGGCAGTCTTTTCCCGACACGGCTGTGCGTCAGAGGGGGCAGCGATACGCCTTGGATGCGTATAGTGTGCCGAAACCAAAGAAGACGAAGAAGCTGTGTGTCAGGATGAATGAGTCATGTGTTGACCCCGGCCACCGTGCCACTTAATTTGTCAAAACCATGTTTGAGGAACAAATAATTTCTACATTGACCGTAGGCACATTTTTCATTTTCACTCTGAGCCCTTATAGCAACGTGAGTGCAGACTGTCATTTGTGCCGATCACATTTGGGAAACTCGACATTGCTGCAGAGCCTTTTAATGTTGCCTGTTCACCCACAGTGTAAGGAACCCTGATGTATCGACTGGTCATGATTATAATGCCATCCAAAACGGCTGGCATTACTGTGCTGAGGAATGGCTGCGATGTCCCGGATCTAAGAACAGAATTTAACTGTATTATGTCATACCCAAAAGGAACTTTGAACAGAAAATGTGAAGTTATATATTGTTAATCATATCAAACACATAGCTGTCGGCTTATTCTTGCTGTAAGGAGCCGGTTGCCAGAAACCCCAGAGTTTGTCAGCACCTATGCGCACCGGGATGGCGCGGCGCGGTTCCGGCGGGTGGTTTTGTTTAACACTGGGACCGGTTCACCGCATAGATCCAAGAGCACTGCTCTGAGGAATCTAAATCAGCTTACTAGCTAGTCATCATTATGGGCCAGGAAATCTTCGTGGTCCCTAAAGACTCTCTCCATCCTGATCCACAGTCTGTGTGATCTTCCACCAGTGCCAGCGCATCCATTGTGCAGCATTATGCACGAGTGTAACTGCTCTATTTATACGCTTATTCAGCATTTAGACTGATTGTTACACACCTCGTCACAGCTAATAGTAATCAATCAGTGCGATCCACCGCTCTATATTATTTGAAGATGAAGTATGACACATGAACATTGCATACAGTAGAAATAAACACGTCTAAAACACTGCAGACTCGGGTGTTTTTGATTACGCGGGTCTATAAGTCTGATATGTGAAGATATTACATGTATGAGATGAATCTGGCGAGGCAAGGCAAGGCAAGGCAAGTTTATTTGTAGAGCACAATTCGTACACAAGGTAATTCAAAGTGCTTTACAGAACAAGAAAAATGCATTAAAATTACAATACAAATCACCTCACCCCCTCACCATCCGTGCCACCAGTTTCCATCATCTCCAAAATGTTCGTACGCCAGCATCAAAGCTGACGTACCGGTGCGCACATTCTCCCGCAAAGTTTATTTTTATAAATCACAACCTTTGCTTAGGAAGTGACTTACGCCACTTTCAAGCCCCGTTTTGTGCGTAAGCAAGCTTTATAAATGAGGCCCCTGTTCTTGATGCCGCTTCAAGCTGTGATATTTACACCCCTGCCATGTTTTTCCTTTACTGTGAACATCCAGGGAGCAGAATGGAGGATCCAGTTGACCCCTATTTGCTTTGTCTTCAGAGGAAGTATCAGAAGTGGCGTGTTAAAAATTGTTTTGATTTCTTGGTTCTAACTTCCCAAACAGCAGAATGATTCACCCAAACACATCGAAAACATAATAACCTTCATATACAAATATATGTCCAAAACGAGGTGATATAAATATAGTGTCTTATGTGCTGTTTAAGGGTTCAAAAAAGCCCCTAATTTGTAATTTACTTAAATACCTTCATTTTGATGTGTTTTCCATGAGATCTAAAGGTATGGTGTCATAGAAATGAAATCCAAAAGCCTTTATTGCAGCTCCGCACTGGTTAAATAGGCACTCTGTTTGCCCTCCAGCCTGATGTGCATCAAGGCTGCCATTTTTTTTCCAAGCCAGCAGTCAAAAGGCTGATGAATGCTTGTGCACCACAAGTATGAAAAGCAAAGCAGGGCTTTGTGTGGAAAGAATGATAAAAATATGTGCTAAACTGAAAATAACAATTTTGACAAGTGAGTATTGATACTGTACTGAATGGTTATACAATGTTTTATACTGAGGATTGTTGCATCTGTATGACTGACAAAGTTTTCAAGAGTTTGTCATCAGCCTCTGGTTATTTGAAGAAAAATAAAAGTTTTGTGTTGAGCACTTTATTTTCAGCATGATAACAGAGCCGTAGCATTATTGTATGAGTTTTAATGGCATCATATCAATGTTTATAATTCTGGTATACAACAAACATTTTCTTTCCGTACTTACTTTCCACTTCATTAGGTACTCCTGTTCAATTTCTTCTTCAAGCAAATAGCTAATCAGCCAGTCTCATCACAGTCACTCAGTGCATTCTGGCATGTCGTAATATTTAAGACGACCTGCTGAAAGTCAAACCAGCATCAGAATGAGGAGGAAAGGGGTTTTGAGGACTTTGAACATGGTATGGTTGATGATGCTAGATGGGATAATCTGAGTATTAACTGCTGAGCAATTGTGATTTTCACACATTAATACCTCAAGAGTCTTCAAAGAATGATCTGAAAAAGAGAGCATTTTCCCCTTGTGAGTGGCATTTCTCTGAGCAAAAATGCCTTGTTGATGCCAGAGTTCAGAGGAGAATGACTGGAGTGGTTCTTGAAAGGCAACAGTAACTCAAATAACCACTTGTTACAACCAAGGTACATCTCCTGTGTTGCCATTCAGCCGAAAAATACTGGGGTATGTGTTTTAGTCCATGTTGCCCACCCCTTACTGGAAGGACCTTTCTCTTAGTTTACGTAAGTCCTCTTTGGCCATGGTTCTCAGAGGTCCTCCCACTGATGATGGAGGCAGATATTCTCACACACATCTGCTCTTTAATGTTGTGCTCTGATAGTCAAACTTAAAGCCTTGCAGCCCTCCCTGCTCAGGCTCTGAGGAAAGCTGTAAATGAAAATGCCTGAGATGGAAGAATTTGTGGGAGTTTAATCAAAGAGAGTTTATCTGTTTTTACTGTAGTCTCCTCCATCATGGTTACAGTCCACATTAACATGTCCAACAGGGAGGTGCTGATGTCCAAAGCTCTTATTTGGCCTCTGGACAGGGGAAATGGATCAGATTGTTATCCCACAGTGGATGAACTTTAGCCCTCTGAGCTGTCCGTCAGTAACTTATTATTAAAATACTAAATTATAACAAACTAAGGAAGATATACCAAGACCAAATATTTGTAAGGTTTTTAAAAAGAAATACAAGTTGTTAGACAATGTTAGAAGTCATAAAGAATTTCTTTATCGTTTTGCCCAGTTGAGCTGTGGCTTGTCTCTGAATTTGGAAATAGATTTTTTTTGTAAAATCTGAAGCATTTTACGACCAAACTTTTGTAAGTGCCATTTCAAACACTGACTTGACTTTGAACGTAAAACTGTGGTTGGGCTTTAAGGCAGATCAGCAGTGGCCTTGAGCTGAAACCACAAATGGCTGTAATTGATTTTGTCTCTTCTGATTTAGTCCACCAGCCTCTACGTCACCACTGACAGTGACACCTTTCAAAAAAGAGGTGGGATTTACTCAATTTCTCATATTTTTCTTTTCAATTTTTGTCCTTTTAAATATGTCAAAATCAGTTTCATGGTTTACATTTATTTTTCTGTACTTCATTTTTATTTTCTGTTTCTTCTTGTGTAGAATTGAAGTAAGATGACTTTATGGAGACTTCGTCTTGTGACTGCTACAAAGGACAAAGAGTGTCGGCAAGCAGGAGGGAGTCCCTGCAAACCAATCCAGTTAATCTCCATTATGATCTGTAGAAAGGCTCTGTCAGACCAATTGGATGTATTCATCTCATCTGATTATAAATAATATGAATTGTGTTGGATATCAGCACCATGGCAAACCAGCTTTTGAATGAGTTTGCAAAGCTATTACTCAGTTTCCAGTACTTATTTGGACATAAGGATGGAGATGAAAGCACTGTTTTACCCATTTTTTAATACTAATTGAAAATTTAATTAATTTACTGACAATTGTGGATCATCAGTGTTAGTTACTTCTTTATCTTAGCCACTTAGATTACCCTCTAATGCTCTTATTAGGCATTGTTTGATAGGCATCCCATGGAACACTAATGTAAATCATGTGAATGCATTATTAATAGTTAAGTAAATATTAACATTTTAATTTCTTTAATTCACCACATATTGATCCACCACAGAACAGGATACATCAAATTCATTATATGGTATGTGATCATCATTTTAGTCGTTCAGTCATGGAGGAAATTAGAGATCAAACTTTGAATCATGAATGTAACAAAAGACTTAAAGTGTGATTGACATATACTGTCCCTCCGTGTCCCACTGTGTTCCTCTTTGTTGGAGGCATTACAACAAGTATTTTCATTTCAAGTGTCGACCTTTATTCCAGTCGATGTGTTGAACTACATTAATATGATACCCCCAGTGTTCATTTGGTAGATTATCATTAAAAGGGATTTAAAGATGAATATTCCCACATTTCTTACCTAATTTAGGTATGAAAGGTGTTACGTACCTGAATTGGTTGAACCTCAAAGTGACTTTGTGGAGTTAAACAGCAAAAGTGTTTGTTACAATATGAAAAATAACACTCCAGATTTTTACGTCTGTTTTAAAATGGTAAATATGTAAATGTTACAGATGTCTGATTTTTCTGTTTACTCAACTTGAAGGTTCAAGTGTTTTTTTGATTTGACTTTTTTTGTTCGTAAAGAAAAATAAAACTGAAGGACTTGTATCGTGACTGTTTATTTATTTATTTATTTTTTCAATAGAAGCCTGTTTATAGCCATTTGATCCTGTGGTGACACTCAGTGTTTCATGCTTGACACACAAAAATTTTTAAAATCATAACCAATTATGAAACTGAGAGAGAGCTGACACATGAAGACAAAAAATAACTGATTTACATACATACTCCCCATAGAAAGGCCCTTATCGATGGGGGATTTGAACCAGCAACCTTCTTGCTGTGAGGCAAGCGCGCTAACCTGCTACCACCAGAAATGTTTGTTTGGCATGATTCCAGGTACCACTATGTTTTATGTACTTTTCCGGACACGGAAAACATTTACATCCACACTTAAAGCACAGCTGAGGGAATCAGTAGAATAAAAAAGGTCATGTTTGGTATCAAGAAAGTTTTTGACTAATAGCTCAAAGGATCAGTTTCTATGACAGTAATTTTTTTTTATTACTTTCCCAAAAATTTAACAACCTTACCCTTAATTCCCACCCACCACCTGCAACTATTACATGGGTCAACATACACTACATTGCCCAAAGTATTCAGTCACCCATCCAAATCATTGAATTCAGGTTTTAGAATCACTTCCATGGCCGCAGGTGTATAAAATCAAGCACCAAGGCATGCAGACTGCTTCTACAAACATTTGTGAAAGAATGGGTCACTCTCAGGAGCTCAGGGAATTACAGTGTGGTACCGTGATAGGATGCCACCTGAGCAATACGTCCAGTCGTGAAATTTCCTCATCACTAAATTTTCCACAGTCTACTGTTAGTGGTATTTTGACGAAGTGGAAGCTATTGGGAACGACAGCACCTCAGCCACGAACTGGTAGACCACATAAAATTACAGAGTGGGGTCAGTGGATGCATCCATAAATTGATTTTAATGCATCTGTTCTTCAATGTTAACCACACAGATGGACCGTTCAGTATCTTGCCTAACAGGCAGACAAATACTGGCAAAAACATAACCTCCTTGGTGGAGGTAACAGTGAAATTGAATAGACAAAGGGTATGGTCAAGACTGCTCATGTTTAGTGTCTTAAAATAATGGATTTTATGCCTGGAACACACAGTGTGTAGGGTCTCATCAGCTTTGGGGGGCCTCACTGTGCCTGCTCCTTTACTCATCAAACTCTGGTCCGTTTGATAAATATTATTTAGGAATTTAAAATCCAGTGATCTTGAAGATTCAAACAAGGCAACTGGACTGTGTAGAGTTTGTTGGGAAGACTCTCACTTCTCATCCAAGAAGCTTCCTCAGTTCCAAATAGCTGGTGATGGAAGCAGATATTTATCTTACCGGAGGAGAAAACAACAGTAAAGGAGCTAACCATGACCTGGATGAATGAGAATCTACACAGACGTATAAAATCCAGTGATGTTCATATAGCTTGGATTGGGAATCACATCTCTTCATTTCATTTTCCCATATATTACCTGATGCACTCTTGCCAATTAAGACACTCTCTGTCTCTGTTGCCAGTGGTGATTGCTCTCGAAGGTGTGCAAAAAAGGGCCTCCTCATTAACTAACTCCATCATGATCAAAACAGGCTGCAGAAAGAGAAACATAATAATATGCTTCAATTTAATGGGAAAAAAACGCTGATGTAGGTCATCAGTAAAACCACTAGAGAGGAGAAAGGGGAGGAAGAGCGGGCTGCATAGGGGACAAGTGAGTGCCTCAAAATGTCTGGCATTGGTGGCTGTTTTGTTTTTTTTGGGGGGTGACACAGGGTCAGACTCAGGATCATATCATTAGTTTTGTTTTCAAGAAAGCTAAATAAATAGAGTAAAATGGGAATAAATATGTGACCAGAAAAAAACATGTACGGTACTATATGTTTTGAAACATTCAAAGGGCTACTTCAGTATTTTTTAAGGGGGGTTGTATGAGATTAATTTCAATAGTAGATTCATGAAACATTATGATTTCAATCAAATCTGCACCCATAGACCTATCCTTAACCGAATCTAAAGTACAGTTCCAATCTCCTGCAGTTATGTATTCTCCACACGATGGTGCAAGTGCAAGAAACAGATTTGTGAAAAAATTTGGTTCAACTGTATTAAAAGTGATCCCTGTATAATCAAATACCAGGGTCACATGACCTAGAAGATAAAAAAGATAATTTTTGCATATTAATATTCATAAAAAATAGATCAAACACTAAAACGCCATAAAAAGTGGTGTGTCTCATATGTCCAGTTTAGTAATACAATTGGACACTGGTTTGGAGTCACTGGGTCACATGCCATAGAAGCTATTGAAAAAAAGATAAATTCTGCATATTAATATTCATAAAAAACAGAGGAAGCACTAAAACACCATAACCAGTGGTGTGTCTTTTTTTTTTTTTGTTTTCAGTAATATAATACTGGTTTGGAGTCACTGGTCCTCATGACCTAAAAAATATTGAAAAAAAAGATAATTTCTGCATAATAATATTAATAAAAAATAGGGGAAGCACTAAAACACCATAAACAGTGGTATGTTTTATTTGTAGGTTTTAGTAATACAATAAAATAATGGTTTGGAGTCACTGGGTAACATGGCATAGAAACTATTGAAAAAAAAAGATAATTTCTGTGTATTAATATTCATAAGAATAGATGAAAATACTAAAACACCAATATGTAGCACAGGTAAGTGGACCTTACTGCTTGGCATTGCTGCCTGATGCACCTCCGATGGTGCCTTTGTGCCAGCTGCAGGGTCAGCAGCCGGGAGCCACACTTCACTGATGTTTCGCTCCATTAATCCCAGAACATCTCTGGGTGGTGGAGCAGCAATAGGGACGTCTCCCTACCGCTCCCTGCAGCTGGTCCTAAGATCCCTGCTTCCTCGACAACTTGTCTTTCCTGTGAAGCCAGAGCCAGAAGCTTCACTGCTTTGCCTCCTCGGCAATGGCCCTGATAGCCCTCTTCAGCTTGGCTCCTCTGATGCCCAGGGGTTTAAGGAGGCACTGGGCTGAGGTTCCTGTGTAGCCTCTCCTCCCAACCTCCACAGGGAATGTAAAAGCCCTCCATCCAGCTTGTGAGCATGCAGCTGCCAGCTCTGCATACTTGTCCTTCTTCCTCTCGAAGGCAGCCTCCATACCACCCTCCCATAGGATAGTCACCTCGATCATGATGACTGTCTTGGTGAGGGATGACCAGATGAGGTTGAGGTGATCACCTGAGGGAACCTAAGCAGATGGTTGAGGTCAGCCATCAAGCCCCGCTCAACTCCAGGAGTCATGAGGGACCACGCCCTAGGGGTGTTGGACAGGCCCTGCTCTCCCTGCCTCACAAAATGAATGCATCTCTCTGATGGTACTGAGCTAGACTTATTCACTTCAAGCCTGTGTGTTTCCAGGATATCGGCGATCTTACGCAGAACCTGGTCGTGGTGCCATCTGTACCGTCCCTGCTTTAACGCTGACTTACAACTGGAGAGGATGTACTGCAGACTTGGGTTCTGGGAGCCGCACAGCTGGCAGTTTTCCTCTGTACCATACAAGAGGTTGAGGTTCTGGGGGCTTGGAAGGGTGATGATATTGCTCGGATCATGAAACTGAGGCATGCTTGTGGTAACCTCCATATGTCAGCCCAGGTGACAGATCTCTTTAACACTGCCTCCCAGGTTGTCCATCTCTCTTGCTGACACTGCCCAACTGCTTTGATTTTGTTGGACTTCTCTTCTATCCTCACCACCTCAGAGATTACCAGGTCCTGTCTGCAGTCCATTCGCGTATGAAAGAACTTGAGAGCAAAAGTGATCAGCTGGTGGGGAACAGACCCACATGCATTGGCAAGGTCTAGCCTGACTACGTGGAGATCTGCTTTGTTTCTCCTGGGTGACTGGTTTGGAGTCATTGGGCCAGATGACGTGGAAACTGTTGAAAAAACTGCAGTCATTTTGTATTCATATATTTATGTGAAAAATTTTTATGACGGTCCCTAAATCAGTTTCCAGCTATTCAGAGCGAGGCTCTGGGAAGCGAGTTCACCGTTCTCCAGCTGCTAAAACTGGGCAAACCTCAGTGAAGTCGCGGCTGGAACAGGAGTGAATGTCCGTTGAATATCCAACTTAAAACTAACTTCACTCCAGTCCTTAGGGAGGCAGGTCAAGCACCTCCAGTGTCCAGCTCTCCAAAAACAGGCAGGGATCCTTCGGCTCCTTCTGGAGGCTAACTATTCTTAGGTTGTTTAGATGTGATCTCGTCTCCATATCGGTCACCTTCTCCTCAAGTATTTTGTTTCTCTTCTTCAAAGGAGAGCCCGGCTTGTCCATCTTCCACTGTAGATATGCATACCTCCGCTTGCATTATTCTTTCAGTGCATGTGGTCAAATCTTTTCTCATATCCTCAATAGCTGTTTTTATCCCCTTGAATCTTCCCGCAAATTTGGCTATCATGCTTTTAATAGCTCCCAATATTTTTTCTTATACTTCTATGAGTGCACCCTCGCCTTGCTCTGATGCTGTCGTGCTAGCCTCATTGCTAACTTTTTGCTCTATGCTGTGTGCACCAAAGTTAGTTAACCTTGACTGCATCAGTGTTCTCCCTCTGCCTGCATTTGTTCTCAGAGCGTTTGCTGTCTCTGCCACTAATACACTAATCTGCTGTATTTCTGGTAGCAGCTACAGGTTTATTCAGGATTTAATTCAGGGTTGTAGCGGCTACCAGGTTTGAGTGTGGCTTTTCAGCTTGTGGCCATTACAGGAAGTTGTTTAGAATTAATTTATCTGTGAAAAATATATTTTCTTATACATGCATTTTTAATATGAATAAAATATTTGTTTTTATCTTTTAGTAAAGTCATTTGTTTTTGCATTTGCAAATTTATTCCTCAAATACTAAATGTATGTGTATGAGTGCATTTGGCAACTAGATTGTAGACCTGTATGGAATTAAGTGAACAGTGATAAAGTCACTGAGGTGAAGGTGTATTACTTATTATAAAGTGTGAATAAATTGCAGTACTGGATACAAAGTTGGGGATTCCCAGAGGTTCTTTGAAATGAATGCTTAGAGTATACTGGATGTCTCACATTTCATGGTGACAGACCCAATAGCAGTGTTTCAGTTTCAGTTTACATGTTTCACGGAAAGCAACAAATTTGACTCTAAAAGTGGTGCCAGGAGAGAAGTTAGGGAATCACAAAGTCAGGCCACTTAATTCAGTACATCATTTCAGAGTAATCCGATGATTTCTGGGATATTTCCTTCTTTTGTGAACTCGATGACACACCAAATTTGCCATCCTTGAGGCCATGCTGCTACCATGGCTAATGACAAAGAAAAAGCTCATATTCTTCCATGAAGTGATTTCTAGTCATGCCAAAGCTCCCCCAATCCATCCCCGTGGTGCTGCATTCTTGAATAAAAACCTCACAGAGCCATCTGACTTTTACCATGATCATTTCCAAACTTTCCTATGCTGCCTTTGAGGAACATATTATATCATGTCTCTACAATGTTTGGCACTTAGTCATTTTACATGTTGTTAGTACATGTTGTGGTTAGACAGGGAAACCAGATTATTCAAGAATCAAGATTGTTATAAAGCTACCCCATCGTGATGAAGTTTTCTATCTCTGAAGTGTCCAAATCAGAAGGGAAACAAAGACCTTCACAGCATCAGTTAGAGCACTGTTATCTGTTTTAAAAACCTGATCAAACATTGTATTTATTTCGCCATCCACTCCTCTCTCCACATTCCAGCCCGCACTGCCAGCCGCTCAAAATCCTACAAGTTGTACCAAGATTTCTATGCACTGCTACTGTACCAGTCTCATCGCTGGTGATTGTTGGCTGCATGTCAGTGGCTGGTGGAAATTCCCTCAGCCTTTTACTTGCCAATTCATATGACCTTGAGCTTCAGAAAAATTAATTCACTGCCCAGAGTTAGATTCTCAAACAGAGAGTGCTCACACACATACGAACAAAAGATTGTGTGTTCTCAATGACAATGACGTGCTTATGCTTATAAAGTCAATCTTTTAAAAAAATTTTCATTTGGATTAAGTAGTCTTATTGTCAATTACAAGGGTTCCCAATATTTTTCAGCACGCAACCCCCAAAATAGCAATAACAGGGACTTGGGATTCCCACTGTATGCAAGTGAGCAACAAACCTAAACATTATTGATGTCATGTGCAGACTTTTATTTTAAGGACATTTTTTAAATATCTAATATTTTTAATGCGACACACCAGATGAACTGTTCTATATACTCACTGGTCAATCTGGGAAGGAGCCCATGGAAAGGGTTTGGGGAGGGCAGAAACTTAAAATAGCATATCTGGCAGGTGATTGGACAATTGTTCTGTCAATCACATTTATAGAGGTCAAATCAGATAATGTAGTAGTCATGTGCAACTGTTGTGATGTAAAAGACAGCGTGTAAGCCACTTTGTAAAACCAACTCTTGGAAAAATGTGTCAAAAGTGAAGCGAACATATCTATTCTATTGAGAAGTTTGTAGTGTTATTTGTTTTTCATTTAATAAAGAAATGTGGTCTAGATCTGATAGAACTGCTACTGAGGCTTTTAGCGTCTATGCTTATCTCTGTACAAGCAGCCACTTCCTTTTGTTGTTACGCTTGTATCTCCTACCTCTTATGGCTCTAAAGGACTCTGATTGGGCCATCCTGCTTTGGGTCGAACACAGTGGTTGTAGATAGGAGCTTAGCAAGAAATATATGCTTGACTACATACATTAAATCAGGCTGATCTGTCTGCTGCACAAGGTTAGTGTTAACCCAGAACTAAATCCATTGCCTCATTGCTAAAGATTTACACCCCTACTGTGCTATGGACAACAAAGGCTTTGGATTCAGGAAACAGCTTATTAAATCAATTTTTCTCATGAAAGATGAATCATATCTAAAGATTATTTCTAACTTATTGTGCTAATTTAATAAAATTTTATGATATTATGATAGAAGTACCCTTTGTAAAGAAAAAACAAAACAATAAAACAGCTTTGACTGAAGGTTGTGAATCAGTCTGAATTAAAAAATTGAATTTTATTCCAATCATCAACTTCAGAATCCAAAACTAAATCAAAATAGGGATAGGGAAAGATTCACATTTATAACAATTTGTTACCCTGAGTACTGATCCTCCTTTATGTATTTTTGTTAGATCTTGTGTCTGTCATCAGGTTTGTGTTCTTTCAGTTTGACTGATACATTTATTGTGTGTTGTAACCTAGAATGGTGTTACCGGTCCGCTCAGCACAACAATCTCACCCACACACAGTTAGTTTCACCTACTCAGGCTTTATTAACTCACACAATAATGCCACATAGATGAAAATGCTCTGGTCCAGGTGTGCCTGGTGCTCCACGTGTCCAGCTCTGCATTCAAAATAGTTTAATGTGAAAAACTTCTGCAGCAAGGAGCACCTCCTTGCTGTCTGCCTGCTTGAGGGTGAATGCTAGCTCCAGCATGCTACTGCAGGGAGAACAAAGAGAGCAATCAGTGCACACCTGCATCAGTTAACCTGGCTCTGCTTCCATGAACTGTCCCCCACACCTCTCTCCCCTGCAGCTGAAGCCCCAGTCACACATTCCCGTTTCTCATGGCGATTGTGCACAATTGTCATAATCCTTCTTTGGTGCTTTGGTCATGGTGCATGCGCTCCTTGATCTGGATCAGCGTTGTATAGTCGGGGATGAATGTCGGGGAACGGGGAAGGGTCCCTATTGTTTTGAACTGTTCAAACTTTCGTGGAGAATCGCCGCTCTGTGTATAGCGGGGTGGAAGCCTAATGCAGTCCTAAGGCAAACGGTATTAGCATGGCATGTACGGGGCTCAATTGGGCTGATCGGGGCTCAATCCAGAAAGCTTTCTGAGGACGATTGACAAGGACAGATCCGTATGTGCCCCAACTGTGTCCTGTTCAAGGCGACGCAAGCGATGGGGCTCAATCGAGGCTTATGTGATGCAAACTGGGCTCGAACGGGGCTGACGTCGTGTCAGTGGGATGGAAATTCATGGAATCCTTGTCGTATCGTTGTATTGACCTAGTTGAAGTGGGACGAATGCCCCCGAAGCGCTGTAGAAGCACCGTAGAGGCACTGTAGAAGCATTACTGATGGTGTATTTACGGAGTGTGTCCAGGGGAGAGACAGTCATTTCTTCCCATATCATGCTGATCAAACCAACCTTGCAATTTGTGTACAGTCGTGCACAATCGCCATGAGAAACAGGAATGTGTGACTGGGGCATGAGCTCAACCACACCCAACTTACACACAAGTGAAGTGAATATATTCACTTTTGAAGAACATTTCTGAAACTGTAGCTTAAAGAGGACACATGATGAAAAGCTCACTTTTCCAGAATCATGACACAAACATTTGTTATGTGTAGAATCTACTGAGGAGTGGCACGGTGGCACAGCAGGTAGTGCGCTTGCCTCACTTCAAGACATTTGTTGGTTTGAACATTGAGTTGGTCAGGGCCTTGCTGTGTGGAGTTAGCATGGTCCACCCATGCATGCTTGGGTTCTTTTCGGCACTCTGGCTTCCTCCCACAGACAAAAAAACATGTTTGTTAATTGGTGACACTAGATGGCCCTTAAGTGTGGGTGAATGTATAAATAGTTGTCTGTCTCTCTATGTGGCTGTGTAATTACCTGGCGACCGGTTCAGGGTGTGTGTTCGTAAACTCCTTTTTGGTTAGGAACCATCCTAACTGAAGAAATGACCCGGAAGCATTTCAGTGTCGTCCATGATAAGAGCTGTTTGAATTCTCCAGAAATTAAGGAAAGGAAGTTTGTTGCTTCCTTTATGGTCTCCTTTAGCCTAGGAAACACTGGACCATCCTTTACGAAAGGAAAGAAGAAAGGAGCGCCCCATAATGCCTTGGGGCAGCAACATATATATAAATACAGCACCTGCCGAACGTTTATGGAATCAAATGATGGAGAAAGGATGAGTTTTGTGGGACTATGACGATATGTGTATAATACTGTGTAAACGTTTTTGGCAGGTATATAGAAAAAGATATGCCTCAAAGTCTGTGCTCTCAAAAATATAACCTTAAGTTAATTTCTTTTTTAATCATTTTAAATTGGTGGACTAACAAACAATTACATGTTATAATTTATAAAGCACTTTAAAGCATTTCTTTTTCTCCAAATCACCCACAATGTTGATGAATATTAAACATAACTGTGGTACTTGTTTCTTATATTATAAATTAATTACCACATTTCCATCTATCTTAATAAATCATGCCAATAATAAGACAGAACAATGGGGTATCTAATAACAATTATTCAAAAACAATCAATCAAAGAAGGAAATTTTACAATACTTCAAATATAATGACAAATTTAAACAATGTTCACAATGATATACACACATGGACAAAATTTTTGGTACCCTTCTGTTCAAGAAAGAAAAGCTCACAAGGGTTACTGAAATAACTTGAAACTGACAAAAGTAATAATAAATACAAATTTACTGAAAATTAACTTGTGAAAATCAGAAATTGCTTTTGAATTGTGGTTCAACAGAATTATTTTAAAAAAAAGCAAAATAATGAAACTGGCCTGGACAAAAACGATTGTACCCCTAGAAAAGATAGAAAATGATTTGACAATAGAGACATGTTAAACTAAGGTGTGTCCCGTAATTAGTATCACAGGTGTCCTCAAACTTGTAATCAGTCAGTCTGTCTATTTAAAGGGTGAAAAGTAGTCACTGTGCTGTTTGGTATCATGGTGTGTACCACACTGAACATTGACCACAGAAAGCTAAGGAGAGAGTTGTCTCAGAAGATTAGAAATAAAATTATAGACAAGCATGTTAAAGGTAAAGGCTATAAGACCATCTCCAAGCAGCTTGATGTTCCTGTGACTACAGCTGCACATATTATTCAGAAGTTTAAGGTCCACGGAACTGTAGCCAACCTCCCTGGATGTGGCCGCAAGAGGAAAATTGATGACAAATTGAAGAGATGGACAATACGAATGGTAACCAAAGAGCCCAGAACAACTTCCAAAGAGATTAGAGGTGAACTCCAAGGTCAAGGTACATCAGTATCAGATCGCACCATCCATCGCTGTTTGAGCCAAAGGGGACTTAATCAGGCAATCAATCAATCAATCAATCAATCAATCTTTATTTGTATAGCGCCAATTCATAACAAGTGTTATCTCAAGACACTTTACAATAGAGCACAAAGCTCTTCATATTATGGATACACATATATGCATAGATACATATATACATATATAAAATACACATATACATATATATACAAATATATACATCCAACACCCAACATGAATCCATATAGCCAATCATGAATCCCTCCATCATGGTGGCAAGAAAAAACCTTCTGTTAAGCAGCAGGAAATCTTGAATGTGGACCCCAGTCTCATGATGAACAGCAAATCCACACGATGCTGTGTTGGGTGTGTGGGCGAAGGAAGGGAGGTAAGTGGAGACAAGTGGACTAAAGTAAGAACTAAAGTTAGTGACAGATCAATGGACCAATCATAGACCTGTCGCCGTCAAATTTGTTTCTGCTGGAAACAAATTTATTAGAGGAGGGTCCTCATGTCTGTGTGGTGGTGGTGATAATTTTATAGAAGTATAATCAATAAAAGTCTTACTGAAAATAAGAATTTATGGTAGTGACAAACTCATGGGTGCCTGGGTGCTGTCTCCGTTAAGTATAAATGTATTAATGGTAGACCTCTTGAGATGTGACACCTCATTTTTAAGAGGGATCTCATGTCCATGTGGAGGTAGAGATAGTTACTATAGATGTATCAACCATGGATAGAAAGATCATGCTAATATCTACATTAACAGCAATAATGATTATGAACTGGAATGAGATGGCCAAATATGTGTTATGTCTGTAATTGTAGTTATTAAGGCTTCGTGACTCCACAGCAGCAGGCAGTCTCCACCGACTACTACTTAATGGAAGATGACAGAGGAGGACACCACTGTTGAAAGCAAATCATAAAAAAATGAGACTAGAATTTGCCAAAATGCATATTGACAAGCCACAAAGCTTCGGGGAGAATGTCCTTTTGACAGATGAGACAAAACTGGAGCTTTTTGGCAAGTCACATCAGCTCTATGTTCACAGACGCAAAAATGAAGCATACAAAGAAAAGAACACTGTACCTAATGTGATACATGGAGGAGGCTCAGTTATGTTTTGGGGCTGCTTTGCTGCATCTGGCACAGGGTGTCTTGAATCTGTGCAGGGTTCAATGAAATCTCAAGACTATCAAGGCATTCTGGAGCGAAATGTGCTGCCCAGTGTCAGGTAGCTTGGACTCAGTCACAGGTTATGGGTCCTTCAACAGGATAATGACTCAAAACACACAGATAAAAACACCCAAGAATGGCTCAGAACAAAACACTGGACTATTCTTAAGTGGCCTTCTATGAGCCCTGATCTAAATCCCATTGAACATTTGTGGAAGGAGCTGAAACATGCAGTCTGGAGAAGACACCCTTCAAACCTGAGACAGCTGGAGCAGTTTGCTCACGAGGAGTGGGCCAAAATACCTGTCCACAGGTGCAGAAGTCTCATTGAGAGTTACAAAAATCGTCTGATTGCAGTGATTGCCTCAAGAGGCTGTGCAACAAAATATAAAGTTAAGGGTACCATAATTTTTGTCTAGGCCAGTTTCATTATTATTATTTTTTTTTAAATAATTCTGTTGAACCACAATTCAAAAGCAATGTCTGATTTTCACAAGTTAATTTTCAGTAAATTTGTATTTATTATTATTTTTGTCAGTTTCAAGTTATTTCAGTGACCCTTGTGGGCTTTTCTTTCTTAAACAGAAGGGTACCAAAAAATTTTGTCCATGTGTGTATATCATTGTGAACATTGTTTAAATTTGTCATTATATTTGAAGTATTGTAAAATTTCCTTCTTTGATTGATTGTTTTTGAATAATCGTCATTAGATACCCCATTGGTCTGGCTTGCATTAGTTAATTTTCAGTAAATTTGTATTTATTATTACCTTTGTCAGTTTCAAGTCATTTCAGTGACCATTGTGGGATTTTCTTTCTTAAATGGAAGGGTACCAACAATTTTGTCCACGTGTGTATGTGAATGAAACAGGGAGGATAGTGCTGTATTAGCAGATGTCAGGTTTTCAGTGCCCTGTCAAAGATGTCAACATTTATAGATGCTTTCACCTAACCTCACAGTTGGGAGCAGAAAACACACACTGCATGACCAATGGACAGAACACCAGTCACAGGTAAATTGTTTGATCATGGATTGTAACATGCGACATCACACTGAGACACTATAATACAACTTGCCCCTTACCTGCTATCTCTACCCTCTGTCTCCAAGATGAACTTTTGCTAGGGTCAGACATTTTTTCTCTCATAAGCAAAGGGGGCAGCTAAAGTAATGTCAAGGAGACCTGAACACAGATGCTACTTTGTTGATGGCTGCAGAGGAAAACATGCCTTTGCATCGAGTCCTCCTCTGGAGACCTATGAGTAAAGTGGCTGGACGTTGATTTTAATGGGAATGAACAGTCCACAGTGAGGATAAACATAAACCGTGGGCAGCACAGTGCAGGACTCGCTTAAAAACTCCTCCTGAAAGACAAGTTGGCACCAGTGTTCCATGGCAAATGTGCAGACAAGGGAAGTGTCGGTATGTTTGAATACCAGTATGTTTTTTTAGGTGTTTTTTTTTTTTTTTTTTTTTCTTTGGACTTTAGGGTTTTGCAAGCATGTTGAAGGTAAAAGTTGAAAGGCATAGATATGAAAAAAAGAACTCCTGCCAGGGGTACGATTTCCAAAACTCCAAGTCACAGTGTTCATGTTTAGACAGGAAAAATGGCATATTAGGTCTTTAGCGTCACACTGTGTGCCAATTAATCCTCTGTGTAACATCACTGTGCAGCGTTGTCATTTTTATTCATATAAGTGGTGCTATGGCAGATGTTACCAAACTTTCCTGTTCCAAACTGAACATTTACAAGCCTACACACACCCACAGTTGCCTTCCCACTCAGTTGGCAAACAGAGTCTCCAGGACTCTGGAGGCCACAACAGCTTTAACACTGACAGCACAAAGGTCGCCACACATTACAGTTGTTTTGGACTAGACCTGGTGACCAATTTTATTATTAATCTTTGCCTGTGTTTGTGGTTGCTGTGGTTAAAGCAGATGTTGAAACTGGCAAAGGCTTTAATTTTTCATTAAAGTATCAGTATGAGCTCATAAGCACAGAGGAGTATTAGGGTCAGACATGAGAGGAACAATCAGGTTCAGACATTTTTTTTTATGATGTACTTTAAGAGAAAAGTTTGATGCTGAGAAAAAGTTGAAATGGTGAGTTATGTTTAAATGTCAAGTGTACATTTTTAAGAAAAAGTGAAATGTTTAAAATAATGCTTGAATAAAAATCATGAAAAATGTAAATGTTGAGAAAATGCTGAAACATCAATAATAATGTTTGAATATTTATTGTAATTAAAGTCAACTTAAGAATCTGAACTTATTCTCAAAATTTCACAAGACAAGCTGAAAGTGTAGAGATCTTAAAAACAATCTAAAAAGTCATGTATTCAGTCTGGCCTTTTGTACTTTACAATTTTAATTACAAGTATTCATTTATTTAAGATTGTCAGTTTTTACCTCATTTTATTGTGTAATTTTAGTTTTAACTTTTATTGTTTGATGTTAAATTATATATATATATTTTTATATACATATTTTTAGCTTTTCAATAATTCTTAATTTTTGGTGTTATTGCTTTGCCTTTTGTCTTGTTTCTATGGTGGCCCTGAAGTGCAAACCACAACAGCAAAGAACTAAACACATCGGCAAAATAACTAAACACTACGGCAAAGAACGAAACACAACAGCAAATAACCAAACACAAAGGAAAAGAACTAAACACAACGGCGAATAACTAAAAAACATGGCAAATAACTAAACACAACGGAAAAGAACTAAACACTACGGCGAATAACTAAACACTACGGCAAAGAATTAAACACATCGGCAAAAAAATTAAACACAACGGCAAATAACTAAACACAATGGCAAAAGAACTAAACACAAAGCGAATAACTAAACACAATGGCAAATAACTTAACACTACGGCAAAGAACTAAACATAACGGCAAAAGAACTAAACTCAATGGCGAATAACTAAACACTACGGCAAAAGTACTAAACACGTTAACATAAAGCTACCAGAAGAGGTAGGTACTTGTGGGCCACATCAGTCATCGCTGATTGGACGAGTGTGTGCATGAAGAGAGAGAGAAGGAGGACTTGATTGGACGAAGGCGCCATTCAACCTTTGACCCGGAAGTGATCCTGCCCTTAGCGTCTTCGGCTCGGGATGGAAATGTCAGGATATATGAAATGTGCTATATAATTTAAGCTTGATTGATTTATTGATTTTTATTCTTGGACCTGTATCTAATACTCCTCTGAACATCAAATTTGTCTACAAAGAAAACTAAGGAAGGAATTTGTAAGAATGCCAGTTAACACCAGTAAACGTGGTCACAATTTTTACCATAACACTGATGGGACTGCAAGCTGGTCTAACTTCAAATAGTCTTTGCCTGTTATAAATAATAATAATAATAATAATAATAATAATAATAATAAAAATAATAATAATAATAACAATAATACATTTTATTTTAAAGCACTTTTCATATACTTTAAGACACTGCACAATTTAGTAAAAGACCAAAACAGAATAAACAAAACCATATCAGATACAGATCAGAACACACAATATTGTGCAACACAGTCATACACATGAAAATTAAAAAATTAAAACACACACACACACTTAGCACAATCACACACTAAAAGCCTGTTTAACCCTCCTGTTATCCTCAAATATTACTAACACATTTTATCCTTGGGGTCAATCTGACCCCAGGGGTTTTGCCTTCAAAAATGGTTTACATAAAATTGTTGACCAAGTTTTTGAGTAAGGCAATTTGTGTATTTGTTGAATACATAAATAACCCCTTGATAACGAAACCAGTGAGTTCATATGTCCTCCTTCTATTAAATCTTATCAAATTTACTCACAACATTAATGACCACAAGAGTATGAACCCAATTGATTTTGGTGATATGACCTTTCCTGTAGTGCCACCATCAGGTCAAACTCTCAGTTTTAGAGTAAGTGTATCCTGAAAATCTTTCATCCAAATCTTTTTTTAATTTGGGGTGCACATTCATGACTCTCACAGGATGAACCATATTGATTGGTGTTGGTGCCCCCCCCTTTCCTCTCATAAACATATTTATGTACTTATTTTTATCTTCTTTTTTGTAACACATTTGTGTTTTGTCACGTCTCACTCACCCCTCCTCTTTATTCCAAAACTCTGAATCTCTTTACAGGGATGGTGGCTTGAAATATTGCTCTACCAGCCTCAGCGTTCCAAAGGCTTGCTGTTGCTTCACCTTTTGAATTGTAAACTCCCGCCAAAATGAGCAAGCCAATGTAGGCTTCCAAGTCAGCTACATCCAGGTCCTTCCAACTGTCTGCATTCACACACTTCCCCTCTAAATCTGTCATCCCAAGTACAATATTTTCAGTCTATGGTGTTATGAAGAGCTCTAATGATGACTTGATAGATGGAAAGACTTGGATGTGATCAACTCACAAGCCTACATTGCCTTCCACATTCTGGAAGGAGTTCACAAGTCAGGTTGTTTCCCACATAGCCACATCATAAGAAGTATCAAAGTTCCCATGGGAAAAGTTGTTTTTTCCACCCCCGTTATGTATCAACTCAAAAGTATTAACTCTGCACCTGCAGGTGTGGGGGTGTTAGGTCACACACACGACAGACAAGTTTTACACAGCTAAAACAGCTTGGGGTCAAATTGACCCCAGAGGAACTCCAATGGGGGCAATATGTGTTCAGCACATTGGAAAAATATCATCATGATATTGACCCCATCAAATTAGGAAAGGTCATAAAATATGAAGCAAAAAGAAAAAAGTCATCTATTATGTTTTTGAATTATACATATTGAATGGGGTCAAAATGACCCCAAGGATAATAGGAGGGTTAAAAAAGTGAGTCTTGAGTTAGGATTTAAAAGTAGATGAATCTGACCAGTTTTTGGGTGATAGGAGAGGCTCTGGGGGTGGTGTTGTCAATTTTAAGGTGGAAGTAGTGGGAGGGTTTGGTGAGGGAATTGGGTTTAATTTAGTTTGATTAAATTGTCATGCATCCAGTTTTTATTTCAGTAAGGCAGTTGGTAATTGCGGTGTGGGTTTCAGAGGTGATGGAGTTAGTGGAAATGTAAAGATGTACATTCTTGGCATGGCAGTGAAAATAAAGACAATGTTGACAGATGATGTAACCAAGGGAGAGTAAATACAAAATGAACAGAATGGGGCCAAGAACCAAACCTTGGGGGACACCTTGGGGCAGAAAGGCTATGGAGGAGGAGCAGACCTTGATATTAATGAATTGTTGTCTGTCCGTGAGGTACAATTTTAACCAGGAGAGGGCGGTGCAGGAGTGTTCTGGAGGATTGTGGTGGTTGATGGTATCAAAGGCTGCAGTGAGGTTCAGGGGAATCAGGATGAGGTGGGCTGAGTCTGAAGAGAGAAGGTCATTTGTGACTTTGAAGAGAGCTGTTTCAGTGCTGTCGGGATCTGAACCAGACTGAAAAGGAATACAGGGTATAATGGTTGAGGTGGGTTTTGATTTGAGTGTCTGTTCAAGGATTTTTGACAGGAAGTGGAGGTTGGAGATGGGACTAAAGTTGGACATGCTATCAGGGGTGTGTTCAGGTTTTTTGAGGATCGGGGTGATGGTTGCCGGTTTGAGAATTTGGGGGACTTAACCAGAGCTAAGGGAAGTGCTGATGATGGAGGTTAATGGGGGAGAAATGGCAGGGAGATAGTTATTGATAAGGTTGGATGGGATGGGGTCAAAACGGTAGGTGGTGCTCTTCATGCTGACAATTAATGAGGTTATATCAGCAGGGGAAACAGGGATGATTTGGGACAGAGGTGGAATGATAAGACTGGTGGGTGAGGTTGGTGGATGTGAGACAGGAGTGGCCGGCTGGTGAAGCTGCTGTAGATGGTGTCAATTTTGGATTGAAAGAAAGAGAGAAAGGCATTGCACTTTTCAGCTGTGAAGGATGACGGGGTGTTGTCAATGGGTCCGAGGAGTTTATTGATGGTGGAAAAGAGAGATTTAGGGTTGGAGGAGCTGTAGTGAATTATTTGGGAGTAGCAGGTGGACTGGGCAGTGCTTAGAGCATTGTATTGTGCAATGTGGTCAGTGTAGGCTTGGACATGGACTAATAAACCAGTTTTCTTATGAAGTCTTTATAGTTGGCATTTTCGGGCTTTCATATTATGAGACTCAGGAATGTACCAAGGAGAGGAGTGGGTGAAGGAAACATTTTTGGTTTTGCAGGTGCCAGATGATTGAGACTAGAGAAGAATGTGTTGTTATAGTACTTGACAAGTTCTGAGGGATCTTTGGACAGGGGTGGAGGGAAGCAGTGATATGGCTGGTGATGGAGGTAGACAGAGCTGAGGGGGAAACTGATTTGAGATTTCTAAAGGGTAGGGGGATAGGGGTGTCAATGGTTATGGCAAGATGGTCAGGGACATAGAGGTAGTGACATGAGGGTTAATGGATGGTGATATAGGTTGAACAGACCATGTCCAGAATGTCATATTGGTATGGGTGTGCAAGTTGATGTGTGAAGTTAAAACAATGCGGTATTTCCTGAAATCCAGTGACAGGTTCGCTGATGGAGTCATCAGCGTGGAAATTAAAATCACAGAGGAGGAGAATGGGGGGTACTGTAAAAACATCTCCATGGGATTGGGAAACAGACTGGAGTCTGAAATGGAGTTGAAGTATTCTGCTGAAGCGGGCAGAGTTGGATAGAGGAGCAGTGGAACTGGAATTTTGGATAGATTTGCTAGTTTGTTTCAAAATCTCAAAGAGTTGGATAAAATGAGACTTTTTCAGTTTGGACTGTTGGCGGGAGCTGTCTGGGACAATTCCACCGGGGAGGCACAGAGTGGTAGCACTGAAGAAATTGCTGACAACAAAGTTCTGTACTGAGCTGGATAGCTGCCCAGTCATCGGCTGCCATGGTTGGAAGTAGATCCAGCAGTGAGAGGAGATCCCAGAGGAGGGAGAAGAGATTCCGGCAGAGGACTGAGAGGTGGCAGCTAAGGGTGCAGCAGCAGCGGCAGCTTTAGCTGTTGGGGTCGCAGCAGCATCAGCTGTTGCAGATGTTGTGACTACAGTCATGGCAACAGGCTTGGACATGGAGTGGCAGCGGGAGCTGCATTAGTGGCAGAATGTCAAGACTCATTGGGGCAGCAGAAAGGACCTGTTGGGACTTGTGCAAATCCCCGACAGCTCACTGCAGCCTTACCCAGGTTGTCAGAGACCCTGTCCTATAGCGGCATGTAGTGACCAGAGAGAAGGAGCGGTGGGGAGAGATGGACAGTTTCCCCCTGCTGCATACTCCCTGGATTTCCAACTCAAACCAGGACTACCCTTGTTTGGGGTTCACAAAGGCTTCCACAGCAAGGTGTTCTGGATTTTGGAGTGTAGAGCCAGCATCTTCTTAGACTCAGCTGCTGCGATATTGATGTGGCTGGTTAGCATGACTTCTCAGAAATCCTGTGGATGTCCTCCATAAGGTTGGTGACCATTCATTTGGTGCGTGTAAGTGTTAAACAGCCTTCACTGCACACTGACTTCATGTCGACAGGATGTTGGTAGCTGTGGTGTTGTTAGTTCCTGCTGGATATTGAGGGATAATGCTAATAATAATTAGCGGTGCCAGCAGAGCTATCACTTTATACACATTGGTGTACAAAAACATCATTAAAAATAAGTAAAGTCTGAAGTAAAGCCGATTGTGCCAGATTATCCAAAATAGCAAGAGTGGAGTCAGTGGAAGGGCACTGATATTACAAAGCGGGACATTGCACGGATTTTCTAAATGAGGATTGGTAGTGCATTTTCTGTGGTATAATATCTATGCACAGCATAGATATTATACCCCAATGACTTTGGTCTTCAAATCAGGAAAGATAAACAGATAAAATAGTCCAAGAAGTCAGAAAAAAACACATAAAATAGGCCCGTGATGGGTTAAAAAGTAAAACTGTTGGAAGGCTTTCTCTGGTGGGACAGCAACATAACAGCATTCATGCATTTTCATGTGGTCAAAGATGACTTGATGTGTGAACAGGACGTTTTTAAAACAGATAAAGAAAATCTCAGATTTCTGAAGTACTTTGTACCTGTTGACAACACCTATGTACAAGCTAATGGTGATACCATTGTGCTGGTCAGCCACCCTCTTAAAAACCTGACCTCTTCAGCTATTGCACAACCGCTGGGTTAGAGGTCCCTTATTCTAATCTGTGAGGTCAAGACCCCACTACTGTAGAACAGCCTCCCCTTTTAGTCAGGTCTGCCCCCTCTGCCAAATATTCATAGAGCCCCCTCAAAACATACTTTAACATACTGAACAATAAACTCAGTAAAAAAAGAAAGATCTTCGTCAATTTTATGAAATTTAAAAAAATCATTAGGAAAGCAAAAAAAATATGAAACAAAATTTTTAAGGCATGTCTGTGCCAGATGGGATATAATGTATAATCTGTCCAGTGATCTGAGTGTTCTGCAGGATCATCTCCTTGTTTGGTGTACCTGAAACACCTCAGCGAGGCAATCAGGGGGCGTCATGATAAGATGCCGAACCGCCACAGCTGGATCCCTTTGATGCAAACCTTGAGTTTATAAAACTGAATTACATTTATATGAAACTTGAAAAATGTCGCGATTTTTTTCTACTGGAATGTTTACAGTTCAAACTTAAAGGATAAGTTCGGTTTTTTGACACCTGGACCTTATTTTTAGGATTAAATACGCTCGTAGACTCACCCAGACAATTTTGGTGGAGCTTGGAGCCGTTTTCGAGCAATTTAGATCCATCCAACGGCGTTTTTTTCTCATGCCATAGTAGCAGACGGGGCCAGAAATCGAAGCCCCTAAATTAGACATTATCTGCTGCGAAACTCACTCCTCCTCTGTTGCCATTGCCAAGCAATGTCCACAACAACACCACCAGTTAGCCCCCATTCGTGGACGTGCAGTGGTTGCTTGTTCTCTGGCCAGCTGTTCGGCTCTTTCCCTCTGCATCCTCCTTTCAAATAGCTCCTCGTCGGTATATTCTGTCTCAAAACGATACGGGCATCCATTATACTCAAAGTCGTCGTCAGACACTTCTACATCGGATATATATTCCGCCATGTTGCACAAAAATAGCCGTGAAGCCGTGTAGCCTAGAAACAACAGCGGCTCTACTCAGCTGCGCTCTTGCGGTGCATGTCTGTGATGTCACCAAAAGTTACCCATCCTTGTAAAGCCCCGGATGACCATAACAACGAAGTTGAGCTGACATGGTGATAACACTGGCCATTCATTTATAAAATGTAGCTGAAATGAGTGAGTTTCGCAGCAGATAATGTCTAATTTAGGGGCTTCGATTTCTGGCCCCGTCTGCTACAATGGCATGAGAAAAAAACGCCGTCGGATGGATCTAAATTGCTCGAAAACGGCTCCGAGCTCCGCCAAAATTGTCTGGGTGAGTCTACGAGAGTATTTAATCCTAAAAATAAGGTCCAGGTGTCAAAAAACCGAACTTATCCTTTAAATTCAAAACCTTTTTCAAGTTTCATATTTTGATTATTTTTCTTACTAATAAAAGTTCATTTTAAAAATAAATCTTTTCCATACCATAGCACATTCTCACCTAAACAATGGACATTATATGTAGCTCACAGGTGTTATCAGGTGAAAAAGGGAAACAGATAAAAACCAAACAATCATCAGAGTCCAAATTGTTTTAATCACTTTAAAAGATGCTGCAGCTTCACACCTTTGAAAAACACACATATTGAAAAACACGAGTCACAAAAGGTAAAAATCACACAAGTGTTTGGGCACTTGGAAGTACATTAAACCAATCAATATATTCATTTAAAGTAGCATGTACATGAGACAATATTAAATATGCAGCACAATGGGCACATATACCAGCTGTTGTCGAGTGACTTAAGAACCATGAAGCCTTGTGTGATGAAATTGGATCATATTGAAAATGTACAGGGGGAGTCTTGGTGGCTTATTTAAGAGTTTAAACTGTGGCACTGATAATGCCTTCATGAGGATTATATAAGAAAAAATACAAACTTATAAAAAATTAAAACATTGATTAGAATAAGAATTCTCTTTAACGATGAGTGGGAGCAGAATGTTTAACTGATAACTAAGGAGAGAGGGTTTTATGATGATTATTTCAGGATTATCACGCAGCTTTGTATCCTGAATGCAATTTTGTCAAATATATGAATTTGAATGGCTGATTATAAAAAGCAGCTGTCCAGTCACCCTCAATAAGAAAAATGTTGAGAAGAAAAGACTGACCTAATCAGACATTTTTAATGGAAGTGGTCACTATTACTACTCAGGAGGACAAACTGTTTTCATATTGATCCACGGAGAGCAGTTTAGTTAATTCGAAGAGTCTGTGAGCTGTTTGGAAAAAGAGAATTGAGAGGATACCAGGGGGGAAAGAGGATGAAGGATGACATAGCATCAGCTGTGACAGAGAAATGTACAGAACAGTACATAGTTTGAAACTGCGCATAAACACATAACATTAAATATGGTGGTGTTAGAAAAAGGAATTCAACAGACTGATATGACAATGCAGATTCAATCAGTGCTTCATATAAATCTGTACTCTGAATCTGTTTACAACAGTGTATTAGGGCCACTATTACACCAACACATTGAAATCTTTAAACTTTCAGGAGGCAAAAACTCTTTCTGAGACTATAAAGTCACAAATGAACAAGAAATCAAACTGAGATTATGATGAAGCTGTTTGTAAGTATCATTAGAGACAGACCAGTGCACACTTTTTTACTTAGCTGTTACAGCCAGGAAATACTAGTGCTCTTATAGCCTGACACACACGGTGGACCATTCAATATTTTTCACTAGTCCATACGGGAACAGCCCATAGAAAGTGTTTGAGAATGGGAAGAACCCTTAAACTATATAAAAATAAAAGTGCCTGATTACAGACACTGATCAGCTGGATCCAGCTGTACTGCAAGGTTAGTGGTCATAGCTCAGAATTAAGAGACGCTGTCATAACTTTGACATATTAATAAGAAAACATCACACTGACTTGGACCAGGTGCAAGTCCACAAAGAGCTACTGCACAGTGGGCAGATGCAAGACTAAAGTTTGTAAAGTCCAAATTTAAGACTTAAGCGGGGTACACACATAAAGATTATCGGGCTGTTTTTGTCCCAACTTTCTCCCTTCCTGACCAAGGATGGCAAATGCCCGATTATCGTATGTCTTATAAGATTATCCTGTGGTCTGAGGTGTGTTAAGAGTGAATTTGTCCCGATAATCGGCTCCGAAACGGGTCGGGGCAGACAATAATAAATATTAAACTTGTTCAATATTAACGATCAAAAATCTTCTACGTGGGTGGAAAGCCGACGACTCCCGAGTCATGACTCTATAAATTCTGACGTGGAATCAAGAAGTGATCTGACTGAGGAACAAGGAAGCAGGCGCAAATATAAAGAAGTACGGCTGACCTGAAACTTAAACATAAAGTTCGGTGGACCAAAGAAGCGGAGGACCAGCTCACATGTTCACGCTGTCTCCAGAATTTTTCCACAGTCTTTTCTTTTATTTAGTTTTTCTGTCAAAAATAATCCAAAGACCACCATCATTCCCTCTACTCGTACCTCCTCTCCCATGTTGCATGTTGTGTTTTCAGGTTGTTGCCACAGACAACGTTTATGGTTGTTGCTATGATTCTTCTTCTTCGTTTTTGTTAGATCACGTTTGATCACACGAGATCTCTGTCTTTGAGGACTAGATTCTAGATTGGTGGTGGGACAGAATGTTATGTGTGAGGTCTGCTGTGTTGAAATTATCGGAGCACACCACACACAGTAAGATCAAAACTGTTCAATGCCTGATTTTTTATCTTCATGTATGGGGTCTCTAACACATAAAAAATCTCTTCAGATTTAGAAAATCCTTATGTTTTTACCCCGCTTTAAACAGTTAAAAAAACAGCAACAACATTTTCTTGTAAACTTATGAATCTTCAAAGTCTTTCAATCTGATTTTGGTTTCTTGTTGATTTAGGAGATTCTGATTTAAGAAGTAAGCATTTTCTTGAAAATTAATGAATCCTCTATTTTCCAAGTGTGATCCCAATGCAGTTTTCCTTTTCAGTTGTTAATGTTTGCTTGTTCCCTGATCAACACCAATATATCATATTAATGCCATAATTTTGTAAGGAGCACCAAGTCGCTCTTACCCTAGGTTCCTTTTTGAAGGTCTGTTTATTTCATAAAAGGAAAAACAACAATTGACTCCACCATAAATAATAAAATGTTGTTTAATGGCAAGTTTAAATAAAAATCATTTTTAACTTTTGTGCATTTGAACATTTTGCTGGTCTACAGTTAAATTAGAGCTTTCATATGATGTCAGACACTTGGTTACCTGGCAGGCATAAAAATGCCTCTGCTTCCTCTTCAAACACATTTCTCTGCTTAAGGAGAAGGTGACAATCTCTGTTTCAAAAATAGTGGGGTTCAACCCTCAAGGTGGCATGGTCACACAAAAAGGGTGTACCACTTGTCCAGGAGGGACAAGGGCAGGGGTGTGCCCAAGTTTGGGCCCTGGTCCCCTGGAATTTTGATTGGCTGCCACTTGCGCCAATCTGCATTGTGAGTTGCTATTTGCCATGCCAGGGTTGGGATTTATGTAAAAATCAACATATGCTGTGTAACAACAGGCTTCTGTTGGCTTTCTTTGGTTAATGTGGACATTTTTATTTGTAATACATAATTGAGACTCTGGACCGTCATTTCATTGTGTCTGCAAAGAAATAAGTATATGAATTGCCACATCTTGTTTTTATTTTTTAAGATAGGATGGGAGTTAGAGTATGAATAATAATTCATGTGTGGATATAAAAGGGAAAACAAATCATATTAATTTATGTATTTAAATGCTAATATTCCAAGGAGAAACTGGTATTCACATGCTTGGATGTACACACATAAAAATTACAACTTTACCTTTTAAGTAACTTCATGGGGGTGGACAATTGGGGCGCACAAAAAATATCTATCTCAAAAGGAGACATGCCGGAAAGTAATTGAGGATCACTGATTACCTCCGCCAAGGAGGTTATGTTTTTGCCGGCGTTTATCTGTCTGTCTGTCTGTTTGTTTGTTTGTGTTCAAAATAACTTGAAAAGTTCTGAACGGATTTGAATAAAATTTTCAGGAATTGTCAGAAATGGGATATGGAAGAACTGATTAAATTTTCTCCTGGAGTTTTTTAAAGGATTCTTTAACATTGCCAGATAGGACCATTTTCACCAAAGTGGACCGAAGCTGCTTGGCGGAGGTCTGCGCTCTCTGAGCGCTTTTCTCGTTTAAGCTTACATCTGCAGTTACTGATATTGTGCCAATAATATTGTGCATTCCTCCTTTACATTGTCCCCCTTCTCCAAGAACTAGTAGTCTGATGTGACACTGAACAGCTGCTGCCTTGGTTTATAAACAGGTTTATTTGGATTTATTGGTTGTAGCAGTCATGTCTTATGAAACATCTGCACTTCTCCACATGTTGTTCTCACAAAACAGATATTCTACAAAAGACAAACACAATCATTTCGGCAGACAAGACTATGTTCTTAAAATGCCTGACATCTATAAATGAATTAGTTATATAAAAAAAAGGGGGGACAATTATAGGCAGCGTGCCACTCAACAAATAATTTTTCATGCCTTCAGATTTTATAAACACTTGCTGGCACATGTGGTTGTCCATGCATTGCTTTCTGAAAAGCTAATTTACAAACAGTTGCAAACTGCAAACAGCTATACAAACACATGGTGCATACATCTGCAAGCTTATAGGAAAAATGACACTGTCAAAACAAACATTTACAATAAGAAAAGGTATTAAAATGAACACAAGGCAGACTGTATAGATGAAATTACTTAAAAGATTTTGTTGGATTATGATCACATCAGCTTGTTCCTCAGCTAAACTGTATCCGCTTTTGTGGACGAAGCTGTATGTACAAAGAGCCTCATGCTTCACCACCTCAGCTTGTGTTTTGGAGAAGAAAATGCAAATCTTCTAAGTGTTTATGACTCAGTGTAACAATACTCTTGGACTGTTTTACAGCAGTGCCTGCGATCATTTATCTTCAAGGCATTCCCCACATTTCTTTTCTTTTTTTTGGTTTTGATCTCTAAGGTCTGGCAGAGCAAGTCAAGGATTTTCACATGTGAAGCCCCTCCAGTTTTCAGTTGGCTCTACTTTTCTGTTTCTTGTTCTGCTGGTGTTGGAACAATGCCGGCCCTCGGGTATCTACAATATATCTCATTCAGAGTTTTTCTGAGTTCACTGCCATGCTTCCTGCTCATGCTGCTGTAACCTCAGCTCACAGCAGGATCCTGTCAGCATCATATTAAACTCAAGGGACAGAGGTGAAGCTCTGTGGGATCGGATGCCTTTTTCACTGCAAGTCATTAAATTTAGATTCATTCATAGACGGTTAATTTTATTAGGAATATTTATTTACTTTTGATCAAAATAACACAACATTAACTCGACACATCAGTAGAACATATTTCAAATCCATCTGGGCAACATAGCACTGAAAGCAATAGGGAAAGGCAGAACATCTCAAGAAAAACTGGAAGGTGATTAAACAAATATTTTGTTCACATTAATGATAGAGCCAATCAGAGGCTTGGTGTCACTTCTCACTTTTAGCACAACTAACCCACACCTGCAGCTTTTTATCCTTTAAACTTTAAATTCTCTGACTTGGAACGATCATATTAACTTGAAGCTTTGCAAGGTGAATCTGCCTGATGACAGACACAGAATCTGGCAGATCCAGCTGCTTTGCAATGTTTCAAACCTGGACTGTTTGGTGGAGTTTGTCTGACAAACACAGGCAGGCATTTCTAGACACTGAGCAACAACGTTCCTCCTATGGAGAGGTGGCCCACCCGATTCATACCTTTGACACTGAAGTATGGATTAGGTGCCTTGATAAACAAAGATTTTGCTGAATTGTGACAAATTCAAAGAATTTAAAATTTAGGTCTGTATGTGTCACTGCTTTTTTGCTAGTGCTAGCATCTTAACAATGCTTGAGTACTGCTGTCTCAAAAGGAGACATTTGTGTGCCGCTGTTGTTCTTAGTAACACTCTCTCAAGCACAAAAACAGGCAAACACTTGAAAAACTCCCCTTCTATCATATTAACTCCACATGACTTGATTTGTGAGGCCTAGAACCACAAAGTGCTCCAGGGAATAAAAGCAAACTCTGTGTAGCACTGCCAGCTACTAGCAATCATCCTACCACTACCACGAATCTCATGTAAAAGGTCAACAAGAATCTGGGTTTGCAGATGCTGAGCAGTGAGAAAAGTATTCATGGCAAGCTGCATGACAAGAAGAGTCCAAGATGGCAATTTTTTGACTTTATGAAGGGCCATCGTCTGCTTCATGCTAGTTTTTCCCAATGCAAGATTCCACAGACTGATACAATCAGATCTTCTTGTCTGTCATTTCTGGAGTGCTGAATCAGATCAGGTTGTCTCTCTAAAGCTAAATCCTAGTTCTTTACCTCTCAAGGTATTCTTCCTAACTCTGCCACCATCTGTTTGTTAATGAAAGCACTTTGTGGGTGGGGTTGGATAAGGTGGGGATGCAGGTTTTAGCTTTGTTTTACAATACTGCACTTAACATAAAGAGATTCAGAGGGCACAAAATGCATCAAACTAAATTATTACTGATTGCTGCTTTTAAAATTTTCCGCCACCACTGGCATTTTTTTTTACATACTACAGTTAATTCAGGCCTTAATTTTGACTTTTTCATCCTAAAAAATAGTTTTTCCCTGCACAGAACAACACACATTTTATTATTATGTACAGAGATATTTTGACCACAAATTTGTCAAACACTTGCATGAATTTGATTTTTTGCAGTGAAAAAAACATGTGGGGCAGGGCAGGACAGGGCTGTGTTTCCTTAGCCTTGAAGCTTGTCAAGCACTTGAGGCCACTTCTGCTGTTTGAATGTTTGAGTTCAGAGTCAAAAACGAACATTGACATTACAGTATTATTCAAAGATCTAAGAGCTGTAAAAAAGTTCAGCATGCAAAAGCTTGTTTCTGTGACTCTCTTCACAGCTGGATCATGATCTTTTTTAAACACACCTTCTGAATAACTCAAGACTGAATGCAAGAGATATGTGTAAGCACATATTTAAAGAGCTGGGTGGAGTTGCATTCGGAGTTCAATTTTCAAGTCAGCTTAGTCTGTCAGAAGTGATTATTTTGAAACCATGCAGAGAGGGTGTACTGTGATGCCCAAATGTTTCCTAACCTCACACATTCTAAATACCTGTTATAATAACTATCATTTCTGCATATTCATAAGTTCATGCTTTAAAATTAGCAGCATTGAGACAACTGCCTCACACATATGCTGCCGTGTAATGATGAAATGTGTAAATCTCAGAGCAACATTACGCATGCAGTGTGTTCTCTGGATTGTTCTGCAGTGGCTCAATAACAAAAAGGCAAATAGTGTACATGAGTGAATGTTAAAGTAATTAAAAGATGACTTTTGCTCCGGTAAGAAGTCTGTAGATAGCATTTAAGAGGATAAAAATCATTCTGTTTGCTCCAAAGTCATCACAATCTGAAATTCTGCACCATCTTGTGTTGAGTAAGAATTTTATATTTGATCATGTAAAGTAACTGACCACAGGACAAGAGGGGATCCAATCTGGTGAGACGGTTTTTTGTTTGACAGACAGAGTGAGGTTTTGGTTGTGTGGCAGCTGTAGACACAACAATTTTCCTAAAACCATGACCTTACATGACTTTTGAATGTGTCCCCTGTTAAGCAATCTACTGTAAAATTGTTCACACATAAGTGAAGGGAGAGTTAAGTTTAAGGTGCATAAAAATGAACACATAAATGGTAACAAATCCAAGTGGGGTGTGGGGTGGGGGGGATGTGACCCTAGATGTTTAAACCATTTCAGTTCAGAAAAAGTGACTGAATAATTGTTATGACAGGCTCTACAGATAAAGTGGTCTTAGCCTCTAGGACTGAGTGCACCAGCTTGACATGAAAAAGAGGGACTTTGTTCTGACACCGATAATTTGTTTTCTTTGGTCTAAAAAGAGGGGTGCGGTTATGAGTTCAAACATGCAGAAGTGAGATAGCATTTTAGCAATGCAGGTTACCTCGATTATAGGCCATGGGAATTTTGAGTGGGTTTTTTGAATAAATGTCTGAAATAAGGTCTGTGGTGAACACAAGAATAAGTCATTTATGTCTGTGTTAAACTAGTCTATAGGAGTGAATAATGGGATGTTCAACAGGTAGTTGCTGAACCAAGGAATACTATTTGTTACTTGCTCTGCTGTTGTCTACAGAGAATATATATTTCACTGTGTTATCAAATGGCACAAAGGTATGCTCTACTCTGCTCTGTCGTCTTAAACTTTGGAGTCTGTGCTATCAAATTAGTGTCACAAATGGTTTTCTGGTAACACTATTTAATAACTTGGTAGCAATAGCAAAAACCCAGCTGCCTTTTTCTGGTGCTTGTAGTGCTCATTTTTCATACCATCTAAGTCCAGCATTTCAAGTGCTCAGCGTTTATTGATAAATCAACTGTTAGAACAACTATAAACATGTTTTGACTGAGTTTTTGTTGATCATCTGATCATTAGGAGGAAAGATATTTCTTCTTTGGCATCATTTGCGGTGCAGGGGAAATTGCTGCAACAGTCACAACTTGCTTTTATGTTAGCTACAGAAACTCCAAGGCTCATTTATATAAACAAAACATTTGAACATAAATAATTTCAACTGGGAGCACAAAGGGGAATTTCTTTGATTGTTTTTGACAGAACTATGACAAGTGTGTTATTTTAGAAAATGCTGTTACAGTTCTTGATGAATTTGTGCATAAGGAGGAAACAGCGGTGACAGACATCAGGCAGAGCAGCAGATCTGACAGCTGGCTAGCAAAATGACAATATAGTGTCTGTAACTATTGATGAACAGAACTCTCTGAGGGATCATAATAGTGTGGTTCTATTAGCTATTGTTGTCCTTGAGTAACCTAAAGTTGTATGAATTTAAGTTTATCTCTGAGTAAACAGTATGGTACTCAGAGGTCTTTTATTTAAAAAGGTAAAAATAATTTGACAATGACCTAACACTCAAGCACTCATTCATCAAGAAACATGAGTACAATCAACATGAGCACTGATTTTACAATAGACTCCCATCCCTAACTAAACCACTGCACAAGTAAAACTTTCAGTTTGTCGCAACCTTTAATTCTAGATACGAAGGTCATAAAATCAAATTATGCCTGGCTAGTGCACTCAACTCCATTGAGACCAATATGGAAGAGTCTCAAATCTGGTTTTATTTCTAACAGCCAGCAAGGAGACATTTTTCCTAATCAGTTTATATTCACAGTCAAGCACTGTGCAGCATGACAATTTTTAACATAATGATGGTGTTTTAAATGGTAGATAAGATAAAGCATAATATCCCATGGTGTGGCGACCTTGTGAATTTCATGGTATTAAAAATAAACCAGAGTTGTGACCACCCTGTATCCTGTATATAGTCACATCTGGAAACACAAATCAATAACATCCAAAAACTAAAAAAAAAAAAAACTCAATCAAACTGAAGGCTTAAATATTCCAAAACACAAACATGTGATGTACAGTAATGGTGGATATGTCCACTTCTCAAAGGCCAAGGTTACATATTTGATTTAAATAAAGTACTATCTGTATCCTTGCTCTGAAGTTTATTAGGCAGCACCAAAACTACTGCTGATTTCACACTGACACGGCTGGAAAATCTATTTTTTCCTGCAGCAAATCTCATAACTTAACTGTTTCCATGTGGATGATTTTTCTACCATGTCAATGCTGATTGTCATCACAATTTCATGCAGAGACACACTTAAATCAGGCTTGGTTTGATATTGGTTTGATAAAAAGTGATACATATTGATTTAGAAACTTTTTAAAATGTCTATAAGATTCATAATCCTGATTTAAGGCACTGATGCACTTAAATACCTCCAAAGCTATATTTACAAGTTGGGTTTCACAAAAATGAACTTGTCATATGGACCTTAAAAGGCAGCATCTAAAAAACAAATTTTGCTGAGGTGATGGGAAAAAGTATTTTTCTTCCTGCTGTGATTCAGTATTACCTTCAGGCTGACTTTGTTTTAGTTTTTATGAGCACCTTGCTGAGTGTTTATGTACCAAAGGTCATCAAAGAAAGTCAATGTTATAACCCTGCCACTTTAAACTCACTGCTCTCTTGATTTTCAGACTTTATGTAAAGTAGCATGTCTGCTTGGGCTAAAAACACAAACTCTGCTCTCAGAGATAGCAGCACTATCACCAGATGATGCCTTATACCGCTTCAGATAAAAGCTTGAACAGTTATGAACAAACTATCTCAATTATGGCTAAAAGGAAAAAAAATTGCAGGACAGGGCCATTAGACTGAAGATGTCAGGAAACAGAACCTTTGTTAAAGTTTATGGAGGCAGCAAAGATGAGTCACTGTTTCTTTTTAAAAAAATCCTTCTACTTGTGAAACAATATTGGTTTGGCCAGACCTGCCAGGATCTTTGGTACATGGACTGAGATAATCTCCCCAATCATCTCAGGAAAGCTGACCTTGGTGGGGAGCGACTGAGCTTGGACAAAGAGGTCGAATGTAAACTGATGGAGCTTCTTCACCGTCTGAAACAAAAGTAACACACAAACAAAACATTTGAATAAAATAAACAACAAGCAGTGTTTTGACAGTGACTATGGAAAATAATGCTCTTCCTCAAAACAGATGGATAATTCCAAATCTTCAGGGCCAAAGAAACATGAATCACACTGTAGTGCCTCATCCTTCAGCATTTTTTTGTGCAGGGACATACAGTTATTTGATTTGTAGGTTGGATTCCAAGGTATCGGATTCTGCTTGAAAACAGTTTTTTTTCCACAGGTTGTTTCAAAAGAGCCTCATTGCATTCATTGACAAGAAAAGCTTTAAGTAAACTTGTAGAACTACAGCCCTGGCTTTGTACCACTTGGTGAATTTCAGTTGATTTCCCCATGACTCTAGAATTTGAGGCAATTGTGATTCAGGGCCTCAGCCAGAGCCTAAGGTAGAGCTGGGCGATCAACCGATTAAATGATCTTGAAACAGGATTGTGATCAAATTTACACCGATGATGTTGATAAGCATTGGCTGCAATTACCCGATAAAGCACGGCAAAAATCATGCACAGGAGCTGCCAGTATGTTTTTCTGAAGGGGTAGGTACCCTGCTGCACACTCCTACTGTTGGGTGGCAGTTATGCAGCCTTAGTGTTGGTTGCCACTCACCAAAACAAACAAAGAAGAGGAGAGCAGGGTCTGTATGCTGGCTTAGCCCATTTAACACAGTCAGTTTGTTTGTGTTGTTGGGGAGAGTAGTGAAGTTGGAAAAAGGAAAATGTAAGTGAAAGTGGAGTCAAGGGGAGTGCAGCTGAGGACCCTGTTCATAAAATAACTGTCACAAGATGTCAGTTGTGTTGAAATGGTTCAGAGAGCATAAAAAGGGATGCAGAGCAGTTGGTGATTGGTGCCAATAAGGATGGAAAACACAACAAATCTCATTCACCGCTTAAAAAGATGTAACCCCAACTACACCATGATGAGGACTCATGATGCTGCCTTGATTTCATACACACACCCTGCAAGTTTGAGTCAAAGTAGTAGTTTGTCTGCAGTGAGCAGCACCAGCATTAGAAGTGCTCCAGAGGGGCTACCAAAACAACAATCAGCCATGTCTTCTTGTGCCACCAGTGCCTCATATGCACAACATTCAAAAAGGAGCAAGACCATAACGAGTGCTGGTTTTGATGAACAGGTTGACATTATGCCTCCAAATATGGTGGAAATGTACTGCTTCAAAATAAAGATTAAAGTGCTGGACTGCAGCTATGAACTCCCAAACAGAAAATACTTTTACCAAAATATACATCTTAACAGCCTTGTTTAAGGTTTCGGTTGTAAATAGTTTTATTTATTTAAGTATGTTGTATAAGAGAATTTCAAGTCATTAAAGGTTTGTAATAAAATAGTAAATGTAAAATATTTTTAAATTATATTGCCAAAACAGATTACTTACCGTAGTTTGCACTTGTTTATTTTGATTACTTTATATTTAAAAAAATGTGTATTATTTTCTTTGCCTGTAGAATATCCTTCGGTATATTCATATACCTCAGGAATATTTTGAAGGCTTTCCTCAAGCTCCAAAGAAATGTTCACTCTGGCTCAAGGACAAACTAATTAGAATTTTTAGGTCAAAGGTAAAGGTTAGGGATGTTTTGTTTTTCCCTTGCTAATAAATCCAGAATACTAAGAACACTGAGGATTTTTCTTTAAACCTGATTACATGCCCTCTGACTCAAGATTAAACAGATTAAACTTCAAGGGCCAAGGTCATTTGGCCCGATGTTCATCCTTTGTTTATAATCATAGTAGTATGAAGAAATATTCATCCCAACATAACAATTTACTGATTATCTTAGAAGGTCAAGGTCATTTAGTGTATGTCAAACCCTTGCTTGTGAACACAGTATCCCAAGAATGCTTTGAGGGATATACTTAAACATGGAGAAATTGTCAATGCTGACTTTAGTGGGAATTAATTATATTTTGGAGATTAAAGTTCAAGCTTATTTTGCTTTACAGCACCCTTTGCTTGATAATGCATTGTCAAAATTACCAAGTGTCCGTTCAAAGGTCAAGGTCATTGGACCTCATTTTCATCCTTTGTGTGTGAATTCTGTGCTTCAAGAAGTTTGAAGGAATTTTCTTTTGAAAATGTCCAGACTGGCTCATCAATAAAGTTAATTTATTTTGAAGGTCGAAGGTCATGGTTACTATGACCAAAAACCATGTTACAATTCATGCACCAACTCCATTAAAGAAGTAAGAGTTCTGCTATTGGCCTTTCCACAAAAGCCCCCCAGTTCCTCCTCTTGACACATCATTGTACTTCCACTGAATACCTCATGTTTGTATGTAACTGTCAGGAGAGACTTCTAGTTTTCTCTTCAGTTTGTTGAGTGGTTGCTTGAAAATGTTAAGAGGCTGTGCATCTCTGGACATGAGGCAAGGTGTCTCACCATCTGCAGAGAATCCAGAAGTCGTGTGAGATGGTAGAACCTCTGAGAAGTATTGGTTTTCAGACGACAGTTTATGAGGTGATCAAGTTCGTTGATGTAGGTGAGTCGCAGTTCATCAAAGTACTTCTGACTCTTCAGACCCTCCACTGGAACTGGAAAATATGGAAATAGCAACAGTTTAGCCTGCACACTTGCAGAAGTATACCCTGGGCTGAACTCAAACCAAGAATGGTCCAGGAGCATGTTCAGAATGCACAACTCGAAGCTATTAAAAAAACAATGATGTAGGTTTAAAATGGAAGACAATGCGTATTGACTGGTTAAAAAGTTCTATTAAAAAATGATCTTCTAGAGCAGGGATGGGCAAAAAGCAGCCCAGGGGCCACATGCAGTCATCCTCTCTCAATTCAAATTCATCAATTCATTTAAAAATATTATTTGATATTTTTTAATACTCAATGAATTTTAAACAAGAAACGATAAAAGACATAAGCTTCCATAAAAATTTTAAACATCTAATTTTTTTCCATAATAACAATTAGTTTTTGAGCTATATGAAGTGTTTTTGCAAGAAATTGGTGCTGTAACTAACGTTGTTTCTTTAAAAATTCTCATATATGCATCAATAAGTGTATTTTTAGCAATAAAAAACTGTGTGTAAAGTACATAGAATACATAGATAGAATTGTAAATATTACTTTACTGTAGTTAAGTAGGTAAAATTGACTTGAATTCTGTGTTTGCTCATTTAATAAAGTCTTACTGTTTGCATTTTAACTTGAAATATGTACGTTGGTATGGTCAATTTTTGAACAGGCCGTATTTGTTCCTGGCAGTAAGTAAGTAAGTACATCTGTTAAATAATGAGTATCTTGCAAGTTGTACTTTTGGCTTCCAGTTGTGAGGATAACATTAATGTGGTCCTTTAAGCAGCCCATACCTGCTCTAGAGCCAACACTGTTTTTGATATGTAATGTTTCTCAAACTGTATTTTCATTATAAAGCTGTGACAAAAATGAGCTAAGATAAAAAAAAAAATCTTTGCTCTTGTTGCATGAACCCTCTGGTGCCTTCTTTGAAAGTAACTGTACATGGTTTGGGACAAAAATCAATGTTAAAACCCTTATTTGCCTTACTCATCAAAAAGAGAACATGTGGCTCCAGGTAGTGAGTTTTGGATGATTACTAGTTATACTGTACTGCATATGTAAACTGTCAGAGAGCAGTTAAAGGGTTTTATTTTACATACTTGGCAATTACATGAAATCTCCAATCCATAAAATTTGCTCTAGTTCGGCATTGTTCAGCCAGGAAAAGACAATCTGTGGCAGGGTTATAATTTTATTGATAAGCTGAGAGATTTGGGGCTTTTCAGAAAACATTCAGAGCTTAAGCCCTGCTAGACACCCCCTGGCTCTGCAGGTTCTTAACACTTTCATTTGTTATTTTGCTCTGGTTCAGGATAAACAAACCTGAAAACAAAAAAAAAGTTTTCCATGCAAAGCACACAGAGGACGTACTTATGCTGAAGAGGAGCAGGGCCTTCATGCAGAGAAACTCCTCCTGAGTGATCTGCAGCATCAGGAACTCCTGTGAGAGATGTCTCATTCGTATGCAGTGCTCATACATGGTGGAGATGTGCATCCGGTGCCTGCAAAGTACAAGGTAGAAAGGTCAGGATGAGAAATGTGAAGTAATGCAAAGTTCAAATCACCAGAGGGGCAGGGATATTACTTTACAGCTTTAGCATTTATTCTGTAATACAGACCTGCTGGATGTCAGAAGTGAGGTTGATATCTGTTAATGGGTCGACAGGACAGTGAATTATCTTTATAATATTACAGATCTCTGCTGAGGAATCTCTGACACCCAGAGAAAGATATTCTATCACAAAAACGTATTTCAGTGACATCTGTCTCTATTAGATTGGCTTTAAAGCTCAATACAATATCATTTATAGGGAAATATTGTAAGGGGTGACTCGATATTGGATATCCATCATGCCTGAACAATGCTGAGGTATTTCAAAAAGCGTGAGAAAGGGAGAGCAGAAATTGTGATCAAAGTTTCATCTCTTACGAAATGAAACAATTCTTCCTCGCCTTTGATTTTGGTGCTATAGAAAATTTAACACACCTAATTACTCACACTAAGTTATTTTCACCCTAATCACAATCACCCCGAAGGGCTGCTTACTCTCCTGTAAATATAAGAGACACCATTAATGAGCTATGACTATTAATGCAGAGAATAAACTTCCAGTCAGTTTAAATGTTTGACACCTACATCCAAAACAACAAAGCTCAGGCCACAAAATGTTCAGCTACTGTGGATATAAGGATGTAACAATACACTCAACTCAAAAATTTTAATCTATTTTAGAGATGATTCCAAATTTTCTAAGACAAGATAATTCATAGAGAAATATGTTTAATCCTTGCTCTGACATCTGAAAACATCTGACATGAAATAAGAGAAGGAAAAAGCACAAAGTGCCCTATGTGCAACAACTTTTCCACAAATTATTAAATTATTCTTTTTTTTTTTTTTTTTTTTTTAGCATTTTGAGGTTCTGTTACACTTCTGAGAAAATGTTTCCTGATTTCAGTCAAGATTTGAAGAGGATTCGATTTTGTCCCCACATCAGTGGGGGACAACCTGTTGCAGACACCTGATGAATATGATGTCACTCAGTCCAGTGTACGAGGGAAATTAACCTTGCAGAGTAGCTGAGCAGCAGGATCTCCAAGCCTAACGACACCAAGAAGCAACAGCAAGCCTGTAAACAACAGCTACTCATGTAAAGATAAGCAGGGTTTCTGCTTCTAGCAGTAGTTTATCCAAACTTTACAACATTTTGACATTAATGAAAACCAATGAACAACACTGATTAGCCCATTTTGAAAATGACTGAGAGAATAATCATTTAGTCATTCACTGTTTTTAAAATGTTCTGAACTAGAACACTTCCTATTGGCTGTTGCCCAGATAGTGTATAATGAATTGAACTAATGAAGTAATATAAATAAATTAGTAAAAAGACACAAATGTCAGTGACCTTTTCAATCACCTTGAAGACACTTTCAAGGGGAGAAACAAGCTGAGAGAGGACTGAAATAGATGTGTTTTGGAATAGTCAGTGATTGTAAAGCATGCAAAAGTCCTGTGCTGTTTTGCAGACACCCATGGGCTTCTCTAAGCTTTACAATAGCCAAAGAGGTACTTACCAAAGAGACCATGTTCATAAGTAATTTGGGTACCTTGTTCGCCACTAACTAGCTACTAATTAGCATGCTAATTAGTAGCTTACTAGCTGCTTATTAGCCAGTATTAAGGGCTTATTAATACCTAATTCTGCATGGCCATAATATGCACTAATTGTGCTTATTAGTTACTTATTAAACAGGAAACTGCACAGAGAAGGATTACCAAGTTATATTCCTGTTTGCAAGAGCTTGTTTGGTTGAAAAGTTCTCATTGGTGATGGCTTGCTTTAGCGTTAGCCCATTAGGTGCTTCTAAGGGTGCATGACATTGGATATTTGTGGATAACTGATATGCTGATATTTTTGAATTAATTATCACGGATATGATACTGATATTTTTTTGTTAAGAGAACAAAGTCTTTACTTTCTGAAAAGGGACTTGTTGCTTTCAATGGGACAGTCTATTTGTGTAAGGAACAGATGTAAAACACGAAAAACAACATTTGACTATAGAAATAAAGTGAAACTCTTCATTTTTAAATTGGAGGTTGCCTATTTTTTTTATTTTTATTTTTTTTGTGGTATGAAGGTGGTACCAGCCTCAGCTACAAAAGGCAAAAGGTCTTTACAGCCCATAAAAAGGAAGCTTTACTCAGCTTAATGTTAAGACAGTTAGCATGGCTCTGTTAGGAATAAGAAAGAGTTTAAGTTCAGTTTCTAATTTCAACAGTACCAAAGAACATTTTACCTCAGTTTATGCTAAACTAAGCAGGCGATAACTCCTGACCTTAACCATATTCACCATATTTGTTTTCCTTTTTGTATTAATCTTTTTATTCAGCAGAATAACAAAGACATTTTTAAAACTATGCTTCTGATTTAAGTTGTTTATTGTAACACTCATCTTTTGTTTACAATTTGATATAAACTACAGCAAGAATCGCTAATTTGTTGATAAAAAGGTGAACAAAGACATGGGAATGATTGAGATGAGCTTAGTAAAAGCTAAATTATATAAGTACAGTCATGAAAAAGCTTTAAAACTTTCAATCGCTCCATATTTTTGACTTCATTTCCAAGATTGCTCATATAAAGCACAGACTTGGCTTGACAAAAGCAAAAAGTTAAGAAATCACAAGAAGCACTTCAGTGCATTAACAATTTATAAATAATTGTCTTTCAAGAAGCCTAAATTATTCACCTTTCTGACTAATGAGGCCTTTAACAACTCTAATTTAGTCCTTGAAATCTGGACCTGTAATCCACCACCTAATGAAAACAAATGCACTTTAATCAGGTTACAAAGCTTGTTCTTATTTCCTGTCTAATGTGCAGTTACTAATACTTGGTGGGAAACAATAAAAAGGCCCAGTTCTTATGATCTGAAACTTGACTCTCTTGTTGATTCTCCAATGTTTTAGACCTTACTAAGTGCAGTGCTTGAAAACAGACATTTCTGGTGACTGTTAAAGGGGGACCATATCGTGACATCAAAGTTCTGGGTTTGGTCAGAATAAGTTTTAGGTCACAGCTGCTAAGCAGCAGTTTTCAGTTCTGCATCAGTCAGTTCACTTTTTTAAATTTATATAATAATCAACACAATGTGTTCAAAATCAGTCAAGTGCAACTTTCCACAAACAATGTCAACAAACGGGATGTGTCTCACAGAGACCAGGCTTGAGTTTGTTAGGATAAATAAAACTTTCGATCATGATTGTTGCTGTAGCTTTTTGGTATACTGCAAACAGGCAATGCCATGCTATCTTCTGGTGTATTATGGTGATAGCTTTATACAGAGGATAAAACCAAGATGAAAACATGACTTTTTGAGGGGGCACTTCAGCAAGTCCACAATTAAAGGAAAAGTCACTTTTTTGAACATCTGTTTACAGCCCTCATTTTCCCTCTGGATAGTAAAACTCTACTTTTTACAATAGTTATCATTCAGGCCTTGAGAAAAGCTGTGTCATGTTTATTGTGGATTTCATGGGAACTTTCTTTAGTCTGCCAGAGTGACAGGACATCATGTCATGAGGGCTATCTTCTTGAAGAAATTATCTAAAAACCGATGACAGTGGAATAGTAGTTTAAGAGCTGTGACTCATCACTATTGACATTATCGGCTTAATTTATGGATAGAATTCAGAGCTTGGGGGATTTAAGCTGAGTTGAAGCTTACAGTATCTGTTGCTTCAAAATTAAGTTTTTGTTCTGTTAAATAGCCAACTCTTTGAAAGCTCAATACTACATCAGTAGAAGCCACCTTTAAAAAAACATGTATAATATATAGTACTGTACAAATATTTTAGGCAGGTGTGAAAATTTTAAAATTTTATAGGCACACTTGAACACAGTCACAGGGTTTAATGATCATCATTTCATATGTAGGTTAGAACACAGTTATGCCTTGTTTCCAAGGAGTGGTCTGGTTTTGGTCAGTACAGATTCCTCTTCTCTGGAACCATTTACTGACCACTGTTCGGAAGGCAGACACCCTCTCTACCTTTAAGGTTAGACTTAAAGCGTTCCTCTTTGATAAAGTTTTCAGTTAGGAACCAGCTCATAGTCCATAGTTTAGGCTAGACTTGTAGTCAAGACCGCCTAAACTGAGACGAAGACACTACCAAGACCAGAGAGTATAGAGACCAAGACAAGACCAAGACCAAGACCAAGACAGACCAAGTCAAGACCAAGACTGGTTCAGCTCAAGACTGAGACCGAGACCGAAAAAAAAAACTAGTTTTTTTGCCATCTTGCATGAGTTGCAGAACATAAGCACCATACTGGGTTCAGCTGCTCAGTATAAATATGAGATTGTATTCAACTACAGGCACAATAATACAGAGACAGTGCATTTCTCGTGTGTGAACTCATTATAAATGTTTTCATCAATTGGCTGAGATCAAATATGTGTGGCAATTGCATGACCGCTATTTCTACACTATTTGAGGACTGACTCTTGAGTGCTGTTAAGGACTGACATGACTATTAACTAGTCCCAAAGTCATCTAACAAAATAACAAGCCTCCAACACCACCCTGCACCTCAAAAAAAGTCTAATGAATGGTAATGAATGAGTGAACACTGTCCCCTGAAATCAGCTCTGAGACCCCCTTATGGGCCTCAAACCACAGGTTGAGAACCGCTGTACTAGTAGATTGTATTTGGAGCTTGATCCTTCAAAGATTGTTCTTTTATCATGGACAATAAGTGATGCAGGAAACTTCAGGATGAATTTATCATTTAGAAAACAGTGAGTGAGTGAAAACAGCGGCTCAGAGCTGGACTGATGAAGAATGTTGAGTTTTAAATCATCAAAAGGCTGACTCGTCATTTTTAAGTCTTTGTGTTCACTTGAACCGTGCACATGAGCTATCTAGACACCGTTAGAATTATAAAATCACACACAGTGACTGATGATCCCTCACTGTTCCTGCGATGCGCGTCTGTCTGCGTCTTTACGCTCTCCGGCACACGGAAGAGCGCGCGCCCAGAGACGCTGAGCGGTTCGGGAGGCATTTAGGTCAAATGTTCACGTGTATCGGCTGCACTGCAAAATGACATAACTGACAGACAACAACGGTAACAGGCACACTTTAAGTGGAAAATATCAGGCCTGTACTCCACAGAGCGGACCGTGGCTGAATCAGACAGCAGAGAATTTGACAGTCGGGCTGAGCGGTTTTTCAAACGAAGCTGCAGGCCGGCGTTTACGGGCTCAACACAGTGTACAATCGGGAGGGGGGGTGGTCACACAGTTTTTACCTTGTTTTTTCCTAAATTGAAAGCACATACTGCACATGTAAGAACGCATAATAAGTCACAAAAAAACTGTGCCTGCCTGGATATTATGGGTTACAAATCCCTTCGAGACCACTCGGCCAGTCCGAGACATTGCGAGACCGAGAGACCCGAGACCGAGACAAGACCAAAGACTGTCGAGGCCGTGACAAGACCGAGATGTGAACTACAAGTCTAGTTTAGGTACATACAGACGTGTGCAAAATTGTTGGTACCCTTGTGTTAAAGAAAGAAAAACCCACAATGGTCACTGAAATAACTTGAAACTGACAAAAGTTATAATAAATAAAAATTTACTGAAAATTAACTTGTGAAAATCAGAAATTGCTTTTGAATTGTGGTTCAACAGAATCATTGTAAAAAACAAAATAAGGCAACAGGCCTGGACAAAAATGATGGTATCCCTTGAAAAGATTGAAAATGATTTGACCATAGAGACATGTTAAACTAAGGTGTGTCCCGTAATTCGCATCACAGGTGTCTTCAAACTCGAAATAAGTCAGTCTGCCTATTTAAAGGGTGAAAAGTAGTCACTGTGCTGTTTGGTATGGTGGTGTGTACCACACTGAACATGGACCACAGAAAGCTTAGGACGGAGTTGTCTCGGGAGATTAGAAAGAAAATTATAGACAAGCATGTTAAAGGTAAAGGCTATAAGACCATCTCCAAGCAGCTTGATGTTCCTGTGACTACAGTTGCACATATTATTCAGAAGTTTAAGGTCCACAGGACTGTAGCCAACCTCCCTGGATGTGGCCGCAAGAGGAAAATTGATGACAAATTGAAGAGATGGACAATACCAATGGTAACCAAAGAGCCCAGAACAACTTCCAAAGAGATTAGAGTTGAACTCCAAGGTCAAGGTACGTCAATATCAGATCGCACCATCTGTCACAGGGTGTCTTGAATCTGTGCAGGGTACAATGAAATCTCAAGAGTATCAAGGCATTCTGGAGCGAAATGTGCTGCCCAGTGTCAGAAAGCTTGGTCTCAGTCACAGGTCATGGGTCCTCCAACAGGATAATGACCCAAAACACACAGCTAATAACACCCAAGAATGGCTCAGAACAAAACGTTGGCCTATTCTGAAGTGGCCTTCTATGAACCATGATCTAAATCCCATTGAATATTTGTGTAAGGAGCTGAAACATGCAGTCTGGAGAAGACACCCTTCAAACCTGAGACAGCTGGAGCAGTTTGCTCACGAGGAGTGGGCCAAAATACCTGTCCACAGGTGCAGAAGTCTCATTGAGAGTTAGAGAAATTGTCTGATTGCAGTGATTGCCCCAAGAGGTTGTGCAACAAAATATTATTATCAAGTTAAGGGTACCATCATTTTTGTCCAGGCCAGTTTTATCATTTTGTTTATTAAAATGATTCTGTTGAACCACAATTCAAAAGCAATTTCTGATTTTCATTGGTTAATATTCAGTAAATTTTTATTTATTATTACTTTTGTCAGTTTCAAGTTATTTCAGTGACCATTGTGGGTTTTCTTTCTTTAACGGAAGGGTACCAACAATTTTGCACACGTCTGTAGTTAAGATGCAATAGGCTTAGACTGCCGGGAGGATCTGGCACATTGGGCTCTATCCCTCTGTCTCTCTAACACTTTCTCTCTATATATGCCTTTGCCCCTTTTTGTTTTCTCCTGTACTCGTCTCTGGCTCTTGTCTTGTAGGTGGCCTGAGATCCTTGGTGTAGACTGCCAGCTGCTGTGGAGTTACGAAGCCTCAATAACTACAATTACAGACTTAACAAATATTTGGCCATTCATTTAGCTCCATTCCAGTTCATAATTATTACAGTTGTTAATACAGACATTACCATGATCTCTCTATCCATGGTTGACTATAAATCCATTGTAACTATCTCCAGCACCATATAGACATGAAGTCCCTCTTGAAAATGAGATGCCACATCTCAAGAGGCATACCTTTAATTAAATTTATACTCAGCGGAGACAAATATGGTAGGGACGCATTTATAAGCCTGTCACTACCATAAATTATTAATTTCAGTCCTTTGTCTCAGCTACCCTCCCCCATTATCAGCTGAAAATACATCACCTATAAAATTCTCATTTTGATGCTGTTGTACTATTCAATGTGAATGTAAATATTTGATTAATTATTCTTTTCATGTTTATTATAGATTATACTTCTATAATCACTACAATCATGCAGACACGAGGACCCCCCTGAAAACAAGATGTTGCATCTCAAGAGGCTTACCTCTAATAAATTTGTACTCAGCAGAAACAAATATGACGACGACTGCTATATGATTGGCCCATGGATCTGTTACTAGCTTTAGTTCCTACTTTAGTCCACTTGTCTCTGCCCACCTCCCTTCCTTCCCCCACACACCCAACACAGCATAGTGTGGATGGCTGTTCATCATGAGACTGGAATCCACATTTAAGACTTCCTACTGCTTAACAGAGTTTTTTTCTTGCCCCCATGATGGGGGGATTCATGATTGGCTAATGGATTCATGTTGGGTGTTGGATGTATGTATTTGTATATGTGTGTTTTATATGTATATATGTATATATGCATATATGTGTATCCATAAAATGTCTTCAGCCTTCTCTCTTGTAAAGTGTCTTGAGATAACACTTGTCATGAATTGGCGATATACAAATAAAGATTGATTGACTGATGATGATTGAGTACAGTTCGGTATGGTTTGGAGAGGTAAACCCTGATCTTGTTTGCTTTTCCACTGCCAGCTGTACCTTTACTCGAGGGTGGGGAGGTGACCCAGGAGGAGAGGGTCATACCGACTATGCAATACGGGATGTGACAGCCACACCACACAGAGCTTGATTGTAAACTTAAAGAGCAACAATGGAGGACTTGTAGCACTCCAGTACTCTGTGGAGCATTGTTCCATGTGGACATTCTTTACAGCGACAGCAGTGAACAAATCACTCTAATCCATGGCTTATTTGGACATGGAGATTTGTGTTTTCGCTGCTGTCACATGAGAATTGATGATTTTTGTGACCCATCAACAGACTGCATTGCTTTTAGCTCCACCCCAGTTCCTGAGATTGCCTCTTCAATTAGAGTTTCTTAACTCAACGAGAAAGGTGGGGTACTTAGTGTGACACCTTCGTGGAAAGCAGAATGTGTCTAGCAACATAAACTCTGACTTAAAGAGCAGTTTGCAGATTCTTGATTTTTAATGTTTTTCAAAAGAAAAAGGTTCAAATATTTAGGAAAAGTGCAAATTGTTGTGAGGCTGCTAAAATGCTCCATTTTCATCCTTTGGTCTGATTGTGTTTTCTGACCAGTTGTGATAAATGTGCTGTAGGCTTAGAGTTAAATTAGATGTACAAAAATTGCTCCAGAGCTCACTGTAGTGTATTAACCTACAAATTTCTTGATTTTATTTTTCTTGATTATTTTCCCACAATCTGATTCGCTGTGGTCTCTAACCTGCACATTGCTCTTTATCTTCATCAACACAAAAGCTACAAAACAATTACAATATTCATCTCCATATCCTGCCCCTTATCCTGGACTCAAGGCAAGCGAAACAGCTGGTACAACACCTTCAGCAAGTAAAAATGTTAGTGTCTGCGCTCTGACACTGAGACAAACAGCTTCAGCTCATAGCCTGAACCCTAGCAGTGCAGTTAGTAAGCTGGGGTGCAGCTCTGTATGAGGGAAGCAGAGAGGCAGAGGTCTGGCATTCATAGTTATTTTCTCTCACAAATCACTCTGTGACATCACTTTCATAAATCCACCCTCAGCATTAGGTGGAAGATTAAGCAAAATGCATAAAGATACAGACATTTACCTAGAGGCTAGTTAGCAGAAACAAACTATAAAAGCACAGGAAGAGTTTCCCCTCCATTTTTAAGTGACGAACTTGCACAAAGGACTACATGGTGCTGTTTATCAGATTAATACTAAACAGTGTCAATTGGGTTTGACACGGGCTAAATTATTCCTTTGAAATCCACTTAGAGACAAAATGAACAATGACAGTGATAAGAGTTACAATTGTCTCTTCAAGTCTTTTGTTGATCATCACATTCCTGACAAACACCACACTTCAAACTACTGGTTTGCTTCAGCTTTATATATTTAGTACAGGGTCACTGGGTGCTTATTTTGAGTTAGACCCTGCCAATCTCTCATTAAATCAGTTACACAATCAAACTGGAAGCTATCCAGTATGACCTTCACTGTCTGCCAGTGACCAAGCAGCTTCAGCAGAGCTATTTGAGTTTTTGTGCTCGATTACTTCACTGCCTACCAGCTCATCAGACAGTTCTTTTAAGACCTGATTAGTTAAACTTATTACAATAAAACTGATTAGGTTTTCTGCCAATCTAAACAAAGGCTCTTCAACAATGTTTTTCACAGTTTCTGCTAGTCATTGATAATTAAAGTGTGTTCTCTGTTTACTGTCTTGTGAAATGTGCTGTTATTTTAATCTGTTTTTTCCTTTCTGTGTAATTACCTGCCTTAGGACAACAACTGAAATTTAGCTATTGTGCTAATTCTGGCATATTTACATTGACGTGTATTGCGAAAATGTTGATTGATGTGCACTGTCCTAATCAAATACATAATTAAAACCATAAAGTCTTGCTGCCTATCCAACCACCCATTTATCTATGCATCTACCTATTTATACATTATTTGACCAATCATCCTCTAATCCATCCATCTATCTATACATCCTTTGATGTATTGATCCATCCAATAATCCATCCTTCCACCTATACATTATTTGAACCAACTATCCTCTAATCTATCCATACACCCACTGATTTACGCTTTGTTTCATTGATTTACTAATTGATCTATCCATCTACACTTGTACTGATTCATTCATCCACCCATTCCGCTATCCATCTATCACTCCATGGTTCATCCTTTTTTTTATTAAAGATTATTTTTTGGGCATTTTGTGCCTTTATTGATAGGAGAGAGAGACAGTGGATAGGCTTGTGAAGGGGGATGAGAGAGAGTAGGGGAGGACACTCTGCAAATTGGCCACAGGCTGGATTTGAACCCAGGTTGGCAGAAGCATGTATATGGATCGTGTCCGGTTGCTTACCACTCAACCAAACCAGCATCCCATATTTCACCCATATTTCACCCATATTTCACCCATATTTCACCCATATTTCACCCATCTGTTCATCCTTTAATCCATGGTCAGTCCATCTATGCATCCTTCCATCCATCCATCCATTCATCTGTCAATCCTTTCATCCATGGTCAGACCATCAATATATCAATCTGTCCATTTATCTACACATCTACTGATCAATACACTGATCCACTGATTGATCCATAAAGCTAACCATTTATCCATCCATCCATCCATCCATCCAGTCATCTATCAATCCACTTAGTCATTAATTTATCCATTCAGTGTTTCCCCTAGCTTTGATGCTTTGGGACCGGGGGGGAGGGGGAGCACAACTGCCAACACGGCTAAACAACTCAAAAAAAGGAAGAGAGAATTAGAAAAGAAAGAAAATAAAGAGAGGCTGACCAAAAAAGGAATAAACGTCGTGTTAATATGGGCAGAGCATTTCAGAAATGGAGAGAACTGCGGGATAGCCTAGGTCTGAAGTTGGTTTCGGAGCTGGCCACTCTTCTCTTGGACAGGTAAGCTGATAAATGAATAACCTTGTAATATTTGTCGTAATGTGTTGCGGTGATGGTTGTGTCCTGTAGTTGGATTTCATGAAAGCAGATGACAAATGGCTACCGGTAAGTTGAATGCTGCTAACAGTGTAGCCGTCTGCTAACCGATAGTAAAGAGTACGGTTGAAGCTTAACTCTGACATTTCTCAATATTGTGCTAAGTGGACGGGTGAATTCCAGCAGCGGCTCGATAGCGACTCTGTCGAAAAAATGCTGTATGCGCGTGCTTGTCTGGTAGGAGAGGCTCAGGGCGGAGACGAACGAAACCTGACTCAGATGAGACTCAAAAATCAACCGTTTTCTGGCTTTCTACATACTGCAGCTTTAATCTATCTATTAATCAATTAATCTATTCACAGAGCCATTGGTCCATTGATCTGTCTATATACCCTTGGAATCATCTGTCTACCTATTGAATGATCCATTCATCCATACTAACACATCATCTTGACTCCAAACCAAACATAAATGTGTCATTATTACTATCTGGATATGTATCTTGTATCTTGTACCTGTTCTTGCTCATAACCTACGAGTCTGGACATTGAATGCGAACCTCATATAGTTTTTCTGCTGTTTGGAAAGTCAACATTTTCATCATGAAATAAAAAAACACTATGAGGTATGCAGCTTGAGCTTATGTTACCCAATTCACAGGGGCATGTGGAGGTTTGGCGTTTCTAATACTGATATTAATTATACATCTATTTTTCAAATCAATATGGGACAGGTGCTATGGACAGCTGCAGGTGCACTACTTAAATTTCAAAAAAGTAATCAAAGACTGTCAAAGACGTTCAGATCTTTAAAAACAATGTGACATAGCCACAAAGTGTGTGTTTGGGGAGGCAATATTGTTTTGATTTGGGGATTTATGTATTAAAATCCTTGCGAGGTTTGATCCCCTTGCTCGCCCCAATTTTTACACTGCTGATCTTATTGAGTGGTGAAGTCTGTTTAGCTGCAGGTTCCTGGTCAGGTGACCTGCTGCAGCCAGGTTGGGTCAGGTGTGAAGAGGGGAGGGGTGTGAGCAGAACAAAGTAGAGGAGAAGGCAAAATGTTTGTGGGGAGACTTGGCTGGTGGGAGCCGGAAAAGAAACTGTGCAGCTCGACTCTGAACTCCCAGTAAAGAATAAGTGGACTGTTCTAGGGCTGGGAAAACAATCTTCTCCTGGTGAAAGTTCTGATGCTGGAGAAGAGTACCAGTGGGCATTATCTCAGCCGAAACTCAGAGGACTTCCTAGACTCAGAGGAAGTTTCCCGGGACTGGTGAGTCTTCCCCTTTCTGAATAATTTTCTTCTTTTTAACTTTTTGCAATGCCTTCTTTTCATTTTTGATAGATTTTTTCAGTTTTGAGTGGACTGTTTTTGGACATTTTAGTTTGGAGCACAATGCCTTCTGGATTTTACCCTCTCCTTTAAAGCAGGCCTGAGACATTGGACTGAGAGTCAAAGCAGTCGAAGAACATTTTATTTTTGTTTTTTTTTTGGGGGGGAAACAGGACTTCAGGGGCTAAGCCTGCATAATTTGTGTTGGGGATTCTGATAGGGATGGGAAAATTTGTGTTGAGGGATTTTCATTGTTGAATTAAAATTCAAACCTACCATTACTGAAACTAAGCTTAGAAAATCAAGCTGATCGTTATAACAGCTATTTGTCCAAATTTGGTATTAAAAGCAGGAAGAATGCAGGTCTTTGGTTATGGCAATAAAAACCTTTAAAGCATACAGTGAATGAAAGATAAAGAGATACAGACCCCAACTCCAAAAACTGGAGCCAGTGTGTAGCTGCTTTAAAACCGAGTTTTTGGTGGTTACTTTATTAAACAGGCTGTGAAAATGTCAGATTGTATCAAAGCGGATGTTAAAAAAACGCTGTGCTGATGGAGCATGATTTTTCCTGATGGCCCCCTGACTAATTGTAGATGGTTTTAAAATGTTCTCAAATGTAGATGTATGTAACACATGGGTAGTGCGCTCAACTTAGGGAAACTTTGGCCTTGCAGAGCTTGGTGCTGCTGAATGTTGTAAAAACGTATTGAGACGTCAGTTAAATGCCATTTTACCACTTGCAGACAGTCTCAGCATTCTGACACCATGCCTAGAAGATGAAAGACAGCTGAACCCAAATGGGCAACTCAAGTTGTGCTGCATGAGTCCAGTCCTGAGGAGGAAGCAGCTGGAAATGACAGAGATGGACACAGCTGTAACTGAGGGTCGCAAAGTTAAGCAGAGGTCAACTCTTGCAGGCATTTACAAGCTTGTTGGATGAAACATCAGACATTTTAAGCTTGTATAAAAAATTTTGACATACCCGACAAACATTAGTGTTATCCAGCTGACATTAACTTAGTCCCGCGTGGCCTGGATAAACTTGATGAAGCTCTACGTTTCTATATACACTGACAAAGGTTGGCCGAAACAACAGCTTAAACATCAAGAACACATTAAAGATCCACATAAAAACCTGGAAATTTAAATTCATTGATCTCTGGAATATTTTAGTGCTTTGCAAGAGGTAAGAGATTTATGATTGTATTGTTTCTTTAAACATCAAGACAAATCATTACTTAATGCACTTGAAAAAAAAGTTAGCTTTTTTAATCCACTAGTGTCTTGCAAAGAATTGAAAGAGCACCAAAATCAAAAAAAAGTCAGAGCTGTTTCAAATTTATTGTGACATTGCAGATTCTGGGCTCTAATTTCCTGGCGCAAGTCAGGGTGGCGCAGGGTGGCGCAGCCTGGCACACCCCGCGCAGTGGTAATTTCGTCCGGCGTACCGCCGTGTGCAGCCAATTTGGCAATTTGGTAGACCGGCTGCGCCGAGATGGGTGTGACGGCGCACCAGGGGGAGGTGTCCACAGATCCAGCTTGGCGCAGTGACAATTTCGCACCAAAAAAACACGCGGAAGGTGCGCTGAAAGCCCGCCAGCTCCAACCTGGTCCATTCTCGGCGCAGACGAGGCGCACCCCGGGCAGTGGTAATTTGGCCGACAGACGCACAGTGCGCACACGTCACCAAAACCTCACAGGCAGGTATCCACAGAGTCAGGCACATTTCAATGCGATAAACAATCACAGCAACCACTATTTAATGTAACCGTCTGAACCAGCACATACATTTGTATCTATATTAATTATCCCGTCACATCTGATATCAGGTCAGAGACGTTTGTCATAACTAACGAGTTCACATCTCTCAAGCCAACCACAAACAGCCACATCATCCAATACAGAGTATCAGCCTTCTCTCATCTCATGAAATTAAATAGAAAAGAAAAAAGACAGGGACGCTCGCTGAATAAATGTAAGTCACTCAGTGTTTTTATAAGGATTTACCTGTGATTGCCCATATTTCCCTTTTTTAATCTTTATTCGTAAAGTGATCTAAAAAGATGGAGTATATCATTGCAAGGAGGATGAGGAGGAGATATATTTTCACCAAAGGTTCTGCTATTTGTGATGACAGACCAGTAATGCGGGTGGATCACAAGCATGATGAATGGATTAGCCTGCTGCTGTGTTTAAATGTAATTATCACTTAATTTTGTACTCCTATTTATGACACAGGAACAGATTATATCTTCCCGCGAGGTGTTCCACACGGTGACGCGCATCGTGGCCTCCGATGCGCAGCCCAGTGGCCCCTGCGCTCTCCCAGCTGCTGCAAAAGTGACAGCGGCTCTGACCTTCTTCTCCACCGAGGTGAAATTGTCACTGCGCCTCACCCGCGGTGCATTTAAAGGCGAGGAGAGGCGTTCATTTGATTGGTGAAGATCACACTTGGCTGTGTTAAACCCACTCAAGCCTACTCTCCTCCCTCTCTGCCATTTGCGCCAGTGGGAGAGATGGAGGCGTGGGTGCGCCTGCCTGCGCCGTGCACGAAACTTGCAAAATGCCCTGGACACACCCTGCGCAGGCGCAGGGCAAGTGCGCCCCGCCTGCGCCTGGTCTACGAAATTAGAGCCCTATGTGGTTTTCCTGTTTCCTTTACTGTTAAAAGTGACCTACTGGCTGCATCAGTGGAGGAGGGTCATGTGTGGCCTACAAAGTAAATGTACATAAATCAATCATCCATGTAAGTCAGGCTTATTTAGTTGCCCTCAATTTATTTTGCTTTTTCTGAATGTTGTATGAAAGATAATTTTGCTCATCAGTATTAACATTTTCCCTGAATTTTAGATCCACTTGAATCATCATCTTTAAAAACATCTATTAAACCTCTGCAGGTCTTAAAAAAGACGATGAATATTCTTGACTCACACTCAAAATGCCTCACTGCTATTGTCACCTCTTAACTCGGATTTTCAGACATTAAGCAGATTCAATCATCAGGCTTATGAGTGACTGAAAGCTGAACACTCCTTCGTTCCCTCACCTTAGTTTTTATCAGGACAGAAGAACACCACAGTAGGAAATTGGATGAACAGCGTCAAAAATAGCCTGAAGGCATTCATTCTTCATTTTTTTTTTCTTTTTGGGTTTGTATGAACAGGAAATAGATAGAAGGAAGGATATGAGGACAGACATGACTGGTATCTGAATAATGCAGCACAGCACCAGCTTACTCGCTGGTTGTCATGTCCAAAAAAAAAAGATAGCATGTAAGAACAAAACATTTTGATGGAAGATGTAAAGAAATTAGAGGTGTACATACTCATTGAACACAAGATCTGGAGCGAAGTAAAGCATCCTACTGTTGACATTCCTGTACGACCTCCATCCCAGGGCAAACACCATCACCCCCATCCAGGACTGTTGAATGACAGTCATTTGGTCATCCACGTGGAGATTTCTGAATCCTAATTGAAAAGATTAAGCATTTTAAAACAAATTAATTTAGATTCTATGTCATACTAGTACCACAAAAGTTTCTAAAGCAACACAGTCATTTCCTTAAACCTTCATGAGCTCAGGGTGCATATTGTCCTCCTACAGCAGGGGTCTCAAACTTGCAGCCCGCAGGACAATATTTTGTGGCCCCCTACTTGACATCCAACCTTGGTGTTGGTGTGGCCCCTGCATGTTTGTCAAACACACATTTTTGCCGAGTCGTTGCGCATGCCACGCTTGCCCTGGACTTTTATATAATCTTTTTTATCACTTATGGCAGGGGTGTGCAACATTTTTAATCAACAGAGCCATTTGCCATTCACATTCTGAAGAACCCATTCATGCACGAGTTATTTCGTCTTACCGGACAGAATGCTTCCCCATCACTGAGGAGTTTTTCCATCATTCCGTGTTTTTATTGAACTCCGGTAGTTGGCACTCTTTCATGGAGAAGTTCTGCTCTCCTGTGACCGTAAACAAGACACCTCACTGAGGGAACGACAGAGCTGAGGTGCACGTTGAAATGAAAGAGAGAAAAATCGCTGACGCTGCGCAAAAATCAAAACGGACGATCCTGTTTGTTTAAAGTACTTATTTGTGACGTTTTGATCCCTTGTCTGCTCATTGGAAGGATGATTTATCAGAATATTATCTAAATAACTTTGGATTTACTGTAAAAGCCTTCCTGTGTCCATCTGAGAGATGACAACCTGCGAGGAGAAGGCCACCCGCTTGGGATTCAGTGGTAAGATCTCGTTTTTTTATGTGGATTAAATTAATCAATGGATAACATCAATACCAGTTTATGAAATTAATGCTACACTTATATTTACACATGTTTTGATAACACGACATAAATCGCCTGTTAGTCTCCCCCGTCTGATCAGGACGACAGGCACACATATTACGCACCTATGGAGAAAGTGCACATAAGCCACTGCGAGCTCCCAAAACTAGAGAAATGTTAAACAGGGCTGGGATAAAACAGACAGAGACGGACGGGAGAACTAACGGAGTTCAATATGATTCCTAAACGAACCAGCAGACACCGCAGTGCGCTCCATAACGGCACAGCCGTGCATCCTAACGCCTGTCTGTGTGGACAGGTCTGACTCTGTCCATAACTACACAGATAAAAGTGTTTCCCTCAAGTTTTTATGTGAGAAAAGAATCAAACACTAGTTATTCAAATAGACCCACTACTGATTTATTTATAATGATTTAGGTGAGACCGGGGATGGTTGTAACACTAGAAGAGTTTTAAACACCACAGTTTTCTCCTGTGAGGTATAAGATAGGGGTCACATGGCGATTTCATTTTTTTCCTCCCTGATCACATACAGGGGCTGTCAAGGCTAGAAACTGTTGCGTGTGGACTTTACAAAGAAAATAATGTTAAACAAGAAATGTACTACATTTTGCTTAGTTCGAAGACTTATTGTGACTGAAACTGTTCTCTCTCAGGCAAATGTAATGCATTTCTTTCTTTCTAATTTCAGACAACTTTGCTTAAACAGCAAAGCTTATCAAAGCTAAACATTGCCTGATAGGGGTGGGCTGGGTTGGAAACAAAACAGAAAAAAAAGTAGGCAGTTCAAATCTACAAATTTCAGTGAAAATGCTGGTGCTGGCTGGCAACTTTTTTGACAAATGCTGGCGGGGAAAGAGTTAATAATATGGATGTTAAATAAATGGATCTTTCTTTTTTTCCTGAATACTTGGGATCCTTTTTTGCGGAATACTTTGTGCGGCCCAGCCTCGCCCAGACTGTAGTTCCAGTGGCCCCCCGGTAATTTGAGTTTGAGACCCCTGTCCTACAGTATTTTGAAGTGGGCCAACCACACAAAAAAAGCAGGGCGGTCCTTACACCTGCCCCTTCCACTACCCAAGCACTGCTATATACAGGTCACCAATAGAAGTGTTGGCAGAGAAACTGGCAGTGATGCAGAAAAGTAGAGAGGGGCTTTGTAAAAGTGGAGTTTTGAGAGATAGAAAGGGTAAATTCTCTTGCTTCAACAAGCTGGAAGCTATATAAATTATTGAATTAGTCAATGTGGTTGAGTTTTGAAAGATCTGCTGACCTAACAGTGTGTAATGTTAACCTGTAGCTAATATAATAGCATGTTCTACCTGACCCAAGAAAGTGATTGCATGGTATCCAAAACAATTATTATAAAATAGCACTTCATCAGTAGTTGAAATTGACATTGCCTGATAGTCCCAACGCAATTATTATTACTACTGTTATGATAACTAATACTACATGAACTTATTGTTACTGCTTCTGCTTATACTACAACAGCAGTGTCATGGATTAACTCGCCACCCAATTTGTGCTTGCAGCTAGGTCAATTGCATTCTCTCTCCAAACGAACTACTTCAAGGGTCGACTGAAGCAAAGACCACCTCTTTCAGGCAACCTCATCACAGGTGTTTTGTAGTGAAACAGAGTTTGATTGCTCTGTTCACATAAAAAAATTATTAATAAAGGGAGAGCAACCACTTTGGAACAACTCTCCAAAACGATTTAGGCATGAAAATCATCTTACTCACCAATTAACCAACAAAATGAATACATTTTAAAGAGAAGTTCCCCAGGGTACAGTCTCAGGACCGCTACTTTAATTCTCTATAGCACATTTCAGACAAGTTTGACAACAAAATGAGTTGAAACTTGCAGCTGCTTGTTGTTATTAAACAAATTTAATAACAGTTCAGCCATATGCTGATGTGTTCTTTAACATCAGTACTCTACCGTATAATCATCATAGATGTTAATGTAAATGTTAGAATGACCTCTCTATTCATGGTTGTTATTGATGATACATCCATAATAAATATATTTACAACCATACAGACATGAGGATCTAGATTCAGCAGAGACAAGTATGATGAGGACAGTTTTATAATTGGCCCATGGATCTGTAACCTCAAATTCTTACTTCTGTCTCTTTGTCTCTGCCCACCTCCCTTCCTTCACTAACACCCCCAACAAAAGCTTTAGTGGATGGCTATTTAACATGAGACTGGCTCCACTCAAGATTTCCAACTGCTAAACAGAGGTTATTTCTTGCCACTGTTACTGTAAGCCTCCTATAGATGCATCTTCCTGTAGGTTGGCCCAGTGCTGCACTCATGGTGGATTCATGTTGGGTTTGGATATATATATATGTGGGTATCTGTGTATTTTATGTTTGTATATAAGCATGTATATGTGTTTATATAATGAAAAGTATGCCTTTAGCCTGCTATTGTAAAGTGTCTTGAGATAACATTTGTTATGAATTGGCACTACAAAAATAAAGACTGACTGACTGTCTTACCTGGCAATCCTTTAGCCCATTTGACCACTTTGACCAGCTGTCTCTCCCCCAGTTCATTGAGGCTGGTGAGCAATGTGGCAGCTGAGTCTGGTTGGCCATAGTCGTGTCCTGCATTCACCACCTCTGGCTCGATGGACTCCAGAATGTTGAGGAAGACCATATGGCTGTTGAAGTTGAGACCTGACTTAGGAGAGACATTCTGTGTGACTTCTAAATGCTCCTGAGCAGAGTGATCTTCTTCAGGGTTTTTCTGTTGTCCAATCTTCTTCAGTTTACGTGCTGAAATCAAAAGAAGGCATGAAGAATAATTTCATTCACAAAAAAGGAACTACTGAGGCTGTGTCTGTTTCATCACTCAATTTTCAACCCACCAGACCTTCATGCAAAACAACAGGACGTAAAATAGTAATACCTTTGTGTAATAATTTTGCATTAGACAAAAAAAGCATAAACCACTTAACTTCAGAATGAACATCTAAACATCCAAGTTTCATGTTAGTCTAATAAATTAATTTCAATAAATGAATAAAAGTTTCTTCTTTGCTTTTAAGACCTAGGTCTGAGGCCGCCTTTGATTTTCTGCCTTTGATTTTATAGCTTTTAGTGGTCAAATGGACCTGTTGCATTCAAGTTATTGAGGTAAGCAGAAACCCCAGATGATTAAGATATAAATTACCTTCCCCTCATTAAATTGCCACAGTCAAGGATACGTGTGCTGCTGCATTTTCTAGCACTAAAAATGTTAACAAATCAATATATAACACTTTTTTAGTCTGACACTGCAATACAAAATCTGATTATGCTGTTCACTTTTCTTGGTAGTGCTGCGCAATAAACTACGTTTCGATTTCAAATATAATTTTAGAAGTATAGCAGTATTGATTAGAGCAAAAGTTATTGATTTTCAGGTTTGGCAATGTCTGAAGTACCTTCACCTCTACTCCCATCACAGATTAGAAGAACAAAGGACCCTGTGGATATTGCTACCTCTCTTCTCAAAGCAGAAGTGTGGTATCTCAGCTCAACTTAAAGCGCATTGCTAGCGGTGCACAAACCCTGCAGAACAAATACAGAGAGGAGAGGGCAACAATTAGAAAAGCTGTTCAAACCTAAAACCTGAAAATACCACAATTCACATGTGCATATTAAACTGTGGACTTTCTTATACACAGTTTAATTTTTTCTTGAGAAATGTTGCATCTCCAGTGTTCATGGCTGTATTTTGACCATAAAGTATACATTACAAATTAGGGCTGTCGCGGTATACCGTTATTGACGATAATCGTGGTATTTACAAACAAAATTTCATTATCGTGTTAAAAATGGCAGACGATAATATTGTGTTTTGATCCAGTGCCACTTGAACACAGTTTGTTTTCTGCATTCGCCCCTGTATTCTTCTGTCCTGCGTGGTCTCCCTCCTGTAGCAGCCCAACAACCCTTCCCCTTCCTCTTCACACACAAACACGACACAGCCGCTGCAGCCGGGCACAGCACCTAGCCAATGTGGCTAACAGGTAATGTGCGACGTAGCGCGAGTGAAACATGTCGGTGGTGGCTGACAACGACAGCGAGGCACCTCATACTCACTTTAAAAGAGTCAACTCGTCGGTGTGGGAGTTTTTCGGGTTTCGAAAAGTGGAAACGGGAAAGTTTGACGACACGCCAGTATGCAAAAAACGCTGACCTGAAGTGCCAGCTACAGGGGGAACACCTCGAACCTGTTCTCCCACCTTCGTCCTCATCACCCCGAAGATTTTGATACTGCAGAGAGAGTGAGTTTCGTGAATAGGGAAAGTAAATGCTACAGTTAGGTCTTAATAGTTTTTTTAAAGTTAAGTTTTGATATCATTGGAGTTTATAGTGTTTTCTGTCCTCTGGTAAATGTTAGGCAGCCTCACAGAAGTGACAGAGAGTCCCCCGTCCTGGTCAGCTACTACTGTTTCAGTCAGTGGAGAAGAAAAGAAAGGAAGACATGGCTAGTGCATGTCAGGATGAAGCAATCATTAAATCAGTGGCTTACTTCATTCAGATACTGTTTTCATATTGTCTCAGTACCTCCTTAGACAGGAATTTTGAGTGTAATTCATCTGCCAAAAGAGAAAATACAACATAAATGAAGTTAAAAATAAATTTGATTGTCCCATTATTATTTAAAGTGTTATTGATATTGTGATAATATTGTTATCATGACATTTTTTGCCCACGATAATCGTGATAATTTGAAGTGAAAATCTGATATCCTAACAGCCCAATACAATTATGTCACTGTAACCAATATTACTAACATAAATGACCTGCTTCAGTGGACCTGCATGACTACAGTTGCATCATCCAACACTAACCAATATCAGAAACAACCTAGTTTAACATTGATTCTCATTTTTGACTCATTCTGATAGCAGCTTAGATTAGAGCAGCTATACAAAAAGACAATGTCAGTCCACTCATAAACATTACAACTGTAACAAAATTTGTTAAATGAAATTTAAAAAATCTTGAAGCCAGCATATAAATTACTGGATGCCCATGCAAAGGTGACAATATAAGGTATGGCTATTAAAAAAAATGAGAATAATGCTATACTTCCCTTCTGCATCAACATATCAGCCTGCATTCAGGTTTTCCATCAATAGAAGTGATGCAGTAGGTGTTCTTCTGGACAGTTGTCTCAGAGCCTGTCGTTCTTTGCTTAACTTCTGTCACAGACTCAAATGTGTTCCTTTGAGCACGGATTTGAGGAAAAAGTCACAAAGTGCTATAAGGAGGGTGATCAAGCACTGTGATTTGTTTTTGGCCCAGAGCGCAGTAATCTTGTGTGTTGTCTTCGTGAAGAATGAAACAGTTTTTCCACATTTGTGGTCCTCTTCTTCAGACTCTTTTCATAATTTTCTAGAACCTATATGCAATAGTGTTGATTCACCAGTGATCATTCTGGAACCCATTCCCCCAAATTATACCCTAAATGTCAAAGAACCCTTGGTGGCGAGGGTGTTTTCTGATGCACTAACTGCTATTTTGTCCCAGGGTTGTACTCGTATTGTAAAATCCAAGGTTTTTTTTTTTGCATGTAATCAATCCTAAAAAATGAGCGTTTCCCCCGTACATCACTTCAGTGGAGGTTCACCAAAAATTTGTAATTAATGCATTGCTTTACTTTTAAGCCAATTATTTTCTGATGTCTGAGCAAAAACATGTCAAGCCGTAACTTGCAGTGAACTACAGATGCCACTTGTTAAACATTTACACCAGTTCAGCGCGAATACTCAAACTTTAATATATAGCACTGGTTTGATCCTCATGAGCACTGTCTCATTATTTCAGTCATACCAGGTTCATTACATTGCTGATATTTTGCCCAATTCATAGTAAGGCCTATGTTATACAAACTTGTATAAGTAATTACAAGTGTAAGTAATAAGTAATTGTATTCAATGACTGTGGTCCCACTACCAATTAAAATAACCATAATTATGATTTTTCCCACCCATACTCAAGCAGCCCTTGGTCTTTTTAAAAATAATTGATTTTGTCATTTGATCATTCACAAACCAAAAATACTATGCATATTATACTGCTTTCCAATCATCTTTTAGAAATATCCCATACTTCAGCAGTGTATTTTAAGTAACCTTTTAGGGATACATCAATTTTAACCAACAATGTCTTGGCTAAACCTCTAATAGCTTGGAAGGTTGTGAATCATATTTCATTTGAAAGAAAACTCTCTGAACAGATGAGACTCATCTGGTGGAAAGGCCTGTGGTGATGCACGTGGATAAATGATTTTTTTTTTTCCTGGTATTACATTTTTCTCCCCGGAAGGCTTTGGAGAGAGTAGAGCAGATATTATACACAAACAATCGAAAAAAATGTCTTTTTGATATTTGATTTACATTTCTGTTCTCTTATGCAGTACAAATCTTAGGTGGAAGAATAGAAAAGTAAAGACCAAAAGAAGTAGATGAAAAGCCAGTAATACAGACAAACTGTCCCCCTTATAAATGTCCAACAAAGCTTTCATTTCTTTGCTCAGAAATATTAAACCTCCTTGGCCAGCTGCTCCATATGAAAATGCGCTCCTCAACCAAACTGGAGCTGGCTCTTCTTAGTTGGTGGGGGGGACTGCCATGTACAGTGAGAGGGGATAGAATCAGACCTCAGAAATTATATCCTCCCAAACAACTGCCAAACAAAATTGGTTCCTTAAGACAGCCAAATATTTCCTGAACTATCTGTTGCACTCAATAACCCACTGTTTCACTACAGCACAAATCAAAGCAGCTAACAGTTCAGCTGTTATTTTAGAGTGACAGCTGAGCCTGAGTGTGAGTTATTGACACACGTGTACATGAGAGAACTAACATGTTTGTAAATGTGTGTTCTGCATAAAATAAATCCCTTTAAATACAAGTAGCCTGATTCATTAAACATTTAAATGTTTAGTTTTCAAGATCCGTTATTAGAAAACATCTTTTTAATGGTTTACAAAACCCTCCAACATGAAAAAAGTCCACTTTTCCCTCTGTTGCTTGTCCCACCTTTCAAAAAATGTGTGGCCAAATAGTCTGTTTGACAAGTCCACCCTAAGATGTCATAGAGGGGTATCCTGCCTCCAACAAATGGGAGACTCTCTGAGCTAAGTGTTCACTCATTCTGCCCAGCAGCCAAGTTTTTCATTTAATTAATTTATTGTATTTTTCTATCTTTACCAAATTATAACCTGTTTCATTGAAATTAAAATGTCCTGGCATATCTGTGTGACCATGATAAAAATGACATCACAGCACTAAAAAGCCTAAGCATTGAGAGGGGAGCAATCAGATAGACTTCATGAGGATTTAAAGCGACAGACACATTAACAGCCTGTTGTGAGTAGGACAAAAACAATGCATACCAAAAGTACATATCTTAGTGGGTTTTTGGCAAAGAACTCCAAAAATTTATTATGGGGACACCTGGGACCTGGGTAAACTTGTTACAAAGGCATTAAATATGAGACCACCAAGCAGGGGTGGAAAGAGCACAAAATTATACTAAAAGTAGAGCCATTGTGATCAAACTTTATTCAAGGACTTGTCAAAGTGGCATGAATCTGAGCAAGCAAAAGGTAGATGTTTTCATCTCAAACGTACTTAAAGTATATATTATAAAACAATATTTGACTTAAAAAATAAAACAGACAGTTAAAAAAAATACCTGGCATTTTTATTTATAGGCACACTGCATTAGAGTATCAAGTATCAAACCAGTTTTGGACCAGTTTCAAGAACTGCTTTTGCATTGAGCCATGAGACACAACACAAAACTTGTTGTTGTACCAAAGTTAAATCTTTGTCATTGTGACACCAGTTCACAGTAAGCTTTGCTTGGCTAAACTTTTCATTTTATTTTTTTACTCAGTGCTCAAATGCTGTGTAAATTATGTGAAGTACAATACATTTTCACCGAGAATACTTGAGCTCTGATTTAAAAGTACTAAAATGTGTACACAAAAAAAGTACACAAAAAAGGTCAATCACAGTAACATGAATGACTGAAATCAGTAACCTACACCTGTGGTGTTTTTTTATAGCACTGCAGAACTCACTTTCTGTCAGCAGGTTGTTATACTGCTTACTGTACTTTAAAATAGGTGAATGAGCGTGGTATTGTTTTCATTGACCGTCAAAATTAGAGAGACAGGTAAATTCAAAGACCTAAGAGACATGATTTATTTTACAGTGAAAAGGTGTAAATACTTGTAATGATATTAACGAATTGCTGTATCTAATATTGCTAAAAAAAAAAAAAAAAGAAAAAAAAAGAAGTAACATGCTCTGCTTTAAGAGGTCACAAAAATAATCCAAAATCAAATATGAATCAAAATATATTCAACTATTTTTTATTTAACTCACAAAGTAACTAAATTGTCATGAACTTTCCTGCACAATCTTTGCAGAGTGTCTCAGTAAAACTATTGCCTGGCTCTTCAATTCAGCTGGATAAATATTGAACTGCCTGTTATTGACACAACCTCAAGTCTCTGGGTTGAAAGTAATTTATATAAGAAGGATCATTTGCAAGTCTCACAATTTTATGTTTGATCCACAGACAAACACTTCAAATAAGATGGGTTTATTAAAAAACAGACCACTGATCTTCCATTGTCAGACAGGCAGGCATCTGATCTCTGCACAGTTCAGTCTTAAAAAAGATGAGCAAACCTGAAATTTCTCATACTTGAGTTGAAGCCAGCACACACAAGTTGGCATCCAGTGGAAGATTTCAAGAAGGCCTTATTTTACTCACACTAGTTACATTATAAGAACAGCTAAAAGGTGAGGACTACCCAAGTTTTTGAACATGTCAGGACTGGCCCACAAGATGAAATTCCAGAAAAGGAAGGAGCGAAAGAGGAGGGCGATGGTTTGGGCATTTAACTAAAGCAGTAATTTTTTTAAACTTTCAGCTCCAAAATCTGATTGGAGTCAAGTTTTGATAGCCAATGTTACCCCAGAGGTAAGTGCTAATGCTACTTATCCAACACACATGATCTGATATAATTAAATCAAACCTGGAAAAATCCCATTCACTGGGCAGCAGTTCCTGTACTGACCTCTGATAAATAAGCTGTAGACATCCATTACAAGCCCATTCTTGTTCAGATGGAGCTGCACATATTAAATTTATTGGACAATTTCTGCTGAATGCACCCACATTTTTTGATCCCAGTCTCATCACCTGTCTCATCATCATTATAATCAACATCTTTATTGTAACTATTTTTTAGGCAGTGAGGTGTGAGCTTGAAGGTTTTCCCACTCTTAAAAATCTTTGGAGTAATGTGCTTCTTTGAGCAATCACACTTTTCTCTCACTTTGGTCTTCGGGTTGAAGATGTCATTACATCATTAGCTCAAGTTGTGTTTCTGGGATGTACAAGAGGGTGCAGAGTGGTGGAGAGACATGAAGAGGAAGAAATGAGTCGGCCTTCCACAAAGTCACCTGTCACACTTCCCATTACACTCCAGTTGGCCCATCATTAAGCCATCAGGCACAATCCAGATGACACGCTGAGGTTTTACTGGATAACACTGCACGTGGCACCTCTGAACAAAAAACAGGACAAGTGGAAGATGTGTACATTCATGATAAAAGGCTCATATCTTATCAAAACATCATAACATGGTGTATATAGATACTAGGTGCTGCCACAATATAACGGTATGGACAATAATCATCTTTATTAAAAATGGCAGTAATCATATTGATCCCAAAATAGGCAATGATAATACCATGCGACGATTAAGTTCATAAATGGAGGGCGGCTCAGGCGTTTAGCCACGGTGAGAGGTAGATAACAGCAGCACAACAGAGGCTCTGACACAAAGAGCAGAGCAAAACGTACACACACCCATGCGCACAAAACAAACAGTACAGCATCCACCTCATGTACAGCGCTGTGTGTCTGCAACATGTTTCCTCCTCTGCAAGTTTGATGTTTGTAAATGAAAGCAACATGCAATGCTGTCCACTTTAAGGTGCGTTTATACCGAGCATGACCTGGGCGACCTGGGCGACCACTATCCATGCAGAGTCAATGTAAAGCCACGATCAGCTGCGACCAGATCTCACATGATGTGACAGACAAGATCTGGGTGACTTGGTCACATATTTGGAGACATGGGGGCGGTGTCCCTGTTGCTGCAGATGGGAACTCTGGGGTCGCTTTGGACGCAGAGCAGGTCACCGTGCTCGGTCGCCAGAGTTGAAAATAGTTTCTGACAGCAGCTTAAAGCTCAGGAGATAAATACCCACTAAATCAGCTACTGATACAACGGACTAGAACTGAAATCAGATTCTAATAAAAACTTCTCTGTGATTTTTACACAGACACTAATTGTTTGTGAGATTATAGGCCAGTTCTTATGAGTAAGTTGGGGCTGTGCATTCATTTGGCGGCACACCACCACCTAAACACCATGATATCACTAACTACCGCCAATTAATGTTTTATCATTATGTGACTCAAAAATGTTACTCAAAAAATCATGAAGTGATGGATCAAGTAGAACTTAATCTGTTGCTCACTCCATTTGAAACAGCATTGTCAAACGAGATACTGAAATTATGTCTTAGAAAATTAAAAACATCGCTGTGTGTTTACCCGGAGTGAATATTAGCAATCAGTTGTTTTTCATTTGTTCTAAATTACTCATCTATTTGGCCAGTGTAGTGTTGTCTTTTATAACAACTTTAAGCATTCCTGTAGCTATGAACTTAGACAAACTTTGGAGCTGAGACTGACTTTACTGGTGTCACCACGTGCCAAGCACTCCTATTGTAAAGGCTGTTGCTTGTTTGGCGGTAAGAGCATGTTCAAAAAACAGCTATAAACGGCTTTGTACAAGTTCCCTGACACAAATCTTTAATTTTACTGAAGTGTGCTGCTTATGAAAGTTATACCTCCTCACTCTTTATATCCCCCTGCAGTGCTGAGGCCTTGAGCTGCTGCTTACACGGCTTATGCCTTGAGCTGCCTCTGAATGTTATTGGTTCTGAACTCTGAGTAAGGGTGTTGGTGCCACTTCCAGTAATGGGATATTATTGTGAACAGTCTTGATTGTCTCTGGATTGACCCGCAGCTGTGATTAGAACTCTTCCAAGAACAATTAAGTGCAGTTTAGTCTGTTAAACTCTCAATTTCAGTGGATAAAATCCTCCCTTATTTTTTGACAAAATGCAAATCAGTATTGAGCTCCCTTCTTTGTTTTGTTCCCTAAGGTGGCAACTTGGTGCTTGATTTGTTCACTCCCAGTGGTTCAAATAAGTTTGTTTTTGCTGTTTGGATAAAAATCCACAAATGGGACAAGTGCAGTTGGCTCCTTGACATCAAGTTACTCCTTAACTGTAAGAGTATGTACTGGCTGCCTCTCAAATGACTCAATAATATTGGCAATGCACTGCAGAGGTCATAGCTAGTTTTAGTCAAGTCCACATGTGGTGTTTTTTTCTTAAAACAATACTTTGTTATGAATACTATATATGCCACCAAAACCACACTTTCTTGAAAAACTCCTGCCAGGATTAAATTTTCCCAAAGATTGAGTTTTCATGTGTGGACAAAGAAAACAGTGATTTAGGTGTGTAACATCTTACTGTGCGCTGGTCTCTCCTCTGTTTAACATCGCTGTGCAGCATTATCACTCTGTTTACATGATTGTTTGGCAGATGTTTCCAAACTGTTGCTGGTTACAACATTGCTAGCTCAACTTTGTTAATGCTGACACAAACAAAAATACTTACTTTCCCACTGTGCAAACAGAGGAGCCTGAATAGACTGAGGTAACTGCTGCTTCAAGCTATGCTCTGTAAGCACAACATACGCAGCAATTGTTGGTGGTTTGGATGAGACATGGTCAGATTTTTGAATTAGTGGGAAAACTCTGAAAATAAATATGTCCTTTCAGAAGAAATGTTTGCATGTCAAGGAAATAACTGCATTCAAATGACAGTGATCAGCAGTGCACTTGCATTTTAATGTGGATGATAACATTTACGGGAACTTGAAGTGCCTGTTTTTAAAAAGCAATCTGCCTCGAAGACAGGACCTTAGATATAGCGTTAGATCTCCTCAGGATAAATCTCAGCTGATTTTATGAGTTGATCAGATTAACTGAATAAACAAGCAATACCAATGGCCACCCTTACCAAAAAGTAGTATACTCAAGTATACTTATAAGTATACCCTTTATGAACTAAGTATACTTTCTGTGAACTAATACTGAGATAAGTATACTTTTCAGATTACTTTGAATATACTATCAGGAATATACTTAACAAAAGTATACTTAGTTTATACTGACGAGTACACAGACAAAGTTTAAGTATACTCTAAGTATAATATACTTGATATACTTTAAGTTTAAGCATATTAGCCTATATCCAATAGTAGTTAAAAGTTAGTACAAGTATATAAAAATGTTGTACCTGCTTGCATGCATAATGGAGTGTCATTTTACTGTATTATAGCTGGCTTGTTGTATAGCTATTTCTCACATTGGCTGCTTTGAGGTAGTTGCCATAAAACATACACTGTGAGTGAACCTGTAGTGTACTGCTTATACTTTACTACATTTACACCTAAATACTACTATATTTACGTACGTACTGTTTATAGGTTCAAGGTTGCCACACACAAGGTTTTGGAAGTACACAATGCTCAAATCACACTTCAACTCATACTTAAAGTACCATACTTCTTTCTTTATAAAACACATTTAAAAACAACAACATTGTGCCGAAGTGCTTTACAATTTAAAAACATGAAAATGCACAATGCACATAAATCATCACAATCTAGTCAAGTTCATGTACATTCGGCAACATAAAAATGATCAACTTCAACCAAAACACATTTCTTCTGGACCATTTGGCCAGATCGCACAAACATTACCAGTCTTCTCAACAACATTAATGAAATTACTCTCTACCCCAGAAATGAGCATCAGTGTCAATGTAGGACTAGCTGGTACGTTGTAAGACCTGTCTATATGATGGCAGGAGTGTGTGTGTTCCCGCATTTATACATGCTTTGGCAGTTATTTTTATCTGTACTGTTAAACTTGACTTGAAAAGATAATCAGTTTAGATAATGGTCCAAGGTCTCAGTGGGGTGAAAGAGTGTTTTCCTGCCTGGTCATTCATATTTATCTAGTTTGGTTCTCTGTTGGACCTCTTGACCCAGGCTTGAAGTGGCCCTACACCCATAATGAAGGCTGTATATTATTTATTTTTCTTTTTGAATGTTATAATAGTGACATAAAATAGACTTAGTATTATAATACAGACAGAACTAGAAAAGCACTCAGATAGCGCAGACCTCCGCCAAGCAGCTTCGGTCCACTTTGGCGAAAATGGTCCTATCTGGCAATGTTAAAGAATTCTTTAAAAAATTCCTGGATCCAGACGGTGATCCGGATCACCCCCAAAATTTAATCAGTTCTTCCATATCCCATTCCTGACAATTCCTGAAAATTTCATCCAAATCCGTTTAGAACTTTTCAAGTTATTTTGAACACAAACAGACAAACAGACTGACAGACAGATAAACGCTGGCAAAAACATAACCTCCTTGGCGGAGATAAATATATGACTGATTTGGTATATGTGATACAATAGTATGTTATTATATAATAGAGTGCTAGAGCATAATATAATATAGAATAGAATAGAATATAAGATTATAGAGATGTGAATATGATATATAATTATCCTTGTAAAGATGTGTTATGATAGAGATACGGTATTACATAATAATAAATATATTTAATATATACAAATTAATGGTAATTATGTATGAAGGTTTGACGTCTGCATTTGGATATCTTAAAAGGTAAACAATCAGACTTGTTGACAAGTATTAAGATGTTAATTTGCAGTATATGAGTATATAGTATATATATATAGTATATATATATATATAAATACTATATACTATAGTATATAGTATATGAGTACTCTGCATTCAAGTAAATTGTAAGTAAAGGAGTAGTGTACTATAATTACTATAGCAGTATTTACTGCTAGTATAAGAATAGCGCAGTTCAAGTGCATTGTAAGTAAACAGGCATAGTATATTTTGAGTATATAAATGGTATGCTTCAACTATGAAAACAGTTTAATTCAAGTATGGTCGTAGTATACATCAAGTATAAGAAAAGTATATTTCAAGTACATTGCAGGTAAAACGGTAGTGCACTTTTAAGTTTACAAAAGTCCAATGTAAGTAAAGCAATAGTGTACTTCAAGTACACTGATGAGTATATGAATGGTTTCCTTTAAGTAAAGGAATAGTACCATTCAAGTTCAGGTAATAGTATAATTTAAGTATACTCATATATACTTCATTTATACTTGAAGTAGCCTTAAAGTTTACTTGAGTATACTCAAGTAAGATGTGCCAGGGAGGGGGGCAGAGTCCCCCACTCACACCTCTGCAGGAGACTCTGCCCCCCTCCCTGGCATATCTTCATCCCCCTCCCCTAGCTTGCAAGTGGCTCCAACAGACAGCCCCCCCTCTCCCCCCAACCTACCCCCCCGGGACACCAGCCGCACCCAGCACCCCTCCCTCTCTCCCTGCCTCACACTCACGTCCAGCCAGGTACAGAGGGAGCTCTCCAAACTCCGCACCAACAAAGCCAGTGGGCCGGACAACATCAGCCCCAGGGTCCTCAGGGTGTGTGCCGGGCAGCTCGCTGGAGTCTTTCAGCACCTCTTTAACCTCTCCCTGAGGTTGATGAAGGTGCCCGAACTGTGGAAGACCTCCTGCATCGTCCCGGTACCAAAAAAAGGACGTCCCAGCGCTCTCAATGATTACAGACCTGTGGCACTGACGTCACATGTCATGAAGACCTTTGAGAGGCTGGTTCTTCAGCACCTGAGGACTCTGCTCTCTGCTTTCCAGGATCCTCTGCAGTTTGCATACCAGCAGCACATCGGCGTGGAGGATGCCATCATCTTCCTCACCCACAGGGCCCTGTCACACCTGGAGAGACCAGGGGGCACTGTAAGAGTCATGTTCTTTGACTTCTCTAGTGCCTTCAACACCATCAGGCCCTGCCTCCTGGGGGAAAAGCTGCTGGACATGCAACTGCACCCCAACACCACAGCCTGGATACTGGACTACCTCACAGGCCGGCCGCAGTACGTCAGGGTGAATGGCTGTGCCTCTGAGGTGGTCACAAGCAACACCGGAGTGCCCCAAGGAACTGTTCTGGCGCCCTTCCTCTTCACCCTCTTCACTTCAGACTTCCGGTTCAACTCTGGTTCCTGTCACCTCCAGAAGTTTTCCGATGACTCCTCCATTGTTGGATGTATCACCGACGACAACAAGGGGGAGTACAGAGGACTGATCGAGAGCTTTGTCACATGGTGTGACAGCAACAACCTGAAGCTCAACATCAGTAAGACCAAGGAGGTGGTGGTGGACAACCGGAGGAGCAGGAGGTCCCCTGCCCCCATCATCATCCAGGGGGAGGAAGTGGAGAGGGTGGACTCGTACCGGTACCTTGGGGTCCACATTAACGATAAACTGGACTGGTCACACAACACAGACGCCCTCTTCAGGAAAGGACAGAGCAGGCTGTTCTTCCTGAGGAGACTCAGGTCGTTTGGCGTCTGCAGCAGGCTCCTGAAGACCTTCTACCAGTCTGTGGTGGCCAGCGCACTCTTCTTTGCTGTAGTGTGCTGGTGGGGCGGCATCAAGACTGGTGAGGTCAACAGGCTCAACAAACTGGTGAAGAAGGCCTGTTCTGTGGTGGGCCTTCAATTGGACACTCTACAGACTGTGGCTGAGAGGAGGATCAAGGACAAAATCATGTCGATCCTGGACAACCCCTCTCACCCTCTCCACGACGAGCTGTGGGACATGGGAAGCTCCTTCAGCCAACGCATCATCCCCCCCAGAAGCAGAACTGAGCGCTTCAGGCGCTCCTTTGTGCCCACCGCCATCAGACTCTACAACAGCAGCGGAGGCCACAGTCTGTCACTGCACGGACCCCCCCCCCCCCCCCCCCCCCCCCCCCGAAACAGCAATGGATGTACTCAAGCAATATGACACTGGACTGCACTTTAATAGATCTATAGTAATCCTCCATATGCTCCAAACCACCTCTATCCATACTGTATTGTTATTGATTCATATCCCTGATCATGGTTCATTACTCTAGGTAAATAATTTGCACTGTTACTGTGTGGTCAGTAAGTGCTGCTACATTTCACATTATCACTTTAATATCACTGTCACTTTATTTTTATCTTTACTGCACTGCACAGGAGGCTCAGATGTTTTGTACTGTGTTAAATTATTATTTTAGTATGTTAGTTAATTTGATAATTGAACGCCACTTACTCTGTTAATTTAGTGCTTAGTATGTTAGTTAGTTTTGATAATTGTAAATATCTTCTATTCCTTGATCTATGTCTTATGCATGCTACTATCCCTGTACTTGCCCTGTACTGCTGCAATACCAGAATTTCCCCTTTGGGGATCAATAAAGGACTATCTTATCTTAAAAGTGGGCCAAATCAGGATACTTTTAGTATATAAGTATACTTTGTAAGTATACTAACAAGTACACATGTAAGTACACTACTAGTACATAAATATAAGTATACTTGGTACAGTAAAGTATACTTGATAAAGTATACTCAAACTCCACTTAAGTATACTTGGAAAGGTAAACCTGAAGTTTCCTTCTTTTTGGTAAGGGCAGGCCTACCCACAGGTGTGGCTGAGCCCCTGAAGAGGCCGGTAAATGAGGCTCCATAGATGTGATCTATGTCTTTCCAGAAATCAAGGCATGTGTGTTGGATTAGTGGCATTAATGCTAGCCACCTAGCAAACACTGACCTCCTTTTGTAGATGAAAAGTATGTTGACATGTTGTGATTTGGTGGTTGAAATGTTCCTTTGGAGGTTGGCTTGGTTCCTTTTCCTCTTTTCTGAAATCCAGAATTTTGTGAATGCCAGGGCATAGCTGTGAAGTCTGACACAACGAGTTACACACTCAACCACCTCAATATGTCCACCTTGCTAGAACCGGGTTGGAACCCTCATTTGCCTTCAGGCATGACTGACTTCGATGTGGCATAGATTCAACATTGTGCTGGAAACATTCCTCTGAGACTCTGATCGATATTGATGAAAATCCCAGTAGATCAGCAATTTCTTAAATACTCAGAGCAGACCATCTGGTGCCAACAAACATGCCAAGTTTGAGGTCACTTAAATCGTTTTTCTTCCCCATCCTGATACTTGGTCTGAACTTCAGCTGGTTGTCTTGACCATGTCTACATGCCTACATGCATTGAATTGCTGCAATAGGATTTGCTATTTACATCAATGAGAAGTTGGCTGGGTGCACATAATAATGTGGTTAGTGGGTGTAAATGATTTAGAATGATAGGACAGTCCATACTGTTAACATTAACAGAAATTTAAAAAATAAATCATTCTGTTATAAGGAAATGGGTTTAAAATTTTGAGTCAAGCTACACTTGAGTATTTTATTCCTTTGATATGGTTGAGCTTGACTTTACAATGGACTGAGTTTCTGTCATCAGCCTCCCATGAGACTGTGTCTCAAAAAGCTCCCCTTCTTATCCTCTTGTGGGCAGCCTTGCCAATGTCCATACAGCCTAAAGGACAGATAGCCTGCTCATCATTAAGAGTTAAAACCACATAAATCAACATAAACCAATGCACTGGACTGTGGCCGTGAAGTCATTCACTTAAAGAAGTCTCAATATTTTACGTACTGAGGTATATCATCAGAAACAGAGTGATTGAATGAGTTTGGAATAAGGGGTGACTTTAAACTTGAAAAGAAATGTCCGACTGTGCTCAATTGCCTTGGCAGTTAGACAAATGGGAAGGAAAGTTAATTAAGCTATCCCTCATTTTTTGAAGCAACTTTCATGTAAACTTTATTTAAAAACACAATTTGTTCCGGGATCTTCATGAAAAGAGCTCTCTGCTCCAGGAAAATCAGGGGTTTACGACCCAAACAAAGGTTTTACTATGATAGAGAAAAGATAATCAGATGAGTTTTAGTTGTGCTCAGTATGAGACACTAGAGAACAGAAAGGCTATGAGTTTCTTTTATGTAGCATCAACATAAGATTTACTGCCTTCAGGTTCTATTCAAGGTTGAAATTAAAAGTTCAGAAATAATAAGGAATTTGAATTAAAAAAAATGAATGCCTCAAGCAATTTTCTCATGACAATGCTTGTCAATCTTGAGCTAATGCCAAACTGAACAAACAACATTCAGATTATTGTTTCAGTTGAAACTCTCCAAACCATGAGGGAAACAAATAGCAGAACTAATCAATAGGATCTGGAAATGACAAAGTTTTAAGTCATTTGATATTACTGCCAACTTTGTAGCAATAAATCCAAATCCAATTAGTCAAACCAGACATCTCCTTTTATTTCAGCATTTCTTGACAAGGCTCTGAAGTATTTGAGTAGAAAACCACAGGTAACAAGACCAAATGCATAATTTTTCCACTTCCCCTTCCACAAATGATCGTCATAAATGTTCCCTTGAAATGCTGCGAGTGAATTACATGTCTGGGAAGAGAACATAAGTGAAAGGAGGCTCTTTTTAGCCATAACAAGAGAAGGTGTGCCTTTTTACTTACAATCACAGCATTAGATCACATTTTCCGTCCATGGGTTTGTCAGTGACTGGTGGTAAAATTGCCAGCATGTCTGCAGCTTTAATTCACATGTCTCATGTCAGCTTTGTGCTTCAGGCACAATTTTCACCGTTAGCAGAATGAGAAAATGGAAGAGAGTGAAAATTGAACACAGGACTAAAATTAGTCTACTACATGTCAATCTTTACAGCCTAATATGACGAGGAGGTCTGGGTGACAGTAAGAAGAAGTGAATGGAAGAGGTCTAAATTGCACGGCAGCTCAGTCAGGGCCTGATTATCAGTAACATCCCCTATTGTGATGATGCTGCGATTGAAGAGAGCCATCTAAGATGTGCTGTGAAAAGAATATAGTACTTGGTCTTGGGAAATCATTAATAGTTTCACTTTTAGAACTTCACTTTCTCTGAAGTGTGCTTTGTTCAAACAGTATATACTGGAAAGTATTTATTATGGCCCATACCTCACAAAAGTTAAGTATTTATTTTACACATTAGTAACCCTGGAAATCACTATATTTATATGCTTCTGCACATACACAAGTTACAAGACTCGGAAGTACTACTGAGAACCACTTAAAGTCTTATACATGTTGCATAATTAATATTCATTATCATTTTATACATCACTCTTTATTTGTACAGCACCATGTGGGGGACTAAACAAAACTCTATATTATTTATTAAAAAAGAGACATCATCAGTCCACTAAAAGAAAAGCATTAAGCCACATCCAGCAAAGTTACAGTGCAAAAAAGCATTCACTGAACTAGGCATACACCTCATAATAAATCATGAGAAGCTAGAGCCAAATAGAAGTCCCTTTGAGGGAAGAAGTTCGTGTTGACCAACAGCTTTTCCCTGTATTGAACCATTTCATGACTAATGTTCAATCACACTGTCTGCCTTTTCTTTCTATCCGTGGCAAAATCAAAATTTCAAACACACTGTATTATTGTCCTGGTTGGTGTATTGAACCCTAATGATGAGTAAAATTAAAAAAAAAAAAGATCTGTTAATGTTTGAGAAAAAAAGTTGTGCAAAAATAACCCAGACTTCTTGAGTTTAAAAAGTTGTATCTTTAAGAGACTGTATTTATGTTCTAAAACATTAAGATTCAACTTAATGGACTCCAAAAGTTCTATTGTATCTACCCACTGCACTGTAGCTCTTAGTGGACAAACACTGGTAACACATCCAAATCTGTGTGCAAAGTGCCAGTTTAGGACCATGTCTGTTCAAAGTCTGGATGTTACTGATAATGTGATGATCCTTAGCTAAAACCTCAAGTATTTCCCGATTACTCAATCCAAGAAAAGTTTAATTCCATCAGGCTCCTGGCATGATACGAGGCAAAAGACTTGGTCTTGTGTTTTTTTTCCTACAACAGGCTATTTGACTCTTTATGACTTCAATTTTTGGGTTCAGTCTCATGGATAATCGACCTCTTTTTGACTTCTATACTCAGAAATTTTTGGTTTGTGTGTATAAAGTTAACACTTCTTACACACCAAAACTGTGAGTATATTTTTTCATACATTTTCAGCTTTCAACTTATTCATTCATTTTCTATACTGCTTATCCCTTTCGGGGTCGTGGGGGGTGCTGGAGCCCATCCCAGCTGACATTGGGCAAGAGGTGGGGTACACCCTGTACTGGATGCCAGCCAATCACAGGGCCACACAGAGAGGCAGACAACCATGCACACTCACACCTAAGACCAATTTGGAGTCTCCAATCTACCTAAGCATGTTTTTGGTCTGTGGGAGGAAGCCAGAGTGCCTGGAGAGAACCCATGCATGCACAGGAAGAACATGCAAACTTCACACAGAAAGGATCTGTCTGACCGGGGGATCAAACCAGTGACCTTCTTGCTGTGAGGCACATGCACTACCTGCTGCAGCACCGTGCCACCCTGATTTTCAACTTAATGAACTTAAAAAATACTTATTTTCATGAAAAGTTACAGAACTTTTTTTTTTTTGCTGTTTTATGCTGTGCTGTTTATGCTGTTGTATCATCTGGTATGTGACTTCAAATTAAAAACAATCTTACCTATTAGCTGCTATTTAGAAGCAGTGACTAGCAACCTACAACTTCCTTGATAATATTTTGTTAAATGTTCATCTTTCCCTCTGTATCTTTTGAAACAACCAAAACATTATTTTAATTCTCGCTAAATTTAATGTGCTTAACATGAAATTAGAGCCAAACGTTATTTTTCACTTCCACCAAGGAGGCGATGTTTTTGCCGGTGTTTGTCCTTTTGTTTATTTGTTTGTTTGTTTGTCAGTCTGTCTATCCGTCTGCGAGCAATGTAACTGAAAATGTTCTTAATGGATTTTGATTTCATTTTCAGTGAATGATGTTCATGGCACAAAAAAAGAAGTAAGAACTAAATTTTGTTGGTGGTCTGAATATGGATGCACATTCAAGAATTTTTTAAAGAGTAATTGTGTGCACCAAGGCAGTTTTCCACATATTCTAAAACAACTTGGCCAAGCATGCCAGAAATGCAGAGGTTTGTGCTCTTGAAGCACTCTTATGGTCCTTTTCCATCAGCACGTCTTAGCCCTACTCTCCTCGGCTCGGCTTTCCCTGACTCTACCCGGCTCTACTCTACTCGCATTGTGCTGCTTTCCCACCAGCCCGGTTCCCTGGCCAGCGGGGGCGGGGTCGCTATAAAACAGCTGCGTTCATGTCATTTTGAGTGTGACACAACAATCAAAACAATGGAGGACTTGGAGGCAATTGTCAAAAACCGAATGAAAGAGGAAAGCAGAAGAAGGCTGCAGGCGGCGAGAAGAAATACCGAGGACGAGAGCAATCGAGCTGCAAAGAAAAGACGTACGAGGGTAAGCTAATGGTAGCTACCACTAGTATGTTAGCTAGCTCATCGCGCTCATGACTCATCGGTGACGACATTCTCTGACCAATCAGTAGCCGGCAGTCGGTCGACGTCACCTTTTAGTATCGACTCAGCACGCTTAGAACCAGAGCAGAGTAGGTACTAAAAACTGGTTGGTTTTAGGAGGTACCGTGCCGGTGGAAACACAACGCAAATCGAGTAGAGCCGAGTAGAGTAGAGTAGAGTAGGGCTAAGGCGTGCTGGTGGAAAAGGGCTATTAGTGTCCGAATGCATTGAGTAGCCTGATGCTTCACTAAAGACCTGTACAGAAACCATTACAGTAAAACATATCTATTATTTCTTGTAAATAACAAAATATGTAGATTACCACAGGTAATTCACTTCTGAAGATGTCAAGATGATCATAGAAACGTGAACATTTTGATGTTGTAATGTGTGTTAATGTGTTGGAAAAAAATGTGTATTGATCATGTATTAGTTATTGTCAATCACATACTTAATGTGATCTATATACTAAGCACTGTTTTAAATAGTCACACACACTGAATAGAATCTAGACCTCATAAAGGTCTGATCAGGGAAGGAGTTTTGAGCAGCACTTAAAGCTATATAACACCTCACAAAATAATCATGATAAGAACACAAAATGTATTCTTTTTTATCACTAAGAGTTGTAATCCTGATGATTTACTTCATCTTTGAGTTATTATTTTTTTAAATACTTAAGTTACAGGCAGAAATAATGGTGTACTGAGCTGAAGCTCAGAGGATTGACATGATTTATGGGGGTTACTATTGGACAATGAAGGACAATGGTAATCCCCGTGCTTTCCATAGAAAGCATGATGTCATAACAGGAAGTGTTGGACATATTTGGAAGTGATGAAGAAAAGACATTTTGCTGCATGTATGTATATCTATATGGAGAACAATGATTAATAATAAATCTAAGATCTAAAGTAAGCCGTTTTTTTTTTGGAAGGGGATGGAACTTTCCAGAAACAGGAAGAGTGCCAGGATTTAATGTCTAGGCGGAGCATGTTGGAGAGTGTGTCAGTCTTGATTGTTAAGAGCCAAACTTATGCGTTATTGAATTCACTTTGCTGAATCTTTTATACACTTTGTTGCACTGGAATCTGCCTGTCTCTGTGCTTTTTTCTAAAGAAGTACACTTTTTGGGAAAGACAGTTTGTTCATTCATAGTATTTTTTTTACAGCCTTTTGAAGCTGACTGAGCCAACTCATCGAACATTTGATAACTTTTTGAGATACCACATTACTCTTGCACATGGTGCTTTAGTTGCAATTTACACTTAAAACCTAATGGTCTTAATTTCTGCAATTTTTGAGAATTTAAAGTGGACTGACTGGCTGCACTAAATTAGTAGGCAGCCCCCAGGGTGCCATTTGCCCACCCCTGCTCTAGATTAACAGCCTAATTGCTACAAAAAATATAATTAGGTAATAATAAGCCCTCAATCAGAATCAATAAATCGCCAGTATACGACAAACTACTATGCTAACAAAAGCCAGCTATGAGGACCCTAAACTAAAATGTTATCCAGTTTTTCTTTCTGTTTGTTATTTAATTTAATTTATTTTACTGATAAATTGAGAAAGACTGTGATTTTTATCAGATATCATTCAATCCTACCTCCAAGTGTCATTCCAGCTTCAAAACACTTCTTCAAGCGACAAGAGGGGCAATTCTTCCTTCTCAGCTTATCGATGGTGCAGTCATTCTTGCTGGCGCACAGGTATTTCTGTTTGCCTGTATAGACAAATAAATCAGCAGTTACTTAAAAGTAAATCAAATATCATCAACTATATTCCACCTGAACTGACAAAATCTGTATGGCTCTATTCCAATTATGAATGCAACTTATTCTGTTGAATATTGATGACAGAAGGGAGAAAATACACCTAATATCCCTGTAGTTATACCTTCAGCTGCTCTTTTGAAGAAAACCTTGCAGCTGCCACAGGTAAGCGCTCCATAATGGCAGCCTGATGCCTCGTCTGAGCAGATCAGGCACATTCGCTGTGGTGGGAAGAAGAACTCCATGGGGAACATGTGCTCTCTGTTAGACTCGAACCTGCAAACAAACACGTAAAATATGACTCAAACAGGAGAATAAAGTCCCTGTGTTCTATTCCAGCCAGTTCTTGGTGGCTCAGTGAGCTTGGTTATTAACGTGGGAAGGCCAAAAATGTGATTGCAATTAAAATTCAATCGAGCAGCCCTTTAGTTCAAAGTTGTTTCGATGATTTGCTGGTTTTCACTTTTCTGATCCTTATGAATTTAATGCCTTGATAACCGCTGACCTTGAACTATTTCACCAAAACCTGACCAAGGTGTTATATCTTTCTTAATCGAAACTACAAAGCAGTTTTTGTTAATTCCTCATGTCAGTGCCAAGGCCTCGAAGGGAGTCAGTGAAGGAGGACGGAGAGTGTGATGACTGAGGACAGTGTGGGAGCGTCAACACTGAGACTGCAGGGGAGGGAAGGGCAGGATAAGGGGGCCTCGATGGTTGCCTGGCTTCAGCCTTGAACACAGAGAGATTAAAGGAGGAGCAGACACAACTTTGCCTCAGTGACCTGCATCTAAGATAGCAAGGTTCAGAGTAAAACATGCAAGGATAAATCTGAGCTGAGGAGTCTTCTCTGAGTACTGACCAGTTTTAGGTGACACAGCATACTAAAACTAAAATAAAATAACAAGATCAATTAAACTCCAAAAATGTCTCTGTATGTCTTTTTTCTAATATTTTACGCTGCAAAATTAAAACAAAAAACTGCTACCTCCTGCCTCTGGATGGTAGACCAGCCTGAAAGTGTGAGTTCAGCGCTGCTTAAAAAGAGGGCAAAGTAATGTGATTTACAGAAAACATCAAGGCAAAAGACCCTGACCTCTGAAGTCGAAAATCAAATCAATCAACCATTTCGTCAGAGTGAACACAAGGGCAAAGCTTGAAGAAAACCCATGAATTTGATCCTGAGATATCGTCCATTCACAACCAGAGATTTAATCTTGTGCCATGAACATGTGATTACTTCATTCTTGGGTCGAAGTGGACATTTGTGCTGGGTTCAACAGTAATCCCTCAAAGCGTTTTTTAATTATTGGGCTTTGTCTTGACGGCATGAAGTGCATCGTCTAAGGAGTGCTGGGGCATGTGGGACTATATTTTGTATTCAGAGGATGTATGTTCTCAGCGCAAAGCAGGGTCAAAGAAGGATGGATAATGTGCCTTGATTATATACAAGGATGTGTTTTGCATGCAACATATATCAAACCAATCAGAGTGTCAGACCTCATTCCCTTTAAATGAGTGTGTGACGGATGGCTGGTGTTTTGCTATTTACACAGCAGGTTTACTTTTATGTTATATACAAGGTGTGTCAGAAAAGTTCCAGGACTGGTGTCACAAGAGATTTATTTCAAACCCAAACTTCAAACTAAGAGTTCTCCCCTTCAAAGTAATGCCAGCATGTCTACAAAGAGATACTGCAGCATTTTCTTTGATCAGTGTGTGAGAAGAGGCGATAGTTGTGGCTGCTTCACCATGACAACGCGCCTCCTGACAATGCCCTGAGCATCCAACAGTTCCTGGCTGTGCTGGAGCAACCCCTCTACTCACCGGTCCTGGCTCCGTGTGATTTTTTTCCTCTTCCCCAAGCTCAAGGGGTTCATCAAGGGGACCCGTTCTGGAGGCGTGGATGATACCAAAAAGGCTGTGACGACGGCGCTATGGAGGATCCCGGAAGAATCCTTCCAGGAGTGCATGAAAGCGTGGCAGAGAAGGATGGGAAAGTGCATTAGAGTCCAGGGGGATTTCTTCGAAGGGGAAAACTTGTAGTTTGTTGTTTGTGTTATAAACAAATCTTTTGTGACACCAGTCCTGGAACTTTTCTGACATACCTCGTATATTATATTTTGGATTTTCTGGATTATTTAATTCCTCTCCTTATTGTGCCACTGCAGTCAAAAAACACACATAACACTGTATGGTATTTGTTAGTGCTCAGATATAAGTGCTTTTTTCATCCAAGCACCCAGAACATATGGAATGGTCCAAAAGTCAATTCAGACACTTACACATTTATGTAGAGAATGAAACCTCATAAATTATTTAAATCTCCAGTTAAAATTCACAGGACCAGGCAGGTTTTTGTTTATGATAGACCTGTTTACTTAACTTTAAATACTTGTTGTCTTTAAGCAATTTAATTTTTTCATTTCCCTGCAGGAATCCTGGGCTCTATTGCCTGCTTGCATAAAACACACTGGACAGCTGTTTTTTATTATCCATGAGCACGATTATGGATTAAATTCATTAGCATGTATATTAAATATTAGAAATGTAGTTCTGAGAAAAGCTTTTATTCAGTGTGTTTTTCTTGTTTCTGAAAGCATTGTAAGTGCTGGATAGCATGGGGATTGCACATCAAAAAGCGCTGAAAAAAAAGCCACACGATCCATATGCTCTCTGTCCCATTACAAACTCTAAAGGTCTCATGCCCTGGTGTGTTTGACCATTTTTCATCATGTCTTGGGTGTCTATCAAGCAAGGATTTGATTTCAGTTGAATAAAACATGAACATTTTAGTCTTTCTAGAGTATCAGATGTAGCTCTTTTTTCCCCCCTGATGATGATGGCTGATGAGAGGACAGAGGAGGGGACACAGGCTGTGAAGCAGACTTAAAACAGTGATGGTGTCTGCTTGTGATGAGTAGAAAAACATGTAGGTGGAGGCTGTATAGCTATAACACATTAATATACATTAAACAAACACAGGCGGTAAAAAACGGAGCATTTTAAGGGGTATTTTCTTTCAAACGGCATAGAGCATTTTTCTGAGAACTTAGTAAAAGGTGTCATGTTCCTCCCCAAACCCCTTCTAAAAACACTAAAAGCAAAGAAAATGTATTTTGCAGAACATGAGACCTTATTTTTAATTAATTTATCAACAAATGCTCTGATATGTAGAAGTTTAATACTGTGCATACCATGTGAGTGGGACAAGCTCAGTAAAGTATATTTTGATCTCACAGATGTGTGCCAATATCTCTAATGTGTCCTAAGAGAGTAGCAACACTCTGCGCCACAGAGGGACGTTTAAAGCACAGTAAATTTCTGCATCCTGTAGTTAAGAACACGCCAGCTTTGCGCCTGTCCACTTGTCATTTTCAGACTAACATACTCCTTGGTGCAAACAGGAGCACATGATTATTAGCTCTTTTAACAGTGTGAGCTCACAGTGTGTAAATTACTTGTGTTAAACTATACGGATGGAATTTAGGGAAGAGACCTGTGCTTCATGCCAAAAGACTTTGGCCAGACATATGATAGGGCTGTGTTCACAAACAAAGGATGAACCTAAGATTTCACGAGCTTGCCCTTTAACTTCCCAACCCAAATTCAACAAGGTTAAACTAATAAATCAATATATGGACATTAATCAATCTGGGCTAGTACTGCTAACATAGACAAAACAAATTACATTGTTTACTTTCAGACAAATTCAAACAAACTGTGCCCATTATTTACCTCTTTCCGTCCTTTTTAATTGCCTTTTTTCTTTTTGCAAAAAACAATGAAGACAATGCAGTATTTTCTCGGTCAACAGCCAGGGGGATTGGTTGGGTGGTGTGGGGGGGTCATGTTCTGTATATCGCTGTATATGGAGTGAAGAGCTCTGTGTAATTTACTTCATTATGACGGTTTAGGGCAAACTAAAATAACTGAGAATCTTCACCATATTAAACATATTTACTATGGTTTACTTTGTCCCTAGCAAGCCTCATTGTTTCTACTGAATTCCAGGCAGAAGGACACATAGGTTATGCAGTGTGCTGAAGTAGTACCACAACAAAGGGCTTGTTGGTGGAGAGGTAAAGCATTGTTAATCCATTAATGCCGTTATTGTGGTTTTACCGAAATTCAGTTAATAACACAGAGCTCTTGCCCCATCAGCAACAATACTCAGCCTTTCATTCTAATTCTCTTCTAACAAATATAGAGCTGACTGCCATCACTGTTAAAGAATCTACCATTGAAATGTACCCAACACAAACCCACTTCAAAATACTGAAAAATTCCTTTAAATAACAATGCAGGGAAATATGTTATACTTAAGAGACATTTGTTAGGGTTAATAAGTTATTATTCTTAACAGCCATATAATTACAAGTGCTGTGCATGAGTGGTTAAATACTAAACAGGGCTGTCCGTCAAAGGTGGTGCCCTAAATTAGAAGTTTTCATAAAACCCAAGATTTGATTTTAAAAATGAATACACACATTTTTTTCAATGCTAGTTAAGGTAGAGGTGGCACCTTTTCGAGGTGGATGCCTTACCTGCAAAACTCTAGGCAAAACACTGCAATGGAGGCAACAGTCCACAAGACACAGTGTATTCTGCACAAAAATGCAGAAGAAAAAATATGTTTTTCACTTAGTGGGGGCCAATATGCGCCACAGGTGCTAGATGTCCACAGAAGGAAGTAGGCCAGGGGTGGCAATACTGTTATAGATTATTGTTACTGTACTACATGCATGGGTTTGCTTAAATAAGGATGAATCTTAATATCATATATTTTGACTATTCTCTAAAAATAATCCATGAGGAATCCAGTTTATTATGGACACTGGGACGCTCGGAGGCTGTGCTCTCTCCATTAAAAGCTAGTCTAAAAACTCCACAAGGCTGTTGTATATGTAGCAGCCCAGTCTCCCTCTTTACAGACAGGAAAGCTACATCAGTAATGCTTTAACCTGTCACAAGCCTCCTTGATGAGATATTACCTTTGTTTAAGTGTAAGTGTGTTGGAGTGCATGATGGTTTCTGCAAACAGCACACGTATGTTGGTATGATCGTGACAAATAATCATGGATGACCGGCTGCACTGTCCTGCTCGACGACTATCAACAGAAATTACATCATTTAACATGAATTCCTACCTTAAGACCAGTTAAACCCATTTTAATGGCAGTCCAGCTAGATGCTGCTATATTAATCAACATCATTCTTCTCCACATTATATTCATTTCAGGTATAGGTATAGGCCATATAGACATGGGGCCCCACTTGAAAATGAGATGCCAAGGGGGGATCTCAAGGGGCTAACCTTTAATGAATTTCTATTTAACAAATATGGTGCTATACAAATAAAGATTGATTGATTTAGTCTAATGTGATTTTAGTCCCTTTGTCTCTGCCTGGATGGATACATATATGTATATGTGTATATACAAATATATCATATTTTATATTTTATTTGTAAATATGCATATATGTGTATCTATAAAATCAAGAGTATGGCTTCAGTCCCCTCTCTTGTAAAGTACTATGAGATAACACTTGTTATGAACTGGCGCTATACAAATAAAGATTGATTGATTGATTTAAATATTTCAGTGTGCAGTCCCAGACAAGTTTAAAGTTTTTTTTTTATAAACTACTGAGTCATACATACAATAAAACGCGTTAAACAGTTTCAAAAGAGTGAATGACCAGAGCCCCTTTTTGCTACAAACTTTTATATGCAACTTCCTCTGGTTGTAACCTTGTTATGTGATCTAATTTTGCTCAGTGTATTCCATTTCCATCTTTTGAACTTCACAAAATGTGATCATGATTTTCAAATTTAGCGAAATCATATTAAGTTAAAATTTTAACAATTATGGAAACATTTTTTACTTTCAGTGTGAGCTCATGAACTCAGTGATGTGGTCCTCTTTGTATGAATTAGACTGATTTATCATTTATAGGTGCTTCACCTTAACTAAGGACTTTTCAATCAACTAAAGTCCCATTACTTTCTACATAAATAAAACAGATTGATCTTGTAATGAAAGTAAAGAAAGAGGGGGGTTTTGGACTGGCAAAACTGTGACTATTTTGCCCTTCAGCACAGTTTTCTGAGGAAAAAAAACCTTTGCCAGAAGGGGTATGAATCTTACAGTTCATAATATATTACCCATTTCTTATAAAATGGTGATTTTTTTTTTCAGGATCTGTTCCTGCTTGCAGAGCACTGAGAGGCTGGGTGATACAATTCGATATTAAAAAGCACATTGCAATATGTTTAAGATAAACAGATCTTTGTTTGCTTTTATAAGCCCACTACAGTTATTTAGACACAGTGGCGATGACCTAAAACAATACAAAAAAACTCACGTGCTGAAAATGGAAATGTTTTAATATGAAGATGGAGACACGCAGCTGAACAGGAACAACGCCCCCCTGCTCAGTCAGCACAGAGAGAGGAGATAAGAGTTCAAAAGGAAACCACAGTGTGATGTGCATGGCTGCTGTTAAAAAATACTCTACATCAAAAGAAGCATCCTTTAAAATGGTATGAATCAATTCATGAACATTTTGGTCAGTTATGAATCCTTGTACTCGCAGATATGAACGCAAAATGACTTTTTGGACTCATCTAGCCAAACAAATTAACTGAGTCAGGCTATGTCAGTTTTGATTATCTTACTATGCCTTTGTAAATCTTTTGCTGGGTTGCTGCTCACCTTTTAATGTTAAATGTATGACTTTCCTGTCATTTTGAAGACCCTAATTTTGAAATTAATTACTATTCATTAATTCCTTATAATACTTTTTAATGTCTTTGATTGCCCTTGTCAAAAGTTCTAAGTATTTTCTTGCATATCTTTCAGGGGCCTTCTTATTTTTACATATTACCCTGAACTTCTATTTCCCCATCTTCTTTCCTTTTCTTCTCTGTTCAAAGTTTGTGAATACACACAGAATAAGCTGATGTGAATTTTGCTGTGATTGTTGTTAACTAACAGGGAGAAAAGCAAACAAAAAGAAAAATAATCATTTAACACTGGCAAGCCAGACATGTCTCAGTCACGGTACCACCTCAAATTTATCAAATCAAACAAGAAAATAAATCTTTTTTAGACATTTTTATGATACTGATGCGTGGAAACTCTGTGAGCTTGTCTTGGCTGACAGCGACAAAACAAAAATCAAGTTTCATAAGATGAGCAGATGTGCCATTAGGCTTTACTGGTTTACTGTAGGGTTAACCCTTTTTTATACCCTTAAAGGTAAATCCACACCTACCTTGAATAAACTCTAATTGAAGTTCACTAGGCCCATACTGCAACAAATATCTTTCTTCCTTTGCATTCATTAGCACTTTAACAGATTCCTCTTGAATCACATCAATGGAAAATATGACTGACTTCAATTTGAAGGAAAAAATATGTACAAAGCTAAAAATTAATCTTTTACGGTAAAATTTGGCAAAAAGCACACTAAGTTTTTGTCAACCAGAGAAGAAAAGCCTTTAAGCTTAAGATAAATCATTGGATTCATCTACTACAGGACATCATTAATTAGTAAATTTCAAACGCTTTAAACTATTAGAGCAAAGGATAACTCAATAGACACTTTTTCCAGGGCCCCAGAAAACATTAATTATTTTATTTGGGTGTTTTTTCCTTTTATTAGCCCTCTAGTGGTTTGAACATGTCCCCTCTACGCAACAGAGCAACTCTAAACAAAACACGATAGTCTGCACGAATAAGACTTCTCTCTCTTCCCTCTCTGTGGCACCAGCAGCTGCCTTAAATGTCTTGTTCCCCTGGTCCCACAAATAGACCTACCAGTGTGACATCCTACCATTGTTTTGCAATTTTTAATGGCTCACGGAACAGAACCCAGTGCAGAGCGAATGAATGCAGAGTTGTTGACAACATGGTGCTAAACAGTGCTGAACTGACTGATCACCACAGAGTAGACCTGTAAACTAATCAGAGTGGACTGTGCCCATGTGGGAAAGAGAGCCCTAAAGAGGCAGGAGCCCTAACAGAGCATCACAGGCAGAGAAGAAATATAGCACTACCAGGGTAACCCTGTACATGAAAACATTAAAACATCAGGATTGTGAACATACACTTGCAATCCAATTGAGTGGAACGACAGTGGGGGGTTATTTGGCCCCTGACCTTATACCTACCATTTCCTATCAGAGGGGACATTTGCAAAAGTTTGACAGAAAAACCTAAAAAAAAACAACTTTCAACAAATAAGTTCAAAAGCAAGGCCCAAGGATGTCTTACCTTGTACTTCCAAAATCTTAAAAATTTGTCCATAAGTCAAAGTGGACATTTGTGCAAAAGTTGTATAAATCCTGGAAAGATTTTTGTGATATTGTATTCACAAGCAGGCAGAACACATGATGTTTGTTGGCCTTACAACTCCAAAGCGTAATCAGTTCATCCATTAGATAAAAAACACAAATGTGCAAACATTAAGAGAATTACTGAAACTACTGTTGAGATATTACTGTTGTATGATCGTATTAAAAAGCAGATAAAGCCAAAGAGATTCTGTGACATTAACTTATTGACCTTTAACCTAAAATCAAATGTTTATTCCTTTGTCATGGTGGACCTTTGTTGATTTTGAAGAACATTTCAATATGCATGCATGTGATTTCATGTTCGCAAAACTTCTCAAGAAAAGAATGATGATGAGGCTCTTGATCTTGGAGTTGACATATGGCCTTCAAAATAAAATAAGTAGATTCTTGTTGAAAAGTGACATTTGTGCAAAGTTTGATAAAAATCCCTTGAAACATTATTGGAATATCTTATTGTCAAGCAAATGGTGACCAAGGGGCTCCATGAGCTTCAGTGTTTGACTATTACTTTTAAATCCCTAGCAGTTCTTCCCTGTGTCACGTTTTGTGCAAATTTCTTTTTTTTAATCCCTTGGAACATTTTTGTAATATCATGCTCAGAAATAGTATTCATAAGCTTTGACCTTTGACCTCCAAAATATAACTGCTCTATCCATGAGTCAGAGTATGTATTTTTGCAAAGTTTGAATAACGTTTCACAAGCATTCTTGAGATATCATGCTCACAAGTGAAGGAAGACCACAAGACTTTATGACCATTACATTTTACCTGTGACCCCCATAATATCGTTAGAGACATGCTGAACTTGTTTTGCCTTTTTTTCCATTTATAATAATTTTAATATATTCCTAATTTTCAAGTTTTTTTTCCCACATTTTCATGTATTGTTTTTTTCTTCAGTGTTTGTGATAGTGTTGAGAGCATCAAATCTCAGTGATTGCGTGTGGTGTGTGTAGTAGAATCACAGGGTAATTATGTTTTATAATTGTGATATCACATTTTATTATGAAAAAATAAATAAATTCAAGTTTTGCCTTAATGGACCATCCCTGACATACAGATAACTGGAAAATGTAATGCCTTGGATGTTGCCAGCCCAGATTGGAGGAAAAAAAATTACAATTCAATTATGCAACAGTTATGCCATCTGTAGTTACGACCAATTAAATCAGGGGATTTTATGCTGCAAAGGCTTATGCAACTAAAGAGGTAAAATATGTCCTAGCACTTTGTTGAGCAGAAGACTACGGGACTTAACCTTTAACCATGTGAACATATAACATTTATATTAGTATCATGAGTGCATACAATTTTTTATTATTACTATTTGAAAAAAAAAAAACAAGTAGGACAGTCAACAGAAATTGGTGAATGATAGGTTTCATGTGATATCACACACTCATCAATGGCTCCCCTGGAAAGAAACACTGTCCTCTGCTTTACAAAATGGAGAGACGGACAGTTTCAGACACCAAAGATTTTTTTTAACCAGGTTTTTGTTTTTTAATAAGATATGGTTATTTTTCAACTGTATGAGGACAGCCCAAGCTAAATTTCTACTAAGCCCCATCTCAGAGAGAAATGAATAATGCTGTCAGATGCTCCACTGTGTCCATAAGTTACCGAGACTTTTTGTTGACTTGATCAGAATCTTACTTTCCTTATAAAGTTACACCCCAAAAACTATCTGAGAGTGACAGCTGATAGTAATCCTCATATTATTAGTAAATAACATTAACAGACTAATGTTAGCTCATTATTCACAGATGCTTTGACGACGTAACATTTATTGTTACTCACATTTCAAACAGCAGAATTACTGATCCAAAACAGTTGAGAATTAAACAGCTCATTTATCTATAGATTTTCATTCTAGCAGCGGTGTAAGGGGAAGGATTCTCCATGTCACAATATGTAATCTATTACAAGTCAGTCTGTCCTTAATTATGTAGCTTCCTTGTATGTCTAACATACCTGGACAATTAATCTGATTCTGATGTAAACATGCCTGAAGCGAGATTCAGCTAAAATTAGGTTTTAGTTATTTAAGAAGTGTCCCAGTTGGTGTCCAAATGGCTTAAAATAGTTTACATTGATTTCTCTGATTCCTTGTGGTTTTCATGCTCCATAAACATACTGTTTTGCAGTAAAGAAATGAAACAGCCTGTGCTGTGCATTTACCTACTTTACCTGGCTTCATAAAGCCTATTGTCAGAGGTCTTATTTCCAACTTGTCCCCTCCTTTAATTCTCCTACATTTGCTGCCATCATGACTTTTGTTCTGGTTCTTAAATGAAAACACACAGTCCAACACTGAAGTCCAAACAGTTTGGTTTTACTGACCTAGTAAAATTCTAATTTTAGGGCAAATGGTCAGTAGCATTTTAAGAAAAGAGGGGTTTATATTTTCAAACCAGCAACATTTTACTGAAGCACTCAAAAAATAACTATTTTTGTTTCTTTGATATGAAATGTGAGTATTTGTGTTAATAGTAAATATAGGTTGTGACTGCTTAAAATTAGTATGGACCCTTTTTTACACTTTATGCCCCCCCGTGAGGCTGGGCTGATAGAAAGCTTTCCTCTTTATCCCCTTATGAGCAGCCTTGCATAGCTGAAAGCTATCAGTTTGAAGGGGAAACAGATAATTTCATGTAATATATCTTTCAGTACCGGAAAATAATTGGATATTTGTTATACAACATTTGTTGTCCTAGAAAGCTCCAGATGTACAATTTTCATAATAAATCATGAAAATGACTGGATGTGAATTTGACTTGATATGGCATTGTGGCTTTTAAAAAAAATATATTTTCTGGCATAAATATTTATCACCATCACATATAAAACATTCAGGAACATTTTCTATGTTTAATACATGTAGATAATACCAAGTTGTGTAACTTAAATTCTTATTCATTCTTTAAAATCAGATACTTTTCAGAAATACAATTAACAAAAAACTTTCTATTACACTGACGTGATACTGAGCATTTTTGTTAAAAACAGCCCCCCATATTTTCTACAGAAATAAGTGGTATTCAAATGTTTTGTAACCATAAGGGTCAGTGGGTTCCTTCTCTGTGCACAATACTGTTTGATTAATGCAGCTGTGTGGTGAAATTAGTCTGACTTGGTCATGATCTGTTGAACACGCTGTGGTGTATTAGTGATATTAGATTAGATTAGATTAGATCAGAGAGAACTTTATTTATCCCTTTGGAAGACTCCCTCAGGGAAATTAAGATTCCAGTAGCACCATTTATAGCAGATAAAAAGATATTTAAAGATAGATATAAACAGAAATAAATATAAATCTAAATCTAAATCTAAATATAAATATGGCTACTAGCTGGCTACTATTTTATTACACTATATTATGATAGCGAGTCTGTTTAAGCCACATGGCAGTTAATCAGACTGGCATAAATAATCTGTTTTAAAATACTGTGTATGGAATTGATGGTTGCTTTAGGCTGTTTGTTTTCATTCTTTCTATCATGTGCTTGTTTGTAAGATATAGGCTTGTGCAAGCTCTCACATACAGATAATGAAAATAAAGACGCTTTTAAGATAAACCCACCAACAGTGCAGTATTTTTTTCACTTTTATTTCTGACTACTTCCTCACTGTACTCCCAGCTTCTCTCGACACAAACACAAAAGTCATACATCTAAGACAAAACAATTCTTCTCTCAGACTGCTTTTCTTACTCTACTCTTCAATAGATGATCATTTTATATAATTAATCCCTTGCTTCTGTTTACTGGTGTCACACAGTTCTAAACAAGTAGAGTGATGTCTTTATTGGTCAGAGCCAGGGCAGAAAAATTATTTATAACACAATCAAAGCTATCAGAAAAATAAAAAAAGCAAAAATGTTCTGCCCTCAAGCCTGACAGTCAGGATGTGGCCCACGTGTGAATGACCAATATTGTTTGGATTGTTTCATTCATGAATTGTTCCATTCATCAGGCCTAAAAGTCCCCGTCCTCAAAGCAGAATGCATGAAGGTAGTGATGTGCTGCAGCTTAATCTGTTAATGGAGGCAAATACAATGTAGGAACAAAATCAGAGCTTGAGGTGGGAAAAGCTAAAATCGTGCACAGAGGCTGATCAAAGAGCTTTTTTCTTGGATTAATTAACATTAATTAACAACATTGGCCTCATTCAAGTATAATTCTTAAAAAAAATCTATTCAATCTTAAAGAAGCTATGGAGGGATGCACAATATTGGAATTTTGCTGTTACCTGATGTGGCAATACTTCCTAACTTTTTGCACCACGGGTCACACTTACCCAATCATCATCAAAGTTGAATGTGTTGAAAGTGTTCATCACACACATTAACCCCCCCTCACAAATCATAGGTAGAAACAACTCCAGGGGGAGCTGCCTACAGTGTAATAGCTAAAGCAAACAGTCGGAGCAAGCAGACCACAAAAATAACCAACCTGATGCTATCTATTTTTGCAGATCATACACATGGTGGCAAACATAAATGTAATTTAACCTTTTTTGTAAGTCAGGATCTCTCTTATGTTCTCTCATTCTTTATTTTGAATGGAAGTCATGTTAAGGTTGCTTATGCATGTTTTCTCTGGACAAGGCAAACTCTTTTTTTCTTCTTTCTTTTTGAAAGTTTGTTTGATTTGAGGTGGTTGCAAAAGGTCATATGAACTGCAATGTGGACCAATGAACCAGCTCTGGTCTGCCTGAAAACAGGGGCATCAGTTTACCTCCAAGTGCAACAGAGTTCTGTTCCTGATGAGACTGAAAGTTGTCCAAACCAACATGGGCCAAACAAGGGAAGTAAACCAAAAGCTGTAAACTGTGGCTTGAACTTGGTCAAATATCACAACAGTAAGCAAGCTAACATAGCACTCACTGAAAATATCCGGCAGAATGTGGCTAACGTTAGCACTGCCAGGACTGCCAGCCTCCAGCACTCCTAACAGATTATCATCGCCTGTGCAGAGAGAGGATGGTTACCAGTCAATATGTATGTGCTACCTGACACAGCCCAAATGCAACTTTATCTTGTTTTATCACTCGGTGCACTTCCAAACTGCTCCAAGCTAGGCACTGTTATTCCTTTAAGCCTAGTTGTATATTTCTGTGTCACAGTGCAACAATAGACTGGATGGCAGAAACAAACACCACAGGTACAGCCTCAGTTAGTAGTGGGTGGCTACATCACACAATTTTTGACTAACTTTGGTTTGCCAGACAAAGTGCCTTGTCAAAGCTAGCACATAGTTCACGAACTGAATGCAAGCGTCAGATGTTGCTGTGCATCGTGCAGCAGTGCATGTTGATGTCCACACTGCATCCACTGAAAATGTAATTCTATGCCCTGTGTTTTCCCTTGTAAAAGTTCATTGAGTGCTTTACTCTACAGGTGGAGAAACAGGCGTGTAGTGCTTTGTATTGACAAGAGGTTGACTCAAAGTCTGATCAATCCACAGCTCTCTGTGAGCCAAATTAAGTTTTTTTTCCTCTGTTTTGTAAGTAAAAGTAAAAGAATTCACTCATTAAAATAGATGAATGTTCCACTTTCTCCACTTTGTCAGACAGATTATCAAGCTCTGTTGAGTGAGAAAAGTCAAATAAAGCAAAAAAAAAAAAAAATCTCCAGCCACCTCTTCAAAATCCATTGCACTTCACTCCTTGTCGACGTCAACAAAAGCAACAACAGGAAAATAAAAAAGTGGCACTGAACCAAAAATGTAGCGCCACTCCGTATTGCATCTCTCATGGGCAGCTAGGTTATTCACCTCTGACTTTATATAGTAAGGCTGATTTTCTCATTGTCTCAGTTAGGACACACTGTAACCAAATCAAGAATAGAATAGAACAGAAAAAAAACTTTTATTTGTCCCACAAGGGGAAATTTGCAGTGTTACAGCAGCAAAGGGGACAGCAATAATAAATAAAAAATAGAATTAAGTATAAAAGAGCAGTATGTACATTGTTATAATTAGATAAAAAGACTAGAATATCAAAACTAAAAAAAAGCACTATAAGAATTATTTACAAATTCACAAAGTAATTGCACATGGATGTGTTGCACGTTGTTGGTGAATTGCACAGTTTATATGGTCTACTAGGAGCAGTGCTGGTTGTACAGTAAACAGCGGCCGGCAGGAAGCACCTGCGGTAACGCTCCTTCACACACTTTGGGTGACGCAGCCTGTCACTGAAGGAGCTGCACAGGGCTGTAAGAGTGTCCCGCAGGGGGTGGGAGTCCCTCTCCAGCATAGATGCTATCTTCACCAGCATCCTCCTTTCTCCCACCACCTGCACTGAGTCCAGGGCTGAGCTGGCCTTCCTGATAAGTTCATCCAGTCTGTTCCTGCCTGCAGCCGAGATGCTGCTGCCCCAGTAGACCACTCCGTAAAAGATGGCTGATGCCACCACAGAGTCAAAAAAGGTCCTCAGGAGTGCTCCCTGCACCCCAAACAACCTCAGTCTCCTCAGCAGGTACAGTCTGTTCTGGCCCTTCTTGTAGAGGGCACTTGTGTGGTGAGACCAGTTCAGTCTATTGTTCAGGTGAACACCCAGGTATTTGTAAGAGTCCACAATCTCAATGTCCAAACCCTAGATGCTCACCGGTGCTGGGGGTAAAGTCTGTGCCTACGGAAATCCACCACAAGCTCTTTGGTCTTCCCCGCGTTGATCTGGAGGTGGTTCTGCTGGCACCAGTCCACAAAGTCCTGGGTCAGTCCTCTGTACTCCCGGTCATCCTCATCCTCATGTGATGAGGCCGACGATTACAGAGTCGTCAGAGAACTTTTGCAGGTGGCAGCTGGCTGACCTGTACATGAAGTCGGCAGTGTAAAGGGTGAAGAGGAACGGAGCCAGGACCGTTCCCTGCGGGGCCCCTGTGCTGCAGAATACCATGCCAGACTCACACTCCCATGCCCTCACATACTGTGTTCGGTATGTGAGGTCGGTATGTGAAATCAAATGAAGTTGCAACAATGGTAAGAACTTCTCTGAACGAAGTCTGCTGAACTTAATATGTGAGAGCGACCAAAGACAGCTGGCTGAGGATGTAGATAGTCAGAGTGAGAATACTTTTTTAAGAATTTAATAAATGAAAAATCTGCAGGGACAGACTATATTTTCTCTCTTTGTTTAAGCACAAATCAAAAAATTGCAAGAATCATTCCAATTCTGATTTTTTTTTCCTTCGTAAATGTGGCCAAACAGTAGATTATACTTTGGTACTCTTACTGTTGGTCCTGGGAAATCTTGTGTCTAATTGTCCAGTGTTCGGTCTTAAATTCTGGTTGAATCATCAGTTGTGTGTGTTTGGAGGGTTTTAAGTTAAAAAGAAGTTGAAACTTCTTATGTCTATGACCTCCATGATTGGATCTAAAAATCATTCAACCTGTTGCCAGCCCTAGCAATGAATGGCTCTTACATAAGAAAACTTGAGCGAATATCAGGATTGTTTAAAAAACTGCTTAAGTAGACAAATTCATCTTAAGAAAAACTGTTATATATGAATCTGCCTCTTGGAACAAGTTGCAGGATTGAAGGTGATAAGTGAAATAAAAGCTGGAAATCACCCTTTGTCAAGGTCTTTATCCTCAACACCTCCTGTTGTCCTAAATGTCTTTAAACTGAAAACATTAAAACTGCCATGACCCTGCTTTAAGGTCAGGCTCTAAATGCAGTAAATAACATCTCATTGTTTTTTGTTCTCACCTTAAGTAAGTCTTTAATATTTCATAAGAGGAAACAAACTAACACAACCATACTCAATGTGTTTCTCTGCAGGGAGCAGAGATGGAGCAGAGCCATGTAAAGATTTTAAAGCTGTTCATTCATAAATGATTTCTGCTCTCTCTAACTTAAATGCTCTGATGTAGCATTTACACGACTGGTTTAGTCATTTATTGTATCGTACAGTACATACAGTAATTTTTTTACAGGGTCTCAGTGGCTCTCAATCATTCTGTAACTCTCAGATTCACTGTCAGTCATAATGTCTGCTGTACCCTGTGGCCATTGGGGTCAGATTTTGAGTGTATCAAATCAAGATTGATTGATAAAGTCAGCAATAAAAAATATTAAACACCATGTCTCTAATACACAGATTACTATTGCAACATAGAGGTGAGCTGAGACTCCATGTCTGTTCCTTTTAGTGTTCCTTCAATCTCTGGTTTACCAGGTGTGCATGTACTTCCTATTTGCATATGTACTTCTTATTTTTCTACCTTTAGTCAAACTGAACTGACCCTGATCACGGCATGATGGAAAATTATCTAAAACCAGCCTGTAATATACCCATCAACATTAAGTGCTGAAAACAATGAAACTTACAACCTTATCTGCTGAAGTTTCATTCACTGCACACTCTATCACGTCTCCTCATATCACTTGTTCGTAGACTTTTCTGTGACGTCTTTTTGGCTGCATGCAGAGACTATTGTCGGCCTTTAAAAATAGGATCACATTGCCTACATCAGTGGTCCTGAGGAATGATGTTTCAAGCAGCATGCTGCTTGAAACATCATCCCCTCCTCAGACTGACACGCATATTTGTGAGACAGTTCACTTTGTCAATGAAAAACACTAGGTTTAAAAATGTTTTCTTCTAACTTTTTTCCTGGACAACAGGACTGGGGAACAAGTTAAAAAATATATTTTAAAATATTAAAACTTGGACTAAATGCATGTTTACTTTTGATCAACCATAAAGATCAGAGGTAAATGTTAGGGTTGGGCTGTCAGGCAGTTAAAATCCATGATAATTCAGTTTTTTGAACGAGAAATATGTTTGTTTTCTTCCGCTAAAAAGTAAGTATACTATCTATGAAGAGCAAGGAAAAGCTTTCTTATCTTTCACCAAATCAGAGAGACATTGAAAGTGGTATCTATAAATACTTGTTTTTAAACAGAGTGTAAATAATGATATTGATATCAATAATAACAAACCAAATGAAAAACTCCACCACGAGTGCAAGTACTTCATGAAAATATTCCCATCAGTTTATGTCATGTATTAATCATGAATCAACATGAATGGAATATATTGTTGTATGCACTTTTAACTTTGGCTTGATTTATTAGTTTAAAGGGCAAAACATTTCTATTAAAAATTACCACATTAGGACATTATTGACTTCAGCTGGAGTAAGATGTCAGAGTTCAGTGTAAAAAGGCTAATCTAATACTTTTAAGGCCAGTAATGACTAACATGTGACTAAACTGCTAATCCCAGTACAGTTGAAAACCATCATTTTCTAATAAAGAAAGAGACAGAGATGTCGCTGACACCGATGTGTGTGTCTTACCTATGCACCAAACTGTTTTTGACGGGGTGTCCCAACTGTGACAATGAATCATGAGGATGCTGCATGAAGTGTGTGGGTCATAAATAGTGTATACTTTAGCTGCTCACAGTACAGTATAAAACAGATTTTATATTTCTTTGTAAACCTTTAAAAGGTTATTCAACAACCTATAAAACATTTTAGCTACATTCTTTAAGGACTCTGATAGAAAATGTAGGACTAAAGTCACAGATTTAATCATGACAAAGTTGCAACCCATCTAACAAGTAGGCCTACATTTATGGCAAAGGGTGTTCCCTCGGCTCTGTGTCTAAACTAAATTGTTAAACAAAATAAAATGATACTAAATTTAAAAATATAATAAGAGTTATAACAATGAAAAATAGGAGAAATGTGGCCTAGACCTTTGGTAGAGTCTAGAGATAACATTTGTCATGATATAGCACAAATCAAATAAAGATCATTGATTGATCAACCAAAACATTATCAAAATAATTACAATTTTCCAAGTTTGACATGGTGCAAGAATTAATTTGTAATTAATCTTTTTTTAAGTTTTGTGGCTTTATTTGACAAGGGATCGTGAATTAACAGAGTCAGAAAGTAGGATGAGAGAGTGGGAAAAAACACAAAGGGTAAGAGGTCACAGGCTAAAATCAATCTCAGGCTGCTGAGTGGAGGCCAAAGCCTCTATACAAACAGCACAGTAGTGCGTATGGAAACATTATGCAAGGCCATCAAGGTCTTACCTGCAATTTTTGATGGACTAATTCTATTCTATGAAACCTGTCTTGTACAATAGTGTATAAAGTACTTTTCCTACAATTTAAATTACAGACAAAGAACACTATGCTTCATCACCAAAAAAAAAGAAGTACAAAGCAAACTGCTGAAACTGTCAAATAATCATTTTTCTAACTTCAGTTCTGCCCCTGAAAAGATACAAAGCCAGTCATTGCTAAGTTTTTTTGGTGGCACATGGGTAGACAAGGGGGAATCAAGCCACCCCTCCCCACCCATCTCAATGCACCCCTGTTGTACATGGCAGTGCAGTTGCCTAAATGCTTTCTGAATTGATCATTTCAAGATAAATAAACAGTATTTATAACACTTTCTTTTGTTCCCGCCAATGTAATAATGCTTCTGTTGTCTGTAATGTTTGTTTCATTACGTGGAGGAAAATACTGAGCAGAGGAGAAGGAAGAGAGGGTTCAGCATCTTTGACTTAAAAAATAAATGACCAGTACTGAAAAGTAGCACCAAAGTCTGTGTTGTGACTTGGTCCAGAATGTTTGGTCATGTCAGTACAGGTTCCACTACAGCTGTACTCTCAAAAAAAAAAAAAAAAAGAGAAAATACACCTCCACATTGAGAAAATACACCTCCCAAATGTATCTGTTGGGGGTGGTGGCCTGGGGGGTAGAGGGCAGTTTTATCTGGATGTACACTGCCAGCACAATCCGAGGTTGGAAACCATACTGACATTGTAGAAAAGTATGTCTCAACTGACTGAACCAGGCGGTCAAACATATTTAACATGTCCATGTTCTGCCGAAATCAAACAAGAAAATTAGATAATTTCTATAAAAAATATTTTCTTTTGAAGGGGTGGTAGATCAGGTTGGGGTGGTGGCCCACGCATTGGAAGGGGAAGCACTGGTAAGGAGTCCACAGACATACAATACTATATATTGCATATAACTCTAACTTGGTTGAGAAGGGAAATCTAAAACACCATCTGTACAAACGGAGGAACAAAACACATGTGCGATCACAGACAAAACACTGAAATAAAACATTTTTATGTCTGACAAAGGAGGTCAGAGGACCTGAAAAAAACAGAGAGAAAAAAAACTCAAACAAAACATTATGGTTCAAGTATATTTCGTAAATTACGAAGAAACTGAAAAGAAAATATCTTTGGCTGTACATGCGGATTTAATTTTAAGAGAGTGAACTTCACAAAAATAAAGCATTGAAATCCTGTTTTAAAGCACTAAATTTTTCAAGGTGATTGTTATGAAAAGTCTGTTAATGTCTTAAAATGCACTTGAGTCTGCAGGAGATGATGTGTTTTTTGTTCTGTTTACTTTGACATTTATTCAACTGATAAAAAACAAAAGAAAAGTAAATGTTACTGCTTTTATCAAAAAGACCTTAAACTGTAGGAAATAAATAATCAAAGAGAGATGGGTGTTTAAAGCAAATCTCCCTCAATTCAAGATCAGTTTTTTTATCATGAAGTTTTGATTGTTTTGTATCTTCTCATTGCCAATCAGACTACAGCATGCCAAAGCAATTACATTTATGAGTACGTTACAACACATACTGACAGCATTGTGAGAGGTCAGATAAAGGTCAGTCTGAAGTAATACTTACTCTGTCAAAGTCACTTTTATTTTCTTTAGATTTTTTTGTCACCAAACAATCATTTAACAGTCAAAGGCATCAAAATAAGAAAACTGTTAGCCTTACCAGAGAAAATGTTTCAATTGCCAAGAAGTCAGTCAAACTTTTTTTCTTTTTTAATGCAAAAGTATTCAATTTAAAATTTCCTTATGATGATGATGACCTTTATGATAAATATGAAAATAATTACTTTTATAATTATGATTATTATTATTATAACTATGACTCTAATTTTTATAATTACATACCTCATCCATTAAAACCCTGTGTTTATGTTGACATTTTCAGCCCTAAGTGACACAGTTAGATTTTAACTAATCATGTCACCTCACTTGCCGTAAACTATAACAGAATGTCTTTTATAGTCCTTTGTTAAAACCTAATCCCTTGAAATACAATCATATTTGCTGGTAACCTTATCTTGTTTAACATACATTTCCCCTCTGATGATCAGTAAAGGATGATTACTATTATAATTATTACTTCTACTATTATTATTATCGTTATTAATATAAATCTTATACCTTCAACAGTTGTACTTAACTTTTTTTCATTTACATTTATATTTATTTTGACATTTTGTGCAGCTGCATTACACGTTTCCCCTATTAGGACCAAAAAGGAATACTTTTATTACATTTGCTATTATTATTCATAGATTATTATTTATTCTTTACCTTATACCTTAAAACACACTGCAACACTTTTCTTTCTATATTACGCTTTAATGTAATTCTGTTAATTTACTGTTTAGAGAACGTGCTGCTATAACTGAATTACAATGTTTCACATTGAAACATCAGTGGTTGATTTCAGCTGTATTTTTAATGTAGATTTATCTTGATTCGTTTTACTTTGTGCTGTTACAAAAAATAAATATATCCTCCAAGGACCAACAGAGTATTATTTGCTACTATCATCATTATTAAATCTCATGCCATGTTTAATCATGTAAAACTTGAAATACCACAAACTATGCTATTCTTCAGTGCACTACTGATACACTGCTGTTTACATAACAGGCTGTTAATCACGCTTATTGCATTTAATATCATGCTTTTCGATTTAACTCGTTTTTTGCTGCATGAAATGTCTTAAGATGTCCTGTTTGAACACTTTTCTCTTTTGTATAATTGTTATACTTACTTTTTATTTCACTTCATGTGTTTTTATCTTTATCTTGTCACTTTGTGCTGCTGAAACATAAAAAACATAAAGTTCCCCTCTCTTCTTCTTCTTATTATTATATTTATTTAGTATTCCTCTGAATAGCTTTAAATCCCATTCCTCATATTATACGGTCATAGTTTAAATCACTGCATACTGCATTGTGTGTAAATGTTAGACTGTTACATTATTGTTTATATAGCTGGCTGCTATAAATCCCATCATATCAAAACTATTGTTTCAAAAAGCCATAAATCATCCTTAAATGGCAGTAAAAACAATTCCATTTACCTTTTAATTTATCTAATGCACATTTGTCTCTACTTTGTGACTTTGCACTGATTGCAGCTCATACATTGCCACTCTGAGGACCAAAAAATTATTATTTCTTCAAGTATTTTCATTTTTAGTTTATATTATAATAGTACAGCTGCTGTATTAAATGCTGAACTATTACACTGCTGTTTACATATTTGCTGCACAAATTACAGCATCCCACTTCTTATTATCACTGTCAATTTAACTGGTTATTTTCTGCATTAACTGTCTCTAATTGTCTTGTATTACCATACAGTTGTATTTACCTTTTATTATACTTCACTTGTTTCTATCTTTATCTTGTTAGATTGTTCTGCAGTGACCAATGCATTTCCCAACTGAGGAAATGAAATGGATTGAGGACAAGATTAAGGATTTGTATTTATATTATTGTATGTTACTGTTATAAACTCAAGCCTAATTTCATATTAAAATACATTAACATTTATAAAAATCTTGATGTAATGTATATCATCTAAATTGTCATGTACATTTATCTAAACTGTGTAACTTTGTGCTGCCAAAAAATTCCCCCTCTGAATAACAATAAAGGATTAAAATGACTATTATCATTATTATCATTTTTATTGTTGTTATTTAGTTTTCCTCGTGGTAGCATCAAATCCCATGACTCATATCATGCTGTAATAGTTTTAAATACTGCACACTACACTATCCATAAATGTTATACTGTTACATTGCTGCTTACAAAACTGGCTGCAGGTATCATGTCATATCATCACTGTAATTTTTAAGAGCCACATGCTGCACAGAATACTATAAATACCTTTTAATTGATCTAATGTATATTTATCTCTATTTTTTACCTTGCGCATATCCACTCTAAGGACCAAAAACTGTTTTTTTTCTTTTCATTTTACTTTTATTTTTTTATACAGTGATGGTTCATTATAAGCTGTATTAAACGATGAACTGTTTTCTGTACTTGCTGCTCAAAATTACACCATCTCACTTTATATTATCACTGTCACTTTATCTTGTCCTATTCTGCATAAAATGTCTCGAATTGTCCTGTAGTGACTCCTATGTGATATTGCATCCTCATTTTGCTGCTCAGTGCTGCAGCAACTTATGACTTCCCCGTGAGGACTGAAAAGGAATTATTATTGTTATCTTTATATTTTTATAGTTACAAATATTCATAGCTTACATCATACTGTAATACATATCAAACGCCACACTATATTTGTTAAAATGTGATGCTGCTACAATGCTGTTTACATAACTTGTTGCTGTTATAAATCACACCGTTATAATAACATCACTTTAACTTGTAATTTTCTGCACATAATGCCTGAAATTGTCCTCTAATTATACTTATAACAATATTTATAACTTTTTATTTATTTCATATATATTTCTTTTACATTTGTTACTTTGTGCTGCTGTAACCCATGAATTTCTCCAATGAGGGCTGCAAAGCATTCTTGTGAGTATCATTATGTTTTTCATCGTTATAAAACACATGCTTTATATAACACTGTAATACTTGTGAAACTCCCTATTGTTTAGTTTTAATGTTAAAGTCACATTGCTACACAACGTGCTGCCATAAATCACACCATCACCACCACTGTAACTTGTTTAAGTTTGATTTTCTGCTCTGAATGTCTTAAATTGTCCTCTTATTACACTTGTTAACATGTCAATAACCCTTTTAGTTTTTTCAAATATATTTATCTTAATTTTGTTACTTTGTGCTGTTGCAACCAAAACATTTTCCCTCCAAGGTACAATCAAAGCTAATAATAATAATGATTATTATTACTATAATTATTTATTATTGTGTTTTACTGTGAGATCCCACACAATAATGTATAAGAATGGTGTTTTGTGACGCTGCTGTTTACATAACTTGCTACAATAAATCACATTATCTTAATTTGTCATCACTGTCACTTTAACTAGGGTTTAATGCACAGAAACTCCTATATTGAGAGCTATCACCAGTTTCCTTTTTTTAAATATGTATTCTTAGTTTAATTTGCATATCTGACCCTACGCTGCTGCAACACACAGCCTAAGATCCAATAAACGATGCTTATCATTATCATTATTGTTTTTATTATTACTGTTGTTGTTGTTGTTGTTGCTGTTGCTGTTTTCAGAGCTCACCTGTTGTCAGTGTAGGCGACATCCAGCCACTCTCCCATCTCGCTCTTCATGTAGCTGGAGTTGGGATAGTTTGGCCTCAGCATCTCCCCGGAGTACCACTGCTCAGGACGCATGACCCCCCTCTCGTAAGGATTACATATGAAGGCAGGGTTGTTGTCTGCATTCATGCACTGCCTCGGGCCCCAGCCGTCATTAAAAGTGTAATTACCTCCCCAAAACGGCCCTGCGTGATGTTGAGCGTCCTCAGATTTGACTCTAATGCTAAAGTGCTCCGGGTTATATCCACCGAACTTGCCCTCCATGGCCTCCCCGAAGTCTCTCGCCTCCTCAGGGGGCTTGTAGACCCGGCACGGCCTCTCTGTGGGGATCTGTGCCAAGCTGGCTGGCGCGGGCTGGACGTAAGGGCAGACGGCAGCGCGCGCGGTGTCCAGCTGCTCTACCTCCTCTGAAGTTGCGTCCTCAGTGCCGTACAGCGTGAAGTCTGGCTCGTCCGCACTCGTCCGCGCTGAGGTGAGGCGGGAAACTGACTCTGAACTTTTGAACATGTCCACCAGTTGCTTGTGTCCGTGCACAGATAACTCCTCTCTCTCGCTGACAGAGGTCTGAGCGCGCGGACAGCTCAGCGGCACGGCTCCAGCTCCGAACAAAAACTCCCCTCGAGCGGCGTGGTCAGCGGCGGCGCACGTAGGCAGAGCAGCGTCCATGTCGCTGGTGTCCACGGCAAGCCCCAGAGACACGGACACAGCTTTGCACAGCTCCCGGGCGGTCTCTGAGATCGTGGCGCAGGAGGGAAAAGAGCGACTGTCGCCCACTCGGCAGTCGGCGCTTAAGAGCTCCTCCTGAGAAGTCCCAACTGTTTGACAGCAGGGTTTGTCCATGTCACAACCTAGCGCACTAATGCGTCCGGGTCCGTAAATGTTTTGGTTTGCATTGTCATATTGCTTCAGCCAGCCAGCGCCGTTTCCCGTTGAGTTTTTGGCGAAATAGACCCCGCTGTCCTCCGTCCTTTGCGCCATGCTGGGAGCGCGCAAGCCGTCGCCTGTCTTCATTTTGTCCCCCCCTATCCAAACTCTGGGGCACGATAACTGTCGGTCAGTTTGGCTCATCTCCCAGAAAGCGTTTTCTTGGCCACGAGGTCTAAAACTTTGTACAACAGAAGTCTGTATAGGTCACGATGATTGTATCTGCTCAAACCAACTCTCACACAGTGGAAACGTTTGGGTAAAAAGATCCTGCGGGAGTCATAAACTCCTCCTAAACGGAGATCTCCAGAGTAAGAGGCGCTTTCATTCAACTTCAGATCAAGACAGAACTTCCCACGATCAATCAAAAAGCAGGGCAGTTAATAATTTATCTCTTAATGTTGACATTCGAGGAATAAAGGTGAATTCACATCTAGTATTTATGTGCCATGTCCAGGGGGGCGTTAAGGGGGGAAGTTAGGAAGATTCCAAGGGCCCATGACAGACAGGGGCCCATAAAATGTTATATTATCATTTTTTTTATGTTTAAATATCTATATTTACTCTTCTGAAAGTAAATGGCTTTACTTGTTTTAACTGCAAAAAAATAATAATATTCATGCACATTTTGCATTATCTCCTACAAAATCACACTTCTATGAAAAAGACCTTCATTAATAAGAGGATATTCATTTTATCTGGCTGTCTCAAATGGCATGATAAAATGTTTGAGTCTTAAAAAAGAATGAGTAGGACAAATGAATAATCTGCACAAGTTTAATCTTTTTCCTGCCCTTTGGTAAAAGATCAGAGATTTATGAGGACTGATTATACAACAAACAGAAACATTTCAAATTCTTAAAATTGTCTAAATGCCAGAAAGTTCTGTGTAGAAGATAGTATATTTCACCATCTATTGTATAATTTCAGTTAAAGAATGTTTTCACTTCATTGTCTGAAGCTTTCAAAGCAAAAAGGGAGGTGCCAAATTGAGAAGTGTTGTGAAATGTGCGTGTAGGGGTGTGTTCAGTGACCAACTTTAGTGGTGTCAAATTTAACACAGTAAATGTGCAGTCCCTTTTTTTTTTTAACACCAGACAGTCATTTGGGTCTTTTCAAAACTTTGATATGTGTCATCAGAGCGCATTATGGGGCTGAGTATGTGTAAATTACCTTTATAAACTGAATTCCTATTAAATTGCCTTACATCTAAATTTTTGTTAAACTTCAGGCATTTGTTATGTAATAAACAAAAGGAGAAACACACAGAGGGAAAACTTGGCAGCTGTTTAATAAATGTTAATAAGCACAATAGCTTTGATAGTTTCCCACGGCACAGGCCAGGCCACCTTTCAAAGCTCACTCTGTCGGTCCTCTCATTGATAATACTCTGTTGTGCTGACTGCAGCTGTCTCTCAGTATAAATCCATGTTCAGAGATGCTGCTCATGCATTAAAGGCTGGTTCCTATCTTTAATACAAAGAAACAGATTCTCATAAATATAAAAATCGTAAAACATCAGCAAATTACAAATACTTGACATTAGGCAGCAAAACAAAGAATTACAACAAAGAGTAAAAAAAGAGAAAATGAATCACACTCAATAAGTTTTTATCTCTCAAATAGACCATATATGTAAAAACAAAACAGAACAATAAATAAATAACTAAAATAAAATTTAAAAAGAGGCAAGCTTAGATACAAGCATGACGGCCAATCTGAATTACCAACCACTTAAATAACAGTGAAATACTTGCAGGCATTAAATCGTGAAAGAATGATCATCACATTGCAGACACTCCCAGGTGTCAGATAAGCCTGGACTGTGAAATATCTTCATCTAACAAAATTAATAGTCTATTAAAGTTTAAAATATGTTAAATGGTAGAGTCAAAAGCAGCCTATCAGTCTGAGAGAACATTTACATTTATCTATTTTACATCCCAACAACAAATGAGGGGGATTTCAAAATAAGTGAGATAATAAAAAAAGGTTTGAATACAATAAAATAATTATTCAGTTCTTACTTACTTACAAGTGCCTGATTCCTATTGCATTTATTCCTGCATTTATTCGTATCTTATCTCTTATTCTTATCTTATCTCAAGCCAATGCAGAGACATGAATTCATGCTTTTATCACCTGTAGAATAGATCACTGTAATGCTCTTCTTTCTGGTCTTCTGCAAAAGAAAATCTACCATCTTCAGCTCCTACAGAACTCAGCTGCAAGGATGCTGACAAGGACCAGAAAGAGAGCCCATATTACACCGAGTTTAAGGTCTCTGCATTGGCTACCTGTTTCTTTTAGGATAGATTTTAAGATTCTTTTACTGGCTTTTAAAGCTCTTAATGGTCTTAGTCCTTCTTATTTATCTGACTTGCTTTTACCGTATGAGCCCATTAGAGCCCTCAGGTCTTCAGGAAGTTCTCTGTTAACAGTTCCCAAAGGTAAAACAAAAACTTTCGGTGAGGCATCTTTTTACTACTACGGCCCCCGCTTATGGAACAGCCTACCTGAAGACCTGAGGGCTGCACGTAATGTTAAAATCTTTAAAAACAAACTCAAGATATTCCTTTTTAATCTGACTTTTACCTAAATTACCTTTTAGTGTTTTAACTCTTATTACAGCTCCTTTTTATTATTATTTTTATTTTATTTTATTTTATTTTATTTTATTTTATTTTATTTTATTTCATCTTTTACTTCACTTCAGTTTATTTTTATTCTATTTTATGATATGTTAAATTTTACACTTTAACCTAACCTCCAGTGTTTACTCATTTTTAAACCTTTAAGATGGCGTTTCCTTGGTGCATACTGGGTAAAACAATGTTCCTGCTTTATTATTGTCTTTTATTTATCATTCATTTTTATCAATACTAGGTACGGATCGCGGGTGGGTGGGTTCGGGGGCTGGGTGGAGTAGGTTTGGGTCATAATTTCTTTTATCTTATTGTAATGTATCTATCTGTCTGTAAAGCACTTTGTACTCCATTTTTCTTTGTATGTAAAGTGCTTTATAAATAAAGCTTGATTGATTGATTGATTGATTGATTGATTGATTATCACTGTAAATGCTGCAAAAGCATTCACAGAATGTATTCCTCTGTTTGATTCCTTTCTCCTCCTGTTGTTCTTATGCCTGCTTTTTTGTCTCGCTTCTTCTGCCACAAAATTCTGCTGATTCAAAAATTTAAAAAACAAAACATTTAGATGAACTTTGACGAGAGCCTCATGATTTGAAATGGTCGTACCATTCAGCTTTTCCAAGGAGTTCAGTGATTTCGATAAATACTGGGACCTTAGACATGAATGGATAAGATGCTTGTGACAAGAAAATTCACTCATATTTCAGCCAACTTAAAAACCTTGTAACTCATTCAAACTTTCACTTAGAAACTTCACTTAAACTCCAAAACAGTCAGGCTGCCTATTTCAGGATAATTCAACAGCTTCATATCATTCATTATATTTTCACAGTAATGTTTCAAAAACAGTTTGGTTTTTGGGCTGTTTGAGATTCTGCACTGGTGTCACTGGCACAGAATTTTCGTCTCAATCTTAAAATTTCTTACCTCTCCCTTCAGGACATACTGCAGGTCATCTGTGGGATAGTCTGATACACTGCACCAATAGCTAGCTCCAACCTGGAACAGCTATTAGCCATATGTCTGAGGCAGGCTGACTTTATGTTATTTAATTGTTAAATGTCCAGCCTGTCAGTAAGCAGCTCTAACTGGACTGCACATGGCACATTTGGTCTATTCATGATATTGGACATGTGCTGGGTGGTTGTATGTCTTGATCTTTGAATGGGTTTTATGATATCATATTTTTGATTAAAAAAAAAAAAAAAGTAACTCTGCACTGTGCAAAGACCAACAAGAAGAAAATAATGGTCAAATTGATGTGGCGAGGGGAAGGTTTCCTCCTCTGTTATGTCTGCCTGTCTCTTATCATAAAGCCTAACCTGGTGGTAGAAGCAGCACTGTAATGAATGTACAGTGCACATCCATCAACATATTAACATACAAATATATACATATATACAGATACATAGTATGATTTACAATGTATGATATGATACTTTCAAATTGTGTTGCTGTTTGTCTACCACTGTGTTTCATTTATGTCTGCATGTTTTGATACTCATACCACTCTAAACAACCCTCACTCCTCCTCAGCATTTGATTTACTTTGATTAAATTGTAAGTTCTTAAAAGGATTTTTAGCACTGAATCCCAAAAAACATATAGGACCTACACATCTTGAGACATTAACATGTCTTGCTAATTTTATAAAGGGATAGTTTGTATTTTTTTGAAGTGGGGTTGTGTGAGGTACATGGCATGAGCCTGACGTGTGCCACAGTGTCACAGCTCAGTGCTCCCTCTGTTCAGAAATCTCTAATGCTGTATATTGCTGTGCATGGTGCCAAACTCTCTCTGCATAATTAAAAGAATTGTGGGAGAAAAGACACAAAACCAGCGAGGGGTCATCACACACTACAAAAAGTCTGTTTACATCCACTTAATTTCCCACGACACCAACGCTCTGATTAGGCTCTATCTTGTGACATGGCACAGCAATATATACATATATGTCATTTTTTTAATTTTAATTGTTAATTGTTAAAACAGATAGGAAAAATAAAAGCTGTGTCTTGCTTATTTTTTAGTCACACAGGCCATTGTTTCAATTACAATAGATTTTAATGAATTTAATATACAACAATAAATGCAATTGATTAGATCAATACATCTGAAAAAATTGTTAAAATAATAACAAATGCGTCGGTGGCGCAGCTGGATAGTGCGCTTGGCCGGTAATCCAGAGGTTGTAGGTTCAAGCCCAGCTCTGGGCGACACATGGCGATGTGCCCTTGAGCAAGACACTTAACCCCAAGTTGCTCCCACTGCTGCGTCAGTGGTGTGTAAATGGGCATGAAAGGGCGTGAAAGTGTTAGTTGATACTAATGGATAAGCACCATAGAAACTCAGAGCTATCAGTGAGTGAATGTGAGAGTGAATGGGTGTGAATGGGTAAGTGTGACCTGTGGTGTAGAGCAGCTTTGAGTAGTCAATGACTAGAAAAAGCGCTATATAAGCTCAAGTCCACTTACTATTTACCATAAGATAAAATAGTTTTAACAATAAATTAAAACAAATATAATATACCTAGTTTTAAATACAGCCACATACAATAGGTTCATATTTTGATGCTGCTGACAGTGCACAGCTCCATAATTCTGCCTTGTGGTTCAACCCTGCATTTTAATTTTACCCATGACTGTCTCTCTGGAGGCCAACACCTCAGTGCAGGGGCCAAACTCAGGAGGAAAAGCATGACGTCATCCATCTGTAGTGTCCTCTCTTTGTCGCTCTCTGCCTTTCTTGCTTCCTTCTTTCTCAAATACTCCTCCAGTATGCTGTCCTCCTTTGTCTTGGCCTTGACTGGCTTTGGAGCCTCTTACTCGCCCTCACTTTCTGCCTGGTCAGACATCTGCTCTGCTGGCCCTGCGTCTTCATCCTGGTCCTCATTGACATCAACATGGCTCTGGGTGCAGCAGATTATTAGTCATGTCCCTTGCAGAGAAAATAAAACACATGGATTTCAGTCTTTTATAAATATGTTAGAATGAAGTTAAACATTATTTAGATTTTACTGACAAGCAAGAGTACCCAGTTTTTTTTAAGAGAGAAAGAGTAGAGGAAGAGAGGGACTCCAAACAGAAAACTTCTTGACTCCTCTCAAATCCACAGTGAAAAGTGCAGCAGGATTTGTCCATTTGTCTCAGTTTGCTGCCTTTTGATAAATAAGGCAACGGTGTAACTCAAATTAAAGACATTTGAGAGAAAAAATAACACAGTTTGAGTCAAGTGTGTTGTTTGTTGACACATCCCATTTTGCGGTAATAACTTTGTTATGATAACTATAAGTAGTCAATCAACATATATATTTTCCTGTATTTATTTATCAGTTTGCTCTACAGATGCTCCTTTTGAGAAACTGGGCAGAGCTAGTTTGGGATAGGGCCTAATCTGATCTCTTTACTTGGAGCCCAAATTGTCTGGCAGCGCCCTTTGTCATGTCTGCAGGCAAACCTGTTTCACATTTCAGCCAACATCTTTGTTTACCTCTACAAGACAAACTGATAATGGATTTTTAAGGTTAATCATCTTCCAAAGTTATTCCCGCAATGCTACAAACTTTACCTGCAGATAAGGGTCACAGTGATTGGTCAGATAATTCAGTAATATCTTCTGTAAATCTGTCAGCAGTGACGTATTTACTCCTATCCAGAGTTCATAGCATGTTTTGTTTTTTTTTTCTTCAGAGTGATTCATCAGAGTTGGCATTAAATTTCAAACCATGATTTTTTTTGGGGGGCTCTCACTAATGTTCAATGTATTTTCTAACTGACATTCAGAAATGTTTGACAGAGGTGAAAGCAAAAGAAAACATTTTGCTGTTTTCACATTATACTCTCTGTTTGGAGACTGCATTTTGTGTTTTAATGTAGAAACTCAACAATCATCCTCTGTGACCCTCAGGGGTAGCATAAGACTTTTGCTGTCTGTCATTTTGACGGACAAGGTTGTCAGTTTTAAATAATGCCATTTTCCATCTGTCATTTAAAAACTGTCTTTTCTAATGACAAAAAAATAATCTAAATAACAGCATTCACATAATTATGCAGCTTAATCCCCAATAACTCCTAATGTCTTGGGTCAAGACAGACCCATATCACTCATAGCTCCAAAACATGCAGTCGGTATAAGGATGGTGTGACAAAGTCTGCAGCTCTGAGTGTCAACATAGTGATTCTGCTCACTGAGTCTCAGGGAGATATTTCTTTTTTTTTTTTACATCATTTAAAGGACCTCCTCCAGGATGTATTAAGTGTGCAAAACAGGATGGGTTCAAATGTTTCCGCAAGATTGTAATGGCACACTGGATCACCCCTCTTTTCCAGTCAGTCATCGGACAACCTCCTAATCTTTCCAACATTCACTGAAAATTTGGTCGATGATGGAGAATTATCAGGTAACGCAATTCCTGGCTGACATTTTACCCATATTCTCCTCAACATTTGCTATTTTGATAATTATCAAGATTTTCCTTCAGATTTGAAATTCCTAAACCTTGCATCCATTTGCTTAAGATGTTTTTACTGTATACATCACAAATATCTTAAAACAGAAAGTTATCTGAAAAGATGCAGTGACGTGGGGACATGAAGCCTTCACTACAGGCACAGACAAATGATGAGACGCAGCTAAATAAGAATTAAATTTATGATCACATTTAGGTTCTTCAACACTAAAAAATGTGTAATTTACCATCATTTTAGGAGGGATGTTAATAAATCAAACATATTTTTGCACTGATACAGTAGTATCACTCACTGTTACCCTTAAGCTTGTGTGTTATGGATACACATGCCACAGGGTGATACACATCAGCAGAGTCCCCTGAGGACACTGAACTTTTGGAACAGCAAGTATCTGTCATGTATTTTGGACTCAATACAAAGAAGTCAAATTTCAATTCTTGTATCCACTATGTGGTGATGGAGAACATACATTTTCACAAAGGGAAGACCCCTTTATGTAAATGTGTAAATGTCATGTATTTACTGAGGTTTCTGATAGAAAGATACCTCCAGAGATGAAGGGGCTTTGAGTCAGGGCTGGATAACATATTGATTTTTTAAAGATATCAGTTTATTTTCTAACCAGGTTTAGGTTAAAACAGTGTTGTTCATTGATATAGTTGATGTTGAATGAGAGGCAAGGATCGGAAGTAAGACTGTGCATCTTCACTAGTTTAAGAATTCAGTTTTTTTTAATTATTCAGTTGATTTAGGTCAATTCAATATCATGATGTAACATGGTGCAACATAATGAAAAACAGTGGCATCCTTGATGTTTACACTGCTGTAATCAGTCAAATAAATATAATTTCATTTTCATTATTTAAAAAATACATTTCAATTTCACTAAAAATGTATTTTAATAGTAAACTTAAATATATTTTATTGGTCTAACCTATCTATATTTGCATTTTTTGTACCTAAAAACTAAACTAATTTTGCAGTCTAGCAGCAGATTCCAGCAAATGTCTAAGGCTATGTCCCTACTAAGGCAGGTATTTAAAAAAAAAAGAAAAAAAGAGCTTCTCCTGTGCATTTTGGCCTTTTGCGACATTTTGAGTCACTGAAAATGCATATTTTAGAAAACTCCTGCCAGGATGAAGATTTTTTTTTTTTTCTTATTACACTTCCTCACTATGATGCTGCTTTAAAAAACACTTTGATGGAAAAAAACACTGAAGACGTTTTGGATGAGACCCTGTACTACTGTTTCACGAATGAACGTGTGGACTGGCGACCCATGGCCACTTGTGTTTGTGGTTGCCCTTGTCACAGAAGTTGTTGAAACAAACAAGAGTATCCACAAATCTCTTTAATTACACAATTTGATCAAGATTATTACATGTCTTTAACTAAAACATAAACAAATATTATTTATCACGCCTGCTATCACCGGTTAACATAACCACTAGTTAAACCATAGCACAAGTCAGACCTGAGGACAGAGTGGATATGAAGTTAAAACTGCTACTATCGTTACAAAAAAGGTTGCACATCACGGACATCATGACAAGATAATAAACAATGTTTAACAGTGTGTTTATGTGTTTCCTTTGGGCAAAGATGTCTATGAAAACTTCACCCATGTGGATGGGATTATTTTTCAAAATGGAGGAGGAAAATCTCTGCTTTTAGAAATAACCACGTTTGGGCAAAGCCTAAGAAACGAGCCCTCCACACTACACAACATGGGTTCTTTCTGCAGTAAATTCTGTTACAGCAGCAAACCAGTGAGTAGTTCACATAGTGTATTGAACTTCATGAATGACAATACTTCATTGTTAATAAATTTGATATGCTAAGGAGGTCATATTAAGCTTTATTGAGTTTTGTATACCCTCTAGTGTGGTTTTCATGTCTCCTGTGTGTGATAGAGCACTCCTATGCACAAGAAAAAACAGTCGGCAGCATCTGACAGTCTCACTCAGCCCCCATTTAAAGTTCCAGTAGCTGCCTAAAACAGCTCATTCATTTTTTTATGCCCTACAAATGTTTGATCAGCAGGTTAAGCCCACTGGCTCGAGTTGACAAGCCCAGTGCAGAGTGAAGTCAAAGAATACAGAGCTGCTGAAAACATGAACTGTGCTTAGCAGACCAATTACCACAAACCTGACCAGTCCAGTCAGAGCAGGGCCCACAGGGAGATCGGGGGGCACTCGGTATATGAACACTGAGGGTTTTTTTTAACATCAGTGATTGTGAACATACTCAACCAGTCATTGAATTTATATATGTTATCCTATATGTTTATGATATGTTTAATATCCGACATATGATATCTGTTATACTGGATACAAGTTATGTCATACGCATTAATAAATTAATTAAGTTGCCTCTGCATCAATGCAGAATCATCTACAGAATGTCTGCATCATGACGCACTGAAGAAAGGATTATTGTCTACACCCCTGCCAAAAAGCTTGTTCACAATAAAAACACTCACACTGAGGTGTTGATAGCCTTGTGGGTTATGTTGGTGCACCGCACATATAAAGGCCCTCACTTAGTGTAGGCGGCTTGGGTTCTATTCCAGTCTGTGGCCTTTTGCTGTGTGCCACCCCCCATTCTCTTGCCCCACTTTCCAAATCTATCCAGAGCATCTGTCCTCTATCAGAGACAAAATGCCAAAAATGCTAATGTAAGAAAGAAAACAAACAACAACAACAAAAATCAGTAATATGCTTATGGACTACAGAATAATGTATTTGAAATGAGTCTATGTAGGGAGTCATTACCAGATTTATTTTATTTGTAGAGCACTAGTAGTTTATTTTTGTTATTTATTCTGCACATGCTGACTTTGTGCAACTGGCTCTAAATACAAGTGCCTGTGACATTTGGTATTTTTTCCAAGAGGACTCGACTCTGAGTTTAATTTATTTTTGTTCGTTTTTCATAGAGATTTAAAGAAATATACAGACATGGACAATGAACAGAGATGTGTCACCATTTGCCAAAAACTATTAAGATATACTATGTGTATCAACATTCAGCAAAATGTAATGAGATAGTATGTACGGCTATTCTGCTAAAAAATATCATGATGAATATATCCTGTATTTTCATCAGCATACAAAAATAAAATGTATCTCATGTCTGGCTGTAAGGCTTAGATATCAGTGTTGGGCAGAAATAAAGTACATTTCTTTAACCCTGTAACTCCCATCTCAACTGTTTGGCAGAGGTAAAAAAAAAAATCAGGAATATTTAATGTGTTAAAAAAATATAACAGGTAATTGTGTGTTTCTGTCAATGTTTCAGGATACAGAAAAAGATGCAAACAAACCAAAAGAACTGATATTTTCTTTGTGTGGAGTTACAGGTTTTAAAAGCTAACAGCTGATTACATGATGACATAAAATGCATAAATATGTGGGACAAAATCATATCTATCTATCTATCTATCTATCTATCTATCTATAGATAGATAGATGGATATGCTCAATGAGCAGATAGATAGATATGCTCAATGAGCATATCTTTTCCAGTCATTTGAGAATGACTGGAAAAGTTTGCTGTGGTCTGACGAGTCCGCATTTCAAATTGTTTTTGGAAATCATGGGCATCGTGTCCTCCGGGCTAAAGTGGAAAAGGAGGACCATCCAGACTGTTATCACTGCAAAGCTCAAAAGTCAGCATCTGTGATTGCATGGGGGGGTGTTAGTGCCCATGGTATGGGTAACCTGCACATCTGTGGAGCCATCACTAAAGCTGAAAGTTACATACAGGTTTTGGAGAAGCAGGTGCTTCTATCTCAGGGGCATCTTTTTCAGGGATCTCCCTGCTTATTTCAGACAGACAATGCCAAGCCATATTCTGCATTTGTTACAACAGTGTGGTTTCATAGAAAAAGAGTGCAGGTACTAGATGTGTTTCCCACAGAAAATGTGTGTCGCATTATGCAGTGCATAATACGACAATGGAGACCCTGGGCTGTTGAGCAGCTGAAATCATACATGAAGCAAGAATTGGAAAGAAGTCCACCAACAAAGCCTCAACAAGTATTTGTCTGCAGTACCCAAATGCTTATTGAGGGTGGTTAAAGAAAAAAAACAATGTAACACAGTGGTAAACATACTCCTGTTAGAGCTTTTTTTAAAATGTTGCAAGCATCAAATTCAAAATGAGTGAATATTAGCAAAAAACAATGAAGTTTATCAGTTTAAACATTTAATATCATGTCTTTGTAATGGATACAATGGTACATCTCCTCAAGTATGTTTTACAGTACACGCTAAATAAACAATAAAAGTGTTCCACAAAAAGCCATACAGTTCATGTCAAGTCAACAAAATAAGGTCTTTTTCTCCCATTCTTTTTTCTAAAATCTTTTTATTAGATGAATAAATCCATAACTGACAAACAAGCATCTCAGGGCAGTCCAACATCAACAGTGGATCAAGAACAAATAAACCCGTACATAACTTGTTCTCTTTTACCATCTTTTCACTAAGATGGTGGACGACATCACAGCAGCAAGTTCAGCAGCATATTTAAGCAGAAAAACTACAAACTCTGGATGCTGTAGCTATATCATGCACACATTAGCATCTGAAAGAGATTTTTTTGGACTTTGATAGCATTCTGGATTTTTTAGGAGGGTGACTACTCTCTTGTGTTAATTGCATAATCTAAGACTCATACTCCTTTTTGGGCATTACTGGCTCAGTTTGGAGAGTCGCATGCCTATCAATCAGAAGATCAAAGATCTAAGAATATCAAAGTTTTGAGCCCAGCTCTTGCTGTCACTTTTCAGTGTATCCTTGGGTAAGACAGTCACCCACCTGATAGAGCATGAATGTGATTACTCGATACTGATGGACAACCTGCACAGGAACATCCAACATCAGTGTGCGAATGAGAGCGTGAATGGATGTGAATAGGTTGGTGTGTCCTGCCGTGTAAAAGTGCTTTGAGTAACAAAAGTTAATAGACAATAAACTGCTTAACAACCTTACATCCAAGTTGATTTTCTTAATTCTGCTGCTGGGATCACTGTAGTTGCTATACAGTATGTCATTGTGAAGTTTTCTTTTTGAATCTCTCATGGCATCTCAAGAAAATAAATCACCACTCCCACAGCCCAGCTGTTTATCAAGGGCACAGCACAAAAGCACCACTCCTCTCCTGGCTGATATAGTCATGAGCAAAAACAAAGGCATTATCTGTATGACTGAATGTCTATTTTACTGATGTGTAAAATCTCTTACCTACCCTAACATCTGAATATATACTATACACACAGAACTGAAAATGTCAGAACTGGTTTCATTTAAAGCTTTTTGTTCCACTTTACAAGGCAACTCTTACAAGGCAGTGAGAATCCTATGACACAGACATGAGGCTGCACGACAAATACTGAATGAAGCAGATGGATGAATGTGATTCATCCTGCGAGGGCAGTATAAACTACAACACCATAAAGTCACATGCAATATGTTCAAACAATTTGTAAAGAAAGAATGTAGAAAATTACGTTTAAGTTTGTTGACCTGATGTGACCTTCAGTGAAGTCTGTCTGCCTCATAGACACATGTTTTTCTGTAAAAGGCAAAAATATCAGAAATATTACATCAATGTAGTATCCTGGCTCAAACTGCCATATGTAAAACATAAATGTGAAGACCCCTTTGATAAAACATTAGCTGATGCTCACTTGCAAGATATTTTTGTCACATTTTTGTTAATGACAGGAGACAGTGCAGATCTATCTAAATGTCTGAGGTCACCAAAGCCCATAAGCCCTGTAACAAAGCTTCACCATCATTATGTCTTGTGCCACTGCTAGGAACGCCCCTGTTTATGACATCTAAAACCACAAGAAAACAGCACTGACAGAATTCTGAGCTGCCTGCAAGCTTGTGGTAGCAAGTCATGTTTGCAGCCAGTTTTGCTTCACATCACTTGATGCAGGTGGTAAAAGGGTCTATATGTAGATGTATAACACACAAAACTTTAACTGATGGACTCTTGTTAGTCCAGCAATATAATCTTTGAGTCAGCATAACATTTACACATTTGTCTTTTAGCAAATGAAAAGCTGCATGGAACACTAGCAGCCTCATGGTTATTTCTGTATGACCTTTACACAGATGTAATTGTCCATGGAGTGAGCAGCCTGTGTTAAAAACCAGAGTTCCCTCTTTTGAGTCCTTATTTCCCACCTTATCTTGTGTCTTGTCTATTATGAAGACATGAAAAGTGAAGAAAAAAAGAGAAAGCAACTTAAGACTAATTTATGACAACAGGAAACAAACAACATCAACAGCATGCCGTCATTCTTGATAATGCTTTAATTTTGGATGAACTATTGCCATGAAAGTTTCCCTCAAACTCCTGGTGCGTTCATGCTGTGTGAATTAATATTGGTGATTGTGCACTGTTGGAGGATTTGCCAGTCTGCAGCTCTTGGCAAACATAGACATCAGTAGGACCCATCCATGAAACTAGTGAGCATTTGGTCATTAAAGATGCTCACAGTGGATCCTTTAGAGTTCTGAGAATTGAAAGGAGTAGCCAGAGGAAGTGTTGAAACCCAGCACAGACAAGACGTTATTGTTTTAATATAAGAATGATGAAATCAGCATTAAAAATTATAACTCTTTCTACACATATAAAACTCTGACATCCATGAAGTGCTGTGCCAGGGCTTTGGCCTTTGTGCAAAATAGATTTCACTCTGTTTTTGTTTTCAGTGCCCATAGCTTAAAAGTCTTTCCGACAACAAACTCCAAAAAGCCAAAGAAACCTCTAAAGACCTGGTATGACTGTCACTGGTTTATCTGATGCCCCACAGCTTGTCATACTTTTTTTTTTTTTTGCACAAACAGAAAGAGGATTACCAAAGTTAATGACACAAGCTCTTCCAGCTATCTAGGAGAGAATAATGAGGATATTGTCCTCTATGACTAGAAAAGGTCAAGTACTTTTACAACCTGTCCTAGCTCTTTTTAAATCTGCTGTTCTTCACCTGTCCACTAGAGGCCGCTCAATATGCACAACAATCCTCTAATCCTTCTCACCTGGCCCAGACATTTCATATGAAGAATTCATCTCAAGCTGCCTCTTGGCTTGATTCAAGTTATTCTATCACTTGTATATCACCTTACAAGCCATTTTTGCACTTTAGTGAATATTTATTTTTTCTTTATTTGTTGGGATGGCTTTCACCTGTTTGGCTATGCAGTAAACCTGTTATAAACAAAAATGGATTATTTCATTGATATTTCTGTCCTCAATCCTGCATTTCCATAACATCAATGTCTCACAATTACTGAAAAGCTTTTGCACCACACAAAGCAATTTGTCTGTTATGATGGTCACTGTCGATTTGGAGCTGACAATCACAGACCCATAAATCTGTGCCATCACTTGAACAACAGACATCATAGACTACAAAGTGGTATCCAACCAATCCTTAAAACAGACATGATTAGATTAAAAGGAAGAGGGGTAGGGCCAAGTCACAACCAGGGAGAACACTTTAAACAAAAATACTGCACTAGACTAGGGCTGTCACCTTAAACTTGTTTTTCAAATATCCGTTTAAGCATGGGGTAAAAATCCATATTCATCTGTAAATATGCATTTCAATTAAATATACAATTATCCATTAGGAGGCAAAACATGCTCTAAAGTGCGCTGTTGAGAGACAAAACGCACTCTAAAGTGTCCTGTTCGGAGGCAAAACACACTCAAAAGGGCCCTCTTAGGAGGCAATCGTATCCTTCTCACCTTTTCACCCCTGAACCATTTTCATGCCTGAATGCACTGGAGTACAGGCATCTACTTATTTGAAAACTTGACTCATCAACTGCCTGTCCCTGTCACATCTGTGATGACTAAAAAAGTAAGGCCTTAGATAAACTGTTTGCATCCTGCTGCGACATAAATGGAGTTGCAAATATTTATGGGTTGCAATGTCTGTTACCACAGGAGACCGAATGGAAACACAAGATCATTGGCTCTATGCAATAAGACCTAAAATATGAGGTCTGACTAGGCCAGGCATAAAAACGTGCTGCTCAGGAGGATGACTGATCTAATTGGGTCTAATTGGGAAGCACACAGAGCTAATTCAAACAGCCTTCTGGATAGTGCTGAGTAAAGTGGAAGTCAACTCTCAAGACTTGGAAACATAAAGCAGTAATGGTAAGAAGCATTGTGATAGCATTGAGGAAGAGAGTGCTAACAGCAGAGAAAGCTCTGGACCCAGCCCCTTATTCACTCTGTCTCCCGCACATCCATCATTGTCTGGTTTAAATCTCCCACCAAATGAGTAAAACACAGACTGCAAAAAACAGTAAGGAAAGCAGAAAAATCATTAGGTTTAACCTGCCCTCCTGCCAGACCAGGACTTGTACTGTTTTGGTTCAGGGTCTGCAGAAGGCCAGGAAACATCACTACTGACCCCTCACACCCTGAATGCAGACAGGCTAAACTTGTCTGCTCAGGTCAACATTACAAGGTGCAGTATGCATGCAACAACAGCTTCTGTCCCAGGCTGTCGCTCTGATGAATTGAATGGTGACATAGAGTGTCAGGAAAAAATATGTTGTGCAATAAACCAGAGACTAAACACCCACTGTGCCTGGAAAAAAAATATTTTCTTTTTATTATTTATTTTATTTTCATTGTATGTTGCCATTCATAATAATATAAATACCAATCCCCATCTGGCATGTATCTATGAACATTATTCTTAATGCAAACACTGTTAAAAACTGTACCTACCTCATGTAACCCACTCCATCTACATTAAAACATAATTTACTATCATGTCTTTTTAATCATCCTTGCACTTCTCATTATTGGACTACAGCAGGCTTCTATATTTTAGCCTGTTCCTATCACCTCAATGTTGACTTGTACATGGTAGTTTTTTGTTTTTATTTATTCATTTTTATTTCTAATTTCTTAAATAGTCATATTTGGTTGTCTGTACAGAGAGAGCGAAGTTAACTGGAGTCTCATTCCCACATTCGGTCACAGGATCTTTTCATATTGTTTGTTCCAAAAGTAAGAACTTAACTGAGATAAAAGGCGTTCAGGTTTGCGGCTCCACATACTTGGTATGAACTACAAAAAGACCTGAAACTTAAAGATCTGGTTTCACTGGACACTTTTAAGGCGATGTTGAGCGACTTGGAGGCAGACACATCTGGCTGCAGATGTTTTGACTGATGCACTTTATCTTTCTTACATCGGCAATTTTAGCAAAATTGGCTGTCTAAAAATTGTGACTTTTCTTTCTTAATGTATTGAAGTCTTGTTTTATGCATTTGTTGTTTTATTTTATGACTGCATGTGTGTGTCTAAAACCATTGAATGTGCTGTTGTCTTAGCCAGGACACTCTTGAAAAGAGATTTTTTTTTTTTTTTTATCTCAGTGAGGTTTTCCTGGTTAAATAAAGGTAAGTAAATAAATAAATAAATTAGTGCGCATGTCAGGCTAATATAGATGATTTTGAGTCTGGTTGTGACACAAACAGGCTTATACCCCTTTTTAACCCAAAAAAGCAAAACCATACCATTTGCACTAGGACTGATCTTTTTTTCTATCTAAAACCTAAAAACCTCTGCTGCAGGGCTGTGTCAGATTGGATTAACAACATGCTGACAAAAAAAAAAAAAAAAAAAAACTTTTTATATTGTCTACACCAAAAATTCACAATGAGAGTTGGCTGTTAGAAAGCAGCCTAATGTAATTTCTGTCCAAAAATAATAACCACACAGCTCTTTTACCCCCCCCCCCCCCCCCGGTGAGGTAAGCAGAGACAGAATGAGAGTGTATTGGTGGGCCACTTGCCCATCGTCTTATAACTCTCAAATTTAATCAGTTAATCATCAAATTACAGCAGAAATGTGTGCAAAGTTTGAGAAGAAAATCCCTGAAAGGATTCTTGACACATCAAAATTACAAGCAAGACATTATCATGAGACCCAAGGTCATTTGGTCTTGTCAATCTTAACAGTTCATCCTTGAGTTGAAATGAACCTTTTCTACAATACTGTGTACAGAAATATACTTGTATCATATTCAATGTTGAAGTTGAAAGGAAACCTATCAAAGCATTTTTAAGAGTTGGGTTTCAAAACCTAAACCTGATATGCCAGATGGGCTTTTCAATATATTTCTCTAGTCCATCTGGGAAAGAGCCCACAGAAAATATATGGGAATGGGCAGAACCTTTCAAAAACATATCAGGCAGATGATTGGGTGACCGTTCCACAAATCACATTCATTATGGGCCAATCAGATAATGTAGTAGGCAGGTATTGCCTTGCTGTAAGGGACAGAAGCCACACTGAAAAACTAGAAAGCACTCAGACATCAAAAACCTCTGCCAAGGTAGCTCACATATTGCTGTTAAATCTGTAAGCAACAGTTCCATGATAAAGTATAATTATTTCTTGACCCTGAAAACCCACACCTAGCACTCGGAATCATGTCGATATCATTATTAGTTAGACAGTTATTGAGTAAAAACAAACGTTTGCTAATGGCAGTTATCTGGATCACCACCAAAATTTAATCATTTTAAGTTGGGCCATTATCAACATCTTCTGAAACTTTCAGCAAAATCCATCCAGTAGTTTTTGCGCAATCTTGCTAACAAACAGACAAACAAAAAAACATACGCTAGCTAAAACATAACCTCCTTGGCAGAGGTGACAAACTCACCTAAAAACATGTCGGAACTGGAGCAAAACTATTCTCTCAATAGAGAAGTTTGTCGTGTTAATATTTATTTGTTTTTTCATTTAGTAAACAATTGTGGACAAGATCTGATAAAACTGCTACTGAATCTGTTAGCTTCTATACTACTCTCTGTACGAGCACTCACTTCCTGCTGTTGTTACGCTTGTAGCTCCCACCTCTTCTTGCTCCAAAGGACTCTGATTGGGCTGTCCTGGTTGGGGTTGAGCAAAATAGTTGTAGATTGGAGCTTGGCAAGATGGATCTCCTTGATTACTGACATTGAATCAGTCCAGCTGCACTTCAAAGTTATTAGAATTTCATATTGAGAAAATTCTTCACCACGTTCTACGTATATCACATTTCAAAGCGGGATACCGATATCAGGGTGCCATGGTGGCTCAGCAATTAGTGCACGTGCCTCACAGCAAGAAGGTTGCTGGTTAGATCCTTGTTTTGCCCAGGGCCTTCCTGTGTGGAGTTTGCATGTACTCTCTGTGCATGTGTGGGATCTCTCCAGGCAAAGACCAAAACCATGCTCATTAGGTTGACTGGTGGCTCAAGAATGCCCTTAGGTATAAATGAGGGCTTGAATAGTTGTCTGTTTCTGTAAGTGGCCCTGTGATTAGGTGGAGACCGGTTCAGGGTGTACCCTGCCTCTCGTCCAATGTCAGCTGGAATAGGCTCCAGTCCCCCATGACCCTGAAAAGGATGAGCAGTATAGAAAATGGATGGATGGATACCAATATCAGGCCACATGACCTTGACCTTTGACTTATGACATCCAAAATCGAATCAGTTCATCCTTTAATAAGTGGGAATATTCACGCAAAGTTTAAAGTGTTCATCAGATATTACATTTTATAAGAAGTAACAAACCTAAATTTTGATGAGTTTGACCCAAAAATCTAGTCATCCTACAGTCAGAAATACTAGAAAAATATCTTTAAAAGTATCCTGATAATTTTGCGCGCACAAGATTGTATTCACAATAGCCCTTGAATCTCTAATCTCTGACTTTTAAATCCTAAGCCATCTCTGAGTGAGAGGTGAACTTTGCAAAACTTCAAAAAGAGTTCTTCAAAGTGTTTGTTTGATATTGTGTTCACAATCAGGGAATGAAGATGAGGCTCCATGACTGCGACCTCTGACCGCTAAAATTGGATTACTCCAGCCATGATTGAAAGTGGACATTTGTGCAAATTTTGGCAAGAAGAACTCAAAGCGAGGTATCACAATCACAAGATTTGGCCGGCAAAATGAACACAAGGACGAAAAATGCTGCTGGCTTGTCTCCAGTGCCAAGGAATCACAACGTTAAATGATCCACATAAGATGCCTTTTCTTGAAACTTTATTTTTTTGCTTGCAGCATTTGTATCTGATTTTATTGATGACACAGAAGTCATTTCTTATTTTCTGCTTATAATGTCTTGATAAAAGCTGTTCATCAGCTGTCTTTGACTGGAAACTGGATAAAAATGCTTAGTAAGACATGAGGTTTGAAGAGTGTTTTAAAAAGACATACACACAGACATATGTTGGTTTGTTTCCCTCTTTGGGGGAGTTCCAGAGATTGACATAGAAACTTGGACAGATTCATTTGTGATCAAAAATGTTTAGAAATTAAAAAAAAAAATCTTAAATGGGCAATTATTCCTCTATATGTGAAGACAATGAATGTTATTCAGTCCTTATAAAACTGGGTGTGGAACATCAGGATATGGTTGATATACTGTTTGAGCTGTCAGTGCTGATTGCCTGGTGATTTAACCAAGTGACAGTTCACACCCAGGCAAATAATCCTTTAGCTAATCCCATCTAATACACATAATACAAAGGTGGAGCAAAGCGTCTGTGTAAACAGCTTTATGATGCAGCTGTGTCACCGACATTTTGCCCTGGAAAACAGGCAAAAAATACTATTACACTCATCAAAGTCCTGATCTGAAAATAACCTACTTGACAATAACGGTGATGAAGTTAAAATGAAAATGTTACAGCAGCTTACATTCTTTTAAACTCTCCTCAGGCATTGTTGCTTTTTAACTGCTTTTTTCTCATCATGTCTTTCATTTGCTATTTGAAAAATTGACTCAATCTTTGTCTGAGAAGAGCTTTCAAATTATAATAATGTTAGCAATGTGTTGATCAGCACTAATTATGTTTTAATGTGTGTTGGAAGAGTGTGGAGGTCTTAAATACATTTCTTTTATCTAGGCATCTATTAGACATGGCCTACAATAATTAGGATTAGGATTCTCTACAGCACACCTCTGCTTTTAAATATCAAAGTATTTGTTGATGAATTCAACTGAGTTTATGACTGAACAAAGAACTTAGAGACAGTGTTGAAGATACTGTTTCTCCAGTAATGTTTGCAGATGTCACGACTTTAGTTATATCTCATTCAAATTTCAGTTCTTTAATTAAGAATGCTAATATTGGTTTCTAACAAGTCTTTTTGAGCTTTTCTTTTGCTCTGGGATGCTGAGAAAAGTACAGAAATTATAAATGATCCAAGTGTAATTCTGACCAAACTAAACTTTGTCTCCTTAAAAAAAATAAATGTGGCTAAATAAATGTTAAATAAATAAACCCACCTTGTAAATAGCAAAATGCAAGCTGTCAAGCACTGACTGATTTAAAGGGAATGAGAGCTGACACTCTAATTGGTTTTATCTGTACTGTTCAAAACATGTGAACAGTCAAGGTACATTGTCCATCCTCTTTGTGCCCTTGCACTAAGAATTTGTATCATCAAAATAGCAATTTGAACCAACACCTCAGACTGCAGTGTGCTATGCACTTTTAGACCATGCTTTACAAAATATGGCTCATAAGACTTTACAAAAAAGGGATAAATATGAGGCCCTATGATCTTGACATTTGACATATGACCTCAAAGAAATCTAACTATTGTTCATCTAAGATTTGCAAAGCAGAATCCTTGACAGAGTTAAGAGGATTTTGCGTTTATAAGGAAGGCCAGGGATGAACAAAAAGGTTGAGGACCCTGACAGACGACAACTGACCTAAAAACGTTACAAAGTTCAGCACAGATATCTGTGTAAAAAAAAAGAAAAAAAAAACCCATGGAATTATACTTAGGACACTGCCCATACAGAACATCAAGACCAATCATCTGAAAACTCTGCTCTTGCAATAGCCTGCATGGAGGCACAGAAATAATTTAGAACCACACAATTTCACAGTTCTTTAGACATCATCAAATGTCCAAATACTCAATGAAGAACTGACCGGGAGTAACTCTTCTTTGGCTCACACTGAACAATCACCTGCTTTATTAAGTTCAAAGTTGTTAACAAAGTTGGCTTTGTTTATCAAACACCACAATCCACATGACCCTCCTTTCTTAGTTCAGCACTTAAAATTCAGAATACATTACCTAATTTTAATATGAACTTATCTGAACCATGTGGTTTCACTTACAACAAGAATGCAGACATTGCACATGGCACACCCGCTTTAATCTCAGGATTGTATTGTGAAAGGAAATTTCCTGCATGTTTCTGCGCTGCTTGAAAATGTTATTTTAGGGCACCTGAGATAAAAGGTTATTATACAAGCAGAATAAATGCCAAGTTTCAGATAATGTGGCTCAGATCTTTCTGCAGATGCTGCATTCAATTTTAATCAAACTGGTTTAAAGAATTTTATCTTGCAGCAAATACAGAAACAGCCCTTGTTGAAAGAAGTTTGATACAGACACCTTTAAATGTTATATCTCTATCACTTTTTCATAAGAACATATAACTCAATTAAATATTACTTAAGTCAAAATAATGTCTCTGTGACAACACTTGGACCAAGAGCAGACAGGACTCTTTAAAAACTACTGATCTGAGGATCAGTGTGTGTGTTTTGAGTTAGTCCAAAAATACAAAATAAATAAAGGGTAATGTGAATTTACACAAAACCCTCTGTGCAACACTGACACAGAAATGACACAGACAAGTCTATAATCTATTCTCTGCTTGTGGCCTTAATGCTGTGACTCTGGTCAGGCACTGATCCTAACAGCATATCTGCGAAAGCGTTCATTTTGTCAACAAAAATATTGGGGTTATCTCACAGTAGATGCCTTTTACTTGCTTGACGGCAGTGGTACATGCATGTTTGAATTTCAACAAGCATCTAATCACGTCAGAGCTTTCAGACTGCCAGGATAAGTCACGCGTGACCTGCAAAAACAATCTTGAATTTGGAGGCAGGCGTTTCTCAGATGAAACAGAAAGGAAAATGAAAAATAGAGCAAGCTAGTATGTATGTCCACAGTGACACAATATGTCACAGAAAGACAGAAACTGTTCAACTACTCCTCCTGTCTGTGCTTCTCAAAGTTAAAGCTCAGTTTGCTATCTCTGTTGAGAAACTCCCCTTGCTTGATTAGAATGCTTTTATTTTGCTGGTTTCTCAGGTCAGATATTCAAGGAATCAAGTCACTGGTGTAGAAATTTTTATTGTGGTTATTCCCAAACTTTCTATAGAGGCTTATTGTTGGGTAATGTATTTGGAGAAACAGAGCTGTGACAGCAGGAAGATGAAGCCGTAATGTGGCACAGACACAAGCCTGGTGTGAAAGCCGAAGCGAGCACGCACATCAGCCACACACATCTGGTGTGAACCCGGACTTTGGGATGAACTGTGAGACACTTAATAAAATATGTATATATATTGTTTTGAAGGAACACATGCTTATTTCCCCTTCATTTTAAAAGAGACATATAAGATTTTCTGTCACAAAACACTAAGTAATTCTATATACCTACCAACACAACTGGTAGTTTACACCATCTTGCCATTAGCTAAATCCTTCTGTCAGCTCAAAATAACACCTTCGTTTTAACTGTTAGGGACATTTTTAACTCTGTGCAGGTAATGGTATTGGGACAGGTCTACCACCTGGCACTACAATGCAATTTAATAAATACACAAATAAAGATTGATTGAATGTAATGCATGATTTCTTAATTACTTCAAAATAATCTCCTGAAAATACTAACAAACATCTTAGCAAATGGTCTTCATGATACCACTATCAGTACATTTTAATTCTGAGATTAATTTGTTCTTAACAGAACTCAGTTTGAGTCACTTCTGCATATTTTGAGACAGCTACAGAGCAGAGAAAGATGGAAACAGACAAAGACACTGAGTGAATGGCACCCCGTTCATCCCATGTGTAGCACAGTGACACTAAGTTACTGCACAGCAATAAGGTAAGTGTGTTCTGTCTTTTCCTTAAGTTCATGTCTGTAAATAAAGGCAAATTAAGAGAGCGTGCCTGCAGATTGTTTTTGTCTCTATGGGGCTTTATTACAGCATGTATGATGTCAGCCAGTACTGCAGCTATTTAGATTTTCCTCACAAAAGCTTTGGCTATGACTTAATGGTCTGCTTGGACTTTTGAGTCCATGGTTTCAAGTGGCGTACATCCTGACAAAGCACAAAAAGCAGTTCACAGATGGCAGGGTGGTGAAGGAAGCACTGACCGCTGTAGCTGAGACTGAAATAATGACTGCTATTGCTGATGTATAGCTTGGTGCAAACCCCATGGAACCACTGGAGTGGGATATGGAAAGGTGCCAATGGTTTTCTATTCAATGCAATGACTCAGTGGAGTTAAGTGACACAGCCCAGTTGGCTGTGTGTTTGGATGATGTTTGGTGATTCTAAGTTTTAACTTTGCTTCCTCTTAAAAGCTCAACCAAAAGAGTCAATATCAACAACACTGTGAAGGACTACTTTGTGGAAAAAAGATGTCTATTGAAAAGCTGGTGTCCATCCAAACAGATGGAGTCTCGCTAAGACTGGACGTCACTCAGGATTTATTGCACCCTGCAAGGCTGACCCAGATTTTCCTAAACTTCTGAACTGTCACTGTGTCATTCAACTGCAGGCAATATGTGCCAAAGTTATGGATATGGATCACGTCATGACACCAGGGGCTCCAATTTCCTCGCGCAACACAGGGAGGAGCAGGGTGGTCTATTCTTGGTGGTGCACCCCGCGCAGTGGTAATTTTGTCAGGCGCACCACCGTGCGCAGCCAATTTGGCAATTTGGTAGACAAGCTGCGCCGAGATGGGTGTGGCAGTGCTTAAGGGGGAAGTGTCGACAAATTCAGCTTGGTGCAGTGACAATTTTGTGACAAAACACTGCGCAGAAGGTGCACTGAAAGCTCGCCAGCTCCAACCTGGTCTATTATTGGCGCAGGCGAGGCGCACCCCATGCAGTGGTAATATGGCTGAGAGGTACCCAGTGCACACGTCACCAAAACCTCTCAGGCAGGTATCCAGAGTGTCAGGCACATTTCAATGCAATAAACAATCACAGCAACCACTATTTAATGTAGCCATCTGAACCAGCATATACATTTGTATCTATATTAACTGTCCTGTCACATCGGATGTCAGATCAGAGACGTTTGTAATAATGGAAACTCTGCGATGTCCTCCGCTGAGCTCATCGTGAGGCTGGTGGAGAGGCGGCCCCCGGTGGCCACCGTGTGCCTTCTTTGATCTGATAGCTTTCTTTTGGCCCTTCTCCTTACATCATTGAACTGTTTTTTACATTGGGCAGCGGTTCTCAGAATATCTGGGCAAACTTGATGGACAATATTAGTAACTCCCTCCCAGGCTGTTTTTGCATCATCAGCCCGTGGAGGTCTGTTTGCATTATCATATATTCTGGTACTGCGAGCTTGGACCTCCTGGACCAGCACATCAGTTTCCTCCTGGGAGAAGTTTGGCCGCCAGGAGCTGCTGCTGCTGCTGCTGCCGTCTTCGCCCATGATGATGTGAAATTGGCACTGCGCCTCGCCTGCAGCGCTTATAAAGGCAAGGAGAAGCATTCATTTGATTGGTAAAGATTACACTCGGCTGTGTTAAACCCACTCACTCCTTCTCTCCTCCCACTTTGCCACTTGCGCCGGTGGGAGGGACGGAGGCATGGGTGTGCCTCGCTGCGCCGGACTGCGCCGTGCACAAAAATTGCAAAATGCCCTGGACACACCCCATTGGAGCGGCACAGGTGCAGCGCAGGGCAGGTGCGCACCTGGTCTACAAAAATTGAGCCCCTGTTGTTAAAATACTCTAAATTTATAACAAGATTGAATGATGAACATTTAAATGACTCTATAAGAGTAAAAATAAAGGGATGGTTTGGGTATTTTGAAGTGTTTTTTTTTAGGTACATTGCATGAGCCTGAACATGCACCATAGTGTCACAGCTCAGTTCTATCTCTGTTCAGAAAAACTTGGGACACATTGCAGTACATGGTGCCAGATTCTTTGCTTAATTAAAACAATTGTGGGAGAAGACAAGCTACAAAAGCAGCGTGGGGTCATCACATGCTAACAGTTTGTTTATATCCATTTAATTCTCCACCACACTTTTGCTCACCTCCTGACAAAAAATTATGAAATTTAGGTACTACTGCCTTGCTCTTGTGCCCTGACTTAAGTAAAAATCAATTCATGATTTGGCTGATTAAGCAAGTTTAAAGAAAGAAAATGTTTTGACAATAAGAAATGACTAAAATTAAATGACTTTTTGTTGACTAAGAGTGACATAAAAAGTTTTTGTCAACTAAAAACTAGATTAATACTGCAAGGTGAAGACACGCCAAAACTGAAATGGCTTGAAAATCAAATCTGTTCAGATGGTTGTTTTCCATATAAGGTTTGTTACAGTTATAATTTTTATTATTATCTGACTATTTCTTCATTTACCAGCTGGGAGACGATGACTGTGTGTGGGAGGCGACCTTCTGTCATTCTGACACAGTGGTTGCTCTTGATGAGCTCCATCTACAAGAGTACGGCCTCAGTGCCAGGGCTGCTTGTCTCTTAAAATATGCTGGCATGTGTCCTGCAGCTCTCCCTTTAAAATGTCAAGGCTCCTTGTCGCTGGTGGAACTCTTCAAATAATATGAAATGCTACATCTCTATGTCTGGATGTGGGGCATTTAGGATAACTGCATTTTGTATAACAAAAATTTTTTTGCTGTGAAACAGCCTCTAAAAAGCATGGTCAATGTGCTCTTTAGACTTGAAATTTTTCTAGTTTGCAAAACAGCCTTGAGACAGCTCAGAGATATATTATGACAACGGAAAAGGCAATAAGTATGCCTATTAATTTTGTGTGTTTTTGAAATCTCTGGCAGATTTTTGGTTTGTCTTTGTTGTTCATGGCCTAAAATACCATTAATACTACGTCTAACTTCATGAAATAAAAACAACTACTTCAGACACACGACTCTTTGAAAAAGACAAATCATTCGAGGCTAAGTTTACAGGGCTTTATTTTCAAGCAAAATGGTCAGCTTTTTTTTCTGATAAAAGAAATAAGAGTCTCAAAGTGTGCAGTGACAAGTAACCACATTTTTATGTGTGGAAAAAAAACAAGTTCTTATATTCATGCGATCTATTAACTTATTAAATAAAAACCACAAGACACAAAAAATACATATTGTTGCAATTAAACCTCTCAGCTTACTAAACCAGTTTCTCCGCTTTCATCTATCCACAAACCCAACAGATTCATTCCATTAAAAGACTGAAAGAGCCTACAGCGAAAGGCCAGCAGGTCACATTAATTATCCTATAATAATATTGCTGAAAAAATTAAATAACAGGACTGCTATGTATATTTCATGGTTAACACAGAACTGCAATAAAAAAAAAGAAAAGATAATTCCTAAAGCATCTGCTGAAGAGGATAAACACAGCTGTGTCAGTTTACATGTAGTAATCTGATTAAGCTGATGGCACGACAGATACTCTCCTGAAATTTATATGCGTTCGACAATGAGACGACTTCAACATGAAACAAAAGCCCAAAAGCTTTTACATTTACATTTTAAAGTAATTTATGATGCATTGTTTCTGAAAGCAATCATTGCAGCTAAGGGCTGAAACTTCCAGGAAGATGTTCTGATGTGCATCATCAAACAGAATCCATTTTGACTGAGCAAGACCAGAAGGTAGTATACGTTGGGAATGTAAGAGTGTTGTCTGGAGCTGGACTATATCACTGTAAAGCTGTTTCCAACAATTACAGCATAAAATTGAACTTGCATAGTTTGCAGGTCTGCCAAAAGGCTCACCTCTTCAAATCCGGGATTGAGACTCACCTGTTTACTGCTGCCTTTGATTTTAATTAATTAATTAATTATTTTTATATTTAAGTAGTATTTCATTCTAACAATTTAAAAAAGAAAACTGTGTTGGCATTTTCGCTTAAGTCGCCTTAGCTCACATTTTCTTTTTTTATCTTTACTTTTACATTTTTGTTTTAATATTTTGGGGTTTCTTGAATCTTTTATACCTTGATGAATGTTTTCCTCTGATGTGTTTTGTATTACCTCTGCCATTGTATTCTGATGTATTGTCTAAGACACTTTAAATTGCCCTGTCACTGAAATGTGCAATGCAAATAAACTTGCCTTTAATTGTTGCATTATCACAGCTGTGACGCAAAAACTTTTCATTGAGACACTTTTTACAGCTTGTAAAGAATGCTGTATGCTGTTGCACAATACATTGTGGGATTGTCAACTACTATAGGCCATGGTCCAAAATTAGTTGGGGTCCACTGCTGTACAGGTTATCACATCTAGAACTCTGTTATTAGGCTGCAGAGTGAAGGATTTGAAGGATGTGAAGGAGCCACCATTTTACAACTCAGTTCACAGTACATATACTGTGAACTGAGTTGTAAAATGGTGGATTCTACAGGTTTAAAGGTAAATGTACAGTCAACGATGTGCTGTTTCTATAAGCAACATGTGGCGTAAGTGTATAAAGGTTGCATTTTATGGTAGAGTAGCACAAACATTACTTTCCTGGTATGCAACACAGCTATGTAATGTGTTACGTTTTCATATTTAAAACAACAATATGACATGTTACCTTTGAAAATAATTTTACCTAACACTGACTGAAAGCTGAATCTATACTAGTAATGGTATCTATAAACTTTTATCAACTGCCATGTCTAAATAGGGTTTGATTTCATTATTTTCCATTGCTTGTTTTTTTTCTCATTTTATATTTCTTTTGTTTTGATAACATGTTAAAAACAAAAATCTATCAATGTAATTCAATCAATAATAAAATAAAATATTAATTTTGATTCACATTTAATTCTTTCAGTGTGGGACAGTCATCTCTGCACAAACCCAGACAGGGGAAGTAATCAAACATGAATAGAGCTGGGCCAGGAAGACAAAAAGTAAAGTGTAGCCCAAACAGGAAACCTTCAGCAGTTTGTAGCCTTGAATTTTCTCTGATTTCACAGTTTTTTAGCTGAAGGTCTGCAGTTTTAGCCTTGGCATTTCGCCTCATAGAAACCTTGTTTTTTTCCCTTCTCTGCTCTCCCACACATTCCCGCCTTTATCTGTGCCTGTGTGCAAAGGTGAGGGTAACACGAAGCTCCATACACGACTGTCTTGAACTGGAAGACCTAATGGTGACAGGAAGCTGGTATTGTGAATCCTTGCCAAATATTAACCATGAGAAAGTTTTATTTGCATGCTGTCACTGTGGAGCCGGCAAAGATTAAGCCAAGGCAAACACAAATGGAACATTTAAATGTCAGCCAGCTGAAATACTGCCACTTTACCTCGAAGCTTAACAAGTCAATTTGATTCTTTGACTAAAGCTGTCAAAACTTGTCTCTCAAAAAATACTTTTAACTACAGGCTCTCTCAAGACTATTATTGGGCAAAAACGTTCAGAATGCAAATGTTTGTTGTTTCAGTCAGCTTCCTTAATTACTGGAACTTTTCTGTCTGTCATTTACTGTATGTCCTTTTAGTGCTTCTTCTTCTTCTTCTTCTTCTAATTATTATTATTATTATTATTATTATTATTATTAGTAGTAGTAGTAGTAGTAGTAGTAGTAGTAGAAGTAGTAGTATGTAACGTTTAAGAGTTTTGAGAACTGGCATGCATCTATGATTCAATATCACTGAAGCAGCTTAGAGATGGAGTATTTAGGAACATGTGGCCCCATCTCACTCAGTGCAGCCCAAGCCGATTTTAAATATCAAAAAGCAGTAAACATTAAGAAAACCTGTCAAAATCTGATGCAAGGATTTCAACCTAGGTTTCAGATAGAGTGGTACAGGGATGGTGCATTTTTGTAGGCTAACATGGACATTAGCATCACGCTGCTCTCTTGATTCAAAGCCTTTGGGATTTTTCACTGTGTTCTTGGAGCATTGCTGACAATGATGTTTATAATGAACAAAAAGTATGAAACTTGCACATTTTGTTCAATAGGATAGTCTCAATGTAACCAGCAAAAGTAAAAAGCTATTACGCTATTGTGGAACTACAACATGGTTGGACCTAGAAGCAGCTATCACACTTCCAATGCGTTAGGTCAAATTATATCATCTTATTTTAAATTTCCTGTTGGTCTTGGTTGGTCTCTATGGTTGTGGCTATGGTGTATGAATTATTGAATATTTAGAAAATGATCAGAAATAATTACATCAGGTCCCCACAGACATTTTTTGTTGTCCTTTCTATCAGTTTGTCAACAACTGTCCTTTAAAATACACAATAACTCTTTTAAATTCAAATGTTAGCAAAATCTGATATATTTTACTATTTCAGATTAAAAGTCAAAATCTTGTATGCATGTGTTCATCAGGAACATTGTTTCAGGTACTTATCCAAAATGCTACTCAAAATTCCCATATACTTCACGCCTTGGGAACCACAAAGTGCTAAATGCTAACTCACTTCCTTGTTTTTGGACTCATTCTTGCAACACTCCATACAACGCATTGAACTAAAAACAAAAAAAAGGAAACAACTTACATCCTTTTTTAACAGAAATTTTCCATTAGATTGTATTAAATGTACTAAGGTTTAATAACAGGCCCAAATACAGTTTTATCAACACAGTGCTGCAAAAGTTGAATGGCAGTGTAAGCAGTTAAACTGATCATCTGCTTGTTTCTGTGCTGCTGCAGCAAATGTGTCACATGACTGAAATCAGAGGCCAGAGCAGAGGCAACAGTAAAAGGCAAAGAGGCAAGCATGACATGTCCTGCTCTGAAATTATTTTTAGTAAAAAAAGAGAAAAGTAGAAGTGTTTTTTGATTGTATTTTGTATATGAGGTAGATGCAGAAGGACTGGCAACACATAGTTTGGTGATGACTTAAAAAAAGGAGGAAATATCAGCAAACCTATGGAACAAGCACATTAGTGACCATCATTCACTTTAAATTAACAAACTCTTCCCCCTGAGGTGAAAGCAAATGTTTGTTACTGGGCACATTAGCTTTGCACTGTATTCTTCAAAATTACTACAGACACCATCAAAATAATGCTAATGATTTAGGTACTGTGACAGGTGCAGTTTATCTGCACCACATTCTCTTATTTCCACAGAATTTACACCTATTGAATCCTGTTCAAATGAATCTCAGTGTGTTCATACTGATGGCAAAACACACTTGTGCTGACATGAACAATGCCTGATTTGGACTTTGTATAAGCACAGAGACCATTTAAAGCTGGTCATAATCTACTTCAACATGAGCTGTGATGAACTGGTGTTGAAAATGTAAAAAATGCAACACCACTGGATAATACCAAAGGAGTGAAGCACCAAAGCCTTTAAAACCATGTTTGACAAGTTAAGCAAAGAAAGTGATCTCTGACAAAACAGTAATCAAAGCCAACACTGTTATGAGACCAGCCATTATATTGGATGAATTTAAGACCCATTACTTAAAGCATAGATGAACTTTTTGTAATTATAGATAGATTTTTTTTAAACTTTCACTTGAATGAGTGCGGGTGGCATGGTGGTGCAGCAGGTAGTGCACATGGCTCACAGCAAGAAGACTGCTGATAGGGTTGCTCAGGGTCTTTCTGTGTGGAGTTTCCATGTTCCATGTGTGTGGGTTCTCTCTGGGCACTCTGGCTTCCTCCCATAGACCAAAAAATATGCTCATTAGGTGAAATGGTGACTCCAAATTGCCCTTAGGTGTGGGTGTGAGTATGGATGGTTGGCTGTTTCTCCATGTTGTCCTGCGATTGGCTGGCGACTGATTCAGGGTGTACCCTGCCTCTTGTCCAATGTCACCTGGGATAGGCTCTAGCTCCTGCGACCCTGAAAAGGATAAGCAGTGTAGATAATGGACAGATGGATGAGTGCAGTATTTCCTAATCAAAAAGTATTAAATGTACTAAACATTACTAAAACTATGCTCACTCATGAATCTAAACTTTTCTGTTATCTAACCTGTTGTAATTGTGAAAATAGAGTGAGTCCTTGGGCGGCACAGTGGCACAGCAGGTAGTGCACGTGCATCATAGCAAGAAGGTTGCCGGTTCGATTCCCTGGTCGGCAGGGCCCTTCTGTGTGAAGTTTGCATGTTCCTCCCCTGCATGCGTGGGTTCTCTCTGGGCCCTCCGGCTTCCTCCCACAGACCAAAAATATGCTCATTAGCTTAAATTAACTCTAAATTGGGTATGAGTGTGAGTGTGAATGGTTGTCTGTCTCTCCATGTTGCCCTGCAATCGGCTGGTGACCGGTTCAGGTTGTACCCCCCCTCTCGCCTGTTGACAGCTGGGATAGGCTCCAGCCCTCCCCGAAAGGAATAGCAGTGTAGGAAATGAATGAATGAGTCCTTGTGAATGTCTCTGCTTTATTTGGAAACAAACTGGCCCTGTGTGAAGGTGAGGTGAATTATGCACAACATGTGGATTTGTTTAGCCCCCCAAAAACAGCTGGTACATTTCAACACTGTTTTGCAAAAATAAGGCTGTGGTACAAATAAAGCTGAGGCCTCTGCATTGGAAGACACTTTAGGATATTAGAGCAATGGAGGAGACACAGTTAGCTCAAATAAACAAACAGGAAGACAGACAATTCAGGGAGCACAAATTTATTTTTTAAAACTATGTTAAAATTTAGCAAAAAAAACCCAAAAACAAAATAAAGTGAATTAAAAGAAATTCTACATATTTAATCTCATATTGTGGATTTCATGCCAGAATGAATCATTCTAGGGTCAAATAAATTTAAAATGTAAAAATTAATATTTCCCTACTATATGAAGAGAAAATGATAGGGAACAGATGTTGTAGTACTAATGCTATTTCCACTAAAATATGCTCGCATTTACATCCAATTCTAGAGAAATTAGAAAAAATGAAATTTAAAGTTACTTTAGGGCTTCATTGGTGACTTGACAGTAGGTTCATGGCGGATCAGCCTAAAACCTTTAAGCAGTGGAATAAGTCAGGAGAGCTTTCTGGGGCCAAGATTATTGCTATTTTTCCAAAAATTGAAACACCAGTCTTTGACAAAGATATTAGAGATGTATTAATCCTGATGATTCAACAGTTTTATGCAATACTGTAAGGTGTGTCTATTAACTGTGACATTTTAATTTTTCACAGAAAAACATATCAAAAGACATACACTTGCACAAGCCATGCTTGTTAAAATGCATTATTTTGTCTTAACAATAATAGTTTTAACATTCTCCTCTGGTATCTAAATATGTCCATCAATATGCTGCTGAAAGTCATGAAAGAAACCTAATCAAATTGACAATCTGTTCCATGAAAAGCGTAGCTAGATCTACTTTTTTTGGTAAGATACAACAAAGTGATCAGAAGTTAAGCTGTGCCATACACTTGCAATTCTTAGAAATAAGATATTTTGAAAGGAACAACAACAACAGTGTCACAAATAAGCTACTAAATTTATCTGAATCAGGTCAGTCTGACACTGAAAGGATGCCCTTCAACAGTAAACAACAGAAACAAGATGCTAAGTTAAATATTCAGTTATGATGTGATTAAAATTCAGTAAGGTTTATTTTCTATATCAGCAGCGACAAATGTCTGTAGTGTATAGCCAGATACTGTATATATCTTTGGCTGTAATAATATCACATTCCACACAAGTCATACTTAAATCAACATTAATGTTTATATGACATAACAGGTGCAGACTGAAGGCACTGGTTGTACTTTATGATGGCTTATTTCAGCTTCACATTTCAGCACCTGTGCTTTAGTCAAAACAGGTTAAACAGTTTTATTCTGCTTCATGTTTTCTATGTCCTTGTGGAGGTGTGTTGCTGATTTTTTCCCCATTTATAGTCCTTAATCCAAAAGTTCAGATACATACAAAACACATAAAACTAAAAATCCTTCACAACAGACACTACATACTGCGGTCATAGCCACAATGTCTGTATGTTTCCCTGCAGTATCCCCCAACAACTCCAACTGAGAATTCTTAAAATTACACAAGCATGTCATTTGCCTTAAAGAGCTCCTAATTTGCCTTAAGTCTGGTTCATACATTCATGTTTGATGACTGCCAGGGTATGTTTACAACGACTCATGTTTAAAAAAACCTTCTAGTTTTTGTTGATACTGAGGCTGGCACACTCTATTGGAGCTCCTGCCACTCTAATGCTCTCTTCCCCTCGTGGGTCCAGTCCACTCTGATTGGTCTACCAGTCTGCTCTCTGGTGACTGGTTATTTTAGCGTGTCCATGCTCTGCTTTCTGTTTGCCAGAGGGTCATACCTAGGCATGTCTTTTCAGACATGGTAAACATAATGGCTGTTTCACACAGACTGCCAGTGTGAGCCACACATCTCATTTGTGTCTTCTGTGCCAAAAATGTCAAGAGCATGAGGTGCAACTATTTTTTCTGCAAGCTGTGCACGAGTCTAGATAGGAAAAAAAATAGGGAGCTATATTTACCCTAATGCAGCAGGTATGTACCACAGCGGTAGAATACGTCACAGAGAAGATATAAACTGATCAGTCACATTGCCTGCCTGTGCCTTCCAAAGACAAAGGAATAGTTGAGGAGAGGTTGTGTGAGGTACAGGACATGAGCCTGAATGTGCGCCACAGAGTCATAGCTCATTTCTCTCTCTGTTCAGAAAATCTTGGAACAGATGTTAATACTATATGTTGCTGTGCATGATGCCTAACACTCCACATAATTAAAAGAATTGTGGAAAAAAAACAACCCACAAAAATAGGGTGGGATCATCACGCACTACAAACAGCTTGTTTATATCTGTTTGATTTCCCATTACCAAAGCGTTTTGTTTAGCCACTACTTTGTGACAGGCTACCGCCTATGTGTCCTTCCACCAGCAGTGTAAAGATCAAACTACGGTCTTACTTTAATTTTTCCAAATACACAAATAATACTTAATCTCACATAAAGATTAGCCAAATGCATAAATATTTAAGAATTATCCTGCTGACCAACCTCTTGAAAAGATTTCTCTTAGGTGTTAGGGGGCCCAGCACAATAACCTCTGTCTTGTCTGAGTTAAGAAGTAGAAAATTCCTGGCTCCCAAGATCCTACTGTCTTTCAGACATGCTTCTAGCTTAGTTAACTGATTTGGTTCACCTGGCTTCATCGATAGGTACAGTTAAGTATCATCGGCGTAACAATGAAAATTGATGGAGTGTTTTCTCATGACATCACCAGAGGGAAGCATGTATAGGAAGAAGAGAACTGGACCTTGCACAGAACCTTGATGAACTCCATAACTGACTTTGATGTACACAGAAGACTTATTGTTCACGTGTACAAACCGGTATATGTCAGATGAGTAAGACTTGAACCAATTTAAAGCAGTCCCTGTAAACCCAAGCAATTCCCCTGATCTCTGTAGAAGAACATCATGATCTATGGTGTCAAAGGCTGCACTGAGATCTAGCAAGACAAGTACAGAAAGAAGTCCCTCATCTGAAGCTGAGAGTAAGTGGTTTGTCATTTTAACTAAAGCAGTCTCTGTGCTATGGTGACCTCTAAATCCTGACTGAAAGTCCTCAAACAAGCTGTCTGAAGGAAGTCACATAGCTGATTAGCTACTACTTCCTTGGGGATCTTCGAAGTAAACAGAAGGTTTCATATAGGCCTGTAGATAGGCAAAGTGTCTGAATCAAGGGTAGGTTTTAAAAGAAGGGGTTTGATTGCAGCTACTTTAAAGGACTGTGGCATATAGCCTGTTGATAAAGATATAATGATTGTTCCAACAAGAATGAACAAACTAAGGGAAAGACCTTCTTGAATAGCTTAGTTTGGGTCTAAAAGGCATGTTGATGGTTTGGAGGAGGAGACAACAGAATTCAATTCCTGAAGGCCAATTGGAGGAAAACAGTCTAAATCAAGTTTAACTACATTTAATGGTACAAATGGTCCAGGCAGGGGGGTTGCTCATTTCATTTCTAATTTTAAGAATTTTAAAGAAGCCAATAAAGTCCTCACAGCTGGGGGCTAGTGGTATCACAGGCTCAACAGATTTCTGACTTTGTGTCAGCCTGGCTACAGTGCTGAAAAGGTACCTAGGATTGTTTTTATTTTCCTCAATTAATGAGGAGTAGTAGGCAGCTCGAGCATGCCGTAAGGCTGTCATGTAGTTATTATGACTTTCCTGCCAAAGTATCCGCGACTCCTCCCTTTTATTGGAGCACCACATTCTCTCTAATTTACGAGATACCTCTTTATGTGCATGAGTTTCAGAGCTAAACCAAGGAGCTATCCTTTGATGTTTAATAGTTTTTTTTTGTCTCAGTGGGGCAATTGAGTCCGAAGTGGATCTTAGAAGACTGGCAGAGCTATCAACAAGCTGATCCAGCTAAAAGGGGCTATAACTAATATCACAGTTATCAATTGGCCATGCACTGAATTTAAGGCAGCAGGAATAGCTCTTCAAATTTGGCTACAGCAACAGTGGACATAATTCTACTCTTCACTGTTTTATTACAAAAGTAAAATCCTCTAAGAGTATGTTAAAAGTTACTAAGAAATTATCAGATAACAAAGGATTTTCGGTATTGTCTTTAAGTTTATTTATATCAAGGCTGTATGCCAGAACAAGGTTGAGAGTGTGGTTAAAACGATGGTAGCTTCAGGAACAGCCTGAGTAAAACCAACTGAGTCTATTAGGGACATTAAAAGCTGAGCTAAGGCTATCGCTTTCTTTGTCAACATGGCTATTAAAATCACCTACAATAAGTATTTTGTCATCACTAAGGACCAAGTTTGACATAAACTTGGTCCTTGGAATTCAGAATTAGGGCCTGGAGGATAATAAATAAACACAAATAAGACTGGCTGGCAGGTTTTTGAATCAGTATGCAATAAGCTTTGAACAAGGCTTTCAAAAGAAGTGTAATTTGCCTTTGGTCTAGGATAGATAAGGAGACAATAAATGTTTAATAGCTGCTACACCACCACCACTGCCTGTGTCTCATGGTACATGAGTATTGAAATGACGGGAGGAGTGGATTCATTTTAACTGACATATTCCTCCTGGCACAGCCACATTTCAGTTAAACAAAATAAATCAAAGTGATTTTCTGATATAAATCATTCACCATGATTTGGATGTCAGTGATCTGATATTTAAGAGACCACATCTAATTATCTACATTTGAGGTTTTAATTTTATTAGATTTTTATAATTGACACCTCTTTTATTGTTTTTGTTATAATAGCCACGCAGAGGAGCGTGGAGGACAGCAGCTCTGCGACCTAGTCTCATCTCTTAGAGATCATGATTTAAACTGCCATGTTTCTAGATGAGAGAAATGCACAACCCAAAGTGGGATGGATACCATCACTTCCTATCATACCAGGCTTTCCCTAAAAAGATGTCCAGTTATCTATGAAGCAGCATCGTTTGCTGAATGTGCAAACTGGGTTGCTGCAAGGTAATGTATTTTATGACCTATTGAGTTCCTCCTCAGGTAACAGCAGGGCACTCAACATTATTTTTTCACCTGTTGCACATCCCTTAAGTTATGCCAAACTCTCACATAAGATCATTTTCTTGTATTCTGCTCAGTCGCAATATATGAGCCATTAGACTGTACTGTTGGCTATAAGAACAACTTTAAATAAAATGCCTCAGATGATCCACATAAAAGCAGATTAAAGGCTTTAAGAAACAGATAAAGTAGGATATATTAACAGCACACCACACAGTAAATGAGATAAAAGTAACAATACACACATAAAAATACCATAAGATACGAGATTGAAATTGTAAAATACCCAGCCATCTATACGGCTTTTTGATATTCTTTTTCATGAAAGTTTGACATTAACCAAAAATTTTCTTTACAAACATTAAGACTAAAATCCATTCTAGGAATAGAGAACTTTAATCCCTGATATGTTTTAAGATTAAGAACAGGCCCATGTTGCAGGGCTACATAGCCTTCACTTTTGCCCCTTGAGCTGCTTCAAAACAACTGAGGTCTTATTGCTGTCTCATTGGTGACATATGAGACGACACTAATATCTATAGAACACAATGCATTTGTAAATATGTTATAATAACACTAAAACTGGCAGTCCTGTGCTTGATTTTTCCCAAATCAAGACTTACCAGTGCTACTCCCAATTCCATTGAAGTTGGGATGTTATTCAGCCTACATTCAATTGAATACACTACAAAGACAGGGTATGTAATGTTCATTCTGCTAAACTTTATTGGGGTTTTTTTTGCACATATTCACTCATTTTGAATTTGAAGCCTGCAACACAACAATTCTCTCTCTCAATGCCCAGACTTTTATCCCCACCCAAGTCCATGCTATCTCTAAGTTCTGAATCAAGTTTTCTATTTAAAGTAACACAGAGGAGCCCCCAGCGTTTTTGGGAGTGCTGTAAATTCATATACTGTTACATCATTAATGCCCTTCTAGATCCGTTATCTCTTCCTGAAGTGACTTTTGGTTAGTTAGCACCTGAAAGAGACACTCTTTAAATCCAATGTCCCAGTTCTCCTTCTCTGCCATGTTTTTCTAGTGGTCAGTGCCTCGTCTTCAGATCTGCCACCATTATCGCCGGTGCAAGGTTTGATAGCATTGCCTTCTTTCCGGGTTTCTTGGTCAGCGTGGCTCTGGAACATGACTCTCCCTTTTCTTGTTTTTGTCCCTACTCATCAATCTTTTAGTAACAGTCACTTTCCCTGTGTTAAAAAGTTTAATTGTGGGGTATTGTGTCGTTTGATGCAGGAGGTCCTCTCGATGCTGCCATACTTGTTGCCAAACCACCAGAGGTCATTAACTTTTGCCTTTTTGAACTTAAAAATTCTGAGTTTAGTTTCAAGTCAATTCACAACTTTATGATCTCATAAAAAAAGGTTTTCTCTCCTTTCAAAAGTTTTCAAAATAAACAAACTGATCATTTTAATTTTTGGTGAATGTGGTACACTGTTGTATACACATATCCATAAATGAACATTTGGGGTTACATTATCTATCTGTCTATAAAAAAACAGCTTTCACTGCTCAGTAATTGAACCATGAGTCAAACAGTTCTGACATAGGCTGAGTGAATGCAGAGTATTTTACAAAACAGAGATTTAAATCTATGAGGAAGCCTCAAGGTTTGTTTTGACAGCAACAGTGAGAGTTTATAGAAAGTCTGGCAACTTCATTCCAAGTTTCATATATAAAAAGTGAGACAGTAAGGTCAGGAGTGTAAAGAGTCACCAAACTCTCCTTGGATTGGGTTTTTGACCTTAGAGATTACTTTCATGCTCATTCAATTTGTCAAAGAAGACCTATTATTTTAATTGATTCTCCTTTCTTGTGGATGAAAAATGATCTGAATACTTTTTGTACATATACTGCAGCATGTAGGTAAGTCTTCTTCCTTCAAAAAATGCCATCTCTGCAGCCTCTTTGATACCGTTCAAGCATACCTCACCTTTCAAAATCATCTATTTCCCTTTCTTTAATTATCACTGCATGAGATTCTGCCTAACACAATTATGATGTTCGGATAGTTACAGGGAAAGTAATTATGTGAGCTCAGTGATGTTTTTATTTGAATGACTTTTTTAGCAGCAGGCAGGGACCGAGTAATCCTCCTTCTACTTTTTTTTTTTTCTAGCTCAATTAACAATTTCTCCCAGGAGGATGCTTGTCTCCTCCAGGCACAAGTCAGAGTGACATTGAGAGTGCAACATCCACAATGAACAAGGTCACACTGCACCACTGAGGAAGAAAGGCACAGCTTAGGCAGTTTGGTTCCAGAAGCATCATCTTATACGGCAAATAAGTTGTGTTTCATTCAACCAATGCTGAAATACAGGAAAAAGGAAAGAAGAGATTTACCTCACTGTGGTCAATACATATTTTAGGAATGAAACAAATATTTCTCAAACTAAAAGTATGACTTATGTATCATTCTCTTGCACTAAATCCCTCTAATGTAGTCCAAAATGATCAAATACCAAGTTACATTTCTCTGCTTACATGTGAGTAAACTATTTACTTGGTTTGATTTCCTTAACACTTTCCAGGGTGGAGTAAAGACTCCACAGATAACACAGATATATAGTCACTACAGGGCTACATCCTTGGGCATATGTAAATTAATTCTTATAAATGTGGTCATGGCTCCAAATTTTTTCAAACATAAATCAGATTAAAATCTACATTTTCCACAATGAACATAATCAAAGTTAGGTAGGCCTTCTGAAAATTAAAAAACTGCACTTTAAGGTGAATTGAAGTGCTTAACTCTTCCATGCCACAAATATCAGTCACTGGATGTTGCTCTCTACCCCTTAAGCCGCCTACACACCGAATGCGACTTTGCGACCTTGGCGACCACTCTCCATGTAAAGTCAATGTACAGCCGCGATGTGGCGGGGCTACCCCCCCCCCCCCCGGATGCGAGTGACGCACTCTGGGCGACTGTCGCAGTTTGAACACTTCAGACAATATCGTGTGTGGCTGTGTAGCAACAGCCAATCAGCATTGTGTGGGTGTGTGATGGTACCTGTGACAGACTTAGTCTGGTTCACAGAGTAACAATCCATGGCTGTGTGGGAACATTAGTTAGTGAGGACATTAGTTCCGCCTAGACGGGACCACAGAGAACTTGCAGACGATGCTGCAGCAGGGCCACCAGCTGCAGTGTTATGTGGTTGGTAGGTGAGTGAAAAGGATACAGTTGGAATAATGTCAGCTAATACATCCTATTATATGATAGGATATGATTGCGGAGTGAAACTTGAGCAGATGTGACGTCACTGAACAACAGCAACGGTGACCAAAATGAGGTATTTATGGACAGGTGACGCTACTTGGGTGGGCAATGCAATTTCAGTCGTAAAGTCATGTTTGGTGTGAACGCAGCTTTAGGAGTACTGCCAGCCTCAAGTACAAATTGTGTTGTCCATGCATACCCTCTATAGGAATCTGCTGGTATAGATTGATTACATTTATAAAAACACAAACTTAAGAAAAATTTAAAATCTTTAACTATCAAATGCTACAAAACAGGCTCAATCACTTGTCACTGTAATAATTTGAGGGTAGTTTTAATGCATCACACATCAACACTTTTGACAGAGCCTCCAAATGTGTATGTGAGCCTGAGAGCTCACTCTTAAGAAGTGGCTGACTGTAATATACTGCTTGTACTCTAGTCATGCTTTTAATGAGAGAAATGAAACCAAAAATATAATTTGTGGATTTAACTGATTAGTCACTCTCAATTAGACTGATTGATTTCTGTAGACTGAACAATGTAGTCTCTGAAGCTCTCTTCACACATGCAACTCTGATATTATCAGGATAATACCCGTGCAGGTAATTCGCTGACTTGGTCTTTCAAACTTGTTCCTCTCAGCAGGGGGAAGTCCCTGCTGGACAAGGAAGAGGAGGTGGAAGAGGGCGGGGGGTCACCAACAGGAAGGACACGGCATCAAACATACATAGCAGAATTCAGTCTTCATAATATGATAGCAATTCATATCCTAACTTCAGTCTTAGTTGTAAAACGGCTCATCAACAGAATCGTTTACAGAGTTGAGAGGAACACTGTAGCACACAGAAGTGAATATGAAGAAGCATCACTACGTGCAGAACAATTACACCAGAGAGATGAGCCCGAATGGTATTAAAAGCTGTCGTTAAATATTCTGAAGACTTGGGTGGTGAGGAAGAGCAGTAATAAATAACTGTGTCATCAGCATAAAGATGATACAAGGCATTTGATAAATTATCACACAAGTTATTTATATAAACAGTAAACAAAATTGGTTCCAAGACTGAACCTTGAGGAACTCCTTTAGGGATGTGCAGAAAACAGGAAGAGGAACCAGCCACCTGGACATATTGTGTTCAGTTAGTTAAATAACCTGCAAACCAAGCAGAAGCCTGACTTGAGATACTGATCTTGAGCAGCGTATCAATTAAAAGCGTATGATCAACCATTCATTTTCTATATCACTTATTCCTTTCAGGGTCACGGGGGGCTGGAGCCTATCCCAGTTGTCATCTTGTGAGCAGCAGGGTATACCCTGAACCGAACACCAGCCAATCGCAGGGCCACATAGAGAGACAGACAGCCATTCACTCTCACACTTATACCCAAGGGCAATTTGGAGTCACCAATCAACCTAATGAGCATGTTTCCGGTCCTCCCTGGGAGGAAGCTGGAGTGCCTGGAAAGAAACCCAAACATGCATGGGAAGAACATGCAAACTTCACACAGAAAGGCCCTACCCGGGGATCGAACCAGCGACCCTGTTGCTGTAAGGCCCATGCACTACCTCCTGTGTCACCATGCCGCCCCCTGATCAACCATATCAAATAAATTTCCAAACTCATAATGGCAGATACTAATATCAATATAGGTATAAAAGTGGAACATAAAGCCTCCACTTTGCTGAAATTGCCTGATCCTTTCATGATGATAGCCCATTTGTGACACAGATGTGTGGCAAGAAAACAATATTTAATTCTTTCATAAATTGTTCTTTTGATATATGAAAGTGGACATACAATGATGATGAGGTAAATACTTTTGGTGTATTTGCACAATTTGCCAATATTATAGCCAATGTAAGGGACATTTATGGCAAATTGGTATTTTTATATGTGCTGATACCAATAATAATCTTTTTAGGCAATTATTGCCATTACCAATATTGTTTAGATAATATTGTGCATCCCTAATAAGAATCCAAGTGCCTTAATGGTTGGTGAAAAAGGCGTTATAAACTTTTGGCTACTCTAAAATCTAGCAGATTTAAAATGTTTCACATTTTGTCACTAGAACAGACAAGATAAGATATAAGATATCCTTTATTAGTCCCACAGGGGGAAATTCCAACCAACAGGGGGAAATTCCAAGACATAGGTTACGCATGATGATGAGGTCTTTCGTAATTTACTTTTCTCTAATGACAATTTAAAAGAAAATTTGCGATGTGTCATCCATCTTACAATATCGCAATATGAATGACTGATATGACTTGTATCCCCAAAAACAAGCCAATACACACCTATAAAAAATCTAAAAGCAAAATAAAACATACTCTTTTGGGGTTTTTTTGTGTTTTTTTTTTTTCCTGTCGGTACCAGGGGATATGTGCAAATCCATTGTCAAATTAAAAACACACCCCTCTTATACTGCCCTTCCAGCATGAAAACATACATACATAGGCACAATCAAAAAGTCAACACATAAAATCATAGTCATCACAGAAACACAAAGCAGGAAATTTATTATAGAACCAGCTGCAGGAATCCAGGAATTCCTGCAAGTCTGCCATCCGTAATGCAAAAGATTCAGACATGAATCTTCTTTACCCCTCATGTATGTACAGCTTGCACCTCCTGGCACTCGTGACCTGCATCCTGCCATTACAGACCTATATTCTTCAGCCTTATCTAAAATGAGGATGACCCACCACAAATATTTGAAACTACAAAACACAGGAGTATTGTCAAGAGATCTCTTTCTCTCACACACAGAGGGGAGGGAATGCTGTGTGACACAAAGGAAGAGGCACATGCATGATGAGAGACAGGAGATAAGATGAGCATAAACGCTGCGTAGGGACAAACAAGTAAAAAAGATCTAACTTTGCATGCTGTAATAGGACTATAGCCTGTTTTTAGGGATCATTTAATTTGTGAAATTGCAGTGAGATGTTATTCAAAGGGGAAAGACATGTTATTATTAAAAAAAAAGAAAAAAAATGGATAAAAGGATGAGACAATATCATCATTACATCCTTAACAAACATAACATGCTAAGCTTTGAGAATATGATTATTTTCTCAAATGTAAGCTTGTTTTTTTAAATTATCCATGGAACTGCACCTCCACCTCTTCGTTCATCTGACCTCTGAATGGATGAACAGAGCAACAAGACCAGCCTCTCAGTGGCAGTGCAGTATTCCATTGCGAAACACAGCTTTTGCATCAGCTTTCTCATACATAGCCATAAAAGAATGGAACAAGCTCCCAACTGAACTAAAGACTAACACAAACTATAGAGACTTTTCCAGAGAAACAAAAAACTGGATCTTAAGAAACCAAGCCTGTCAGCATTGACTAGTCTTTTAACCTAAATTTGTCTTATAATTATATTTCTATACCTTTGAGTGTAAGTCAGTGTATTCTCCTGTTTTAAATCTGCGTCTTCGCACTATAACTGGACTGCATGCACTTTCTATGAACTAAAATGTATTTTTCTATGCTTTTATAAGCACTTTTTGTACTGTAAATGCACTTTATATATTTACCTTAATTTTTCCTTTGTCTGCTGCATGGGCCGCAGATGGAAATTAGCTAGAAAGCTATAATCTGGTGCAGAGCATCTCTACTCTGACAAGTTGAGCTCTGACGAGCTCGGACCTAAAAACCGAGCATTTTTAGGTCTATTATACGTCTAATATACATCTAGTTCCTTAGACTTCTAGTCTAAAATTGGTCTGCCAGGGGTACAGAAATGAAAGTTTTTTAGACATCTAAATGTAGACTAGACGTATATTAGACATCTAAACAACGTATATAGACATCTTAGACATTTAAATCATGTACAATAGACGTCTAAATCTAGACGTCTACATTTTAGACGTTCACCTGACGTTCATGCTTATACCAAATATAAACCCAGGTATAGACTTAGACGTTGATTAGATGTCTATTAGAGGTCTAGTCTAAATTTAGATGTCTAAAAAACTTTCATTTCTATACCACTGTTGCACCATTTTTAGACTAGACGTCTATTAGACGTCTAATAGACCTAAAAAAAAAAAACACCTCAGTGGTTTCTTGTTAATATTTTAGTAAATTGAAAAAATATCATTAATATATATTTTCAGAACATCTAATACATTAATGACAATTTGTCAATTTATGAAAATATTCACAAGAAACATTTAAATAGCCAAAAAAGTACTGTAGACCCAGATTCTCTACAAAGACACCAAACTTTACCTGCAATGCTTACCTTGATACATGTAATCCCAGGATGTTCTGACTAATTTGGCAAAGTTGTTTGTCTTTCTGGACCTTTTACAAAACATTATTACTCGAATGTCATGCTTATTCATAATTTAACACTGATCTACATTTGGCAATCATCAGTCAACTGTAGTTGCAATCACAGTACATTTTTCATTTAGAAAAAAAAAACATTACAATCATGGAGTGGGCATAATTGTTTTTTAATCTTAGCCCCATCAACCATAAAAACAGTAAAACAGGGAACTTTTCAAAATACAAATAAAAACAATTCAAAATAAACTGAACCAAAAAGTATAAAGTAATAAAGTGAAAAAAACTTTGTGATAGCAAACTATTTTCTCTTTTTTTATATTAACTACTTTTAAATAACTTTCAACTTAATTTTTATATTAACTACACCTCGCGCTGCACAAAAAGTAAAATGAAAACAAAAGTATAAAGTACTAAAGTGATCTTTGTGTGATAGAAACTCTCCTTTTTTTTTATATTAACTACTTTGCGAGGCATTGTAAAAATTTAGCGGGGTGGTGTTCTTGGCCTCCTGTAGCCCTCCACACCACATTGAGCTGGCGCCTGCTTCAAGTGCTCTCCCATCGCTGCTCCGACCTGTTCCTCCGCCGCCTGTGGGAAGGCAATGCGAACAGACTCTGCAAACAAGCAAAAAAAAAAAAAAAACAGACTTCACAGTAGTAATTGTAGAAATTAGCTAGTACTGTCCAGAAGAATTCTTCATTTTTTTATTGCTTCATGTCAGTTATATGACATAGAATAACTAATAACTTGCAGAGATATATTCTTTTACTGAGAACAACAGAAAAGAAGGCTGTTTTCTGGAGAGCCCTCTTTCCCTGACGTCCTCCACCCATGAGGTTATATTGTCTCTGCACTGCATTGCCGAAAACTCTGAAAAGGATAGCAAACACACAGAAAAATCTTATACTGATTACTCTTGCAATTCACTATAAAGACTATTGATAAGAAACAACAATAATACACAAGCATATTAAAACCACTGATCGTTATATTGTCTTGTGTACAGTTTCACATTAGTACAATTCAATATCTATTCATACCTGTCTAGGATCCTACGTGTGCAGGTCTTGAGGTCCAACCCACCAAGGCGAGACATTGATTTGATCTGTATGTATCCAATCTTTCAAATAATTAGAGGCCATATTCAATTTGGCTGGAAAGAAAACACAAGGAACAAAGATCAGTATTGAACACAATTTGAAATATTTTTCAAAAGATCTCGAGCAATGTGGCATAACTTATTCGATTTTCTTAATGTACTACTGAAAAATTATTTATAGTAAATTTACCTTCATTGATTCCAGATAGGGACCTAAATCATCCAGAATCAATGGGGAAGTATTTAGACAATCATTTGACTGTCTTAAGAACTTGAAAAAAAAAACAAAAAAACAAAACAATATTATTGAACCCAAGTCTCCATGGCATGAGTAATCAATAGAAAAAGTCATTTGAGGGGTGAACTACTCCTTTAAACAAAATATACAGTCTAGAAGGGAGTAAGTAAAGAGATATTGAATGAAGCAGTAAGGTGCAATGGTGCTGCCATGGAGGAAAAAGAATAAGGATGGATATTGTAATTTGGTTGACCAACCCAGCACATATGTACTGTGTGGCTTATCAATAGCTTCTGTAGTTAAAGGATCAGGTATTGCAAAAACATATTCTCTTATCATAGGCTAGGGCTGAGCAGAGCTGAGGAGGGAGTGTGACATCAAGTAACATCTTGAGCTTTAAAAGGGTATTTTCATAATGTTTGCCTGCATTTTCATTATATTTTTGCTGGCAATGCAATTATGTAATAATAATATTGCTTTTTGTATTCTTTAATGCTAGAATCTATGAGAGAACTTTGAGAAGATACTCAGTATTTTAATTTAAGTAGATAACCTTAGCATCTGATATATTCCTTATGCTATCATAGCCCAGTGTCATTGTATGAATACATAATACGTATTAAACAATTTACACAATGGTAAACATTTACCCCCAGAAATGTATAGGAGCTCCAATACCTGATCTGCAAGCAATCATGTGCCACATACATTTAGCTGTATTTTAATTGGGCCATAAGTGCTTAGTACACTTTTTATTTTATTGGTATTCATGAATTTTGGCCTAATCACATGGAATTGGGCTCCATTACCTCAAAATGAATTCCCAATGATACTAATTAATCTTGTGTTCCATTCTGGGCCACAACAAAAGGAAAAAGATCTGCAAGTAATTATGTGCCACACATTCAAAGAATCAATATCACAATATAAAATAATCTCTTAAAAGTAAAGGCCTGTATTCAAAATGTTATTTGAGTAAAAGTAATTAAGTATTGGCATCAAACTATACTTCATTTTCGAAATTAAATAGTAAAATGTTTGGAAAATAACCTAACTAGAAGCTTTTAACCTTGGCTCAAAAAGAGAGAGCAGGCCCTTAATTACTTTCATGACAACACCTTTGAAAGAAAAACAAACAAACCACTGAGCGCCGAGTTAGCACTGTTGTATGGAGCCACAACACTGTCAGTAAGATTTGGTATTGAAAAAGAAACTTGCATTGGCATTGAAGAAAAACTTGCATTGGCACTGAAACAAGTAGACACTGACAGGAGGGATTCTTCATTACCACAAACACTATTTCACGGGGCGCCCTCCAAAATACACTATAGGGGAAACACGGTGATATATTCAACTCCAACTTCTAAACTGCGGCACCCTGAGGTGCCCTTCCCTCTGATCGCCCCTCTGACTGACTGCAGTCCATCTGTGAATCCCAATTCAAGAAATAACTGCTTTAACATCAATATATTATGTAGGTTTGTTTAGTTGCAATGAAATGATTGTGGTGATGAAGAATCCCTCCTGTCAGTGTTTATGTGTCTGTAGTAAAGACTCAAAGCACTTTTACATCAGCTAGCTTAGCAAACGTTAACACGATTGCTAAATTAGCATGACTTGAAGCATAAAGTTATTTTAACGGCACAAGGTTCTATGTGAAAAATACCAACAGAAAGAAACAGACTTACTGGCAGTTTGGGAGTTCGGGTGAACTTGCATCCGTTGGTCTCAGTGTCGATCACAGCCACAGGGAGCACAATACTGTTAGTGGCCGACCTGGAAGCGCGTCCTCACGCTCCAAGCACCGCCCCCAACCCCCACCCCCACCCCTCCACGTCAAAACACCGCCAGTAAATTGAAACTGAAAAAAAAGGAAACTGTAACTGAAAACCAGAGAGATGAAACTGAAAATCTGTGACGCTGAAAAAAGAGAGTGTAAACAAAAAATCAGAAGATTGGCATTGAAAAGCACATCATAAAAAAAAATATCCTGAAAAAAACTATAGTTTTTTAATGTCTGTATTTTTTTTTTTCAATTCAACACTTTACAATGCCAATACTTGTTTCAGTGCCAATGCAAGTTTTTTTCAATGCCAAGTTTCTTTTTCAATACCAAATCTTACTGTCAGTGTTGTGGCTCCATACTGTTGATGCTGTTGGCCCCACGCTGGCTAAGCTAGCAACAAGCTAGCCCTCATGCTAGCAACCAACACACTAGTTCTACGTGCAAGCTCATGCTAAATTGATGTATGGCAGTGAAAGGACCAAACATTACAAAACTAAACATTTTTCTATAATACGTCCTTCAGCACCCACCTCTTTTTCACAGAAAGTGAAAATTCTTGCAAGAGCTGTCACTCGAAGTTCAGGAAATTCGACAATCTTCCAGCAAAGTCGAGTTGAGTCAACGTGCACAAGAATTATTCAGCCGGAAGTTGCGCAGTCCACATTTTCATGTTATGGTTGTATGATCTCCATACGGATGTAAAGCAGGGGTCTTGCAGAGCTACCAAAACTTTTTTCGTCGCTGATCTCCTGGCCTTGCCAATAACTTTTATTTCGGACAACTTCGCTTTTAGCGGAATAATATTTTGCCCGGAAGTGGTTACACGGTATGTCACATGAGTGTGCTACACCAATAAGGTGGCTGCATTTTTGTCAACAGTGCAGGCAACATGACGGCAGCCAGCATTACTAAGACGGAGAAAACACACGATATCTAATAATCGAATAGAATTTTTTTTTTTTTTTTTTAATTTTTACGTTTTGACCGGATAAGGCGAAAACACTGTTCACGCTATGGTGTAAACAATGCAACAACGCTACAACGACGGTTGCCTCCCACAGCTGTAGTTGGGCACTGCACATAGAAAGAGCTGACTATTCCATCAGATTATTTGTTTTCTTCCTAAGATTAAAGTAAATATATCTAAATATTAAACATGGTCTAATTATAGATGTTGAAATGTGGGATATTAGATGTCTACATCTAAACTATACCTTATAACGATTATGGCTATTAAAATGATTTTAGTCCAATATTTAGAGATCAGTTCTGCAACGTGCAGTTATTATTTTAAATTAACAACTATTGAATAATGGATTAAATTCAATTGTCTAGATTCGGTCTATATCTAGTCGTTGAAATGCAGTAGAGATTTAGACGTCTAAATCTCGGCTATATCTATACTATAATATATATCGCTCAACGGCTATCATAATTATTTTAGTTCAGTATTTGGAGATCAGTTATGCACCTTACAGTTGTTTTTTAAGTAAATAGTTATCGAATAATGGATTAAATTGCATCGTCTAAATTACGTCTAAAAATAGACGGAATCTAGACGGTTGAAATTAGGTCTAAAAAATAACTAGATATCTAATATCCGTCTATTGCTCAGTGGGTCATAAAATGACACTTTTCAATTCAATGAAACCTAGTTGAAAATGTTAATAAATGTAGGTTATATGTTTTGGGCCCTTTGAGGCCAGATTAAGACAGCATCCAGAGTGCCTTCTCCTTCTCAAAAAGATGCACACTTTGTCAGAACATTTTCTTAGGTATGCTTACAGACCATTTCAGAGGGTACTTTCTCCTTACAACACTGCCCAAATTAAAATCTACCGTCACTTGGGTGATGTCAAGTATTTCTGATGTGTTTTCAACAAAAATTTTGCTGCTTGGAAAGTGAGAAAAAAATTAATATAATCAAAATATCAGTAAGTAATGTGCTAACATTAGCATATTAATGTTATTTATTGATGTGTTCCAGGGCTATAATTTTATCTAAGTAAGTGAATTTTTCAACTCAGGGCTGCAAAGAGTTCATTCACATAACATGAAATACTCACTTTAAATTACACTAGCAAGAGTTTCTATGTAATTCTTAGTCTATTTTAAGTTCTTAAATTTTTTCTTATTTTATTTTAACATACAAATTATGGTAACATCTGTCCTTTGTTTATTATTTTTAGACAAGCATATGTTACCTTACAAAACAAGGCAAACCCTCAGAAATTACTGCAAAAGTTTTGCTACCTTTCCTGGTGCTGCATTTTGCACTGCAGGTTGTCAATGAAAACAGGGGAAAAACTCTTTTCAGGTTCTATTTATTGTTCTATCTTAATTTATTTACCATGGTATTAAAACAGGTAAAGAATATTATATTCTCTGCTGGTATTGAATTGATGTTTATAATGTCAATATCTTTTTTGTCTGACCCACCAGGAGAGAGTTCTGAGTCCATGACATAGGCTCAATCTATTCCTAGACCTCTCGAGATCACTACTTAGCCCCTCAAATAGCCAGTTAACATTGCATTATTGTGGTTGGCAGTGTCATGTCAATGCAGGACATACTTGGCAAAGGGTGCAACTTCTGTCAGCTCTCAACATGGTTGACGTAGGTGGGAAATATCATGTCAGATTACATTTTTTTTTATTAGTTTGTTTACAAAGTTCATAGTTGGGCCAAATATTTAACAATTTGTAGAACTAAAAAAGCAGGTTCAAAATCTGGCTAAAACTTCGTGGTCTGATTTTCCATTGGTCTACAATAAGTTGGTGACAAATTTTATTTTTCATTACAGATTTTCGCAGAGAAAAATTCTTTAGACTATCTTAACACTTAGAGGCCTCCTTGTGGTTGTTCATGTTCACAAAAAGGCTCTTGACCAGACACTCTCTAAAGAAGATGCTAGAATGGATAGCAGTAAAGATTCACAACTTCACCAGCAAACTTCTTATGAGTTTTCCTGGCAAACATGTGTAAAGAACTTGTCAGCAAAACACATTGCAAACTTAGCTCACTCCCTGGTCATATACAGGACTTTTTATTATCAACACTGTCGACATTTTCCTATGCTGCTGGACCTTCCTGAAAAATGTGGAGGAGCTGAGCAATCCTCTGAGGTCTTCCTTCTGCTGGTCATCAAAAGTCCCCCACATCACCATGACCACAGAGAGATACATAAGACCTGGGCAAAGGAGAGGTTACAAAATGGTGTGTGGATCAAACGAGTCTTCATCGCAGGAACCAGAGGTTCAGGTTTTGAGAAGGAAAGGCTGAATAAAGTACTTGAGCTGGAGCAAAGTTAGCATCATGATATTTTTTAGTGGGACTTCAAGGACACATTTCACAACCTCACCTTGAAGCAGATACTATTTCTGGAATGGATGGAAAGAAACTGTCCAAAGGTACATTTCCTGTTAAATGGAGATGATGACGTCTTTGCACACACAAACAACATGGTAAAGTATCTCCAAACCCTTGAAGACAATGATGGAAGCAAGCACCTCTTCGCTGAACATCTCATCCACTATGTGAGGCCAATTAGAAAACCATGGAGCAAGTATTTTGTTCCAGTCCAGGTGTATGCATCAGACTCCTACCCTCCTTACTGTGTGGTGGGGGCTTCTTCTTATCTGGTTACACAGCTTCTGTCATATACAATATGTCTAAGTCCATTTCCCTTCTTCCTGTTGATTATGTTTACATGGGAATGTGTCTTGCCAAAGCCAGACTTAGTCCTTCTTTGCACATGGGTGTAAAGACTGCAGGACTGCTTGTACCCTCCAGCATAGACAACTTTGACCCTTGCTTTTATAAAGAAATTCTGCCGGTTCACAGTTTTAATTCGGCTGAGGTATTTTTCATGTGGGACAGAGTAAATGAGCCCTATCTGAAATGCTACGGCAAAGTCAAATAACAACTAAATTCATTACTTGGGCTTCCAATATGTTGGCACCATTCTGCGCAGGACTACATTATGTTGAAATGTGGTTTCGAAACTAGTGATGTTGCTTATAACTGTTTTTGTATTTACATGGAGCACAACTTACAGGCCTAGCATATATATTACAGAGTTTCAGTGTTTCACGTGGACAGACACATTTACTGAAACAATGCCGTCTTTAAAGAAAACGTTTCCAAAACAAAACGTTTTCGTCTCCTTGTGGACAAGGCCTAAGGTACTTGATTAACACTTTCTTTATCAGTATTCAGGGTGGGCAAAAGAGTGGTGGAATGTTGAGTCCTGAAACGCAGAAATGCGCTGGCTTCTGGTTCCCCTGTCTCAAAATCTGTAGAGTATTTGAATAGGTTAAATGCCTAGGTCTGGGGAGATCACTTCTACACATTTTTTATTTCATAACATAAAATGCATCTGGAATTCCCCACTTGTAAATTTATAAAGCACTACTGGGTAGGTTTGGGTACCAAAAATCAGTTCCTTTCAAAGTTTCCAATGTTTATCAATTCAATAAGGCGTGAGTTCAGTTCAGTTCTTACCTTGCAGTGTAGATGGACCTGCCTGAATCAAACAGAGCAAGACGACAGCAGGAAGTGACTACTTGTACAGAGATTAGCATAGATGCTAACAGCTTAAGTAGCAGTTTTATCAGATCTGGACCACATTGCTTTATTAAATTAAAAAAAAAAACAATATTAACACTTCTCTGTAGGAGGGATATTTTTGCTCCACTTCCTGCATGTTTTGATGAATTTATTTTACAAAGTGATTCATGTTCTGAAGCACAGTTTACATGTATTTCCCTTATGCCATGGTCTTTGTGTTAGTGAGTCATCCTTGTAGGACGGATGCATGCTGAGTCAGCCAGATGTCAATTTGTCTGTGTCATCTTGAGGATGAATAAAGTTTTTAGAGCTAAAAAAAAAGGTTGTGTCTATTGTAGTTAACAGCACATACTAAATGATCTGATTGATCAGTAATAGATGTGATTGGTAGAATAATCATCCAATCACCTGCCAGATTTTCTTCTGAGAGGTTCTGCCCTCCCAAAAACTTTCTATGGGCTCTTTTCCAGATGGACTAGTAAAATATATTGAACAGTCTATCTGGTGTGCCAGGTTAGTTCAGTTCCTAACACATACATAAATATTTTTTAAAGATTAAATCTCAGAGTCGATACTGCCATCTATTCAAGCACTGCCTCATGTGTGACGCAGTGCAAGCACAGAGTTTTCAGAGGAGGAGCACGTTGGACTGCAGCAGCAGAAAGTTTGACTAAACAATGTTAAAAGATAATGACAGCTTCTGCAGTAAAGAGATTTTAACTCATTGCCATTAAAACTGTCAGATAATTGACACTCAGGTACAAGAAACATGAATGCAGAGAAAAACAGACAGGGGGTAAAGTGGAAGATGCTCAATTAAACATTGCACTATTATAATTTCCCATTGTTTGAGCAGGGTGTACTTCACCTTTGTTATGTAAAACTCATGTTTTGCTGTGAGGAGAGTTTGAAAGAGATAAGCAAAGCGCTAGACGACTTTATGAGTCATTGATAACTAGATAACTGGTCTGAAAACCCATTTAAATAACAGAATAATGGAAAAACGCAGGAAGTTTTATTGGTGAATACAACAGACCGGGCTTTTACTTTGCAATACACTGCCGAAGTCTTACCAGCGTATGTTGAAGCCCTGGAGGTTTTGACAGGCAAGGAGCAGACCTGCAGTGAACAATCCTCAGCACACACAGCTTAAAACTCTGTGCCTCTCAAAGCACACACTCTCATTTACTGTATTTACAGTGAACCACACTCACATATTGTCCATGACCTGAACATTGAACTGTTTAATCCACTGTTAATCAGACATGAGCGTGTTTGTAATTAGCAAGCTGTGGCTCAAGTGTGCAGCAATGGGTGGGGTGGGGTGGGAGCGACCTTTACCCACACAGCAGAATGAGCTCAATGCAAATCATAATTGAAAGTCAATTGATAAGCAATAACTATATCAGACCAGATTTTATTCTAGACAGCCAAGAAGACAACTGGCAGTTTCAGTTTTCATCAAACAACACAAATGGCAACATGCAGGGGCGGGCTGGCCACAGGGAGGTTCGGGACGATTTCTGAATGGCCGGTCTGTTCCAGGCCGAACCGGCTGGTGGTAAGAGCATTTCTTTTTTTGTTTGTTTTTTTTGTTAACCCCATAAAACGGAGCTGCGGTTGACTGCAGCAACCTGCCCTCACAGACATGGCCGCAGATAACACAGAGTGGAATGTCAGACTGGGTCAGTCTAATATTCTGCATACAGGGGAGATAGGAGCGGCCCCTCCCAATTTCAGCTGATCCTTGTTTCTATCAGAGATGAAATGTGATCGGCTCAGCAGCTCAGTCAGTCATTAAAGTGTTGTTTTCCTGTTTAAAAAAGACAAAGAATGAAAGAAAGAAAGAGGAGCAGGATAGTTTAGAAAGTATGGCAAAAAGAAAGAAGTCAGAAAAAGAATTGAGTGGGGCGGAGAAACTAAGGGCGAAAAAATGAAAATTAGTACAGGATGCAGCCAAATGTGCAAAACGGACTAATTTTTTTCGTGGTGGAGGGTCTGCAGTCAGCCAGGCCACTGATGACACAGGACCGAGCAGCACGGCCACAGCAGGTTAGCAGATATGGCCCTATCATCCCAGAGTTGACATATAACGTGTTTGTATTTTTGGATATGTTCAGGGCACACAGAACATTAAACCAACACTACATAGTTTTTCCACCCTAATGTAATATTTCTAGAATCATTGTGATGGTACATCACCTTACAACACGTTGAATGACACCTCTGTCATAGTCTGAGAGGGTCTGTATCACCTTCACTGGCACTATGTAACTTTGATATGGATGGTAGGAACTCTTCCACACGAAAAAACTACAAACTAGAAAACATGATAAGACTGTACCTTATCAGTCCACACGGTTTACTGGTCTCTTGTTGGCTCGCTTCTCCTCCCTCTGTATGTCAACAAATGCACATTGGTGTGAGGCACTCCGCGCAGTTACACTCAACGACCACAGAGGCCCCTAGAGAGCTAAAAAGCTGGAATCTTACTTAGTGCTGCTTTAAAGGTCATCAATGTTAAACCATACATGCATAAATAATTTATCTGCTTTATCCGTTAAAAATAAAATCCAAGCTGGCTGACCAGAAAAATGCATACATTTCTTTATTGCAACAAATATATTGAATCATTAAAAAACAAACATATTTTAAGAGACAGTCTGTGTTCCAAGTTAAAAAGATAATTTTTGAATATAGGCTATGCATCCTGTTTTCCTGTTCTGTTTCTGCCTTAATATATAGCCATTTTATCAGCTCAAGAGAAATACATTAAATTGAGTATTGTATTTGTGTTCTAACACTGAATTCTTTGCAAAAGGGCTATAAAGTTTTTTATTGTTGCTGTTATTGTTATTAACAATAACAGCAACAATGTGTTAGAACACAAATACTATATAAAATTCATTCAACATAAAAGTGCCACGCACACACACACACACAGTAATTTTGATTTTTGAGAAAACAGTGTTTTATACTGCAAAAAAAAAAGTATTTGAGTTGAAATTACAGTTTCACTTGTGTCCTTCGTGTGATCGGATAAAAGGCGTCTCTCAACCAAGCCCGAATTTCAACCCCAGCCCGCTCCTGGCAACATGAATTGCTTTTAGTCTCATGACTCACACTGCACATCCTGTGACGTGACTATGACACTTTTGCGTATTGTATCTGTGATATATTCTTCAGCCCTGTCACCTAGAGTGCAGTTTAAAAGGCTAAATAATGCAGTGTATGTTCCAAATTACTTCCAAAATATCAGAAGACCTGAAATGTAAGTGCCTTAATTTGTAGGATCCATTAATCTTTGTCTTTGTCATTTTTTTTTGTAAAGCATTTTATAAATTAAAAGCCTTATAAAGTCCAGATGGACAATGTGAGCCTGGAAGGAGAGCTCCTCAAGCAGAAAGCGAGATACTTGTAACTGGTGACCAGATCTGTCTGTTTGTCATTGATCAATGTAATGGTCTTGACAGGCTCTGTTATTTCCTGTTTATGTGAAAATAACATGGATTTAGTTTTCTCTACATTTAAAACCAGTTTCAGAGAATGTAGATGAGCCTAAACTGTATTAAAAGCTGTCTGTGAAAATTCTAAAGCCTAGGCAAACGAGGATGAGCAGCAATAAATGACTGTGTCATTGGCATAAAGATGATAAAAGGCATTTGATAAACAATCACACAAGTTATTTATATAAATAGTAAATAATATTGGTCCCAACACTGAACCTTGAGGTACTCCTTTAGGGATGTTCAGAAAACAGGAAGAGGAACCATCCAATTGGACACATTGTGTTCTGTTGGTTAAATAATCTGCAAAACAAGAGGAAGCCTTGCTTGAGATACCAATCCTGAGCGGTGTATCAATTAAAAGTGTGTGATGAACCAGATCAAATGCCTGAGACAAATCAATCAAAAGTGCCAAACAATATTGTTTACAATCTAAAACCTGAATAAAATCATTTAAAACCTTTAAGGCAGCAGTAACAGTACTGTGCTGCTTTCTACAACCAGATTGAAAATTTGTTAAAATGCCATTAGACTCTAAAAGTACTCTTAATTGCTGACTAACAATTCCTTCAAACATTTTAGCCTGGACGCAAAGTTTAGAAATTGGTCTGTAGTTATTCACCTCTGAAGGGTCACCACCCTTTAGAAGCAGGAGCACAAAGGCCGATTTCCAGACTTTGGGAATTTTATTAGATTTCAGACTTAAATTGAAAATGTAGGACAGTGACTCCACAATATAGCCAGCAGCCAATTTGAGAAAAAAGGGGTCCAGATTTTCAGGACCAGCTGCCTTACTTAAAGGTGCTGTGTGTAGAATTTGGCATTTGAGCGACATCTATCGTTCAGATTCTAGAATGAGCCTAACCATAACCGAAACGTCACATCGCTGAGCAACAGAAGCCTGTGAAGACCAAAAAGGATCATGAACACGGCATCATTTGCTAAAGTGACAAGGTTTGTAACCATTATTTTTATAGATTATAGGTCAGTTGTTGTCCTCTCTCCTCTTCTTAGCCTGCATTCCAGGTAGATTTCAGAACCGGCGGACAGATTCGCATTTCGTTCTTTTTGTCCCTAAAATCCACCCATAGACAACATGGCGGATCGTTATGTCGGCCTACATGAACGCGGCCCACGGTAATGTAAATTTTTTGAAGCTTTTTCAAACTAAATAAAAATAAAACAAACATTCTATGGGGATGATTGTACTCCTATTTTGACGGATTTTACATACAAATAGAAACATTATACCCTATATTCACCATTTCTGTTAGGCGAAATGCTGCCAAATTCTACACACTGCACCTTTAAGTCTAATTTTCTCAAAGCACAAAGAACATCAGCAATAGACACAGGGGTAAAATTGAAAAGGGGAGTATTAGGCCTTTACTCATTTTAAGGACTCAAATAAAATACCTGCATTAATAAAATGTTCATTAATAAAGCTCAGCATGGTGGTTTTATCTGTTGTAGCTTTTAACTTTCTTTAGTTAAGAAATTTGGCAGATTGGCAGATTTGTTGCTGCAGAGTCAGACAACAGACAGTAGGAGGAAGGCAATGTTTGTGGAGAAGTTCCAACCCAGTTATTATCTGAAACCTTTTAAACATTGAATCATTTTAACCTGTATGAGGCTCAACATGATCTTAAGCAGCTCTCTCTCTCTCCTCTCATAAAGATGAACACTTTGGGCTCTAATTTCGTAGACCAGGCGCAGGCGGGGCGCACCTGCCCTGCGCCGCGCCTGCACCGCCAACGGGGTGTGTCCAGGGCATTTTCCAAGTTTCCAAGTCTGGCGCAGGGAGGCGCACCCACGCCTCCATCCCTCCTACCTGCGTAAGTAGCAGAGAGGGAGGAGAGGAGGCTAGAGTGGGTTTAACACAGCTGAGTGTAATCCTCACCAATCAAATGAACGCCTCTCCTCACCTTTAAATATGCCGCGGGCGAGGCGCAGTGACAATTTCACCTCGGTGGTGAAGATGGTCAGAGCCGCTGTCGCATCGGAGGCCACGATGCGCATCACCATGTGGACCACCTCGTGGGACAGATGTAACCTGTTCCTTTGCCATAAATAAGAGTACAAAATTAAGTGATAATTACATTTAAACACAGCAGCAGGCTAATCCATTCATCATGCTTGTGATCCACCTGCATTCCTGGTCTGTCATTGCTAAATAGCAGAACCTTTGGTGAAAATACATCTCCTCCTCATCCTCCTTGCAATAATGTACTACATCTTTTTAGATCACGTTAAGAATAAAGATTAAAACAGAGAAATATGGGCAATCACAGGTAAATCCTTAAGACACCGAGTGACTTACATTTATTCAGCGAGCGTCTCTCTCTTTTTTCTTTTCTTTTGAATTTCATGACATGAGAGAAGCCGGATACTCCGTATCGGATGATGTGTCTGTTTGTGGTTGGCTTGAGAGATGTGAACTCGTTAGTTTGCGTCACTCTTCCAGCTGCCGTCAGGTTGAGTTTCCATTATGACAGACATTGATTTGACATCAGATGTGACGCGACAATTAATATAGATACAAATGTATGTATTAAATAGTGGTTGTTGTGATTGTTTATTACATTGAAATGTGCCTGACACTCTGGATACCTGCCTGTGAGGTTTTGGTGACGTGTGCGCACTGTGCACCTGTCAGCCAAATTACCACTGCCCGGGGTGCACCTCTCCTGGGCCGAGAATACCTTCCGCGCGTTTTTTTGTCACGAAATTGTCACTGCGCCAAGCTGAATCTTTCGACACCTCCCCCTGGTGCGCCGTCACACCCATCTCGGCGCAGCCGGTCTACCAAATTGCCAAATTGGCTACGCACGGCGGTGCGCCGGACAAAATTACCACTGCGCGGGGTGTGCCAGGCTGCGCCACCCTGAGTTGCGCCAGGAAATTAGAGCCCTTTATCATAATACATTACATATTACAAGAACATTATTTGCTAAAATGGTAGAATATAACGAATTTAAACAAAATGATCAGAAGGATCTGTGAATCTGAGACTGACTTTGCTCATAAGATGGGCTTAGTATTTTTTTTATTTATTCAAAGAAGTCTTTTTTATTAATTCAAAGAAGTCTTGTCATGCAAATTTCTTACTGATTTCCACTACAACACTTCCTTCACAACAACTGCAAAATATGTGCACAAAATCTATGAACCTGCAGGCACAGATAAACTAGTTAAAAGACAATGCAGTGTTTTAGCCTAAAAGAAAGTTAGAAAGTTAAACAAACTCTTCACACACAAGAATTATCATCATTAAAGTACTGAACATTGTTCATGCACATCCCATCCTATCTGTATATCCTGCAGGCCTATTGTGAACATATTTGAAGAACTTTGAGGAATTTTCTTCAAACTTATGCAACAATAACCACACTAGAAAGAAGGGTACACTTATTGGATTTTGGGAGTCAAAAATCATGGTCATGGGTCTTGCAAGTGGGATATATCCAGCTTTTATTGCAAACTTAACTGTTTTTTTCTTTTTCACTTGGCAACTAAAACCATGTAGACAAACCTCTGTGGATTCATTTTTTTTCTGAAGGATGAAACAAAAATCAAGTGGAAGAGATTAAGGCTTGTATAAAGAGTTTTTCTTGTTAAGCTGTAAAATGTCATTGAAATAAATGCAGCTAAAATCCTTTCCTGAATTTACAACTGAAAATTATATTTTGTCTTATGTTGTGCAGTCCAGTAAAGCTGGTGTATTTACTAAAAAGTAAGCCCAGCAAGTAATATTGACAGACCAATTACTGAGGCCTTATCATGAGGTGTAAAGAATATGAAGGTGTCTGTTTAAGTTTCAGATTAGCTTGCTTCCCTGTTGTCTCAGTCAGCTTTCACAGCATTGCCTGCATGTGACCTCCACCTTCTACGATCTTAACAGCTTGTGCTCCACTTTACCCTTAATGCTCCCTGCCCCGGCTCAAACTTTGGCTCAAACTTTGATGCTGCAGCTTTTGCTGACGAAGCATCTCATACATCACCAGGAACAAACAGAGAGTGCCAAGATTTCTGAAAATCATCAACCATTTTTGTTCATCCTTCAACATGTCAAGGTAATTATTGATAATTGATGATTTTCTTTTTTTTATTTTATTGCCTCATATTGTTGTAACATTTTAACAAGGTGACTGATTTATTGGGTAATACACATGTATCTTGTTTGATATTTCTGTCATTTAATCTATGATTTAATTAACAAGCCAATGCTTGTTTGTGTGATCTTAAGAGCTTCTGTGTTTACTGAATGTGCTGGATCATTGTATTTAAGGTTTGGGTATTAATCCCTCAAAAAAAGAGATGGTTCATTTCATGGTGCTAATTTTGAATAGATTTAATTAAGTTACCTTTACATGCCCTTCCCTTTATGCCACAATTGCATGGAAAAGCAAAATATAAGGATTTTAACTGCTGCAAACTTTCAAATCCCTGTTGAGTGTGCAACAGCTAGCTGAGCTAGCACTTAAACTGGCTTGTTTTAACATACTCATCGACATCCCCAGGCCTTGGTAAATTCTGTCCACTGTCTTGCCCATTCCTCACTACAGTTGCTCAGAGAGGAAAGCATTTAAAGAGGGATTCTTGCTCCCTGCACAAACTTAACAATTTTTCCTATTATCCACAGTCCTGCAAAGCTGTTCAAGTCTTCAGCCACTTAACCCTTACAAGCTTACAAGCCTGTTGCTTCCTGTTTAAAGCCCATGTATCCGCTGTTATTACATTTTGAACAAGTCATTGAGAAGCACATCTTGCGTAACAAAAGACTTACGTCGTTAAAAAAACATGTCTAATTTTGATGTATGGCCAAGACTTTAGAAACACTTCCTTAAAACTGCCCAAAAAAAAAAAAAATCTCTTAAACAAGAGCATTTGGCCTGGATTTCAGATTTTTGTGATAAAAAATATTCAATAATTTTTATTTTCATTTTAAATAATTTAAACCAACTTCCTAAATCTAGTGCCAAGTTGTTACCAGAATTTATCTAGCTATTGAAATGTGCACATCCCTAATTGTGATATGATGGCAAATATATTAAACAAAGACAGCATAGACTGTATGATGTTGCAGCTGATGGCGAGGGCATGAAGGAGTGAATGGGCAAGTCTAAAAACTTGCCTCCCCCAACCCAATCATGACAATCTTGAGGCATTTTTAAAGGTCTAATAACCTCCACAAATCCTCCCTTTGCTTTTCTCTCAAAAGATAATGAAAAGCACACCTAGACTTTGCCAAGTACTGTTGGTGAAAGACTGTGATCCAGTTTTAGATCCCTCCTGTAGTCAGCAGGATGACCGTATTAAACAAACTTAATGAGCAGAAGTTTTTACTAACATTATATTGTGTTCAAAGACGGCTCACAAAAATGACACTAAGATGTATAAATGAAATGCAGCATGATGAGTTCTGATATAATTTCAAGAACAGAAGATGTGTTTTCTGTCCTAAAATGTGAACAATTACAGCAAATTGAAGGCAAAATTTGTTTATTTCTAGCATTATAGAATAGGCATGTCTTTTTCTTCCAAATAAGTCACCAAATACACATTTAAAGGCAAAATAGCTTTCATAAAACATCTGTTTTTCCATTACAGAGCTTCAAGGAGAAAAATTCGCAGCGCAGTGACTGCCTTGCTGATCGGAGGTTCCTTCCTGTTGTTTTATCTCAGCAAAGACTTCAATGACCACAAAATCCTTCATCTGACATCATCTCTTGTCCAAAAGACCTCCAATGGATTTCCCTGGCCGAGTTGTGAAAGAAACATGTCGGCCAATAGCATTGAGACCTTTGACTCCTTTCCTGACAATATAAAAGACTTTCTGTATTATAAACACTGTCGACATTTCCCCATGCTGCTGGACCTTCCTGACAAATGTGGAGGGGCTCATCTATCCTCTGAAGTCTTCTTTCTGCTCGTCATCAAAACCTCCCCAGAGAACCATGACCGCAGAGAAATACTGCGTAAGACCTGGGCCAATGAGAGGTTACAGTATGGTGTGTGGATCAGACGGGTCTTTATTGTAGGAACCACAGGTTCAGGTTTTGAGAAGGAAAGGCTGAATAAAGTACTTGAGCTGGAGCAAAGTCAGCATCATGATATTCTTCAGTGGGACTTCAAGGACACATTTTACAACCTCACCTTGAAGCAGATACTATTTCTGGAATGGATGGAAAGAAACTGTCCAAAGGCACGTTTCCTGTTAAATGGGGATGATGACGTCTTTGCACACACAAACAACATGGTCAAGTATCTCCAAAGCCTAAAGAACAATGATGGAAGCCAGCACCTCTTTACTGGTGCTCTGATGCGTGGCTCAGTACCCATTAGATCCCCATGCAAGTATTTTGTTCCAGTCCAGTTATATGCGTCAGACTCCTACCCTCCTTACTGTAGTGGTGGGGGCTTCCTCTTATCTGGCTACACAGCTTCTGTCATATACAAGATGTCAAAGTCCATCCCCCTTATTCCCATTGATGATGCTTACATGGGTATGTGCTTGGCCAAAGCCGGACTTAGTCCTGATTTGCATCATGGTGTGAAGACATTTGGACTGGGCATTCTCTTCAAGCGTGTAGATAAATACGACCCTTGCTTTTATAAAGAACTCTTACTGGTTCACAGATTCCTTTCAGCTCAAACATATCTGATGTGGCACAGAGTAAATGACCCCACCCTGAAATGTTTTGGCACTGTGTAGTGGTGTTTGTAAAGTGATGACAGATCCTAGTGACACTAAGGATGCTCTCACATCTGCAGATTGTTTGCAGTGTTCTGAGCCGGATGACAGAATGAAACATTGCTGCATTATTCCTGTTAATTGTTTTATGTTCATGCTTTTCCCACATCTTAGGGAGACAAATTCAGTGCCTTCTGATCATTCTTTACCCTGTGTGACACTAGTCAACAAAGTAACATGACAAAATGAGTTTTGGTTTAATTTTGGTTTTACAAGGAGAACTTTTTGACAGAGGAGCATATTTGTTGAATGTCTGATTTGGCTTGAGATATAAAAGATTAGAAAGAGGGACCTTTAACTGTTGTGAGTGTTGAAAGCAGCAGTCAAAGAGGTCCTCAGTTAACACAGAAACTTTTTACTTTTTCTGCAAGTTTATGCTTAGTGGTGCCTAAACAGCAAAAGCACTGCCAAGATTATATTGGATTGAAAAGGACAATGACCATGCTTAGTATTTTACTATCACCATGTAGTCAAAGTTGCATGGTGGCAGAGATGGGCAGTGACTGATTACATTTGATCTATCACTGTAATTATATTACATTTCTCAGGAATTAGTAAAGTTAGAGATTACAATTTAAAGACAGAAATAATATTACACTTAATAATCAACTGAAAGCATAGTTACTAGGTTACATCTTCCCAAAGGAGGGCTGTTTCATAATGTCATGTACCAGCAGCATAGCTATAAAGTTCAACTAAGCATGAAGGATGAGCTGAGAAGAGTGAGCAGTATTTTCAACAATGGGTCAATTATATGCCTGGCTGGTTATCAAAGCTGATATTTAGCTTTTTGCAGTGTTTTTGAATTTATATGACCTTTGGCAGATGACAATTAATTTAAAAACGGGTTTTTTCATCTCTAATCTGCTCCTCCAGCCATCTTTGCCTGCATGGCTGCTGGTTTGTTTTCTTCCTCTCTCTGGACTTAGGTCCACAACATGATCTGATTTTCCAGACATCACACAAGAAACAGCCTGTCAACACAAAAGCCAACTCTATGTCCCGTCCACTGGATTCTCCGATTGGCTTGACGTCACACAACCAAGAGTGAATCAACACAGCAACTGGGAACTGCAGAATGCACCTTTATTGTTGTATAGTAATGTGAAATGAAGCAAGTGTTGTTTATTCACTTAAACTACGTCTTGCAGAATTTTACATAAAATACATAAAACTTTGACAAAGAGATTTCTATTGTTGTAAATTAATATCAGTTGTAATATCTCTTATCGGTCTGCAGAGCCTCCAGTAATCAGTAACAGCCTCTAAAAACAATATTTGTTGAGCCCTACCTTCAACAACTGAAATTATTAGAAATGCAATGGAGATTACTGTCTCTTGCAAACTTTATCTCTAGCCTGCAGTAGGTCTGTTATTTAAAGAGTGAAAAGTAACTTTAACAATAAAGTAATTACTTACTTTTTGTACTAAATAATATTTCACGTAATGCTACATCTTTAAGAGATAATGAGTAATAGGTACCGTATAACAATTGTTAAGTGACTCACCCAACATTCACTGGTAGTTGTTTTACTTCTACTTCTACTACTACTACTGCTACTGCTTGTACTACTACAGCAGTGTAAGTTTAGCAGCTGGCCTGTTTGTTCCAGTCGCTGGGATTGTTGTGCTCCTATTGCAAATAAACTGCTCCAGAGTCTGAGTGGAAGCAAGCCAAAGCCCCATCCTCTATGTGATCTCAGCTCAGTTGTTTTCTCCTGAAACAGACTGACTGCTGAGCACACATGATAGACCTAAGGAGAAGCACTCAGAATAAACTGTCTAGGTATGAAATCGCCCTTAGAGAAACTCTTCTTGTTGATTGTGGTGAAATCCAAGATGAATGCTCTACCATAAAAAATCAAAACAGATGTGATTTTCATATTTTAATTCAGAGGTGACGCTTGTATTGTGGTGTTGTTGTACATGATGGGATGGAAAGTTAAGAGATTATTTTATTAACTGTTATACACACACACACACACACACACAAACACATCTAACTAGGTGAGGACTGACACATAATCACTGAGAACTTTTACTGTGTATCTCAGACTGGTGTAATGAATAAAGCTGATTTAATTTTGCCGCTGACAGTGTTTGTCTTCATTCATCATTCTAATACCTCTGAAAGAGACATCACGCCTTTATTCTGGTGGTTGCATTATAAAAGACAAATACATGAATACATGTTTGTTAGGGGTATAAATCACCAGTTTCTCTCGATACAAGTGATAATAATTCTCTGGTCAACAATACAATATTTGCTGATATCAAAAAACCTGCCACATTATCAACTCGATAAGATACAGTTCAGAAGCCTGCGATCAGTATATTGGATGATATTTCGTACAAATTTGACACAGCTACATTCATAATAAAAAAGGAGCACATTACTTAAGTGCTCCTTTTTTAATTGGAAAAACCGAGTGTCTGTCCTTCATGTAGCTCATACTTTACTAAATTAACTGTGACATAACAAAATATACTCAGAGCATCCAAACAGACTCCTGATAGCGAGCTTTTCACTCTCTGCTTACCTATAGAGTATGTATCAAGCATCACTACAGCACCAAAGAGGTGATCAGGAAAGCAAGAGCAGATCGTTTTTTCCATGTAGGTTGAACTTTGTATGTCAGTTTGTAGTGTGGCGGTCAAAACTTGATAACATTAACGTAACCCTCTAAGCAACTGAAGTTGCCCATCCCTGATTTAGATGGAAATTATTCTGGACTGAAAGCATTCTAACCGTTATTTGCGACTATAGTTTTATTTAAATTAGACTGTGGGAGAGCAGGGTCTATTATTACACCTACTGAGCCAAAACAAATCATGTTAAATTGATCATTTTCACTGATTTTTCAAGAAACAAAAAGTCAACATGATGGCAATAATACCCCCTTCACTTATCTGAGGTTTTTAGGTATAGTGTCGAGGTCAACATTGCCATTAAATGTCATAATGTCAGATCAGATCAAATATTCAGCACAGTTAGTTTATAGTTATCTAAATCATAAAGTATTGATTAAACTGACAGGTCAGTTAAGCTGGTCGAAGGTCTGTTATTTCTCTATTGAAGATCATTGCTGGGCAGACTGAGGGCTCTTTTGTGAAAGCAAAGGGAAGGGATTATTTGTTATGTGCCTTGATTAAACACGGGTGTGTTTTGGTGATGACATGGTTCAAACCAATCAGAGTGTTGGCTCTCATGCCCTTTAAAGCATTCCAAGCCTACCAGCTGGAGTTTTATTATTTATATGGCAGATTTCATTGTTGACCCATAATCAGCCAGCTCATTCATCATTCTACTTTAATTGTGCCACTCAACACACAGATCACATACAGAACACTCTGAGATACTATGTTGATGTTCAAAGTTAAATTTTTCTGAGCATTTCAACAACGTCTGAAACAATCAAAAACACACACAGGCGCTTGCACATTTTCGCAGAAAAGCCTGGTCTTGTTCTCATAAACTATCAAAATGTCTTAACACACCAACAGCATAAAACAAGATCTGGGTGCCGGTGGCGCGCACATGGCGATGTGTCCTTGGGCAAGACACTTCCTCCCACTGGGCATGAAAGGGTATGACTGTGTTACCTGAAACTGATGGATAACTAACACAGAAACTCTGAACCATCAGTGAGTGAATGGGTGTGAATGGGTAGATGTGACCTGTCGTGTAAAGCAGCTTTGAGTAGCCAAAGACTAGAAAAGTGCTATATAAGCTCAAGTCCATTTACCATTGACAGTATCTTATCAACCTTCTGTGAGCTCAGCATCAAACAATGGTAAAGACTTGATGGTATTTGACTTGTTCTACTCCTGGTTTCCTCTTGGCTTCATTGAATAATGTGCGTATTAAACACACTGGGCAATCCTTATAAACGTCTTCAAGCATGGTTATTAGTGGCATTCATAAAATAATATTATCAATATAACTCCCTCTTGCACGAGAGCCATCATTTTCATTTCAAATCTCATGCTGTAAATGGTAGCTGATGAATATTACACAATTAAATTGATTGGTTCTTTTTTAAAATCAGTTCACACATTTTGCATCTACGAACCATATCGTATAGTACGATTGGGTTATTTCATGTGACCTCAATCTGAAGGTCCCATGGTGATCGACTCAGATTTTGCAAAAAAATTCTGTTGGTGCTTCCACATATATAATGAAGAGTCAGGTTAAATGGTAAATGGACTTGAGCTTATATAACACTTTTCTAGTCTTTGACTACTCAAAGCTGCTTTACACTACAGGTCACACTTACCCATTCACACCCATTCTCTCTCACATTCACTCACTGATGGTTCAGAGTTTCTATGTTAGTTATCCATCAGTATCAGCTAACACATTCAAGCCCTTTCATGCCCATTTTCACGCCACTGACGCAGCAGTGGGAGCAACTTGGGGTTAAGTGTCTTGCCCAAGGATATATCGCTGTGTGTCGCCCGGAGCTGGGCTCGAACCTGCAACGTCCCGATCACTGACCAAGCACACTATCCAGCTGCGCCACCAACGCCCCTCCCAGGGTCCCTCCTGCAGACAGGCGTGTCCTCAAACTGAAGGAATCCAGCATCAATAACCTGTTGTAAGTTACTGTAGGCTGACACTGGTCCCCTGAAAATTGATTTTTCCATTCTTGCACGTAAAAACATCCCCATTACGGAGACCAATATCTCAGAAACTCGAGGAGATAAGCCTATTGTGATGACATAATCTGAAAGTCTGGGCTCAAAGTACCCTGGTAAGCAAATTTCAGCCAGAAATCTATGCTGGTTTCAGAGATATTGGCAGCCAAAATTGACTACTTAGGACAAGTGTCAAAAATAGGCGCAACACCCTTTTTTAAAAGCCCATAGTTCAGAAACCCTTGAGATTTTCCAACTAAAACTGTTCATTGTGTTCATTATACATGTAGAGGCACCAACACAGTTGTTTTAAGCCAAATCAAGGTCACTGACTGTGGACGATGTCTGGACTTTGGTTGAGTTCATATGGAATGACACAAATTAGATTTACACTCTCGTACAGCAACTTTTAAATTATTCCTGTGCACTGGGGGTGTGGACATTTGACAAATTGTGGGGGTCAGGGGCATCAATGGGGTTTCATGGAAACAACAAAAAGAGGCTTAGGGAAAATTCTCAGGTCATGTGACTCTAAGCAAACACTGAAACACATCAGATTGTTGGTATCAAAATCTGCAATGGCAGCATTCGAAGACAAAAAATGTTTTTTTTTACAAGTCAGTCAAAGTTTTGGAGGAATTGGTGTGAAAAGATATATTGTTGAACGTTTTATAAGCTCTTGTTGGAAAATGATTAGATTTTCAAAACTTTAATGATCAGGTACTGGATCTTGATGTTCTGGAGGATACATTGCACAGTTGGGTATTCAAACAGAGAGATTTACTTACATATAAACTAGTGGTGTCTATTAGCAAGAATATGGCTATGCAAATCCAGACACAGGGATGATAATGATTTGTCATAGTATAATACAATACAGTCTCTAATCAGTGCTATTTACATTTGTCCCAACACAAATAAACTCTATTGTCTGCCCAAGTTAGAGACAAAAATAACAAATGCCACGGAAAGAGGAAAAGCCAAAATGTCTGAATCAATGCTGCCTCCCAGTGGCTTGGGGCTGAAATACAATGCAACAACATAATAGCACATTTATATGCGCTATTAACTAACAGAATTTCAAAATTGGGCAAAAAATATTGATACAGTATTGCAATATATAGGTGAATTGAACATTTTTGACACTTCTGATAAAAACATGTTTTTATGCAATATACTCCATGAATAAAAATATAGAGGTGAAATATTTATGCCCCTTAATTTAGCTTTTGATAATGTTCTAATGTATTTCACCATTGCGTGCATGCCTGTAAAACTGGCCCAAAATTTTTCTTTATATAATATCAATTATTCCTTTTTGTCTCAGTTTGGTCTGTTTGTTTAGGGGTTTGTTTTTTTGTGGACTGTTCTTAGTTTTTGCACCTTCAACTTTTGTCACGTTTTATCACCCTGTGTGTTGTTTTGTACTTTCCTGTATCACCTAAATAAGAGTAAAAAGTATACCCATTTTCTTTACCTGTGAACTAGAATAAAAACTGTTATAAATTGGCAGTAAGCATCATTTTGTTAAAGATGACTACTTAGCAGAGCTGGGGTGAGTAATAACGTATTATGTTTTCTTCATTTCATTTCAATTGTGGGAACTGAAAAAAGAAATAAGACAAGTTTAGGTCATAAAACTTAACCTGCTGCGTAACTTGATTTCCCCTCTGGGATTCAGTAAAGGACTTTATTTTTATTTTTAGAAATGCGTGTTCTATTGAATCGAAGGCTTTAAAAAAAATCTATAAATATAATAAAATTCTGATTCTATGAGGGGCTGGTCGTCTAACATGTCTAATATAAGTCTCACATTATCATGAATATATCTGCCTTTAATAAACGCTGATTGACATTCTTCCACCAGTTTGTCTAATATTTGTTTAGATCTGTTTGCATAAACAATGGCTATCAGTTTATAGTCATTACAGAGAAGAGAGACTGGCCTCGAGTTATCAATTTTCAACAGATTCTTATTTGCTTTTGGTAATAAAGTTATCAACCTTGTTTTCATAGAGGGTGATAAAGAACCTTGTCTTACACAGTCCAAAAAGGCTTTATTTAACAGATCCTTTATATTTTCCCAAAAAAATTTGAAGAATTCGGCTGTTAAGCCATCACTTCCTGGTGATTTCCCATCTTTCATCTGTTTCAATGCACTTTCTTATTCTACCAAAGCTAAGTCATCTTCTAAAAAATCTTTATCTATCACATTAACCATTCACCATCAGAGAGTGAAAGTGAGAGTGAATGGGTGTGAATGGGTAAGTGTGACCTGCGGTGTAAAGCAGCTTTGAGTAGTCAAAGACTAGAAAAGCGCTATATAAGCTCAAGTCCATTCACCATTTTTACCATTTACCATTTACCACATTAAGTGATTTAATTTGAGTTTTGATTGTTGCAAAAAGGGATTCACATTGATCTTTATCAAAGTTTGATTCATATAGCTTCTTATTGAAGCTCCATATCTCACTATTAATCTGCTTCATGTCAACTGAAATAGGGTCAAATACTTCTAGTTTACTTTTTTTTTTTACTTTGTCTATGTTTTTCTAACCTAGAGAAATATGATGAGTTTTTTTCTCCTTGGTCAAGACATCTCACCCTTGATCTAATAAATGCTCCCTTGGCTTTATCCATATAAATCTCTTATAGCTGAGTCTGGAGTGCAGCTAGTTCTGCCTTTTCTTCGGTTGACATTCCTGTTTTCTCACAGAGACTGTTTATTTTTTCAGTGATCCCACCTTGTTTCTCCATGCATGTTTTGGTCATTATTTTCTCCTTTTCAATAGCTAAGCATTTAATTTTGAATTTGAACCATTCCCATTTATTTATGTCTGACATATCTAGTTTGTTTATTTCATGTAGGATACTTTTGGTTTGTTCACAAAATTCCCTGTTACGTAAAAGACTGTTGTTAAATTTCCATATGTTATTTGACAGCATTGGTTGCCGTATCATTTTAATGTAAAGTTTATTATCAGGGCTCCAGAGTGCGACCAAAATTTTTAAGAGTGCGACTAACAAGACTCTGAAGAAGCAGCGAAGCTCTGCCCAATTTGTCTTAGTGACTGTCAGATAATTAATAATTAACAACAACAATAACAAATAACACAAAGTAACGTTAATATAACATCTACCTTCGTTCAGTCCTTTCTCCAGTTAAGGGGGGCGTTTCTCAGTCACACAAGCACAGAGATGAGTGTCCACGTCCACTGCCTGTAACAGACTGAGGTCAAATGACCTGTGTCTGACAGACCCTGACTGTACTAAAGCTGTAAAGTAAAAAAAAACAAGCCAAAAAAGAGAACAAAATTAAGAAAAAAATCATAAAATGCTCTGCCGTACATGTTGTTTTTTGTAAATTAGTTTGAGAATTGTTTTTTTTTTTTTTATATTTACCTTAGTTTCAGTTTTGTAAATACTGACCATAGTGTGTGAAATCTATTTAGGTTAGGTTCAAATTTATTGGAGAAGAAACCATCCAGTTAAGGTAAATGTTGTGTTGTTGGTTGTTGTTTTTTATTTTTTAGTCCTCCAGCCACCTTATTGTGGTCAGGGCATTTGCGTGTTGCAGCGACCTTGAGAGCTAGAGCTGTACTGGCAGAAGCTTAGTCTTCAGGTAAGACATCCAAGTTTGACAGATCTGAAGGTAGAGGCCTTACAGTGCAATCTACTTCCAGGTTGGGGTTTGGACCCATAGCTAACAACCCAATTCCATGAAGAAAAAACTGTATCTATAAGCACAGGAAAAAAGTGCTCAAGCATGATGTGTACGCAATACGCATGATGCCCCCTTCACATTTCTGACTGCCCCCTCATAAATGCCTGCCTAGAACTGGCCCTGCTTGGAACCAGAGGAGACAACCGAGTCTGAGATAGAGCCCAGCCCTGAGACTCAAGTTAAAAAAAACAAAATGTATACTTTTGGACAGGACTGGCTAGAACAGTTTCCCTGGCTGAGGTATGAAAAAGAACTAAACGCAATGCACTGCATTTTCTGTCAGGAGTGTGGTCAGAGCATGGCCAGTAACAGCAACAAAGCATGTGGTCTGCCACGACAAGTGTTTGCAAAAAGTGGCTCCCCTCCCTGCTGCATTTCAGTGTCAGACAGCAATAACCAGGTCCTCTGAGGAATCTGAAATGATTCTATAATTTAATGTTGCAGACAATATTGCCAAAAAAGAGTTACTGTTCACAAAGTTTAAATCTGAAAGAAGTTTAGGCATGATGGGAGGTCTCAGTTCAGTATAGCACCTTAAACATTAGCACTTTTTATTTTGAAATATTTTATTTAACTTGAGATGTTTGAGTTTGAAATGTTAAATTTCACTGCAGAAAAGCACTTTAAGCACAAGCACTTTTATTTGGAAATGTTTTATTTTGCTAAATGTTTCGATTTGAAATTGTCAATTTCATTTAGTGAAGCACTTTAAACACTCTATTTTTCTTTTAATATATAATTTGGCTTCAAATAAAGACAAGTACATCTTATTAAAAAATCATTTACGTTATATGAAAGTGATGGAAAGCGATAAAATGGTGACCTCATGGTGTTAAAGGTGACACAATGAAAAATTAGGGTGCACCTAAATTTTGTTCTGGTGCAACTTAAAAAAAGTTAGGTGCACTATTGCAACCAATGCAAAAAGTTAGTCTGGAGTCCTGATCATGCAGTGGTCTGTAAGTGGTGATGCTGCTGGTGATTTCACACTTTGATATATATTTTTATACACTGCCCGGCCAAAAAAAAAGTTGCCACCAAAAAACAGGGTCACACACTCTAATATTTCATTGAACTGCCTTTAGCTTTGATTTCAGCACAAATTTGCTGTGGCATTGTTTCAATAAGCTTCTGCAATGTCACAAGATTTGTCACAGATCATAGCACTGCCCCCACAGGCTTGTACAGCAGGCACTAGGCATGATGGGTGCATCACTTCACCTGCCTCCTTTCTTACCCTGATGCTCCCATCACTCTGGATCAGGGTAAATCTGGACTCATCAGACCACATGACCTTCTTCCAGTCCTCCAGAGTCCAATCTTTATGCTCCCTAGCAAACTGAAGCCTTTTTTTCCAGTAAGCCATACTGTTTAGTGGTTTTCTTGAGGCTACACAGCTGTTCAGTCCCAATCCCTTGAGTTCCCTTCACATTGTGAGTGTGGAAATGCTCTTACTTTCACTATTAAACATACCCCTGAGTTCTACTGTTGTTTTTCTTCTATTTGATTTGGTCAAATGTTCAAGTGATCACCGATCACGATCATGCAGGATTTTTTTAGACCACATTTCTTTCTTGAAGACGATGCTTCCCCACTATCCTTCCAGTTTTTAACAATGCGTTGGACAGTTCTTAACCCAAGTTTAGTAGTTTCTGCAATCTCCTTAGATGTTTTTTTCTGCTTGATGCATGCCAATGATTTGACCCTTCTTAAACAGACTAACATCTTTTCCACGACCACAGGATGTGTCTTTCCACATGGTTGTTTAAGAAATGAGAAGCTACTCATTGCATCAGCTGGGGTTAAATAACTTGTTGCCAGCTGAAAGATAATCACACGTGCAGTAAATATCCAACAGGAGGCTTGTACCTATTTGCTAAGTTAAATCCAGGTGGCGACTTTTTTTTGGCCAGGCAGTGTATAAGCCAGTAACCTAGTCTAGAGCAATGTTTTCTGTTTGAAACGTTAAACCCAATATAGCTTAAGGAGGTAGGGTCTGACACTCTCCAAATGTCAGTTACATTAGAGATTGGCATCATTTCTTGAGAGCATCATCATACACAGGTTGCTGTCCTCTGTGCGGAAAACGATCCAACCATGAGTCTAGTGCTATATTGAAATCCCCGCCCATTATCACATTTTCTGTCATATGAGTTGTTTTACACTCTTCTATCATAAGCTCTACTTTTAACATCAGTTCTCTGTTTAGCATTGTGATGTTGTAATCATAAACACAGAAAGGATACATTTTTGATTATCCAGCTCAGTTACCACCATTATCCAATGTCCATCAGTGTCACTTTTGTGTTCAATTATCTTGCCAGTTTTTGTGAAATAATATTATCACTCCAGCAGAGTGAGAAGTCCCATGAGAAAAAAAAATTCATCACCCCAAAATTTTTCATCTGAAGTTATGGAATGTGTCTCTTGTAAAAAAAAAAATAATAATAATAACATTAGCCTTCTGTTCTTTACAAGACATAAAAGTGCCTTGCGTTTAACAATATTTTTAGCCCTCAAACATTAAAAGATAGAAAAGAAACATACATGAATACTGTAAACCCTGTAGTAAGCACTAAATTAATTAACCCTGTGCAGGAATGAATAGTTGTCCCTTAATAAAACTGTACAACCCAAGAAATATTAATTGTTAAATTGTAACAGTTTAAAACTATCTTATACATTTCTTATAATAACTCATGCTACTTAGCATTTGATACCAAAATCAACTTGAAATCTGTTCATATTGAAATTCTTCTCTGAACCTTTCACAGTGGTTTATCACATTTCAAACCATCTACCATCTATTATGGCATATCCTTCTTTAAGGGTTGCCTTGCTTCCATTGCTACGTGCTTCTTGGACTTTTGGCCAAAGTTTATCTCAAGCTTCTCTGTCTTCTTTGGAAGAATCTTCTCTGAATTGAATGCCCTCACATCTTTTGACTTCTTCCACACGTCATTTCTGACAGACCGCGTTGCAAACTGGATGACTATGGGTCTCGGCATTTTGTTATGAGCTGCATCATTCTTCCTTCCTAGACGGTGCACCATGTCAACTGTCTCTCTGAGTTTATTCACAGCCACTGGGATAACTCTGGTAAGAATCCCTTGTCTTTTCAAGCAAGCCCTGCAGTCTCAAATCCCATCTTCTCTGGCATTCTCCAAGCACATCTCTATCAGGGCGATATTTTCTTTCCTTAAAGCCTCAATTTTTCCTTGCAGTTCCCAATGTCTTTTTTATTTTCATTAACTGCTTTTGTGTTTGCTTCTGTGAGGAACTCAAATTTCTTAAGTTGATCATCAAATCTTTTTAAGACCACTTGAATTGCATTGTAGATGTTTGCACTACTATCTTCAGCATCATGGATTTTCAGGTCTTTTTTCTTCATCCTTTTTGATCTGGGCTTGGGAGCAGTGTGTGGTTGTCCAGGGAAATTGTTGGACCCCCCTCCTCCATTTCTTCAACAACTCTTCACTGCACGCCTCTTTCTGAGCTGCTAAATCATAGTCATGATCATGACTCATGATCCATGTAAAAGCAACAGACTTGTACTTGATTATTGTACTCCAATAAAACAGTTGTAAATCATTGTCCAACCGCCCATGCCTTTACCAGTGGCCCATTCTAGTAGTTGAGCAGGTAGCAAGCTACACTGAACAGCTCCTCAATGCTTCCACACACAGACAGTTGTATGGGTTTGTGAAAAAGTTTGTTCTCTTTCACCCTCCTGATACATCTCTCCACATGGACCCTCAGACGTGCAATGGACTGTGTCTGCTTGACATTCTCCTCACTCATTTGGGTGTTTTTAGACAGAAAGGCAGGGCGGTACACTTCGCATGACACTAGATTGTCCACAAGGAACCCTTTGTCTACCACGGCGGTTTTCAAAGTGTGAGGCTCACCTCCCCTGGGGGGCGCCAGAGCACTTCAGGGGAGGTGTGGTGTGAGAAAAAAATAAACCAGAAAAGAAGTTATCTGCTTAGCTGTCTTATAAAATGTGAGAGGAAAATGGCCAAATTTTTAGTAATTAAGGAGGCAGGGGAGGCAGACTCTGGAGTAAGCAGAAAAAAGAGGAAGTACGACCACGACTACTTAAAGTTTGGATTTTCCTGGATTGCTCCTGATGATGCTCCATGGCCGCAATGTGTAATCTGCAAGGAGGTTCTGGCTAATGACAGCATGAGACCGTGTAAGCCTCTGCGTCACATTGAAACAAAGCACCCAAGTTTAGTGTCCAAGCCGCGTGATTTCTTTGAGAGGAAGCTGAAGGAGTTGTGCACACAGAAAAAAACAATAGAGACACTGAGTACTGTAAATGCCAAGGCAACCGAAGCATCCTATTGGGTGGCGTTATGCATTGCAAAGACGGGGAAACCCCACAACATAGGTGAAACTTTACTCCTTCCGGCTGCTAAGGATATATGTTCAGTAATGATGGGAGAAGCTGCTGCTGCTAAACTGAATGTCATCCCATTGTCTGACAACACCATCCAACGCCACATCTCAGACATGGGCTCTGATGTGAAGCAACAGGTATTGGAAAGTGTTCATGAAAGCCCTTCATTCTCCATTCAGCTGGACGAGACAACTGATGTTGCTAACTGTGCTCAATTAATGGTGTATGTGCGTTATGTTAAAGTGCTGAGTGTGCATGAGGAGTTTTTGTTTGTCACCCTCTGCCCTCGTGCACTACAGCAGAGGAAATCCTCAAGGTTTTGAATGATTTCATGCAGGAATATAATGTTGACTTGGGCCGCTGCTGTGGAATATGCACTGATGGGGCAAGGGCAATGACAGGCCGGCACAGTGGCCTGGTAAAAAAGGTGCAAGCAGTTGCACCTGCTGCTGTTTGGACGCATTGTATAATCCACCGCCAGGCCTTGGCAACCAAGAGGATGCCCCAAGAGCTTCGCACTGTACTGGACGAGGCAGTAAAAATTGTGAACCTTATAAAGTCGCATGCCATTGAATGCCCATCTCTTCTCCATCCTCTGCAATGAGTTGGGCGCGAACTTTAAACAGCTGCTTCTGCACTCTGACATCCGGTGGCTTTCCTGAGAGAAGGTCCTCACGCGCCTGTGTGATCTTTGTGTGGAAGTCCTCCTTTTCCTCTCTGAAATCAACTCTCCACTGGTAAAGCACATGGAGGGCATGAAGTGGGTTGCAAAGCTGGTCAATCTTTCGGATGTCTTTGAAAGGATAAACATATTGAACACCTGTCTGCAGGGCAAAGAGTGCAATGTCTTTTACGCGCACGATCAAGTCTCTGGATTTAAGAAAAAGTTGGAACTGTGGGGCGCGCGTGTGGAGCAGGGATCAGTGGAAATGTTTCCCACCTTGGAGGGTGTTTTAGCCAGAGTGAGGCTGCAAGTGGAGTTCTTACAGCAGGTGGTCAGCGCGCATTTGGAGGGGATGCAGTTTGGAGAGTACTTTGGAGAGGAGACAATGGCAAACCAGTGGGTGAGAAATCCATTTTCTTTCCCAGTGACACTCAAAGATGGACTTTCAGTAGGGGAGGAAGAGGCTCTAGCTGAGTTGAGCTGTAACACGGACTTAAAACAGAGGATGAGTGACGTGTCACTAGCGCACTTTTGGCTGTCACTAGAGACTGAATTTCAACACCTCTCCACGAAGGCAATGAAAGTGCTCATCCCCTTCACTTCAACCTACCTCTGTGAATGTGGGTTTTCTGCACTGGCAATGATAAAAAGCAAAAACCGGTCAAGGCTGCTGGTTGAGGATGATCTGCGGTTATTCCTCTCCACAGTGCAACCCCACATCAACCGGATTTGCACATCCAAAACACAAGCTCATTGTTCCCACTAAAACTGAGGTGAGTTGAACAGAAAGGAAATGTTGGCAATTTGGTTATTGCTAAAAGCATACATGAAAATGAGTTGCACATGATTCTGAGACAATGATATAAACGGCGCCCACAGCATGCGTGATTGTTGTTTTTTCTCTGACTGCCTCCGCTCTTTGACACTGTCATTTCAGCACGAGATAAACTGTTCAAATGAGCCATAAAAAGAATTCCAAAATTTGGCCACTGTTCATTTTTAATCTAAAAGAAATGTGCAACATATAAAGATGTGTTCCAAAGATGCAATCAAAATTGTTTTGTAATGTTTTAAGATGTGAAAACGTTGTTTGTATCTTAAACATTAAACATAGAATGTCAGATGTACCTTTTGCTGAAGAAAACAGTTGAAAGATGAGTTAGGGATTGTTCTTATCATTAAAAAGATGTCAGAAAGACGCATGCCATTCAGAGGCCCTGATAAAATTGTTAAAACATGTTTAAAGATGGAAGGAAATGTTTTAAATTGTTAACAATCTTTAACACTTTGAACATAAAATACATCTTCAAATGGCATGCAGATAAAATATGTTCAATTTCATGCAGGTAGAGCGTCATTTTAGAAGATTAAATTGTTCTAAAATAAAAGCAATTAAAAGGTGTTTCGAAAAGGCATTTTTTTATGTTTGTATGTGGGAATGGGTTGGTTATGGGGGAAGGGTGGACGCAGCAGGCATTGTACTTCCTCAGGGGGGGCTCACTCTTCCATACTTTGAAAACCCCTGGTCTACCATAATGGCCATATCTGGTGTGAGTAGGTTTGCTATGCCAGACAGCTTTAAGATCTCACAGTCACTCATGGATCCAGCATACAAGCAAGACACAAATGTGATGGCACCATGGGGTGCCACGCCAATCGTTGCCTTGAATGTACAGTGAGATTTGTAGGTGGAAAAAAACCTCACTTTGTAACAGAAGAGAAGATGGAGTCTGACAGAATATTTCAGTGCAATCAAGTATTGTGTGTCTGAGAAAGCAAAGAACTCAGGTGGAAGGTGAGCTCTTACAGCTTCACGTGGAATCCAAAGACATTGACTTCCAAGCAGGTTGTAGAGAGATTGTGTCCAAGTATGAATAATCCTGCTGGCTGTAGTGCAGACCAGTGAATGTCAAACCGTTCTGCTAGGTCCCTGAGAGACAGGCCCACTGACAAGTGCATCAGGAAGAGCATCAACTCGTCAATGTGTGGAAGTTTCTGTAAAATCATAACTTGATATTGTTTGACATAGTGGTGGAATATATACATCAAACTACATATACTCAAGTATAACTTTGAGGTACTTAAGCTTACCTTTTGCATTTCATGTTAGAATTTTTTTTCCCACTACGAAACAATTTTTCGAATATCAATTACCTTGCACATGTACAAAAAAAACAGTTAATTTGGTTCAGTAGATCTGAATGAAAACAGAGTATTTTTACACTGAAGAATAACTATGTTTATTTAAGTTAAAGACCTGAGTACCTAACCACTGCTTATGAATTGAAATTATTATACACTAGGGCTGGGCAACGATTAAAATCTTTAATAGCAATTAATTGCATAATTTGCCTGATTAATCATGATTAATCGCATTGTATATGCACTGTTAACCCCACAGTTGATTGTAAGCAAATAATTTAAGTAAATATTGCTTAAAAAAAATAAGTTTTGTTGCATTACTTAAATGATTTAGGTGTATTCTACTATTATTACATGATTGCAGAGTGTACTTGTTGTTCTGAACTGAATAAACTTAAAATTTCAAGTTTTTAATTTAAACTTTGGGTTTACTGATAATTTTAAGTTAAGTTGACTTAAAATTTCAATTTTGTACTAAAATGCGGCAAGATGTTGCATTCTGATTGGCTGGTTGCTTTTCAAAACTTGTCTGGGCTTATTTGAGACAACACTGCGCCTTTTCCTTGTTTGAGTCACAGCGGCAAATCGACTGTTAACATTCTGGAACTTGGTAAGTTTTTTTTGTTTGTTTGTTTTTTTACTGAGTAAGACAAATCATTTTATCTTTATTGTAGCTTTAATTACTTTTAAAAAGTACTGTTTATTTTCCTGTGCTAATTTTATTGGGAACCATTATCAACATTTAACTGTGGTTTATCTCGAAGGTTTTTTGTCACTCCTAACCAGTTCTGCTAAACATGCTTAACATTGTTGATAATACAAAAAAAATGTACTTTGCTGAAAGTAGAATAAATGTGAAGAACAGTTGTAATGCCACTGTTCTCTTCTCAGACGTGAGAAAAATGCTTTGGAAATGCAAGTACTGTTCTGTTAGATACGAGAAAAGAGAGCTTTATTTCAAACACCTGTAGAGTATACATTTACACCCTTGCTATAGCCTATTTGATGTTATTATAAATTACTCTTAATTAGTACCAAACTGGTCTTCTTTGCATTTTTTAGGTCTTTTAGGAACAGAGTTGTTGGAAGAAACCTTAAGGAAGCCTTCTTTGATTACCTTTTTGGCCTGTGCACAGGCTTGATGGAAGTCTTCAGGAAGAAGAAAACTCTAGCTGGTCAGTTGTAATTTGACCCATTAAACAAAGGTGGGTTGAATTTTGTGGGTTTTTTGTGTTTGGGAAGAAATTATCATACATAAATGGTTAGTTAAAAACATTACGAAAAAACTTTGTCCTTGTGATATCCATGCAGACAATTTTGGTTTGGCTAAATATGGTTAAAATTTTAGTCATTTGAGTGAACTTATGATTTTCACTTTTTCCCCAGACATTTACCTTTTTAAATTCATGCATTTGACTTCTAACTTTGTGTTTTGATATTTTGGATTAATAAGTTGGGAATTTTATCTCAGGTTTTAAGCCTGTAAATTTATCTTTTTTTACTTTTTACGTCTCAAAATGATTCATCATCAGTGCTACACTTTTCTCATATTTTATTTCTGATGAATGATCTGTTCTTTTCTCCACGTATAAAAAATTCTTGAATGGGATGTACAGTTGCCCAAAAGCATGAGACAAGCTGTTGACATGCATATCTTTGTTTTCCTCTTGTCTCTCAAACTCTGTAGGATCTACAGAGAGATACTTCGACCATCCAGTGGACATCTTCTGCTTTCAAGACAGTGAGGGCCAAAGCCCATCAAAAGTGCAGCTGACAAAAGATCCTTGCCTAGAAAAAAAACTGAAAAGTTTCCCATCAATATGGGTACCAACATCTTTATTAGACTCTTTGATATAGTAATTCTTCTGTACTTCAGATATGTCGGTAAAACAGTTAATTCAATGTGATTTAAAAGTAAGATACTTCAACAAAAGTGTAAATTGTAAATTGATGGTTTCTATTTTTGTTTAATAAAACAGAATATTATTAATGCCCTGCATTTTTGTATTTCGTTGAATGTATGTATTTTACCAACACAAATTTTTGGAAAATTAATTTTAAGTTTTAACAACTTAAATATTTGAGTTAAATGGTATAACTTTTAATTTTTAACAAGTTAATAAATGTAGTTTAATGGGTGACAAATGTGTCTGATTGTAATTAAGAAAATAAGTACATGTTACTTAAAATACTGAGTTGTCTGGTTCACAAGGGAAGGTTGTTTTTACAAGAAATTTCAAGTACAAATGACTTGTCTTTTAGTAGATTCCACTTAAACAGTTAAGCCCTGACCATTTGGAATTGCAGTTGAGTTGACTTAAAATAATCGATTAGTTATTTCATTACTTAAACCATTTAAGTGCAATCACTTGCCTAAAATTTTTTGAGTAAAGTCAACTTATCTGGGTTAACAGTGTGCAAACTTCAAGAATGAATTCAAAAGTAGTGTAAAGAGCACTTTTATTTCAATGTTCTGCATTGAAAAGTGTTGTGCAAACACTTTTAACATCAGCACTTATCAGTAACACATATTTAGTGTAAATCTCAACTTAAAAAATGTAAAAAAATAAAAGTAAAAATAAAAATAAAAAATAATAATAAATAGAATAGATAATAATAGTTATAATAATAAATTAAAGCTTATTGCCACTGACAGGACATTCTCTTTATGAAAAATTAAAAAATTCTACCAACAAAATCCTGAGCCATAATCAGGGCAAACAGGCAATTTCTAAGGTAACAGCAGAAACTTTTAACAGGAAGCAGCATTACCAGTCTATGTTCAATACCAAAGTGTGAAGCACAAAAAAGTTCACTATTGAAACTTCCTTTACAGGGGACTAGAACATAAAGTGCATGTTTTACTGGAGTTCTGTTTTTTTTTCTACTCCTCTGCACTTACGTGTCTCCAGGTCTTCTCTGAATGTGGACTTAAACTTGGCCACGTAAGCTGGGTCATCATCTGAGCTCTCCATCAGAGATGGCAAAAAGCAGGGAGAGCCACAGAGCATGAGACATACTTTTCTCCTCCCAAGAGTTCAGTCAAGTATCTGCAACAGAAAATCAACTCCATTTCAGTAAAAAAAAATGCATTCGCTTATTCACAAAAAATTTTCTCTACATATTAATGCTGCATTTACAGAAACACTATTCCCCTCTTACATGAACTCAGACAGAATAGTGAGAAATATGTAAAACATACCTGCAAGGCTCCAGCAGCATTTCCAACCCCTGCAGCTTGTCCATTTCAGCTGTAGTTGGCATGGCAACCTTGGTGCTTGTGGAGAGGACGTCCCTTAGTGGTTGTTCGTTTCTGCGGATTCTTTTTACCATGTCCAGAGTTGAATTCCATCTGGTTGGAACATCTTGCATAAGGGCCTCTTTCTTCTGTCCATGTTCGACTTGTTTTTGCTCTAATTCGGCTGCACTTGCTGGGCTGTGTTTGAAGTTCCCCACAACTTTTCTGCACTTGGCAAGCACATTGTCAAACGCACTGTTATGCAGCGACACTGTGACAGAGCGCTGGAGACTGTGCGCAAAGCAGGGGATGTGGTCAAAGGGCAGTTGTCTCGCAGCAGCAATCATATTTCGTGCACTATCTGTGCTGAGTGTGGTGACTTTATCTGAGAAATCCCACTGCTGTATAACCTCAGTGAAGTGTCCCGCGCATATTTCAGCAAAATGTCACTCTTCTGTTTTCATTACAGACAAAGCATGTGAATGTAGCGCCCACTTCTCATCAATATAATGCGCCGTAACTCTGAGGTAGTTATGATTACCGGGTGATGTCCAGTAGTCCCCTGTGAGAGCAACTGCAGGTGCACGTTGTAAAGTTGCCGCTTTTTCAGTCCTCTCTTTTTCATACAACTCGTTTATTCTTTGGCTGATGGTGCATCTTGATGGCATTTCATAACTGCTGTCATTTGTTGCGATTCTCATAATGTTTTTCAGACCGACGTCTTCCACAACACTAAGTTGTCTACAGTCTGTAGCTATCCACTTCGCCATGGCATTTGTTAGCTTCTCTTGCTTTTGTTTATTGGTACTTCTCCCAAACACTGCATTAAGTGTGGTCTGCTGAAGCTTCACTCCACTCTCAGATTCATTGAATTGTTCGGTGATGTCTACAGTGTGTTTGGCATTTAAGTGATATCTTAAGCTCGAGGTGATAAGAACGTTCAGCTTGGCAGTGGTTACAAATAACCTTGTTTCTGTCATATCCGCCGTCTGGAAGAACTTTAAACTGAAAATGACCATTTAAAAGCTCCGTGACGTTACCCTTCTCCATGTCTGCTTTGGTTTTTCCGCGTTTTCCTTTCTCCTTTCCCGGTTCTGCAACAACCAGCGCTCTTCTCCTTCTTCTTCTTCTGTTTGAAACAGCGGCTGGGCTGGCAGCTAGCTCATTGGTGCATTATCGCCACCTACTGTTCAGGAGTGTGAGTCTAACCCCTACACCGCAGCAGCCAGCAACAGACTTTCACAAAATAAAAGCATGTGAGCAACATGCTTCAATGCACGATAAAGTAAATATCGGTGTTAATACTCTAATGAATTAACGTGAAAATAATGCGTTAACTTGCCCAGCCCTATCATACACATTTCTCCAGCAACACAGACATCAAGAAGTAGCAGATGGAAAATCATTACAACTGTGGTGGTAAGTCCCTGTTCTCAGATGGTATAGCATTCTGCTGGTATTCTTAAGTTACAAACCTTTTCCCACCAGCAGGTGATGCTAGATACTAGCCAACGACTCAGGTCTGTTGGTCAGACTAGCACACCAGGTGCAATTTTAATGCTATTGGAGTACCAACATACCATATGCCACTTTTTGATATCCAGGCTACATCATTGATATGAGAGGGCGCGGGGTGCTGGCAGATGCAGCCTTGGAGTCAGTGATGTGCACCATCTTCGTGTTGGCTGCAAGCTCCACTAATTTCCAGAATGCCATGAAATTCTTATATGAAGCAAACCTACATACTTAAGATAAATCAGAACTATCTTTATTGCCAAATGCAGTTATAAGGAATTTGAGAAAATACTACGTCAGATGAGCAAAACTAAAAATAAACAAATATCCAAATCTAAAATACAATATACAACAACAGATTGGAATGCATCTAATTTGGCTACACAACTGTGAGAGAAATGTTCAAAGTATAGGCTCATGTGCAGTTCACATATTAATGTATACAAACTGATACACTAAATTGCCAAAAGTATTCACTCACCTGCCTTGACTCGCATATGAACTTAAGTTACATCCCATTCTTAATCCACAGGGTTCAATATGACGTCGGTCCACCCTTTGCAGCTATAACAGCTTCAACTCTTCTGGGAAGGCTGTCCACAAGGTTTAGGAGTGTGTTTATGGGAATTTATGACCATTCTTCTAGAAGCGGTCACACACTGATGTTGGACGAGAAGGCCTGGCTCTCAGTCTCCACTCTAATTCATCCCAAAGGTCAGGACTCTGTGCAGGCCAGTCAAGTTCATCCACACCAGACTCTGTCATCCATGTCTTTATGGACCTTACTTTGTGCACTGGTGCACAGTCATGTTGGAAGAGGAAGGGGCCAGCTCCAAACTGTTAACACAAAGTTGGGAGCATGGAATTGTCCAAAATGTCTTGGTATGCTGAAGCATTCAGAGTTTCTTTCACTGGAACTAAGGGGCCAAGCCCAGCTCCTGAAAAACAACCCCACACCATAATCCCCCCTCCACCAAACTTTACACTGCACAATGCAGTCCGATAAGTGTCATTCTCCTGGCAACTGCCAAACCCAGACTCGTCCATCAGATTGCCAGATGGAGAAGCACGATTCGAACACGTCTCCACTGCTCTAGAGTCCGGTGGCGGCGTGCTTTACACCACTGCATTCGACACTTTGCATTGCACTTGGTGATGTATGGCTTGGATGCAGCTGCTCTGCCATGGAAACCCATTCCATGAAGCTCTCTGCACACTGTTCTTGAGCTAATCTGAAGGCCACATGAAGTTTGGAGGTCTGTAGCGATTGACTCTGCAGAAAGTTGGCGACCTCTTCGCACTATGCACCTCAGCATCCACTGACCCCGCTCTGTCAGTTTACGTGGCCTACCACTTCGTGGCTGAGTTGCTGTCGTTCCCAAACACTTCCATGTTCTTATAGTACAGCTGACAGTTGACTGTGGAATATTTAGGAGCGAGGAAATTTCATGACTGGATTTGTTGCACAGGTGGCATCCTATCACAGTTCCATGCTGGAATTCACTGAGCTCCTGAGAGCGACCCATTCTTTCACAAATGTTTGTAAAATCAGTCTGCATGCCTAGGTGCTTGATTTTATACACCTGTGGCCATGGAAGTGATTGGAACACCTGATTCTGATTATTTGGATGGGTGAGCGAATGCTTTTGGCAATATAGTGTATATCAGTGCATAATTTAAAGAGAAATGACATGTTCATATTGGACATTTTTTTGTAAGCTTATGAAGCAACTCTTACATATTACACTGATAACCGATTTGTGTAATAGTGCAAAATCTCTTTCAAGAGCCTTAAAAATCAACCTGGTGTAGAAATGAATGTTGTCGTCCGACCCTGAAAAGCACTGTATGCAGAATCGGCTTTGGTAGGTATAGCATTTGTAGTTGGTTTTGGAGCTCGGTGATCTTCTTCTGCAGGGCTTTGTTCTCTTCAGCCAAATTATTTGCCACAACAGCGGTCGCTGGTGTAAGGCAATAGTCATGATCGTGGTCTGCTGTTTCCATCTCCCTCTCTGATTCTGAGAGTAGGTCCCAATGGGGCTCTCTGCCCTCGGCCGACGCTCCCACATGCTCGGTCTCTGTGTAGGTAGCGTGTAGTGTATCTGATTTCATTTTCTTTCTCTTTTTTTTTTTGAAATGTCTGTCTCTAAAGAAAAAACGTCACAATTTTGAATTTTTCCTAATATGGTGCAGTCCTACTCTGCTGTCTCTGTGCAGTCTCTGCTTGCATTAGAGACTAATAAGAAGTTCTGGTGTCTTAATGATCATGTTATTTGCCAGATTATTTTATATTTGAATAAATTCTATGATACAATTTAACAGAGTTGTAATGTTATTTATACATGCACTCTATTTACGTTTCCCGCTCAGAATAGTTGCTGAAATTGATGAATGATGAAGAGACCCCCCTAAAAAATGTACCACCAGCCTAATCTGCCAAGGTAGACCTAAAGGAAGACCTAAAATGTAAGTGCCTTAATTTGTAGGATCCATTAATCCTTGTGCTTGCTCTTTTTTTTTTTTTTTTTCTTTTTCAAAGCATTTTATAAATTAAAAACCTTATGAAGTCCAGATGTGCAATGTGAGCCCTGAAGGAGAGCTCCTGGTCAAGCAGAAAGCGAGATACTTGTAACTGGTGACCAGCTCTATCTGTTTGCAATTGATCATTGTAATGGTCTTGACAGGCTCTGTTATTTCATGTTTATGTGAAAATAACATGGATTTAGTTTTCTCTGCATTTAAAACCAGTTTCAGAGAATGTAGATGAGCCTAAATTGTATTAAAAGCTGTCTGTGAAAATTCTAAAGCCTAGGCAAACGAGGATGAGCAGCAATACATGACTGTGTCATTGGCATAAAGATGATAAAAGGCATTGATAAATAATCACACAAGTTATTTATATAAATAGTAAATAATATTGGCCCCAACCCTGAACCTTGAGGTACTCTTTTAGGGATGTTCAGAAAACAGGAAGAGGAACCATCCAATTGGACACATTGTGTTCTGTTGGTTAAATAAAATAATCTGCAAAACAAGAGGAAGCCTTGCTTGAGATACCAATCCTGAGCGGTGTATCAATTAAAGGTGTGTGATGAACCAGATCAAATGCCTGAGACAAATCAATCAAGAGTGCCAAACAATATTTTTTATAATCCAAAACCTGAATTAAATCATTTAAAACCTTTAAGGCAGCAGTAACAGTACTGTGCTGCTTTCTACAACCTGATTGAACTTTTGTTAAAATGCCATTAGCATCTAAAAATACTTTTAATTGCTGACTTAAAATTCTTTCAAACATTTTTGCCAGGAGATAAAGATTAGAAATTGGTCTGTAGTTATTCACCTCTGAAGGATCACCACCCTTTAGAAGCAGGGAGCACAAAGGCCGATTTTCAGACTTTAGGAATTTTATTAGATTTCGGACTTAAATTGAAAATGTAGGACAGTGAAACCACTATATAGTCAGAAGCCAATTTGAGAACAAAGGGGTCCAGATTATCAAGACCAGCTGCCTTACTTTAGTGTAATTTTCCCAAAGCACAAAGAACATCAGCAATAGACACAGGGGTAAAATTGAAGAGGGGAGTATTAGGCATTTCCTCCCCAGGCTTCAGAATGTGAAACAGGTTCAGTTAAACAGGATTTAAGGCTGTATGTCAACACTTCCTTCACAACAATTGTAAATATGTGCACAAAATCTATGAGCAGGCACAGATAAACTAGTTAGAAGACAGCGCAGTGTTTAAGCCTAAAAGAAAGTTAAGGGCCAAAATGTTCACTTTACACACAAGAATTATCATCATTAAAGTACTGAACATTGTTCATGCACATCCCATCCTATCTGTATATCCTGCAGGCCTATTGTGAACATATTTGAAGAATTTTGAGGAATTTTCTTCAAACTTATGCAACAATAACCACACTAGAAAGAAAGGTACACATATTGGATTTTGGGAGTCAAAAATCATGGTCATGGGTCTTGCAAGTGGGATATATCCAGCTTTCACTGCAAACTTAACTGTTTTTTTCTTTTCCACTTGGCAACTAAACCATGCAGCCAAACCTCTGTGGCTCTAATTTTTTTCTGAAGGATGAAACAAAAATCAAGTGGAAGAGATTAAGGCTTGTATAAAGTGTTTTTCTTGTTAAGCTGTAAAATGTCATTGAAATAAATGCAGCTAAAATCCTTTCCTGAATTTACAACTGAAAATTATATTTTGTCTTATGTTGTGCAGTCCAGTTAAGCTGGTGTATTTACTTAAAAGTAAACCCAGCGAGTAATATTGACAGACCAATTACTGAGGCCTTATCATGAGGTGCAAAGAATATGAAGGTGTCTGTTTAAGTTTCACATTAGCTTGTTTCCCTGTCGTCTCAGTCAGCTTTGACAGCATTACCTGCATGTGACCTCCACCTTCTATGATCTTAACAGCTTGTGCTCCACTTTACCCTTAATGCTCCCTGCCCCGGCTCAAACTTTGGCTCAGACTTTGATGCTGCAGCTTTTGCTGACGAAGCATCTCATACATCACCAGGAACAAGCAGAGAGTGCCAAGATTTCTGAAAATCATCAACCATTTTTGTTCATCCTTCAATATGTCAAGGTAATTATTGATAATTGATGATTTTCTTTTTTTATTTTATTGCCTCATATTGTTGTAACATTTTAACAAGATGACTGATTTATTGAGTAATACACATGTATCTTGTTTGATATTTCTGTCATTTAATCTATGATTTAATAAACAAGCCAATGCTTGTTTTTGTGATCTTAAGAGCTTCTGTTTTTATTGAATGTGCTGGATCATTGCATTTTAGGTTTGGGTATTAAACCCTCAGAAAAAGAGATTGTTCATTTCATTGGGCTAATTATGAATAGATTTATTGAAGTTACCTTTACATGCCCTTCCCTTTATGCCACAATCGCATGGAAAAGCAAAATATAAGGATTTTAACTGCTGCAAACTTTCAAATCCCTGTTGGATGTGCAACAGCTAGCTGAGCTAGCACTTAAACTGGCTTGTTTTAACATACTCATCAATATCCCCAGGCCTTGGTAAATTCTGTCCACTGTCTTGCCCATTCCTCACTACAGTTGCTCAGAGAGGAAAGCATTTAAAGAGGGATTCTTGCTCCCTGCACAAACCTAAAGTTTCTTTGGAAGTCTTCAGCCACTTACAAGCTTACAAGCCTGTTGCTTCCTGTTAAAAGCCCATGTACACGCTGTTATTAGTTTTTGAACAAGTCATTGAGAAGCACATTTTGCATAACAAAAGACTTATTAAACATGTTTCATTTTGATGTATGGCCAAGACTTTAGAAACACTTCCTTAAAACTGCAAAAAAAAAACATACTCTTAAACAAGAGCATTTGGCCTGGATTTCAGATTTTTGTGATGAAAAATATTCCATTATTTTTATTTTCATTTTAAATAATTTAAACCAACTTCTAAATCTAGTGCCAAGTTGTTACCAGAATTTTTCTAGCTATTGAAATGTGCACTTCCCTAATTGTGATATGATGGCAAATCAATTAAACAAAGACAACATAGACTGTATAGTGTTGTCACGATACCAATATTTTGGTATCGATACCGGTTTCAAAATCACTGTGAGAGTAGAAATGTGATATAATATAATAATGTAAATTAAAATAATAAAAATAGGCTATTTAAACCAGAGAAAGTGGTAGCTAATTGCAACGTTGCTTTAATTTTTTTCCAGACCTACTTTTGTGGAGAGTGAAGGGTGCTGGCGTTGCCTGCTTTTAGCACTGAATGTGACTTTTTTTCATGGGTATATAAGTTATTACCTGTCGTTCTCTGAACTCCTTATGCAGGTCTGGGTGTTTGTCCTTCAAGTGTTTTGCCAAGTTGGGAGTGTTTTCATCCTTGGCCAGACATGTTTTGTAACACTGTTTGTGCAATGGTGCTTCAGTGTTAATTGCTTCACCGTGCTTATTCATTTTAAAGCCGAATATAGCACTTGGCGCACCTGGTTTATCTACAAGTTGCGGCGTGGTGAAGATTGCAGCAGCTGCCATTCTCTCCCTGCTCCTGTCTCTCTCTCTCTCTCTATGAGTTCGCTCGCCTGCTTGGTCTGGCTCGCTTGCCTCGAATCAAATCACGGTGCGGTGACATCATGCAGCAACCAGTCTCATCAGTATAGTACCATTTAAATGCCTCAGTACCCCAGTACCAATTTAGTACCGGTATACCGAACAAGCCTAAGGCTGTATGATGTTGCAGCTGATGGAGAGGGCATTGTAGTGAAATAACCTTTTTACTCTTCAAGGACAGAGAGTCTTGCATTTCCAGTTTTAACCCCTTTCTGATCATTTGGCCTCTTCAACTCTCTGAGAGGACTGTTTGCAGACTTCCTCTCCCACTACCTCTCAATTTGGGCCTGAGACAGGAAGAGTCAGGGACAAAGGTCATTTCTTTAAGACTTTTATTCTGTGGAAGGACCCTAAAACAGAACCGCTTTGGCTGAAATCAGGATTTATTAAAGATCATCCATTCAGTCAATTGTGGAAGGAAATGCCACAGCCACTAATCTCCTCAAAGCAGTCCCCCAGGTTGACCTGCTGACCTCTTGCCTGAAGGCAACTTACAACTGTTTAAATGCTTACTCTTGTCATGGACCACAGTGCCCCATCTGGAATAACTGGTGACAGTTGCTTCTCAGACATATATGGAAACACATATGTATGCCAATGTATATTATCTGCTTTTGTTTTATTTCATGTTTAGAAAAAGATTTTTATACCCTAGGCTTGACAATATAACTTAGAATGATAAAGAAGCCTATGCATTTACGTTTAATCATATATATGTTGCTGGCTTATTTGGGTTTTGGAACAATATAACGGTTTTAATGTTTTTCTTACTATGATACCATGAGTGTTTAGTATCATAGTATTCTCTATGAAAATGTCTTTCTTTTTATGTGGGTTATATTCAGTGGCTATCAAAGTTCGACTTAAGTTTTGGCCAAATTAAAATTTGATAAAAGTTTGATACCACTTAGGTGACTCCTTCCCAACATGACAACGCCCCAGAAGTAAACTGGAGACAAATTCTCCCACGGAGCCCCCCTCCTCAGTTGTTGTTGAGTCCAGTTCAGTGTTGTTAAGTGTAGTTTTTGTCTTCTTGTCCCACGTCAGTCTTGTCTACATCTTCTCTCCCTTTTTGCATGATACTTTCTTTTGAAAGTTTTTGTAACGCGCCCGCAATTTTTCTTCATGAGCCAGCTGTAACTCTCTAAAGACGTTACCTTAAAGCAAATCATGATTCTTGTTTATTTACCTCGGAGGCACATCGTGTGGACTGCGATTAGCCTACTTTTGAGATAGATAAGAGAATCATCTTTTTTTTATTATCCTTTATATCCTGCTGATCAAGACCTCCAAGCCCAGCTTCATCCGATGACTGAACCTGCAAGTCCAATCTAAGACGGCACCTCTCTCCCGTGAAAACTACGGGACCATCACGGGTCAGAATCTAGCCTCTTTGGATCCACGGCACTGAGCTGAATTCGGGCCCATCTGCCCTTTTGAAACCACATCGGACCCAAAAGTCCACAAAGCTGGTAGCTCAGGACCAGGAGGAACCCAACGTGAACTCTATGGGCTCTACGCCAACGGGGTGTGTCCAGGGCATCTTGCAAATTTCGTGCACGGCGCAGTCTGGCACAGGGAGACGCACCCACGCCTTCGTCTCTCCCACTGGCGCAAATGGCAGAGAGGGAGGAGAGTAGGCGTGAGTGGGTTTAACACAGCCGAGTACAATCTTCACCAATCAAATGAACGCCTCTCCTCGCCTTTAAATGCGCCGCGGGCGAGGCGCAGTGACAATTTCACCTTGGTGGCGAAGAAGGTCAGAGTCGCTGTCACTTTTGCAGCAGCTGGGAGAGCGCAGGGGCCACCGGGCCGCGCATCGGAGGACACGACGCGCGTCACCGTGTGGACCACCTCACGGGACAGATGTAATCTGTTCTTGTGTCATAATAGGAGTACAAAATTAAGTGATAATTACATTTAAACACAGCAGCAGGTTAATCCATTCATCATGCTTGTGATCCACCCACATTCCTGGTCGTCATCGCCAAAAAGCAGCCCCTTAGGTGAAAATATATCTCCTCCTCATCCTCCTTGCAATAATGTAGGCTACTCCATCTTTTTAGATCACGTTAAGAATAAAGATTAAAACAGAGAAATATGGGCAATCACAGGTAAATCCTTAAGACACTATTTATTCAGCGAGCGTCTCTCTCTTTTTTCTTTTCTTTTGAATTTCATGAGATGAGAGAAGCCGGATACTCTGTATCGAATGATGTGGCTGTTTGTGGTTGACTGAGAGATGTGAACTCGTTAGTTATGACAAACATCTCTGATCTGACATCAGATGTGACGGGACAATTAATATAGATACAAATGTATGTGCTGGTTCAGACGGTTACATGAAATAGTGGTTGCTGTGATTGTTTATTGCATTGAAATGTGCCTGACAATCTGGACACTTGCCTGTGAGGTTCTGGTGACGTGTGCGCCCTGTGCGCCTGTCAGCCAAATTACCACTGCCCGGAGTGCGCGTTTTTTTGGCACAAAATTGTCACTGCGCCAAGCTGAATCTGTGGACACCTCCCCCTGGTGCGCCGTCACACCCATCTCGGCGCAGCCGGTTGACTAAATTGCCAAATTGGCTGCGCATGGCGGTGTGCTGGACAAAATTACCACTGCGGGGGGTGCACCACCCTGCGCCACCCTGAGTTGCGCCAGGAAATTAGAGCCCTATGTCACAGTAGGACTCTGCGGATCTAAACTCTTCAGACGGGCTTTGAGTGTCTTGGTTTATTCTCAATTAATTAACTGCCCCTGATTCGACATTCCCAAAATTAGTTTAATTCGTTTAGTTAATTCAGATGGGTTTTTATTGTAGGAACCACAAGTTCGAGTTTTGAGAAGGAAAAGCTGAATAAAGTACTTGAGCTGGAGCAAAGTCAGCGTCATGATATTCTTCAGTGGGACTTCAAGGACACATTTCACAACCTCACCTTGAAGCAGATACTATTTCTGGAATGGATGGAAAGAAACTGTCCAAAGGCACGTTTCCTGTTAAATGGGGATGATGACGTCTTTGCACACACAAACAACATGGTCAAGTATCTACAAAGCCTTGAAGACAATGATGGAAGCCAGCACCTCTTTACTGGACATCTCATCCACTATGTGGGGCCAATTAGAGAACCACGGAGCAAATATTTTGTTCCTGTCCAGGTGTATGCATCAGACTCCTACCCTCCTTACTGTGGTGGTGGGGGCTTCTTCTTATCTGGCTACACAGCTTCTGTCATATACAATATGTCAAAGTCCATCCCCCTTATTCCTATTGATGATGTTTACATGGGAATGTGTCTTGCCAAAGCCGGACTTGGTCCTTCTTTGCATCATGGTGTAAAGACTGCAGGACTGCATGTACCCTCCAGCATAGATAAATACGACCCTTGCTTTTATAAAGAACTCTTACTGGTTCACAGATTCCTTTCAGCTCAAACATATCTGATGTGGCACAGAGTAAATGACCCCACCCTGAAATGTTTTGGCACTGTGTAGTGGTGTTTGTAAAGTGATGACAGATCCTAGTGACACTAAGGATGCTCTCACATTTGCAGATTGTTTGCAGTGTTCTGAGCCGGATGACAGTATGAAACATTGCTGCATTATTCCTGTTAATTGTTTTATGTTCATGCTTTTCCCCCATCTTAGGAGACAAGTTCAGTGCCTTCTGATCATTCTTTACCCTGTGTGACACTAGACAACATAGTAACATGACAAAATGAGTTTGGGTTTAATTTTGGTTTTACAAGGAGAACTTTTTGACAGAGGAGCATATTTGTTGAATCTCTGATTTGGCTTGAGATATAAAAGATTAGAAAGAGGGACCTTTAACTGTTGTGAGTGTTGATAGCAGCAGTCAAAGAGGTCCTCAGTTAACACAGAAACTTTTTATTTTTTCTGCAAGTTTATGCTTAGTGGTGCCTAAACAGCAAAAGCACTGCCAAGATTATATTGGACTGAAAAGGACAATGACCATGCTTAGTATTTTACTATCACCATGTAGTCAAAGTTGCATAGTGGCAGAGATGGACAGTGACTGATTACATTTGATCTATCACTGTAATTATATTACATCTCTGAGGAACTAGTGAAGTCAGAGATTACAATTTAAAGACAGAAATAATATTACACTTAATATTCAACTGAAAGCATAGTTACAAGGTTACATCTTCCCAAAGGAGGGCTGTTTCATAATGTCATGTACCAGCAGCATAGCTATAATGTTCAACTAAGCATGAAGGATGAGCTGAGAAGAGTGAGCAGTATTTTCAACAATGGGTCAATTATATGCCTGGCTGGTTATCAAAGCTGATATTTAGCTTTTTGCAGTGTTTTTGAAATTATATGACCTTTGGCAGATGATAATTAATTTAAAAACGGGTTTTTTCATCTCTAATCTGCTCCTCCAGCCATCTTTGCCTGCATGGCTGCTGGTTTGTTTTCTTCATCTCTCTGGACTTATGTCCACAACATGATCTGATTGGCCAGACATCACACAAGAAACAGCCTATCAACACCAAAGCCAACTCAATGTGCCGTCCACTGGATTCTCCGATTGGCTTGACGTCACACAACCAAGAGTCAATCAACACAGCAACTGGGAGCTGCAGAAATGCACCTTTATTGCTGTATAGTAATGTGAAATGAAGCAATTGTTGTTTATTCACTTAAACTACGTCTTGAAAATTTTACATAAAAAATATAAAACTTTGACAAAAAGTTTTCTATTGTTGTGAATTAATATCAGTTTTAATATCTCTTATCGGTCTTCAGAGCCTCCAGTAATCAGTAACAGCCTCTAAAAACAATATTTGTTGAGCCCTTCCTTCAACAACTGAAATTATCATAAATGCAATGGAGATTACTGTCTCTTGCAAACTTTATCTCTAGCCTGCAGTAGGTCTGTTATTTAAAGAGTGAAAAGTAACTTTAACAGTAAAGTAATTACTTACTTTTTGTACTAAATAATACTTCACGTAATGCTACATCTTTAAGAGATAATGAGTAATAGGTACCGTATAACAATTGTTGAGTGACTCACCCAACATTCACTGGTAGTTGTTTTACTTCTACTTCTACTACTATTACTGCTACTGCTTACACTACTACAGCAGTGTAAGTTTAGCAGCTGGCCTGTTTGTTCCAGTCGCTGGGATTGTTGTGCTCCTATTGCAAATAAACTGCTCCAGAGTCTGAGTGGAAGCAAGCCAAAGCCCCATCCTCTATGTGATCTCAGCTCAGTTGTTTTCTCCTGAAACAGACTGACTGCTGAGCACACATGATAGACCTAAGGAGAAGCACTCAGAATAAACTGTCTAGGTATGAAATCGCCCTTAGAGAAACTCTTCTTGTTGATTGTGGTGAAATCCAAGATGAATGCTCTACCATAAAAAATCAAGACAGATGTGATTTTCATATTTTAATTCAGAGGTGACGCTTGTATTGTGGTGTTGTTGTACATGATGGGATGGAAAGTTAAGAGATTATTTTATTAACTGTTATACACACACACACACCCCACCCACACACACACACACACACACAAACACATCTAACTAGGTGAGGACTGACACATAATCACTGAGAACTTTTACTGTGTATCTCAGACTGGTGTAATGAATAAAGTTGATTTAACATTGCCGCTGACAGTGTTTGTCTTCATTCATCAGTCTAATACCTCTGAAAGAGACATCACACCCTTATTCAGGTGGTTGCATTATAAAAGAGAAATGCATGAATACATGTTTGTTAGGGGTATAAATCACCAGTTTCATCACGGTACAAGTGAAAATAATTCTGTGGTCAACTTTACAATATTTTCTGATATCAAAAAACCTGCCACAATATCAACTCGATAAGATACAGTTCAGAAGCCTGCGATCATATTGGATGATATTTTGTACAAATTTGACACAGCTACATTCATTAAAATGCCATCAACATCTAAAAATACTTATAATTACTGACTAACAATTCCTACAAACATTTTAGCCAGGACACAAAGTTTAGAAATTGGTCTGCAGTTTTTCACCTCTGAAGGATCGCCAACTTTTACAAGCAGGAGCACAAAGGCTGATTTCCAGACTTTGGGAATTTATGAGATTTCAGACTTAAATTAAAAATGTTGGACAGTGGCTCCACAATATAGTCAGCAGCCAATTTGAGAAAAAAGGGGTCCCGATTTTCAGGACCAGCTGCCTTACTTAAGTCTAATTTCTCAAAGCACCAAGAACATCAGCAATAGACACAGGGGTAAAATTGAAGAGGGGAGTATTAGGCATTTACTCATTTCCCAGGAGTCAGAATTTGAAACAGGCTGAGTCAAAACAGGATTTAAGGACTTAAATAAAATACCTGCATTAATAAAATGTTTATTAATAAAGCTTAGCATGATGGATTTATCTGTTATAGCTTTTAACCTTCTTTAGTGAAGAAATTTTGCAGATCATTTGTTGGCGCAGAGTCAGACAGCAGACAGTAGGAGGAAGGCAATGTTTGTAGAGAAGTACCAACCCAGTTATTATCCGAAACCTTTTAAACATTGTGTCATTTTAACAATGATCTGTTATCAGGATGAAGCTGTTTATTGAAGTGTATGAGGCTCAACATGATCTTAAACAGCTCTCTCTCTCCTCTCCCCTGAAAAATGATAAAGATGAACACTTTATCATAATATATTACATATTACAAGAACATTTATTGCTGTAATGGGAGGATATAATGAATATAAACAAAATAATCAAAAGGATCTCTGAATCTGAGACTGATCTGAACGTGAACAGTTACAGCAATTGAAGGCAAAAATTGTTTATTTTTCTAGCATTATAACATAGGCATGTCTTTTTCTTCCAAATAAGTCACCAAATACACATTTAAAGGTGATATAGCTTTCATAAAACATCTGTTTTTCCATTACAGAGCTTCAAGGAGAAAAATTTGCAGCGCAGTGACTGCCTTGCTGATCGGAGGTTCCTTCCTGTTGTTTTATCTCAGCAAAGACTTCAATGACCACAAAATCCTTCATCCAACATCTCCTCTTGTCCAAAAGACCTCCAATAGATTTCCCTGGCCAAGTTGTGAAAGAAACATGTCGGCCAATAGCATTGAGACCTTTGACTCCTTTCCTGACAATATAAAAGACTTTCTATATTATCAACACTGTCGACATTTCCCCATGCTGCTGGACCTTCCTGACAAATGTGGAGGGGCTCATCTATCCTCTGAAGTCTTCTTTCTGCTCGTCATCAAAACCTCCCCAGAGAACCATGACCGCAGAGAAATACTGCGTAAGACCTGGGCCAATGAGAGGTTACAGTATGGTGTGTGGATCAGACGGGTCTTTATTGTAGGAACCACAGGTTCAGGTTTTGAGAAGGAAAGGCTGAATAAAGTACTTGAGCTGGAGCAAAGTCAGCGTCATGATATTCTTCAGTGGGACTTCAAGGACACATTTCACAACCTCACCTTGAAGCAGATACTATTTCTGGAATGGATGGAAAGACACTGTCCAAAGGCACGTTTCCTGTTAAATGGGGATGATGACGTCTTTGCACACACAAACAACATGGTCAAGTATCTCCAAAGCCTAAAGAACAATGATGGAAGCCAGCACCTCTTTACTGGACATCTCATCCACTATGTGGGGCCAATTAGAGAACCATGGAGCAAATATTTTGTTCCTGTCCAGGTGTATGCATCAGACTCCTACCCTCCTTACTGTGGTGGTGGGGGCTTCCTCTTATCTGGCTACACAGCTTCTGTCATATACAATATGTCAAAGTCCATCCCCCTTATTCCTATTGATGATGTTTATATGGGAATGTGTCTTGCCAAAGCGGGACTTGGTCCTTCTTTGCATCATGGCGTGAAGACTGCAGGACTGCATGTACCCTCCAGCACAGATAAATACGACCCTTGCTTTTATAAAGAACTCTTACTGGTTCACAGATTCCTTTCAGCTCAAACATATCTGATGTGGCACAGAGTAAATGACCCCACCCTGAAATGTTTTGGCACTGTGTAGTGGTGTTTGTAAAGTGATGACAGATCCTAGTGACACTAAGGATGCTCTCACATTTGCAGATTGTTTGCAGTGTTCTGAGCCGGATGACAGAATGAAACATTGCTGCATTATTCCTGTTAATTGTTTTATGCTCATGCTTTTCCCACATCTTAGGGAGACAGATTCAGTGCCTTCTGATCATTCTTTACCCTGTGTGACACTAGTCAACAAAGTAACATGACAAAATGAGTTTGGGTTTAATTTTGGTTTTACAAGGAGAACTTTTTGACAGAGGAGCATATTTGTTGAATGTCTGATTTGGCTTGAGATATAAAAGGTTAGAAAGAGGGACCTTTAACTGTTGTGAGTGTTGATATCAACAGTCAAAGAGGTCCTCAGTTAACACAGAAACTTTTTACTTTTTCTGCAAGTTTATGCTTAGTGGTGCCCTAACAGCAAAAGCACTGCCAAGATTACATTGGATTGAAAAGGACAATGACCATGCTTAGTATTTTACTATCACCATGTAGTCAAAGTTGCATAGTGGCAGAGATGGACAGTGACTGATTACATTTGATCTATTATTGTTATGATATATTTCTGAGGAACTAGTGAAGTCAGAGATTACAATTTAAAGACAGAAATAATATTACACTTAATATTCAACTGAAAGCTTAGTTACTAGGTTACATCTTCCCAAAGGAGGGCTGTTTCATAATGTCATGTACCAGCAGCATAGCTATAAAGTTCAACAAAGCATGAAGGATGAGCTGAGAAGAGTGAGCAGTATTTTCAACAATGGGTCGATTATCTGCCTGGCTGGTTATCAAAGCTGATATTTAGCTTTTTGCAGTGTTTTTGAAATTATATGACCTTTGGCAGATGACAATTAATTTAAAAACGGGTTTTTTCATCTCTAATCTGCTCCTCCAGCCATCTTTGCCTGCATGGCTGCTGGTTTGTTTTCTTCCTCTCTCTGGACTTATGTCCACAACATGATCTGATTGGCCAGACATCACACAAGAAACAGCCTATCAACACCAAAGCCAACTCAATGTCCTGTCTACTGGATTCTAAGAGATAATGAGAAATAGGTACCGTATAACAATTGTTGAGTCTCACCCAACATTCACTGGTAGTTGTTTTACTTCTACTACTGCTTACACTACTACGGCAGTGTAAGTTTAGCAGCTGGCCTGTTTGTTCCAGTCGCTGGGATTGTTGTGCTCCTATTGCAAATAAACTGCTCCAGAGTCTGAGTGGAAGCAAGCCAAAGCCCCATCCTCTATGTGATCTCAGCTCAGTTGTTTTCTCCTGAAACAGACTGACTGCTGAACACACATGATAGACCTAAGGAGAAGCACTCAGAATAAACTGTCTAGGTATGAAATCGCCCTTAGAGAAACTCTTCTTGTTGATTGTGGTGAAATCCAAGATGAATGCTCTACCATAAAAAATCAAAACAGATGTGATTTTCATATTTTAATTCAGAGGTGACGCTTGTATTGTGGTGTTGTTGTACATGATGGGATGGAAAGTTAAGAGATTATTTTATTAACTGTGATACACACACACACACACCCCACCCACACACACACACACACACAAACACATCTAACTAGGTGAGGACTGACACATAATCACTGAGAACTTTTACTGTGTATCTCAGACTGGTGTAATGAATAAAGTTGATTTAATTTATCCGCTGACAGTGTTTGTCTTCATTCATCAGTCTAATACCTCTGAAAGAGACATCACGCCTTTATTCTGGTGGTTGCATTATAAAAGAGAAATGCATGAATACATGTTTGTTAGGGGTATAAATCACCAGTTTCTTCCGATACAAATGAAAATAATTCCGTGGTCAACAATACGATATTTTCTAATATCAAAAAACCTGCCACAATATCAACTCAAATTTGACACAGCTACATTCATAGTAAAAAAGGAGCACATTGCTAAAGTGCTCCTTTTTTGATTGGAATAAAATTAAACGTCTTTTTAAAAAAAATAAAAAGAAGACATTTTTACTGTTCAGTGTCAAACGTGACTTATTTTAGCTTTATTTTTTTCTGTAGGATTATCAGTTTGAAAATGTATAACTTCTCCGTTCCCTAAAACATCAGGATTAATGTCTTTTTTCATTTTTCCCTATTTTAAGATTAATTTTCATTACATTTACACAGTTGCAGAAAAGGGCAATTATTCTTGCATTACTGAACCATTTATCCTTTGTTATAATTATCTAATAGATCATGTTTTTTGTGACATTATGAGATTTTCAATTACATTAAATCTCATATTTGATGCGATAAAGATTTTGTTTTTTTGTTATCTTACGTGAACAGAAAGAGGGGTTTCTACAGTCAATGGTTTGGATCAATTTTTAATGTGCACAGAGTTTCCTTATAGCTGGGGGGGGTAGACCGAGCATCTGTCCTTCATGTAGCTCATATTTTAATAAATTAACTGTGACATAACAAAATATACTCAGAGCATCCAAACAGACTCCTGATAGCGAGCTTTTCACTCTCTGCTTACCTATAGAGTATGTATCAAGCATCACTACAGCACCAAAGAGGTGATCAGGAAAGCAAGAGCAGATCGTTTTTTCCATGTAGGTTGAACTTTGTATGTCAGTTTGTAGTGTGGCGGTCCAAACTTGATAACATTAACGTGACCCTCTAAGCAACTGAAGTTGCCCATCCCTGATTTAGATGGAAATTATTCTGGACTGAAAGCATTCTAACCGTTATTTGCGACTATAGTTTTATTTAAATTAGACTGTGGGAGAGCAGGGTCTATTATTACACCTACTGAACCAAAACAAATCATGTTAAATTGATCATTTTCACTGATTTTTAAAGAAACAAAAAGTCAACATGATGGCAATAATACCCCCTTCACTTATCTGAGGTTTTTAGGTATAGTGTCGAGGTCAACATTGCCATTAAATGTCATAATGTCAGATCAGATCAAATATTCAGCACAGTTAGTTTATAGTCATCTAAATCATAAAGTATTGATTAAACTGACTGGTTAATTAAGCTGGTCTAAGGTCTGTTATTTCTCTATTGAAGATCATTGCTGGTCAGACCAAGGGCTCTTTTGTGAGAGCAAAGGGAAGGGATTATTTGATATGTGCCTTGATTAAACACGGGTGTGTTTTGGTGGTGACATGGTTCAAACCAATCACAGTGTTGGCTCTCTGCCCTTTAAAGCAGTCCATGCCTACCAGCTGGAGTTTTATTATTTATATGGCAGATTTCTTGTTGACCCAAAATCAGCCAGCTCATTCAGTCATTCTACTTTTATTGTGCCACTCAACACACAGATCACATACAGACCACTCTGAGATACTATGTTGATGTTCAAAGTTAAATTTTACTGAGCATTTCAACAACGTCTGAAACAATCAAAAACACACACATGCGCTTGCACATTTTCGCAGAAACGCCTGGTCTTGTTCTCATAAACTATCAAAATGTCTTAACACACCAACAGCATAAAACAAGGTCTACAGTATCTTATCAACCTTCTGTGAGCTCAGCATCAAACAATGGTAAAGACTTGATGGTATTTGACTTGTTCTACTCCTGGTTCCCTCTTGGCTTCATTGAATAATGTGCATATTAAACACACTGGGCAATCCTTATAAACGTCTTCAAGCATGGTTATTAGTGGCATTCATAAAATAATATTATCAATATAACTCCCTGTTGCACGAGAGCCATCATTTTCATTTCAAATCTCATGCTGTAAATGGCAGCTGACAGTGGCGGCTTGTCAATAGGGGGCGCTGGGGCGCCGCCCCCTCCAAAATTCAACAGAGAAAGTCTACTTAAACACAACATAATTTGTCTTTAAATTATAAAAAATAACAGATAAAAACATTTATTTTTACCACATAGTAATAGTCTGTCAGCAGCACCTGTCACCATTCAATAAAAGGTGTTTCACAATGTTTTTACGTAGTAACTCTGTTGTGAATACATAGTTTACGTACAGAGGGGCGCCGGCCTAACGGATGTCTATGCAAGTCCTTAAACTTTTGCTCAGCATGTGACCTGAGGCGTCTTTGGGATTGGCCGCTTCAACTTTACCTGCAGGGCGCAGGCCGGAGCGCCCCGCACACTCCCACTTGGACTGGCAGCAAATCAGTATTGTTCTGGTGTTTCTTTTCCTCCTGTGACTGGACAACGAGCGCTGTCAATCACATCCACACGTCACCGCAGCAGATATGATTTACTCATGCGCAAGTATCTCACGTATCCTCACGCGTCCGACCGATCCTCCCATGCACCGAGGAGGCGTCGTCCAGAGATCCGTCAGAGGATCACAGAAGAGGTGAGATTTCATTGGAGAAGAAAATCAGTCAGAGGCTATGCTACACTGAAGATTAGATTAGGATGTGTCTTTCCTAGTAGACATAACATAATTCAGGGGGCAAAGTTTTGCATTTTATGTCACACATGGCACTAAACAATAGATCAGGAGCCACAAAATGAGTTTGCCAAGAGGATATAAATGCTTTGTTCAGTAGAACATTATCCTTTTGCAGACTTAAGTTCTAAAAAATCAATATAGTTTTTAATTCTTGCATATTTTTACAAAAACAACATACTTTTAGGAGGAATGGGGGCTTTTATTGGGTGGGTAAGTTTGTTTTTACCCTACTAGAAGTTCATTTTAAATTTAATTGACAAAATTGATGCATTATTTTGATTATAATATATTAAGGGACCTATAAAAATATATTTTAAAAAATCATGGCAAAGCAGGAACAAGTTAGGAGAAATTGTAATACACAAGTGCATGCAGATTATTGCAGAGGTTTATTGCAGTGCTCATTAAATATTACTGTTACACTGTGTGAAAGCCTTTGAAAAATTACAAAAAGAAGACTTGATAATGCTATCAAGTTATGTGTTGCAGTTTACTGGTGAAAACAGTGGGGTTTTATTAGTCCCAAAAGTGTAAACGTCACAAATTCTTTACCTCTTAGGTGTATGTCCATTACAGAATTATTTTTTAATCTACTGGAGCTTTTAGATTTGACACTTACCTTGTACCTTTCCAGCTTGTACCATTGTGCACAGTATAAAATCAATGAAAACAGACCAACAAAATGTATATCTTGTCTTTAAATGTTGTAATTTTATTATGGCAACTAAACATGTGATAAAAAATAATAAATATCAATATAAATATATATAGTATTGTCATTATATATAATTGTATACCATATGTTTAGTTGCTATAATAAAATGTTCTATTTGGATACAAAAATTATACATTCTGTTGGTGGTTTTTGCTGACTGAATACTGCACATAACGGTGCAAAGTTAAAGTATTCAAAAGCTCCAGCAGATGGAAACAGGCTCCTGTAATGTAAAGTTTATTTTTTTGACTTTTTAAAATTTGAAGTAATTTTGCTGAAAACTACAAATGTCATCCAAACACTGACAGCCTCCATTTCAGCTGCTGAGAATCGGTCAGCTGGTGTGAGCCGTCTGCCCTTTGTGCTGCATGCTTGTGTCTGATTTTTTTTTCTTATTTGTTTTTTTTTTTCTTATTTGTTTTGTTTTGTTCATACTTTTTACAGTTCATCTATACTAAAACTGTATCACGTAGTTTTACCCATAGTTTTACAGCATCAGTTTAGTGGTACATAAGATTCTGTTTGAGTTTACAATCTTGAGCCATGAGACATCATGTATAAGATAAGACACTGTTCAGCTGACACAAGAAATGTTCTTAAAATGGTGAAAATGACATAAATTACAGCTTTATTTTATGGGAGCAGGTTCAACTTTGGCTGTTTTATTGATTTTTTTCAGTAAATACTGATGTTAACTTTTGGTAATAAATTGTGCGTTTCTATGTATTTTTTAATGACAGATTCACACAGTACCACACCATGTTTCCTGAAGATTCTCTCAGCAGCACCTCGAAGGCCGACCCAGTGCTCAACTAAAGCAAGCTGAAGACAGAGCTCAGTCTTATGTACAGCAAGGAGGAGTTCAAGGCCTGCTGTGGAGCTGTGAATCTTATCCAGTTGTTGATGGAAAATAATCTTGGAGAGGTATTTTCAGAGACTGTCATTCTGCTAAAGATCCTCATCACCACACCCATGACCACTGCAGAAGCTGAGGTGCTTCTCAGAACTTTCCTCAGAAACACCATGAACAAGGACAGGCTGAATGCACTGGCCATGCTGTCAATGGAAGAGAGACTGGTGACGGAGATGATGGACTTCAATCAGAGGGTCACTGAGAAATTTGCAGCCCCGAAGGAAAGGAGGGCAAAATTTCTGTTCAAATAGTGTATATTTCAAAGTAGGTTGTATTGTGATTATGTTTTGTCTTTAGTTTCTTTTCACTGTAGTATGGAGCTCTTCTTTGGTTTGTTTCCTCCAAAGCTGCACCCCCCTTAAAATTTTTGGCACCAGCCGCCACTGGTAGCTGATGAATATTACACAATTAAATTGATTGGTACTTTTTTAAAATCAGTTCACACATTTTGCATCTACGAACCATATACCAATCCTGCCTCCCAGTGGCTTGGGGCTGGAATACAATGCCACAATTTTTACCCCTTTCAGACTGGCCAAAAAACCTGTGTAAGTCCGCCAACAATCAGCTCCTGTCCGCAGTTTGAAAGGGTCTAATCAGCATTTCGACCTGGGTCAACTTACCCTCCAAGCGACACAGGTTTTTCTCAGCTCGTCTCCGGTCGGCTTCGGTGAGAACATCACACCCGGGTCAACCCGCTGAGTTATGGATGACGTTGGTGTTGCATGCTCACGGCATAACATCGCGCCCGTCCCCTCTGTCTGTAACTTACGTGACTCTTTGCCATCTCAGCAACAAATTCCATCCGGGCCACAAGGCCGCGCATCGTGGCCTCGATGCGCATCACCGTGTGGACCACCTCGCGGGACAGATGTAATCCGTTCCTGTGTCATAAAGAGGAGTACAAAATTAAGTGATTATTACATTTGAACACAGCAGCAGGCTAATCCATTCATCATGCTTGTGATCCACCTGCATTCCTTGTCTGTCATCACCAAATAGCAGAACCTTTGGTGAAAATATATCTCCTCCGCATCCTCCTTGCAATAATGTACTCCATCTTTTTAGATCACATCAAGAATAAATATTAAAACAGAGAAATATGGGCAATCACAGGTAAATCCTCAAGACCCCAAGTGACTTACTTTATTCAGCGAGCGTCTCTCTCTTTTTTCTATTCTTTTGAATTTCATGAGATGAGAGAAGCTGGATATTCCGTATTGGATGATTAGGCTGTTTCTGGTTGGCTGAGAGATATGAACTCATTAGTTATGACAAACGTCTCTGATCTGACATCAGATGTGACGGGACAAATAATATAGATACAAATGTATGCTGGTTCAGACGGTTACATTAAATAGTGGTCGTTGTGATTGTGTATTGCATTGAAATGTGCCTGACACTGTGGATACCTGCCTGTAAGGTTTTGGTGACATGTGCGTACTGTGCACCTGTCAGCCAAATTACCACTGCACGGGGTGCGCTTCGCCTGCACGGAGAATAGACCAGGTTGGAGCTGGCAGGCTTTTAGCGCACCTTCACGAAATTGTCACTGCGCCAAGCTAAATCTTTCGACACCTCCCCCTGGTGCACCATCACACCCATCTTGGCGCAGCCGGTCTACCAAATTGCCAAACTGGCTGTGCACAGCGGTGCGCTGGACAAAATTACCACTGCACGGGGTGTGCCAGCCTGTGCCACCCTGAGTTGCGCCAGGAAATTAGAGCCCCCTGTGTGTTGTTTTGTACTTTCCTGTATCACCTAAATAAGAGTAAAAAAGTATGCCCATTTTGTTTACCTGTAAACAAGAATAAAAACTGATATAAATTGGCAGTAAGCTTCATGTTGTTAAAGAGACGCGACTACTTAGCAGAGCTGGGGTGAGTAATAATGTATTATGTTTTCTGCATTTCATTTAATTTGTGGGAACTGAAAAAAGAAATAAGACAAGTTTAGGTCATAAAACTTAACCTGCTGCATAACTTGATTTCCCCTCTGAGATTCAGTAAAGGACTTTATTTTCATTTAAACCAAAAACCATTTAAATCCAAGTTTTGCCTAGACTCATCCACTGCAATTAGTTCTTTGTTTAAAAAGGCTTAGTTAATTGATGATTAAGTAATTACATTAAACAAAATGAATAAACCTGAGGTACGCCTCATCTGTTGTGTGGGTGTGGGTCTTTTCCTCAGTAGGTCTTTTCCTCTGTCTTCCCTCCTCCCACCAGAGACTCATAGGAGAGATGCAGGAATCGAGGCAGAGGACTGAAGACTGAGGACAAAACAATTAAAGGGACATGAGATGTCTTTGCTTCAGTAGTGTCATGTGAATCAAAGTCTGTTTATGATGATGGTAACAAGTGATCATTACTCAGCTGATGTCTTCATATATGGACAGCTGATTGTTTATGAACAAATACACCTAATAATATGAACATTAACATGTTTATTTCTCTTTATTTGACCTGATTATAAAATCATGAATTTGAAGAAGAACCCATACACTGGTGAAAAAAAAAATACTGGTTGTTTTTAATATTTGTTTGTTTTTTAGATTTTTTTATGTTAATCAGATTTTTTGTTATTGCGCCTTATACATGGGCCAAAGTGTGTCATGAATAATGATGAAAAAATATTTAAAATCAGAACAATAATCAAACACATGCTATTGGTAGATGATTGTTTTTAGTTAAGGTTTATTTCATTGTTAAATATTTTAAACATGCTTTCCTCAAACCCCCATAGCCTACTTTATCATTTTAATAATATAATAAAACAGGAGAAATAATTGGCCAATATGAAATAAAATTGGACAAAGATGGGGCTAATTAACATTTCATTAAGTTAAAACATTCAAATAAACACTTAGAGTTTGATAGGGAGTCAGAAAAAAAGCAAATGAAATGTTAAATGTTGATGTGACACACTTATATAAGGTTTAAAATTTAAATTTAAGATTTCAATTTCATTCTTAGCTTATCAGTCAGCTCTTTCCATTGTTCCAATTAATCACAGAATGTGTGTACTGATTTCTTTCGATTATTATCAGGTTAAATGTCCTTTCTGTCCAAATGTGTGCCAATATGCCAATATGTGTTTAGAATTTAGTTTGAAAACTGAAATAAAGGGCTATTTATTTATCCATGGTAATAACAGATACATTTATTCTTAAGTATTTACAATTTACAGAATTAGCAAAAATTTCCAGTAAAGGAAGGTCTCACACTGGAAGTATATAGACAAACAGATATACAGTGAGAATTTGAAACTCAATTTATAGAGAAACATTTCATCCTTAAGTTTATTGCAGATATTTTAAATCAAAAACACGTAAAAGCAACAGATTTGGTACAAGTACAACAAACTTGTACTTGATTACTGTACTCCAATAAAACTGTTGTAAATCATTGTCCAACTGCCCATGCCTTTACCAGTGGCCCATTCTGGTAGTTGAGCAGGTAGCAAGCTACACTGAACAGCTCCTCAATGCTTCCACACAGACAGTTGTATGGGTTTGTCAAAAAGTTTGTTCTCTTTCACCCTCCTGATACATCTCTCCACATGGACCCTCAGACGTGCAATGAATTGTGTCTACTTGACATTCTCCTCACTCATTTGGGTGTTTTTACACGAAAAGGCAGGGCGGTACACTTTGCATGGCACTAGATTGTCCACAAGGAACCCTTTGTCTACCATAATTACCATGTCTGGTGTGAGTAGGTTTGCTATGCCAGACAGCTTAAAGATCTCACAGTCACCCAAGGATACTGCATACAAGTAAGACACAAATGTGATGGCACCATGGGGTACCATGCCAATCATGGCCTTGAATGTACAATGAGATTTGTAGGTGGAAAAATAATCCCTATGTAACAGAAGAGAAGATGGAGTCTGGCAGAATATTTCAGCGCAGTCAAGTATTACTTGTGTGTCTGAGAAAGCAGAGAACTCAGGTGGAAGGTGTCTAAAGACATTGACTTCCAAGCAGGTTGTAGAGGAATTGTGTCCAAGTAGCAATAATCCTGCTGGCTGTAGTGCGGTGAATGTCAAACCCTTCTGCTAGGTCCCTGAGAGACAGGCCCACTGACAGGTGCATCAGGAAGAGCATCAACTCGTCAATGAGGGGAAGTTTTTGTAAAAATAAACAAGTGTCATAACTTGATACTGATTGACATAGTGGTGGAATGTATACATCTAACTACACATACGCCTTAAAAACCAACCTGGTGTAGAAACGAATGTTGTCGTCCGACCCTGCAAAGCGCTGTATGCGGAATCAGCTTCGTAGGTGTAGCATTTCTAGTTGGTTTTGGAGCTCGGTGATCTTCTTATGCAGGACTTTGTTCTCTTCAGCCAAATTATTTGCCACAACAGTGGTTGCTGGTGCAAGGCAATAGTCATGATCACGGTCTACTGTTTCCATCTCCCTCTCTGATTCTGAGAGTAGGTCCCAATGGGGCTCTCTGCCCTCGGCCGACGCTCCCACATGCTAGGTCTCTGTGTAGGCAGCGTGTAGTTATTCCAGGCAAACAGAGTCCGTGTGGCTCCTTTTTTTAATCTCCAAAGACCCCCAGGAGTCATCAATAAGTATCCCGGTAAGAAATGAACAACACACACAGGTATTTATCGTAGGGCTAAAGTTGTCTCGACGGATGTTGATTAGCCACCTAGCTTGTAACGCAGCATCTAGTGGAAAGGAGATGCCGATTTCCTCACCGACTGGAAGGCTAATTGTCATTCTTTTATCCAAAATGTACCCATCTTTCTTCGGTATATTTACGATCAATTTCAAATAATCAACGTAACTAATCGAAGTACTCACCCGCACAGTCATATCCCGGAAGTTGATAGATGTCATCTTGTGCACAGAGAAAAAAGGCAAACTGAAAGTCATTTCTTTGAATTAAATGTGCATTATGTTAAATATATGTCTTACAATAAAAAAGAAGCTTCATCTGCTTTTGTAGAGCAACAAACAACATTTTACCATGTGGGACGAATAAAGGTTTGTTCTATTTTATTCTATTCTTTAAGAAGCCACTGTCAGACAATGAATTTAGAGCACTTACTAAAAACATCACCTTTAAGGGTGGAAATGTCATGATCCTGTAATTTGTGTTCTGTGTCTTGTATTGTGCTTCCTGTTTTTATTTTGAAAATTCACCTGTCTTTCCTTGTCTCCGTAGGTTTTACTTCCTGTCTGGCTTTGTCACACCTGATCCCTGATTGTGTTTCCCCGGCTGTTTCCCATTACCCTCATTACCTCATGTATTTAAACCCCGTGTCTTCCCCTGTCTTGTTGCCAGTACGTTTGTACCCTAGTGTCGCGTTCCAGCCTTTTTCATAGTCTAGTCTCTGCCTGTTTATGATCTTGGTTTTCCATTTTGACCTTTGCCTGTCTGTGTTTTGCCTGCCTGTGTACCGACCTCCTTCTGTTATTAAACCACGATTTTCGGAAACTTGCATCAGTCTCGTGTCCTGCATTTGGGTCCTCCTTTCTGGTCTGGTTCTTGACAGGAAAAAAAGGGATTTAACTGCAACTTGTGTTTACTACACCTGTTAACTGTAATTGTTTGCTTGTTATTGCCGTGATAATAGTTTGATCTTTATGGACATTAATTATAAAAATTAATATTCATATTTTCTTAAAGTTTCTCATAGAATTAGAATCGGGGCACCACCGAGCTTTGACCTCGGAAAAATTAATGTGATCTATTAGCAGATCTATTATTCATTATTAGCCTTTAAGAGAGCTAAGATTTAAAGTGAACTAATCTCATAAACCTGAGTGAAAGTTTTCTGTACGGGGATGTCAAACCTTCCGAACAGACCCCAATAGACAGAACTTTAAATTTACGGAGAATTTATTGACAGGATAAATGATAAAACACAATTTATAAGAAATGAGTGATGTATTAAATGGGTATACAGGACTTGAATTGAGAAAGAGATTAACTGAGGAGCATTTAAAATCTTGTTTGGTAACACTAGTATATATGGACGTAAATGTATATATAGCCTATATAAACTGGTTATATTGAGTGATAAAGAGATGGTTTGCGCGATGGTTATCTAATGGTTTAGATGAAAAGGGAGATTAAGTGACCCGTCTGAAAGAGAGTGTCCAGGAGGGCTCTTACTTTGATGCAGCGGGGATCTCTCGCGAGTCCGAAGTCACCAAGGAAGGTTGGCTTGGGTCAGGGGCCTTGTGAAGGCGGAGATGGTTCTGGTGCTTTTTGTGGATCTCGAAAGGCTCCGTGATTGGTTGGAGATGCGGCTTCCCGGGCTCTCTGGTTCGTCTCAGGTGGAGGCGCGGCAGGTGCAGGGGGTCTTGACTCGTTCAGGAAAAAGTTCTTGAATTAACCCAGAAAAAGCTTCGTAGCCAGACGACGCTAATTCTGAAGTTAGAAAAACACTTGAGTGGTTGCGGATAATATAAAAAACAAAATCTTTGGCTCACTTGTCAATCAAAAAGAAATCATCAGGGCCGCGTTAACTTTAACAGACTAAGACACGGGACAAAAGAAAAGGCGTGTCGACAACGGAGACAGTGACGCAGACTAGGAGATGTCTTGAAGAAAAAGGTAAAATGAAAAAGAGAGAAGAGAAGAGAGAGAGAAAAGAGAACTGGAACTTTGTCTCCAGTTTTAAACTCATTGAAGTGGGCGTGCCTTACTACGCTGTGGGAAGGTCCGTGTAATACTTTAACAAAACTTACATCAACTTAAGTTTTGCCAGTAGTAAGTTGTCTAATGAGAATCAGTCAATATAACCAACATAAAAAAAAAGGTTATTTCATTGTGAGTGGTTTGATACCAAACACATATTATTCAAATATCAAGAAAGCATTAAACCGTTATATTGTTCCAAAACACAAATAAACAAGCAATATATATGATTAAACTTAAATGCATAGGCTTCTTTATCATTATAGGTTATACTGTCAAGCCTAGGTTATAAAGATCTTATTCTAAACATGAAATAAAACAAAAGCATTTAATATATACCAGCGTTACATATATATTCCTGAGAAGCAACTGTCACAAGTTATTCCACACGAGGGCGCTGTGGACCATGAAAAGAGTGAGCATTAAAAGTTGTAAGTTGCCTTCAGGCAAGGTCAGCAGGTCAACCTGGGCCACTGGTTTGAGGAGATTAGTGGCTGAAGCATTTCCTGCCACAAATGACTTCAATGGAGTCCTTTGGTTAATAAATCATGATTTCAGTCAAACAGTGTTCTGTTTTAGGGTCCACCCAAAGAATAAAAGTCTTAAAGAAATGGCCTTTGTCCCTGGCTCTTCCTGTCTCTGGTCCAAATTGAGAGGTAGCAGGGGGAGGAAGTCTGTAAACAGTCCTCTCAGAGAGTTGAAGAGGTGAAATGATGAGAAAGGGGTTAGGGCTGGAGATGCAAGAGTCTATCCTTGAAAAGTTAAAAAGTTATTTCACAACATTATGTAAGCAATGTTGTATTTTTTTTTTTTTTATACCAGTAATCTGATTTCATTTTCTTTCTCTATTTTTAAATACTTACGGAGCCCCTAAGGTGCCACGGAGAAAAAAATATATAAAACGTGAGAACGATATATTAAAACATGCGCACAATATATTAAAACTCGATTTAATTATACAGGCAAGCGGCAACAGACAGCCGGGCTCATCAGTAGATGGCGGTAATGCCCCATAATATTGTGGTCACATGCCGGTAAAAACTAAGAAGAAGAAGAAGAAGAAGACAGCCGGGCTCGGTTCAAGTATCCCAGTAACCAGCCAACGTTAGCTGTGTCTGTGAATGTAGGAGTGCAGGGTATGTACAGTCCCCTATTTATCAGTACCTTAAATAAAAGTTGCACAACTTTCAAGACTCAAGCAAAGCTCGTGTCTTGCTGCCACCCGCTGAATAAGGTGGAGGGAGTTAACCCCGAAGTTGGCTACAACTTCGCCTCTGTAGCAGCAAACAAGTCCCCCCTGTGCATCCCAGGTCAGGACACTGACTGAATCTGAGTACTCCTTCCGCTGGCTGAGCCTGTTGTCTTTTATTATGCACAGCAAAGTTCTCCAATTTGGGATTATTCCATCTCTCATGGCAAGAGCAGCAAGAATGTGGTGGAAGGTAAAAGTTAACTAGCTCACTTCTTCTCTCCATTGTGTGTGTCTGTAAACATCTGACGTCACTACGGGAAGCCGTAGTGGACAAGGACAAGGACAAGTCAAGACGTGGTAAATAACTTTATTTCGAGTACACATTTTACCTAAAACGTGCGCACGAATAAGTATGTCATGCGCATGTTTTAATGTATCATTCGCACGTTTTACTATCTTGTGCGCATGATTTCTATTTTTTTTCTCCGTGGCACCTTAGGGGCTCCATAAATACTAATGTATGTCTCTAAAGAACAGACGTCACAATTTTGAATTTTTCCTAATATGGTGATGTCCTACTCTGCTGTCTCTGTGCAGTCTCTGCTTGCATTAGCGACTAATACCAAGTTCTGGTGTCTCAATGAAGATGCTATCTGCCAGATTATTTTATATTGAATAAATTATATGATACAATTTAACAGAGTTGTAATGTCATTTATACACTCACTCTACTTAAATTTCCGCTCAGAATACTTGCTGAAATTGATGAATGATGAAGAGCCCCCCCTAAAAAATGTACCACCAGCCTAAACTGCCAAGACCTAAAATGTAAGTGCCTTAATTTGTAGGATCCATTAATCCTTGTCCTCTTTTTTTTTTTTTTGCAAAGCATTTTAGAAATTAAAAGCCTTATGAAGTCCAGATGTGCAATGTGAGCCCTGAAGGAGAGCTTCTGGACAAGCAGAAAGCGAGATACTTGTAACTGGTGACCAGCTCTATCTGTTTGCCGTGGATCATTGTAATGGTCTTGACAAGCTCTGTTATTTCATGTTTATGTGAAAATAATGTTGATTCAGTTTTCTCTGCATTTAAAACCAGTTTCAGAGAACGTAAATGAGCCTGAAGTGTATTAAAAGCTGTCTGTGAAAATGCTAAAGCCTAGGCAAACTAGGATGAGCAGCAATAAATGACTGTGTCATTGGCATAAAGATGATAAAAGGCATTTGATAAATTATCACACAAGTAACTTATATAAATAGTAAGTAATATTGGTCTCAATACTAAACCTTGAGGTACTCTTTTAGGGATGTTCAGAAAACAGGAACAGGAACCATCCAATTGGACATATTGGGCTCTAATTTCCTGGCGCAACTCAGGGTGGCGCAGCCTGGCGCACCCCACACAGTGGTAATTTTGTCCAGCGCACCGCCGTGCACAGCCAATTTGGCAATTTGGTAGACCGGCTGCACCAAGATGGGTGTGACGGCGCACCAGGGGGAGGTGTAGAAAGATTCAGCTTAGCGCAGTGACAATTTCATGCCAAAAAAACACGCGGAAGTTGCGCTGAAAGCTCGCCAGCTCCAACTTGGTATATTCTCGGCGCAGGCAAGGCGCACCCCGTGCAGTGGTCACAACAATCACAGCAACCACTATTTTATGTAACCGTCTGAACCAGCATCTACATTTGCATCTATATTTATTGTCCCATCACATCTGAGGTCAGATCAGAGACTTTTGTCATAATGGAAACTCAACCTGACGGCAGCTGGAAGAGTGACGCAAACTGACGAGTTCACATCTCTCAACCAGCCACATCATCCGATACGGAGTATTCGGCTTCTCTCATCTCATAAAATTCAAAAGAAAAGAAAAAAGAGAGAGACGCTCGCTGAATAAATGTAAGTCACTCGGTGTCTTAAGGATTTACCTGTGATTGCCCATATTTCTCTGTTTTAATCTTTATTCTTAACGTGATCCAAAAAGATGGAGTACATTACTGCAAGGAGGATGAGAAGGAGATATCGGGGGGGTATTTCACCAAAGGTTCTGCTATTTGGCGATGACAGACCAGGAATGCAGGTGGATCACAAGCATGATTAATGGTTTAGCCTGCTGCTCTTTATGACACAGGAACGGATTACATCTGTCCCGCGAGGTGGTCCACACGGTGACGTGCATCGTGGCCCGGTGGCCCCTGTGCTCTCCCAGTTGCTGTAAAAGTGATGGCGGCTCAGACCATCTTCGCCACTGAGGTGAAATTGTCACTGCACCTCATTCGCGGACCATTTAAAGGCGAGGAGATGCGTTCATTTGATTGGTGAAGATTACACTCTACTGTATTACACCCACTCACGCCTACTCTCCTCCCTCTCTGCTACTTGCGCTGGTGGGAAGGATGGAGGCGTGGGTGCGCCTCCCTGCACCAGACTGCACTGTGCACGAAACTTGCAAAATGCCCTGGACACACCCCGTTGGCGCGGCGCAGGGCAGGTGTGCTGCGCCTAGTCTACGAAATTAGAGCCCATTGTGTTCTGTTGGTAAAATAATCTGCAAAACAAGTGGGAGTGTGAGGAGGCCTCCTCCTCTGCCAATACACTGACAGCTTCCATTTCAGTTGTGAGAATCGGTCAGCTGGTGTGACCCACCTGCCCTCTTGTGTTGCACGCTTGTGTCTGATTTTTTTTTGTCTTTTTTGTTTTTTTTGTTTTGTTCATTCTTTTTACTGTTAATCTATACCAAAAACTGTATCACGCAGTTTTACCTTTAGTTTTAAAGCATTAGTTTAGTGGTACATAAGTTTCTGTTTGTTACAATCTTGAGCCATGAGACATCATGTATAAGATAAGAAAATGTTCAGGTGACACAAGAAATGTTCATAAAGTAGTGAAAATGACATAAATTACAGCTTTATTTCCTGGGAGCAGGTTAAGGTTTGGCTGTTCTATTGATTTTTTCAGTAAATACTGATGTTAACTTTTGGTAATAAAATGTGCTTTTCTATGTATTTTTTAATGACAGATTCACATAGTACCACGCAATGTTTCCTGAAGATTCCCTCAGCAGTACCTTGAAGGCCTACCCAGTGTTCAACTAAAGCAAGCCAAAGACAGAGCTCAGTCTTATGTACGGCAAGGAGGAGTTTAAGGCCTGCTGTGGTGCTGTGGACCTTATCCTGTTGTTCATGGAAAATAATCTTGGAGAGGTATTTTCAGAGACTGTCACTCTCCTAAAGATCCTCATCATCACATCTATGACCACTGCAGAAGTTGAGAGGTGCATCTTGAACCAAAAAATAATAAGACCTTTCCAGAGAAACACCATGAACAAGGACAGGCTGAATGCACTGGCCATGCTATCAATGGAAAAGAGACAGAGATGATGGACTTCAGTCAGAAGGTCACTGAGAAATTTGCAGCCCGGAAGGAAAGGAAGGCAAAATTTCCGTTCAAATATTGCATTGTTCAAAGTAGGTTGCATTGTGAATATGTTTTGTCTTTATTGTTGTTGTTTTTTTCACTGCTGAATGGAGCGCTTCTTTGGTTTGTTTCCTCCAAGGCTGCGCCTCCCCTTAAAGGATAAGTTCGGTTTTTTGACACCTGGACCTTATTTTTAGGATTAAATACACTCGTAGACTCACCCAGACAATTTTGGCGGAGCTCGGGGCCGTTTTCGAGCAATTTAGATCTATCCAACGGCGTTTTTCTCTCATGCCGTAGTAGCAGACGGGGCCAGAAATTGTAGTTTCGGGGGCATCAATACGTGTTTCCTCTGGTCTCAAGTCCCACTCTGAGCAGCAAAGGCACTCCTCCTCTGTTGCCATTGCCGTGCAATGTCCTCAACAACACCACCAGTTAGCCCCCATTCGTGGACGTACAGTGGTTGCTTGTTCTCTGGCCAGCTGTTTGGCTCTTTCCCTCTGCATCCTCCTTTCAAATAGTGCCTCGTCGGTATATTCTTGCTCAAAACGATACGGGCATCCATTATACTCAAAGTCGTCGTCAGACACTTCTATATCGGATAAATATTCCGCCATGTTGCACAAAAGTAGACATGTAGCTGTGTAGCCTAGCAACAACAGCAGCTCTACTCATGTTCTTGTCTATGATGTCACCAAAAGTTACCCGTCCTTGTAAAGCCCCGGATGACCATAACAACAAAGTTGAGCTGACATGGTGATAACACTGGCCATTCATTTATAAAATGTAGCTGAAATGAGCGAGTTTCGCAGCAGATAATGTCTAATTTAGGGGCTTCGATTTCTGGCCCCGTCTGCTACTACGGCATGAGGAAAAATGCCGTCGGATGGATCTAAATTGCTCGAAAATGGCTCGGAGCTCCGCCAAAATTGTCTGGGTGAGTCTACAAGCGTATTTAATCCTAAAAATAAGGTCCAGGTGTCAAAAAACCAAACTTATCCTTTAAAATCTTTGGCACCAGCCGCCACTGGTCAGCAGCCAATTTGAGAAAAAAGGGGTCCAGATTTTCAGGACCAGCTGCCTTTCTTAAGTCTAGTTTTCTCAAAGCACAAAGAACATCAGCAATAGACACAGGGGTAAAATTGAAGATGGGAGTATTAGGCATTTACTCATTTCCCAGGAGTCAGAATTTGAAACAGGCTCAGTCAAAACAGGATTTAAGGACTCAAATAAAATACCTGCATTAATAAAATGTTCATAAAAAAAAGCTCAGCATGGTGGTTTTATCTGTTATAGCTTTTAACCTTCTTTAGTGAAGAAATTTGGCAGATCATTTGTTGGCGCAGAGTCAGACAGCAGACAGTAGGAGGAAGGCAATGTTTGTAGAGAAGTACCAACCCAGTTATTATCTGAAACCTTTTAAACATTGTGTCATTTTAACAATGATCTGTTATCAGGATGAAGCTGTTTATTGAAGTGCATGAGGCTCAACATGATCTTAAACAGCTCTCTCTCTCTCCTCTCCCCTGAAAAACCATAAACATGAACACTTTATCATAATATATTACATATTACAAGTACATTATTTGCTGAATTGGGAGGATATAATAAATACAAACACAATAATCAGAAGGATCTATGAATCTGAGACTGACTTCTGAGATGGGCTTAGTGTTTTTTTTTTCAAAGCTATACACTTCACTGATTTGCACAACAAAACTTTCTTCACAACAGTTACAAATACAGTATGTGCACAAAATCTATGAACCTGCAGGCACAGATAAACTAGTTAAAAGACAGTGCAGTGTTTTAGACTCAAATAAAATTAAGAGCCAAAATGTTCACTTTACACACAAGAATTATCATCATTGCAGTACTGAAAGTTCATGCACATCCCATCCTATCTTTATATCCTGCAGGCCTATTGTGAACATATTTGAAGACCTCTGAGGAATTTTCTTCAAACTTATGCAAAAATAACCACACTAGAAAGAAGGGTACACATATTGGATTTTGGGAGTCAAAAATCATGATCATGGGTCTTGCAAGTGGGATGTATCCAGCTTTCACTGCAAACTTAACTATTTTTCTTTTTCACTTGGCAACTAAACCATGTAGACAAACCTCTGTGGCTCTATTTTTTTATGAAGGATGAAACAAAAATCAAGTGGAAGAGATTAAGGCTTGTATAAAGAGTTTTTCTTGTTAAGCTGTAAAATGTCGTTGAAATAAATGCGGCTAAAATCCTTTCCTGAATTCACAACTGGAAATTATACCTGGTCTTATGTTGTGCAGTCCAGTTAAGCTGGTGTATTTACTTAAAAGTAAACCCGGCAAGTAATATTGACAGACCAATTACTGAGGCCTTATCATGAGGTGTAAAGAATATGAAGGTGTCTGTTTAAGTTTCACATTAGCTTTCTTCCCTGTCGTCTCAGTCAGCTTTGACAGCAGTGCCTGCATGTGACCTCCACCTTCTACGATCTTAACAGCTTGTGCTCCACTTTACCCTTAATGCTCCCTGCCCCGGCTCAAACTTTGGCTCAAACTTTGATGCTGCAGCTTTTGCTGACGAAGCATCTCATACATCACCAGGAACAAGCAGAGAGTGCCAAGATTGCTGAAAATCATCAACCATTTTTGTTCATCCTTCAATATGTCAAGGTAATTATTGATAATTGATGATTTTCTTTTTTTCTTTTTTTATTTTATTGCCTCATATTGTTGTAACATTTTAACAAGATGACTGATTTATTAAGTAATACACATGTATCTTGTTTGATATTTCTGTCATTTAATCTATGATTTAATTAACAAGCCAATGCTTGTTTTTGTGATCTTAAGAGCTTCTGTTTTTATTGAATGTGCTGGATCATTGTATTTTAGGTTTGGGTATTAATCCCTCAAAAACAGAGATGGTTCATTTCATGGTGCTAATTTTTAATAGATTTAATTAAGTTACCTTTACATGCCCTTCCCTTTATGCCACAATCGCATGGAAAAGCAAAATATAAGGATTTTAACTGCTGCAAACTTTCAAATCCCTGTTGAGTGTGCAACAGCTAGCTAAGCTAGCACTTAAACTGGCTTGTTTTAACATACTCATCAATATCCCCAGGGCTTGGTAAATTCTGTCCACTGTCTTGCCCATTCCTCACTACAGTTGCTCAGAGAGGAAAGCATTTAAAGAGGGATTCTTGCTCCCTGCACAAACTTAACAATTTCTCCTATTATCCACAGTCCTGCAAAGCTGTTCAAGTCTTCAGCCACTTAACCCTTACAAGCTTACAAGCCTGTTGCTTCCTGTTTAAAGCCCATGTACCCACTGTTATTAGTTTTTGAACAAGTCATTGAGAAGCACATTTTGCATAACAAAAGACTTGCATCGTTAAAAAAACATGTTTAATTTTGATGTATGGCCAAGACTTTAGAAACACTTCCTTAAAACTGTCAAAAAAAACAAACAAAAAAAAATCTCTTATACTTATATCTCTTATCTTGGCCTGGATTTTAGATTTTTGTGATGAAAAATACTCAATAATTTTTATTTTTATTTTAAATAATTTAAACCAACTTCTAAATCTAGTGCCAAGTTGTTACCAGAATTTATCTAGCTATTGAAATGTGCACATCCCTAATTGTGATATGATGGCAAATATATTAAACAAAGACAGCATAGACTGTATGATGTTGCAGCTGATGGCGAGGGCATGAAGGAGTGAATGGGCAAGTCTAAAAACTTGCCTCCCCCAACCCAATCATGACAATCTTGAGGCATTTTTAAAGGTCTAATAACCTCCACAAATCCTCCCTTTGCTTTTCTCATGTGCTCCAAAAGGTTATGAAAAGCACACCTAGACTTTGCCAAGTACTGTTGGTGAAAGACTGTGATCCAGTTTTAGATCCCTCCTGTAGTCAGCAGGATGACCGTATTAAACAAACTTAATGAGCAGAAGTTTTTACTAACATTATATTGTGTTCAAAGACGGCTCACAAAAATGACACTTATATGTATAAATGAAATGCAGCATGATGAGTTCTGATATAATTTCAAGAACAGAAGATGTGTTTTCTGTCCTAAAATGTGAACAATTACAGCAAATTGAAGGCAAAATTTGTTTATTTCTAGCATAATAGAATAGGCATGTCTTTTTCTTCCAAATAAGTCACCAAATACACATTTAAAGGTGAAATAGCTTTCATAAAACATCTGTTTTTCCATTACAGAGTTTCAAGTAGAAAAATTCGCAATGCAGTGACTGCCTTGCTGATCGGAGGTTCCTTCCTGTTGTTTTATCTCAGCAAAGACTTCAATGACCACAAAATCCTTCATCTGACATCTCCTTTTGTCAAAAACACCTCCAATGGATTTCCCTGGCCGAGTTGTGAAAGAAACATGTCGGCCAATAGCATTGAGACCTTTGACTCCTTTCCTGACAATATAAAAGACTTTCTGTATTATAAACACTGTCGACATTTCCCCATGCTGCTGGACCTTCCTGACAAGTGTGGAGGGGCTCATCTATCCTCTGAAGTCTTCTTTCTGCTCGTCATCAAAACCTCCCCAGAGAACCATGACCGCAGAGAAATACTGCGTAAGACCTGGGCCAATGAGAGGTTACAGTATGGTGTGTGGATCAGACGGGTCTTTATTGTAGGAACCACAGGTTCAGGTTTTGAGAAGGAAAGGCTGAATAAAGTACTTGAGCTGGAGCAAAGTCAGCATCATGATATTCTTCAGTGGGACTTCAAGGACACATTTTACAACCTCACCTTGAAGCAGATACTATTTCTGGAATGGATGGAAAGAAACTGTCCAAAGGCACGTTTCCTGTTAAATGGGGATGATGACGTCTTTGCACACACAAACAACATGGTCAAGTATCTCCAAAGCCTAAAGAACAATGATGGAAGCCAGCACCTCTTTACTGGTAATCTGATTCGTGGTTCAGGACCCATTAGATTCCCAAACAAGTATTTTGTTCCTGTCCAGGTGTATGCATCAGACTCCTACCCTCCTTACTGTGGCGGTGGGGGCTTCCTCTTATCTGGCTACACAGCTTCTGTCATATACAATATGTCTAACTCCATCCCCCTTATTCCCATTGATGATGCTTACATGGGTATGTGCCTGGCCAAAGCCGGACTTAGTCCTGATATGCATCATGGTGTGAAGACATTTGGACTGGACATTCTCTTCAAGCGTGTAGATAAATACGACCCTTGCTTTTATAAAGAACTCTTACTGGTTCACAGATTCCTTTCAGCTCAAACATATCTGATGTGGCACAGAGTAAATGACCCCACCCTGAAATGTTTTGGCACTGTGTAGTGGTGTTTGTAAAGTGATGACAGATCCTAGTGACGCCAAGGATGCTCTCACACTTGCAGATTGTTTGCAGTGTTCTGAGCCGGATGACAGAATGAAACATTGCTGCATTATTCCTGTTAATTGTTTTATGCTCATGCTTTTCCCACATCTTAGGGAGACAGATTCAGTGCCTTCTGATCATTCTTTACCCTGTGTGACACTAGACAACAAAGTAACATGACAAAATGAGTTTTGGTTTAATTTTGGTTTTACAAGGAGAACTTTTTGACAGAGGAGCATATTTGTTGAATGTCTGATTTGGCTTGAGATATAAAAGATTAGAAAGAGGGACCTTTAACTGTTGTGAGTGTTGATAGCAGCAGTCAAAGAGGTCCTCAGTTAACACAGAAACTTTTTACCTTTTCTGCAAGTTTATGCTTAGTGGTGCCCTAACAGCAAAAGCACTGCCAAGATTACATTGGATTGAAAAGGACAATGACCATGCTTAGTATTTTACTATCACCATGTAGTCAAAGTTGCATGCTGGCAGAGATGAGCAGTGACTGATTACATTTGATCTATCACTGTAATTATATTACATTTCTCAGGAACTAGTAAAGTAAGAGATTACAATTTAAAGACAGCAATAATATTACACTTAATATTCAACTGAAAGCATAGTTACAAGGCAACGTCTTCCCAAAGGAGGGCTGTTTCATAATGTCATGTACCAGAAAAGTAACTTTAACAGTAAAGTAATTACTTACTTTTTGTACTAAATAATATTTCACGTAATGCTACATCTTTAAGAGATAATGAGTAATAGGTACCGTATAACGATTGTTAAGTGACTCACCCAACATTCACTGGTAGTTGTTTTACTTCTACTTCTACTACTATTACTGCTACTGCTTACACTACTACAGCAGTGTAAGTTTAGCAGCTGGCCTGTTTGTTCCAGTCGCTGGGATTGTTGTGCTCCTATTGCAAATAAACTGCTCCAGAGTCTGAGTGGAAGCAAGCCAAAGCCCCATCCTCTATGTGATCTCAGCTCAGTTGTTTTCTCCTGAAACAGACTGACTGCTGAACACACATGATAGACCTAAGGAGAAGCACTCAGAATAAACTGTCTAGGTATGAAATCGCCCTTAGAGAAACTCTTCTTGTTGATTGTGGTGAAATCCAAGATGAATGCTCTACCATAAAAAATCAAGACAGATGTGATTTTCATATTTAAATTCAGAGGTGAGGCTTGTATTGTGGTGTTGTACATGATGGGATGGAAAGTTAAGAGATTATTTTATTAACTGTGATACACACACCCCCACACACACACACCCCACCCCACCCCACACACACACACAAATCTAACTAGGTGAGGACTGACACATAATCACTGAGAACTTTAACTGTGTATCTCAGACTGGTGTAATGAATAAAGCTGATTTAATTTTGCTGCTGACAGTGTTTGTCTTCATTCATCAGTCTAATACCTCTGAAAGAGACATCACACCCTTATTCAGGTGGTTGCATTATAAAAGAGAAATACATGAATACATGTTTGTTAGGGGTCTAAATCACCAGTTTCATCCCGATGATAATAACTCTCTTGACAACAATACAATATTTGCTGATATCAAAAGGCCTGCCACAATATCAACTCAAAAAGATACAATTCAGAAGCCTGCGATCAATATTGGATGACATTTTGTACAAATTTGACACAGCTACATTTATAATGAAAAAGGAGCACATTACTTAAATGCTCCTTTTTTGATTGGAATAAAATCATACGTCTTTTGAACAAAATGAAAAAAAGACATTTTTACTGTTCAGTGTCAAACGTGATTTTTTTTTTTTTTTGCGCTTTGTGTTTTTCTGTAGTTTGATCAGTTTGAAAATGTATAACTTCTTCATGCCCTCAAACATCAGGATTCTAGGTCTTTCGTTGTACAATGAACCCTGACCCCCTTGTTGCTCTTTTTGGAGTGACCCCAGCTCCCAGTTGGTCCAAGTCCTCACAACACATTATTGCTTGCACCACTTTGCTTGCAAGGAAGCTTATTCTGCTTAAATGGACTCACTCATCCTCACCAACACATAATAGATGGATGCAAGAAATTTTAAAATGTGAGTCTTGAGAAGATCAGATTCTCCCTTAACCCCCAAATTCCACATAACGCGAAAGCGCGGCGGTCTTGCTCAGACCGACAAACCCCACTGGATGCGTCACGGCGCGCAGCCCCACAGGGGGAGGGCTGATCCCCGGAGAGCCACAGCTCTCTTGTGAATAGCAATGTCACATGATTACAAAACATGTTATAAACTGAGAAAAGAAATAAACAACACCTCACTTCGCTTCTCTAAGGTCATTTTGCTGATCCCAACCACACAGCTTCTTGAATTATTTCACCTCTATCTGCCTATATGCTTGTAGAAAGGATGTTTGGTGTCATATATATTGTTGTATATTTCTGTACCTCTACGATTCACTTTTCTTTGTCCACGGTGTCGTGTTGTCTCTGGGACCCTCTGACCGACTGTTGACGTAATGCTCGTGCCTCCACTTGTGAAGAAATGACAACCTATTGAGGAAATTTACATTCGGGAGTCGTGCTTTGTGTTTTATTTTGAAAGTTCCAGATACTCCACACATTGACTTCCTGTCTGGTACTTTCTCAAGGACAGTGAATTTACGTGGTTTTGAATCGGCCGCGCAGAAAATAAACCTGAAGCGAATCTCCAGCGCCGTGGCACACGCCGGCGCTTTAGTGACGTGGCGCTGGTGCGCCACAGCGCAGGCAGTGGAATTTGTCTGAAGACTAGAGTGGGATCTATTTTGACCTCACTCAGACTGTCACCAGGGTCTTCACCTTGAATGATGCCATCCTACTACCTATCCTCGAGACCTTTTGTCAACAATGTCATATGACTGACCTCAGGAGGCGTGTCTCACAGTCTATAAGAGGTTCCAGTGACGTTGCCTCCTCCTCTTTGCCTTACTCGCCTCATCCGAGACCGTGAGTATCATCATTTACAGGACCCCACTATCAATCCGTCACCTCGGTGCAGGTGCCTACGGTCCCTGTGGGTTGTGTGTGGTTCGGTGAGTTTCATGTGTTTACTAGACTTATGTCCTTTTTTCCTGCTTGTTGTTACAGGTCTCTTTCCGGTATTAGTCCTGATAGAGCATGGTTGTCAGCAACGAGCATTGGTAAGCGAACTGTTGTTCTGCTGGTTTTCATAGTGAATATTGTAACTTAAAATAATAGAAGTTTAATTGTATTGTTTTGCCCCGACAACTCACTGTTATGTTAAGCCTGACTGTGTGAGTTGGGTGGTAAAGTTACTTGGGACATTACAGTAGGTGATTTATAACTTAATTTGTGTTGCATTGTGCTTTACACATTATGTTGTGTCATTTTTATTTATTTTTGTTCCCCTGTTCGCAGTGGGTGCTCAGTTTGTGAAGTCCAGGTGAGTTTTTGGCCCTGAAGGAAACCCCCGCTGTTCACAGCCATTGTTTGGGGGTGGCTCACCTGATGGACGATATTGAGAACCCATGCCATGCTGCGTCAGAGCTCCCTTTGGAGGAGCGCACACGCAGGGCAAAGCTGGTGGAAGAAGCGGCCGGCAATAAATTGACCCACCCTCTTCCTGCCAAAGCGAAGGATGACGGGTAGAGCTCAAAACAGAGCAGGGGTCGCAAGCAGGACCGTAATCCTGATCGCTTTCAGGGACGGGCTCTGGACAGTCTGTTCGGGGGAGACAGCCCAGCCCAGAACATCTGGATCAGACTGGGGATACTCAAATTAAGATCCTGGCCGCTATTCAGAGTCTGTCAGACAGGCTGACTAGGATTGAGGCTCAGTGACCAGTCACTGTCACGGCCTCAGTGTCACAGGAGCCGAGTGTGACCTCTCAGGGGGACCTGCCACCATATAAGGAAGAGAGGCAGGGTTCACCGGATGTCCTCTCCCTATATGCTCACAGTTCCTTCTGTGGGAGTGTGAGCCCGTCCAGAGGGCCTATGGATGAGGAGAAGTTGTACTCCTCACTGGGTGGTGTAGGCTCAGATCTGGGGAGTATTCCAGACAATGAGTCCTCAGCCCAGGATGTCATGTCAAAAATACTGAGCGCAGCCAAAATTAAAGGGCTTTCAGTGCCTGTGGAGGCTCCGAGTTCAGTGGAAGGTATGTGGGCTGGCATCTCTCAGCCCTAGCCATCAGTTTCTGTTCCAGCGGCTGCAGACAATCTGCAGATGCTGAGGAAAGCATGAAATAGCCCGGCAGCAGCTCCTCACTTCAATGCAGGTTGTCGGAGACTGACGAGACCTCAATATGCTCCAGACACGGGGCTGGCGGACATGCCACCTGTTGAGAGAGAAATGGCAGCCTTGACGTCTCTCAGTCCCTAGCTTGTGACTGCCACCCCTCGGTGCCCAGTTAAAGAGTGTCACAAGACATACAGCTACATATGATGCAGCTACATGCGCAGCTCGCTCTGGTAATGATTTGGCCATTCTGCTGGCTGCAATAAGGAAAACTGTCAGCCAGGAGGACCAGGACACGCTGAACCTCATTGAAGGGGCGCTGGTGACTCATGCCCAGCTGACCAGGGATATAGGCATGGCAATGTCATCAGCCTTGCTGGCGCGCCAACAGGTTTGGTTAGCTCAGACCACATTACCTGAAAATATCAGGAAGGAGTTAACTAACCTGCCTGTGGTCCCTGGCAGAGTGTTTCACCCAGACTCCCAGGGTGTGCTGGAAAAGGTGGAGAAGTCACGGCATACAAGGGACAGTGTACAGTGGACATTCCGCAGATCCAGTGCTTCTGGATATAGGACCCGGGCCCCACAGCCGCAGCCCCAGGCATCATGGTCCCGGAGCTTTGAAAGGCGACAGGGTCCAGAGATGGGGGCTTTAGGTGAGACTGCTAGGCAGCAATTGCAGCGGCAATGATATGTGTCCCGGCTGGGTCCTAGAGGGACTCCGGAAAGGAGGCACCCCCCCAGAGGTCCAGGACATCGGGGGAGTAGTACCTGATGCTCCAAGATCCGCCGCCGAACCTGTTTCTCAGCTTTGCCTCAACAGCTGGGAAAATCTGTGTCCGATTCGTGGGTCCTGTCCACAGTGAGGACAGGTTACAGGATCCAGTTTCGGCAGCGACCCCCGCCCTCTACCGGAGTCCACATGATAGTGGTAAAGGACCCAGTCCAGGCTCAGGTGCTGGCTGCGGAGATTGCAACCCTCCTTCAGAAGGAGGCAATTGTCAAAGTAGACTCCAGTGAATAGCACACTGGGTTTTACTCCAAATACTTTTTAACTCCAAAGAAAGATGGGGGCCTGAAGCCCATTTCAGATTTAAGGCGCCTAAACAGATTTTTAAAGGTCCTTCCTTTCAAAATGCTGATGAGTCAGATCCTGCAGGTAGAAGAGGGGACTGATTCACATCCCTGGATCTAAAGGACGCTTATTTTCACATCCCTATCAGCATGGACCACTGGTCGTTTCTACGGTTTGCGTTCCAGGGCCAGGCCTATCAGTTTAGGGTCCTCCCCTTCGGCCTGTCACTGTCCCCCAGGGTGTTCACCAGGGTGGTGGCAGCCGTGCTATCCCCCCTTCAAGCAAGCGGTCTAAAGATCTTGCCCTATTTAGACGACTGGCGGATCTACGCTCCAAGTCGCAGTCAGGCGCTCCAGGATATGGGGACAGTTATGGACCACATTCAACGTCTGGGCTTACAGGTAAACCTGGCAATAAGCCATCTCGTACCAACACAGTAGGCGGTGTTTGTAGGGCTACTTCTCAACTCTCTCACTATGACGGCCTCCCTCACTCCTCTGAGGGTGACAAAGCTTGTGACCTTAGCGAGCAGTTTCATCTTGGCAGACGGCTGGAAGCAGCTCAGTTTCAGAGATTGTTAGGGCTGATTTCAGCTGCAGTAGCAGTGGTTCCCCTGGGCCTGCTCAGAGCTTGGCCTCTGCAGAGTTGGTTAAATGTCTTCGGTCTTCAGCCAAAACAGGATGGACAGGTGAAGCTCAGGGTGACACGGCAATTTGTCCAAGCCCTGCGCCCGTGGAGAGACAGGGCCTTCTTAGCCATGGGGGTTCCATTGGGAAACATCCCATCGCGTTGGGCAGTGGTGTCCACAGACGCCTCCCCACAAATGGCTGGGGTGCAGTCTGGGAAGGCAGGACGGTGAGGGTTGTGTGGGGCCCACACTGGAAGGGCCAACACATCAACTTGCTGGAGCTGAGGGCAGTCCACCTAGCATTGGTGGAGCTTCTCCCCTTCATCAAAGACAGACATGTTTTGGTGAAATTGGACAACTCCTCCACAGTTTGCCACATCAATCACCAAGGGGGCACCAGGTCTCTCCGCTGTCTCCAGGTGACCAGGAGGCTCCTGCTGTGGGCGTTTCCCCGTCTAGCGTCCCTCAGAGCATTCTTCATCCCAGGGGTGGAGAATTGGGCAGCGGATCTCCTACCCAGGACGGAACCCCTCCTGGGAGAATGGCGTTTACATCCACAGGTGGTGACGCTGCTTTGGTCCCGATTCGGCAGGGCTCAGACCGATCTTTTCGCGTCTGCAGAGACTGCCCACTGCAAACGGTGGTTCTCCCTGGAGTCTCAAGGGGCTCCCCTGGGACTAGAAGCTCTGTCACATGAGTGGCCGATAGGCTTGTTATTTGCTTTTCCCCCATTCCCTCTGATTCCCCATGTCCTACACAGGATGGCTGTAAAACACTGCAGGGTTCTGTTGATAGCTCCCAGGTGGCCGGGGAGGCTGTGGTTTCCAGCTCTCCTCCGTCTCGTCCACGGCCAACCATGGCCCCTGCCAGTCAGGGCAGACCTACTGTCCCAGGCAAACGGTCAGATCTGGCACCCCAGACCAGCAATGCTGCAGTTGTGGGCGTGGCTGCTCTGCAGCCCCAGTCTGAGGAGCTAGATGAGGCAGTATTGCAGACAATATGTAGCGCTAGGGCTCTCTCAACTCAGATGAGCTACAGTCAGAAATGGCGGGTGTTTTCTGACTGGTGTCACACTCGACAGGTAGACCCTTCCACTTGTTCGGTGCATCTCATACTGCGCTTCCTTCAGTCTCTCTTAGATTCTGGGGAGGCGTCTAGCACGGCGAGGCTGTATTAAGTGGCGATCTCTGCTTATCATGAGCCAGTTGGGGGCGTTTCGGTGGGGAGACACCCTTTAGTCTCGCAGTTCGATAAGGGGGTGTACTGTTTGCGTCAGGGTGCTTAGAGCGCCGTCATGGGATCTCTTCTTAGTCTTGAGATTACTAACTCAAGCCCCTTTATGAGCCTGTGGAGCAGGCAGAGTTGAAGTCCCTGTCGCATAAAACGTTGATCCTCTTGGCAATTTGTTCTGCCAAGAGGGTCAGTGAGCCACATGCCTTGTCCACCAGTGAGCAGTGTTTGAGGTGGAAGGCTGGTGACTCGGGGATGTCACTGTGGCCCAACCCTGCCTTCCTGCCTAAGGTGGTAAACCCACAGACAGTAAACCAGGTTATCGAAATGGGCGCGTTTCGTCCAAACCCGACTTTGGATGAAGGGGACTTGGCTCTGTGCACTCTACGTCCAGTGAGGGCTTTGAGGGCCTACTCTGAGGCACTCATTCACAGCTCTTCGTCCGTTATGGGGGTTATAAACTGGGGGCTGCTGTATCTAAACAGCGCTTGTCACATTGGATGGTTGACACTATCTCATAGGCATACGGGGGGCAGGGTCTTCCTATACCTGGTAATCTGGTGGCACCCAGTGAGGAGTATGGCAACCTCCTGGGCTGCCCTGAAGGGTGTGCTTATGGTGAAAATTTGTGCTGCAGCATCCTGGACCTCCCCATGTACTTTGGCTCGATTTAAGATTAAGATAGTCCTTTATTGATCCCCAAAGGGGAAATTCTGGTATTGCAGCAGTACAGGGCAAGTACAGGGATAGTAGCATGCATAAGACATACATCAAAGAATAGAAGATTATCAAAATTAACTAACATACTAAGCACTAAATTAACAGAGTAAGTGGCGTTCAATTATCAAATTAACTAACATACTAAAATAATAATTTAACACAGTACAAAACAGCTGAGCCTCCTGTGCAGTGCAGTAAAGATGAAAATAAAGTGACAGTGATATTAAAGTGACAATGTGAAATGTAGCAGCACTTACTGACCACACAGTAACAGTGCAAATTATTTACCTAGAGTAATAAACCAGGGATATGAATCAATAACAATACAGTATGGATAGAGGTGGTTTGGAGCATATGGAGGATTACTATAAATCTATTAAAGTGCAGTCCAGTGTCATATTGCTTGAGTACATCAATTGCTGTTTCGGGGGGGTCAGTGCAGTGACAGACTGTGGCCTCCACTGCTGTTGTAAAGTCTGATGGCGGTGGGCACAAAGGAGCGCCTGATGCGCTCAGTTCTGCTTCTGGGGGGGATGATGCGTTGGCTGACGGAGCTTCCCATGTCCCACAGCTCGTCGTGGAAAGGGTGAGAGGGGTTGTCCAGGATCGATATGATTTTGTCCTTGATCCTCCTCTCAGCCACAGTCTGTAAAGTGTCCAATTGAAGGCCCACCACAGAACGGGCCTTCTTCACCAGTTTGTTGAGCCTGTTGACCTCACCAGTCTTGATGCCGCCCCACCAGCACACTACAGCAAAGAAGAGTGCGCTGGCCACCACAGACTGGTAGAAGGTCTTCAAGAGCCTGCTGCAGACACCAAACGACCTGAGTCTCCTCAGGAAGAACAGCCTGCTCTGTCCTTTCCTGAAGAGGGCGTCTGTGTCGTGTGACCAGTCCAGTTTATCATTAATGTGGACCCCAAGGTACCGGTACGAGTCCACCCTCTCCACTTCCTCCCCCTGGATGATGATGGGGGCAGGGGACCTCCTGCTCCTCCGGTAGTCCACCACCACCTCCTTGGTCTTGCTGATGTTGAGCTTCAGGTTGTTGCTGTCACACCATGTGACAAAGCTCTCGATCAGTCCTCTGTGCTCCCCCTTGTCGTCGTCGGTGATACATCCAACAATGGAGGAGTCATCAGAAAACTTCTGGAGGTGACAGGAACCAGAGTTGAACCGGAAGTCTGAAGTGAAGAGGGTGAAGAGGAAGGGCGCCAGAACAGTTCCTTGGGGCACTCCAGTGTTGCTTGTGACCACCTCAGAGGCACAGCCATTCACCCTGACGTACTGCGGCCGGCCTGTGAGGTAATCCAGTATCCAGGCTGTGGTGTCAGGGTGCAGTTGCATGTCCAGCAGCTTTTCCCCCAGGAGGCAGGGCCTGATGGTGTTGAAGGCACTAGAGAAGTCAAAGAACATGACTCTCACAGTGCCCCCTGGTCTCTCCAGGTGTGACAGGGCCCTGTGGGTGAGGAAGATGATGGCATCCTCCACGCCAATGTGCTGCTGGTATGCAAACTGCAGAGGATCCTGGAAAGCAGAAAGCAGAGTCCTCAGGTGCTGAAGAACCAGCCTCTCAAAGGTCTTCATGACGTGACGTCAGTGCCACAGGTCTGTAGTCATTGAGAGCGCTGGGACGTCCTTTTTTTGGTACCGGGACAATGCAGGAGGTCTTCCACAGTTCGGGCACCTTCATCAACCTCAGGGAGAGGTTAAAGAGGTGCTGAAAGACTCCAGCGAGCTGCCCGTCACACACCCTGAGGACCCTGGGGCTGATGTTGTCTGGCCCACTGGCTTTGTTGGTGCGGAGTTTGGAGAGCTCCCTCTGTACCTGGCTGGACGTGAGTGTGAGGCAGGGATAGAGGGAGGGGTGCTTGGTGAGGTTGGTGTCCAGGGGGGGTAGGTTGGGGGGAGAGGGGGGGCTGTCTGTTGGAGCCACTTGCAAGCTAGGGGAGGGGGATGAAGATGTGCCAGGGAGGGGGGCAGTCTCCTGCAGAGTTGTGAGTGGGGGCTGGGGTGGGGGTTGAAGACCCAGATCCATTCTCTGAGCTCACCAGGGTGGGGGTTGTGTCGAACCTATTGAAGAATAGGTTCAGCTCAGAAGCAAACTCTGGGTCTCCCTCAGCTCTGGGTGCAGGTCTGTTGAAGCCTGTCATCCGTTTCATCCCACACCACAGCTCTCTGGAGTTTTCCTGCCCCATCTTGGCCTCGATCTTCTCCCTGTAGCTCTTCTTGGCCTCCTTCAGCTTCTTCTTCAGCTCCTTCTGGACAGCCCTGAGCCCGTCCCGATCCTTAGACATGAAGGCCCTCTTCTTCTTGTTGAGAAGGCCTTTAATGTCCTCACTAATCCAGGGTTTATTGTTCGGGAAGCAGCGGATCTTTTTGGTTTGGACAATGTTGTCCTCACAGAAATGAATGTAGTCTGTGATGCAATGAGAGAGGCCTTCAATGTCATCACCATAGTCCTCTTTAAAAAGATCCCAGTCTGTGACATTGAAGCACTCCTGCAGCGCCTCCTCTGTGTCCTTAGACCAAACCTTGACAGTCCTGATGGTGGCCGCCTGTTGTTCCACCAGCGGCCTGTAGGTGGTATCAAGGTAGATAAGGTTGTGGTCTGATTCCCCCAGAGGAGGGAGAGAAGAAGAGCTGTATGCTCCCTTCACGTTGGCATACAGGAGGTCCAGGATTTTATTCCCTCTTGTAGCACAGTCCACATATTGTGTAAAGTTTGTCAGGACAGGAGAGAGAGAGACATGATTAAAGTCCCCACTGATCAGTACGAGGGCGCTTGGGTGCTGGGTTTGGAGTCCCGCGATCACAGCGTGGATGACGTCAAAGGCGCCGGCCGGTGCAGCTGACGGCGGGATGTAAACAGCAACAGCAATGGCGTGTGAAAACTCCCGCGGTAGGTAATACGGACGTAATCCCACCGCTAAAAGTTCCACATCAGGGGTGCAGACAGTCTCCTTCACAGTCACGTGTCCGGGACAACACCATTTAGAGTTCACAAAGACAGCAAGTCCCCCTCCTCTCTTCTTACCGCTCTGTGTCCCTTGGTCCACTCTGACCAACGTGAAGCCAGTCAGGTCGATCACACTGTCCGGTGTTGTCCCCTGCAGCCATGTCTCCGTGAAGACAAGCAGGCTGCTCTCCCTGTAGATCCGCTGGCTGTTCACTAACGCCGTCAGCTCGTTAGTCTTGTTGGCGAGTGACCTCACGTTCCCCATAATGATCGATGGAAGGAAAGGTTTAAATCTCCTGTCCCTCTCGATCCTCTCTCTGACTTTGGAGAGCTTTCTTCCCTCTGCGCGTCGCCCTCCATATCTCCTCAGGTATACGTGCAGAGGGGCAACCGGCTCCATTACGGTGCTGCAGGAGTTCCTCACATGTGTAGGTGAGCATCGTAAACAAAAGAAAAATCCAAAAGGAACGACAGAACTCCGCCAGAAGTACCGCAACTAAAACGTTGCAGTATTAATGGTAGCTTAAACCAAAAAATAAATAAGATAAAGAACAACAAGGGGAGAAAAATACACAAAATAAGAAAATTGAGTCGGAGCTGCTGCAACAGGCTGCCGTCTCCCAGGGCCCGGAAGTGATGATTTTACAGGGTCAACGTGGCGGCACCAGCTCCTCTGGGTGTTGCTGTGCTTTCTGCTGCGGGACGGAGCCAGGACGGGGTGGAGTCCTCAGTACTGCACGACTTTGATGGTATGAGTCATCCAAGGTGAAGACCATGGTGACAGTCTGAGTATAGATAGATCTTAAAGGGCACATATCATGCTGTTTTCCTTGTCATTATGCCAATCTGGGATGCATTTGGGGTACTTCTGTATGATTTGCAGGTCATAAAGCTCCTTCTTCGCCTCAAATTGCGTTTACAAAAGTCTCTCTCTAGCCGCTTTCCAGGCTCTCCCTCAAAACGCTCTTATTCAGACAGAGTACACGTGAGAACCGAGACCACGTGTGCTCCGTCCTCTGATTGGCCAGTTCTGTGAGGGCTGAGCCGGAGACGGAGCGGAGGGGGTGCCGAGGCTGAGTGGAGGCGTGACATACGGAAGTGCATTGTTTACTCGCCCTGGCTGTCCCCGGATCGTCGTATAGACTTTGCAGTTAACATTAAACTTTTGTTTGGCCTTTATTACATGATTAAAATGGCTACTTATGAGATTCGCCAATCGATCATGCACATCTCCATGAATACAGAGGAGTTTTTAAGTAGAAAAAAGCCCACATTAGTTTTGTGATTACACACAACAGTGAGTCAAACCGTTAACAATAGCTTCCCATTACTTTCAGCAGCTGAGGGGGGTGTGCAGACCTTTTCAAAGACATGTTCATCATAATAATTAAAAGATAGATACTTAAGTAACAAAGGATGAAGCACCGTTTGTGAGTTTTGCTGTTTTAGCTACCGTGTGGTTGTAAAAGAGCTCTACAAGTCTGAATTTACACAACACAGCTGACGCTAATGCTAACGCTAACTAGCTTAGAATTAGCTCGACATTACATCATGGCTTTATTTACATTACTTCCTCTGATTACATTACTTACTGCTTGTGGTTCCAGGTCTCTGTGGACAGTCTTTATGGAGGGAACTGCTCCTTGTTTGAGCAGCAGTTGAGCTGCAAATCCTACATCAAACTGCCCTTTGTTTACAAAGGAATCTGGGGTAAAATGATGAGCACACAGAAACAGCTGAGACAGCAGCTGAACCTACCCACTGCTTTCTGGTGTCTTCATTCTTTGGAAGTGAAAATAGTTGTGATTTTGATCCACAACCAAAAAAACACAGATGAAGACCCTTCCCAGACATGTCTTCTCTCAAGTATGTAGCTCAGGGAAATAACAGAAAACAAACACTGAAACTACAACTGACACTGCTGGTCGTGGAGAGAATATAAACGGCTGAGCTTGGTGGGCGTGTCCTAGCTGAAGCTCAGTGCTTCAGGCATTACCAGGGAGGAGCTGCAGGGAGAAGCTGCTTTCTCAGTCTCGTCCAGTGAGAAGAGACTGAAAATACCTGACGTCAGGTTGCGGGAAGATCTCGCTATGAGGCGTTTTCAGGGGCGGAAATCTCGGTCCCGGATATCCGGGACAGGAGCAGATCTCATGTTGTGGGATTTTCTGGAGGTGTAGCGTCGGCAGTTCAATTAACAACATTATTTGTAGGTATTAAATCTTGTTTCTGCATGATATGACCCCTTTAAGTTATGCTTATAACTATGAATCTATGACACAGAATGATGTCCCTCACCATTCTCTTGTCATTCAGAACAGGCTGAGGCGTTCCAGGCAGGAGGAGGAGGCGACGTCACCGGAACCTCTTACAGACTGTGAGACAGGCCACCTGAGGTCAGTCATATGACATTGTTAACATAAAGTCTCGAGGATAGGTAGTAGGGTGGCATCAATCAAGGTGAAGACCGTGGTGACGGTCTTCGTTCGGTCTCATAGATCCATAGTTATAAGCTTAACTTATGTTCTAAGTGCTCCGCAGTACGATTCAAGAGCATGGCGTGGCGCTTTTGCGTTATGTGGAATTGGGGGGTAAGGGTTCCATACAGGCCTTTCATAAAATCTGGCAGCCTTTTTTACTTCATATAGATACCTTACATATTGATGCTAAAAAACAAATGAAATACTGAGTTTTATATTATTATTTAATTTGATTTGATTATTTTATTCTTAGGGTTTTTTTTGTTTTGTTTTTTTTTCTTCCTCCTCTTGTCGATACTTCTGACCTTTGTCTGTCCGTCTACTTTGTCTCTCGTGGTGTGAATGAGAAAGACTGAGTGAGATATCTGGGTAGGGAAAGGGAACTTGGTCTCTAACGTACTTTTGTTTTAAAGGAGACATTATTTTCTACTGTTAAAGTTCAATACATTTGGGAGACGGCCCTTGTTTTGTATCTGTAACATCCTTGTTTTGTTTTTGTTTTTTTCTGTACCCATCCCATAAATGGAAAAAAAATAATAAAAATAATTGAGAAAAAAAACATCAGGATCAATGTCTTTTTCATTTTTCCCTATTTTAAGATTTATATTGAATACATTAACACAGTTGCAGAAAAGGGCAATTATTTTTGCATTATTGACCCATTTATCATTTGTAATGAATATCAAACAGATCATGGGTATTTTTGTGACATGATGAGATTTTCAATTACATTAAATCTCATATTTGATGTGATAAAGATTTTGATTTTTTTTTTTTATCTTACGTGAACAGAAAGAGGGGTTTCTACAGTCAATGGTTTGAATAAAGTTTTAATGGGCACAGAGTTTCTTAACAGCTGGGTGGGGTGGGGTGGGAGGTAGAGCGAGTGTCTGTCCTTCATGTAGCTCATATTTTACTAAATTAACTGTGACATACAAAAATATACACAGAGCATCCAAACAGACTCCTGATAGCGAGCTTTTCACTCTCTGCTTACCTATAGAGTATGTATCAAGCATCGCTACAGCACCAAAGAGGTGATCAGGAAAGCAAGAGCAGATCATTTTTTCCATGTCTCCATAGGTTGAACTTTGTATGTCAGTTTGTAGTGTGGCGGTCAAAACTTGATAACATTAACGTGACCCTCTAAGCAACTGAAGTTGCCCATCCCTGATTTAGATGGAACTTATTCTGGATTGAAAGCATTCTAACCGTTATTTGCGACTATAGTTTTAATTTAGTTAGACTGTGGGAGAGCAGGGTCTATTATCACACCTACTGAACCAAAACAAATCATGTTAAATTGATCATTTTCACTGATTTTTAAAGAAATAAAAAGTCAACATGACGCCAATAATACCCCCTTCACCTGTCTGAGGTTTTTAGCTATTGGTAGTGTCAAGGTCAACATTGCCATTAAATGTCATAATGTCAGATCAGATCAATATTCAGCACAGTTACTTTATAGTTATCTAAATCATAAAGTATTAATTAAACTGACTGGTTAATTAAGCTGGTCTAAGGTCTGTTATTTCTCTATTGAAGATCATTGCTGGGCAGACTGAGGGCTCTTTTGTGAGAGCAAAGGGAAGGGATTATTTGTCATGTGCCTTGATTAAACACTGGGGTGTTTTGGTGATGACATGGTTCAAACCAATCAGAGTGTTGGCTCTCATGCCCTTTAAAGCAGTCCAAGCCTACCAGCTGGAGTTTTATTATTTATATGGCAGATTTCATTGTTGACCCATAATCAGCCAGCTCATTCAGTCATACTACTTTTATTGTGCCACTCAACACACAGATCACATACAGAACACTCTGAGATACTATGTTGATGTTCAAAGTTAAATTTTACTGAGCATTTCAACAACGTCTGGAACAATCAAAAACACACACAGGCACTTGCACATTTTCACAGAAAAGCCTGGTCTTGTTCTCATAAACTATTAAAATGTCTTAACACACCAACAATAGCATAAGACAAGGTCTACAGTATCTTATCAACCTTCTGTGAGCTCAGCATCAAACAATGGTAAAAATTTGATGGTATTTGACTTGTTCTACTCCTGGTTTCCTCTTGGCCTCATTGAATAATGTGCATATTAAACACACTGGGCAATCCTTATAAACGTCTTCAAGCATGGTTATTAGTGGCATTCATAAAATAATATTATCAATATAACTCCCTGCTGCACGAGAGCCATCATTTTCATTTCAAATCTCATGCTGTAAATGGTAGCTGATGAATATTACACAATTAAATTGATTGGTTCTTTTTTAAAATCAGTTCACACATTTTGCATCTACGAACCATATCGTATAGTACGATTGGGTTATTTCATGTGACCTCAATCTGAAGGTCCCATGGTGACCGACTCAGATTTGGCTAAAAAATTCTGTTGGTGCTTCCACATATATAATGAAGAGTCAGGTTTCCTCCTGCAGACAGGCGTGTCCTCAAACTGAAGGAATCCAGCATCAATAACCTGTTGTAAGTTACTGTAGGCTGACACTGGTCCCCTGAAAATTGATTTTTCCATTCTTGCACATAAAAACATCACCATTACGGAGACCAATATCTCAAAAAACTCGAGGAGATAAGCCTATTGTGATGACATAATCTGAAAGTCTGGGCTCAAAGTACCCTGGTAAGCAAATTTCAGCCAGAAATCTATGCTGGTTTCAGAGATATTGGCAGCCAAAATTGACTACTTAGGACAAGTGTCAAAAATAGGCACAACACCCTTTTTTAAAGGCCCATAGTTCAGAAACCCTTGAGATTTTCCAACTAAAACTGTTCATTGTGTTCATTATACATGTAGAGTCACCAAAACAATTGTTTTCAGCCAAATCAAGGTCACTGACTGTGGGCGATTTCTGGACTTTGGTTGAGTTCATATGGAATGACACAAATTAGATTTACACTCTCGTACAGTAACTTTTAAATTATTCCTGTGCACTGGGGGTGTGGACATTTGACAAACTGTGGGGGTCAGGGGCATCAATGGGGTTTCATGGAAACAACAAAAAGAGGCTTAGGGAAAATTCTCAGGTCATGTCACTCTAAGCAAACACTGAAACACATCAGATTGTTGGTATCAAAATCTGCAATGGCAGCATTCAAAGACAAAAAATGTTGTTTTTACAAGTCAGTCAAAGGTTTGGAGGAATTGGTGTGAAAAGATACATTGTTGAACGTTTTATAAGCTCTTGTTGGAAAATGATTAGATTTGATTTTCAAAACTTTAATAATCAGGTACTGGATCTTGATGTTCTGGAGGATACATTGCACAGTTGGGTATTCAAACAGAGAGATTTACTTACATATAAACTAGTGGTGTCTATTAGCAAGAATATGGCTATGCAAATCCAGACACAGAGATGATAATGATTTGTCATAGTATAATACAATACAGTCTCTAATCATCTCTATTTACATTTGTCCCAACACGAATAAACTCTATTGTCTGCCCAAGTGAGAGACAAAAATAACAAATGCCACGGAAAGAGGAAAAGCCAAAATGTCTGAATCAATGCTGCCTCCCAGTGGCTTGGGGCTGAAATACAATGCAACAACATTCTAGTACATTTATATGCACTATAAAGTAATATAATTTCAATATTGGGCAAAAAATATGTATACAGTATCGCAAAATATAGGTGAATTGAACATTTTTGACACTTCTGATAAAAACATGTTTTTTTGCAATATACTCCATGAATAAAAATATAGAGGTGAAATATTTATGCCCCTTAATTTAGCTTTTCATTATGTTCTAATGTATTTCAACATTGCTTGCATGCCTGTAAAACTGACCCCCAACATTTCTTTATATAATATCAATCATTCCTTATTGTCTCAGTTTGATTTATTTTTGTTTAGGGGTTTGTTTTTTTGTGGACTGTTCTTTGTTTTTGCACCTGCAACTTTTGTCACGTTTTATCACCCTGTGTGTTGTTTTGTACTTTCCTGTAACACCTAAATAAGATTAAAAAGTATACCCATTTTCTTTACCTGTGAACTAGAATAAAAACTAATATAAATTGGCAGTAAGCATCATTTTGTTAAAGATGACTACTTAGCAGAGCTAGGGTGAGTAATAACGTATTATGTTTTCTGAATTTCATTTCATTTGTGGGAACTGAAAAAAGAAATAAGACAAGTTTAGGTCATAAAACCTAACCTGCTGCATAACTTGATTTCCCCTCTGGGATTCAGTAAAGGACTTTATTTTCATTTAAACCGAAAACAATTTAAATCCAAGTTTTGCCTAGATTGTCCAATGCAATTAGATCTTCATTTAAAAAGGCTAAGTTAATTTAAGATTAAGTAATTACATTAAACAACATGAATAAACCTGAGGCACACCTGTCAAAATGTCAACCAAATGTGGCATGATGTTTCCTCATTGACTGCTTCCCAAGTCATTTGTTTTGAGGTGTGGGTCTTTTCCTCGGTCTTCCCTCCTCCCTCCACTCATAGGAGAGACACAGGAATCAAGGCAGGACTGAAGACTGAGGACAAAACAATTAAAGGGACATGAGATTGCTTCAGTAGTGTCATGTGAATCAAAGTCTGTTTATGATGACGGTCACAGCTGATCATTAATCAGCTGATGCCTTTATATATGGACAGCTGATTGTTTATGAACAAATACACCTAATAAAATGGACATTAACATGTTTTTTCACTTCATTTGACCTGATTATAAACTCCTGAATTTGAAGAACAGCCCATACACTGATGAAAAATAAGGGTTAATCAGATTTTTTGTTATTGCACCTTATATATGGGCCTAAATGTGTCATCAATAATGATGTTTTTATTCAGTTTATATTTGTAAAAAAATATTTAAAATCAGAACAATAATCAAGTACATGCTCCTAGTAGATGATGTTAAACATGCTTTCCTCAAACCCCCATAGACTAACTTTATCATTTTAATAATATAATAAAACAGGAGAAATAATTGGCCAATATGAAATAAAATTGGACAAAGATGGGGCAAATTAACATTTCATTAAGTTCAAACATTCAAATAAACACTTAGAGTTTGATAGAGAGTCAGAAAAAAAGCAAATGAAATTTCAAACTTTGATGTGACACACTTCCATAAGGTTTTAAATTTAATTTTAAGGTTTTAATTTTATTCTTAGCTTATCAGACAGCTCTTTACATTGTTCCAGTTAATCACAGACTGTGTGTACTGATTTCTTTAGATTATTATCAGGTTAAATGTCCTTTCTGTCAATGTCATTGTTTTTGCTGATGTCTGGTTTCTCTCCGTTATTAAACTCCTCCGTTGTTGTGAAGTTTAATTAACTGCAGTCCACTGTGTTGTACTGTCCATTCAGTGAGTGATATCCATCTGTCAGTAAACTCACTTTAATGAAGTCTGGTTTGTTGTATTTTTTTATTATTATTGTTTTTAAATTATAGACAAACTTTTAATTACAAACTCACGAAGGAGAATCAACATATGCATTTTTCAATACACAGGTGTAGAACAGAACCAAATTACAGACAGAAAAAATAAAATAAATTAAAACACAATAAATCAAAGACATTAGCAAGGCATTTAAGTGCACTCTAAATTCCATAATCTTAAATTTTATACAAGTGCACTCATGGCAATAATTGTTGGTTTATACACATAAGGACACCCTTCCATATAAGATCTCCCCTCATTCAAATACCAACAGTCTCTGCATGCTCTCATACAGTGACTTCACCTGCTGGTTTGTATTAATCAGGATTTGCAAAGACACGAAATAATTCTTAAGTTCATTCTTGAAGAAAACAGTTGATGGTCTCTGATTCTTCCATTTACATTTGTGAATGTGATTTTTCCCAAAATTAAGATTATGTTCACTAAAGGGGAAATATCATTAGATACATTATCATTGAACAATAGAATCTGCTGTTTTTCAAAGGAGCTTATAACTACATTTTTGATGTTCAGTTTTTTACATTGTGCCAAAAATCAGATGTAATATGACGAAGAAAAAAAAAACAGATGCTCTATTGTTTCGGGTTCATATCACATAAAACACAATTGTCCACCTCGAATTTGAATCTCCTCCTAAGTGTTTCAGCCATAGGATAATAACCATTGATAATTTTAAACTGGACTACTTTAACTTTTGGTGGAATTGGCCATGTCATAAATGTAAGAAATTTGTTGGTTACTAGTATGTTTAAGTTACTTAATTTAATTTTCGACTTATATCTATTATCATGGAACATAGTTCCTTTCAGGGTTCTTCCCAGAATTTTATTATTGCACTTTCTGTTCCCTATTGGTGTATGGTCAACTTTTAAAGCTGGTAAAACTACCAGTACCTCTGAGTGTATATATTTTTTATTTATAATATTTTGTATCAATTGCGACCAGAGGGAGAGGTATGGCTCTACATGTTCTGTGATATTCTTTGTATGAACATTGAAGCTTGTATTTATCCTTGAATATGTTGAACTCTAAAAAGTGACCATTTTCATCCATCAGATCATGAACAAAAACAGTGTCTTTGTCATACCAGTTTTTTTCTAAATAGAGTTTTCTTGTTTATTGTAATAACTCTGTTGTTCCACAAGGTGGAGCAGTGAGGAGTGAAGTTATGGGAAAAAGTCAGTTTCAGTTGTCGGCTTTGAAGATAGTTTTGTGATTTCAAAAATCACATTTTAACAGAAAGTCAAGCCCACCTACCTTCTTTTACATACTTCTAGGAATACGAAACCATAGAGATTCAGATTTTGACAAGGCTTTAAGCCAATTTATCTTAAACACTCCAACCATTGCTTCAAAGTCACGTGTTTTTAAGCCTCCATTATTGCTCTTTGACCAACGGCAACTTTGTAACATAATGTGTTTTGTTTCTTCAGATGAAATTATAAATGAAAGAACTGACTTTTTTAAACGTATAAGCAGGGACATACAGTGAGTGACAAGGATAAACTAGCTTTGAAATTCCTTCAGCTTTGGACAGTAAGTTCCTAACAAAAATTGAAAGATCTCTCATTAAACAAAGATTTCAAGATTTCTTCGTGGTTTCTTTTTTATCATCAATATTGCTCTTTTCTAATTTGTTTGCATCTTTTGTTATGTTTATTCCAAGATACTTCACCTCACTTTTGACAGACATTATTTGCAGCTCATTTCAAGTGTACAGGGGCAAAAGTTCACATTTCCTCAGATTTAAATGTAAGTGAAGCTTTGGAAGAGATAGAAATAATGTTTAATGCTTTTTCTTTTTTTTCACAGCGGTATATCACATTTCAACCCATCTACCACCTATTATGGCATATCCTTCTTTAAGGATTGCCTTGCTCCCATTGCAACGTGTTTCTTGGACTTTGGTCAAAGTTTAGCTCAGCCTTCTGTCTTCTTTGGAAGAGTCTTCTCTGAATTGAATGCCGAGTTCTTTGCAGACCCTTGCATCTTTTGACTTCTTTCACTCATCATTTCTGACAGACCGCATTGCAAACTGCATGATTATGGGTCTTGGTATCTTGTTATGAGCTGCATCATTCTTCCTTCCTAGATTGTGCAACATGTCAACTGTCTCTCTGAGTTTATCCAGAGCCACTGGGATAACTCTGGTAAGAATCCTGACCACCGTCTCTTTAGTGTCCTCGTTGTCTTTTTCAAGTAAGCCCTGCAGTCTAAAAATCCCATCTTCTCTTATATCTGGCATTCTCCAAGCACAACTCTTTCAGGGTGATATTTTCTTTCCCTAACCCTTTTTTATTTTCATTAACTGCTTTTGTGTTTGCTTCTATGAGGAACAAATATTTCTTGAGCCGTGTGTTGATCATCAAATCATTTAAGACCACTTGAATTGCATCGTAGATGTTTGCATTCCTAACTTTAGCGTCATGGATTTTCTGGTCTTTTTTCTTCATCCTTTTTGGATCTGGGCTTGGGAGCGGTGTATGGTTATCCAGGGGAATTGTCGGACCCCCCTCCTCCATTTCTTCCAACAACTCTTCATTGCATGCCTCTTTCAGAGCTGCTAAGTCATTGTCATGATCCTGTATGTTAGCAACCTTGTTAGCTTTAGGTAGAGATGTTCCGATTGTGAGGAGGCCATTCTCCTCTGCCCTGCTCTCCCCGCTCCCCTCCTGTTTCCCTGCTGCCTCGAGGAGCTGGCGTGGTCTCCTCACTCACTGCTGCTCACCTGATCCTAATCACCTGATTTCCACGCTCTACTTAAGCCGGCTCTGGACAAGTCTTCAGCGTCGGTGGATTTCCACTTCAGCCGTGGTTTGTTCCCAGCAATCTCTCTTCTGCTTCTGCAGTTTAAACTCTGGCTCTAAGCCTTTTTTGCTCCTCTCCCCTTTGGGAGTTATTTTGTCACCGTGTGTTGCTGTTTGTGACTGAAGGCCTTATCGACTCTGAGGTACTTACCTGTTCTTCTGCTCCTCTGTCCACAGTGTCTTCCACGAGCCCTCACCCCCGCTGCACAATTATTATTCACTCACCTGTGTCACTGGATCCCAGCACTGACACAAAGATTCCCCACTGTTGCCCCCCTTTACCTCTGTTCGTGTGTCAAATAAATCACTGTCAACTGCTACCAGCCTCCTTCCTTGAGCTTTGGGTCCAAATATTAAACATCGAAGGGTCATATCCTAACAGTAATCCACTGACCAAGGTCTATGGAACCCGCCAAGTTGGAGGAGGCTTTAACCAACCAAGGGATTCTGCTGGGGCAGCATGACACCATGCTACATGGAGTAGCCGGCTCGTTGGAGGAGCTCACTCACCAGGTGGCCTGAATCAACACTCACTTCAATGAGCTCTCCCTCCCTGCTGCAGCTGCTCCTCCCGTGAGTATTTCCCCAGCTAATGCTCCTGACTCTCCCTCTCTCACCCGTTATGCTCAGGGAACCTTTTGTAACCATACCAGAACCCTACTCAGGGGATTTCAGCTCTTGTGGCCGCTTTATTTTTAATTGTCAATTGGTCTTTAAATTACAGCCCTCCAGTTACTCCTCAGATGAAGCTACAGCAGCTTTTATGGTCAATTTACTCGGGGTAAGAGCGGCTAAGTGGGCTACTGCATTGTGGGAGGGGGGCTTAAGCTTGTTAGTGTCTTTTGATCAGTTCACTGCTCAGTTGCGTCAGGTGTTTGATCACCCCGTCCAGGGACAAGAGGCCGCTAAATGTCTCCTGTCCCTCACTCAGGGCTCCCAGTCCGTTGCTTCCTATTCAGTAGATTTTCAAATTTTAGCTCAGGAGTGTGGTTGGGACGAATGGGCCCTTAAGGCGGTGTTTGTGAAGGGTTTATCAGACACCTTGAAGGATGAATTGGTGAATAGGGATGATCCCGCTTCTCTTCAGGGTTTACTTACGTTAAGTATTAAGATTGATAATCGATTGAGAGAGAGAGCCAGGGAGAGGGCCGGGAAATCTCGTGGGACAGCTCCCTCTTCTGGTCATGAAAGTTCTCCCGCACCTCACCTCCTGTCACCGCTCCGGCTCCCCCTGCTGCTTTGGAGGAGCCAATGCAGCCTGGAAAAACTCACCTGAACCACAAGGAGAGACAGCGACGTCTGGAGGAACAGTTGTGTCTTTAGTGTGGAGAAAGCAGTCATTCCCTTCCTGCCTGTCCTAATCAGCCTAAAGGGCGGGCTCATTCACTTAAGGAGAGCATGGTGGTGAGTCTAACCTCTTCATCCCCCAGCTCCTCCCCCACAGTTTCTTTCCCTTCCACTCTCATCTGGTCCCTCAATTCAATTAGTACCCCTGTTTTCTTGACTCAGGAGCTGATGATAATTTTATTGATGAGGAGTTTGCTAAGAGTAATCAGTTCCACTTACAGTCACTCCTTCAGCCTAAAAGAGTGGAGGCTCTGGACGGACGTCTCATTGCTTCTGTCACTCACAAGACCATCCCCTTAACTCTCAGGAAATCACAGAGAGACAATTAGTTTTTTTGTCATTCCCTCTCCTCATTCTCCAGTTATCCTAGGTATTCCCTGGCTAAAACTTCATAGCCTGAATGTTGATTGGGTCCAGTCCTCTATAGTTAGCTGGAGCACAAATTGTCACTCTCTCTGCCTCCATTCAGCCACTCCTGTAACTCAGCCTCCCAAATCCCTTCCTCCACCTCCTGATTTGTCTAATGTCCCCTCAGTTTACCATGATTTGGCTCAGGTTTTCAACAAAGATCAAGCACGTTCCCTACCTCCTCATCGGCCCTATGACTGTGCCATAAATCTACTCCCTGGTGCGCCTCTCCCCTCCAGTCGACTCTACAACCTGTCTCGCCCTGAAAAGGAGGCCATGGAGAGCTATAAATGAATCACTCGCTGCTGGCATTATCCGTCCCTCCTCTTCCCCTCTCGATGCAGGGTTCTTCTTTGTGGAGAAAAAAAACTCTTCTCTTCGACCTTGCATTGATTTCCGTGGTCTTAATGACATAACGGTCAAAGATAAGTCCCCCATTCCGCTCATAGATCCCTCCTTTGAGCCACTCTGTCACGCCCAGATCTTTACCAAGCTGGACCTCTGGAATGCCTACCACCTCATCCGGATAAGGGAAGGAGACGAGTGGAAAACGGCTTTTAACACACCCCTAGGTCACTTCGAGTACCTTGTAATGCCCTTCGGACTCACCAATGCCCCAGCAGTGTTCCAGTCCCTCATGAACGACCTGTTTAAGGACATGCTTTACAAATTCGTGTTTATTTACCTGGATGACATCCTCATCTTTTCCAGGTCCCCCCATGAACACGAACAACATGTTCGCCAAGTCCTTCAACACCTGTTGGAGAACAGGCTCTTCGTCAAGCCTGAAAAATGTGAGTTTCACTCCCCTTCTGTTAGCTTCCTGGGTTACATCATTGAGGCAGGCCAAATCCGCTCTGACCCCAGCAAGATCCAAGCAGTCGCTGAGTGGCCCACTCCTTCTAACTGCAAGGACCTTCAACAGTTCCTTGGGTTTGCTAACTTTTATCGCCGCTTTATAAGAAACTACGGTAAGGTGGCATCCCCCTTAACTCATCTCACCTCCGTTAAGGTCCCTTTCACCTGGTCCTCAGAGGACAAAGCAGCTTTCACCAAGCTTAAGCAGCTATTCACAGAGGCCCCTGTCCTTCTCCATCCTGACCCCTCACTCCAGTTCGTGGTTGAGGTGGATGCCTCGGACTCTGGCATTGGAGCCATCCTCTCTCAGCGTGACCCTAAGACCCAAAAGCTCCATCCCTGCACCTTCTTCTCTCACCGACTAACAGCAGTTGAGAGGAACTATGATGTGGGCAACAAGGAGCTACTAGCGATGGTGGGGGCTCTTCAAGAGTGGAGACACTGGCTCAAGGGTTCTGAGCTTCCGTTTATCATCTGGACTGACCACAAGAACCTTTCATATTTACGCACAGCTAAGAGGCTTAATTCCCGCCAGGCTAGGTGGTCCCTATACCTCAGTAGGTTCAATTTCAACAGCTCCTATCAACCTGGTTCCAAGAATGCCAAGCCTGACACACTCTCTAGAGTGTTCTCTCCCCCCTCTGAGTCCTCAGATCCCACTACCATCCTCCCTTCCTCCTGTGTCATTGGTGCAGCTAGGTGGGAGATTGAGCAGACCGTGAGGGATGCTCAAAGGACCCAACCTGATCCGGGCTCTGGACCCCCTGATCAGCTGTTCGTCCTGGAATCAGCTCGCTCTGAGGTACTACAGTGGGGACACTCATCCAAACTGGCCTGTCATCCTGGCTCTAACCGCATCCTGCAGTTCATCCAGCAACGCTTCTGGTGGCCCAATATGACTCTAGATACCGACGACTTTGTTGCTGCCTGCTCAGTCTGTGCCTGAGGAAAGGCCACTCACAAGTCCACTGCTGGTCTGCTGCGTCCTTTACCCATCCCTAGCCATCCCTGGTCCCACATCGCTGTGGATTTCATCACTGGACTCCCCCCATTGCAAGGTAACTCAGTCATCTGGACAGTTATAGATCGCTTCTCCAAGATGGTTCACTACATTCCCCTGACTAAGTTACCCTCTGCCCTGGAAACAGCTAACCTCCTGATCTCTCATGTATTCAAGCTTCATGGTATCCCTATAGACATTGTTTCAGATCGTGGTCCTCAATTCTCCTCTCGGGTGTGGAAGGAATTCTGCAGGGCGCTGGGCGCAGCAGCCAGCCTCTCCTCTGGATTCCATCCCCAAACCAACGGCCAGACTGAGCGGGCCAACCAGGACCTTGAGAGCGCCCTCCGGTGTGTGGCCGCGCATCACCCGGCCTCTTGGAGTGAACACCTAGCTGGATCAAATATGCCCATGACTCCCTCTCCTGTTCAGCTACTGGTATGTCTCCATTCATGGCTTGCTTTGGTTTTCAACCCCCTCTCTTCTCGGAACAGGAAGCAGCAGTCTCCGTCCCCTCAGTCGGTGAGCACCTCCGTCGTGTCAAGGAGGTGTGGAAAACTGTCAAGACGTCTGTCTCCAACACGGTGGAGCGGAACAAGCAGCTCGCCGACCGGCTCCGTTCCCCAGCTCCGGTCTACCAGCCTGGTCAAATGGTGTGGCTTTCCTCCTGTGATCTTCCTCTTCAGGTGGACTCACGTAAGCTTGCTCCCTGCTTTATTGGTCCTTCTCCTGTTGAGAAAGTTATTAATCCATCTGCTGTGAGACTCAGGCTTCCTGTTTCCCTGAAGATCCACCCCACCTTCACGTCTCCCTCCTCAAGCCGGTTTCTACTAGCGAACTCAGCCCTCCGGCCAAGTCCCTCCCACCCCCCCCTTCTCATCGACGACCACCCTGCTTTCATGGTCTCCAAGGTCTTGGACGTCAGGTCTCGGGGGCAGGGCTTCCAGTACCTCATTGATTGGGAGGGGTATGGTCCGGAGGGACGTTCCTGGCTTCCCCGCAAGCTAATCCTGGATGAGTCACTGCTCCGGGACTTCTACACAGAGCATCCTGATAAGCCAGGAAGGACGTAGGGTGACGTCCCTTGAGGCGGGGGTACTGTGAGGAGGCCATTCTCCTCTGCCCTGCTCTCCCCACTCCCCTCCTGTTTCCCTGCTGCCTCGAGGAGCTGGCGTGGTCTCCTCACTCACTGCTGCTCACCTGATCCTAATCACCTGATTTCCAGCTTTGGGTCCAAAATTAAACATCTAAGGGTCATATCCTAACACCGATACCATTTTTTCCCTCTTGTAACCAATACTGATACTTGTGCTGTGGGTATTGGCTGATGCTGAGTACCGATACTGAGTACCGATCCGACACCAGTATGTTATAAAAAAATATCATACTACGCCTGAATGACTGTGATATTATTATCATTGTGGTAAGGCCTGGCTCAGGTTTAACCCTTTGTAAAACATGTATAAGTACAGCAAATTCAAGCCATTTATTTTCAAAAACAGAAGCCTGTACCATCATTTATAATCGTATTAAAGCCGGCTCAGAATAATTATATTGACTACATTACCCACAATGCTTAGCCATAAAGGGAGTATGCGCAATGCGGCTCTCCACTGTCCACCATAGTTGTGGAAAAAGAGGAAGTATATAATACAACACAAAGTACAATGCAACGCCATGCAATGGATTATGAACCGAATCACCGCTTACCCCCAATCACAGATTGCAAACACGCTGAGAGCTCCAACCAGGCAGCGTTACACCCATACGGCTAATACACCCTTACAGCTAACATCGGTAGCAGAAGACGAGCATGCAGTCAGCTTTACCACGGACATTTGGAGCTCCGTGGTATCGGATGGTGCCTGGACTCCAGTACTCTCCGATACCGATGCCAGCATTTTCGGCAGTATCAGAGCAGTTTCCGATACCGGTATCGGAATCTAAACAACTCTAGCTTTAGGCATTTTGTCGGTTAGTTTAAGATCAAATAACTTTAAAAGTCCAATGACTGTCCGTAAAACTTAGTCCAAATCTTCTTATTAGTCCTGTTTTCCTTGGGTTGGTAATTAAAGTTCTATGACTCACATTAGGATGAAGAAAAAGGTATTAACGTCAGACCCTGCTACGAGTGCTGCTGCTCATTGTGCTATCTTCCTCCCTACTCGTCTGGTTTGTTGTATCCTTGCCCATCGGTCCACGGACGACGGTCCTCGGTAGTGGGTCCTCCCAATTTAAGCAACATGGCAAGGACCTTAATATGGCGGACTTAGAGAAACTACATCTGGTTCTAGCAAAGACCCAAAGACCCACGTCCATAAATAAATTACTTGGGATGGAGCCATTCAGACATTCTCTATTTAAAGGCCTTGGACACCCACACAGCTGTTCACAAAAGGGCCTTTAATTACACCTCTCCTCAGGTTTGTGAGTGTAGAGACGTAACAAAATAGGTTTGTTGCACGGGATGATGTATTTCTATTTCCGCTTTTGTGAGTGTGCGGTCATCAACTTCCTGTTATGAATACAATGACAGAACGTCTGACGACAAGATGGCTTTATTTTACACAAAATGCCTCCAAGACCTGCCTCGTGTTACAATCAGCGATGTTCATCAGCTTGTACAAGCAGCAAGCTCAGCCCCTGAGAAGCAAACAAGAAAAAGGATTCAAGCTGTACATATCGAGTTACATCCACAACTATGAAGGTAAGCTACACAGCATTAGCTTCCTGACAAGCTAGCTGTAGTCAGGTTACTGTGACAATTTGACCGACTGACCCAGAGTAAAATGCTTTAATCTAGGGTTAAGTGTGTAAACTTAATTGCTGTCTAATTCACCACAGTTTCAAACAAAGAGGCACCAGGGAGAGTTAGCGTCCAGGCTACGTGTCACAGGTCGATGAGAAAGGGTGAAAAACCTCACGATCTCAGAGGATGATATAAAGTGTTCATCATTACTCAATTTCAGTCAGGTTCATGTTTTGGGGTTTTGGTGTGGCAAGGGTAGTCTGTGAATTAAGACTCATATGAGTCCTGACATTTTGTTTTCCATTTTTTAGAGTAACGATCGCGAACATATGTGCTAACTGTCTGTAGCATGAAAAGGCTTCATCAGTATTTTCGTTTTGCAACCCGGTGTTCTTAAGTGACCCAATCCTAGTTTCACAAAAAACCCAGAAACTGGTTCTCTTGTTCAGTGTTCAACATTTCACATTTTATTTGAATGTGATTAAACTGAGACAGGTGATCATGGCTATTCAAGTGTGTTTCAATATTCTCAATTTTAAATTATTTAAGAAGAACAAAATTATTTGTTCCGTTTCATGATTATGCTTCATTACATATTTACTACTTATAACTGATGATCCTGCTCTCAGTTTTCTTACTTCTTTCACGTATGAATGTAGTATACGAAATGTGAAATGACAGAAATTTTGTTTTTATGTGTAGATAGTCTTTGAGGACTGTTCACCAGTGGAGATTTCAGAAGCAGAACGTTCCTGTGTGGCTGGACCAGCACTCTGCAACCACTGTGTTGCGTTGCTTTTTCAGACAGTGCACTACTCCACTCTGAACCTGGCAGCTGTACCTCCTGTCCTTAGCTACACGGAAACTGAGCAGTGCTGGCACAAGCCAAGGACCATGGTAAAAATGTGTCCATAACCAGACCAGTTATATGTGGATTTCCTTTGTACCTTCAACTAAAAAATGTTACTGTACCCACAACCATTATTATATTTTTATGTGTAATCAACCGGGTGTGAAGCCAGGCCAAGTGAGTGACATGGTGTTCATTTCCACTAAACCACAGGTGTCAAACTGATCCAGTAAAGGGCCACTGTGGCTGCAGGTTTTCATTCCAACCAAGCAAGAACACAGCTGATGCAGATTATTCAATCAACTGGATTGTCTTTACACAGTTGATTTGTTGGATCAGGTGTGTTCTTACTTGGTTGGAATGAAAACCTGCAGCCACAGTGGCCCTTTACTGGATCAGTTTGACACCCCTGCACTAAACCAAAGCAGTTCACAGTTGCTGATGGTGAAAGGTAATGTTGATTATCCTACTGTATGTAACTGTACAGCCTTATCAGAGGGCTGGACGATTAATCCTGAATAGAGCTTTCGTAATGAAACCAGTGTGAAAATGCCAAAACTGTTAACGTGTGTCTGTTGGTGAGTGTATGTAAGTATAACGTTGTTCCTCAAGTGTTCCTACGAGGCAGTGCACAGGGAGCTGCCGGATCCAGATGTCCTTAAAGTTGATGAAGTATACAGGGACTTCTTAGCAGACATTGCTCCCCTCATCACCACCATGGCAATTAGTGCACATGTCCTGCTGGTCGATTCAGCCTCAGGAAAAGTCCAGTAAGGTAGTCCCATCTCCTACCAGCATCCATTGCCAGTGAGGCGGGTAATATTGCACCATCCTGATGCCCCTCCACCACCGCCTCTACCTGTAGATGGCTACAGACTGGAGCCAAGCAGTTGTCAATTTGTGTGCAGTCACCAGCAGCATCTCCATCTTCAGTCACTTGTCACTACATCAGAAATGGCAAGACAAATGGAGGTTGCCACCAGGGACCTTTATTGATCATACATCCACAGTACCTATCTTTACAACCAGATAGACATGAGGTCTCTCTTAAATTGAGATGCAACACCTCAAGGGGCTTACCTTTAATAAATTTATATTCCAAAAATATGGTGCTATATAAATAAAAATGGATTGATTGAGCCTGCATTCAGCAGAGAAAAATGTGATTTTAGTCCCTTTGTCTCTGCCTGGATGGATACATCTCTGGATGTATGGATGTGTATGTAAAATGTGTATATATATTCATTATACATGCATAGATGTGTATCTATAAAATGAAGAGTTTGGCGTAAGCATGTTCTATTGTAAGATGTCTTGGGGTAACACTTGTTATGAACTGGTGCTATACAAATAAAGATTGATTGATGAAACATTGCAGAATCCAAGCTTACCTTGTTTGTTATGTGTAACAGCCCATCTGGTAATATGTGTTTAGAATTTAGTTTGAAAACTGAAATAAAGGGCTATTTATTGATCCATGATAATAATTTATTCTTTACTATTTACTATTTACAGAATTAGCAAAAGTTTCCAGTAAAGGAAGGTCTCACACAAAAAGTACATAGACAAACAGATATACAGTGAGAATTTGAAACTCAATTCATAGAGAAACATTTCATCCTTAAGTTTATTGCAGATATTGTAAATCAAAAACACTTTAAAGCAACAGATTTGGTACAAGTACAACAAACTTGTACTTGATTACTGTACTCCAATAAAACTGTTGTAAATCATTGTCCAACTGCCCATGCCTTTACCAGTGGCCCATTCTAGTAGTTGAGCAGGTAGCAAGCTACACTGAACAGCTCCTCAATGCTTCCACACAGACAGTTGTATGGGTTTGTCAAAAAGTTTGTTCTCTTTCACCCTCCTGATACATCTCTCCACATGGACCCTCAGACGTGGAATGGATTGTGTCTACTTGACATTCTCCTCACTCATTTGGGTGTTTTTAGACAGACACTTTGCATGGCACTAGATTGTCCACAACGAACCCTTTGTCTACCATAAGTACTATGTCTGGTGTGAGTAGGTATGCTATGCCAGACAGCTTTAAGATCTCACAGTCACTCATGGATCCAGCATACAAGTAAGACACAAATGTGATGGCACCATGGGGTACCATGCCAATCATGGCCTTGAATGTACAGTGAGATTTGTAAGTGGAAAAATAATCCCTATGTAACAGAAGAGAAGATGGAGTCTGGCAGAATATTTCTGCGCAGTCAAGTATTACTTGTGTGTCTGAGAAAGCAGAGAACTCAGGTGGAAGGTGTCTAAAGACATTGACTTCCACACAGGTTGTAGAGGAATTGTGTCCAAGTAGCAATAATCCTGCTGGCTGTAGTGCGGTGAATGTCAAACCCTTCTGCTAGGTCCCTGAGAGACAGGCCCACTGACAGGTGCATCAGGAAGAGCATCAACTCGTCAATGAGGGGAAGTTTTTGTAAAAATAAACAAGTGTCATAACTTGATACTGATTGACGTAGTGGTGGAATGTATACATCTAACTACACATACGCCTTAAAAACCAACCTGGTGTAGAAACGAATGTCGTCGTCCGACCCTGCAAAGCGCTGTATGCGGAATCGGCTTCGTAGGTGTAGCATTTCTAGTTGGTTTTGGAGCTCGGTGATCTTCTTATGCAGGGCTTTGTTCTCTTCAGCCAAATTATTTGCCACAACAGCGGTCGCTGGTGTAAGGCAATAGTCATGATCGCGGTCTGCTGTTTCCATCTCCCTCTCTGATTCTGAGAGTAGGTCCCAATGGGGCTCTCTGCCCTCGGCCGACGCTCCCACATGCTAGGTCTCTGTGTAGGTAGCGTGTAGTTATTCCAGGCAAACGGAGTTGGTGTGGCTCCTTTTTTTAATCTCCAAAGACCCCCAGGAGTCATCAGTAAGTCTCCCGGTAAGAAATGAACAACACACACAGGTATTTATCGTAGGGCTAAAGTTGTCTCGACGGATGTTGATTAGCCACCTAGCTTGTAACGCAGCATCTAGTGGAAAGGAGTGGAAACTGATCTCTGCGTTATAGTTGCTACAGAGAGGTACGCAGCAATGCAATGCCGATTTCCTGACCATATGGAAGGCTAATCGTCATTCTTTTATCCAAAATGTAATCATCTTTCTTCAGTATATCTGCTATTAATTTCAAACAATCAACGTAACTAATCCAGGAAGTACTCGTCCGCACACTCATATCCCGGAAGTTGATAGATGTCATCTTGTGCATGGAGAAAAAAGGCAAACTGAAAGTCATTTCTTTGAATTAAATGTACACTATGTTAAATATATCTCTTACAGTAAAAAAAGAAGCTTCATCTGCTTTTGTAGAGCAACAAACAACATTTTACCATGTGGGACGAATAAAGGTTTGTTCTATTTTATTCTATTCTATTCATTAAGAAGCCACTGACAGACAATGAATTTAGAGCACTTCCTAAAAACATCACCTTTAAGGGTGGAAAAAAAGGAATTTAACTGCACTTGTGTTTACTTCACCCGTTAACTGTAATTGTTTGCTTGTTATGTAAGCAATGTTGTATTTTTTTTTTTTTTTTTTTTTACCAGTAATCTGATTTCATTTTCTTTCTCTTTTTTTAAATACTAATGTACGTCTCTAAAGAAAAAACGTCACAATTTTGAATATTTCCTAATATGGTGCAGTCCTACTCTGCTGTCTCTGTGCAGTCTCTGCTTGCATTAGCAACTAATAAGAAGTGCTGGTGTCTTAATGATCATGTTATTTGCCAGATTATTTTATATTTGAATAAATTATATGATACAATTTAACAGAGTTGTAATGTCATTTATACACTCACTGTACTTACATTACCGCTCAGAATAGTTGCTGAAATTGATGAATGATGAAGAGCCCCCCCTTAAAAAAATGTACCACCAGCCTAAACTGCCAAGATATCATAAGACCTAAAATGTAAATGCCTTAATTTACAGGATCCATTAATCCTTGTCCTTGTTTTTTTTTTTTTCAAAGCATTTCATAAATTAAAAGCCTTATGAGGTTCAGATTGGCAATGTGAGCCCTGAAGGAGAGCTCCTGGTCAAGCAGAAAGCGAGATACTTGTAACTGGTGACCAGCTCTATCTGTTTGCCATTGATCATTGTAGCGGTCTTGACAGGCTCTGTTATTTCATGTTTATGTGAAAATAAATTTGATTTTGTTTTCTCTGCATTTAAAACCAGTTTCAGAGAATGTAAATGAGCCTGAATTGTATTAAAAGCCGTCTGTGAAAATTCTAAAGCCTAGGCAAACTAGAATGAGCAGCAATAAATGACTGTGTCATCGATATAAAGATGATAAAAGGCATTTGATAAACAATCACACAAGTTATTTATATAAATAGGAAAATAATATTGGCCCCAATACTGAACCTTGAGGTACTCTTTTAGGGATGTTCAGAAAACAAGAAGAGGAACCATCCAATTGGACACATTGTGTTCTGTTGATTAAATAATCTGCAAAACAAGTGGAAGCCTTGCTTGAGATACCAATCCTGAGCGGTGTATCAATTAAAGGTGTGTGATGAACCATGTCAAATGCCTGAGACAAATAAAAAAAAAAGTGCCACACAGTATTTTTTATAATCTAAAACCTGAATAGAATCATTTAAAACCTTTAAGGCAGCAGTAACAGTGCTGTGCTGCTTTCTTAAACAGGATTGGAAATTTGTTAAAATTCCATTAGCATCTAAAAATACTTTTAATTGCTGACTTACAATTCTTTCAAACATTTTAGCCTGGACACAAAGTTTAGAAATTGGTCTGTAGTTATTCACCTCTGAAGGGTCACCACCCTTTAGAAGCAGGAGCACAAAGGCAGATTTCTAGACTTTGAGAATTTTATTAGATTTCAGACTTAAATTGAAAATGACAGTGGCTCCACAATATAGTCAGCAGCCAATTTGAGAAAAAATAGGTCCAGATTTTCAGGACCAGCTGCCTTACTTAAGTCTAATTTTCTCAAAGCACAAAGAACATCAGCAATAGACACAGGGGTAAAATTGAAGAGGGGAGTATTAGGCATTTACTCATTTCCCAGGAGTCAGAATTTGAAACAGGCTCAGTCAAAACAGGATTTAAGGACTCAAATAAAATACCTGCATTAATACAATGTTCATAAAAAAAAAAAAAAAATCAGCATGGTGGTTTTATCTGTTATAGCTTTTACCCTTATTCAGTTAAGAAATTTGGCAGATCATTTGTAGGCGCAGAGTCAGACAGCAGATAGTGGGAGGAAGGCAATGTTTGTAGAGAAGTACCAACCCAGTTATTATCTGAAACCTTTTAAACATTGCGTCATTTTAACAATGATCCATTATCAGGATGAAGCTGTTCACTGAAGTGCATGAGGCTCAACATGATCTTAAACAGCTCTCTCTCTCTCCTCTCCCCTGAAAAACCATAAAGATGAACACTTTATCATAATATATTACATATTACAAGTACGTCATTTGCTGAAATGGGAGGATATATTGAATACAAACAAAATAATCAGAAGGATCTGTGAATCTGAGACTGACTTCTGAGATGGGCTTAGTGTTTGTTTGTTTTTTTCCAAAGCTTTACGCTTCACTGATTTGCATGACAAAACTTCCTTCACAACAGGTACAAATATGTGCACAAAATCTGGCACAGATAAACTAGTTAAAAGACAGTGCAGTGTTTTAACCTACAAGAAAGTTAGAAAGTTAAACAAACTCTTCACACACAAGAATTATCATCATTGCAGTACTGAACATTGTTCATGCACATCCCATCCTATCTTTATATCCTGCAGGCCTATTGTGAACATATTTGAAGAACTTTGAGGAATTTTCTTCAAACTTATGCAACAATAACCACACTAGAAAGAAGGGTACACATATTGGATTGTGGGAGTCAAAAATAATGATCATGGGTCTTGCAAGTGGGATATATCCAGCTTTCACTGCAAACTTAACTGTTTTTTCTTTTTCACTTACAAACTAAACCATGTAGACAAACCTCTGCGGCTCTATTTTTTTCTGAAGGATGAAACAAAAATCAAGTGGAAGAGATTAAGGCTTGTATAAAGAGTTTTTCTTGTTAAGTTGTGAAATGTCATTGAAATAAATGCAGGTAAAATCCATTCCTGAATTTACAACTGGAAATTATATTTTGTCTTATGTTGTGCAGTCCAGTTAAGCTGGTGTATTTACTTAAAAGTAAGCCCAGCGAGTAATATTGACAGACCAATTACTGAGGCTGTTATCATGAGTTGCAAAGAATATGAAGGTGTCTGTTTAAGTTTCAGATTAGCTTTCTTCCCTGCCGTCTCAGTCAGCTTTGACAGCATTACCTGCATGTGACCTCCACCTTCCACAACCTTTACAGCTTGTGCTCCACTTTACCCTTAATGCTCCCTGCCCCGGCTCAAACTTTGGCTCAAACTTTGATGCTGCAGCTTTTGCTAAAGAAGCATCTCATACATCACCAGGAACAAGCAGAGAGTGCCAAGATTTCTGAAAATCATCAAACATTTTTGTTCATCCTTCAATATGTCAAGGTAATTGTTGATAATTGATTATTTTCTTTTTACTTTTTTATTTTATTGCCTCATATTGTTGTAACATTTTAACAAGGTGACTGATTTATTGAGTAATACACATGTATCTTGTTTGATATTTCTGTCATTTAATCTATGATTTAATTAACAAGCCAATGCTTGTTTGTGTGATCTTAAGAGCTTCTGTGTTTATTGAATGTGCTGGATCATTGTATTTTAGGTTTGGGTATTAAACCCTCAAAAAAAAGAGATGTCTCATTTCATGGGGCAAATTATGAATAGATTTATTGAAGTTACCTTTACATGCCCTTCATGGTTGGCTTGGACAAATAGTCAAAAACATGCTCATCTTTGCTGCAGGACAACTCCTTCTTATGTGCCCCAAAAGGTTATGGAAAGCATACCTAGAGTGCGTTCTAAAAGTCCTTCCTAAGCCTTCACCTATCCACTTTCTCTTAACCCTGATGGAAAACATCACAGGGTCAAGGAAAGGAGGAAATAAGGTGAGAGGAAAGGAGAACTGTGGTAAAAGATGAATTAGACTGCACTTTCACTTTGGTGTCATATTTAGGTGAAGACAATTTCTTGTGACGTTGGTAAGCCATGATGAACTACAATGTTCCGAAAATGAGAACTACAAGAAGCATCTTTGTCATCTGCTTTACCTCACAATGTTGTTTTGGTTGGATTTACCTATTAACACCAACAATTCAAGATCAACCGATTTACCTTTGACTGGTGTTTTGTCCTTTGGTCATGCAGTGTGTGTTTTCTGCTCTCAGCTGTGAGGTTAGGTGAGAGCATTTAAAAATGTTGACATCTCTGACAGGGCACTGAAAACCTGACATCTGCTAATGCATGCAGAATCTTTCAGAAGCACTATTCTCCCTGTTTCATTCACATATATCATTGTGAACATTGTTTAAATTTGTTATTATATTTTAGGTATTGTAAAATGCAGGGATGCAAACAGGAAAAGCTCAAAAAAGAGAGAGTTCCGCGAGGGGGGGGTGCGACAGCAAAAATTTGTTAAACTACAAAAACTTAAGATATTCTTAGACACCTAAGAGGCCTCCCAAATCAATGAGACATACACAGGTTAAGTAATAAATTGTGTTTAATCGTTTCATAGAAATATGTACAAAAAAAAATCTAGGACTTTCCATTTAACAGTGAACTCCCAGTGGGGAAAAAAGGCTAGTAACATGTGCCACAACTTTTTCTTTCTAGCAGCATTCCTTTGCTTGATGCAGTATCCATCAGTGCTTCTTCTTTGCCTTCCCTTGGAGCACTTCTAGGGCCTTACGTCTAGCAGCATTTCTTTGCTTTGCGGCATGTCTCTGCTTTGCTTCCTTCTCCTCTTCCTGTGCAGTCCTCTTGCTTTCTCGTGCACTTGCACAGGTTTTCTTGCAGCCATACTCCACCTGGAATTCAAATGATATTACATGATATTGACATGATTAGGCTATCCAAGCATAGTCTTGTCTAAGAACAAGTTGGCAACATAACATCAAGTAGCAAAATAAAGCATAATAACAAAAGATGTTATTAATAGTGATCATTGTATGTGGTATTTGTGAACTAAGTACACAGTGTACTGTGTGTGTGTGTAGGTTCAGTGTCTACTTCACCTGTCTCCTCCTTTTCTCCATCAGCCTCTCTGCTCTCTGTGCTTTATCCCTTACTCCAGCAGTCCTCATGTTCCGGCACAGTTTTCGGTCAACAGGTCCAAACTTCTCATCTTCTCTCTTGAACATCATGGTAGCTGTCATCCCCCTAGACTTCATATAGTACTTTGCTGTCTGGATGGCATTGAATGTGGAGATGTTCATATTTGAGCTTTTAGGGGTAATGATGTCACCCATAAGGTTAAAGGATGATTCCACCATGGGCCCATGGAAGATTGACACTGCACCTTTGACAACCTCACTTAGGGCTGGATATTTCCCTGTGCTCATGACATGGGCCCACCACATGACCATGTTGTCTCCCTCTTGGTACTGGGCCAGTGTTGCATCGATGTTGTAGCGGATGATTTCCTGGGTGATGTCACTCTCCTGAGGAACCAGGTGTTTCATGATGTCAGCCAGCTTCCTCAGTTGAGCCCCTTCCTCCGAATGGCCCCCCACCACCTCCAACTGCACTTGCAACCTGAGTCCAGTTTACGGACTATCAGTGCATCCTTCTCCTTTAACTCCCTCATTCTGAAATCAATGCAGAGTAGATCACGTTAACTAAAATAAAGTGTAACAGCAGCATGATGAAAGTTAGCCTATAGCTAGGTAAAGAGGAACGAAGCAGGATTTCTCCCGTGGCCATGCTACATTTTCATTTTTAATTAAAAAAGCTCCAGACTGTGATAATTGTTATTATCTACATGTGTTCCACTTTTACCGCTGTATGTGTGAGTGAATAACGGAGAAAGAGCACTGTGCGGATGGAGATGAATGTCACTTGGTCGCCGCCACGGTGTCTAGCTCTCCTCTCCGCTCACCACGACACAAACGCGCACCGTAACCGGCAAACTTTTTTATGCCGGTGAAGACTACACAAATACACACGCGTAACAAATGCACATGGAGGAGAAGAGCATTACCAAAACAGCAGAAACCCAACCAGACTGCACATTAGTTCCTCTTTACTAGCTAACAACATGTAATATTAGCTCAAAATACATCATGACACACAAGGTCTATGCGTTTACAGGCGTGTAAGGCTAACCTTCATTGACTAAAAGACAGTTCATGACCAAGCTAATATGCTCAAAGCATAGCCAGCCAACGAAAAAAGCCAATATTAACGTTACCTTTGATGTTTCGACACTCAAATCTCAGCTCCGAATCCGTCTCCGTCTCCGCTCCGGCGTCTTCAATCATCACAACCCGTTTCAGCTGCGTCTTCGCGCGTATAAATGTATTTTCTGTCTTTAAACGTGAACAATTACAGCAAATTGAAGGCAAAATGTGTTTATTTTTTGAGCATTATAGAATAGGCATGTCTTTTTCTTCCAAATAAGTCACCAAATACACATTTAAAGGTGAAATAGTTTTTGTAAAACATCTGTTTTTCCATTACAGAGCTTCAAGGAGAAAAATTCGCAATGCAGTGACTGCCTTGCTGATCGGAGGTTCCTTCCTGTTGTTTTATCTCAGCAAAGACTTCAATGACCACAAAATCCTTCATCTAACATCTCCTCTTGTCCAAAACACCTCCAATGGATTTCCCTGGCCGAGTTGTGAAAGAAACATGTCGGCCAAAAGCATTGAGACCTTTGACTCCTTTCCTGACAATATAAAAGACTTTCTGTATTATCAACACTGTCGACATTTCCCCATGCTGCTGGACCATCCTGACAAATGTGGAGGGGCTCATCTTTCCTCTGAAGTCTTCTTTCTGCTCGTCATCAAAACCTCCCCAGAGAACCATGACCGCAGAGAAATACTGCGTAAGACCTGGGCCAATGAGAGGTTACAGTATGGTGTGTGGATCAGACGGGTCTTTATTGTAGGAACCACAGGTTCAGGTTTTGAGAAGGAAAGGCTGAATAAAGTACTTGAGCTGGAGCAAAGTCAGCATCATGATATTCTTCAGTGGGACTTCAAGGACACATTTCACAACCTCACCTTGAAGCAGATACTATTTCTGGAATGGATGGAAAGACACTGTCCAAAGGCACGTTTTCTGTTAAATGGGGATGATGACGTCTTTGCACACACAAACAACATGGTCAAGTATCTCCAAAGCCTAAAGAACAATGATGGAAGCCAGCACCTCTTTACTGGTGCTCTGATGCATGGCACATTACCCATTAGACACCCAAGCAAGTATTTTGTTCCAGTCCAGTTATATGCGTCAGACTCCTACCCTCCTTACTGTAGTGGTGGGGGCTTCCTCTTATCTGGCTACACAGCTTCTGTCATATACAAGATGTCAAAGTCCATCCCCCTTATTCCCATTGATGATGTTTACATGGGAATGTGCCTGGCCAAAGCCGGACTTAGTCCTGATTTTCATCATGGTGTGAAGACATGTGGACTGGGCATTCTCTTCAAGCGTGTAGATAAATACGACCCTTGCTTTTATAAAGAACTCTTACTGGTTCACAGATTCCTTTCAGCTCAAACATATCTGATGTGGCACAGAGTAAATGACCCCACCCTGAAATGTTTTGGCACTGTGTAGTGGTGTTTGTAAAGTGATGACAGATCCTAGTGACACTAAGGATGCTCTCACATTTGCAGATTGTTTGCAGTGTTCTGAGCCGGATGACAGAATGAAACATTGCTGCATTATTCCTGTTAATTGTTTTATGCTCATGCTTTTCCCACATCTTAGGGAGACAAATTCAGTGCCTTCTGATCATTCTTTACCCTGTGTGACACTAGTCAACAAAGTAACATGACAAAATGAGTTTTGGTTTAATTTTGGTTTTACAAGGAGAACTTTTTGACAGAGGAATATCTGATTCGGCTTGAGATATAAAAGATTATAAAGAATTAGAAACAGGGACCTTTAACTGTTGTGAGCAGTGGTGCAACTACCTACTTTTTGAGGGGTATGCAGACCCAACACAGGCGCATTTTGTACTTATGGACTACTTGTATGTAAAGGAAAGTGAAATAATTCTATTAGATCATGCCATAACTGAGGTTTAAGAATAATCTCTCAGGAAATGCTGTCTGCTTATTCTTTATTTTTTTTACATTGCAGTTAATGTTTATTTTCTCTTTATCATTAGGTAATAAGACACAACTATTATAACGTCCTCTACTTTAATTATTAGTGCAACATTTCACCCTCTATAATTCTTCATTATCCACACAATGGTATGATATCTGAAAGCTGGACTATTACATCCCAGAAATGTGATCTATTTCTCAACGGGTGTTCACTTTCAATTTCTGCAACCACCATATCTGGACCTAGGAACAGGTTTTAAGGTAAAGCTGGCTCTGTGATCTGTTGAATCCTGACTGTATGATGACCTCTGACCTGTTTACTCTCTGTCTCAGTCACTGTTAGCTGCAATAGCGTTTCTATTAAAGTAGCATCTAATCATAAAAATGTGCTTTTATGAAATTTTTCAGGGGACCAAAGGATTTAAAAAAAAAAATAAAATAAAAAATAAAAAAACAACCACTCAAACAAAGATGTGCCAAAGGGGGTGAGTTTGTAATCAGTCATAATTGTCACATTACCACGCGGGGGGAGAGAGAGAGAGAGAGAGAGAGGCGGGGGTTACAAAGCACCCGAAGGAGCCGGCATGAATTATGTATCTCCTCTGTAAAACTGTCGGGTCAATAAGTGAGGTTTATAAAAGTTTGAATGCATCAGTCCGCTTCTTTCCCGCCTCATGATTTTAACACAGAGAAGTGCATCTTAAGTAACAGTGAAAACTTGGACAATGAGCCACTCAAATAACTGTCCAGCTGTCCGCATGAAACAGCAAAAAAGAAAAAAGAAAAATTGAAAAGCTTTTTTTCATTCCTTTAAAATCTTTCTCCCTCTTCCTTTTTCTGTTTTGTGCCCCTGATAGCTTCCTTTTTTGCCTCTCTATCTTTAGCTTTCTGTAATCTGTCAACACGATTCAAACGAAAACACTCCTTCTCCAGCGCACGCTCCAGGGGGCGCTATGGGGGGTGGGGGGTGAGAAGAGAGAGGGGGTGAAGAAGAAGCGAAAGGGCGCCCTAGCAGTCACCGACGTGCCTGTTCTTTATCATACTATTTACTCCTGCACAAACTGCCGTTCATTACAGTAAATACAGATTTGAAATAATTTCTTCCCCATCACTTTGGCGCTCCTTCCAGCGTGGCACCCCTATGCGTTGCATATAGTGCATACACCCTTTTTGCGCCACTGGTTGTGAGTGTTGATAGCAGCAATCAAAGAGGTCCTCAGTTAACACAGAAACTTTTTACTTTTTCTGCAAGTTTATGCTTAGTGGTGCCTAAATAGCAAAAGCAGTGCCAAGATTACATTGGATTGAAAAAGACTATGACCATGCTTAGTATTTTACTATCACCATGTAGTCAGAGTTGCATGGTGGCAGAGATGGGCAGTGAATGATTACATTTGATCTATTACTGTAATGTTATTACATTTCTGAGGAACTAGTAAAGTAGGAGATTACAATTTGAAGACAGCAATAATATTACACTTAATAATCAACTGAAAGCATAGTTACTAGGTAATGTCTTCCCAAAGGTGGGCTGTTTCATAATGTCATGTACCAGCAGCATAGCCTTGTAGAGCAGACGGACCTGCCTGATTCTGAAATCATGCATATCCGTCTTGCCAGCCTCCTTTGTCCAACGACTTCACTCCGGCTGGAAACTTATCGGCCCAATCAGGGAAGAGAGGCAGTAGCTGCAGGAGCAGCGGACGTGACAACAGGAAGTGACTGCATGTTTGAAAACAATGGCGGCTTCTGAAGCAGTCTCAATATCTGTTAGCCCTAGCGGCTAACAGTTAGGGCTAACGGCTGGTAACTGTTGTTAGCCGTTGTTAGCCGTGCTCATTGTGGCTCAGCAGCACTCTCATGACCTCTTGCCCCGGGAATCTTGTGTTCAATCCTCGGGAAAGGAAAGGAAGTGGCCGTTAGCCGTAGCAGCAAACAGCCATTAGCCGCTACGTGTAGCCGCTACGTATGCTACATCATACGTAGCAGTGTTGCTTATTGTGGATTGGTCTGTGATGAGTGTAACGAATCACAAGCTGCTGTTATTTTTGAAGGTTCTGCCCCTGAAAACATTTTCGAACGGCTCCTTCCCAGGTGGATTAGTGAAATATTTCCAATATGAAACTGTCCATCTGGCATGTCAGGTTACCAGCAGCAATTACAGTGCCATGAAAAAGTATTTGCCCCCTTCCTGATTACTTGCTTTTTCTCATATTTGTCACTCTTAAATGTTTCAGATCATCACACAAATTTTAACATTGGACAAAGATAACCTGAGTAAATACAAAATGCAGTTTTTAAATGATGATTTTATTTATTGAGGGAAAAAAGCTCTCCAAACCGAAATGACCCTATGTGAAAAAGGAATTGCCCCCTGAACCTAATAATTGGTTGTGCCACCCTTGGCAGCAATAACAGCAATCAAGCGTTTGCAATAACTGGTGATGAGTCTTGATCCAGTCATCGCTGTGGAGAAATTTTGGCCCACTCTTCTGTACAGAATTGTTTTAACTCAGCCACATTGGAGGGTTTTCGAGCATGAACCGCCCGTTTAAGATCACACCACAGCATCTCAGTTGGATTTAAGTCCAGACTTTGACTCAGCCACTCCAAAACCTTAATTTTATTTTTTTAAAGCCATTCAGAGGTGGACTTGCTAGTGCATTTCAGGTCATTGTCCTGTTGCATAACCCAAGTGAGCTTGAGCTTGAGGTCACGAACTGATGGCCAAACGTTCTCCTTCAGGATTTTCTGGTAGACAGCAGAATTCATGGTTTCATCAATCACAGCAAGTCATCCAGGTCCTGAAACAGCAAAGCAGCTCCAGACCATCACACTACCTCCACCATGTTTGACTGTTGCTATGATGTTCTTTTTATCAAATGCTGTGTTGTTTTTATGCCAGATGTAACAGGACGCACACCTTCGAAAAAGTTCAACTTTTGTCTCGCCAGTCCTCAGAATATTTTTCCAAAAGTCTTGGGAATCATCAAGATGTTTTTTGGCAAATGTGAGACGAGCCTTTGTGTTCTTTTTGGTCAGTAGTGGTTTTCGTCTTGGAGCTCTCCCACGGATGCCATTTTTGCTGAGTCTCTTTCTTATTGTTGAGTCATGTCACTGACTTTAACTGAGGCAGGTGAGCCCTGCCGTTCTTTAGATGTTCTGGGTTCTTTTTGACCTCCTGGATGAGTCGTCGTTGTGCTGTTGGTGTAATTTTGGTAGGCTGACCACTCCTGGGAAGGTTTGCCACTGTTCCCAGATTTCTTCATTTGTGGATAATGGCTCTGACCGTGGTTCACTGGAGTCCTAAAGCCTGAGAAAGATACCTTAGAAATGTAACCCTTTCCAGACTGAAAGATTTCAACAACTTTGTTTCTCATTTGTTCTTGAATTTCTTTGGATCGTGGCATGATGTGTTTCTTTTCAAGATCTTGCAGCCTACTTCACTTTGTCAGACAGGTTCTGTTTCTGTGATTTTTTAATTCAACAGGTCTGACAGTAATCAGGTCTGCTTGTGGTCAGTGAAACTGAACTCAGCTTTCAAAAACATGTGGTTAATCACAGTTAACTCGTGATTTAACAAGGGGGGGATTCCCCCCCCCCATGTAGGTTTGGAGAGCTTTTTTCCCTTAATAAAAAAATCATCATTTAAAAACTGCATTTTGTATTTACTCAGGTTATCTTTGTATAATTTTAAAATTTGTGTGATGATCTGGAACAATCAAGTGTGATAAATATGCAAAAAAGTAAGAAATCAAGATGAGGGCAAATACTTTTTCATGGCACTGTAGCTATAAAGTTCAACAAAGCATGAAGGATGAGCTGAAAAGAGTGAGCAGTATTTTCAACAATGGGTCGATTATCTGCCTGGCTGGTTATCAAAGCTTTCAAAGCTGATATTTAGCTTTTTGCAGTGTTTTTGAATTTATATGACCTTTGGCAGATGACAATTAATTTAAAAATGAGTTTGTTCACCTCTAATCTGCTCCTCCAGCCATCTTTGCCTGCATGGCTGCTGGTTTGTTTTCTTCCTCTCTCTGGACTTACGTCCACAACATGATCTGATAGGCCAGACATCACACAAGAAACAGCCTATCAACACGAAAGCCAACTCTATGTCCCGTCTACTGGATTCTCCGATTGGCTTGACGTCACACAGCAAAGAGTCAATCAACACAGCAACTGGGATCTGCAGAAGCGTACCTTTATTGCTGTATAGTGATGTGAAATAAAGCAAGTGTTTTTTTTCCTTAAACTAAGTCTTGCAAAATTTTACATAAAAAGTATAAAACTTTGACAAAAAGATTTCTATTGTTGTAAATTAATATCAGTTGTAATATCTCTTATTGGTCTGCAGAGCCTCCAGTAATCAGTAACAGCCTCTAAAAAAAAAAAGGCAATATTTGTTGAGCCCTACTTTCAACAACTGAAATTATTAGAAATGCAATGGAGATTACTGTCTCTTGCAAACTTTATCTCTAGCCTGCAGTAAGTCTGTTATTTAAAGAGTGAAAAGTAACTTTAAAAGTAAAGTTATTACTTACTTTTTGTACTAAATAATATTTCACGTAATGCTACATCTTTAAGAGATAATGAGTAGTAGGTACTGTATAACAATTGTTAAGTGACTCACCCAACATTCACTGGTAGTTGTTTTACTTCTACTTCTACTACTACTACTGCTACTGCTTGTACTACTACAGCAGTGTAAGTTTAGCAGCTGGCCTGTTTGTTCCAGTCGCTGGGATTGTTGTGCTCCTATTGCAAATAAACTGCTCCAGAGTCTGAGTGGAAGCAAGCCAAAGCCCCATCCTCTATGTGATCTCAGCTCAGTTGTTTTCTCCTGAAACAGACTGACTGCTGAACACACATGATAGACCTAAGGAGAAGCACTCAGAATAAACTGTCTAGGTATGAAATCGCCCTTAGAGAAACTCTTCTTGTTGATTGTAGTGAAATCCAATATTAATGGTCTAACATAAAAAATCAAAACAGATGTGATTTTCATATTTTAATTCAGAGGTGAGGCTTGTATTGTGGTGTTTTTGTACATGATGGGATGGAAAGTTAAGAGATTATTTTATTAACTGTGATACCCCCCCCCCCCCCCCCCCCCCCCACACACACACACACACACACACACACCCCACCCAACACACACACACACACACACACAAATCTAACTAGGTGAGGATTGACACAAAATCACTGAGAACTTTTACTGTGTATCTCAGACTGGTGTTATGAATAAAGCTGATTTAACATTATCACTGACAGTGTTTGTCTTCATTCATCAGTCTAATACCTCTGAAAGAGACATCACACCTTTATTCTGGTGGTTGCATTATAAAAGAGAAATACATGAATACATGTTTGTTAGGGGTATAAATCACCAGTTTCATCCCGATACAAGCATAGCTGTCAAGTCTCCCGTTATCGCCGGGGAACGACCGTATTTTCCATATTTTATCCCTCTTTCCCACCGTTCTCTCGTATTAGTAGTCTCTCGTAAATCTCCCGTGTTATGATATAATAATACAAAAAAAAGGATTCCTCTGCCTCTCCAAGCTGAACTCCGTCACTAGCTGAATGGGGCAATAATGCACCAAAATGATGGATGCTGTAAAACCGAAGAAGAAAAAGCCTTGTGAGAACTGCCACCTGCAGTTGGCTGGGTGGCAGTTCTCACAAGATTATTGCCAACAGCGGCCACAAACCAAGAAAAACAAAATGGTTATTTTAGATTTCTTGTACACCTGTCTTAAAATACAAGGGATACTGGAGCTTGGTTGGGGTTGTGGGACGGCTCGCAGTGGGCTTCCCTTATTTTCAAAGCCAAACTTGACAGGCAAGTACAAGTGATAATAATTCTCTGGTCAACAATACAACATTTGCTGATATCAAAAAACCTGCCACAATATCAACTCAAAAAGATACAGTTCAGAAGCCTGCTATCAATATTGGATGACATTTTGTCCAAATTTGACACGGCTACATTCATAATGAAAAAGGATCACATTACTTAAGTGCTCCTTTTTTGATTGGAATAAAATCAAACATCTTTTACACAAAATGAAAAAAGCCATTTTTACTGTTCAGTGTCAAACGTGATTTTTTTTTGCGTTTTATCTTTTTCTGTAGTTTGATCAATTTGAAAATGTATAACTTCTCCATGCCTTTAAAAATCAGGTTTCTGTCTTTTTTCATTTTTCCCTATTTTAAGATTCATTTTGAATATTGTAGTGTGGCCGTCAAAACTTGTTGATAACATTAACGTGGTCCTCTAAACAGGGGCGTATTTAGTCATTTTGGGCCCCAAGGCAAACCCAGTCATAGGGGGCCTCCATATCCCTGTACTGCACTGACAAAAGTTTTATTATTATATTAATCTTGTACCCGGTAATGTAACGAAACTAACTGCATTTCCTCAAATTATGTACTTTAGTTCAATTTTGACAAAAAGTGAATGTGTTATTTAGGCCACTTGTCCTGCTTTTGAAATCTTTTACCCCCAAATTCCACATAATGCGAAAGCGCCGCATGGCGCTGGGGTCTTGCTCCGACAGACATACCCCACTGGATGCGCCACGCAGCCCCATAGGGGGAGGGCATATCTTCGGAGAGCCACTAGCTCTCCGAAGATCTGTCGTTGAGAAAGCACCAGACAGGAAGTCAACGAGTGGAGTATCCGGAACTTTCAAAATAAAACAATGCACGGACTCTCGAAAGTAAATTTCCTCAATAGGTTGTCTTTATGTCACAACCGGAGGCACGAGCATCAGGTCAACAGTCAGTCAGAGGGTCCCAGAGGCAACACAACACCATGGACAAAGAAAAGTAAATCGTAGAGGTACAGAAATATATAACATTGTATATATGACACCAAACATTTTTTTTTACAAGGATATAGGTAGATAGAAGTGGAATAAATCACGAAGCTGTATGGTTGGGAACAGCAAAGAGACCTTAGAGAAGCGAGGTGAGTTGTTGTTTACTTCTTTTCTCAGTCTATAACATGTTTTATTGACGTGTGACATCACTATTCGCACAAGAGCTTGTGACACTCCGGGGATTAGCCCCCCTCCCTACAGGCGCGGCGCATCCAGTGGGGTTTGTAGGTCCGAGCAAAACCGCGGCGCTGCGTGGCATGGGGCTTTTGCATTATGTGGAATTTGGGGGATAGATCTGAAGCAAATCTCTAGTGCCGTAGCGCGCGCGCCGGCGCTGGTGTGCTGCAGCGCAGGCAGTGGAATTTGCCTGATAGACTAGAGTGGGTTCTAAGTGCTCCGCAGTACGATTCAAGAGCGCGGCGCGGTGCTTTCGCGTTATGTGGAATTTGGGGGTAACAGTTATCTGACAGCTCAAGTTACTAGTTACGTAACAAAGTTTATATGTCCCCCCTTCCAGTAATAAGACTTAACATCAAAAAACGATTTTGAATATTAAGGTTTATCATCACGCAGTCCCTAAAAAAAAACTCTTGCGCACTTAAAACTATCCTGTGCAGGGACCTTATGCTATTCACACTAACTGTAGTGACACCAAACTCAGCCTGATGATCAAACATCTCTTTATATTGAATTATGTTATTAATAGGTAATGACCATTATACCTGTAACAACTGATGTTAACTGAAAAGATTATCTAACAAGTGAATCATCACAACGTTTTTACTGTAATTAATAAGAAAATAAATCAACATTTATTATTGTATATCATAATATTTAATATAATACCTTTTCAACCGCTTCCCACTTTTTTGAGCAAAAAGTGGTCCAGAAAACTTTAAAAAGATGTCTTATCGGTACCTCCAGAAGACGTCTTCAGAGGGGCCAGAATGAAAGTTTTTAATACGTCTTTTCTGTACGTTGTTAAGACGTCATCTCCGAACCTCCAGAAGATGTCTTCAGAGGGGCCAGAATGAAGCTTTCAATACGTCTTTTCTGTACGTTGTTAAGACGTCATCTCCGAACCTCCAGAAGACGTCTTCAGAGGGGCCAGAATGAAAGTTTTTAACACGTCTTTTCTGTACGTTGTTAAGACATCATCTCCGAACCTCCAGAAGACGTCTTCAGAGGGACCAGAATGAAAGTTTTTAACACGTCTTTTCTGTACGTTGTTAAGACATCATCTCCGAACCTCCAGAAGATGTCTTCAGAGGGGCCAGAATGAAGCTTTTAATACATCTTTTTTGTTCGTTAATATGACGTCATTTCCGATACCTCCAGAAGACGTCTTCAGAGGGACTAGAACAAAACGTTTTTCCTGGACGTTGCAGTAACATCATCTCCGTACCTATAATGGACGTCTTCAGATGGGCCAGAGTGAAAGTTTTCTGTACGTCTTTCCTGGGTGCTGTCAAGACTTCTTTTAGATGTCATGACTACACATTTTAAATACACTATGAGATGTCCAGAAGATGTCCTACATGAGGTAAATAAAGCCACTTTCAGTAAATTGAACATTAAAATGTACTAAGAAAAACTTGTAAAAGTATTTCTCTTTACTGACAAACTTGTCATATAAGTAAAAATAAACAACCAACGTCCTGCACTAATTACATAAGTGAATGACTCAGAGTTGCTGAAATTAAAGATCAATTAAAATGCTCAAGATATTGTGTAAAAAGAGTCACTGTCCTCATGCTGAAAAAGACATACAAAAATGAAGAATGCATGTTTGAAGAAGTGTCAGGAGAAATGAGAACAAATTTAGTAGAGAACTTGGATCTGTGTGTGTGTGTGTGTGAGAGGGATACATTCATAAGTTGTGTGTAGTTAAAATCATTAGATAACAAGTTGTATATTTCTGTGTGTGGATGTTATTTGTCTGTTTGTGTCTGCATTTTATATGTCTGTTTGGTTTACCGGACAGATTCAGCACAGAGAATGTATTTGCTGGTGTAGCCAACAGCTTCTCACAGTTTACCTGACATGTCTTTATGTTGCCAGCTGATTTCTCAAAGTCTGTAGCTTCAGTTTTAGATCAGTGTGGCCCAGTGAGAGCAGTATCTATTGGATGAACTGCAGCGTGAGCTTCATAGTCAAGATGGAGTGCATATGTGAGTCCAAACAGAATGCACATTGCCTTCAGCAGATCTTGAATGTTGTCCATCATGATTTCTCCCTCAATAATGATTCTCAGCGAGACTGGCCTGAGATGTAGGGAAGATGTAGATACAGTACCCTCATGCTCAATGAGAAGTAACTCACACAGTAACATTACACAGAAAAAAAGAAGCATCAACAAGTTCTTTCCAAGTGTTTGGGCATTAAACGTTCCAACAAAGATAATTACACTAAAACAATTATTTTATATACTTACCACTCGAGTTGGAATAAGTTTGCTTCTTGTTAAGGATCCACTCTCCCGCCGATGTCTGTACATCTCCAGCCAAGTGTAGAGAGCCGTTGACGCATCATCAGACACTGCGTCGTCACGAGACGATGCAGAATTTTGAATTAGCCCTGCCCCTTTCTTATAAAATTAAACATACCGAGTTGTCTCTACTAAACATGATTAGTGCAATGAATCTCTCCAGCTAATGTTGTTTAGTAATGGAAGCAAGTTTTTACAAAACATAAAACAATAAGTAATGATTACTCGGAAATTTAAGTAGAAACGAAATCTGGGTTTATAGTAATTGCGGTTATTTTCAATGAAGATATCAGTCAATTAACAAACAAATTCTAGTAAAATTACAAATTAAATGGTTCTTTTGCTATTTTTAAATTTAATTTATATTATTTCTTATTTTTTATAGTTTTAAAGTTGAATTTATCAGTTTAATCTCCAAAAAAACAGATAAATGTTTGTAAAATTACGATACATTTGCAAATGTATTTCAACTATATATGTATTTTAATGGGTCTTTTTTGTAAAAGAACAGAATTATAGTGGTTTTTCACAGTTACAAAGATTTTATGCTATTTTACATTTAACATGTAAGATCACGGTCTATTTTTGTAATCTTAAAGGTTATTTCAAAATACAGAAAAAATCTGTAAAATAAACAGTAAAATACTGTCATATTACAGATTTTTTTTACAGTGTAGCTAGCGCTAGCTTGATGGCTTGATAGATGCTAATGACATGTATTATGCTAAGCACGTAAAACATTCATGACAGATTATGTTGACGTACCATTTGATATGGAGAGACATTAGAGGAGTAGCGCACATTACCTACAGGTGAACTAATATGTACTTACTCAGACTGCAGAAATATGGTGGTCGGCTCCCAATGAAGTAATGCCCGTGCGACCCGCCTGGTCCTGTAAAAAATTGGACGCCACCTCACTCGACTCGAAGTGAGGTCGCAACGAAACCTGCTCTCCCTGGTGACTGGCTCCAGTATAGGACAAAACTCCATCTCCACCAGGCATTCAGATGGGGCTGTGGGCAACTTTTTAAAAATAAAAATACCTCGGAGATACGTTTCTTTCATCCGTACTCTGGTGATATGAAAATATTATTGGGCTGCATTGTGTTAAAGTCTTCTTTTTACTGAAAAGTTTCTTTTTCATTACTTATTAGAGGTTAAAAAATGGGGTTTATGTCACGTTTAACAATGACTGACAGCTGCCGTTCTTAAATACTTTTTTCAGGAAGAGCAAAATAAGTCGGAGAGAAGAGCTAAGGAGAGATTAGAATTTCAAAAATAAAGAAATAAACATTTATTTTTTCAACCGGTTCCACACAGATTCTCTACTGTGCAGACTCTGGCTGCACAATGGCGGCCTCTGTACGGGGGTATTTTGGCTTCAGAACTGTACAATGGTAAAAAGCGGAGCCACACTGTCCAACTTTATATTCAGTCTATGGTCCCAAAGGGGTTGATGGTGTCAAGAACAAGAAGGTTGCCCACAAAAATGGCGCTTGCAACCGGAAATGCATTGCGCGATCATGTGGCCTTCCAAGCCCTATAAATCCACACAGGCGGCAGCTTCCCCCCCTGCAATTGTTGGCTCATTGTTTCCCATCATTTTAACATCTCATCCTTTCTTTTTATATATATATATATATATATATATATATATATATATATATATATATATATATATATACATATATATACACACATACACATATATACATATATATGTTATATATATATATATATATATATATATATATATATATATATAGATACATATAATGATCCAGATTTTAAGTTTTTTTGAAAGTAGTTGCCACTGTGTTTTCCTTCATGACCTGTAAGGTTTTCAGTTGTTAATCATACTGTATAATCTTTAAATTTACACCGGTGTTGTGTATTGTATGAAGTACAGGCCTAATGGTACCAATAGGTGACAGGGCAATTTACCCAGCCTGCCTGTCTCTGCCCCTCTGGTAGGGAATACACACTGTCTGGCATATTCTTTGAATTTTGTGTCAAAATGGAGGGCCTCTTTTTCAACTCTCCGGTCAATAGACTTTCAGATAGTGACCTGATCTGTTAAGTTGGTCTGCTTGAATATCTATTTTCCTCCATCCGTCCGTCCATTTTCTTCCACTTATCCGGTCCAGCTCTTCCAGGGGAATCCTGAGGTGTTCCCAAGCCAGTCAAGAGATATTATTTCCCCGGTGTGACCATGTTACAACTAAATATGGATGTAATATAGACGATCATATTATGGTCTGTCCCAACGTCTGTTCTTGACTAGTTCTGGCTGTCTGTAAATGTCCAGAATTGGGCCCAGCTGAATGACATCACTTAATGTCATGATACAACCAAATATGGACGTTATATAGACGTTTATATTACGGTCCGTCTCAACATCTGTTCTCGACTAGTTTTGGCTGTCTGTAGGTGTCCAGAATTGGGCCAGGCTGAATGACATCACTTAATGTCATGTTACAACTAAATATGGACGTAATATAGACGATCATATTATGGTCTGTCTCAACGTCTGTTCTCGACTAGTTCTGGCTGTCTGTAAATGTCCAGAATTGGGCCAGGCTGAATGACATCACTTAATGTCATGATACAACAAAATATGGACTTTATATAGACGTTTATATTATGGTCCATCTCAACGTCTGTTCTCGACTAGTTTTGGCTGTCTGTAAATGTCCAGAATTGGGCCAGGCTGAACGACATCACTTAATGTCATGTTACAACTGAATATGGACGTTATATAGATGTTCATATTATGGTCTGTCTCAGCGTCTTTTCTTGACTAGTTTTGGCTGTCTGTAGACGTCCAGAATTGGGCCCAGCTGAACGACATCACTTAATGTCATGTTACAACTAAATATGGACGTAATATAGACGATCATATTATGGTCTGTCTCAACGTCTGTTCTCGACTAGTTCTGGCTGTCTGTAAATGTCCAGAATTGGGCCCGGCTGAACAACATCACTTAATGTCATGTTACAACTGAATATAGACGTTATATAGATGTTCAGATCAAGTTCTGGATGGACATACGTGATATCGACTTTTTATGGACGTCCATGGACGTTGCTGGCTCAGTGGGCATACTTCTCACACCTTTGTGATGAAAAGTATCATTCGTGTCACTGTCTACTCATCTCTATTTTATTTTTTTTGCACAATTATGAAATACACAAAAGTCAAAGATAATAAATTACATGAGGCCCAGGGAGAGGCGAAAAGCCCAAAGAGCTTATTTGAAGCCTCCACCTAAAGTATATTAAAGGTACACAATATTATATGCACTTAGGCAAAAAAAGAAAGGAAAAAAAGCAATCAAACAAAAAACAAGTTCCTCAGAAGTTATGACAAACTGGTAACAAAATACATATCACCACGATTAAAAAAAGAAGAAAAAATTAAAAGATCAAATAGAAAATGTGAGTGGTGTGTATGATCATGTGCGAGTTCTATGAGGGACTGCATTGCCAATGACTCCAGAGATAAAATGACGATAAATGAAAACAAAAAAACAATTAAAAAATGTACACATAACTAATAATGACATGAAAGAGAGAAACTATTTCAGACCGTAATTAAATGATCCTTTAAACATGTTTTATAACAATTTGTTGAGGAACATTTCTTTAGCAGGTGAGAAAAGCTATTCCATAATTTGCTACCTCTACATCGGAATGAAAATTGACCTCTGTGAGTAAGAATTTTTGGAGGATGAAGACCTGAAGAATGACGGGTAAAGTAAGAATGAATCTGTGAGTTTTTGTAAATACATCTTGAACTGTTCAGGAATATTCCCCTCACTTGAAAGTATCTTGTAAATAAAAACACATATTTGAAAAATATTAATGTCATAAATGGTAAGAAATTTGAGTCTCTTTATTAGAGGAACTGATGATGTACGTGACTTTGACCAGGTTGCAATCCTTACAAAACGTTTCTGGAGGACCAGAGGACCTTCAAGTTTTGTGAAGAGTACTAGGGAATGTGCTTGCCCAAATAACGTTACAATATGGAAGATAAGGATAAATTAAACTGTAGTAAAGAGTGGAGACAATTAGTGGCGACCAGGTAACTAACCCTCCTTATTATACCAACAGATCTGTTTATTTTTCTGTTAACCCAGTCAATGTGTTCTCTCCAACTCAAAGTCTTATCAATAACAATTCCCAAGAATTTTGTATTTGACACTTGTGGCATCTTAACACACTCAATTGAGATTTGAGATAAGTTTTTGTTGTATGACTTTTTACCATTGAAAATAATGAAATTTGATTTTTTTATGTTCAAAGATAGTTTATTTAACCTGAACCAATCAGCATAAGCAGTTAAACCAATATTAGCATTCTTAATGAAAGAGCTGAAATTTGAATGAGATAAAACTAAAGTTGTGTCATCTGCAAACAATATTGGAGAAAAAGTATCTGAAACACTAGATAAGTCATGAATGTAAATGAGAAATAGTTAAGGTCCAAGAATGGAACCTTGTGGAACCCCACAGAGTGATCTAGCTTTGTCTGAATAGCAACCCTGAACACAAACAAACTGTTTTCTGTTGAAAAGGTGATTTTTCAACCATTCATATGTGGTATCATGAAAACCATATTTGTGCAGTTTGTCCAATAGAATATGATGGTCAACTGTATCAAATGCTTTTGAGAGGTCTAAAAATATACTACAAGCAAATTCATTATTATAAAGTGCAGAGGTGACATTGACATTGACATTGCGAAATCCATACTGGTGCTTATAAAGAATTGTGTTAGAATCTAAATGAAAAAGAATCCTTTTGTAAATAATTTTCTCTGATATTTTTGAAAAACAAGGCAAAATAGATATGGGTCTATAATTATTAAAAAAATGTGGATCACCTGATTTAAACAAAGGAATAACTTTGGCAACTTTTAAATCATCTGGTACGACACATGTTTTCAAAGACAAGGAAAAGATGTGAACAAGAGGCTGCAATATTGACTCCTTCACCTGCTTGACAAGGAATGCAGAAATGTTGTCATGGCCAGCGGAAGATGTTTTTAGTTCATCTATTATGTCACTTATCTGCTGAATGTCAGGCGGCTTAAAAGAAGAAACTATAGGAAACTCATTTGGAATAAAATCCAGTGGATTAGCATTTCTTTAAATTTAGAAATATTTGATTTACTCATAATTCTTTTGTGCATTTTTTTTTCTTGGTATGTTTAACTCTATTAACCTTGTTTAAAGAGTATTGGAATATGGGAAAATGATCTGATAAGTCTGAACACAGATTTCATCCCCTCGCTCAAAGAATTAGTTAAGATGTTATCAATTAGAGTTGCTGAGTTTTCTTTAACGAGTGTAGATTTATGAATTAGAGGGAAAAAATAACTAGAATAAAGAATACTGAGAAAACCCACGCTATCTGATTTATAATTGAAAAGCAGAGTTTTTCTTCACTGTTTATCAGGTCAAGAGAACAAGACAAACTTTCGTTAAAATCTTTGATGATGGAGTCAGGTGGCCGATAAATGACACCAACGATAATATTCTTTCCAATAGAATTAAAGAGCTCTATAAAAACAGATTCCATCTCAGCTTTATCTGACTTCAGAGAGAGATCATTTCTAATTTTAAACTCATAGTCATCATGAATAAACAGACACTCCACCTCCAGATCTATTCTGTCTTACATAGTGAACTGAATTATACTTAGGTAATTTAAAAATATCTTTGGAATCCTCTTTAAGCCATGTTTCTGACAGGGCAATAATAGAAAAAGCATGTTAAAGTGAAAATATATAATGAAGGAATTTTTCATAATTACTAGAAAGACTTCTTATATTCAGATGAAAAGTAGAGAGAGAGAGACTCGTTAAACTGGGTTCCATTATAAAATGAGGTCTGAGGTATCAAGTGATGAAAAAAAATTAGATCCGGGTCAACATCAAGATTATAAGAGTGAATGTTAGAGATATCAAAGGGGTTCAAGGTTTGTCCTCCAAAGTTGGATTTGTTGTAGCCCATAATGAGTGTTAAAGAGAAAATGGAAGTGAAAGGTTTAATAAAAAAAATCAAAATATTATAAAAACCTAATGGTAGAAACTAATGGACCAGATTTAAGCATTGGCCTTCCTTTGTTGTGGATGGTTCATGGTAGGTGGATGGACAATAAATTTGTCATATCTCAAATATGCAATGTCACCTTTCTCTCGAGCTGCCCTCATTGCTGGGAGTTGTTCCTTACTTCTCTGCCGAACAGCTTCAGGAAAGTCCTCATTGATGAAAATGCTTGAGCCCTTCAAGTTTTTATCTTTGTCCAGAACAGCAAGCTTGTCCTTTAGCCGTAGAAATCTGACCACAATGGGCCTGGGCTTCTCTGATGCCACTGGCTTCCCAGTCCTGTGGGCCCACTCCAACTCTATCTTCATATGTGTAACGATTTGCCAGAGGAAGAACCAAAAGCAGACTCAGAGACAAAAGGCAAGGTTCAGTCAGGATTCACAAGGAGTCAAACAAAGAAATGCTCGAAAGGATGCACACAAGGAAACAGCACGATCTCGCACAGAAGACAGGGAGTGAAAGGTTTAAATACACGAGGAAGGGCCCAACAACCAGAGATCGCCAGGTGCACACACTCAGACAATCAACGCAGGTGAAACAAACGGATCAGATGAACGAGGTGCAAAGGTAGGGGAGGGCAGGAGGGAGTGATCTGGAGAGGAAACACAAGGCAAGTGATCACGAAAATAAAACAGGAAATGACAAGACAAACATGAGGCGGAAATAAAAGGGGTAGATTAACCAGGGGATGTGACAATATGATCCAGTTGTAGTTTTTCACTGAAGAGCTTTCTCACTTTTTCTTCAGATTCAGAAACTTTTTCTCTCGTAGACTCCTTAATGCCATCCACAACAATATTATGGCGTTTAGACTGGCCCTCGAGATATTCTGTCTTGCCTGTGATTAAGATGACTGCAGTTCTTGGACCAAGTTTAACATGAGATTTTAAAATCATCAAACCCCTTTTGAGTTATTTCCAGACTCACCTTGAAATCGTAGATTTGCTTTGACAGATCATCCATCCTCTTGTTTGAAGAGTCAACAATGATCTGTACACAAGTCTTGAAGCTTTTTTTCCTGTTGTTCAATCAATGTTCTGTAGAAGTCTTTTTGCTGGTCCAACAATTCACACACTTGAGCCATGGTGACACTATTCCTCATTGGTGTTGTTTGAAGCTTTGGGTGGCATTGTTTAGTCATCAACCAAGGCCTACTAGGCCCAAAGTCCAACAAAAGCCAAAACACTCCACAGAATGTTAAAAATGTCCCCAATTTTGCTTCAGAGGGTTGATTAAGCTCTTCTTCATGTACACAGCAGCAAAAACTTTGAGTTCCAAGCAGGATTCAAAAGATAATTGCTGGATGAAATCCACTGTCAAATTAAGAGAATCACAGCAGCAGCCATCTTGTGGCAGCTTACTTTACACTAAACTACCTCCTCTGCTGACACTGACAGGGGCCTCTGTTTCTCGCTGTTGTTGAGTTGGGTGTCGTGTTATGTGGAATTTGGGGGGTATTTTCTGCGCGGCCGCTTCCAAACCTCGTAAATTCACTGTCTTCAGAAAGCACCAGAAAGGAAGTCAAAGGTGATGAGTATCCGGTACTTTCAAAAGAAAACACAATGCACGGACTCCCGAATGTAAATTTCCTCAATAGGTTGTTGGGTGAAAAAGGTTTACACCTTTGGTAGTTTTGATAAAAACTGTTTACTTTCTTCTCCTCTGTTCTGCTCCACTGGGGTAACTCCTCTTCATTTTCTTCAAAACCATTATCACCATCTATGCTTAAAAAGGCGCCAACAAGTTAGTTTTGCTACTGTCTTCCTGAATCAAGTCTGCACACGCACAGTAACATGGAATAGTCCATTGCTTGAGAGGGGAGGGGGGAGCAGCAGAAACGATCATAATAGATGTATTTTTAATAACTGCTTTTAATCAAAGAAAACTTCATTAATAAGTTTTTATGAGATGTTTGGGGGCCCCTGGAAATCTCGGGGCCCCAGGCAATTGCCTGTGTTTGCCTAATGGTAAATACGCCCTTGGCTGTAAGCGACTGAAGTTGCCCATCCCTGATTTAGATGGAACTTATTCTGGATTGAAAGCATTCTAACCCTCATTTGCAACTTTAGTTTAATTTTAAATAGACTTTGGGAGACCAGGGTCTATAATTACACCTACTGAGTCAAAACAAATCATGTTAAATTGATCATTTTCACTGATTTTTAAAGAACTGAAAAGTCAACATGATGGCAAGAATACCCCCTTCACCTAACTGAGGTTTTTCGGTATCGGTATACAGATCAAATATTCAGCACAGTTAGTTTATAGTTATCTAAATCATAAAGTAAACCGACTGGTTAATTAAGCTGGTCTAAGGTCTGCTGTTTGTCCACTGAAGATCATTGCTGGGCAGACTGAGGGCTCTTTCGTGAGAGCAAAGGGAAGGGATTATTTGTCATGTGCCTTGATTAAACACGGGTGTGTTTTGGTGGTGACATGGTTCAAACCAATCAGAGTGTTGGCTCTCTGCCCTTTAAAGCAGTCCATGCCTACCAGCTGGAGTTTTATTATTTATATGGCAGATTTCATTGTTGGCCCAAAATCAGCCAGCTTATTCAGTCATTCTACTTTTATTGTGCCACTCAACACACAGATCACATACAGAACACTCTGAGATACTATGTTGATGTTCAAAGTTAAATTTTACTGAGCATTTCAACAACATCTGGAACAATCAAAAACACACACAGGCACTTGCACATTTTCACAGAAACGCCTGGTCTCGTTCTCATGAACTATCAAAATGTCTTAACACACCAACAGCATAAAACAAGATCTACAGTATCTTATCAACCTTCTGTGAGCTCAGCATCAAACAATGGTAAAGACTTGATGGTATTTGACTTGTTCTACTCCTGGTTTCCACTTGGCTTCATTGAATAATGTGCGTGAGAAACACACTGGGCAATCCTTAACGTCTTCAAGCATGGTTATTAGTGGCATTCATAAAATAATATTATAAATATAACTGTTGCATGAGAGCCATTATTTTCATTTCAAATTTCATGCTGTAATGATAAGTGATGAATATTACACAATTAAAATGATTAACTTTTGTTCTTTTTTTATCAGTTTACAACATTTTACATCTTAATATATTTTTCAATTGATCATGTCAATATAATGTTTAGAACAACATTTTATATCAAATGCATTTTTATCACTTTAATCCCCTCCAGTTTACATCACTTTCCCTTTCATCATTTAATTTTTGTTACTTTCACCCTTCATACATCAGTCTGTGAGTTGCACTCATGCATGTAGGGTGAAGCACATGCTAAAAAGCTTAACATGGAGACACGCAGCCTCTGAGCTCTCAAAGAGGGTGTTCTGTGATAAACCCTAAGAACAAGAACAAATTGTGGAGTGTTTTAATCCTGCAGATGTTTTTCTCACCTTTCTAATGAACAATGTAATCGAACGTAATTACCATGAACACAGATTTTTTTTAAGTAGTTTCAGGTGCAGTTGTTTTGTGTGTCATTCAGATACAAACACACCAGCTTTGCGCCTGACCACAACATATTTACAGATAAAACACCCCTGGGAGCAAATGGGGTCATGTATTTATTTTCTATTTAAGTAATGTGAACACTTAGTTTAAAATGACAACAGAGTCAGGAGGAAAAAACAAAATCCTTTGAGCTAGGCATACTGGCCACAAGACAGCTGGTTGGATCTAATTAATCAAAAGGTTTAGAAAACGGACACAAGATGGAAAAAGGACCGAAAAATCACAGAAGTTGAACAAGATCAAGCTTAAGGCTGGGACAGAGAAATCAGTTATACCTATTGATGTAAGACACATCTGGCTGTAACACTTTTTTGACTGATAATTTGAAATCACACCTCACAAATAAGCTGTCCAAAAAAATTCCCATTCCAGTGTTGTGATTCATGTGTTCCCAATAAACCTAAGTCCACTTATTCTCTCTGATACAACATTACATGCACAAGAGACAATATCCCTTCATGTCTGACTTAAAAATTTTACAGGAGCACTTAAAAAAGGCAGTCCACGCATGTTTGAACCCCAAAGTCTAGTTTGTTTGACTGGTATGAGGGCTGCTGGCCGTGCTCAAGAGGAGTACAACTTCTTTGCCTGGGATGGATGGAAGGTGTGTGCTTCGGTATGATGTGTGTGCTAGGGTACAAGCACAATCTAAGTGTGACAAATAATCAATATGTTTGATTCTTTTGGCAATTATTCCTAACAACAGCTGAGTGTTAGAAGGCTGAATTCGATCAAGTTATGTAAAATAAGCTGCTTAAATGGTATATGGACTTGAGCTTATATAACGCTTTTCCAGTCTCTTTGACAGCTCAAAGCAGAGTGACACAATCACTTTCTGATGGTTGGAGTGTCTATGTCAGTTGTCCATCATTATCATCTACGCAACCACAGCCTTTTATACCCAAGTGTCCAGCCCAAGGACACATCACCATGTGACAACCAGAGCTGGGCTTGAACCTGCAACCTACCAATTACGTACCAAGTGCACTACCAGACTACGCCACTGAGGCCCACTTAGTCTGCAAAAGTTGCAGTGAGGTCGTCTGTAACTCTTTATTGTGTTAACCCTGGGACAGTGCTTCTGACATACTGATGCAACCATGTCCAGACACAGTTGAGCCTGAAAATACATGAGAGTTGTCAGATGGGTAAAAAACATGCACTGCATGGCCTAGTTGGAGATGCACAAGCTCACCCTATTATCTTCATGGCTCATCAAATTAATAGCTGTCCATCAATCCATCATCTATACTGTTTATCCCTTATGGGGCCATGGGGGGCTGTAGCCTAGCTGACATTGGGCGAGACATGGGGTACACCCTGAACCGGTCACCAGCTGATCGCAAGGCCACACAGAGAGACAGACAACCATATACGCTCGCAGTCATGTCGAAGGGCCATTTGGCGTCATCAAACAACCCAATGAGCATATTTTTGATCTGTGGGAGGAAACCAGAGTAACCAGAGAGAACCCATGCATGCACGGGGAGAACATGCAAACTGCACACAGAAAGACCTGACCAACAAGGGGATCAAACCAACAACCTTCTTGCTGTGAGGCACATGCACTACCTGCTGCACCACCATGCCGCCCTTCAGTAGCAGTGTTGGCATAAAATCACTGATAGTCTGATTTAGTCTTAAGTCAAGAGGAAGTATGCGATTTGTGTTGTGATTTTGAAAATGTAAAGGAAGAGTAATAAAAAGAAGTGTGAGATACAGCATCTGTTTACCTGCATAAGTTTGAGGGTTCATCCACATGCAGCCTCCCTGGATTGCTGATTTCCGTCCTCTGTTTTGTTCTGCATTGTCTGTCATGGCACATTGGCTATGTCACCTCTGTGAGAAGAGAGCTGTGATTTCTGGCACCTTGAGGCCATGCACCTGGTAGGACCCAAAAAACTTCAAGTCAGCTAATGCTGCACAAACTGATTAAGACAATAAAGGTCCTTATAAAGTTTGATTTTTAATTAATGTCTCTGCCACTGAGAATATAAAAGAAACACAGACTTGTATAAGCCAAGGCATCTACTGCTGGTTTATGAACCATATCATATCGTACAATTGGGTCATTTCATGTAACCTCAACCTGAAGGTCCCATGGTGATCGACTCAGATTTGGCTAAAAAATTCTGTTGGTGCTTCCACATATATAATGAAGAGTCAGGTTCCCTCCTGCAGACAGGCGTGTCCTCAAACTGAAGGAATCCAGCATCAGAAACCTGTTGTAAGTTACTGTAGGCTGACACTGGTCCCCTGAAAATGGATTTTTCCATTCTTGCACATAAAAACATCCCCATTATGGAGACAAATATCTCAGAAATTCGAGGAGATAAGCCTATTGTGATGACATAATCTGGAAGTCTGGGCTCAAAGTACCCTGGTAAGCAAATTTCAGCCAGAAATCTATGCTGGTTCAGAGATATTGGCAGCCAAAATTGACTACTCAGGACAAGTGTCAAAAATAGGCACAACACCCTTTTTTAAAAGCCCATAGTTCAGAAACCCTTGAGATTTTCCAACTAAAACTGTTCATTGTGTTCATTATACATGTAGAGGCACCAACACAGTTGTTTTAAGCCAAATCAAGGTCACTGACTGTGGGCGATTTCTGGACTTTGGTTGAGTTCATATGGAATGACACAAATTAGATTTACACTCTCGTACAGCAGCTTTTAAATTATTCCTGTGCACTGGGGGTGTGGACATTTGACAAATTGTGGGGGGCAGGGGCATCAATGGGGTCTCATGGAAAACAACAAAAAGAGGCTTAGGGAAAATTCTCAGGTCATGTGACTCTAAGAAAACACTGAAACATCAGATTGTCGGTATCAAAATCTGCAATGGCAGCATTCGAAGACAAGGAATGTTGTTTTTACAAGTCAGTCAAAGGTTTGGAGGAATTGGTGTGAAAATATATTGTTGAACATTTTATAAGCTCTTGTTGGAAAATGATTAGATTTTCAAAACTTTAATGATCAGGTACTGGATCTTGATGTTCTGGAGGATACATTGCACAGTTGGGTATTCAAACAGAGAGATTTACTTACATATAAACTAGTGGTGTCTATTAGCAAGAATATGGCTATGCAAATCCAGACACAGGGATGATAATGATTTGTCATAGTATAATACAATACAGTCTCTAATCATCTCTATTTACATTTGTCCCAACACGAATAAACTCTATTGTCTGCCCAAGTTAGAGACAAAAATAACAAATGCCACGGAAAGAGGGAAAGCCAAAATGTCTGAATCAATGCTGCCTCCCAGTGGCTTGGGGCTGAAATACAATGCAACAACATACTAGGACATTTATATGCACTATTAAATAAAATTTCAATATTGGGCAAAAAAATATGTATACAGTATCGCAATATATAGGTCAATTGAACATTTGACACTTCTGATAAAAACTTGTTTTTTTGCAATATACTCCATGAATAAAAATAGAGGTGTGAAATACCCCTTAATTTAGCTTTTGATTATGTTCTAATGTATTTCACCATTGCTTGCATGCCTGTAAAACTGACCCAACATTTCTTAATATAATACCAATTATTCCTTTTTGTCTCAGTTTGGCCTGTTTGTTTAGGGGTTTGTTTTGTTGTGGACTGTTCTTAGTTTTTGCACCTTTAACTTTTGTTACGTTTTATCACCCTGTGTGTTGTTTTGTACTTTCCTGTCAACATTTATCCCAGGAAAAACAGGGGAAGACCCGAATGCAGATTAACAAAAACAGGCCTTATTCAAAACTAAAGGGATCAAAAAACTCCAAAAACAAATCCCTTACAAAAATCCAAACACAAAAATAGTCCATAACAAAAAGCTCAGAAAATACAAAGCAAAAAAAGTAACAAATCAAAAAACTGACCCACAAGGTGCAAAACAAAGTTCCAACAGAAAGTACCTTAAACTCAGGAGAACACGGGAGGACACTGGAGACAGAGAGACACAGAAGACATGGATCCAAGGCAGAAAAAAGGGAATGAGCCCACAAAGACAAGGGGAAAACAGGAGGGTTAAATACATTAGGTGATTGGGGTAAACGAGAAGCAGCTGGGGAAAAACAATCAGGGATCAGGTGTGACAGGACGAGACAGGAAGCAAAACCCACGGCACTAAGGGTAGACAGGAGGACTTTCAAAATAAAACAGGAAACACAAGGACAAGACTAGAAACGTGAACAAAATGGGAAACTTGACAAGGACCAAGAGAAGTCAAGAGACACAGGACAAGAGATCAAAACCGGAAATAAGGAGCAGATAATACAAAATAAAACAGGACAAGGAGTGAATAAACAGAACACAAGGAAAGGCATACAAAATAAAACAGGGCCAGCAGAATCATGACACTTTCCTGTATCGCCTAAATAAGAGTAAAAAAGTATACCCATTTTGTCTACCTGTAAACTAGAATAAAAACTGATAAAAATTGGCAGTAAGCTTCATTTTGTTAAAGATAACTACTTAGCAGAGCTGGGGTGAGTAATAACGTATTGTGTTTTCTGCATTTCATTTCAATTGTGGGAACTGAAAAAAGAAATAAGACAAGTTTAGGTCATAAAACTTAACCTTCTGCATAACTTGATATCCCCTCTGGGATTCAGTAAAGGACTTTATTTTCAATTAAACTGAAAACAATTTAAATCCAAGTTTTGCCTAGACTCGTCCACTGCAATTAGATCTTCATTTAAAAAGGCTAAGTTAATTTAAGATTAAGTAATTACATTAAACAACATGAATAAACCTGAGGCACACCTGTCAAAATGTCAACCAAATGTGGCATGATGTTTCCTCATTGACTGCTTCCCAAGTCATTTGTTTTGAGGTGTGGGTCCTTTCCTCGGTCTTCCCTCCTCCCACCAGAGACTCATAGGAGAGACACAGGAATCGAGGCAGGACTGAAGACTGAGGACAAAACAATTAAAGGGACATGAGATGTCTTTGCTTCAGTAGTGTCATGTGAATCAAAGTCTGTTTATGATGACGGTCACAGCTGATCATTAATCAGCTGATGCCTTTATATATGGACAGCTGATTGTTTATGAACAAATACACCCAATAAAATGGACATTAACATGTTTCTTTCTCTTTATTTGACCTGATTATAAACTTCTGAATTTGAAGAACAACTCATACATACACTGATGAAAAAAAATTACTGGTTGTTTTTAATATCTGTTTGTCTATTAGATTTTTTTTATGTTAATCAGATTTTTTGTTATTGCACCTCATATATGGGCCTAAGTGTGTCATCAATGATGATGTTTTTATTCAGTTTATATTTGTAAAAAATAATTAAAATCAGAACATAATCAAACACATGCTCCTGGTAGATTATTGTCTTTAGTTAAGGTTTATTTCCTTGTTACATATGTTGAACATTCTTTCCCCAAACCCCCATAGTCTGACTTCATCATTTTAATAATATAATAAAACAGGAGAAATAATGTGAGGAGTCCTCCTCCTCTGCCCTGCTCTCCCCCCTCCCTTCCTGTTTCCACCTGATTCTACTCACCTCATCACGCTCCACTACTTAAGCTGGCTCTGGACACCTGTGGAGCGTCGGTGGATTTCCATTAGAACCGTGGTTTGTAACCAAGTGATCTCTTCTGCCTTTACTGAGCTTTCTTTGGCTTTAAGCCTTATTTTGATGCTTCCCTCTGGGAGTTATTTTGCCTGTTGTGTGTGTTTGGTGACTGAAGGCCTTTTTTGTGACCTGGGAACTTACCTGCTTTTCTGCTCCTTTCTCCACAGTGTCATCCACGAGCCCTCACCACCGCTGCACTAATTATTCTCTTACCTGTGTCACTGGATTCCCCCACAGACACGAAGATTCCCCTTTGCCCCCTTTCACTGCTGTTGTTTGGAGCATAATAAATCACTGTCAACGTTACCTGCCTCCTTCTTTGAGCTTTTGGGTCCAACTATTAAGAGCATTGGGTCATATCCTAACAAATAATTGGCCAATATGAAATAAAACTGGACAAAGATGGGGCTAATTAATATTTAATTAAGTTCAAACATTCAAATAAACACTTAGAGTTTGATAGGGAGTCAGAAAAAAAGCAAATGAAATGTTAAACGTTGATGTGACACACTTATATAAGGTTTTAAACTTAATTTTAAGATTTTAATTTTATTCTTAGCTTATCAGACAGCTCTTTACATTGTTCCAGTTAATCACAGACTGTGTGTACTGATTTCTTTAGATTATTATCAGGTTAAATGTCCTTTCTGTCAATGTCATTGTTTTTGCTGATGTCTGGTTTCTCTCCGTTATTAAAGTCCTCCGTTGTTGTGAAGTTTAATTAACTGAAGTCCACTGTGTTGTATTGTCCATTCAGTGAGTGATATCCATCTGTCAGTAAACTCACTTTAATGAAGTCTGGTTTGTTGTATTTTTTTATTATTGTTTTTAAATTATAGACAAACTTTTAATTACAAACTCACGAAGGAGAATCAACATATGCATTCTTCAATACACAGGTGTAGAACAGAACCAAATTACAGACAGAAAAAATAAAATAAAATAAAACACAATAAATCAAAGACATTAGCAAGGCATTTAAGTGCACTCTAAATTCCATAATCTTAAATTTTATACAAGTGCACTCATGGCAATAATTGTTGGTTTATACACATAAGGACACCCTACCATATAAGATCTCCCCTCATTCAAATACCAACAGTCTCTGCATGCTCTCATACAGTGACTTCACCTGCTGGTTTGTATTAATCAGGATTTGCAAAGACACGAAATAATTCTTAAGTTCATTCTTGAAGAAAACAATTGATGGTCTCTGATTCTTCCATTTACATTTGTGAATGTGATTTTTCCCAAAATTAAGATTATGTTCACTAAAGGGGAAATATCATTAGATACATTATCATTGAACAATAGAATCTGCTGTTTTTCAAAGGAGCTTATAACTACATTTTTGATGTTCAGTTTTTTACATTGTGCCAAAAATCAGATGTAATATGACGAAGAAAAAAAAAACAGATGCTCTATTGTTTCGGGTTCATATCACATAAAACACAATTGTCCACCTCGAATTTGAATCTCCTCCTAAGTGTTTCAGCCATAGGATAATAACCATTGATAATTTTAAACTGGACTACTTTAACTTTTGGTGGAATTGGCCATGTCATAAATGTAAGAAATTTGTTGGTTACTAGTATGTTTAAGTTATTTAATTTAATTTTCGACTTATATCTATTATCATGGAACATAGTTCCTTTCAGGGTTCTTCCCAGAATTTTATTATTGCACTTTCTGTTCCCTATTGGTGTATGGTCAACTTTTAAAGCTGGTAAAACTACCAGTACCTCTGAGTGTATATATTTTTTATTTATAATATTTTGTATCAATTGCGACCAGAGGGAGAGGTATGGCTCTACATGTTCTGTCATATTCTTTGTATGAACATTGAAGCTAGTATTTATCCTTGAATATGTTAAACTCTAAAAAGTGACCATTTTCATCCATCAGATCATGAACAAAAACAGTGTCTTTGTCATACCAGTTATTTTCTAAATAGAGTTTTCTTGTTTATTGTAATAACTCTGTTGTTCCACAAGGTGGAGCAGTGAGGAGTGAAGTTACGGGAAAAAGTCAATTTCAGTTGTCGGCTTTGAAGATAGTTTTGTGATTTCAAAATCACATTTTAACAGAAAGTCAAGCCCACCTACCTTCTTTAACATACTTCTAGAAATATGAAACCATAGAGATTCAGATTTTGACAAGGCTTTAAGCCAATTTATCTTAAACACTACAACCATTGCTTCAAAGGCAGGTGTTTTTAAGCCTCCATTATTGCTCTTTGACCAACTGCAACTTTATAACATAATGTGTTTTGTTTCTTCAGATGAAATTATAAATGAAAGAACTGACTTTTTTAATCGTATAGGGACATACAGCGAGTGACAAGGGTAAACTAGCTTTGAAATTCCTTCAGCTTTGGGCAGTAAGTTTCTAACAAAAACTGAAAGATCTCTCATTAAACAAAGACTTAAAGATTTCTTCATGGTCTCGTTTTTTATCAGCAGTATGTGCTCTTTTCTAATTTTTTGTATCTTTTGTATCTTATGTTTATTCCAAGATACTTCACCTCACTTTTGACAGACATTATTTGTTGCTCATTACAAGTGTACAGGGGCAAAAGTTCACATTTCCTCAGATTTAAATGTAAGTGAAGCTTTGGAGAAGATAAAAAGAACGTTAATTGCTTTTTTTAATAACAATTTTGTCCTTTAAGGAAAAAAAGTGTCAAAATCCCCCACATCACCATAACAGAGAGAAACTACGTAAGACCTGGGCCAAGGAGAGGTTACAAAATTGTGTGTGGATCAAACGAGTCTTCATTGCAGGAACCAGAGGTTCAGGTTTTGAGAAGGAAAGGCTGAATAAAGTACTTGAGCTGGAGCAAAGTCAGCATCATGATATTCTTCAGTGGGACTTCAAGATGATAAAGTATCTCCAAACCCTTGAAGACAATGATGGAAGCAAGCACCTCTTCGCTGGACATCTCATCCAATATGTGGGGCCAATTAGAAAACGATGGAGCAAGTGTTTTGTTCCAGTGCCGGTGTATGCATCAGACTCCTACCCTCCTTACTGTGGTGGTGGGGGCTTCTTCTTATCTAGTTACACAGCTTGGGCTCTAAAGGTTATGAAAAGCACACCTAGACCTTGACAACAGTGGCGGTGTTGAGATTGTGGTGCAGAAGCTACTGACCTTGTTATGGCTTTTGCAGCAAAATCTACTGCTCTGCTATGACCACTGAGCAACAACAGGATATGGAGAACAGCATAAGCCAGTGTTTGTTTACGTTTCTCATTAGGTTTCTCATATGCTCCATGTCTTCTTCTCAGATTTTGGTCTATATCTGTAGCAGCGTCACAGCACAACTTACAGGCCTAGCATATATACTACAGAGTTTCAGTGTTTCACGTGGACAGACACATTTACTGAAACAATGCCGTCTTTAAAGAAAACGTTTCCAAAACAAAACGTTTTTGTCTCCTTGTGGACAAGGCCTAAGGCACTTGATTAACACTTTCTTTATCAGTATTCAGGGTGGGCAAAAGAGTGGTGGAATGTTGAGTCCTGGAACGCAGAAATGCGCTGGCTTCTGGTTCCCCTGTCTCAAAATCTGTAGAGTATTTGAATAGGTTAAATGCCTAGGTCTGGGGAGATCACTTCTACACATTTTTTATTCCATAACATAAAATGCATCTGGAATTCCCCACTTGTGAATTTATAAAGCACTATTGGGTAGGTTTGGGTACCAAAAATCAGTTCTGTTCAAAGTTTTCAATGTTTATCAATTCAATAAGGCGTGAGTTCAGTTCAGTTCTTACGTTGCAGTGTAGATGGACTTGCCTGAATCAACCAGAGCAGGACGACAGCAGGAAGTGACTATTTGTACAGAGATTAGCATAGATGCTAACAGCCCTAAGTAGCAGTTTTATCAGATCTGGACCACATAGCTTTATTAAATTAAAAAAAACAATATTAACACTCCAACTTCTCCGTGGGAAGGATATTGTTGCTCCACTTCCTGCATGTTTTGATAAGTTTATTTTATAATGACAGCTTCTGCAGTGAAAAGATATTTAACTCATTGCCATTAAAACTGTCATGTAAAAACAAAACACAGGCACAAAAACATGAATGCAGAGAAAAACAGACGGGGTAAAGTGGAAGATACCCAATTAAACATTGCACTATTATAATTTCCCATTGTTTGAGCAGGGTGTACTTCACCTTTGTTATGTAAAACTTATATTTTGTTGTGAGGAGAGTTTGGAAGAGACAAGCAATGGAGCTAGATAACTTTGTGAGTCATTGATAACTAAATAACTGGTCTGGAAACCCATTCTAACAGCATAACGTAAAAACGCAGGTAGTTTTATTGGTGAATACAACAGACCGGGCTTTTACTTTGCAATACACTGCCGAAGTCTTACCAGCGTATGTTGAAGCCTTGAGGTTTTGACAGGCAAGGAGCAGACCTGCAGTGAACAATCCTCAGCACACACAGCTTAAAACTCTGTGCCTCTCAAAGCACACACTCTCGTTTACTGTATTTACAGTGAACCAAACTCACATATTGTCCATGACCTGAACATTGAACTGTTTAATCCACCGTTCATCAGACATGACGGTGTGTGTAATCAGCAAGCTGTGGATCAAGTGTGCAGCAATGTGGGTGGGGTGGGAGAGACCTTTACCCACACGGCAGAATGTGCTTTAGTCACGACTCACACTGCACATCCTGTGACGTGACACTTTTGCATATTGTATCTGTGATATATTCTTCAGCCCTGTCACCTAGAGTGCAGTTTAAAAGGTTGAAGGTGAAGGTAAACTAAATAATGCAGTGTATGTTCCAAATTACTTCCAAAATATCAGAAGACCTGAAATGTAAGTGCCTTAATTTGTAGGATCCATTAATCTTTGTCTTTGTCATTTTTTTTGTAAAGCATTTTATAAATTAAAAGCCTTATGAAGCCCAATGTGAGCCCTGAAGGAGAGCTCTTTAAGCAGAAAGCGAAATACTTGTAACTGGTGACCAGCTCTATCTGTTTGCCATTGATCAACGTAATGGTCTTGACAGGCTCTGTTATTTCATGTTTATGTGAAAATATTGTGGATTTAGTTTTCTCTGCATTTAAAACCAGTTTCAGAGAATGTAGATGAGCCTGAACTGTATTAAAAGCTGTCTGTGAAAATTCTAAAGCCTAGGCAAATGAGGACGAGCAGCAATAAATTACTGTGTCGTTGGCATAAAGATGATAAAAGGCATTTGATAAACAATCACACAAGTTATTTATATAAATAGTAAATAATATTGGTCCCAACACCGAACCTTGAGGTACTCTTTTAGGGATGTTCAGAAAACAGGAAGAGGAACCATCCAATTGGACACATTGTGTTCTGTTGGTTAAATAAAATAATCTGCAAAACAAGAGGAAGCCTTGCTTGAGATACCAATCCTGAGCGGTCTATCAATTGAAAGTGTGTGATGAACCAGATCAAATGCCTGAGACAAATCAATCAAAAGTGCCACACAATATTTGTTATAATCTAAAACCTGAATAAAATCATTTAAAACCTTTAAGGCAGCAGTAACAGTACTGTGCTGCTTTCTACAACCAGATTGAACATTTGTTAAAATGCCATAAGCATCTAAAAATACTTTTAATTGCTGACTTAAAATTCTTTCAAACATTTTAGCCTGGACACAAAGTTTAGAAATTGTTTTCTAGTTATTCACCTCTGAAGGATCACCACCCTTTAGAAGCAGGAGCACAAAGGCCGATTTCCAGACTTTGGGAATTTTATTAGATTTCAGACTTAAATTAAAAATGACAGTGGCTCCACAATATAGTCAGCAGCCAATTTGAGAAAAAATAAATCCAGATTTTGAGGACCAGCTGCCTTACTTAAGTCTAATTTTCTCAAAGCACAAAGAACATCAGCAATAGACACAGGGGTAAAATTGAAGAGGGGAGTATTAGGCATTTACTCATTTCCCAGGAGTCAGAATTTGAACCAGGCTCAGTCAAAACAGGATTTAAGGACTCAAATAAAATACCTGCATTAATACAACGTTCATAAAAAAAAAAAAATCAGCATGGTGGTTTTATCTGTTATAGCTTTTAACTTTCTTTAGTTAAGAAATTTGGTAGATCATTTGTAGGCGCAGAGTCAGACAGCAGATAGTGGGAGGAAGGCAATGTTTGTAGAGAAGTACCAACCCAGTTATTATCTGAAACCTTTTAAACATTGCGTCATTTTAACAATGATCTATTATCAGGATGAAGCTGTTTATTGAAGTGTATGAGGCTCAACATGATCTTCAACAGCTCTCTCTCTCTCTCCTCTCCCCCTGAAAAACCATAAAGATGAACACTTTATCATAATATATTACATATTACGTCATTTGCTGAAATGGGAGGATATATTAAATACAAACAAAATAATCAGAAGGATCTATGAATCTGAGACTGACTTCTGAGATGGGCTTAGTGGGGTTTTTTTTTTTCAAAGCTTTACACTTCACTGATTTGCACGACAAAACTTTCGTCACAACAGGTACAAATGTGTACACAAAATCTATGAACATGCAGGCACAGATAAACTAGTTAAAAGACTGCCGTGTTTTAGCCTAAAAGAAAGTTAGAAAGTTAAACAAACTCTTCACACACATGTAACCCCCGGTTTTGGTATGTTGCTCCAGTCTCACAGGCTGTGAGTAATACTCGGGCTACAGCGTTCCTTATCTGGACTTTATTATTCCAGCCAAACGGCAACAGCATGTAGCATTTAGCATACAGCATGTCTCTCTGCAGCACTTGTGTAACCACACAAACATTCCCCCTATGCACACATGACAAGCCGGAACTACGATCGCTCTGGGGTCTGACTAAATATTATGCAAGAACAAAAATTATATTAACACTTCAAATAGTAATAATAACAAACGTAATGATACCACAAAAATAAATAATAAATCTTACTATTCCCAGACTGATTTCAAATAGTTATTTTGAATTAATAATGCAACATAATATTATTCTTCAAAATACACAATACAAAACCTAGACTACACACACAAGAATTATCATCATTGCAGTACTGAACATTGTTCATGCACATCCCATCCTATCTTTATATCCTGCAGGCCTATTGTGAACATATTTGAAGACCTTTGAGGAATTTTCTTCAAACTTATGCAACAATAACCACACTAGAATGAAGGGTACACATATTGGATTTTGGGAGTCAAAAATCATGGTCATGGGTCTTGCAAGTGGGACATATCCAGCTTCTATTGCAAACTTAACTGTTTTTTTCTTTTTCACTTGGCAACTAAACCATGTAGACAACCTCTGTGGCTCTATTTTTTCTGAAGGATGAAACAAAAATCAAGTGGAAGAGATTAAGACTTGTATAAAGAGTTTTTCTTGTTAAGCTGTAAAATGTCATTGAAATAAATGCAGCTAAAATCCTTTCCTGAATTTACAACTGAAAATTATATTTTGTCTTATGTTGTGCAGTCCAGTAAAGCTGGTGTATTTACTAAAAAGTAAACCCAGCAAGTAAAACTGACAGACCAATTACTGAGGCCTTATCATGAGTTACAAAGAATATGAAGGTGTCTGTTTAAGTTTCAGATTAGCTTTCTTCCCTGTTGTCTCAGTCAGCTTTGACAGCATTGCCTGCATGTGACCTCCACCTTCTACGATCTTAACAGCTTGTGCTCCACTTTACCCTTAATGCTCCCTGCCCCGGCTCAAACTTTGGCTCAAACTTTGATGCTGCAGCTTTTGCTGACGAAGCATCTCATACATCACCAGGAACAAGCAGAGAGTGCCAAGATTTCTGAAAATCATCAAACATTTTTGTTCATCCTTCAACATGTCAAGGTAATTATTGATAATTGATGATTTTCTTTTTTTTATTTTATTGCCTCATATTGTTGTAACATTTTAACAAGGTGACTGATTTATTAAGTAATACACATGTATCTTGTTTGATATTTCTGTCATTTAATCTATGATTTAATAAACAAGCCAATGCTTGTTTGTGTGATCTTAAGAGCTTCTGTGTTTATTGAATGTGCTGGATCATTGTATTTTAGGTTTGGGTATTAATCCCTCAAAAAAAGAGATTGTTCATTTCATTGGGCTAATTATGAATAGATTTAATTAAGTTACCTTTACATGCCCTTCCCTTTATGCCACAATTGCATGGAAAAGCAAAATATAAGGATTTTAACTGCTGCAAACTTCCAAATCCCTGTTGGGTGTGCAACAGCTAGCTGAGCTAGCACTTAAACTGGCTTGTTTTAACATACTCATCAATATCCCCAGGCCTTGGTAAATTCTGTCCACTGTCTTGCCCATTCCTCACTACAGTTGCTCAAAGAGGAAAGCATTTAAAGAGGGATTCTTGCTACCTGCGCAAACCTAAAAATTTCTTCATAAGTCTTCAGCCACTTACAAGCTTACAAGCCTGTTGCTTCCTGTTTAAAGCCCATGTACACGCTGTTATTAGTTTTTGAACAAATCATTGAGAAGCACATTTTGCGTAACAAAAGACTTAAGTCAATATTAAACATGTTTCATTCTAAAGTATGGCCAAGACTTGAGAAACACTTCCTTAAAACTGCAAAAACAAACAAACAAAAAACACTCTTAAACAAGAGCATTTGGCCTGGATTTCAGATTTTTGTGATGAAAATATTCAATAATTTTTATTTTAAATAATTTAAACCACCTTCTAAATCTAGTGCCAGGTTGTTACCAGAATTTATCTAGCTATTGAAATGTGCACATCCCTAATTGTGATATGATGGCAAATATATTAAACAAAGACAGCATAGACTGTATGATGTTGCAGCTGATGGCGAGGGCATGAAGGAGTGAATGGGCAAGTCTAATAACTTGCCTCCCCCAACCCAATCATGACAATCTCGAGGCATTTTTAAAGGTCTAATACACTCCACAAATCCTCCCAGCCTCTGAAAAATAAACCCTCGCCCTCTGTTGCTTGCTTCACATTTCAGAAAATATGTGATCAAACAGCCGTTAGAAAAATTTCCCTTATTGATATCTTTCACCTGACACTTACAGAACACCCTCTTGTAGGGCAAGAAACACCTCTCTTCCTTTTAGAGAAGTGTACAGAGAAGTGTCTCTGTTGCAAACTACATGTTTGTAAAAAGTTTTATCACTGTATTTAAATTAAAGATAGTTGTTTATCAGTTGCATGCAATGACCTATGATGACATAAGCCCAAATTAGACTTAATTTCCTACCTTGTCATGGTTCGCTTGGACAAATAGTCAAAAACATACTCATTTTTGCTGCAGGACAACTCCTTCTCATGTGCTCCAAAAGGTTATGAAAAGCACACCTAGACTTTGCCAAGTACTGTTGGTGAAAGATTGTGATCCAGTTTTAGATTCCTCCTGTAGTCAGCAGGATGACCATATTAAACAAACTTAATGAGCAGAAGTTTTTACTAACATTATATTGTGTTCAAAGACAGCTCACAAAAATGACACTTAGTTGTATAAATGAAATGCAGCATGATGAGCTATAATATAATTTCAAGAACAGAAGATGTGTTTTCTGTCCTAAATGTGAACAATTACAGCAAATTGAAGGCAAAATTTGTTTATTTCTAGCATTATAGAATAGGCATGTCTTTTTCTTCCAAATAAGTCACCAAATACACATTTAAAGGTGAAATAGCTTTCATAAAACATCTGTTTTTCCATTACAGAGCTTCAAAGAGAAAAATTCGCAGCGCAGTGACTGCCTTGCTGATCGGAGGTTCCTTCCTGTTGTTTTATCTCAGCAAAGACTTCAATGACCACAAAATCCTTCATCTAACATCTCCTCTTGTCCAAAAGACCTCCAATGGATTTCCCTGGCCAAGTTGTGAAAGAAACATGTCGGCCAATAGCATTGAGACCTTTGACTCCTTTCCTGACAATATAAAAGACTTTCTGTATTATTAACACTGTCGACATTTCCCCATGCTGCTGGACCTTCCTGACAAATGTGGAGGGGCTCATCTATCCTCTGAAGTCTTCTTTCTGCTCGTCATCAAAACCTCCCCAGAGAACCATGACCGCAGAGAAATACTGCGTAAGACCTGGGCCAATGAGAGGTTACAGTATGGTGTGTGGATCAGACGGGTCTTTATTGTAGGAACCACAGGTTCAGGTTTTGAGAAGGAAAGGCTGAATAAAGTACTTGAGCTGGAGCAAAGTCAGCATCATGATATTCTTCAGTGGGACTTCAAGGACACATTTCACAACCTCACCTTGAAGCAGATACTATTTCTGGAATGGATGGAAAGAAACTGTCCAAAGGCACGTTTCCTGTTAAATGGGGATGATGACGTCTTTGCACACACAAACAACATGGTCAAGTATCTCCAAAGCCTAAAGAACAATGATGGAAGCCAGCACCTCTTTACTGGACATCTCATTCACTATGTGGGGCCAATTAGAGAACCATGGAGCAAATATTTTGTTCCTGTCCAGGTGTATGCATCAGACTCCTACCCTCCTTACTGTGGTGGTGGGGGCTTCCTCTTATCTGGCTACACAGCTTCTGTCATATACAATATGTCAAAGTCCATCCCCCTTATTCCTATTGATGATGCTTACATGGGTATGTGCTTGGCCAAAGCCGGACTTAGTCCTGATATGCATCATGGTGTGAAGACATTTGGACTGGGCATTCTCTTCAAGCGTGTAGATAAATACGACCCTTGCTTTTATAAAGAACTCTTACTGGTTCACAGATTCCTTTCAGCTCAAACATATCTGATGTGGCACAGAGTAAATGACCCCACCCTGAAATGTTTTGGCACTGTGTAGTGGTGTTTGTAAAGTGATGACAGATCCTAGTGACACTAAGGATGCTCTCACATTTGCAGATTGTTTGCAGTGTTCTGAGCCGGATGACAGAATGAAACATTGCTGCATTATTCCTGTTAATTGTTTTATGCTCATGCTTTTCCCACATCTTAGGGAGACAAATTCAGTGCCTTCTGATCATTCTTTACCCTGTGTGACACTAGTCAACAAAGTAACATGACAAAATGAGTTTGGGTTTAATTTTGGTTTTACAAGGAGAACTTTTTGACAGAGGAGCATATTTGTTGAATGTCTGATTTGGCTTGAGATATAAAAGATTAGAAAGAGGGACCTTTTACTGTTGTGAGTGTTGATAGCAGCAGTCAAAGAGGTCCTCAGTTAACACAGAAACTTTTTACTTTTTCTGCAAGTTTATGCTTAGTGGTGCCCTAACAGCAAAAGCACTGCCAAGATTATATTGGATTGAAAAGGACAATGACCATGCTTAGTATTTTACTATCACCATGTAGTCAAAGTTGCATAGTGGCAGAGATGGGCAGTGACTGATTACATTTGATCTATCACTGTAATTATATTACATTTCTCAGGAATTAGTAAAGTTAGAGATTACAATTTAAAGACAGAAATAATATTACACTTAATAATCAACTGAAAGCATAGTTACTAGGTTACATCTTCCCAAAGGAGGGCTGTTTCATAATGTCATGTACCAGCAGCATAGCTATAATGTTCAACTAAGCATGAAGGATGAGCTGAGAAGAGTGAGCAGTATTTTCAACAATGGGTCAATTATATGCCTGGCTGGTTATCAAAGCTGATATTTAGCTTTTTGCAGTGTTTTTGAATTTATATGACCTTTGGCAGATGATAATTAATTTAAAAACGGGTTTTTTCATCTCTAATCTGCTCCTCCAGCCATCTTTGCCTGCATGGCTGCTGGTTTGTTTTCTTCCTCTCTCTGGACTTATGTCCACAACATGATCTGATTGGCCAGACATCACACAAGAAACAGCCTATCAACACCAAAGCCAACTCAATGTGCCGTCTACTGGATTATCCGATTGGCTTGACGTCACACAACCAAGAGTCAATCAACACAGCAACTGGGAGCTGCAGAAATGCACCTTTATTGCTGTATAGTAATGTGAAATGAAGCAAGTGTTGTTTATTCACTTAAACTACATCTTCCAACATTTTACATAAAAAATATAAAACTTTGACAAAAAGATTTCTATTGTTGTAAATTAATATCAGTTTTAATATCTCTTATCGGTCTGCAGAGCCTCCAGTAATCAGTAACAGCCTCTAAAAACAATATTTTTTAGCCCTCCCTTCAACAACTGAAATTGTTATAAATGCAATGGAGATTACTCTGTCTTGCAAACTTTATCTCTAGCCTCCAGTAGGTCTGTTATTTAAAGAGTGAAAAGTAACTTTAACAGTAAAGTAATTACTTACTTTTTGTACTAAATAATATTTCACGTAATGCTACATCTTTAAGAGATAATGAGAAATAGGTACCGTATAACAATTGTTAAGTGACTCACCCAACATTCACTGGTAGTTGTTTTACTTCTACTTCTACTACTACTACTGCTACTGCTTGTACTACTACAGCAGTGTAAGTTTAGCAGCTGGCCTGTTTGTTCCAGTCGCTGGGATTGTTGTGCTCCTATTGCAAATAAACTGCTCCAGAGTCTGAGTGGAAGCAAGCCAAAGCCCCATCCTCTATGTGATCTCAGCTCAGTTGTTTTCTCCTGAAACAGACTGACTGCTGAACACACATGATAGACCTAAGGAGGAGCACTCAGAATAAACTGTCTAGGTATGAAATCGCCCTTAGAGAAACTCTTCTTGTTGATTGTGGTGAAATCCAATATTAATGGTCTAACATAAAAAATCAAAACAGATGTGATTTTCACATTTTAATTCAGAGGTGAGGCTTGTATTGTGGTGTTGTTGTAGATGGGATGGAAAGTTAAGAGATTATTTTATTAACTTTGATACACACACACACACAGACACACTCACCCCCACACACACGTACACACACTCACCCCCACACACACACACACCCCACCCCACCACACACACACACACACACACACACACACACAAATCTAACTAGGTGAGGACTGACACATAATCACTGAGAACTTTTACTGTGTATCTCAGACTGGTGTTATGAATAAAGTTGATTTAACTTTGCCGCTGACAGTGTTTGTCTTCATTCATCAGTCTAATACCTCTGAAAGAGACATCACGCCTTTATTCTGGTGGTTGCATTATAAAAGAGAAATGCATGAATACATGTTTGTTAGGGGTATAAATCACCAGTTTCTCCCGATACAAGTGATAATAATTCTCTGGTCAACAATACAATATTTGCTGATATCAAAAAACCTGCCACAATATCAACTCAATAAGATACAGTTCAGAAGCCTGCGATCAATATTGGATGATATTTTGTACAAATTTGACACAGCTACATTCATAGTAAAAAAGGAGCACATTGCTTAAGTGCTCCTTTTTTGATTGGAATAAAATTAAACGTCTTTTTAAAAAAAAATAAAAAGAAGACATTTTTACTGTTCAGTGTCAAACGTGACTTATTTTAGCTTTATTTTTTTCTGTAGGATTATCAGTTTGAAAATGTATAACTTCTCCGTTCCCTAAAACATCAGGATTAATGTCTTTTTTCATTTTTCCCTATTTTAAGATTAATTTTCATTACATTTACACAGTTGCAGAAAAGGGCAATTATTCTTGCATTATTGAACCATTTATCCTTTGTTATAATTATCTAATAGATCATGTTTTTTGTGACATTATGAGATTTTCAATTACATTAAATCTCATATTTGATGCGATAAAGATTTTGTTTTTTTGTTATCTTACGTGAACAGAAAGAGGGGTTTCTACAGTCAATGGTTTGGATCAATTTTTAATGTGCACAGAGTTTCCTTATAGCTGGGGGGGGGGGGGGGGGGGGGTAGACCGAGCATCTGTCCTTCATGTAGCTCATATTTTAATAAATTAACTGTGACATAACAAAATATACTCAGAGCATCCAAACAGACTCCTGATAGCGAGCTTTTCACTCTCTGCTTACCTATAGAGTATGTATCAAGCATCACTACAGCACCAAAGAGGTGATCAGGAAAGCAAGAGCAGATCGTTTTTTCCATGTAGGTTGAACTTTGTATGTCAGTTTGTAGTGTGGCGGTCCAAACTTGATAACATTAACGTGACCCTCTAAGCAACTGAAGTTGCCCATCCCTGATTTAGATGGAAATTATTCTGGATTGAAAGCATTCTAACCATTATTTGCGACTATAGTTTTATTTAAATTAGACTGAGCAGGGTCTATTATTACACCTACTGAACCAAAACAAATCATGTTAAATTGATCATTTTCACTGATTTTTAAAGAAACAAAAAGTCAACATGACGGCAATAATACCCCCCTACACCTCTCTGAGGTTTTTAGGTATTGGTAGTGTCATTGGTAGGGCTCTTTCGTGAGAGCAAAGGGAAGGGATTATTTGTTATGTGCCTTGATTAAACACGGGTGTGTTTTGGTGATGACATGGTTCAAACCAATCACAGTGTTGGCTCTCTGCCCTTTAAAGCAGTCTATGCCTGCTAGCTGGAGTTTTATTATTTATATGGCAGATTTCATTGTTGACCCAAAATCAGCCAGCTCATTCAGTCATTCTACTTTAATTGTGCCACTCAACACACAGATCACATTCAGAACACTCTGAGATACTATGTTGATGTTGAAGTTAAATTTTACTGAGCATTTCAACAACGTCTGAAACAATCAAAAACACACACAGGCACTTGCACATTTTCACAGAAACGCCTGGTCTCGTTCTCATGAACTGTTAAAATGTCTTAACACACCAACAGCATAAAACAAGATCTACAGTATCTTATCAACCTTCTGTGAGCTCAGCATCAAACAATGGTAAAGACTTGATAGTATTTTACTTATTCTACTTGTGGTTTCTTCTTGGCTTCATTGAATAATGTGCGTGAGAAACACACTGGGCAATCCTTAACGTCTTCAAGCATGGTTATTAGTGGCATTCATAAAATAATATTATAAATATAACTGTTGCATTAGAGCCATTGTTTTCATTTCAAATTTCATGCTGTAATGATAAGTGATGAATATTACACAATTAAAATGATTAACTTTGGTTCTTTTTTTTATCAGTTCACAGCATTTTACATCTCAATTTATTTTTCAATTGATCATGTCAATATAATGTTTAGAACAACATTTTATATCAAATGCATTTTTATCACTTTAATCCCCTCCAGTTTACATCACTTTCCCTTTCATCATTTAATTTTTGTTACTTTCACCCTTCATACATCAGTCTGTGAGTTGCACTCATGCATGTAGGGTGAAGCACATGCTAAAAAGCTTAACATGGAGACACGCAGCCTCTGAGCTCTCAAAGAGGGTGTTCTGTGATAAACCCTAAGAACAAGAACAAACTGTGGAGTGTTTTAATCCTGCAGATGTTTTTCTCACCTTTCTAATGAACAATGTAATCGAACGTAATTACCATGAACACCGGGGAGAAGGGGATGGGTGAGAGAAGAGGTTTTTTTTTTTTAATACATGTATATGACTGATCTGATAGAAATTTTCTCAAAAATGATTACATTTCTGAAATTCAGAAACATTTAAGCTTAAAATCAAATCTTTGAATATTAGGTGAACTCATATAATGAAGAGAGATAACAGAAATAATTCCCCTGCCTAGGTCTTATAAAGATAATTAAATATTACAAAAATTGTGCCTTATGTGAAAATTAATGCCTCTGAATTAAGTAAAATTACATAAATCTGTTGTAGTAGAGTTGTAGAGATAACTTATGATTGGACAATTTCCTGAGGCACACCTTGAATTGCCTTAAAGCAAACCAGCCCTACCTCTCCATTTGGGAGCCACTGGTATATGAACATAAACTGGGCTTGTGTTCATAGAAATCCTGAGTTTGTATTTGGATATAGGTCCTCTGAAACTGTCACATATAAATCTGTAAGAACAGAGCTCGACCATCACTTACCGGGGTAAACAGTGTGAATGCAGTCACAGGAACAAACACAAAATAAGAACAAAAAAAAATAAGAAAAAATTTCAACAGATGCCATTCAACCTTTGAATCTTTGTGACATTTAGCACAGTAACTTATTCTTAACTTTACTAAATGACTGCATGTGACCCCTTCATCACACTTTCTCTGTTATGTGCCTCCATCTTGTTACCCTCTCATTCACAAGTCCAGGCTGAACAGCAGATACACAAAAACTTTCGGAGTAAAAACCTCTCACTGAAAATGTGTACATGTCTGTTTTTCTGATGAAATGATGACATTTTTTTTGCCCCTCCCATTGTTGTCTAACCTTGCAGAGCAGATGGACCTGCCTGATTCATATGGAACTGTCCGTCTGGTGTGTCAGGTTAATTGTCGTCAAGTAAGAGAGCAGGAAAACATAAAGAATCTGGTCAAGATCTGATGAAGCTGCTACTGAAGCTGTTAGCATCTATGCTAATTTCTGTATCAGCAGTCAATTTCTGCTGTCGTCTTGCTCATAGCTCCCATCTTTCCCTGCTCTAAAGGACTCTGATTGGGCCATGCTGCTTTGGGACGCTCACTTGTATGCTGGAGCTTGGCAAGATGGATCTGTCTAATTACAAGCATTGAATCAGGCAGGTCCAGTTGCTGTGCAAGGTTATAGATCTTTAGGACTAAAAGTTTTAGGTCTTTATCTGTCACGATAAATGGGCTGTTTCACCTGTCCATGACATATATGGATCAGATGAAGCTGTTCTGTATTTGTCAGCACAAGTTAAAAATGCAAGTGTGACTTTTAATTCACTGATTCTTCGATTTAATTTCCTTACTTTATGATGATGATGAATTGAAGGTCTTATCTAGCTAAAGTGTGGGTTAAATTAAATAAAGATCTTTGAAAAGCAACTATTAGTTGTGCTTTTCCAGGGAATTTGGACAGAAGATCTAGCTTTCTCTGCAGTGGATCTTTAGTTGAAAAAGGTTCATGACCATCGGCATAGACAGTGTTTGAGAAGAGAGCAGAACCTTCAGAGCTAAACTGGAAGGTGATAGAACAAATATTCTGTCTGCCACATTCATTACAGACCAGTTGGATGCTGTCTGTCACTTCTTCAGCAGAACTGAACAACACTTGTAGGTACCACCTCATTTTCTGTCCGGAACAAGTGGATCAGATCTGCCTGATAACAGACTTGAGATCAGGCAAATCCGGCTGCTTTGTTTGGAGTAAGTGGGACCTGATTCATGCAAAACCTACATTTTTCTTTGAACAGGAAGTAGACTCCACAAGAAAGAAAGATGGCCCCAAATAAAAACAAGAGGTTTTTCATATTTTATATTACAACCTCACACAGCACATTATCCAGTACAATTTACAAGAATTTCCCCAAATTATAAAGTAAAATCTCTAACATTCTCATAAAAATTACAAAAATTCACCCAAATATACACAAATATCCCCAAATTGTCAAAGAAAATATTCTTTAAGATTTCTGTTATAGGTGATGTATGTCAGCAATAATCTTGCAGTGCAGCTGGATCAGCCTAATTCAGCTGTAATCAGGCTGACTCATCTTGCCAAGCTCCGATCTGCAACGATTGTGCTCTGCCTGAAGCGGCACTGCCCTATCAGAGTCCTTTAGAGCAGGAAGAGGTGGGAGCTACGAGTCAGAGAACAGCAGGAAGTGACTGCTTCTACAGAGATAAGCATAGATGCTAACAGCTTCAATAACAGTTTTATCAGCATTTCTTTTTTAAATGAAAACAAATATCAAAACTGTAAACTTGTCTACAGAAGGGATATTTTCATCCCACTTCCAACATGCTCTGCAGATAGTTCTTTTTACAAAGTGGCTCACATTCTGTCCTTTAAATCGTGGCAGTAGCGCCTGCCTACTACATTATCTGATTGGCCAGTAATGAATGTGATTAGTCGAACCTGCCAGGAATGCTTTAGAAGATTCCTTTCTTTTACAAACACTGTCTCTGGGCTCTTTCCCAGATGGACTAGTGAAATATATTAAACTGTCCATCTGGTGTGCCAGGTTTTGTTTGCAATGCAGGTCAGGTAACTTTGTAAGTCAGGTAGAATGCTCATCATTAATTATTTAATATAGTCATATTTCATTTCAGCTGTGTTTCTGCCATGTTTTTTCATGCCATGTGTCTGGTCAAGTTGTTGGTCAAGAGCAACTGCAAGGCAACTTATTCAAGATGGCAGCCATCCTCAATTAACACTGATCAGTGTCATTTTCTTTTGTGACTACAGGGTGGTACGCAGGCTCTAGTTTAACAGAATCAGTAACTATGTTGCTGGAGAGGTTGAATTTAAAGCCCCATATTTTATAATGAATTATTATTTTTTTTAAAAATCAAATAGGTAATTAGTTTATTTTTTTAACCTGCTTCTTTTTGGGGTTTTGCGGGGTGGTCGAAGAGACATTATGTTCAGATCTTTCACATTTTGAAAACCCCAGCAGTAGAGTTTCAACCCTGCTTTCGATCATTATCTGTTTGAGAGAATTTCTGACTGTTTTGGCACAGAGGTAATACAATGTTGTTATGAGCCGAGACAGTCACATCTACAGAACAATCATACATTAGAACAACCTTTAAAATAAATGATCTGTGAGGCGATTAAAGTGGCATGAAACACTTTTGGGTGCATGCTTTAAACTGGTAAACCAAATGAAAAACAATTTCTATTTCCATGACTCAAATAATCTGATCTGAGTGCATGAGAATGAGGTTGCTCAAACAAAACAGGACAGAACATCATACATTCTGCTTTGTAGATAAAAAAGAGTGCCTAACATAATCAATAGAGGTAAAGTGTTTCAGTGTTTAACATGCTTGTATTAAGGCTGTACTGACACCAGCTTTGACATGATTCTGGTAAAAAACAAATGCTTCTGATGCCTATTTCTACACTTTTTAATAAGTATTACTGCAACATTTCCCTACAGTTTAACAAGTCAGTTTTCATTTTTATGTGGCTGTGCAACAGAATAATATGCATGAAGCCACACGCCATTGTGATTACACTAGTCCTGATCAAGTTTGACAGTTCGCCAGCTTTATTTTCAAATACTGACCTAGCTTGTGTTAAGAAGGTAAAACAGTGGGGGGTCGGGGGGCTGATGCCTATCCCAGCTGACAATAGACAAGAGGCAAGGTTCATGCTGGGCTGTTTGCTAGCTCATCACAGGGCCACATAAAGAGACAGACAACATTCACAAAAAGCCTCAGGGCAATTTAGAGTTGCCAATTAACCTAACAAGCACGTTTTTGGTCTGTGGGAGGAAGGCGGAGAAACCAGGGAGAACCCACGCATGCACTGGGAAAACATGCAAACACCACATAGAAACTCCCTGACAGACATGGGATCGAACCAGCAACCCACTGGCTTTGAGGCACGTGCACTAACTTGCTGCGCCAACAGGGTGGCCCCTTAATAAAAGTATGAATATCAATAATACTGGTGAATATTTGAATGACATACAAGTGAATGACTTCCACTGTGAACCCTTTGAAAGTTGTTTAGATACCACTGCAACTAAAGAGTGATCAGGTTACCCCAGAAAAGAATTGACGGTCAGTTTAATGGAGCGCATGTGAACACACTTAGTATCTTGGTTAAAAGAGAGATTTTGTTCCACCAAAAATCCCAGGTATGAAATAATACAGATGGTTAATGATTGAAAACTACTGGAAAATTTAAACTAAAAAAAATCCCAATGAACAGTTAGTTAAAAAAAACTACTCATCCTCGGTATCTCAGTTTTGCTTACCATGTGTCACCGGCCTCCTCCAGCATTGAATACAGTCCCAGTCATAGATGTGTCTCTGCTGCAGACATCGATTCAGTCAGAACATTTAAAAACTTTTATAGCAGTGACATTTTAAGACAGAGCATTAGTTGATGTGTAATGTTCATAAAGACCATATATGCAGTGAGTGAGACTGCAGCTGTTCATTGGAATTTAAATGTCAAACTCATTTAGTCTTAAACATAAAAGCAGCTTATGATGACTCCACAGGAACAGGAATGTAAGGCAGGATGATAAACGTGGTCTATTAGAAGTCAGTCAAAAGCACTTAAAGAGGCTTTGGAATGTAAGCTTAGCCCCAAAGAAACAAATATTTTCCTGTAAAATTGGGTTACATTCACCTTTTTGACTTCATGTCTTGTGCATTTTTACGGATTATTAAATGCTGCACACTTTAAATAAGGTCTGAGTTTTACAGTTTTATTTGGCTTATGTCTCTTCCTCGACATGCCATCTGGAAGACGAGCTTCACATGCAACTCTGAAATTTTGAGGACAAAAAGGATCAAGTATTGATCACCAATAGGCATTGAACACACAGTGTGTAAAAAGTCCATCACCATGGGGCTCTCCAACAAGACATAACAAGTGATGATTAATAGAGACCAAAGGAAATAAAAGTACAGAGTGACACACAATCACTGCCGCTTGCCCTCACTGTTTACTTTTTACATGTCTGTTTTGTAGATAAATTTCATGTAAAAATGGAGAAAACCTTTTAAAAGTGGAATTTCTAGTTCACAGTAAGAGCTAATTGTAATCATAGGACTGCTTGAAGCCTGTACCAGGAAGTCAACTTGTTGGAGCATTTTTCCTCACTGTCTAAGATTTACCCATTGATCAGAAATGTTGATTTGCTCTTAGTACATACATTGCATACGTTTACAATTTTTAAGTTTACAAAACAAATGTTTACAATTTTAAAAGAGAAGTAAACAGTGAAGGTGGGTGGTGATTACAACAGGTCTATACTAAACAAGGAAATTATTAGTTTGATCCTCCCAATATGAAGGTCTAAGGATGGGGTCAGCCGGGGCCTTTCTGTGTAAAGCTTGCATTTTCTACTGGTGCATGTGTGTGTTTTCTGGTTCTATGGTTTACTCTCAGGCACCATAAATTGTTGGGTTAATTTACTTCATATGGCTCTCTGATTGGTTCTCTGACTAACCAAACAAAATCAGAGATTCCCTTCTCAAACCCAGTCAGACACTGTCTGTGATGGCACTTGGCAGAGTCAATGTTTTACTTCAGTGCTGAAAATCACAAAGGAAACCACCTACACTCAGAGGTAATATAGAAAATATATAATGTCACTATTTGGTGTTCTAGAAATATTTAACCAAAATAAAATAAATGCCTTTTGTTAATGTGAACAACAAGTGTTAGATGAAATCACTATGTCATTGTGACATCATTAACTGCTTATATTTTCCATAACTTTGACAGATTATATGGACTTTGAGTTTTCTTCAAACACCCTACAGAAGTTTTAAGCAGTGATGGACAAGCTACTTGTAAACTGTAAGTTAAATGACCAGTTACTGATGAAAAAAGTAGCAAGCTAAGTTACAGCACCATGACAAAAGTATCTCACTAAATCCAAGCTATTTTCATCTATTAGGCAGATATTAGAATTATTATTATTATTATTTTCATTATCACTGCTGTTTATGTTTTTGTGCCATTATTATTATTGCATACAACCAATGTTTTTCTACATATTTGTTGGACTGTTCTGTTTGTTTTACCATCTATATCTGCCATGTTTTTTATGTTGAACCTCTTTGATTTGCCTTTTCAAATATTTATGTTACTGTGCAGTTCTGCCCCTTTACAGTTTTGTATTAATAAACCTTATTTACTGATTTAATTTACATCCATATAAAAAAAAGAAAATAATAATTAACAGGCACAAAATCCACCTGTTTCCCATATGATGGAGGTAATTTAACAACTGGTTAATTGTCCTAAACCATGTGTGTTTAGTTTGCTTGTCACCTAATGAAAGTCAACTGAAATAATTTTCCAATAGCTTAAGTCTTATTTTGTGGGTCAAAAGCCTGATAAACAGTCACTTTGCTGTCAAATAAACACAAAACAAGCTCCTAAAGCTGCCCAATACTAACATGAGGCCAGTTATCTTACCTCATTGGTTCACCTTGTCCCTGTCTTCCCTAATCTGACATCCAGCTCTCCACCGTTTCCCCGTGAGTTTAGCTCCTCTTCTCTCATCTGTGCTCAGGTAGTGATTGAATGATCGTCAGCTGATCATTACAGACTGCACTGGTGATGGTAAAGTTTAGACATGTTTATTTTGAGATTCGTTTCCTGAATCACCTGCATGCATGTGTCCTCGCTGCCCTCCCCCGGCGTCCGGCTGTAGCACAGACGCTGGAGGTGTAAAGGATGAGACAGCGGTGCCTCCGTCATGCGGAACACACCGTCCGCAACAGCCACTCGCCCGCATGTCTGCTTGCGTCATGTACTCATCCTTGTAAGTGTTTTGGACTGTGGCTGCTCTCCCTCTTTGATGAGGAAAACCTGTAGCTTGTTCATATGTTACCGCTCTGCCTTAACAATACAAGAACAAAGCTACTTAAAACCTATTTGTCTCACAAACAACAACTCTTCTACAAAGCTACTGTTAAGTGTAATTAAGCTACTAATGTTGCTATTTCTAGTAGTCATATATCTATTCTTACACTAAGACCAAATATTAAAAAAGTCAGATTGATTAGATGTGAATAAAACTTGGTCAAAAAGCGAGTTACCTTTAATTATTTCAAATGGGAGCAAGGCCAGCAACAACAGATTTTGTCTAACCTAGTAACAGTAACTAAGTAGGTCAGACTTAACAGAGAATTACTTCCTTGAAAGGGTGGGGCTTGACAAAAAGTCACTTCCTGGAAAAGACTGGCAAAGAATCACATTCTTAAAAGGGCGGCACTTGACAAAAGGTCAGTTGGGGACTGGACTTGCTGGAAGGAGTGAACACTTGTGTGTTAATTGTTTTCTGTCTCTCTATGTCAGCCCTGAGACTGACTTGCCACAGGGCTAGGACCCTTGGTATGACAGAACTTGGGAACTTTAGTGTAAAATGACAGCTTAAACTTGCTTCCTTGGTCAATTTCTATTCTTAACTGTCTTCCAGAAATTAAAACTTCTCTTGTAAGTCTTTAAGAGGCGTGTGAGGCTTTTTAGATGGTTTTGAAACCGACTAATTAACAGTGAAACCTCTCTATGAAGTACAAAAGCAAAGACACCTAGTAATGGAATGATCAATTGACCCTTTGTCAAGCCCTGCCCTTTAAAGGACAAGATCTGTGGTAACTATGACCAGTTTAGACAGAATGTGTTGTCGTGGACCCCTTCCCTCTGTGAAACAATAACTACAACTAACTTGCTCTTTGGCTAACTTTTCTTTTAACTTGGCCCTTGTAAAATTATAAAGAAAAAATTACATTTGGGTGTAAAAAGATATCCTGAAATCTTTGAAAATATTTAAAAATATTGCTGGTGAAAGATCTGCAAGTTAGGGATGTCTAACATTGGCTGTCAACATATTGTTTTTATCATAATTTGTCAACATAACCAGAACACCAAATATGATCAATCTTAAATGTTTTTCTTACCTTTGAGTGTATGTCAGTTTTCTGCATGATCATGAAGTAACAAATTCAAGACAATAATTTCACCATAGTACTCTGAAAAGACTTTATGTACACTAAAGTTTGACTGGTACTTGTTGCTTTGAGGGAGGGCTCCCTGATTGGTTGGTTGATGGATCAATCAGAGAGCCAACAAAGTGTCAAATTATACTCCTCAAAAACAGTTTGGAAATGTTTGATTATTTCTCCCCTTAAAGTATACAAATTGGTACTGTATTTCATATTGTTGGAAAGCCTGATTAGTCACCTTTACGATGTGGTACAACTAATTTGTAAGGATGGTGCATTTGTGGAATAAGCTCTTTGTGGGGGTCACGGCCCCCAAAACTGTGCCAAAATCCCCTCTCACCTGGAAGAAAGCATACGGTTCCTCAGTGAAGCAGGGGTGAGGAGCGGGTCTTCTTGAGGTGTTGTCTTCCTGGGACACCCAGTTTTCTGACTTTGACTTCACCAGTCTCACAAAACTTTGTCCAAAGTTTGAAATTGGTACCACAACTGACACCAAACAATACTGCCACTCTTCATACCAGACACCAGCTTCCAGTTGCAGGGGATTTTGACACATTTTTGGGCACTTCCCACAAGTTTAGCTGTGTTGCTTATTCCAAAATTTAAAATACACAATCCTTACAAGTTGTACCTCATTGTAAAGTTCAATAATAAATCTTTCCAAGATACAGTATATAAAACAGTACCAACTGACATTATTAAAGAGTTAGAAATAAGGTGGAGAAATAATCAACCAAAAATAATGTTTTTAAACTTTTTTGAGGAGTATATTTTAAAGTCCAGAACTTCAGTAATGAGGGACATATGCTTGACAAGTTGATAAACTGCACTATACAAAAGAAATATTCTTTTGTGATTTAAACAACTAATGGTAAAGAGTTAGAAATGCATCTACAAACAGCAAAAACAGGGATGAACAACACAGTTTTTTTTTCTTCACTTAAAGTGGGCTTAATAAACTGTCTGATATTCTCAATTAAACAATTACTATTACTTAGAACTTAACAAAAGGAACTAATAAACAGCAGCTGCCACAATTATTATACCAAAATGTATATTTTTAAACCCAAACAAAAATACTGATGCTTGATATAATGAGTTAAACATAGTATTCAAGACAGTTAAGCATACTCATCTGATGCTTTAAAAAAATAGTGTTTGTCGCTGTAGGGCACAAACCTCCTATCTCCATTTCTTTTTCAGAAAACAGTGCTATTGGTCGCCTTCCATGTCGGTGAGGAGGGTTTTATAAACTTTTAACCAAATCAAAGTACAAAGACAATAAAATATTCATACATATATTAAGCAGAAGATAGTTTTTCATTTCCTGAAAATGAACAATTGGAAATAGGTTTGTGCCTGACAGCAAAGATTTACTACTTAGTGTAGCACATTTTACTTGTAATTTTAACTTTTATTTTTACAAACACATAAATAAATACACAAAGAACCTTTACAGAAACAGTCTCAGTCAATTTGATTTCTTTCAAAGAAATACAGCATACAATAATTATTAGAGATTGTATTGTAATAGTCATATTTTTGACCTTTTCATGTCAGACTTTGTTTTATTTCCATGTTTTTAATTCATTAATAATTAAAATTGATTATCAGGCCACAGCATACAGTAGCTGCCAGTTGTACAAACACATCAAATATCCACCAAACTGCATCAAAACAGATTTTAGTGTTTCATTCTGGTTCCATTCACTTCAGATGACGGAGCCAAAGATGATGAAGCTTCCCTGTAGGGCTGAAAGACTTATCGTTTTTGGATCGAAACTGCAATTTCAGACAATGCAATCATGTGATCGCCAAAGCTGCGATTTTTTGCTGCCCTCCTGACTGACCCAGGATCTGTTGTGCCAACTATTTTACACATACTGTTTCACAAATTTGCAGACAATTTGCATTTACAGAAGTGCTGGTAAGCAGGTCAACAATACAAAGCCTCTGTTTAGGAGTAGAAGTTGGAGTGTCTCTTAAATAATGAAAACAGATTATTTATCATCAATACTAGATGATGAATAATGTGTTATGTGCTTTTGATCATTGATTTCCTTACTTTTGTCTATACTGTAAACACAGTGAATATTACACTGAAGCTTGATAAAGCTTGAAAATCGTGAATCAAATTGAAATCGCAATATCTGCCAGAAAAAACGCCGTTAGATCTTTTCCTAAAATCATTCAGCCCTACTTCCCTGACATCTCTGTTTAATAAGCTCTTCAATGTTGTCCCCTAGCTGAAGAAATAGACATCATAGGTAACAGAAGCATCATTATGAGGACCAGGACAGGTGAAACATTTTCAATGCTCTTTGTGCTCTGAGAGAATAAACTTAGCTGTAGTATCAAAAACCCCAAATGATATCCAATATAAGTTGCTCACCCCTGAGTGGCTGCTGTGTTCACTGGGGGCACAGAGTTGACAGAAGCTGAAGTCCACACAGGAGCTTTACCTGCCTCATTAGTACATGCATGCAATGAAACACATGACAAGTGGAGAAAAGGTTTGTCAGTCACCATAGTAACCACCTGAACCTCAGTAAACACCGACTATATCCTCACAGCAGCTCCACTGGTGCTCTTATGCTTCCCTGCTGTGGTCTATCATCCTGTGGCATATGTCGTGTTTTCTGCAGAGTGATTTGCAGGATGAGTCCAGTTTGTAGATAAGTGACACCTCACTTGGGGTATTTGACAAACTGACACTCACACATACAGAGTGTCAAACTCAGCTTGTCAAATACACAAAGTGGGGGGCCTGGTCTCTCCGCACCAAAGGTGTCCCTGTTGATTTCATGAACAAAACACACAAATTAAATCTGAAGTGAGTAAAAACTTCACATCATCTACACAAAGGACAAGGAGGTATCATTCAGTGAAACAACAATGAGATGTTACCTGAGCGTTCAGATCTTTGGATGATGAAGCAGATGAGTCTCAGTGCGACCCTCCTGTCTGTTGTGAGAGTCACTAGTGATGACACTTTGTAGAAGACAGTTGGTTTGACCATTAAGCTTCAACCCTTCAAAGAGGAAGTCAAAACAAGGAAGATAACTGCAAAGCTAGCTCACAGGAAATGTGTGGAAATAAAGTGTCAACATGTCATGGTTGTGAAATGCTGTTTAAGGCATCAGTGGCTCACAACGTTCAAGATAAAGGTTTGCTGTGACATGTTTGACGGTTATTCTCGCCCTTTGTGGTATTTTTGCACTTTTACCATTTAATTGCAGACTGGCTTATAGAAACATATACACACATGGACAAAATTGTTGGTACCCTTCTGTTAAAGAAAGAAAACCAACAGTGGTCACTGAAATAACTTGAAACTGACAAAAGTTATAATAAATAAAAAAAAATACTGAAAATTAACTTATGAAAATCAGACATTCCTTTTGAATTGTAGTTCAACAGAATCATTTTAAAAAACAAAATAAGGAAACAGGCCTGGACAAAAATGATGGTCCCCCTAGAAAAGATAGAAAATGATTTGACCACAGGGACATGTTAAACTAAGGTGTGTCCTGTAAGTAGCATCACAGGTGTCTTCAAACTTGTAATCAGTCAGTCTGTCTATTTAAAGGGTGAAAAGTAGTCACTGTGCTGTTTGATATCATGGTGTGTACCACACTGAACATGGACCACAGAAAGCTAAGGACGGAGTTGTCTCGGGAGATTAGAAAGAAAATTATGGACAAGCATGTTAAAGGTAAAGGCTATAAGACCATCTCCAAGCAGCTTGATGTTCCTGTGACTACAGTTGCACATATTATTCAGAAGTTTAAGGTCCATGGGACTGTAGCCAACCTCCCTGGGCGTGGCCACAAGAGGAAAATTGATGACAAATTGACGAGACGGACAATATGAATGGTAACCAAAGAGCCCAGAACAACTTCCAAAGAGATCAGAGGTGAACTCCAAGGTCAAGGAACATCAGTATCAGATCACACCATCTATTGCAAGTGGACTTAATGGAAGATGACAGAGGAGGACACCACTGTTGAAAGCAAATCATACAAAAGCTAGACTAGAATTTGCCAAAATGCATATTGACAAGCCACAAAGCTTCTGGGAGAATGTCCTTTGGACAGATGAGACAAAACTGGAGTTTTTTGGTAAGTCACATCAGCTTTATGTTCACAGACGCAAAAGTGAAGCATACAAAGAAAAGAACACTGTACCTACTGTGAAACATGGAGGAGGCTCAGTTATGTTCTGGGGCTGCTTTGCTGCATCTGACACAGGGTGTCTTGAATCTGTGCAGGTTACAATGAAATCTCAAGACTATCAAGGCATTCTGGAGCGAAATGTGCTGCCCAGTGTCAGAAAGCTTGGTCTCAGTCACAGGTTATGGGTCCTTCAATAGGATAATGACCCAAAACACAGGTATAAACACCCAAGAATGGCTCAGAACAAAACGTTGTACCATTTGTTTGCTCATGAGGAGTGGGACAAAATACCTGTCGACAGGTGGAGAGGTCTCATTGAGAGTTCCAGAAATCACCTGATTGCAGTGATTGCCTCAAAAGGTTGTGCAACAAAATATTAAGTTGAAGGTACCATCATTTTTGTCCAGGCCAGTTTCATTTTTTTGTTTTTTAAAATGATTCTGTTGAACCACATTTCAAAATCAATGTCTGATTTTCTTTAGTTAATTTTCAGTAATTTTTTAATTATTATTACTTTTGTCAGTTTCAAGTTATTTCAGTGACCACTGTGGTTTTTTCTTTCTTTAACGGAAGGGCACCAACAATTTTGTCCACATTTGTATGTAGAGTGTTATGATATACAGCACACTGAGCTCTCTTAATACAGATTAAACTGTGTAGAGCACAGACCAGGGGTGGACAACTTTAGATCCAAAGGGCAACAATGATTATTCTCACTTCTAGAGGTTGTACATTACTATAACTACTTTTGGATTGACCATACATAGATGGATTAATTATTTACACTCAAATGCAAATAGTAATATTAGTAATGCCTAATTTAATGAGCGATTCAAAGAATAAAAACCAGTAAGCCACTTATAAACTATATTTTGCTACTTTGTTTTTTCTCATATCGTTGTGTTAATTCATATTAAAGAGTTTTGCAAGCATTTACAGCCACCTTTATATTGTATCCCTTGCAGAAGCTTAGCACAGGCGATCTGTGGATCCTTAAAAAGTCTTAGTGAGTCTTTATTTACCAAATAATGTCTTAAAATGTGTAATTTTTTTCCAGGGAAAGGTGAATTTAAGATTGAACCTTGAGTGATAAATATCTGCATGACTGATCAAACTGACCTTGTTTAATGAGTATATTATGGATGGATTAGATATTGTGGATTTGCTTGTTAAGGTGACAAAAATCATTTGATTTACTACAGTTTCTGTTACAAAGATTTTTTTTATTTAGTTCATGTTGCTGATCAGGTAACTTGGGCTTAATTCCAATATGACAGACTTTGTAATGTTTACTTCATGTTCATAAATTCTTGATATTTCAAATTGAAGTGTTAGTCAGTTGCTCTAGTATTGACAGTGCTTTATGCTCAAATCAACTCAAAGAATATTTTGTGTCATGCATGCTTTACACAGTATTGATTTTTTTTTTTTTTTCATTTTTGTCATAAATCTTATAAGCATCCCTCACTGTCTCAAAAGCCTTTCTGTTGGCACCCGGCAACTCCTGTTCAGTTTTTATGAATGTAGCCTACATACATCCTGCAACAATTTCTTCTGGACTTTAAAGCTTTAAAACTTAGAAGAAAATTCACCAGCAAAAGATGTTTCTGTTACTTTTCCCACCAAAACCTGCACCTGTTTTTTCTTTTCTTGTGTTTTTTTTTTTATTTTTGCAACAATCAGAATGTGCCAAGCACTATTGCTTTGTAACTTCCTCAAGCTGCTGTGAACTAACATACCATCTATTACTCAGCAGACTTCCCTTTACAAAGATACAACTGCACTGTGTACTGAGCCTCTTAAATCTAATGACTGGACGTCACATACACTGTATAGACTTTGATTATTCCAGACTACTGAATGGAGTGTTGTGGAAACTGCTGAAAAATGTCCAACCAGCATTTTGCAGTAAACTGACCCCAGAACCACATAGATACAGCAAAGATGGCTACTGGTGACTGACACAGAGAGCATAAGGAAGTTCATCTTTAAAGACTTTTTAGAAACATTTCAGTATAACTTAGGTGTTAAATATTGCTGTAGAACATTGTTTAATACCAAAGTATAATAAAGTAAATAATCATGAAGTTTGGTCTAGAATATTGTGGCAAAGCTAAGTTCATCATAGCTTAATGTAGTAAAGTACAGTGAAGTATGGTACAGCAAAACACAGGGTACAATGGTTGGGTATGAGTGTAGTGTAGAATATTATACATGTTAAAGTGAATTATTGTTTAACTGAAGTGTGTTATAGCAAAGACTTTTAGAGTATGGTAAAGTTTAGCAAACTAGAGTGTAAAAGTGCTTAGTTTAAGTATTGTAATAACAGTATTGTATGATAAAATATTTTTTTAATATAGTACAGAAGAGTTTGGTACATTCAAGTATACTGAAGTGTATTACAGTTTGTATATTACGGTGTATTATAATTGAAACTGAGCAAAGCACACTGGTTAAGGGTGGTAAAGTGTTGTATGGTATGGTATAGTACAGTATAACTTATTACAGTACAAAAAGGCATAGTATGGTGTAGCAAGGTTAATATATGATTGTGTATTTTTGTATCATATATGTGTACCATAGTAAAGCGTGATTAGAGTGTAGAAGTATACTATAGTACAGTACAATACAATACAGTTCATTCAGTCAAAGTAAAGTACAGTAAAAAAAAAGTGTTTTATAGGTTAATTAGTTTGATCTGCGTCAGGTATAGCATGCTATAGTAAAGAATAGCTTTGTATCGTATGGTATAGTAAAGTATATCATAAGATGTTATGATAAATTTTAGCTGGATAAAGTGTATTATAATTTAATTTGAGCAAAACATAAATAACTAGTTAAGTATAGTACAGGAAAATATAGTTCAGTACAGTATAACATAGCATGGCCTAGGATAACGTGTGTGGGTGTGGGTGTGTATATATACATATATACATATATATATATATGTATATGTATATATATATATATATATATATATAGTACTGATAGTAAAGCTTTGAATAGTATTGTGAAGAGTGAAGTATAGTATAACATAGAATAAAGACATTTTTAAGGTTGTTCTTTAGATTTGCTTCATTAAGCAAGGACAACAAAGCAGCGTAAAGTGTTGTCAATATGGATGACACATCCTCTTCAGGCCAAATACATCTATATTTCAGGTCTGACTCCGATCTTATCATGGCACATTTAACACGGTGTGTTCATTGAATCATTTTCACCAGAGTGAATTATTCTCTGGGGACTCTTGCTAAGTGATGGTTTTGCTGGCTGTGATATTGTTCTGTCATGTGTACTTTTGCAAGCCAATTTAAGCAAACACATTTTCCCCTTAATTTCAAACATGTGTCCGAAGTTTTGTGACATTATAAGTCTTTCAAGGACAAAACTCACCTGCAGTTATATTAGAAGCTAAAGCTCCGCTGGACAGGACAGCTGCAAGTTTTACTGCATTCTTTTATACACTGACAGGAGTGCTTATTCTGATACTATCCTAGTATTATATCTATCACTAACTGTATTCACCTGAGTGACTGGAGCATTAACACCTTGCTTAAGGGAACCTTGGCAGTGTGTAAGAGATAATCAGACTCCTGAGGCACTGGGTTGTAGCAAAAGGTCCAGTTAATACAGAAGCACAATTGTTCAAAGATAGTCTGACTCTCTGTGAGACAATAAAGCTTATACCTGAAATTTTGTCAACACTTAACAGCAGCTTATCTCTGTGTGACAGTTTATTGTGTGAAATATTTCAACACTCTGTTCAGACCACTAACACCACACATGCAGGGGAAGTATGAGATGAAATACCACCACCTTCCTTTGTGTTGAGAAAGATAAGGCTGATTTTCATCAAGTTGGTCATTGAAAAAACAATCAGCTGAATTTCCTGTTGCAGAAACACAAAAAAAGTAAAAAGACAAGTTCACAGAACAGAGTTCATGCCTCTGAGTCCGCAGTCATTTAGTCGATATTGTGTTGTCAGCTCTGAGCTCAAACTGACGGTGATACTTCTCCGAATTTTTGAGTTATTTTATAAAAAATAATGAAAATATTTTTTTTAAAAAATCGTTAATCATGCGTGTTTGTTATTCATTAGTCCATGTTATACACTGTAGCTGTCTTTTCTTACCTGGTCCAACAGTCACATTAATGTTTTCAGGTCTACTGTGTGAAGATGAGTTCACCAAAGTTCTTCATGTTGAAACGCAGGTCGGTCCGTCTCCAGAGCACTCTGAGGGGAGACTGCCATCTTGTGGCTCATTGAAAAATTTCACCAACCAGAGCAAAAGCAGCTGAGACGATCACATGAACTGAAACTAACTTTGAGGGTCTAAAGTTGATCTGATGTAAATGTTTATTTTGGTACTGCGTTTGTTTAATTACATGTATGACTTTAACTTAGGCATGAAAAAACATCCTTCATTTTGAATCCTTTCCATGACAAATTTTTCAATAAAAATATGACAAAGAATATTGCCAATTATCATTTTTTCCATGGTTACATTAAGTAATTATTAGATATTTAATTATTACAATCTTCAGTAATTAACATTTGATTTTTAGTCTTTGTCATCTTAGAAAAGATGAGACGACAATGTCAGTGATGAAATGTTGGACATTTCAATTTTGTTATATTTTCAGTGTTTGGAGGAGATTTTGTAAAAAAAAAATAAAAAAAAAAATCAAATAATAATAATAATAATAATAATAAAAAGGAGCTTCAATATTATATCAAAACCATATTTTTTAAAAGACAAAATACCATAAAAATTTAAATCCAGTAGTCCTGAAAATATGAAAACAGATCTAGAATTGGATTTGTGAACCAAGGGGATCATAACATTTATTTACATCACAGAAAATGAATCAAACTACAATGGAAAGTAAAATTTGTTATTAAGTTTTCAGTCAATCACGTTCTTGTGTTTTTTTTTTTGTACTTTATTTGAATACAAAAAAATAGTTGTGACATCTGTCCTGAGTTTACTATCAAAAAAAATCTTTAGAGAAAAAATACATTTGAATCAAGCATTAATGTCAGAGGTTAGTTCACAGAACAAGAAAACTTGAAGATATAACTGCAAATGTGTTAGGGTTAAGTTAGGTTAGGTTAGGTTTGTTAGGTATCTTTCTTGGATCTGTAGTTTTTGCACTGCAGGTGGTTACTGGAGAAAAAGGAAAAACCTTTTTTAAGGACTATTTATTAGTTTAATTTATTTTCTACTGTGGTATTGAAACGAGTAATAAATATTGAAATTCTTTACTAGTGTCATATCAAAATGTAAAATTCTGGTATCATGACCACCTTGTTTTGTTCAATCTCAGAATACAAATTCTGTTAGAAACACAGCTCATTATTTAATCATATTCTACAGCAGTGGTCCCCAACCTTTTTTGGTCCGTGACCCCATTTTAACATCACACATTTCTGGGGACCCCGGAGACATTTTTGTTCCTAGAATAAGTTTTTCATCATGTTTGTTACACTGTGTTGCAAATACAGAGTAGCCAGGATTAGTGCACAAAGTGACAATTTTAGGCTTTATTTATAATTAATACTGAATAAACAATCTCTCAAATGTAGTTTTTTGGTTTTGAGCTTCTTCCTCCCCCGGTCATTGTTTTTATCATTTCGATGGAAGCTGGCAATATTAACGTCTCAGCAATGGTATTCGGCTTCATAGCCCTAGCAATGAGATAGCTCACCTCCAAAGTTGCTTTCAGTGCCCGCTCATTAACCGTCACAGCCCGTCTCTGCTTATTATTAAGCAACAGTAACTGTAAAGTCACATGATCTCGGCCTTCAGTCAAGTTGCATCAGCTCAGATATTTTTAAATACTGCATTTTTTTTTAACTACATTTATATTTGAGAAAGGGAACATATAGAAAACAGTTAAGATTGTGTGTGTTGTTTTAATTTTTAAAAGAATAATAATTAGTTAAAAAAGGCATTTTTTTCAGTAGCCTAATTTTTTTTTTAATCAATTACTAGACATTTCAGGCGACCCCATTTGAATTCCATGCAACCCCACGTGGGGTCCCGACCCCAAGGTTGAAAAACACTGTTCTAGAGCATAGTGATAACGATAAATATGTTTGTAATGGAGCATAACTGAGGGTATTGATATCAATTAAAAAACTAACCTACCCAGACCGTTCTCCACTGAGAGTTATTCTCCTTCATTCAAGGTAGGTCGGATTTTTATTAGTTTATTTTGGAGTTAATATGTTCATAATATATAAAAACGAGTATAATGTAACCGTTTTCTTTACACAGCGTAGTTCATTAAATTAGTCTAGGTAGAAAAAAAGTATTAAAACTAATTAAAACTCCAGAGGGCATGAATGACTAAATGGGATAAAAGCTCATCTACATTTCATCTAAAGACAGACTAACTTAAAAAGAGCTGAACACTGAGGCTGGTTCAGAAATGGTGTTAACGGTGTATTGATTGTTCCATAACATTTAATTACAGGTCAGACTTTCCACCCTAAACTTTCTAATCAGCATGCTAATTTTCAGCAAACTGGATGCTTATAGCATACACTATATGCTTATTATATGCTTATGTTATGTTGTAGCCAGCCAGTAACCATATTTTTATTTTATTTTTTATTTTTGTTTAGATCTATCTTTTTTATATATCTTTTTCAACCTGTAATACTGAACTGCTACTGAATCCCAATTTCCCTGAGGAAGTTTTTCCAAAGGGATTAAAATCCATTCTAATCTAATCTTATGATCCATATTCAGATCTTGTTAGTGCTTTCTCTACATCACTGTTTTCTGAACCATTAACTTTGTGTTTTCACACTTAATTCCTCCTAATGCCACTTGTTTTTTGTGAGTAAGGAGTTTTTTTTATGTTATGATCTTAACAATATTTGCTTGGTGCAGCTCTTATAATAAAGATGTACCAAATGAACAGTTATTCTCCCTTTATAACACTGTATAAAGGATTTCTACTCTTAAACAACTCATAACTAAATCTTTAATTATAATTTGATTCTCTTTCTAAAGTGAGTTCTTGTTAAAACCTAATTCACTTGTAACTTCACACTATTATAGAATATTTGTTTCCTATACAAAAGTCACTTCAGTCCAGAGAACTGATGCTCCAGGAAAGTAGAGAAAGTTTGGGAACCAATATCCTGAGCCATGCTGATTAAGATCACAGTTGACATTCAAAAACTAACCTATTATGCAGTAATTAAGAGATTTGACAGGGACCCTTAATGTAGAGCTAACTAACTATTTATTATGGTCATGTAGAATAAGGAAACCACACGTCAAGGGAAGTTGGGACATTGTGTAAAAGCTAAATAAAAAAAGTACAATGATCTGCAAATCCTTTGTGACCGATATTCAATTAAAGATGAGATATTCAATGTTCAAAATGATGAACTTTGTTTCTTTGCAAATATTCACTAATTTTGAATTTAATGCCTGCAACACGTTCCAAAAAATCTGGGACATGGGCAACAAAAGACTGGGAAAGTAGAATAATCCTGAAAAAAACACCTGCTCAGAACATTTCACAGGTAAACAGGTTACTTGTAAACAGGTGAGAGTCATGACTGGGTGTAACAGGTGAATCCCCAAAAGGTCAGGCTTTCACCAGCAAGGACAAGGCGAGGTCCAACACTTTGTGAGCAATAACACCATAAAAAGACTCAGAGAATCTGGAGAAATTTCTGCATTGAATGCCCATGACCTTTGATCCTTCAGGCTTCACTGTATTAAAAACCCAGTCATTCTGTAAATGATATTACCACGTGGGCTCAAGAACACATCAGAAAATCATTGTCAGTTAACACTGTTTGTCGCTACCTCTACAAGTGCAAGTTAAAACTCTACTGCGCACAGGGAAAACTATATATCTACAACACCCAGAAACACTGCAGGCTTCTCTGGGTCCGAGCTCCTCTGAGGTGGACTGACACTAAAGTGGGAAAGTGATCTCTGTCCTGATGAGTTTCAAATTGTTTATTAAAACCATGAGATCATCAGAGAAAACGGACCATCCAGTTTGTCTGTGTTGGTATGGGGATCCATGGCATGGGTAACCTGCACATCTGTGAAAGCACCATTAACATTGACAGATAAATTGAGATTTTGGAGCAACATATGCTGCCATCCAAACCACATCTTTTCAGGGACGGCCCTGCTTGTTTCAGCAAGACAACGCCAAGCCACATTCTGCATGTTACAACAGTGTGGCAAGACACTTTCCTACACTTTTCCTACCTGAATTTCAGACCCCATTTTGTTTTTGGGTCATTATGAAGCGAAAAATAAGACAACCTCGAGCAACTGACATCGTACATCAAGCAAGATTTGGAAAGATTTCCAGCTACCAAGCTTCAATTATTATTTGTCCTCAGTTCCCAAATGTTATTGTGTTGTGAAAAGGAAAGGTGATGCTATTATGGCATCAAATTCAAAACAAGTGAATATTTACATAAAAACAATTAAATTTATCAGTTTGACTGTGGGATACCATGTCTTTGTGGTGTATTCAATTAAATATCCATTGAAAAGGAATTTGCACATCACTGCAATGCTTTTAAGTTTCATGAGAACTGAAAACTATGACCTTTATAAAATGTATTATCCTCATTAATGTTTGTAAAAGATGAAAAAGTTTGAGCTCAAGATGAACTTTTATTCGTGGGTAAAAGGAAGACTTGAAGCAGCAAAATCTGATGAAAACCTGGCAAAGGCACTGTCTGTGGATTTACAGCATCAATTCTGTTTCAGTCCTTTTGATTCAAGACAAAATATTGAGTAGCATCTTTTCATACAGTTCCTTATCACATATGACAACATGATTCTCAAAAGAAGGCTGTTGATACATGGCACTTCAGGTAGAATAAACAGTGCAGCACTAAAAGTTACAATCTGAAGGCGTGAAAAGATATTCTACAAAAAAAAAAACAACAAACAGCATTTTAATGTTTTGTGGCAGGCACAGAGCGATATGCAGCAACAGGCATAAATACTGTTAAACATTATGTGTCTTGGTTCAAATGACCAATAATCATTTCATTGTGATATCAAATAAAAATTAAACTTAGAAGGGGTTGTCCTCCGTCAAAAATAATTAATTCAAACTAAAAATGATAACATTCAGACCTAAACGTTTTTTTCTAAATATCAAAGAACAAACAAATGCTTTATCATCTGACTAGTTCAGCTGTTCTATGAGACTTTAAGTTTAAAGTCACAGCAGTGGGTTGTTCAAATGACTTCATATCAAATGTTCTTTCTAAAGAGACAAACTTATTTTTTAACATTATTCTTATTTTTAAGAGTACAAAAATATCCTCAGTGGTGGCCGTCTTGCACCTTACATGATTTCATTACAACTGAAAATCCAAATTACAAAATACACAAACATTATTAAATACTGTAAATTAAGAAAAGGTGTTTTCATTGGAAAAGGCGTCAATCCTTCATTTGGCTCATTTAGTAAAGGTAAGATGATTTTTTCAGCAACTTTTTGAAAAACCTAAAACACCCTGAAATGAACCTTTCATGAAGTGATGATGGCACTGATTCAGAATTTATCTGAAAAAAAAGACAAATCATTTCCAAAAACACATGTTGTTTTGATTTACAAATACAGCAATAACCCACATTTTTTTGTGGACTTTTTTCCAATTATTTTGTCTATTTATAATACACCAACTCGCATCAGTTTTCTTAGGAGGCAAATTCAATTTGTATCATTTTTTGAGCCTTTATTTGGCAAATGTGTCGTATTTTACAGGAGAAATACCAAGGCTTCTAACTTGCCATGTACTTTGCCATATAAAGTTAATGTGTTTAAAATTCAGCCTGTGGGTACTGTATCGATTTTCATTTATTCAGCTTAACTGCAGAACTGAGACTCCAGCTGCGTGGTTGTAAACACTCTTACGTGTGTTCAGAAATATGAAAACAGGTGAGAAATTGAATTTTATTTGACCAGTGGGTTTGTAAGTTGAGTTTTAACACTGTTTTGTCACAGTTTCCTGACTTTAAATCCTCTCAAACAAAAAAGTTTTTCATTTACAAAAAAATAATACTGCTCTTTCTGCTCTTCACAGGCACTTCAGAATGATTTGATATGCTTTTTCTCACCTTGTCTACAGTGCATTTGGTTCAAAAATTACCGGGAATGAATCATGGGAGAAGTATTGGTCCTGTAAAAACAGCTTGCTGTGAAGAACGGTTGAATGTTTACAGCAGAAATGTGTCTACAAACAAGCTGGAACATCAGTTGGTCTCTCCGCCTTTTATACAAAAGTGTGACAAGAACTTACAAAGAAATTAAAAAAATTAAAAATGCTTACTCAATGTGTCATGAAGTGAGGCTTGAGCCCACTGCTAATATGCTACATAAACCCCTTAGTGAGGAATGTACGAATAAAATACAGTATGTCCCTTTTCAACCAGTGACTTGCCTAAATTCAAAGTTAGGAATGATAACAAATGGACTTTTCCAGATCAATATTTGTACAATGTGCTGTGCTTGTGTAACCACATCATGTTTGCAATCTGATTTAGTTGGGTGCAGAGGAGCGAGCTGGAGTGAGGCAGGACTGCAGACTGGCCCCGCCGTGAGGGCCCTTGCATTGGTGAAGGCACACTTCACATGCACTCGAACTCGTCGATGCGCTGTTTGGTGTTTCCGGACCGGATCTGTCTCAGGGTCTTGTACTTGTCTCGCCCTGCCTTCATGTTCTCTGCATGGATGATGTCGTTCACCGTCTTCTTGGTCTCGTCCCGGGCGTTTGCCAACTCTGAGCTTAGAGCCTGGAAATTAAAAACATTATGGATTCACATTAATATCACAGCTACACACTAATGATGAGATACTAATGTGAGATTCACTATTTTGCAGCTACAAACCAACATTTGCCAAAATGTAAGAGTTCTTCCAGAGGAAACTAAAGCTTTTAGCCATATCTAAAGTGTGCATCCAGATTATGAACCCACACCACAACATGAAGCTGCACACTAAGGGTGGGTTTTTCTCTTTCCCTGAAGAAATAACAGTCACTTGTCATAATACCAGAATTTTCTAAACTCTGATATGTTTCAAGAAGATCATAAAAACATTATCAGATCTGTTTAAAAACTCAGAAACAACAGTAGAAGTCATAAAGACCCAGTGTTGGGGAAATTCTTGTTTGTAATTTTTAAAAAATTACATATGAATTCAAATACACTTTGTAATTTGTATAACACATTGGCATCATTTCTTCTCACTGAAACTGCCTGAATTTTCCATGCTCTTGATAGGGCAGTCCAACCTGAGACATCCACTAGTCCATCTTGATAACAGCCCTTAGAAAGTGTTTGGCACTGGCAGAACCTTCAAGGGTGTATCCGGCAGGGGATTGGACAGTTGTTTTGTCAGTCACTTCATTATGGTCCGATCAGATGACTTAGTAGGCGGGCGCTACTGCCATGGTGTAAAATACAAAACGTAAGCCACTTCATGGAACACACTATCACGAAAACATGTCAGAAGTGGAGGGAAAATATCATTTCTATCGAGAAATGCTTTCAGTGTTATTTGTTTTTCATTTAATAAAAAATGAGGTCCAGAGCTGAACAAATTGCCACTGATGCTGGTAGCATCTATGCTTATCTCTGTATGATCAGTCACTTTGTGCTATAGCTGCCACCTCTTCCTGCTTTAAAGATGCTGATTGAGCCACTTTATGCTGCTCACAGTTGTAGGTTAAAGCTCAGCAAGATGGATCTGCCTGATTACCGACATTAAATCTGACAGATCCATCTGAACAACGTTCAAACACTTGACAAAGTGCAGCTGAAATCTAGAATATAAGCTAAGACTTACCAGTAGATGTTTCTGCAGACGTTCGTTCTTCTCAGCCTCTGTCATACGCTCCTCCTCGCTGCGGTCTTTGTATGTGGCGGCAGCTGTGAACTCTGCGCTCGCCTCAGCGCTGCTCTCATCATTTTCATCGTGCTCGTTCTCGGCATTGACAGGTTCTTGAACCAACACTTTGTTTTTGAGCTCTTCTTTGGTCTTATCCAGGTCCTCCTGCACCATGGTGGCCTGAGGGAATGGAAAAATAACTCCATGAGGTGACTATGCATTACCAGCGTGGAGGACAATTATAACTTATGAAATGCTTGCAGAGTAGACAGGGATTCATTTCACAAATTTAGGTGAATATCAATTTATGAATAAGCTATATGGTCACATCACTCCACTTGCCTGTCACAACACTACAGCCAAGCTACTGTTAAAGGAGGCTACAGACCATATTGCCGTTTGTACAAATGGTCACATATTTTGTGGGCACAGCCTAAGTGGCGACACAAAGTTCACCAGCTTTAGTTTGTGCTCAGTGTACATAATGGAGATCTGGATCAGCTGGGTGCTTTCCTTGTGATTTAAATAGTTTGTCATCAGAGGACTACCGTATTTTCCAGACTACAAGTCGCACTTTTTTTTGTAGTTTGGCTGGTCCTGCGGCTTATATATCAAAATTCATATAATTTAATATGTTTTAAATGTTAATTCATACTGACTGACATAATCCAAGGAGTAAACCTTACCATCTACACCCGCTAGAGGACGATCTAGGCTTGTGAAAACTTAAAGACAACCGAGAAAGACTGAACATCAACAAAACGCCCCCAAAATGAAAATCCTATTCTGCATATTACAAACTGCAGGTAGTAAAATATGCAGGGGTAATCAAGCAGCAGAAATAAAGTTTGGAGTAAGTGAGAACCTCGTGAGGGACTTTTGAAAAGCAGAGGTTACTCTTACTGCAATGAAGAAAACAAAGAAAGCTAATTGCGGGCTGAAAGCAAGATGGCCAGAGCTGGAGCAACGAGTCCACAGATGAGTGCTTCAACAACGTGCTGCCGGGAGAGTCAACCATGTAGTTACATCTCCATGCCCTGGTAGTTGCCAAAGAGATGAATATAAATTAGGCAGGTGAGCCTTCTTGGTGTTACCCCTTCATGCAATGCAACCATCTCTCTATCAGAGCACTAAATAAATGCCACTTGCAGTCCAGTGCAACTTATATATGTTTTTTCCTCTTTATGACGCATTTTTTGACTGATGCGACTTTTACACCGGAGCGACTTATAGTCCAGAAAATTCCGTAGTTGACTTAAAGTTACAAGTTGAATCTACTGTCTACTACATAATGGTCTATAATCTAGCATGGCAATGCTTGGAGCTAAGTACATTTTAATGAAAATATGCTTGTTTAATACAGCGTACTTTACAGTAATATTACCCATTTAAATTTAATAAGTTGGCACATTAACATTGACCATTAACCACTGAAATCGAGGTTAGTTTTGACATAAGGGAATGAACTTTTTTCAGCCATTTATCAATTAATGAATAGAACTAATCATGGTATCAATCATGGTGGGAACTAAAATTTGAGTGCAACAGTTACAATACATCTTGTAAGCAAATGGACAGCCACATCAAGTGATCATTCTTCAAAAGTTAAGAATACATATGCTTAGAAGCCACACAAGTTAGCCTCATGATGGTGCTTAAGAAAAAATATGAAACCAAAACAAAAAACACGAGACTTTTCAATCCCCACCAGTCACTAATCACAGGTGGAGGCAAAATATAAACAGTAAATGAGGACAATCACATATTAAAGTTGGCATAATATGAACCAGAGTTTTAGTTCTACAACAGTCCAGAGAAAAGCTGAGTGGAATTTCATCTGAACCCTTGCCAAAAATGCTCAGCATGGAAACCATTACTTAGCACAAGAATAAAACAGGATTTCCCTCCCACAAAGAAAGCCGTACCCGCCACAAACAGCATGACTCATGCCCCCCCACCTAAAAAGAGGAGAGGGTGGGCTGGCACGCATTGTTTTTACCAAAAAAGACATGAGGCGAGCTGTGTGCGATCACCCCTCCCCCCAAAAACACACAACAACAGGACCTCAGGAATGTGTGTCCTCACTGTGTCACACAGGAGGGGTCATGTGATCAGCAACATAAATGACGACAGTATTCGCCAAAACCAAGTCAGGCTCTATCTGAAAGCCCATTACGGTGATCAGGTCTTTTGTTTTGTAACATTACATTAGACTGAGCACAGAATTTAGTGTTCCCCTTTACCGACACATGTCAGTGCTGGACATGACAAAAATTATATAATTAAATCGGAGATTCATAAACTTCATCATCATACTATAATAGTCTTCATGTGTCAGCACCAACCACAACATATGGTTGGTTTTTAAAAGAAGTCTTGAAAGTTCAGGAAGATTTAGCTTGAAATCATCATGTGCCAGTTTCAACTAAAAAACATCATCATCCTCTCTAATAAGCGTTAGAATTACTGGTAGGTTTAACTGTGATAAAAATATATATATAAATAAAAAGAGTATTCATAATAGACCAGAATTGAACATTTTCTAGGTGAAAAAGAAGTTAAACTCATTCTAAACCTGAGCATGACACAGGACGCCTCTTTATTTTGCAAATCAGCTGGATTTGCCAGAGTTCATGCCTGCCATAAGATAAATCTGTCTATCAAAGTTTCATAGTTGAAAATATGCCAATCAGAATCCTTGTAGGAGAAAGTTAGCTCTGGCCTTATTTAGTTGTGCTGAAAGTAAGGAGGGACGGCAAGCCTCTAAACAATGGTGGCCTGTTAAGAGATAAACATGGATGGCGCTAAAGCTGCAGTTGAGCTGGACATTTCTTTATTAAAAAGAAGAGCAAATATTTTTGCCAATCTTTGAACTTTTTTTTTAGCAAGACTCTTACTTACCCACTCGATTATGTTATCTACTTTAATCCTCAGCAGAAGCACCCACCCGCTATTTCATTTTTTTCTTGGTGAGCTGAACAGTTTGTTGGAAATGTCTCAGATAGAAACTGGTCCAATTACTTTCCACTTTTCTTTTTACAGGTTCTGCCCTTCTGAAACACTGACTATGGAAAGTTCCCCAGATGGATAAGTTAAACAGCCCACCTGGTGTGTCAAATTAGATGCTCCCCTCGCCAAATTTTTAAAACAAATTTAAGTGCCACTGCAGTCACAGGAAAACTTTAAAAGAATAGAAGTGCACCAACAGGTCATACCTCTGCCAAGGTACTTCTGATATTCTCAGCCAAGCTATTATGAATAATGTGGAAAACTGCTCTATCGCATATTGTCAAATCCTTTAAAAAATTCCAGGATTTGGGACAAACAAACAAAGAACACACCAGCAAACACTGGCCAAACATCAGCTCATTGGCTGAGGAAAAAAACAAACAAAACAATAACATAGTACCTTCTGCTGCCACTGCGCAGCCTCGTCCTCCTTCTTCTTCTTGGCGTCCTCCAGGAGGGAGATCTTGGAAGTCAGTTCAGCCAACTCTGTGGCCTGAAAGGAAGGACATGAAACATCTTGTTATAAGATGCACCAAAACAATCTTAAAGACATAAAACATTCACATGTACTCATTGGGTGCCCACGATAAGACCAGTAGTTTTGTCAGACTGACCAGATGTTCTTGGTTCTTCATCTGGTTCTCAGACTGCTGCAGCAGAGCCATCTTAGCATCTTCAGCACTCTTCAGGTCATTCTGCAAACATTCAGCCTCCTCCTTAGCACGCTTCCTCTCCTGGTCCAGCTCCAGAGCGCGCCGTGTTTGCTCCTCCAGCTCTGTGCATGCACACACACACACACACAGAAGAACTACAGGTAAGTACTGAGTGGGACAGCACTAATGTTTGTAGATGGATGATAAAGCCTGAGGGGTAACCCACCTTGCTGGGCCTTTCTCGTCTGCTCTTCAATCTGCATTAATTTCTCCATCAGCTCCTCCTTTTCCTTTTCCACCCTGTCTTTTTCCTTTTCTACAGTTTCGCGCTTTTTCTTTTCATTCTCCAGGATAGCTCTGATGAAAACAGTTTACAACATTTAAGACTTGGTAAGGAAAATCAACACAAGTTCCTACCAGATTAAAAATATCCAAAAGAATTCTACCTCCCTGTTTGAAAAACACCTCTAACCACGATGGCTATTTCATATCAAGGGCATATTTAAAACTGTTATCTTTCTATTGCTGATTTTATGTCTTTTACAGGTGTGGTAAGGATTCCTGTGCTTTACTGCAAATACAATATTAGAAGACATGATCATTTAAAGGAATATTTCAATATTTTTCAAGTCGGGTTGTATGAGGTACAACCCAGTAAGGTACATGGCTGTTGATGGGTACAGTTTTTTCATGTGATTGTGTGAGACATGAAACTATGATGGGTCAAATATACGACGGTGAAACTATTTCAGAGTGCTTCATTCCTCCTCCAGGAAGTGTTTGGCACTATTTTATGATGCAGCAAATAGCTCTGTGTTCTTCCACCTGTGCACACTGAGTCCCTCTGCTGAATTTGATCCTGAAGAATTTCTTCTTCTGTATACTCCACTTCATAAAGGTAACACTGCATTCACAGTAAAACTACTGCCATCTTCCCTTGAGTCAATCCCTCATATTTGGTTCAGTATAAGTTTTCTCTGCCGCTGTTGCATCTTCCTGCATCCATAAAGGGAAAGAGCAGATCTGCAGAATCAATGAACACAGGCAGACGAACACACAGCCTTTTACTGCATCATAAAATAGTGCAAAATAACAGAAGCTTCCTTGAGGAAAAATAAAGCACTCTGAAATTTTTGGTCCAATCTTACATCGACCCATCTTAGTTTTGTGGCTTATTTTTACATAAAATTCACACAATTAGGGAAATATCTGTACCCACCAACAGCAGTGTGCCTTACCAGTAGTCTGAGCTTGCTCTCCTTATAGGTGCAGCACTGCTGGGAGCCCTTTCAGCCACTTTACTGACTGTTGTCAAGTACCTGACACAACCCAACTTCAAAATACTGAAATATCTCTTCAAGACTTCTCTGAAATATTTCTGAGGCAGGTCATTTTTTTCTGCAGTATGTTAGTAAACAATATAAGATCTAAAGTATACTTTGAGCATTTAAGCCAAAATCTAAGTGGTAACTGCATTATTTGTTCATCATGAGCCAGAAAGTGTGATCACATTTGTGTAAAATACTGGCCATTTTCCTGACAGCAGTTTACCTCTCCATCTTCTTGCAGTTCTTCTCCTCCCGAGCCTGAGCCTTCATCTGCTGCACTTCGATGGTGTCAGGTTTGCGGCGACGCATGTACAGCTCATGGTTTCCCATACAAAGAGCCAGAATACGTTTGTTGATGCGCAGTCTCGGAGCATAAAACACAAAGTCCTGCAACAGCAACATTTGAGATATGCAATAGTAATGCACATAATTTATCACTTGTTGATAAACTTGCTGTTTAAAAGTTAACTTACAGGTGCTTTCTTGTCAATCGGCTTAATGACAAACTTCTTGTCATTGAAGGAAATGTTTCTGATTTCACTCCAAGGGAATCCAATTTTGGGCGTCATTCTGTTCAAAACAGAGCAGAGCAAAGAACTCTGGGTCAAATGTTCTGAATTAGATTAGGAAATATCCATTAAGTCATTAATACTAAGCTTGTCTAATTGCAGTTATTTTTGTTATAAATTGGGCTGTAACACTATTACAGAACCACTTACTTGTCATTTTGTTCGTAAATGTTAAGGCCCAAAGCATCCACACCCAGAAACAGCTCTGTTCCTTTCTTATTCTTGATGTTGAAGTAGTTTACTCCGTACATCTCCAGATCTTGTGCGATCTTCAGATACTCCATCATGGACTCCTCTCTGCAGAAAAATCAGAGGGATTGAGTTTTAAGGCTGTGAGTTTGAACACAAGGTAAAAAAGCACTGTATCTCTGCTGCTCTCTGGGCACCATGAGAGGCCTCTTACAGAGTTGTGCCATGCCGAGTGAAAATGATGTCAAGATGCAACACTGTGGAAACAATAAGACTGAGGCAAAGTTATCTTTAACACATTACTATGCTAGCTTAAATAATAATCAAACAAGAGCAAGCTAGTCAGGGAGGCCCAGCACTGTGGGTCTGGAGAACAAGCTGGTTGCGGCGTGGACAAACCTGCATTGCAGTTTGTCAACCCTTCACACAACCTCCCACAGAAAAGATATTTTTGTACACATTTTAAGAAGCTTGGGTAAAGCAGGGTACACACCACACAACAACTTTCAGCTCAAATCCCTGCTTCTGACTAAAGTCAGCAAAGGCCCGATTGTCTGGGGGTCCTAAAGATTATTTTGAGGCGTGAGGTGTGTTAAGAGCCACTTTATAAACTCAGCAGGTAATCAGGGGGGCCTCGACCTTAAAACGTAAATATTAAAAGTGTTCAATATTTACAACCAGGAATCCTGATGTGTGTGTAGTGCAATGAGCATGACCACTGTGTTTTGTCACATGAACCAAACAGCTAGAGTAAAGCCAAACATGAAGTTAGATGGACATCAGAAACAGGGGACCAACTTGTTGACTTGTGGCAAAACACAAGCATCTGTAGTGTAACCTGTAAATGATATGTAACACACTGATAAGGAGAGGAGCTGGACAGAAATCACCACCACCAAGGATGTCATAGGCAGCTAACTGCTAGCCACACAAGCTCATAGCTTACAGTTATTTGAGATAGCTATAAAATCTTAAAGATCACATATTATGCTAAAATATACTTTTGAATGATTTCTATGCCAAAAGTATATGTGTATGGCATGTCCAAAGCCATCCCCCATAAAAATGAGAAAAAAAAACCCTCCTCTTCCTCTGCTGCTTGCTCTACCTTTCAGAAAGCGTGAGCTGAAATTGTATTTCAAAAGTGTCCCCTGATGATGTCATTGGGGGACATACACTCTCTAATCAAGTTCTTTATTCAGGCCATAAGCCCCACCTCACAGCTTCTTCCCTCACTAGAGCCAGCCAACTCTGCTGGAAGGAACATGACTTGGCATATCCGTGCAGCCACAGTAAACATTAGAGTACGGTGCCAGAAAGCAGAAGTCGCATACACTTCTTAATACAAAGGTGGTCAGCATTTGTGAGCATGCCAAACTCAAATATCTCTGTGCATTTTTAGGCAGGCAATTAGACATGTCATGGGACATCTCAAAGTTTCACCATTCTCATAATGTTGTGCCCTGCACTGGCACATTTTACGCATGCATTTGTATTTAATGACATTACATAATGATAAGAGAGATCCATATTAATGTTTTGTGAAGGTAGTGTAACTTTTAGTGTTGAAACAGAGAAGCCTACCTACATTCAAACTACAGTTTACCTTTGATAACAAAATTAGTTTAGTTTTGTGATATATTTTTGATCAAATTAAGGTAAGGTCTTGTTCTGTGGTATTTCTGTTTCATCTGTGGCTTTTTTTTCTTTTAGAGGGAAAAAAATCTGTTAAATACAGATATCAAGTTTCGTCTAGACAGATCTGTGATTTTATTTCAGGCCATACTGCCAAGCTCTTGTTGGGCAAAAGTGTTTATGGGAAAAGCATGACTGAAATATTATGCTGATGTAAAAGGACATAAGTACAGAACATGTTAATGGTTACCTCATCATGCCCTTGTGTTCTTCATGCCACACCTGAATCCTCTCCTCCCACTGCTCCTTGCTGAGATTATGCTGGTCCTCCACTCTAAGAACACCAGAAAACATCAGAGTGTGAGGAATCACATACAAACGCAGCAGCTAGAAGGTGACATCTGTCTGTGACCTGTAATACCTCCGAGGCAGAAGCTGCTCACTGGACAGATAGCCAAGCGTGTGGACTTCCTTGTTGTAGTCCGTATACTTGGCCTGTACTGCGTAGGAGGCCAGCAGGACGGCGGTCTCTGGTGGGCAGTAGATGTCATCATTTAGGATTCCCTCTTTCACCTGCAGGAAGAAGAGGCGCTGTGTGGCGTCCTGGATCAACTCCTCTGACACATCCTCAGGGAAGAACTTGGCACGAAACTTAAAAAGAAGTGGGCTTTCCTTCCTCACATCCTGGGCTGTCACCTAAAATAAAACATGACACGGGTGAGGGGTGAAGGTTTAACTTGAATAGACCTGACAAAAGTGGGAAACCCTGTGTGTGTGTAAGCTCACCTTCTTATTGAGTTTGAGCCATGTGGAGAAACCTTTTGTGTCCTGGTACTGAAGCCCAAAGTACCAAACCTCCCGCAGCCCAATGGTCTTAACAACCTGAAAAAAAAAAGCAGAAGTTTCACACATGTGCTTCCTCGCCAACACAAAAGTACACTTTGTTCTTTAGCAGGGTGGGTAAACAGCTGTACACAAAAACAACAAGTACTTTGTGCTGCACTCTCAGAAAAACATCAGACACATAGAAGAAACAAAACACATAAATACTAACAAAACACATAAATGCACAATAATTATTAAACATAACAACACATTTCCAAGCATGGTTTCTGCATCTGGGATGTTTTCAATTTTGCTGCATTTTCTAGATGTAGCTGAAAATTGTCACATGACTACGATGTATGGCATTAAGAATGAAAATGATACATTTTGAAAACAATTAGAAAGGTAATTATAATTTAGTCAAGGCTTCAGACTTCTTTTTATCACCCCTGGCCCTGAACTATTTAAAAACAATTTTACCCATCTGTTAATAGGTAAGAGATGTTCTTTTCTTAATCAGTATTTATGCAGAGATACAGACTGGTTGTCTAAAAGGTTTATTCAAAGATTGCACAGTTATCATCTTGCCTGGTTGCCTGCTTGCGTGTGCCTGTGAGTTTTATGTAATGACTTGACAATTTGTATTTGCTAATTTTGGCGCCACTGAGGTTGCAAAGGGGTGGAAAATTTACAGAAACGTTCCATGGGAAGTAAAGCCGAGGAATTTTGGAAATATTTCAAACTGGAAACGTTTCATCAAGGTTAATTTAAATGAACTGTATTATATCCAAACATAGATAAAAACATTTTGTTTAGTCATAGGCAAACATCTATGCAAAATTCTAATTTTGTAAAAGGCATGAGTGTGAGCAAGAATGGTCATCTGTCTCTCTATGTGGCCCTGCGATCAGCTGGTGACTGTTCAGGGTGTACTCTGCCTCTAACCCATGGTCAGCTGAGATAGGCTCCAGCTCCCGTGACACGAAAGGGAACAAGTGGTATAGATAATGGATGGAGATCTGCTGTTGTCATAATGGCTGAATTCAGCTTTTTGACTTTCTAAGTGATCATTTCTCAAATACATATAAACAATTAGCTAATACAGGCATATAAATGTCCTTTTAGTTCTGGTGTCAACCCAATAAAGATTTTCTGTCCGACAAAAGCACAATTTTCATTGTTCTATTGCAATTTGCATGACGCTGGGACACATTGACTCTTGAGCCCTACTGGGAGTTCCTAATTCTTGCTCTTAAAGCTGCAATTTGTTTATCTTCCTGTAATTTTTACTTTGACGTTGTGGTAGAGCTCCTTAATTATGGTAAAATAAATAATAATATATATTTTTATGGTAATGATATCAAAGTTATCAGACAACTTTCAAATTACACAAATGCCTGATTTTGTATGATTAAATAAACTTTAAATGTTGCCTTTACGTGCAGTCATAACTGTGTAACAAAGTTAGCAAATTAAACAGACCTACGCACCAAATCCTTGGAGCAAGGACTCCAAGAATTGCTGGCATTATCACCATTATTTAACCAAATGAACTGCTAATTTTGCATCCATTTTGTTTCATGGCAGACTCCTGAAAACAGAGAGGTTCCATTAGAAAGGGGTCATTTTACCATTTCTGTGATAACCAACAGCTTCCTTTCTGTCTTTCATTTCTCATGTTTCCCACACAAGCACCAGGAAGGCATGCTTCTGTCTCCCTAAACCCCCGTCAGAGGAGTCTCATACCTGGTCAAAGAGTTGTTTTCCTGTTGTATTGGGCTGGATGGCAAACTCCAGTTCAGCGTCCATCGTGGTAACTCTTACACATATCTGAGGAAGAGAGCAAATAAAAAGGAGATATACTTTATTTATCACCACAATGAAAACACAAGACTGACTACATTTATATTACATATATACATGATTAATTCATTCTTTGACAGAGTGGAGGTTGATCATTGATCTTGGTACACTCAGAGGACAATGACTCGGAAGTCCCTCAGATATATTTAGTATTTTAAATGCAAAAATTCCCATATAAATTTACTGTTATTAGGTTGTTACTTCACAGCATTTTAAAGCCTTCCATATGACTGTCCTGCACAGATAGAACGCATAAGAAAACTGCCGATAATCTTAGAAAACACTAAGAAATGATCATATTTAAGTGTTTTTTTTTTTTTAAAAGTAATTTCTTTCAACTCAAGGTTTCCCACCATATGTTCACTGTATTGTTTTAGTTTTTCATGTTGTTTAACTTTCTAAACGTGAAAATTAACAAAATAAGAATAAAAAACGATAAAACATCTTTGCAAAGTACTTTTACATGTAGATATAGATTCAAAGAATCTGTAGTTACTCATATGAAAACAGCAATGACCCAAATTAGGCCACTGGTAAGTCTGAAAACGATATAATGACGCATAATTCTGGGTAAAGTGGTTGACCCGGTAATCTCTCTTGAATTCTGTTCTTGTGAAAGGTTTTAATAATCCTGGCTGTCAACAAGTAGAAAGGCCGCATTCATTTTTCTTGGTGCACACACACTTAACAGTCTTTATCTACAAAACAAAAAATACTGCTGCCAAGAATCAGCAACACAAGCCATCATAATTAGGAGCTGGCATAGAAACTGATAGGATTTTATAGATGCCAATGACAAAATCAATTCTGTGTATCAATCCATCACTTTATTGATTCGCTTATTAATTCCTGAGGATTTTCTGTGTGGAAAAAAACCAAGTCTACACAAGTTTTCAGGGTGAAAAACATCAAACACATGGCACTCCAGTTCTGCAAAGACAAATGCTGCAGCAAGTTTCTGGTGTTTCCATTCCTGCTTGAAAACACAGCCACTGACACTGGATGCTGTAAAGTGTACAATTAAACCACACTTTGATTGCTTTTGTCTCCTGTCTGCGCTAATGAAAAGGGTATGGGGCTAAAGGAAAGGCCAAATATTTGTAATTATAGGAATTGAAGCTTTGTAGGTCCACAGCAGCAGGCTTCCCACACTAAGCCTCCGGGCTGCCTACAAGACAAGAACCAGAGACGAGCACAAGTGCAAACAATATGGCCAAAGAGATATGGAGAGAGGACACAGAGTGTTAAAGAGATAGAGAGGGAATAGCTCAGTGTGCACAATCCCCTGGCAGTCTAAGCCTATTGTAGCTTAACTATAAGATGGTCCAGGCCGGAGCCTGCCCTAACTGAAAGCTTTATCAAAAACAAATGTCTGTCTAAGTCAAACCTTAAAGGTAGAGAGGGTGTCTGCTTCGCAAATGGTGGTTGGTAAATGATTCCAAAGAAGAGGAGCCGGATAACTGAGGGCTCTACCTCCCATACTACTATTAGAGACTGAAGGGAAACAGTAAAAACTAAATATCTTAAGCCTGGCCTGTTAAGTCATGATCAAAAATCAAAGTCATAATGGGTTTTAATGTGGTCATATTTGGCCTTAGTGGACAAAGTGTGATAATTTCAGCTACATAGTGCTCTACCAGTCTATTATGACAGATATAGTTCGAATTCCACATTGTGTTAAAAAGCACATTTGTGGTAAAACTACATCATGTGATTCATCGGTGGAAAAGTAATATTACAGATAGAAACATGCATATCCTGGAAAGAGGCCAGTGGGAACTGAGGGTTAACATATGGACTGCACATTTAGAGGAACAGCTCATTTTTGACAGAGGGGACTCTGTATTCCTTACAATGAAAAATATTGGTATCATTTTTGGGATCAACTAAAATGATACCAAAATTTGGTATATCAGATATTGGCCAGTATCCAATATCATGCATCCCTGATCATGTCAGAGCATTTTATTTTAATATCTGCAGAACAGATTCAAAGACATGTCTGATAGACTTTAAGTGTGAACAAACACTTTGCCAATCTGACTGTCTCAGTATAGAACTTATCTACAGGAAGTAACCACATCCTCTGGTGGCTGAGCCCTGTGAGGCTCGGCTGCTAAACACCCAGCTCTCAAGAGAGTCGCCTACTTCCTGTCATGTATCAAGCACGCCGTCAGCTGTCGGCTAAACTCTGTGACTTTACAAGAACAGACTTTGTGATGTGGTTTTGTCCTCTTCGGGTAGAAAAACTTTGTTACAGCTGGATAATAAGCCAGAACACATTTAAAAAAAACTATTTCACATTTAAAATATTTCCAAGTGGTTCTTTACTTGGTAAACTGATCATGTAGGCATTATTCATTTTCTCTGTTCTTTTGAGATGACGAATACAGCAGCATGCATGTCTGCTGGGGAATGACTGTGCAGGCGGAGGCCCACGGCTGCCCTCGACAACAATGATATGCATTATTTCACAGTTGCGTTCTTTCCCATTCATGTCAGCAGGACCCCATTTTACTGCTCAGGACACTTCCTGTCATGAACAGCAGTTTTAGTGAAACTTTTAATCTGAGCATAAACTAAACTTTAACACTAATCATCCAAAAATAACCCTCTTATCACAGACAACTACAAACTTCCATGATCACCTCTCCTAACAGTGCAGATCTGAGTTCACTTCATGATCAGCCTGCATGTGTTTAAGCACTTTCATTTCCTGAGTCAGAGCAACTATTGCAGCATGAAAAAGGAACTAAACTCAAACATTTTCTGCCTGGTTAGGGTGTGCCTCTCATGGCCAGGACTCAAAAACACTTAGCACACTATTATTAGCACATGCTCTAAAACACCCCTCTCAGGCCCACGTGTCCTGTTTCCATGACCTATTCAGAAACGCTTTGCACCAAAAACTCAACAACCTGAATGATTACTTTAACATGTGAAATATACACCCAAAAGTCAATAAAAGGACCAGTTTCATTTTTAATTTATTACTTAGTTTTGGCAGATCCCTAAATGAGTCAATTGTCGGTGAAACTGTATTGGTTTGCTTCTCTCTGACCGCCTGAAACTCTGTCAAAGTCAGAGGAAAGTTTAGGATCCGCCCTTTAAGGGTGCTCAACTCTTTCAAGATATTCTAACATTTTAAGTATTCAGTCACCCTAAACTACTCAACCTCTTATTCCACTAAATAATAAGAAACTGCCTGAATTTAAGGCTTACATAAACAACAATGAAAGTAAAAAGTAGGACACACAAGTTTTAAACCACAAGATACAATCAAAGAAACTGAGAGATGCAATATGCTGTTTTTGTAATCAGTAGAAAGGTGTAGGAAGGACTCCAAAAACGCAGATGTGTGTTAGCATTTTAGCACCTCCGGTTCCCAAGGCTGACCTTATACGTTGGTAGTGTGGTACTTGCTTTTAAGTCGAACCACCATGTTGTAGTGTCATAATAGCTTGATAAAAGCTTTTTACTCTCGCTGATTATGTTTAAGCTTGAAAGAAAAATCACGAAAGTTGCATCGGTTCTTGAGGATTATCATGATGAACAGAACATGTATGTTTCATAGGTTTAGGTTGCCACAGACCTTATAACCAGCAATGATTCAAGAACATTGAAAAATCTAATAGGCTTTTAGGTGAGCACACTTACGCCGACAGCCTTATGAGCCAGTTCCTGAACACAGAGCTGCTCTTAATTCATTAGCCTGCAAGCCCCAAAATGACACTGAGACTGGGGTGACCCAACAGTCCAGAGTACAAATCGTGCTGAAGGGAATTTATTATGCAGCTGTTATCAGCTTAGCAATAACCTATTTCATTTATCATTAGCTATGAGGCCTAAAATAAAAAAAATTCTGCTTACCCATGGAGTGAGACTAAAGAAATGAATTAGTATAACAGCCTGAGTGAACAATGTTTTCATTTGTCAGCCAATAAAAATGCTACCTACATAGAAACTTGCCCTAAAATTGAACCCTGGGAAGCTTCTCAGGTTAACTTGTTAGGGAAAGGAAGTGAAACCACTGAACAAAGGAAGCTCGTGATTGAAAAGGCAGTTCAGCCCAGAGCAAAAATGATGATCTACAGAACAGAAACATTTTTTTCTTCAAAGACACGGATACTGATCAAAAACTGCATACTGTGGGAACGTCCTCTCTTCATGTTCAACTCCCCATACCAGCTGGAAGGAAATTAATTGCTGATAAATGCATTGAGAATTCTTAAAGTCCCAGCATTTAGTCTCCACCCTGACATTCCCAGACATGAGTTATCTCAGTGTGCTGTTCACCATCACAATCCTTCCAACCAGAGCCAGAACAGAGATACCATCAAGTGGTTTAAGGAGCCAGAGAAAACAAAAACAATGACCACCAATATCCTCATGTATGTGGAAAACTGTTTGGTATATTCTTGTCAGGGGTCCACAACCCATAGCTCCGGAGACGCATGTGGCTCTTTTGCCCTTCACATGTGGCTCTCTGAACTTAGAGGACAGAAAAGCAAAAACTTGTTCTTTGTTTTGCACTGAACTCTAATTAACTGATGCTATTTCTGCATGTTTTAGCACTATCTGCAAAAAATGTTTTTTTTTTTTCATTAAATGATTATTTCTTCGTTTTTTACATCGTCAACTTTGCGTGTGCTCCTCCCATGACCTCTGTGTGACCTGCAGCAGAGGGAGAGCAGGATGCGTTGCTGCTGCATCTTTAGCTGTGAGCTTCCCCGTGATGTTTTAAACTTTTTATGCAGCTTATCCAGCCAATGTTTTGATGAACTCTCTTACTTTTAAAACATCAGCTGCTGCTGTGAAGGGATTCAAATTTTTTAAAAGGAGGCATGTCGACTATAAAGTTTCTTAAAAGACAAGAGAAACGGGGGAGACGATAAATTCAGTGCAACTGTGACCTGGTTTTTGAAGTGGGGGATTTTTCACAAAAAATCAGGTGGATGTTATTTTAGTACCATGTCTGCTGCAATGTGATAGCTGTCAGCCTCTCTCCCCTCACTCTTTTCTCTCTCTCATTCAGTAACTACAAACTCAGACATGTCAGTTATTGTGTAATTTGTTCATCTGAACAAATTAACATCAAGACTGGCATGAAACTAAAAAGAAATTTTGTTTTTTTCCAATATTGTATTGCCCAAATGTGTTGGAATTAGTCATTAGTATCTGAGTATTGAAACAGGAGGTGTCTGAAAAGTCTAATTTATACACCACAGTATCAAACTAACCTGACACATCAGATGGATCGTTCAATATATTTCACAAGTCCATCTGGAAAAGAGCCCATACAAAGTATTTGGGGATGGGCAGAACCTTTCAAAGCATATCCAACTCAATCAGCAGTCGGAAGGAGCTACTGCGCTACAGAAAGTGTGGCACTTCATGAAGCAAATTCTTGTCAAAACATGTCGAAACAGTAGCCTTAAAAGAGAACAGTTTGTAGTGTTATTTGTTTTACCATTTCACAAAGAAATGTGGTCCAGATCTGATGAAACTGCCACTAAAGTTGTTAGCATCTATGCTAATCTCTGTACAAGCAGTCACTTCCTGTTGTTGTCTCACCTCCTCCTGCTCTAAATAACGCTAACTAGGCCATCCCACTTTGGGCCGCTCGCAGTCGTTGTAGATTAGAGCTTGGCAAGATGAATCGGCCTGATTACAGACATTGGACCAGGCAGGTCCAGCCACAGTACAAGGTTAGGATCAAACAGGTAGCAGTTAAGTTTTGACTGTTACTAGAGTCACATGTAAGTTTATAATATTTAATACTGTAAAAAGCACTTGTTATTTACTTCCAGGAAATAATATGAAGGTATACACACCATGTATTTAATTTAAAAAAATATTGTGGTATGGTTTTTATGATTTTTGTCATTTTTATTTAGCCAAAGTAAGAAAGCATGTTTTCCCCCTTTTTCAAGCAAAAGGTTATTTTGATTGTGTAATACCATGTTCAAGGTCAATTGAAACAAAAAAGTCAACCCTAATTTATCGTGCTGAACTGGGCATGGCTGCACATATAATATTAGCCTAAGGAGATGCATGTATGAAGTGTGACATTGTTTAAAGCTGTGAGGGCTATTCTCTATCCTGTGTGATGCACAGCACAGTGTTCACCATATGTTGTTCCCTAGAGGCAATAATACACAGAGAATCATGTGAAAAGACTTGTGAGCCTGTCAGCAAGTATGTTTATATCATTTGAGGAAAATAATATAAACAGCAAAGATTATTTTTGGTTGATATGGTAAAGTCAAAACAACTCTTGGCCCCAGGAATATGATAAAGAGGTTATCAAAAGAAATTGTCCTCCAGTTATCACCCTGTGAGATGTCTCAGTAGGTCTGGGGCTGTGTGTCAATTGCTCTTAGCATTACAATGAAGAAATCCACAGGGTGAGGAGGAGGACACACTAAAAAGGATGAGTTTTGTTTGATCTTGTTTTGTTTATTTATTTATTTATTTTACCTAAGGGGGAAAAGAGTGCAGACAAGGGCAAAAGGTCTATAACTACTGTTTCCCATGACCCCGTATGGATAAAACAACTATACGCAAGTTAAAAACTCTATCCCCAGCCATCTACATTAACTTGTTATTGTCTACTACTTGTCACAAGCTTGCATGAATGTTTCACTCCCAAAATGTAAAGATAGCCTTAATAGAGAGGTCTGAAATTAAAAACGGATGCTAAAGTAAAAATCTGATTTTGCACCTGTCTTTTAAAGTTTCAATTTTTTTGGTACTACCGATATAAAATTAAAGAACAAGATGCATTTAATTTACATCGATACTGGGAGGACAGGAGTGGGAATTGCGTCACATCCCACCTAGACACGCTCCAGTTAGGAACTGGTAAAGTCTGGGTAGCTGGTGGACGTCCGACTTCATAGTGGGAAATTCTGACCAAAGGGGGCATTCCCAGTTACATTATCTAATTTACAACTCGGGCTATCCCACATCCAAGATCAACTGGGATGTATCAATATTGTACTGTTTTTAAAACATGGTATCGAAAAAGTATCAAAGTATTGTTTCTTTGGACAATCTTAGTTGTTGAGTTTCAATTTCAGTTTTAGGAGGTGTTCAGGGGAACACAGCAAACAACGTCAGGGATCATGTGAAAGAGTACTGCGCATGCGGAGATATCAGCGTTATCAGGGTGAAACGCTGAATCTCGTCTACATGGATACGGATATGTTTTCAAAACTTTCCAATCTGGACCCTAGTTTCAGAGGTTTGCAGATTCAGGCACTCCAGGCACCGTTCTCGTGTAAACGGGAGGTGAAAACGCAATGAAAACTCTGCGTTTTTCGGCCGTATACATTGTCATGTAAATGGGGCCTAAGACTAGTCCACAAAACCTAGTTTCAATTTTTATTCAGTGAGGTTTTAAATTAGTGAAAAAGGTACATCACTATTTTTCACTTCCTCTGCATCAGTTGCAAAACAGTGACTGTCATGCAAATAAGTGTGGTTGAAAAAAAAAGCTCTCACCATCATTTCATCAGCACTTTACCAATTCCTTGCATGTTAATATTGGAGCTCCTTATGGGATATTTGGCTTTTGCTGATTTGGCATCAACTTTAGAGAAAAGAAGGTCATATCTTTCAGCTGACATCCTGTTGTGTAACTCGTGTTTACTGACAGAAAGTGTCATTCATCTTTTTTCAATACAGGTTGTTAAGAAGCATCAGTATTAATTCCAGCCTATTTCATAACCACAGAAAATTGTTTGCAACAGCTTTCAATCCAGGGGGTGGATTGATGGGATGATTGCCAGTTGTAAATGTTAGCTGAAAGATAATCAAACATATCACTTAAAATTGTATTTTTGTTGGCTGATCAGTATGGCAGCTACAAAATATATAAAATATTTTTTACACATTTTAAAAATCCTCATACAGCAGTTCAACATTACCTTTTTTTAAATAAGATTCAAGCTTTTCTACCATGAGAGAGAAATCAAAGAAACCATAGTATACTCTGTGGCTCTGTTATGAACAAATGAAATAAATAAACAGGGTTTCTGGTACATTGCCTCTGCACTGAAATATTTTTCTAGCTTTCCATTCAATTTTGGGAGCTTCTTGCTTGAAAATGCAAGCCTAAACACCTAACTTCAAGCTTGGCATCAGTGATTTCATCACAATGATTCCATTCAGGCTGACTTTATTCATGGGACATATTACCTTTCTTTTGACATCAGCACACTGGCAATAAGCCTACCTTCTTACTGCATGCTGTAGGCTCTTTCCTTCTCAGTTACTGATGGTTTTATTACTATTGTCTGAAAAAATCTTCCTTGTGTATTCTGAACCAGTTTAAGACTTCTTCATGTGTCCCCAACAAACAGAGGGAAACCACACACAATGTTATCCAAATGAATTACTTGGTCTACAACACAGTTACATATAGATGGCACAGTAAATTCTTTTTCACAGTAAGTTTTATTCTTCATAATAAAATGTAAGGGGATATTTTAAACAGAAGCTGTTTTTTAGGAAAAAGCAAATCATGGATAATATTTCAGAGCTAGACTCTTGGCTTACACAACAATTACCGCAAAACATGACCAACTGACATTGGAGTGAGTAGGAGTAGTGACACTGAAGATAGCAAACATACTGTATTTACAGCATTATACTGTATTTGTCTTTCCTAACATTATGATAAATGATATATTAGCTTGATGCCAAATGCTAACAGTCGTTACTCTCCAGGTTGCTAAAGTGCATTCAACTTTATACACTACTTTTCCTCTGTCTCATTGGTTCATATTTAAACAACTGCTTGTTTCCTTTCGCCTTTCACACAAGTTTGTTAAACTGTAGCTGAGTGAGAACAGAGTGGAGATAACCGAGACTAAGTTTGAGTTCTGTTGTCACATAGAGAGCAGTAAAATGTGATCTTTGACGGCAACAAACAGTTCAGTTTTATCCGAGACCAGCAATCTGTACAGTCTCCACCTGTGGTATTTGAAGGAAACACTTGTGTCTGCTCATGGCAGTTGATGATGGAGATGGGTTAGTTCTTAAATTAGCCACAACTTATCCTGTGTTAGCTCTGCAACTTCGGCTTCAGAGCAGACAAAAATTCCTCCATTGTGCCTCCTGACACGATGGAGATTGATGTGAGGACATAACTCCTTTATCATCAGTGTAGAGGGTGAAATACCCTGTGAGAAATGAAGGCTTTCAAACGTGGTAACATAACCATAGTTGCCACTGCTATGCTACGTTGTTTTCCTGATGCTCTGTGGCCGCTGTCTGATGATGCTGCTCCATCAGAGAGGAGGAGTAAGATGACTCACTTCACTGAATAATCCGCTCATGAAAACAATTTAATGTCTGCACATTGCTCTAAAAACATGGGATGATGTAATTTAACAACTATCCGACGATAAAATCTGTCATTGACCATTTACGTGGTTGAATTTTGTTGATTCGTCAAGATGAAATGACCTTTTTGTGGGGCTACAGGGTACTGAAACCCAAGGACTACAATCATATTTTCACTGCGTGGTCTGACCTCGGAAGTATATGAGACAAAAATAAAGTTTTTTTTATAAATGCTGTGGCTGTAACATTTTATTGTAATCATACTGACCTGTCAGTCGGGATAGAAGACATTATTTGCCTAACATTGGTTTTGGCAGATGAAAGCTTAAAAATATGATCATCTGTACTGACAGATATTAACTGCGGACACAAACATTGCCATTGAGTTTGTTGAATTTTAAGTAAAACCAATAGCCTACCTGAGCTGGACTGAAGTTCTAGATCTAAACTACAGAAAGCTACGTTTTTTGTCTAAAATAATTGTTTTTTTTTTATTACAGCCAGAATCAATTGAAACACTTTTACTTCTTCTCATAAAACACAGGCCAGTATGTGATCTTCAGCATTTTGTATCATGAGTCTGTCAATGTCTAAGCTACGCCTGCAGTTCAGTAATGTTTAAACTAAAATTAGATGCGATTTGTGAAGCAGGCTACAAATTACAACTAAAGTGAGAGGGGGTAAACACCTGATGAAAAGGAAAACGTTCAAAGTAAATTTATAACTGTTGGTGAATCTGAGAGCTAAAATTTGTACTCAGAGCCATAGTATACTCACAAGTCTACTGGCAGTTATTCTGTAAAAATACGGCATTTGTGTATCCCTACTTTAAGTGTCATTTCATGCACTTTGTCAGATTCTTCGGGTGAACAACCAGCATAGCTGTAGCATAATTTGGAGAATTAATTTTCATATGAAAGAACAAGTTCAACGAGGATTACTTTTTATATTCTGCTCTATGGAAGCTTATTTTCTTTCTTGAGGTTGATACAGGGCACGGTTTGTGTTGTGTTATGTCTGTTTCTTAAACAAAAAGACAAATGTAAGGTACATTTTGATATGGGATAGACTTGGTGTTCTTTCCAAATAAGTTGTGTCTATATCTGTATACATATTGGCTAAAATTAACCTGCAGGTATTTGCATATTGGGTTTTGACAAAATCCTTCAGTAACACTAAACTACATCTAAAGTAGTTACATTGATTAAATGACAAAATTCTTTAGAAAGAAAAAGAGGCTGCATACCAACTGATAAATAAATGAAGAAACTCACTGACTTACTTCCAGAAGTTTCCCTCCAAACAGAAAACATTAGCTTGCTGTCAGTCGAAAGCTCCAGAGGTTTTGATTGAAATTTGTGCGCCGCCCCTACCCCTACACAATGATAATCTGCTCTGCTATGTGCACTACAGTCATTAATCCGCTGTTTGCATACCTCTGAGTCTTTCCATTTACCATTTCTCCATGGCCACACTTGTTAAAATCTTTGTCCTGCTGACAAACACCTGCACCTGTCATCATTTCCCATGATAGATTCAAACCAGTTTTTTCTTCAGTTAATTATGGCTGCTTCTGTATTTAGGGATAACAACAAAAAGGTGTTAAGTTTTAATATGATTATCATTATTTACCAGTTGTTAACAATGACCTTTTTCAAACACAGACTGGTTTCCTGCCAAACTAATACTTGAAGTGGTTTCTACAGCAAAGAAGAGAGCACACAGCAGATGTTGTAAAGATCAAGACACCTATACAGATATATTGAGCTATTTTCAAACATACAATGCCAGATTTATTCATCTTTTTTTAGTTTAAGATTTAATCTGGGGCTTTTGTACCTTTCACTATGAGGCAGGATGGTGGATAGTGTCTGAAATATAGGTAGAGGGAAGGACAAAGTGGGTAATGACAATCAGAAAAGTAGCCACTGGCCAGATTTCAAACTAATTCAGCTCATGCCATGAACAACCGCCTCTGTAGATGGAATGAGCAGAAATATCTCTTTGACCATTGGCATCCTGTGGTTTCAGATTTAATTACTAAAATTAGCGAAGCACCAATAGTAAAAACCAGAGCCAATACTGATGCTTAAAATAACAATTTAGGCGGCTGCCACTCAGCTCTGCTTGCCTCCGCTGCTTTCTTGTTTAACTTAAGGCACTTAATGAGGGAGAAATGTAGCCAACTTGGTTTTTGTTTTCCATGAGTTACTCAAAAGCATTCTGGAATCACAGACAGCACAAACCATTGAGACCACCTTTAAAATCAACATGTAAATTCATCCTTGGAAATAAGGAACTGGCTGTTTTTGTCAGTAAAACTTTGGAAGAGCATGCTGAAAGACTCCCCAGTTTAACACAAACAAACATAAAACAAGTGAATAGCTGAGGTGGGTGGAGATGCACAGAGCAGCATATCTCCACTCATGATGGAAATGTTGGAGTTGTGAGTTATGAGGGGAGCTTTTAAGACTGAAAGAACCATGCTCCATCACACAAAATTATGCATTACAGGGATGGGCAACTTTTGTTACCATGAGGGCCAGATCAGCTTTGTTCTTGTTGCTGGATGGGCAATTAGGGGTGCAGGCTGTTCTCATTTCTAATTATAGGTACTTGTAATCTAAAAAGAGGGGAACAAGTCTCTCATAAGGAGGTACTACTTAAAATAATATCTTGTGCCCAATAGCAAATAGTAATGCTTACATTAATGAAATAAACACAGAATTTAGGCAAGATCCAGGGCAAATGACAGAGCTTTACGAGTTACTAAAAGTATTGTCCTTTAAAAATGAACAGAACAGCTCTTTTTTTCTCTGGAATATAGCTACTTTTGTTTGTTATCTAGCAGATGTTACAATGTTTGTAATTTTTTCTTTGTTTTCATATTTGATAAAGACTTGCAGGCTGCACTAGTTAAGTAGTGGGGCTGCACGTAGCCCCTGGGCAGCCAGTTGCCCACCCCTGATGTGTTAGATAAAATACATTGTACTTTATCAAGCAGCAATTCCTGCTTCGTGATGTAGCAGCTCTGATTTAATATCCAGTCTTTTCAGAGCAGCAGTAAACATCTGTTATAGTTACTGTGCCATAGCTGCTGTCATCTGAAGACATGAAAAAAGTCTTTTTCTTTTTCATTCATATAGACATTTCAGGAAAAGAAAAAAAATCTGCATTATGTCCATTTAATGTGGAAAAATAAAAAATAATTCAACACTAATTTAAGGTGCCTAATCAAAACAAACATTTATTTCAAGCTGATACACTGAACTACAACAAACTCTGATCATGTTTTTTTTCTTTCATGCGATCTAAAGTGGAGCATGGCATCAGAGGACTACATGAGGGGAAAGCAGGGAGGAGAGCAGCCAGACTGTAATATGAAAGTCCATATAAGGCTGCGAGCAAGGAAATAACCAGAGAGGAACTGATGTAAGCGCAGAAACCTTGAGTCACAACACGACTTCCTTGGGAAATTGAAGAACTGCCAGTGGAGAGACGTCAAGCAGAGACAGAATCTCTCAATAATTATTGCTTCTGTAAAACACCAGTGTTTTTACAGACGACTGAAAAACTTAACTAAATACTGAGCCTTTAATGTTAATCTTTTATTTTCTGAGTTGGCTTGCTAATTTGACTGAAACAAGGGACAAAACTTTCACCTGGTACTAAGTTAGCAGTGCAGCATTTGCTAAATCAGGCATCCTGTCTTCATATGCTTTCTCTACCACATCTCTACATGGTGTGTAATAATGTTTACTAAAAAACAGACCCCAGAGTGTTGCAACACATGTAGGTTTATCCATTCAACACTTTAATCCACCAAGACCATCTTTGATCTTGGGGGTGGAAAACTTCACATCCCAACAGCACATAGTTCCAGTCTAGGCCGCCTGCAAAGGGGGATAAAAAAGGTAAAACCCTCAAAGGCCCAGAGGCCCAGAGGCACAGAGGGGCCAACAAAGAGTCAAAAAGGGAATGGTCAGCACCAAATTTAGGCAAAAAAAAGAAAATCACTGTAACTTATTAGAGCAAAAAATGTGATTATTTATAGTGTTGTTACCTATTTCAAAATGTCAGCCCCCTCTTTATAAGATGCTATGATTTTTTTTTTTTTTTTTTTGCTAATGTTGTCAATAGGCTTAGTGAATGACAATCATACAACTTACTTATCCAAAGGGCATGACAACTTTGCAGTTTACCAAACCATTTACAGACAAGGGTGTGCCAGAGACAGTAAATAAATAGTCAGTACATTGAAAAAGATACTCACTGGCATTTGGCAAACTCATGTGCCCACCTTAGGTGGTGAAAATCATAAGAACCTGGCAAATTTGACACAGCTATGTAGAACCTAAATTGTTGGATAGTCATGACCATGTGATCATAGTACAGCCACCCCAGGACCCAATTACAGGGCCTTTCAGGGGCCGAGATATTTCTGCGGGCAGGCCTGGCTAAGGCCCTGTTTATACGGAGACGCTCTGACCTGAAACGCAAAGGTTTTTCCTTTGCGTCTTCAAAAGCAATCCGCATTCACACGAAGATGCCAGAACAACTCAAAACGCTGTAGTGTGCATGCCAGTCCAGTAGATAGCGATGTAGGTTTGCAGAGAAACAATGCTGTTACAACACACGTATGACGAAGAAAAACTTTTTGGAAACACCAATGGCGAGTGGACACACGAAGACACAGGAGTTTCTTGTCTGGACAACAAATCTGTCGGTCCAACAAAACTGTCTGGATAACAAACCGAGCACGGTAAGCATCACACATGTTACTTGGTAGACGGCTGAAGCTGTTGTTGTTCCTGGTATGCGTGCGCAGCCTTCATGTGAAAGAGTACTGCGCATGCGGCGACGTCAGCGTTTTCCCCCCTGAAATGATGAATCCTGTTTACATGGAGCTGGGTGGCGATGCGTTTTCAAAACTCTCCACTCTGGACCCTGGTTTCAAAAGTTTGCGGATTCAGGCACTCCAGGCACAGTTCCCATGTAAACGGGAGGCTAAAAGGCATGAAAACTCTTCGGATACAGCCAGATTAGGCCTCGTGTAAACAGGGCCTAAGTCTTGAGGTCTTTACTCACCAAGTGTGATGCGAATAAATGGCCCGAATAAATAGCAAATATTTCAGCATCAGTTTTACATTTTTATCTTTAAAATATTTCTCCTTGTTGTTTTTAAGACTTTGGTCAAATTAAATGGGCTGCTGTAACACAAATACACATTCAAGCAGCCAGGCATGTTGAAAGGTCTGACTGGCTGTGACGTACGTGCCAACAAAAAGTGCTCTCATTGGTCTGATGTGGGCTTACTGAACGCAAAAATGTACAAAATCTTTGGAAAAAATTAAAAGCTGCCGTTTTGTTCTACAATGTTAAGTCACTAATGTGTAAGCTTGCACTGACTGGCTTTGGATTTGAGGAAAATAATAATGAGCAAAATATTTGCAAGAAAAAGTTGATGTGCAAAGGTCTTTAGTCTTGAGGCAAAAATGAAAATTAGTTTCAGTTCCATTTCAGTTCTTTTTTCGTCCTTTACATTTTTAGCTTTAGTCTATGAAGAGTTTTTAGTCCTACATAATGAACCAAACTGTAACACTAAATTAGTGACATTTTAATCATTTAAAAACATTATCAATAATATACATCATTAATTTCCCATTAAGCTGCTGGAAAACAGCAAGTACATCCTCTTTGTGGTCTCTTTAAAAGTAATCTGCTCGTAAAGAGAACTTATTTTTAAACTTAAGCCACAGTCCATTTTGGTCAGTGTCCCCGGTATTTCGGGTAAATCTTTCTGTTTCCTCTCAATCATCTATTCCATTCCCTTCTTATTTCCTCTTCTGTATCTCTTTACTATGTAGAGGCTGATGTCTCAACGACACAGCTGCACTTTCCCTACAGCCACTCTGCTTGTGTACTTGCTGTGAGTGCCAAGCAGCCTCTATTGAAGACTTTAGGGTCCCCAGCTGTTACTTTAGTGGTTGCTGCACACTCTGTCGGCTGCTAATCTGGTGTTGCTGAGGCTAACAGAGGCCCAGCTGCAGTCTGTGGGAATTTGGCACAAACACTGACACCAAATAAAGACTTAAAACACATGTAGAGTAAAGAAAACATCTGGATCACAGTGGAAATAATTTAATACATGTCTGTGCAGTACAGAAGATTTTATGGGATGATTGAGATATGAAATGTAGCAATGATTACATTATTTGACTTCTAATTTACCAAAATATTTTACCTTTGTTAAAAATCTAATTAAAGCTCTTGTTTGAATTTATTTGTGTTCATATTTGTGACCCCTGTGGATGATGTACATCTTGTTATTTTTGCTGATTTTTTTTTTGTGAAAACATAAAGTGAGTGTTTTTTAACAAATCAATACCATCATTTTGTCTTTTGCCAGTGAAATAAATCACTTTTCATGAACGTTTTCCTTCAAAAGCATGATGTTACCTTGTCTTACAACTACGCTTATTAATTTTCACAATCACAGTATAGAAATAATCGGTCTTCGCAGCATTTTTTTTTGTATTTTTAGGTCTCAAGCAGGCATCAGTATAACCAGCAAATTAGCCTGAAGAGGAGCTTTAATGTTTTAATAAAATGTGAAGACAAATGGCCCATTCCTTTAAGATATGATTTACTTGACTTAATAACTTATAGTTTTTTAACAGCCCTGCAGACAGATTTTTACTGTTATTTTGTATCACTTGATTTAACAAATAACTTAAGCCTGTTATTTTTCTTGTGAACATGCTGGCATGGTTAGAAGAATCTCCATTTATGGAGAAGAAAGTAGCGAAGGCTCTTTGAGTATGCATTTTAAATGCCAGGATGCTGTGACATTTTTTCTGGTTGCCAGCTGGAAAAAATATCCAGGAAGTATACTAGCAGGAACAATACTACAGGAAAAAGGTAGCCCTAACCTTTGCTACCATTTGTATTTCTGTTTGTAATTGGGAAGTGCAGGAGTTCAAAAGTCAATTTTCTTTTCTTATGTTAGTAGTGATACCTACACAACCATTTTGGTATTCACATATACATATGTACTTAGGGTAGGTACATAAACTTTTTTTCCGATGAATGATTATTTTTTAATTAAGCGAGGAGTGCTGAAGTTAGCAGTTAGATTGCTCCCCCTTGAAGAAAATAAGTCTTCAAAGCAGGCGGCACGAGGTCGAGTTTGACCTGTGGCTGCTCTTCCACATATCAGCCCCTAATCCCTCTCCTTGATTTCCTATGCTATCAACTAAGAGGCAAAAGCCCCAAAATATCTAAAAAAGACTAATAAGCAGCACACTTTATCTCAACTCTTTTTGTGGCCCAGTGTTCCTGTCATTATCTCAGTTTTATTTGTGGGTATCACAGCTCAGAAACCACTGGATAAGGACTTTGAGCACTTTTAATTATATGTTTTACTTTTTAACTGAACAAAACATTCTGCTGAGTCATAGCTCCACTCGCCTTAGCCTAGGGGGAAAAAAATAAAGATGGGTTGACTACATCTACTTTCACTTCTGCTTGGTCTAAAACTGATGAAGCACATGGGGGTACTAAGACCCCTGATAGATGGGCTTCTTGGGCTCTATACCAGTGCTCAGTCAACACTCAACTGTTGCCCAACTGTTTCCTGAATCAGTAACTTAAAAAAAAAAATAAGGGTGTTACTACTCTTGTTTGTGACCCATGCGAGAATGTTTATGTCCGTCTCCTTATCTGAGGGGCATGCTTAACAACTACCTGTGAGGTAAAAACAGATAAGGGTCAGCATCTGTGGCTCTAACATTAGGGAGTGTTACAAAAATGAAACACAAAAATGTGTGCTTTGATTTGGTTTGGCCATTATTACTGAAATGCCTCAGTGAAATAATAAAAACAAAAGTACAAAAGGGTGACTTTAAAGTAATCAAAATGTTTGGAAACCTGTTTAAAACATTACAGATTTTACTGACTCATGATAATTGGGATGTTGTAATGCTTTCACCACTAATTATTACTAGGACACCAAATATTGTCAGTATCAAAATATTTTGTACGGGTTGCCATTGATGAAGAAACAAATCTGAGGCAACAATTTCATGAAAAAGCACTGAAAGACTGCTAAGACAAAAGTTTGTCCTACTGAAGTAGCCAGAGCAGTCTCTGATTGGTTGGTCAGTGGACCAGTTTGAGAGCAAAGGGTCAGTTTTTGGAAATAAAATATGGTTCAAAACCGAGTCAAATATTGTCGCCTGGCATTAAAATATATAAAAGTAATTATTTACTAATAATAAAACTTGTCAATGGAATAGTTGAGCAAAAACAATGTATTTGTCCTTTCATTATGGGCTGCCTTGTAGTTTAAATTTCAAAAACTACATGTTACTGTTATGTTTGTTTAAAAAATACCCATTAAAAAGACAACTAATCCTTCAGTGAAGCGTAAATATTCAGAAGGTAAAACACTTGTAAGGTTGTCCTAAGGTCACAATTATTTTTAAGTAGCAGAGCACCCCTAAACTTCTGATTCTGCCCCTGGTTTAACCATCAGTCTCTGTCTGTTACTAATGCTGCCTGAATTAAAAGGGTCCAGTCTGTGCCCCTCTTTGTTCAGAGCCACGCCAGCACCAGCACATTTAACCCGAGCTATGGTTCATTCATTTAAATTCCCAGAACAGACTCAGAGCAGCATTTGGACCTTGGTGACTGCATGTCCTGAGGGTTGGAGTGCCCCCTCTGTTTGAGGTCTATGCTCCACATTAGGGCTCCACAGCTGCTCTGAGTGACAGTTCAAATCCCCTCCTGTTTGTCCTCACTGAAGAGGCCTTGGGAGGACTAGCTTGATAGCTGCTACAGGCCACATAGCCGCTTCCGCTTGAAACTTGGTTGTACAAATGAAATTTCAGGGTCAGTTTGTGAGGAAAGGGGTCCACAGTAAGCTAGCATCTAGCTGAATAAAACCAGAGGGAGTGAATTAATGGTTTGATTCAAGGCGCTAATTTTAATGAACAAACGGGCGGGAGCGCGCACGCGTACACACCTAACGGAAAGTACCCCAGTAATCCCTAATCCTCGGTTGAGATTTAAGGGATGTAAAAGGCTTTAAAACAGTATTATATGAGCTAGAAATGCGATTAAGGTCGCTTAAAGGTTGCTTCTTGCTACCAGAGTCAAGCAGTAACCCTTAAAGACAGTTCTAGATGGATTAAGATGAGAGAAAGAGACAAAAGACGGTCGTTTCCGATGAGAGGGATAATACAGTATTTTTTCTTACCGTTTTCGGCATCTTTCCTGTCCTTATGTCCGCTTCGGGTTTTACAGAAGAAATACGAGATAAAAGAGACGAGCAGCTATCGAGAGCAGAGAAAACTTTTTCCCATCAGAACAACGGCGCCAATAAAACGCGTCACCGTCTCCAGGAAACAACAGATACCGTTAGCTGAAGTACGAAGAAATGCATTCAATTTTTCACTCCTGGGATTGTTTTCTCTTTCTTTCACTTTTCAGTGAAATGGACTGAAGCTTGATTTCCTGCTAACGGTACCGCTGAATGCAGAAAAAAACCACACCCAGGCCGATGACAGGACAGCAGCCAGCCAGACTGAAAGAGGGGGCTGAGAGCAGCAGACTCCGCCTGCAGCAGCTTCATCATCATGGCTGCAGACAATCAGAGCTGCTTCATTACTGTCTGACAGAAACTGTAGCAGGACTCCAACTCCTTCATATGTTCAAGTGTATCACAGATGGAGCTTCTCTGCTTCCTATATGGCTAATGTTTACATACGTTTAGGATGTGGAAGAGCGAACTAGCCTAGCCCACCAAAGCATCACGTAAGTAGTAGCTCAGTGAAAAGGCTCTCAAGAGGTGCTTCACAATTGTCAGGGGTCAGCCATGAAACAGGCCGAAAATAAAAAGCGACTCCTCTGTTAAAATACCCAGCCCCACCAACAACTGAGGCTTTCAGAAAGAACATTACTCATGTCTTTGCTGTTAGCAGAAATGCCTATCAAATGTTAAAGGTTAGGAGTCAGACAAAGTAAAGTAATGCTTTCGTTGTTTTGTTTTTTATTAAAAAGATTCACACTCGGAGAAACTTTTGACATAAATAAAGGTGGAAATTTTATCTTTTCAGTCATCACTTTGTATGTTGCAAACAAGGCAAAATAAACAGAAAAGATATTCTACCGGTATTTTGTTTCCAGGGGGGCAAAAAAGATCAACACAAACTCACAGGAGCTTCAGAGTGTTTTGACTTGAGTCTCTAAAGGTTAAACATTTTACTCCTTTTCAGCACGTTAATACTGGTTCTTGACGTTCTCAGAAAATACTGAAGAGATTATCCGCTGAGAACAAGGGATGCACAGATACACCCATTTAACATGGGTATCAGCAACTGAATGCAGAATGACCACAGGTCATTTTTTTATGTTTATCTGTTGAATGTAAATAAAAGGATAACATCCAGCACTCCTAACTGCTGATTCAGATTCGTTTTTCTTCATGAGCAGAAGAAATTAACATAAATTTAATTTATTAATTTAACAGTTGTAAAATGTATCCACTGTATATTATTTCTCTAGTCTATCTGTGCAACATCCCATAAAAAGTAATTGGGAAAGGCAGTACCTGTTAAAGGAAATTTGAAGGTGATTGAATGAATGTTTTGCTTTCAGATTAACTAAACCACACTCACAACTACTTCCTCTTTGTTTTCAAAAAGACACTGAAAAGCCTGGTCATTTTCTGGTTTAGATTTAAGCTTTGCAAGATGGATCTGAAGGATGATAGAAATTAAATTTGGCAGATCCAGCTGCTCTGCAAGTTTAAGAAGAAATTCCCTTTGACCAAACTCTGATCTACATGTATACACATGTACACATAAATGTACAATCAGACCCAACATGAATCCACCATTAGCACAGCACTGGGCCAACCTACAGTACACCTGTAGGTGTCTTACAGCAACAGTGAAAAGAAAATATCAGTTTGGTTTGTGGTAGAGGGCTTTTGAAGCTAATTCAGTGGTTGCAAAGCAAAATTCTATTAACTTCCACTAAATGTAGTAACAGATAAAGAGGTAGAGCTGAGTTGAGTCTTAAGCTTCCTGACAAACACTGCTTAGGCCTGTGTGTGAGAAGTTGTGTACAGTGTGCCCATTAAGATCTAAAGAGTTCAATCCTAAATTATATCCTGAACCAGGATTTAAACATGCAATGTTGTGCCAGCTCACCCTTAAAATATACTTTTTCAAAGTTCAGTTCACATATCCTTAAATAAAGTAGTTGAAGTAGCTCGTAATTCAAACTGCAGGCTGCTGGTGTAAGGCAGGTGGGATTTAAAGAGCCCATATTTGGCTAAACTGAGGTGCATGTGTTCAGTTTTGATGACTGGTAGAATATGTTCACGGTCCCTAATGTAAAAAAAAAAAAAAAAAAACTTAAATACGTGTGCTTGTCAAACTGTTGCCTTCTATTGTTTGAGGGAGCAGCGTTTGCCAGAACGATCAGCTTAAAATCAATTGAATGAATCTTGCGAAGCTTTAAAATATTTCACAGGAAGGCATCAATGTACCGCCATTGTAAAATACTTGATACACATGAATTGTTGAGCTTCAATCATCTCATTGATTTCAAACAAGTTTGTCTAATAAAGTCCTGAACGAACTTGCCCCACCTCCCCTAGGTGAAGTCATAAACCGAGTGTCAGATAATCGTACCTCCACCAGAATGACAAGAGCTCTCTCTCGAGAGGAGAATGTGACATTCCCCGTAGGTGTACCACCTTTAGTCAGAGTGTTTTATCTGTCAAGGGTGGTGCCCAATTGAACAGCCTGCCACTCACTGTCAGAAAGTGTCCCACTTACTTCACCTTTAAAGTCCATCTGAAGTACTGGCCAAAATCTAGCCAGACCTGTAGCTATGCAGGAAAGATACTCTATCTACTCCTGCATAGCTAGAACAGATGTATTTATTTATTTATTTTATTTTTTCTCCTTCTGTTATGGTAGCACTTTGGTAGTATACCTGTTTGTTTTGTTACACATTATCGAAGCAGCACTTTGATGGTATATCTGTTTTATTAAACAAAACCCAAAACCAGTGAAGTTGGCACGTTGTGTAAATCGTAAATAAAAACAGAATACAATGATTTGCAAATCCTTTTCAACTTATATTCAATTAAATACACTGCAAAGACAAGATATTTAATGTTCGAACTGAGAAACTTTATTTTCTTTTGCAAATAATCATCAACTTAGAATTTAATGGCAGCAACACATTGCAAAAAAGTTGGCACAGGGGCATTTTTACCACTGTGTTACATCGCCTTTCCTTTTAACAACACTCAGTAAACTCAGTAAACGGGAACTGAGGAGACCAATTTTTGAAGCTTTTTGGGTGGAATTCTTTCCCATTCTTGCTTGATGTACAGCTTAAGTTGTTCAACAGTCCGGGGTCTCCGTTGTTGTATTTTACGCTTCATAATGCGCCACACATTTTCAATGGGGGACAGGTCTGGACTACAGGCAGGCCAGTCTAGTACCCGCACTCTTTTACTACGAAGCCACGCTGTCGTAACACGTGCAGAATGTGGCTTGGCATTGTCTTGCTGAAATAAGCAGGGGCATCCATGAAAAAGACGTTGCTTGGATGGCAACATATGTTGCTCCAAAACCTGTATGTACCTTTCAGCATTAATGGTGCCTTCACAGATGTGTAAGTTACCCATGCCTTGGGCACTAATACACCCCCATACCATCACAGATGCTGGCTTTTGAACTTTGCGCCTATAACAGTCCGGCTGGTTCTTTTCCTCTTTGGTCCGGAGGACACGACGACCACACTTTCCAAAAACAATTTGAAATGTGGACTCGTCAGACCACAGAACACTTTCCACTTTGCATCAGTCCATCTTAGATGAGCTCGGGCCCAGCGAAGCCGGCGGTGTTTCTGGGTGTTGTTGATAAATGGCTTTCGCTTTGCATAGTAGAGTTTTAACTTGCACTTACAGATATAGCGACGAAATGTAGTTACTGACAGTGGTTTTCTGAAGTGTTTCTGAGCCCATGTGGTGATATCCTTTACACAGTGATGCCGGTTTTTGATGCAGTACCGCCTGAGGGATCGAAGGTCATGGGCATTCAATGTTGGTTTTCGGCCTTGCCGCTTACGTGCAGTAATTTCTCCAGATTCTCTGAACCTTTTGATGATATTACGGACCGTAGATGATGAAATCCCTAAATTCCTTGCAATAGCTCGTTGAGACATGTTGTTCTTAAACTGTTGGACAATTTGCTGACGCATTTGTTCAAAAAGTGGTGACCCTCGCCCCATCCTTGTTTGTGAATGACTGACCATTTCAGGGAAGCTGCTTTTATACCCAATCATGGCACCCACCTGTTCTCAATTAGCCTGTTCACCTGTGGGATGTTCCAAATAAGTGTTTGATGAGCATTCCTCAACTTTCTCAGTCTTTTTTGCCACTTGTGCCAGCTTTTTTGAAACATGTTGCAGGCATCAAATTCAAAATGAGCTAATATTTGCAAAAAATAACACAGTTTACCAGTTCGAACGTTAAGTATCTTGTCTTTGCTGTGTATTCAATTGAATATAGGTTGAAAGGGATTTGCAAATCATTGTATTCTGTTTTTATTTACGATTTACACAACGTGCCAACTTCATTGGTTTTGGGTTTTGTACATTATAGGAGCAGAACATTGATGGTATGTCTGTCTGTTTCATTATACATTATGGGAGCAGCACTTTGATGGTATATCTGTTTGGTGCAATACACTTAGGAGAATGGGCAATACACTTAGAGAATGAGTAATATACATAGAAAATGTGCAATATACTGAAGAGAATGAGCAATAAAATGTATGTTACTTTTCAGTTAGGTTCTGTTATGTTTAAGTTATGATTTTGCTCTTCCTTTGAATGTTATTTTGATAAATGTGTCTATAAGATCAATCTCAGGGAACATAAATCAGGAACAACAGATGGAAATTTGTCACTGGCTATAATCTGGCTTGTTTACTTTGCTGTTTGGTGATGTACATGAACTCACACTGTCCCTTCTGAGATAAATAAAAATAAATTAAAAATGAAAAAATGAAACTAACAATATTAGAGCATATTCCTCCCAGCCTTGCATATGCAAAAACCTCAGTGCAACTTCACAATTTCACTTCTGTAAAAAGTGGGTTATATCAGGTTATAAGGAAGTTATATAGAAACAAGGTGGTGTTGATTTTTAAAAGTGAGACTAGTGTGACCAGAGAGGCCAAATTCATATACAAAATGAAGGGACATGTTACAAGGAAACACCCCCCAAAGTGGAAGTCAATTTAAAAAGAGGAAAAACTCCCAAATAGCAGTTTACCATGTTATGTCACTTTCTGATCAGTCCTTGGCCTGCTTTGGTAAAAATAATTTACATATAATTCACTGTGACCAGTTTGATCACGATCAAAAGATACAAAATGAAACAAAAAAAAGAGAAATGAAAAGCAGAGAAACAAATGACAGGGTGACCAATCACAATAGTTCCTGGCTGGCTAAAATTTGTCTTGTTTCGTCTGCCAGAGATCAAATTCATCCCAACTACCTCAATGAATAGTTTCAGTGTAACACTTAACCCTTTAACTCCAGTTGTGTCATATTCGATACATACTTTTATGATTCCTCTATCTAATCAATCTGATAATAAAAAAAACAAAAAACTTCTGAATACAATCAGATAAATGATAAAAATGTCCTCAAATGGATTATCAGTTGCCAAAAACACCTAATGTATCAAATGAGATACAAAATATATATATATATATATGTTAAATTTTATGGAAATTTTGGGGCTTTTAGGGTTTCAGTAGAAAGTGAAAGAAGCATTTCAGCTCTAAAAAAATTAGAATTTTCTGGCTAGAATTTGTGTTTTCAGGCATTAAAGGGTTAAGTGTTGAGATACAGCAGTGCAAAAAAGCAGACTTTACCTTTCCCCACTGTCCAGCAAAACCAGCCTGTCCTTCCTGTACAACTTCACCTACCATAATGGCTCACCATGTGTTTGTTATTTTTATTGCTTTAAGCTGCAGTAATCAGTCAAAGTGATATAGCTGCTCTGAATAATCTCAATTTCTGCTTGAAATAGACTACTGATCCATGACCATGGCATTTAGAATGACACTGCAGAGTGAAGCCTTTTTTCTTTTTACAAATGTAGTCTACTCCTGAACATTTCAGAGCTGACTGCTCATCAAACTGTCCCAGGACAGGATGGTGGGAGTTCCAGGAGGCAGGGCATAACGTAAAAAGAGTAAGACAGAAATGATAGATGACCTACAATATTTGACTCAATGATTGTGTAATGGACTGTATTACTGAGTCAGTGATAAAGAACATACAGGTGAGCACAAAGAGTATGAAGCATCTTCTGTAAAAATACAAAGATCAAAATGGCTTCTCTCTGGTTGTGATGTAAACATCATCACCACCAACTGCTAACAGGGCTGATTTTCTTTTTTCTTCTTCATTAAATTTTACCATCTTCTGTCTTCCAAGCCTTTTCCTTTCTTCTAACTTCTGGGAGTTTAATGGATATTACTAGGATAGCGTATGCTCTGTGCTGACGGTCTGCCTTATCCGACTGCACGTGTCCTCACTGACTGAAAGAATATTAAAAGTACTGTGCAGTGAAGTGCAGCTCTGAGCACATTAAAACACAAGAGAACTATATCTTCACAAAGTAATTGTGAGATAGCATGGTTACAGCCATGTGTAAAGGAAGAGGAACATGAGAACGACAGGCTATGTTGCCTGACTGACATGGATTTGCTCTTTTTCTTATTATTTCCACATAGTGCTATATTTTGAAATTACCTGGAAACTGAGCGCTCGTTTTCCTGTTTTGGGTCGATCTGCACTGTGGAGGTTGACGCCAGCTAGAAGCTGCCTCTGCTGAATTGTCACCACGATCCTCCAGCGAACCAGTGCTGAGTGCTGCTTCTAGCACGTGCCAGAGATGGATTGAGGTGCAGGATGTGGAAACTGGCACAGGGTGATTGGCTGCAGTGTGCAGCATGTGAGGAATGCTAAAGAGGTGGATGATGTGGAATTGGAGGGTGAGGGTAAAGATTATTCCTTACCCAATTTCTAGTTTTTTTCATTACACTAATAAGAATTAGAGACACCAAACCTTTCTTACTGACTAAAGCCAAACTCTTCCCTGCTGACTGCACCAAAAGGGACCCATGCTCCTCTTGAAAACAAATTCCTATAGATAAAGAAATAAAGTGTATGTTCTTAACCCAAGGGTAGCTTTACTTTTTTATAAATTAATACAAACCAGTGTCCTCATACATGACATCATTTTTTATGTGTGTGAAAACTACTTCCTGTTCAAAGATAAGTCCTATAGGTTAATACTTATCAGATCTTATTGTACCCCAAAGGTGGGAGAAATTCCCCCAAAATTTTACTTCAGAGTGGGACTAACTCTTAAATATGGCCCTTACCTTTTATTACCTCCGCCAAGGAGGTTATGTTTTTGCCGGCGTTGGTTGTCTGTTTGTGTTCAAGATAACTTGAAAAGTTATGGACGGATTTGGATGAAATTTTCAGGAAATGTGTGGAATGGGATAAGGAAGAAATGATTAGATTTTGGGACTGATCCAGATCACCATCCGGATACAGGAATTTTTAAAGGATTCTGTAACATTGCCAGATAGGACCATAATCGCCAAAGTGGACTGAAGCTGCTTGGCAGAGGTCTGCGCTCTCTGAGTGCTTTTCTAGTCTTAAGTATATTTTTCTCAAACTGGTAGAATAAATACTGGAGTACAATGACTCCTAATAGAAATCCCAAGTGAACAGCTGGTGTGATAACATTTCCCAAGAAAGTGCTGCAAAGAGATATCACTATGTTTCTGTGTTGACTCATCCCATCACTTTCAGGGCAGGATGACCTCCCACAGTCTACACACAGTTCTTACTCATCGATCGACTCATTGCAGGAGAATCAAAGGCCATATTGTGAGTGACCTTTTGAGATAAAGGTCAACACTGGCCAGACATGAGGAGAGAGCTCATCCACTGTATAGAACATTTCTAATCTCTCTTTAACATGATTTCAGGATGAGCCGGGGCAGTTTACAATTGTCCTTATTAATGGCATATAAACTGTTTTTGTTTGGTAAAACCTAATAATCTTAGAGTGATGGATTATAAACATTTTTTATCAAGAGGGAGGGAATTTTGTTTTAAGTTGGTTTAGTGGAACAATTTAAACTTTAAGGATAGTTTTATTGCTTAGACGCAAATTATATCAAGACAAACTTTTAACTTTCAGACCTGTGGTGAAAAGCACGTGCAATTCAGAGAAAACCAAGACATGAAATTTACTTTTTGAATGTTGGTTTCTTTTTAAATAAACTTTTTTTTTAATCTTAATCTCTTCATGTGGCTGTCATTTATTAAATCTTAGAGACTTCAGTGTGCCTATTGTCCATTGTGGCATGATAGTAGATTATTTGTGTTTGGATCAGCACTGGACAGAGCAATATTTATCTATTAAGAAGTAGTGTGGGTTTTATTTAATTTTCCAAAAAGTAGCAATTTTGGAGATAAGAGGCTTGTTCTTGACAGGGACGATAAACTCAGTGTATGTAGTGCTTACTGACCTTACTCTTGTATTTTATGAACGTCCTGTTATCAGTCTCATAGTTCGTTGTTTAGTGGCCATTAGTTGTGTGTCTTGTAACAGTTTAATGTGGGGTCTACAGATGTAAATGATGAGCTTTTAAAATGTGCTGCAACCACGTTTTCATTTTTACAAATAATCTATTTCATACTGTACTTTGACAAATAAATACCAATTTGAAATCCAATATTGTCTCATGTCACTGCATTAATGATTGTTAACTTTTATCACTTGGACATCAGATGAAAAAAAAAAGTTTTATTTTGAAGGTTTCAGATGTTTTGAAAACTTAAATGCTATAGCATTTAGGAAGATAAAGACAAAGATTGTGAAAGCACTCCATGTACGAATCAGAAACTGCTTTGTTTTGATAACACCTGCTCTGTGCTATTACACCATGTGACCAGCAGATAGTGTGAGTGAGCTTTGTATCCTCGTGAGCTGCCACTGCTGCTGCAAGGGTTAATGCATACAAAAATCGTCCAAATCGTCGGTTTGCAAAGCCCAGGGGCATTTGTGTTTAATTTTTTCTAACTTTCATAATACTCTGAAGATTTTGTCAACAGTCCCATTGAAAGGAATATAGTCAGTGGGTAAACATATGACATGGATGGCATTTGGCTGTAATTTGAATGTTCGTTATCTGACTGTAATTAATTTTATGTGTATGTGCCTCTAAGAGCAAAGTTATGATGGCCAGCCTATTCAGTATGCAGCTTTCAAGGCACATTATTTTCTCAGAGACTGTTTTTCATTGAAGTTTTGTTATTCTTGATTTTTTGCTTGAATTTTTTAATCTTACCAAACTTCATTTGTTTTAGTGCTAGTTTTATTATTTGTAATTTGTAATAAGGGAAACTAATTTGGGTTAGAATCAAAAAGGGTCAGAGAAAGTAAGATTTTAAAAAAAAAAATGAAAAAGTATTCTTAATTAAAAAAGGATACATCCATCCATCCATTATCCATACCACTTATCCTTTCAGGGTCGCAGGGAGCTGGAGCCTATCCCAGCTGACATTATACAAGAGGCAGGGCACTGTGGATCAATCACCAGTCAATCACAGGGCCACATAGAAACAGGCAACTATTCCCACACACTCACCCACAGCTAAGGGAAATTAAGAGTCACCACTTTATCTTTCAAGCATGTTTTTGGTCAGTGGGAGGAAGCTGAGTGCATGGGGAGAACCCACACATGCACGGGAAGAACATGCAAACTCCACCCAGACACTGGCCGACACAGACCAGCAACCTTCTTACTGTGAGGCTCGCGCTTCCTGCTGCATCACCGTGCCGAAAAAGGAAGGATGACCAACAAAACCGTAAAACAGTTTGTGGCATTGGGTAAACCTTACTGACCTGGGCTCATCCGCTTTTTTCAAAATTACTGGCCACTTTAAATGATGGAGGAAGAAAGAATGCTTTGTTTTTTGCATATTTCACAACTTTCCCAGCCTTTTCTTCCTGCTTCCCAACAGTTAGATTTTGCACCTTAAACCCATCATATATATGTCAAGGACTAATGTTCTCATCTTTCACAGTTGTTAAAAAATGTAAAGCCCTTTGGGTGAATCAGGTCTTTTCTCAGTCAAAGATAAACACAGTGTGAACAGAGTTTGACTTTATTTATGCAGAGAAACACATTTTGTCATTAAGACTTACATTTTGTTTGAGCCCACAGACCCAAAATAATCCATTTTTGTATATTTCAGTTTAAAAAAAGCAATGCTTTCCATTCAGCATGGATCACAATACTGCAGATCATCACATCACAAAAATACCTGCTTTATGTTTCCCTTTGTACACTGAAGAAATGTCAGCAGACCCTCACCACCCCTGTAATGTGACCACAGAATGTTCAGGATAAAAAACATCCAAGTGTGTTATTTTAAATGTTTCTGTGGATTGACCTGAGAATTACACTGTTTTGCATTTACAGTCCTGTTTAAGAGTGTGCACCTCTTATGTTGGCATTTAAAACAGCAACAATTCAACTTCTAAATAAACGACATGATGTAGAATCAAAGCTACACCAATAGGTTCACCATCAAGTGACCACAAAACTGTGTGTGCATTTAAACCAATCATTGTGTCACTAAACACCAAAATTCACTCTGATGGTGCTCATAACCATTAAAAACAGTTTCTGAACGTATAATCACTGACGCCATCAGCATCACCATCTGAAAAACAGTAATTCAATTCCTGCTGTTTAGAAAAATGATGACAGTATAAATAATAAATGAGAGTAGATTCAAATCAGTACACATCTCTGTTACAGTGTAAGTCCTTCACTCCAGTAATTTTTAAAATGTTCTATGCGGCAAACAAACTTGTGTCGTAGCTTGGACTTCATGTACCATTCGTTGTTGGCTTCGTTTACTGCTGTTGGCTTCTTCTAGATCTTTTGAAGATTAAGCTTTAATGTAGTTAGAACTAGATTTACATTGTAACTTAGCTTGCTTCTTGGCAATAAATCTTTCATCATTTGAAAGCCTATTTATTTCCATTTGTCAGGGTATCACCTTTCCAATGAGCATGCATTTGAGGGATGAGCAGCAGAACTGAGGATGCGGGTTGAGCCCATGAAAAATTTATCAAATCCTCTCTGCAAATACCAAAGAGATTATTCTGCTGTTGCTATTGAATCTTGTTTTGAGCTTCTGACATTTAGGTGACTAATTGTCAGGCCAAGAGGTTGACGACACTCCAAGAAGGCCATTTCCTCACCCTGTCAACACTTCAGAACTGTAGGCAGTCTTCTACAGATTTGCGGGATGATATAGCTGTTGGCTCTCTGCCAAGACAATCCGGAGCAGACTGCACTCAGTAAATCTCTGGTCTCACAGGCCTGTCATGACTGCCCTTCACCATCTGCCTATTTGTGCTGGTGTCAACAAGTGCAATGGAACCTGAACATTTGGAGGAATGTTATATTCAGCTACAAGTCCAGATTCTGCCAATGGCAGTTGGATCGTAGGGTCAAATTGCGGAGAAGATGCAGACAACTCCATGCTGATTACTGCGCAGATAGAGTAACATCTTTTTGAGGAGGCTGTGATGGTGTGGGGCTGCATCTCCCTCACTGGAAAAAGGATTGTCATCATTGGAAGCAATCTCAATGCAGAGTTTTGGAGATAAGATTCTGTAACCAGCGTCAATTTTATATCTCCACAGTCTGGGAACGAACTCTATCCTTGAAGCTGACAACATTCGCTCCCATAGGGCAGGGTTTATCAGAGACCAGCCCCAGAATTTTGAAGTGGAAAGGATGGATTAGCCTGCCAGCAGTCCTGACGGCAACCCCGTTGAACACTTGTAGGATCAGCCTGGGCATGCTGTTCATGCCTGAGTGACCAACACAACCATGCTGGCTGAATAGGAAACTCCAGTGGATGGTTTACCAGTCTGTGGTAGCAAACGTCCTTTTTGACACCATGGTATGCTGGGGTGGGCAGCACATCCAAGGACGCATCCAGGCTGGAGAAACTAATCCGAGCTCTGTGGTTGGCATGAAGCTGGACTCTCTATAAACTGCTGGACATCATGGACAATGCCAGTCACCCTCTGCGCACCATCATCAGCAACCAGAGGAGTCTGTTCAGACTGCACAACTCCTCACTAGGGGGGATGAGGAGTAACAGGAAGACTGAGGACAGGAAGGAGCAGAAGCCAGCCTGCAGACATATTTTTATTTATATTTTTGTTTATATCTATCTCTTTTATATATTTTTTTTATCTGTTATACTATACTGCTACTGGAATCATAATTTCCCTGAGGGAGTCTTCCAAAAGGATTAATAAAATTCTCTCTAATCTAATCTAATCCCACAGCAGTGTGTGACAGGTATAAGGAGGTGCCAAGCTGTTGTGGCTGTGAATGGTTCTTCAATATGCTATTGAGGCTCCTGTTTGTTACAGGAACAAATTCTTAAATTCCCAAACTGTCTTGTTTCTTCAGACTTCAATCATTCAATTCACCAAACAACACCAAGCAGTATTCAACAGCAGAATAAGATGTCTGGTATTGGCAGAGAGGATCTGGCAAATTTTTCATGGGTTCAACTCACATACTCAGCTCTGCTGCTCGTGCCACAAATGCATGTTCTTTACAAATGTGTCATCAATTAAAAGCAAATACACAGGCTTTCCAACAGTAAGAGGTTCACTGCCAAGCACTGTTACAACAAAGAAATAATCTATCAATCGCTGATTTCCTTACTTTGTGTGCCAAGTTTATAAAATAAAACAATGATTATACACCGACTTCTTATTTTATTCAAAACACTTTTGAAAAGAGTATGTGTAGGCCAATTGCCTCTGGATTTTATCATGAAAACATTTCCAATTCGTGTTAATTTTGCACAGCAACTTATGATTTTTCATGTGGGTCCTGAGAAGAAGGGAGAGGTAGCAACACTTCAACTCCTCTTAGGTACATCTTAGAGGGACCCCATGGACTAGAGGGTTAGAGACAGTGATCAAGCAAACAGCCATTTTAACCATCAGACCATACACAGATTTGTGTTTAGAGTACAGTTATTTCAAATTGACACTGTGTAGAGAAATATCTGTAGTTCATTCATGACAACTCGTGTTATATCACAAGAAATTATGTTTGACAAAGCCACCCAACAATAACTTTGGCATATTTTATTAGACAAAATATATTCAAAAATATTGAAATTCCCATTAAAATAGCATAAAGCAGACAAATTCAGAGGAAATAGATGCACTTTACCAAGGTGCACAGGTTACAACACAGAAATAATCTAAGAATTAGAACAACAGAAGTTAAGTGTTACGTTTACAGATCAGTTTCTATATATACACACCTGTGACTATTTACAGAGAGGACATGATGCTTACAGCTGTACACAGGGTATCTGTGCACTGTGACATAGCACGTACGTGTCCCTGTAAGTTTACTACTGTACCCAGTAAGAATTAGTTCATACCAATGGGCTACTCCCAGTGACACACAGTGTCACAGACATTACGGCGTTGATTTCCCCCCACCTTATTTAAATAAAACTATTTTCATATTATACATTTTATATTTTGTTACATTCAAGGTATAGATACAATTTGTATCAACAAGCAAAAGTCAATTCTAGACATTTGTGGCTTAGTTGTTTGCGGCACAAAGAGAGGATGGGGACAATAAAACATCATTCAGGCCTAAGTGAAACCTTTCAAAATAAGAGCACAATGCTGGATTAGTATATTTTACCGTCTACTTGAGGCCATGGTGGGTGTTTTGGTTTGGAAGTAGTCTATATCCCAGAGAACACAGATTATTCTGACAAAAAAGGTCTTTACATCTAGCTTGGTATTTGGTTATTTCTAACAAAAACTAAATAAACAATGTCAATTAAAGCTATAGAACAAAATGAAGGTCATCACTTCTTTTATTCCTACATAAAATTTCCAGATTGAGTTTGTAAAACTTTCAAGATAAAAAAGCAACCAACACTGTTATTTCAGCAATTTGGACTCAACTTTAAATAGCACTGGAGTATTAAAGAGGATCCGCTCTGATACTCCTCAAGCCCACGAGCCCATGAGTGCATTTTATCTCATTACAGACAAGTGGCTGCTAGCTGGTACTGGCAGAAATAGTAACACACACATACTTGTAAGCCAAATCAGCAGCTAAAATTGAATCATGTGTGTTTGCTTTATGGAAGCATGAACTGAATTAAAGACACTATTACTGGATGTATCAAGAATAAACAAGTCTGATCGTCTCTTTTAGCTTGACTTATTCTTAAAACAACTAAATTCTTTTTTCTCTGGGTTCATCTGGGAGAGCGACTATTTCAGGGTTCATGTCAGAAAATCAGAACTTTTTCATTTAGACTGAATGTCTAAATCTGGGCGATCCTAATTTAGCCTATAATAAGCAACCATTTTAACCGTTAGATTTCTGTTTTTGATCAGGGTAACGAGTGTTTCAGGGACTAAAACATTTGATGAAAATTAATCCCTCTCAAGGACAAAGGATGGCTCGCAAACTTTTAGCCAAATGCCAGAAACAACCTTGACAGCAGCCTTGCAATCTGATTGTTTCACATGTAGAAACATTAGGCAGTTTGTTTCACCTTCTCATGAACAGACAGGCGGCCTAAAGTGGCCTCGTCTTTTTTCATGAAAAAACAAAGTCAGCAGAGCCCAAAATTCTTTTGGGCGAAAACACATTCATTTTTTCTTTATATCTGTTCATTTACCGCAGTTGTACCCAAACACTATAAAGAACAAGAGTTTTGATGCATCATCAATGACACAAAGTCAGAATAAACTGTTAAAGAGTAACACCACTCAGTTTCAAATTCACATTTCTTTTTCCTTTCATAGAGTTCCCAAATAAAAAGACTCAAAGTGTGATCTGTTTTAAAATGCTGCATTTACTGCCAATAAAGCCCAAGCTTCCCAGCTTCACTTTGATTTTCAGTACATATTTTTTTTAAACAGTAGGACTATTCAATTGCATTATTGTTTGAAGAGTGAAGGTCTGAATCTTAAAAATAAGTGGCATTTCCCTTTAAAACACACTCAAAGCATGAGTCTGCTAATAAGGCAGGCTTTACATGTTGCAAACAGCTCAAAATTGTAGGTTAAATGTAAAGTGTAGCTCTCTGTCATGAGGGTGGAGGCTGAGAGGGACCAAGGACAGATTGTCCATTTATAAATCTATGTCTTAACCAAACCACCAGTTAGTTTACCTGACTAAAAGGGCATCATGTAAAGCCTCCCCATTAGCTCGGTTTCAGAGAACTCAAAGGTGCATAACAAGCGCATGAAAACAAAGTTTTGCAATGCCTTCTTTAAGCTTCAGCTGTACATAACCAACTTTAAGACACTACATGTTACATGTAGGACCTTCACTAAATATGTCACTAATAAATCAAACTACTCTTGCCAGTAACCACTGTTTTTTTGGCAGGGCAAGACGGAAAATTAGAAAATTTAAAGCATCCTGAGAGCGATGTGCTGCAAGGCACAGCCGAACCCTTTCATGATCCTTAGAGATGGGCTGCTTGTGTTTAAACAGAACAGCCTCCAAAAAAAAGCCATTCGGTAAATAACAAGCCTACAAGTATTCACTTCATTTTGAAATTCAATTAATTAAATTACATGTACATGTCCCACATTAGTCCTATTATTAATTCAGAGGCTTTCCTGTACCACCCAGAATCCTCTGATTTTACTCCATACATGTATCATCAGGTAAATATTCAGTCTGTTGTGCAAACATTGAGTGTGTGCTGGTAAGCACTCTTCCCAAACCTAATACTAGTTTTCTACAAAGTGTCACTACCTAAATCACACTACAGTTCAGTGAAATCAATGCTAAACTTCCACTACGTTTACATGCACGTTAAATACAAATGATCCAAAATCAGTTCGAGTTAAGAAACTGACCATCTACATGGAAATCAACAACTTTAGCCACTTGGTTTAAATCAATACAGCTGACACTGATGAAGTAATATTTTCATTTAAATTCCATCAGTAGTCCTGCTGAATTTACAAAGTTTCTCTTAATGCCTGAACTGATCTGGAAAATCTTTTTTTGCACCAATGAAAGCTAGAAATCACCAGTGGACTTAAGTGCATGTAAAAGTAGTCTTTACAAGAAGACTTATCCCCCTCCTTAAATTAAACTGCTCCACTGACAACCTGAAGGAGTCCATTAGAGCTACTATTTGAAACAAAGATGCTTTGAATACTTTTACACTAAAAACAATCAGCACAAAAAGACAAATATATTGATAGGAAAATCCTGGATGTAGCATCCAATAAAATCAGATTTGTAATTCTATATTACACCATAGGAAATAATCTAAACACACGTCAACTTTTAATAGAATCCAATTAATTCTGTGAACCATAAACGTAAAGTAGAATACTGACACTATATAAACTATTTTTTGGCATTATTTAGCAGCTTATAAATGACTCTGAAATAATGGCTTTTGTGTGATTATATGTACAAAGAAACGTGCACATTTACAAGTCAAATCTCCCATTTGTCTTGTTTTGTGCACTGTCAAACTCTACCAAAATAGTAGCTTTGTTAAGTGAGGCTGAGAAAATATATCTCTTTAGATACTGAGATAGTGCTTTACATTTGAAAATAGGAGGCTTCAATGACAAAGACTTTCATTTGAAACCCTTCAGACAATGACTAAAAGCGTGAGGTCATTCAGATATAAGGCCATTAAATGTCATAGTTCATGCTGTGAGGTATGTAGCTACCTCCCTTTTACTCATCTTTAAAATTAATGCACAAAAACTCACACGATTTATTTACAGCAGAGGCAGACCTAAGAAAGGTCTTCTTTTGTTCCACTGCACCAGAAACCTTTAAGATGCTTTTCATAGCACATTCACAGGACCTGAGCAAGCCTTTCTTAAAGATATTTGATTTATGTCTGAAAATATGAGATCACGTCCTAAATGCAATGTGCTGCTGTGTAGCCTACATCATTCCTTTTGTTATAACAGTGGTGTATTCATATCTCTCCCAACCAGAAAACACCCAGCTAACAACTGCTAAAAAAAAAAACTAGCCAGCTAGCATCAGCAACACATTATCAAAACTGAGAGTGGCCTCAAGTGAGGACAAAACTACACACACTGAGCTTTGCTAAAAGATACAGCAGATGCTAACTAAATAGTCAAAATGGCACATGAGCTAGCACTATTACTCCTCATTGAAGTGAGGAGCTAGCTGGCCCATATAGCCTTGAGAGACACAGGAAAAATCATTAGCTTCAAACCTTTGAGTAGAAGAAACATCCTCGGCTCCATAATGCTGACAATGTTACTATGGCCTTTCCAAATCAAATCAGCAGCTAACTTTGAACAGCTTCTCCTTTTTCTGATTCAAGGAAGCTAGGCAAAAGTTAGATAACTCAAAGAAAAGAGTTACCTACTATGCGTGTGAACCTTATTCTTCTCAGCAACAGACAGATTAGACTAAGATTAACATAAGCAACTTTGCTGTAGCAAACATGTAGTGTGGCTAAATTTTGTGGAAGCTATTAAGCTAGCCTCGGGTTCAGGAACATAACATTTTAAATAAATGAAGTATCCATAAATTCAAAAGATAAAATAACTCATGCTAATACCTCAGGGATTCAAGCAGATTTTTGTGTAATCAATGTTACGCCTGTAGAAAAGACGTCCAAACTTTTTTCATCCAGGGTCAAACATCAAAAAATAAAGGATAACTGGGCCACTTAGATACACCTAACCTTTAATGTATTAAAGTGAAGTACATTTAAGCTGTCAGCCAGATTTCACAGGGTCCTGGTCAGCTCAGGCTACCACTGGATCTGCCACGCTTCATCTCCACAGGATGTTTATGGCAGGCTTAATAAAAAAGGACCAAGGCCTGAAAAAGTGTTGTGGTTTTGGTATTTTTAGTAGGCCTGATTATTTTTGATGATGTTCAATGCAGGAAATGTAGATTCTAGTCTGTTTAACTTTAAAAATGACTGAATAAACCTCTGAAGCAATACAGTAACATTATAATGACACATTCATTTCCATATGCTATAGAATGAAATCCTGTAGTAAGAATGACTCTCTATCTGCTTGATTCTGTGTATTTAAATTTGGGTCGATGTACCAGACTTTTCTCTGAGCATACTGCTTTAGCATCCAGTTAACTTGTTGTACCGCGTTTAATTTTAATGTGACACCTGAACTTGTCACTAAACTTAATTTCATGAAAAATATGCAAAAATGATGTAAAAAAATTTGCAAAATGGAAGTCACAGTAGTTTGATTATTTCATCATTTTGTGGTAAACTCTTTGTACTTAACTATTCTCTATCCTTCTTGTCAAACCAGCTTTTGTGAATGGAATTCTGGGTCTTATGTTGGCATTTAGCAAGGAAACAATCTGATGTCTTCAGTGCCTATTAACTAAGATACTGATATTTTATTTTATGAGTGATTTATCGAAAGTGAATGTCTTTTGTTTTAAGTAAAAACCTCACGAAAGAAAAAGTAGCTGCATTCACATTTCTCATTATCTGAGTACATATAGGCTCAGTGAGATACTAGTTTCTGTAACAACATGGATTTGTCTTCGTCATAAACCTCATGTTATGGCCCTAAACTTTTCTATAACGTCAAATGAGGATCTACAAGTGAACATGAGCAAATAATAACAGAAAACTTGACACATTTCAGCTGATTTTAGGTCCTTGACTGATTTCCATGGACTTCTGTCTGACAGTCTGTACTCTTTGCCACTCAGTGGCTGACACTCCACTCACTCATGCTGTCTGGGTCTTCATGTGCACACCCTCTATACATTAGCACTATGAAGCTCCTGCTCAGGTGGTATGAATGTGTTATCAATCACCTTGATAATAAAGTTTTACCTCATTTTAACTGCTCCAAACTTCATATAAAACCATTGCTGTCGTTGTGAAACATCTTACAATTTGAGATAAACTTATTAGACAAACTGTTTCTCAACTGATTATTTCTCTTACCTTAGTGATTCAAAATCTGATATCCAGATTTTCTACCCAACACATTTAAAAAAAAAATCCTGAGGGCAGATGTTGCACATGCAGCAACATTAAACAAGTGCCTATCTATAAGATCAACAAACTCTGTATTCCTTTGTCATCCATCTTTGTAAATAAGAGTAAAAGCTCAATGGCATGACCTCAGTTTTGTAACAATGACAGCGGCGAGTTGTTGTGGATCTGTCAAATGAGGATTTTTCTCCATAACTGAATGGACAACATAGGCAGGAAAAATGTTGCAAAGGTTCCGATATGTTTGATATTGGTGGTCTGGGATGATGTACCGCTCTTGGTGTTCAGCTGCAGATGGCGTCTCCCATGGTGAGCTCCAGATTTGTTCCATTTTTTCTGGCATACTGCGGACCATCACCCGCTCACAACATGGCATCAGACTGTTACTCAATGGATATGAATGATATTCATAGGACTCATTACCACACGGCAGAGGGTCCCAGCTGGCGTGCTGCTCACGGCACAGTGGTGGTCTCCTCTGTCTCATGGGGTTGCTATCATATAGCCTTGAGTCTGATATGCTGTCCATACGAGTCATGCCCAGAGATCTTGTGGGTTGTGAGGACAGAGGTGGGAGGACATTCTGAGTGAGGGGATAGTCTCCAGGACAGCTGGACCTGGCTCCCACTGCAACATGCTGGATATGGGGGGCTAAATGAGGCCCCGACTGCTGTTTACGTGGGCCCTGTTTGGGTTCCTCTGGTCCATAACTCTGCACCCTAGTCAGCGCTTCATGTCGAAACCCATGAGAGAACGCTTGCATCCTAGCTTGTGCAGTAGACTGCTGCTGCCCCTTCATGCTCTCCTCCAAGCTGCTGTCCACAGAGCTTGGGTAAAGGTCCCCGTAAGAAGAGAATGAGTCGCTGTTTGAGTGGCTGAGGCAGGACTCTGTGCAGTGGCTGGGGTTTCTCTGATACACACCATGCTCGTGCTCCATGCTACAGAAACTGTCAACATTGTGCATGCTGCTCATGCTCATATTTGAAAAATCACTGTGCAGTGAATAATAGCCATGGTCGCTGACTACTGAGTCATACTTTGGGAACTGTTCACTGTAAGTAACCGAGGCGCCATGACTGTTTGTAACTAAAATAGGAGGGTACTGTACACTGGACATGTGCTCCAGAGAACTGTGAGAGAACTGCAGAGAACCTGGCACCGGGCTGCTGGCTGATCGTGTGTTCAAGGCACCAGCTGCGTGGCTCTTAGCGGGCTGCATGGTGGGCACACTGAGAGCAGACACGAGGGAAGGCACTGAATTTGTCTCAGACTTCCGAGCAGCGGACAGTGCCTCAGGAGGTTCACAGGCCACAGAGCGAATACTGGGGTCAGACTGGCGTTTGGGAGCCACGCGTTTGGCCTCCGAGTTGCTGTCCCCCTTGGCAGCTGCTGCACCGGTCCCGCACTTAACTAAAGCCCCCTCACTCATCGTCTTCACTGCAGACAGTTTGGCAAAGGCCCGTAGTTCATCTGCCACAGAGCGCTGTGGCTGGTTGACGCGCTCAGGATGATAGTACTTGCACTTGTGTCCATATGTGCACTTTTTCCCTTGTTTACAAGAAGAGTAGATCAAGTCAATTAAACTGTACATTTATGGTAGATTGTGACAACAAAGTGCAATCATTTTTTTATGACCTTTAGAGGACTTACCATAGGGGCAAGGTTGTTTTTTGTGCTCTGGAACAACAGGACGCTTGCGGAGGAAATTTTCTAAGCTTGGACCATGTCTTCCCAAAGGATCGTCTGGAGGCATAAACCTATGGCAGAGTCATTTAAAAGTTTTTATTATTTTATGTGAGGTTATTTTACTTTTGGCACAGTTCCTTCCAAAAACAGAAAACAAACATATATCATTCTCTATTTTTATTATTTTTATTTTTTTTGGATGAACAAAGGTTGTAAAAACAGACTTAACAGATTTTCAGTGATAAAGAAAAACCTAGAATACAAGCTGTGCTGATACATAAGTTGCAGTAAATTTTAGGGAGTCTCTCAAGGGGGCTTAAAATGTTGCTGCATGGTGTGTTATTCTGTTCAGTTAAGTCCAAGATGGGCAGTTTTATGCTCCATTAGTACCATAAGCATTTGCCACAAACTTGCTCTTCTGCTAGCTAAATTATGGCGCTTGAGCTGTTACCTTGTGGGGACTGTAGTGAGTGCCCAGCCAGTAAAAGTTCCTCTGCCCACCTACTCTTGTCTTACACATATTTTTTTCAAACAAATAGACCCTGCATACATTTCAACCTCTTGCAGTATACAGTGCTTATATGCAGAATTATGACCAAAAGGGCACCAACCCTTGCAAGCCTGGTCTTCACGTTAGTGTCTCCATGTACATTTTGAGCAGAAAAGAAGCCACTTACTAGGGCTGAACGTTATGGACAAAATTTCATATCTCGATATTCATGCCAGATATCTCGATATCGATATCGATATGATACGATATGACTACGGGTTCAATAAAAACCAAGTATTTTTCAGAAAAATAAAAAAGTTCTGAAAATAAAAAAGGTTTGTGGTTGGCTAGCCTTAGTGGTGCATTCAAGGGCAATCGTAAAAATGAATTTTTTTGGGACTTCCAGAGCTGTACATGCAGGGCGAGCGCGGGGGAAATCTATATCGTTAATATCGTTGCTTTGTCGATATTAATATCTTGAATGTTCATATCTCAATATCAATATGATAACGATATATCTTTCAGCCCTGCCACTTACTACAAGCTACTCAATAACAGCGCTTTTCTATTTCTGCTATCACATTAACTCAGCTTGGCACTGTTTGATTGTAGACCTAGGTACTTCCTTTTCCATTACAGTATACAGTATACTTTGATAGTGCCTCTTCAAAACAGGCAAGGTTATCATAACGTGGCTGAGTATAACTGCCATGATTTCCAACACAATGACAGAGGAGGAGATACAGGTGAAACCATAGCTGCCTTTTAGTTTGCGGTTTTTCTTTGTAAGGAGACAAGCTTTATTCCAGAGATACTTGCAAAAAGCAAACAACATACAATAAAGACCAGAGTAGACTCTGGGAGATCATACAGCATTACAAAGCTGATAAGAGGGGTTACACTTCAGAAATTCTTGTCTCATTGTGGCAACAGTCTGACCATTCAGTGGTCAGCCTAGTCATCCAAGTCACATTTTAGAATTTGCCTGCTGAGTAGGACTGAGGCAAAGCGAGCCAATACCACTGAGTGGGATCACATTGTTTATAGCATCAGCAGGTTGTATGCTGTGTAACTCAGGCGACAGCACTTCAGATCATGATCATATCATCATTTAACACTTCTATATTTATTTAGCAAAAAGACAGCACACAACTGTGGTAAAGAAATCAGTATTGAAAGTTTTGAATAAATCACCACACATACTAAAAAGCAGCCTTGACTTAAAAAGACATTGTCAGATGGTTGAGAAGATAATGCACTTTTTAAGCAAATACATGCAATTTCACTTGTCACAGTTAAGAACCCTGAAGAACATTTTCACATCATACATACAGTGGTGGAAAAAAGTTTTCGGACACCTTTAAAATTCGAAAAAATCTCAAATATTATGATGAAACATTTGTCAACAAGAAAAACTAACAGAAGTACAATCCTTGATAGTTTCAAAATGTCCGTTCTCAACATTGCAGGTGTCCAAGTCAACAAATAACAGAGGATGTGTTCAAAACTGAACAAAAAATTTAAAAACCATCACATCATCAAATTAATAATTAGTAATCCTGCCATTAGCATGTAGTAGAGCTCTACCTCTGGCTGGTATGTTCTCCCCAAGCCTTTCACACTGTTCAAGGGTAACCTCGTCCCATTCTTTTGAATTACCGCCTTTTGTTCTTCCACAATCTTTGGTTTATGTTTTGAAACCGATCTTTTGATAATCCACCTCAGATTTTCAATGGGGTTCATGTCCGGGGATTGAGCTGGCTGCTCTAGGACCTGGATATTGTGCTAATGCAGCCAAGTTGCACTTTCCCTGAATGTGTGGTAAGAGGCATTATCTTGTTGAAACATCCAGTTTTGACCTCAATGGATCAGTGCACATGCAGAAGGGAGCATGTGGGCTTCAAGAATGCCACAAGACTTGGCAGAGTTCAACAGGCCATTACAGACAGTGTGATGACCAACACCAGCAGCACTCATACATCCCCAAACCATGATACTGCCTCTGCCACGTTTGATCCTAGCTACTGTACATGCTAGAAATAATGCTTCACCTGGCCTTCGGTATACCCTAACATTAGCAGGAGGATTTAGCTCACAACTGGACTCACCCGACCACAGTATCAACTTCCAGTTCCAGGCTGTCAAGTTTTTGCATGCTTGGGCCCAATTATACCGGGTTAACCTCTGTCTGTCAATGATCAGGGACTTCTTGACAGCACTGCAGGACCTTAAGCCATGATCTAGGAGTCGTCCACATACAGTGTGGGTGGAACACTGGACACCAGTTTGGTCTGACCATTGCTACTGAAGCTCACCTGACGTCATTCTGTGGTTTACCCGGCACATGTGGATCAGGGTGCGGTCATTTCTTGCTGAAGAAACCCTTGGATACCCAGATCTTGGTTTGTCTTCGAAGCTGTTGGTTTGTTTGTATTTCTGCAGAGTGTAACCAACAGCTAAGTGGCTGCATCTGCACTTTCTGGCGGCAACTGTAATCTTCCTGGCTGAGAATCTGTATCTTTAGGTATGTTTCCTGCGTCATGTTCCTTGTTTTAGCCATTTTGTCCCTGAAGAACGTTTAAATGTACTGGTTCTACGTAGACACTAAGCACGGCAACAAAAATAGTGTCCTCAATAAAAAGCATGACCTTAGTCATTAGTTGATCAGTGGTACCAAAATGACGCAATACTCAAAATTTCTTACGTATTTCTATGGAGTCAATTTAAAGTTTTTAATGTTTTTTGATGATTTGTTTAGTATTTTAGCTTTGACTGTACTATAAGAAGAGTGATTCTTAATGCAATACACCAAAAATGCATGGGGTGTCCGAAAACCTTTTTCTACTACTGTATGTCCAAAAAGTACATCATGGTCTCTTACTTGTCGTTGACAAACGAATACATGAGGAGACGCTCTTCTATGAACTTCTTCCACTCTGGTTTCTCATTTTGCAAGTCCCTGTAGTTGTCATTTGACACAATAATTCCATCAGAATCATAAGCCAGCTTCACTATGAAGCGATCATCATAGCACACCACTCTGCGGCCTTGTACTCTCCGAGATGGGGTGAAAACCAGGATCTTTTCTTTTTCCAGTTTGCGTAATATTTCCTGATCTGAAAGAGAGATTTGGAGAAATGTTGATAAACATTTTATCAAAACCAACACTAGAGAACAACACAAATGCCCCATAAACAAAGATTGAGAAAAATCAAGTAGTAAATAAAAACATAAAGAAAAGTATGGCTATATAAAAAGTAATGCTCAATAACAATTATTAAATTACAATTGCCTTCTACGTGTTTAGGTTGTGCAGTTTTCATTAATATATGTGATGCAGATTTTGTCACTGTTTAATAATGGGGATCTTAATATCAGTATCAGACAAAAGACTTCTGTCATGTAGTTTATCCGCTGAAACTGAAGCGTTACAAATGGTCTAATAAATGCTTTCCTACCTGTGATGAGTGCATCAGGCCTTGATTGTTCCTTCCTCCAAGCTGGGACAAAAACAGTGATGTCTTTGTGCCCCTTCTCCAAGAACCACTCAACAGCAAGTTGGATACCACGGCAAGAGAATATCTCTTTGTTTCCATGACTGGAAAATAAAACAGGGTGCTATGAAGTCTGTTTATATCTCACGAAGAGCACTCAACATGAGTTGAACGGTACACTTAAAACAACCCCAATCACAAAAAGATGCGATGGAGTTTGATATGTGGAATAAAAAAAGAGAACATAGTGATCTGAAAATCCTGTTTGATCTAAATTTGACTGAAAAGAACACAAAGACATGATATAAAATGGCTGACCCTAATATTTATTGCTTTTAAGAAAAAGAAACATGCCTTTTCTCCCAATACAGTTGGAACATAGGCAGGCAAAGACTTGGAGAGTTACAGACCATTTGAAAAAATACCTGAAACTCCCACAGGCACATCAGTTAATTGGTAACAGATGATGTCTTTCATGGGATTGGCTATAAAAGGAGCTCTCCAGAGAGGTTCAGTTATTCATCATCAATGATTGCGCTAGGTCCTCCCCTTTGAGGTAAAACTGCACCAAGACAAATGTTCCTAGACAAGTCACTGCATGAAAGATTTAATTCAAACTATCACACATCCAGGAATTATGAAGACAAATTTATGCACAAATGTGGCTAAGCCAAAAAACCACAAAAAATGCCTGAGACCTGCAATCCCATAAGTAGTACTACAATAACAATCAGCATCATTCTGTGATGGACAGAATTACATAAGCTCAGGACTTCAGAAATTAATCATTTGTTATCACTGCACATGGCTGCAACTACAAATGTGAGACAACATTTAAAGTAAAAGTCATGTATTATCACCCAAAAGAGCTGCAGACTTCCCTGAGCCTGAGCTCACCTGAGATGGATTGTTCTAACACTTGATTCAAAAGTGGTGTTGAAAGTGCTCAAGTTTGTGCATTACCAGTTTTCAGAATGCAAGGAAAGATAAAGTTCATACATTTTTATGGATGACCTCCTCATTCTCATTTTCCAAAGATTCCTTCTGAAAGGGCAAAATCTAAATACTCAATGCAACAACCAACATGTTACGGAAGAAATGTTAACGATTTAATCAACAACTGATATTATAAGCTTAATATTTGTGCATTTAAAATGGATTGTGTTGACACCAATTTGTTGTTAAGTTTGTAACTTTCAAATAAGTGTTAAAAATGATAACAGAAAGAATCAAGATCATGACCATGGCAGTGATAAAAAAAAAAAGTCATGTAACAATTTTTTTTCCACATCTCCCACCCCTCATGTGAAGGCACCATTAACAAGGAGAAGTTCATAATAATTTCTGAATGGCATCTGTTTTCATCTAGATGATATCTCTCTAAGTGATATAACAGCTTACTTTAGCAAGACAATGCTATGCCACATACTGTCCAAGCATTAAAGAGTGTGGGTACTAGACTGCGATTGACCTACTGTCCCCAAAAGACATTGCTTTTTGTGAAGCACTAAATATGACAATTCCACTTTCAATTCCTCAACACCTCAGTGTCTTCAGTCTCCATTAGCTTACAAAGTGTGGTTGCTCCTGTGCAGACTTTTTTACAATGTGTTGCAAGGTGTCAACTTTCAGATGTGAATCTCTAACAATCTTAGTTAAAGGATAAGTTCGGTTTTTTGACACCTGGACCTTATTTTTAGGATTATATACGCTCATACACTCACCCAGACAATTTCGGCGGAGCTCGGAGCCGTTTTCGAGCAATTTAGATCTATCCAACAGCATTTTTTCTCATGCCGTAGTAGCAGACGGGGCCAGAAATCGAAGCCCCTAAATTAGACATTATCTGCTGCGAAACTCACTCATTTCAGCTACATTTTATAAATGAATGGCCAGAGTTATCACCATGTCAGCTCAACTTTGTTGTTATGGTCATCCGGGGCTTTACAAGGATGGGTAACTTTTGGTGACGTCATAGACAAGAAGATGAGTAGAGCCGCTGTTGTTGCTAGGCTACACGGCTATTTTTGTGCAACATGGCGGAATATTTATCCGATGTAGAAGTGTCTGACGACGACTTTGAGTATAATGGATGCCCGTATCGTTTTGAGCCACAATATACCGACGAGGAGCTATCTGAAAGGAGGATGCAGAGGGAAAGAGCTGAACAGCTGGCCAGAGAACAAGCAACCACTGCACGTCCATGAATGGGGGCTAACTGGTGGTGTTGTTGTGGACATTGTACGGCAAACACAACAGAGGAGGAGTGCCTTTGCTGCTCAGAGTGGGACTTGAGACCAGAGGAAACACGTATTGATGCCCCCCAAAATACGATTTCTGGCCCCTTCTGCTACTATGGCATGAGAAAAAAGCGCCGTTGGATAGATCTAAATTGCTCGAAAATGGCTCCGAGCTCCGCCAAAATTGTCTGGGTGAGTCTACGAGCGTATTTAATCCTAAAAATAAGGTCCAGGTGTCAAAAAACCGAACTTATCCTTTAATCAATTCGGCCATTGGATTTCTTACATTAATTCTGTATTCAATCAAATGTTTGTTGAAAAAGATTTTCACTCTAAAATCCCTGCATTATGTTTAAAATTCCAAATTTGCACAGCATCTCACCTTTCTGGAATCAGGGTCTGTATGTTTGTTTGTGCCTTACCTCATCGCCACATTTGAGCCATCGATGACGATAGGCCTGAGGTTATCATAGGTATCCACTGGTTCATCCTCCACTGAGACCTCTGGACTGACAGTTTCTTTGACACAAGGTGACCTTGAAATTGATGCTGCTGTACTGCTGCAGGGTTGACTCTCAGGCTCTACTTTGTTCCCAAGTCTTACTAACTCGGCAAGAATGTCATTAATAAGTGCAGTAGCCCCCAGCTTGTTGAGTACCGTCTCCACCTGCTCTCCAGAGTAGCCCAACTTCAAAGCAAAGTCCATCTTGGTCTGGTACTCTTTGCTACTGGAGGGCTTGGTCCCTGGTCCTGTGCTGCTGTCATCCTCACGGAAATCGTGCAAAGTGCTACTCTGTGAAAAACTGGGCCTGTCGAGGCATGGAGAGCGGCAGAGCTGTCTGTGTGGTTTCGTGACAGCCAAGGGCTCCTTCCTCTTACACTTGCTCCCGCTCACCTGAGTCCTCTGCTGCTTCTGCTCCTCTGATTCGCTCTCTGAGCTGCTTCCATCCTCAGAATCGTCAGAGGCATGCTGCTCCTCGCTCAAGTCAATATGCTCCTCCCTCCATGGGCGTTTTTCCATTTTGAGCTTCTCCACCGTTGACCATTCTGTCATCAGGTTTGTCTGGACGCCTCAGATTTCCACCCCATGCTTCCTCACCTCCTCCTCAACCACGGACTCATTCTCAGTGCTGAACCTAAGCACCACAGGCTCTTTGTGTGGGGCTAAAGTAACACAGTCTAACTTATGTGGGCAGGAAATGATCAAACAATTAATTCCTGAAAGAAAGCAAAAACAAAAGTGACAGTTTATATAAGAAGCACATGCTTTTCAAACATTATTGATAGAAGAGAATAAAAGAGGCTACCAGAAAAAAAAAATCTAATGCTGCAGATTATAAGCCTACATATTCAGCCTCTCAAAGAAGTCCAAGTTTAACCTGTTAAAATTTCAAACTTCCAGCCTGACAACAATAAGGTTTTTTTACGGAGACAAAGAGGCCTGCAGGCCCACACCAACCCAGTTATAGTAATGGGTCATCCCTGTTTGTGAAAATGCAGACTACAATACAACAAGTAGGGCTGGACAATAAAGATCTAAGTTATGGAAACATTTATAAACATTTATACGCACAATACAGTATCAATGTTTAACTGTGCAACACAACTATTTGAATTGACTAATTCAAAGAACATTTGTTCTGACTTTTAAAACAGTCATGGCGTATGCCTGTTTTTACACAAAATATTATCATTATATTACTTACAGTGCTGTAAAGTTATACCAAAAATACTGACCTGTGACTTTTGGCCTATGTTTTTAAGCCCTTAAGCACAGTTTTGGTCAAATGGCATGACAGATTTAAATATCAGTTTGACCACAGCTGTACAACAGCTTACAGAGTTAAGATGTAAAGAAAAGAAGCATAATGGAATATTCTGTACAAAAAAATACCAAAGTAAAAAATAAAAAGAGATGAAAAATGAAATAAATTATTTGTGTAAAAAAGTAGATCTTAATAAAGAAGCTGTCTTGACAGTCTCT